>OW121851.1:0-1338442 GCA_933228895.1 Platycnemis pennipes
CCAACCCAACCCAACCCAACCCAACCCAACCCAACCCAACCCACCCCAACCCAACCCACCCAACCCCCCCCCACCCACCCACCCACCCCCCCCACCCACCCACCCCCACCCACCCACCCCACCCACCCACCCACCCCACCCCCCCACCCACCCCCCCCACCCACCCACCCACCCACCCACCCACCCACCCACCCACCCACCCACCCACCCACCCACCCCCCCCCACCCACCCCACCCACCCCACCCACCCACCCCACCCCACCCACCCACCCCACCCACCCACCCAACCCCACCCACCCACCCACCCACCCCACCCACCCACCCCACCCCACCCCACCCACCCACCCACCCCACCCACCCACCCCACCCAACCCACCCACCCCACCCCACCCCCCCCCCCCCACCCACCCACCCACCCACCCACCCACCCACCCACCCCCCCCCCCACCCACCCCACCCCACCCACCCACCCAACCCACCCACCCACCCACCCACCCAACCCACCCACCCACCCCACCCACCCACCCACCCCCCCCACCCCACCCACCCCACCCCACCCACCCCACCCACCCACCCACCCAACCCACCCCACCCAACCCAACCCACCCAACCCACCCAACCCACCCACCCCACCCCCACCCCAACCCACCCACCCAACCCAACCCACCCAACCCAACCCACCCAACCCACCCCACCCCACCCAACCCACCCACCCAACCCACCCACCCCACCCCAACCCACCCAACCCACCCAACCCAACCCAACCCACCCAACCCAACCCAACCCAACCCACCCACCCAACCCAACCCCACCCAACCCAACCCAACCCACCCACCCAACCCACCCACCCCACCCAACCCACCCACCCCACCCAACCCACCCCCAACCCAACCCACCCAACCCAACCCAACCCCACCCAACCCAACCCACCCAACCCAACCCAACCCAACCCAACCCAACCCAACCCAACCCACCCACCCCACCCACCCAACCCAACCCAACCCACCCAACCCACCCACCCACCCAACCCACCCAACCCACCCAACCCAACCCAACCCCCCAACCCAACCCAACCCAACCCAACCCACCCAACCCAACCCAACCCAACCCAACCCAACCCAACCCAACCCAACCCAACCCAACCCAACCCAACCCACCCAACCCAACCCAACCCAACCCAACCCAACCACCCACCCAACCCAACCCACCCAACCCAACCCAACCCAACCCACCCAACCCAACCCAACCCAACCCAACCCAACCCAACCCAACCCAACCCAACCCAACCCAACCCAACCCAACCAACCCAACCCAACCCACCCAACCCAACCCAACCCAACCCAACCCAACCCAACCCAACCCAACCCAACCCAACCCAACCCAACCCAACCCAACCCAACCCAACCCAACCCAACCCAACCCAACCCAACCCAACCCAACCCAACCCAACCCAACCCAACCCAACCCAACCCAACCCAACCCAACCCAACCCAACCCAACCCAACCCAACCCAACCCAACCCAACCCAACCCAACCCAACCCAACCCAACCCAACCCAACCCAACCAACCCCAACCCAACCCAACCCAACCCAACCCAACCCAACCCAACCCAACCCAACCCAACCCAACCCAACCCAACCCAACCCAACCCAACCCAACCCAACCCAACCCAACCCAACCCAACCCAACCCAACCCAACCCAAACCCAACCCAACCCAACCCAACCCAACCCAACCCAACCCAACCCAACCCAACCCAACCCAACCCAACCCAACCCAACCCAACCCAACCCAACCCAACCCAACCCAACCCAACCCAACCCAACCCAACCCAACCCAACCCAACCCAACCCAACCCAACCCAACCCAACCCAACCCAACCCAACCCAACCCAACCCAACCCAACCCAACCCAACCCAACCCAACCCAACCCAACCCAACCCAACCCAACCCAACCCAACCCAACCCAACCCAACCCAACCCAACCCAACCCAACCCAACCCAACCCAACCCAACCCAACCCAACCCAACCCAACCCAACCCAACCCAACCCAACCCAACCCAACCCAACCCAACCCAACCCAACCCAACCCGGAACTCGGGATCCGCCAATATCAAATAGCGGAAACGATCACATACACTATCGGGCATTAGAGCGCTAGGTTGCCTCGAGGTAATTTTTTGAATGACTATGGCAGTAGTGGTTAGTTCCTCGCCCCCTTGACGAGGCCGAATTACCAAAGACGTAATGCCTTTCGTAGTAGTGACGGGATTATCTGCAAGGCCCTTGCATGCGACCATGGATTGTTTTCTCGAGAGACCCAGCCTTTGCTGGCAAGCGGTGGTGATGAAACTAGCTTGCGACGCCGGGTCAATCAAAACACGTACATTGTTGAATATGCCAGACGCCGACTTCACGGCAACAATAGCCGTTCCCAATAATACAATGGAATTTTGACAAACAATATGACTCGTTGGACAAGCTAATTCGTCTTGCATATTGCTTTCAGCGTTAGATAATGCCCGTTCCGTCACGTCATTCGCATTAAATTCTCCCCGCTCTCTCTGGTCGCCTTTTGCCGTGCTAAATGGTTGCGAGGCTATCCGCGAAGAACTTCCAGATACTTTGGTAGTGCACAACAATGTATGGTGCCCCTTTGAACAATTACGACAAGATACACGGGATCGGCAGGCACTTGCTTTATGCTTTCCACCTAAGCAATTGTAACAAATATTCTTAGACTTAACAAAGTCCCTTCTTTTATCCACCGACATTAAAATAAATGTGTTACATAGATATAAACGGTGCTGTTCCGTGCATAGCGGGCATGAAAATAAATTAACATTCTCACTGGCTGCCAAGAGTGAAGTTCTTGGACTTGCGAGGTTCCGTTTTGCTTGAATTAATCTCGCATTTGACGGAGTACTTGACCTCGACCCTGATGAGCGAAGTATATTGATATGCTTGTGTCCAAATTTGACTAGGTCATCAATGCGGGGAAATTCAATTTCATGATGTTCCATTTCAAACTGCTTGCGCGAGTATTTATCTAACGTTCTTACCGCAAGAACGAATAAGATAAAATCGGCCACCTGAGGGATATTCATGGCCTTCAAAGCATTCACGTTTTCAGACAAATTTTCAATTAATGACTGGAAACCTTCTATCGAGTCGTTATTCAGAACGGGAGCATTTATAATTTTCTCTAGGTAATGTAAAGCTAATAATCGCTTATTCTCATATTGACGAACCAAGTTTTTCCACACGATAGCGTAATTTTCAGATATCAATGGAAGACCAGTCACTATTTTCCGCGCATTCCCCTTTACACTCCCAATTAAATAATGAAACTTCTCAATATCCGTCAACTGAGTACTCTCGTGTATCAAGCTACAGAAAACATCGTAAAAAGGTTTGAAGTTAGCCAATTCCCCGTCAAATACAGGAATATTTATCTTCGGCAACCTGGCCGTTTGCGAATGAGTAGGCACCCCCATACTAGCATTACTAACTTCCGTGGGTAGCATCTGACTTGCCACCGCTTTGATTTCATAATACAGCTCTTCCACACGATCGCTAATGCTTAATTCCTCATCGAAATCCAAGTTAAACTCGATCATATCCTCACGAATTTCATCAGTAAGAGTTAAAAACGAACTATATTTTTCCTCCAGAGCTGCATACCTGCATTTAAGCATCGGGATATCTATCTGATCCTCACGTGTGAGGGCATAAAGCCGTTCTAACGTATTAATTATGGCGTCTCGACGAGCTTTCTTTAATTTTAGGAGGCGATGACCGCGTGAATCACTCATTGCCTCAGCTTCTTGTCCCTTTTCGTTACCCATTATTCACCTAACTAATGCAGATAATCACTAGGTCGCGTACGAGGTCGAGCGGCCGAAATCCAGTAACACTTGGCAATAACCAAATATATTCACCACACAAACAATAAAGACACTAAGCATAAGGACACAAAATCCAACCATGAGATGTATGTACCAGAAACTACTTTATCCGGCCCGAAGGACCAAATTGTCTAGGCAATATATTGCCTTTACGCAGCAATTAATTATTGCCCCCAAAATGAAAGTGGACTGTATTTTGATAGAGAGAGAACGCCCCAGTATCGCTCCTACCTTCTCGTAGGCCACAGCAATAGTTCTGCTCTCGTCCTCCTGTCCTTGTTTCGGCCGTCCAATCCGCTCGTCAGGAACTCACATTGTCAACTCCTCGCTCCCGACCTCCTGGCCTCTACAATCCGAATCGAAAAACGATCCATCGAATCGAGGGCGTTTTTCTTTTGTTTTCGTAGGCCACGACACCTGGCGACCTCTCTCTCATACATTACGAAACAACCTCAGAATCTGAATTTTTTATTTCGCTATGAATTATTGTATAAAACTCGGTGAAAACCGATGAGCAGAGGCCTTAGTGTCAATTTTTGTTTTAAAACAGCGGAAATAGTGAATTTAGTGAGAAGGAAGTTGTTTTGAGAACACACCTCAAAATCTGGATTTTTTATTTCGCTATGAATTATTGTATAAAAATCGGTGAAAACCGATGAGCAGAGGCCTTAGTGTCAATTCCTGTTTCAAAACAGCGGAAAATGTGAATTTAGTGAGAAGGGAGCTGTTTTGAGAACACACCACAGAATCTGGATTTTTTATTTCGCTATGAATTATTATATAAAAATCGGTGAAAACAGATGAGCAGAGGCCTTTGTGTCAATTTCTGTTTTAAAACAGCGGAAATAGTGAATTTAATGAGAAGGAAGATGTTCTGAGGACACACCTCAGAATCTGGATTTTTTTTTGTTATGAATTATTGATGAAAATCGGTGAAAAACGATAAGTAGAGGCCTTAGTGTCAGTTTTTTTTTTAACGGCGGAAACATTGAATTTAGTGAGAAATAAGCTGTTTTGAGAACACACCTCAGAATCTGGATTTTATATTTTGCTATGAATTATTGATAAAAATCGGTGAAAAACGATAAGCAGAGACCTTAGTATCAGTATTTGTTTTGAAACGGCGGAAACAGTGAATTTAGTGAGAAGGAAGCTGTTTTGAGAACACACCTCAAAATCTGGATTTTTTATTTCGCTATGAATTATTGTATAAAAATCGGTAAAAACCGATGAGCAGAGGCCTTAGTGTCAATTTTTGTTTTAAAACAGCGGAAATAGTGAATTTAGTGAGAAGTAAGCGGTTTTGAGAACACACCACAGAATCTGGATTCTTTATTTTGCTATGTATTATTGTATAAAAATCTGTGATAACCGATGAGCAGAGGCCTTAGTGTCAATTTTTGTTTTAAAACAGCGGAAATAGTGAATTTAGTGAGAAGGAAGCGGTTTTGAGAACACACCACAGAATCTGGATTTTTTATTTCGCTATGAATTATTATATAAAAATCGGTGAAAACAGATGAGCAGAGGCCTTAGTGTCAATTTTTGTTTTAAAACAGCGGAAATTGTGAATTTAGTGAGAAGGAAGCTATTTTGAGAACACACCTCAGAATCTGGATTTTTTATTTTGCTATGAATTATTGTATAAAAATCGGTGAAAACAGATGAGCAGAGGCCTTAGTGTCAATTTCTGTTTTAAAACAGCGGAAATAGTGAATTTAATGAGAAGGAAGATGTTCTGAGGACACACCTCAGAATCTGGATTTTTTTTTGTTATGAATTATTGATAAAAATCGGTGAAAAACTTTAAGCAGAGGCCTTAGTCTTAGTTTTTTTTTAACGGCGGAAACAGTGAATTTAGTGAGAAATAAGCTGTTTTGAGAACACACCTCAGAATCTGGATTTTATATTTTGCTATGAATTATTGATAAAAATCGGTGAAAAACGATAAGCAGAGACCTTAGTATCAGTATTTGTTTTGAAACGGCGGAAACAGTGAATTTAGTGAGAAATAAACTGTTTTGAGAACACACCTCCGAATCTGGAATCTATATTTCGCTATGATATATTGCTAAAAATCGGTGAAAAACGATGAGCAGAGGATATAGTGTCAGTTTATGTTTTAAAACAGCGGAAACAGTGAATTTAGTGTGAAATTAACTCTTTTGAGAACACATATCAGAATCTGGATTCTTTATTTCGCTATGAATTATTGATAAAAATCGGTGAAAACAGATGAGCAGAGGCCTTAGTGTCAATTTTTGTTTTAAAACAGCGGAAATTGTGAATTTAGTGACAAGGAAACTGTTTTGAGAACACACCACAGAATCTGGATTTTTTATTTCGCTATGAATTATTGTATAAAAATCGGTGAAAACCGATGAGCAGAGGCCTTAGTGTCAATTTTTGTTTTAAAACAGCGGAAATAGTGAATTTAGTGAGAAGGAAGCTGTTTTGAGGACACACCTCAGAATCTGGTTTTTTTATTTTGCTATGAATTATTGTATAAAAATCGGTGAAAACAGATGAGCAGAGGCCTTAGTGTCAATTTTTGTTTTAAAACAGCGGAAATAATGAATTTAGTGAGAAATAAGCTGATGTGAGAACACATCTCAGAATCTGGATTTTTTTATTTTGCTATGAATTATTGATAAAAATCGGTGAAAAACGATAAGTAGAGGCCTTAGTATCAGTATTTGTTTTGAAACGGCGGAAACAGTGAATTTAGTGAGAAATAAACTATTTTGAGAACGCACCTCCGAATCTGGATTCTTTATTTAGCTATGATATATTGCTAAAAATCAGTTAAAAATGATAAGCAGAGGCTATAGTGTCAGTTTATGTTTTAAAACAGCGGAAACAGTGAATTTAGTGAGAAATAATCTGTTTTGAGAATACACCTCAGAATCTGGATTTTTTATTCCGCTATGAATTATCGATAAAAATTGGTGAAAAACGATAAGCTGAAGCCTAAGTGTCAGTTCTTTTTTTAAAACGGCGGAAAGAGTTAATTTAGTGAGAAATAAGCTGTTTTGAGAACTAATCTCAGAATCTGGATTTTTTATTTCGCTATGAATTATTAATAAAAATCGTTGAAAAACGATAAGCAGAGGCCTTAGTGTCAGTTGTTGTTTTAAAACAGCGGAAACAGTGGATTTAGTGAGAAATAAGCTGTTTTGAGAACACACTTCAGAATCTGGATTCTTTATTTCGCTATGAAGTATTGATAAAAATCGGTGAAAAACGATAAGCAGAGACCTTTTAGTGTCAGTTTCTGTTTTAAAACGGCGGAAACAGTTAATTTAGTGAGAAAGAAAAATTTTTGAGAACACAACTCAGAATCTGGATGTTTAATTTCCCTATGAATTATTCATAAAAATCGGTAAAAAACGATAAGCAGAGGCCTTAGTGTCAGTTTTTCTTTAACCAGCGGTGTTGATGATGATAGCAAATAATAAGCCGGATTTGTGAATGAGTTTTATGGCCTGACACAGACACGGTACAATCAAACGTCAAGCTATGCTAAAAACCCAGTAGTGAGTTCCGAGCACGTTTGCTTCTGCCTTGGTCTCCTTGTCCCAGGTGAGCTTCTCTCGCGACTGCCAAAAACTGGATAGTCTCGCTCTGTAGTTCCTCCCGCCGGACATTCGACCGCTTCGTTGTCGAGCCGGCCTATCGCCTCGAAACGTTATCCAAGGCACCAGCATCCCGCCCGGCTTCAATGCATCGGTTTCAAAGTTCAGCAAGCTTGAAACATGGGCTGATGCGTGGAAGGATTATTAGAAACCTGACTGAAAGAATTAGAAAATATTACGAAATGCACAGGAAAAATAAAAACAAAATTATTCTTCAATGGGGAGAGGGCACAGTTTGGAAACAGCACTTCTACTAATTCCGTGCGCAGTCTACACAACGGCCACGCGAACCAGTCCATTCTCTCCAGGGATCAGTTCGATGAATCTGCCCAACATCCACTTCAAAGGATTAAGATTATCCTCCTTCAGCACCACCAAGTCACCGGGAGTTAGTTTTGGTTTCTTCTTTGCCCACAATGTTCGCTGCTGAAGACTAGTTAAATACTCCTTGGACAATATGTCCCAGAAATGTTGCTGCAAGTGCTGAACATATTGCCACCTTGAGAGTCTGTTACGTATTATGTTTCGAAGGTTAGGATCAGGAATTTAAAGAGAAATAAGCTTTTGTGAACACATCTCAGAATCTGGATTTTTTATTTCGCTATGTATTATTGATAAAAATCGGTGAAAAACGATAAGCAGAGGCCATAATGTCAGTTTTTATTTTGAAACAGCGGTAACAGTGAATTTAATGAGAAGGAATCTGTTTTGAGAACACACCTCAGAATCTGGATTCTTTATTTCGCTATGTATTATTGTATAAAAATCGGTGAAAACCGATGAGAAGAGGCCTTAGTATCAATTTTTGTTTTAAAACAGCGGAAATAGTGACTCTAGTGAGAAAGAAGCTGTTTTAAAAACACACCTCAGAATCTAAATTTTTTATTTCGCTATGAATTATTGTATAAAAATCGGTGAAAACCGATGAGCAGAGACCTTAGTGTCAATTTTTGTTTTAAAACAGCGGAAATTGTGAATTTAGTGAGAAGGAAGCTGTTTTGAGAACACACCTCAGAATCTAAATTTTTTATTTCGCTATGAATTATTGTATAAAAATCGGTGAAAACCGATGAGCAGAGACCTTAGTGTCAATTTTTGTTTTAAAACAGCGGAAATTGTGAATTTAGTGAGAAGAAGGCTGTTTTGAGAACACACCTCCGAATCTGGAATCTATATTTCGCTTTGATATATTGCTAAAAATCGGTGAAAAACGATGAGCAGAGGATATATTGTCAGTTTATGTTTTAAAACAGCGGAAACAGTGAATTTAGTGAGAAGGAAGCTGTTTTGAGAACACACCTCAAAATCTGGATTTTTTATTTCGCTATGAATTATTGTATAAAAATCGGTAAAAACCGATGAGCAGAGGCCTTAGTGTCAATTTTTGTTTTAAAACAGCGGAAATAGTGAATTTAGTGAGAAGTAAGCGGTTTTGAGAACACACCACAGAATCTGGATTCTTTATTTTGCTATGTATTATTGTATAAAAATCTGTGATAACCGATGAGCAGAGGCCTTAGTGTCAATTTTTGTTTTAAAACAGCGGAAATAGTGAATTTAGTGAGAAGGAAGCGGTTTTGAGAACACACCACAGAATCTGGATGTTTTATTTCGCTATGAATTATTATATAAAAATCGGTGAAAACAGATGAGCAGAGGCCTTAGTGTCAATTTTTGTTTTAAAACAGCGGAAATTGTGAATTTAGTGAGAAGGAAGCTATTTTGAGAACACACCTCAGAATCTGGATTTTTTATTTTGCTATGAATTATTGTATAAAAATCGGTGAAAACAGATGAGCAGAGGCCTTAGTGTCAATTTCTGTTTTAAAACAGCGGAAATAGTGAATTTAATGAGAAGGAAGATGTTCTGAGGACACACCTCAGAATCTGGATTTTTTTTTGTTATGAATTATTGATAAAAATCGGTGAAAAACTTTAAGCAGAGGCCTTAGTCTTAGTTTTTTTTTAACGGCGGAAACAGTGAATTTAGTGAGAAATAAGCTGTTTTGAGAACACACCTCAGAATCTGGATTTTATATTTTGCTATGAATTATTGATAAAAATCGGTGAAAAACGTTAAGCAGAGACCTTAGTATCAGTATTTGTTTTGAAACGGCGGAAAGAGTGAATTTAGTGAGAAATAAACTGTTTTGAGAACACACCTCCGAATCTGGAATCTATATTTCGCTATGATATATTGCTAAAAATCGGTGAAAAACGATGAGCAGAGGATATAGTGTCAGTTTATGTTTTAAAACAGCGGAAACAGTGAATTTATTGTGAAATTAACTCTTTTGAGAACACATATCAGAATCTGGATTCTTTATTTCGCTATGAATTATTGATAAAAATCGGTGAAAACAGATGAGCAGAGGCCTTAGTGTCAATTTTTGTTTTAAAACAGCGGAAATTGTGAATTTAGTGACAAGGAAGCTGTTTTGAGAACACACCACAGAATCTGGATTTTTTATTTCGCTATGAATTATTGTATAAAAATCGGTGAAAACCGATGAGCAGAGGCCTTAGTGTCAATTTTTGTTTTAAAACAGCGGAAATAGTGAATTTAGTGAGAAGGAAGCTGTTTTGAGGACACACCTCAGAATCTGGTTTTTTTATTTTGCTATGAATTATTGTATAAAAATCGGTGAAAACAGATAAGCAGAGGCCTTAGTGTCAATTTTTGTTTTAAAACAGCGGAAATAATGAATTTAGTGAGAAATAAGCTGATGTGAGAACACATCTCAGAATCTGGATTTTTTTATTTTTCTATGAATTATTGATAAAAATCGGTGAAAAACGATAAGTAGAGGCCTGAGTATCAGTATTTGTTTTGAAACGGCGGAAACAGTGAATTTAGTGAGAAATAAACTATTTTGAGAACGCACCTCCGAATCTGGATTCTTTATTTAGCTATGATATATTGCTAAAAATCAGTTAAAAATGATAAGCAGAGGCTATAGTGTCAGTTTATGTTTTAAAACAGCGGAAACAGTGAATTTAGTGAGAAATAATCTGTTTTGAGAATACACCTCAGAATCTGGATTTTTTATTCCGCTATGAATTATCGATAAAAATTGGTGAAAAACGATAAGCTGAAGCCTAAGTGTCAGTTCTTTTTTTAAAACGGCGGAAAGAGTTAATTTAGTGAGAAATAAGCTGTTTTGAGAACTAATCTCAGAATCTGGATTTTTTATTTCGCTATGAATTATTAATAAAAATCGTTGAAAAACGATAAGCAGAGGCCTTAGTGTCAGTTGTTGTTTTAAAACAGCGGAAACAGTGGATTTAGTGAGAAATAAGCTGTTTTGAGAACACACTTCAGAATCTGGATTCTTTATTTCGCTATGAAGTATTGATAAAAATCGGTGAAAAACGATAAGCAGAGACCTTTTAGTGTCAGTTTCTGTTTTAAAACGGCGGAAATAGTTAATTTAGTGAGAAAGAAAAATTTTTGAGAACACAACTCAGAATCTGGATGTTTAATTTCCCTATGAATTATTCATAAAAATCGGTAAAAAACGATAAGCAGAGGCCTTAGTGTCAGTTTTTCTTTAACCAGCGGTGTTGATGATGATAGCAAATAATAAGCCGGATTTGTGAATAAGTTTTATGGCCTGACACAGACACGGTACAATCAAACGTCAAGCTATGCTAAAAACCCAGTAGTGAGTTCCGAGCACGTTTGCTTCTGCCTTGGTCTCCTTGTCCCAGGTGAGCTTCTCTCGCGACTGCCAAAAACTGGATAGTCTCGCTCTGTAGTTCCTCCCGCCAGACATTAGACCGCTTCGTTGTCGAGCCGGCCTATCGCCTCGAAACGTTATCCAAGGCACCAGCATCCCGCCCGGCTTCAATGCATCGGTTTCAAAGTTCAGCAAGCTTGAAACATGGGCTGATGCGTGGAAGGATTATTAGAAACCTGACTGAAGGAATTAGAAAATATTACGAAATGCACAGGAAAAATAAAAACAAAATTATTCTTCAATGGGGAGAGGGCACAGTTTGGAAACAGCACTTCTACTAATTCCGTGCGCAGTCTTCACAACGGCCACGCGAACCAGTCCATTCTCTCTAGGGATCAGTTCGATGATTCTGCCCAACATCCACTTCAAAGGATTAAGATTATCCTCCTTCAGCACCACCAAGTCACCGGGAGTTAGTTTTGGTTTCTTCTTTGCCCACAATGTTCGCTGCTGAAGACTAGTTAAATACTCCTTGGACAATATGTCCCAGAAATGTTGCTGCAAGTGCTGAACATATTGCCACCTTGAGAGTCTGTTACGTATTATGTTTCGAAGGTTAGGATCAGGAATTTAAAGAGAAATAAGCTTTTGTGAACACATCTCAGAATCTGGATTTTTTATTTCGCTATGTATTATTGATAAAAATCGGTGAAAAACGATAAGCAGAGGCCATAATGTCAGTTATTATTTTGAAACAGCGGTAACAGTGAATTTAATGAGAAGGAATCTGTTTTGAGAACACACCTCAGAATCTGGATTCTTTATTTCGCTATGTATTATTGTATAAAAATCGGTGAAAACCGATGAGAAGAGGCCTTAGTATCAATTTTTGTTTTAAAACAGCGGAAATAGTGACTCTAGTGAGAAAGAAGCTGTTTTAAAAACACACCTCAGAATCTAAATTTTTTATTTCGCTATGAATTATTGTATAAAAATCGGTGAAAACCGATGAGCAGAGACCTTAGTGTCAATTTTTGTTTTAAAACAGCGGAAATTGTGAATTTAGTGAGAAGGAAGCTGTTTTGAGAACACACCTCAGAATCTAAATTTTTTATTTCGCTATGAATTATTGTATAAAAATCGGTGAAAACCGATGAGCAGAGACCTTAGTGTCAATTTTTGTTTTAAAACAGCGGAAATTGTGAATTTAGTGAGAAGAAGGCTGTTTTGAGAACACACCTCAGAATCTGGATTTTTTATTTCGCTATGAATTATTGTATAAAAATCGGTGAAAACCGATGAGCAGAGTCCTTAGTGTCAATTTTTGTTTTAAAACAGCGGAAATAGTGAATTTAGTGAGAAGGAAGCTGTTTTAAAAACACACCTCAGAATCTGAATTTTTTATTTCGCTATGAATTATTGTATAAAACTCGGTGAAAACCGATGAGCAGGGGCCTTAGTGTCAATTTTTGTTTTAAAACAGCGGAAATAGTGAATTTAGTGAGAAGGAAGTTGTTTTGAGAACACACCTCAAAATCTGGATTTTTTATTTCGCTATGAATTGTTGTATAAAAATCGGTGAAAACCGATGAGCAGAGGCCTTAGTGTCAATTCCTGTTTCAAAACAGCGGAAAATGTGAATTTAGTGAGAAGGGAGCTGTTTTGAGAACACACCACAGAATCTGGATTTTTTATTTCGCTATGAATTATTATATAAAAATCGGTGAAAACAGATGAGCAGAGGCCTTTGTGTCAATTTCTGTTTTAAAACAGCGGAAATAGTGAATTTAATGAGAAGGAAGATGTTCTGAGGACACACCTCAGAATCTGGATTTTTTTTTGTTATGAATTATTGATGAAAATCGGTGAAAAACGATAAGCAGAGGCCTTAGTGTCAGTTTTTTTTTTTAACGGCGGAAACAGTGAATTTAGTGAGAAATAAGCTGTTTTGAGAACACACCTCAGAATCTGGATTTTATGTTTTGCTATGAATTATTAATAAAAATCGGTGAAAAACGATGAGCAGAGGATATATTGTCAGTTTATGTTTTAAAACAGCGGACACAGTGAATTTAGTGAGAAGGAAGCTGTTTTGAGAACACACCTCAAAATCTGGATTTTTTATTTCGCTATGAATTATTGTATAAAAATCGGTAAAAACCGATGAGCAGAGGCCTTAGTGTCAATTTTTGCTTTAAAACAGCGGAAATAGTGAATTTAGTGAGAAGGAAGCTGTTTTGAGAACACACCACAGAATCTGGATTTTTTATTTCGCTATGAATTATTGTATAAAAATCGGTGAAAACCGATGAGCAGAGGCCTTAGTGTCAATTTTTGTTTTAAAACAGCGGAAATAGTAACTTTAGTGAGAACGAAGCTGTTTTGAGAACACACCTCAAAATCTGGATTTTTTATTTCGCTATGAATAATTGTATGAAAATCGGTTAAAACCGATGAGCAGAGGCCTTAGTGTCAATTTTTGTTTTAAAACAGCGGAAATAGTGAATTTAGTGAGAAGAAAACTGTTTTGAGAACACACCACAGAATCTGGATTTTTTATTTCGCTATGAATTATTGTATAAAAATCTGTGAAAACCGATGAGCAGAGGCCTTAGTGTCAATTTTTGTTTTAAAACAGCGGAAATAGTGAATTTAGTGAGAAGGAAGCGGTTTTGAGAACACACCACAGAATCTGGATTTTTTATTTCGCTATGAATTATTATATAAAAATCGGTGAAAACAGATGAGCAGAGGCCTTAATTTCAATTTTTGTTTTAAAAAAGCGGAAATTGTGAATTTAGTGTGAAGGAAGCTACTTTGAGAACACACCTCAGAATCTGGATTTTTTATTTCGCTATGTATTATTGTATAAAAATCTGTGAAAACCGATGAGCAGAGGACTTAGTGTCAATTTTTGTTTTAAAACAGCGTAAATAGTGAATTTAGTGAGAAGTAAGCGGTTTTAAGAACACACCACAGAATCTGGATTCTTTATTTTGCTATGTATTATTGTATAAAAATCTGTGATAACCGATGAGCAGAGGCCTTAGTGTCAATTTTTGTTTTAAAACAGCGGAAATAGTGAATTTAGTGAGAAGGAAGGGGTTTTGAGAACACACCACAGAATCTGGATTTTTTATTTCGCTATGAATTATTATATAAAAATCGGTGAAAACAGATGAGCAGAGGACTTAGTGTCAATTTTTGTTTTAAAACAGCGGAAATAGTGAATTTAATGAGAAGGAAGATGTTCTGAGGACACACCTCAGAATCTGGATTTTTTTTTTGTTATGAATTATTGATAAAAATCGGTGAAAAACTTTAAGCAGAGGCCTTAGTCTTAGTTTTTTTTTTAACGGCGGAAACAGTGAATTTAGTGAGAAATAAGCTGTTTTGAGAACACACCTCAGAATCTGGATTATATATTTTGCTATGAATTATTGATATAAATCGGTGAAAAACGATAATCAGAGACCTTAGTATCAGTATTTGTTTTGAAACGGCGGAAACAGTGAATTTAGTGAGAAATAAACTGTTTTGAGAACACACCTCCGAATCTGGAATCTATATTTCGCTATGATATATTGCTAAAAATCGGTGAAAAACGACGAGCAGAGGGTATAGTGTCAGTTTATGTTTGAAAACAGCGGAAACAGTGAATTTAGTGTGAAATTAACTCTTTTGAGAACACATATCAGAATCTGGATTCTTTATTTCGCTATGAATTATTGATAAAAATCGGTGAAAACAGATGAGCAGAGGCCTTAGTGTCAATTTTTGTTTTAAAACAGCGGAAATTGTGAATTTAGTGACAAGGAAGCTGTTTTGAGAACACACCACAGAATCTGGATTTTTTATTTCGCTATGAATTATTGTATAAAAATCGGTGAAAACCGATGAGCAGAGGCCTTAGTGTCAATTTTTGTTTTAAAACAGCGGAAATAGTGAATTTAGTGAGAAGGAAGCTGTTTTGAGGACACACCTCAGAATCTGGTTTTTTTATTTTGCTATGGATTATTGTATAAAAATCGGTGAAAACAGATGAGCAGAGGCCTTAGTGTCAATTTTTGTTTTAAAACAGCGGAAATAATGAATTTAGTGAGAAGAAAGCTGTTCTGAGGACACACCTCAGAATCTGGATTTTTTATTTTGCTATGAATTATTGATAAAAATCGGTGAAAAACGATGAGCAGAGACCTTAGTGTCAGTTTTTTTTTTAACGGCGGAAACAGTGAATTTAGTGAGAAATAAGCTGTTTTGAGAACACACCTCAGAATCTGGATTTTATATTTTGCTATGAATTATTGATAAAAATCGGTGAAAAACGATAAGCAGAGACCTTAGTATCAGTATTTGTTTTCAAACGGCGGAAACGGTGAATTTAGTGAGAAATAAACTGTTTTGAGAACACACCTCCGAATCTGGAATCTATATTTCGCTATGATATATTGCTAAAAATCGGTGAAAAACGATGAGCAGAGGATATATTGTCAGTTTATGTTTTAAAACAGCGGAAACAGTGAATTTAGTGAGAAGGAAGCTGTTTTGAGAAAACACCTCAAAATCTGGATTTTTTATTTCGCTATGAATTATTGTATAAAAATCGGTAAAAACCGATGAGCAGAGGCCTTAGTGTCAATTTTTGTTTTAAAACAGCGGAAATAGTGAATTTAGTGAGAAGGAAGCTGTTTTGAGAACACACCACAGAATCTGGATTTTTTATTTCGCTATGAATTATTGTATAAAAATCGGTGAAAACCGATGAGCAGAGGCCTTAGTGTCAATTTTTGTTTTAAAACAGCGGAAATAGTGACTTTAGTTAGAAGGAAGCTGTTTTGAGAACACACCTCAAAATCTGGATTTTTTATTTCGCTATGAATTATTGTATAAAAATCGGTTAAAGCCGATGAGCAGAGGCCTTAGTGTCAATTTTTGTTTTAAAACAGCGGAAATAGTGAATTTAGTGAGAAGAAAACTGTTTTGAGAACACACCACAGAATCTGGATTTTTTATTTCGCTATGAATTATTGATAAAAATCTGTGAAAACCGATGAGCAGAGGCCTTAGTGTCAATTTTTGTTTTAAAACAGCGGAAATAGTGAATTTAGTGAGAAGGAAGCGGTTTTGAGAACACACCACAGAATCTGGATTTTTTATTTCGCTATGAATTATTATATAAAAATCGGTGAAAACAGATGAGCAGAGGCCTTAATTTCAATTTTTGTTTTAAAAAAGCGGAAATTGTGAATTTAGTGTGAAGGAAGCTATTTTGAGAACACACCTCAGAATCTGGATTTTTTATTTCGCTATGTATTATTGTATAAAAATCTGTGAAAACCGATGAGCAGAGGACTTAGTGTCAATTTTTGTTTTAAAACAGCGGAAATAGTGAATTTAGTGAGAAGTAAGCGGTTTTGAGAACACACCACAGAATCTGGATTCTTTATTTTGCTATGTATTATTGTATAAAAATCTGTGATAACCGATGAGCAGAGGCCTTAGTGTCAATTTTTGTTTTAAAACAGCGGAAATAGTGAATTTAGTGAGAAGGAAGCGGTTTTGAGAACACACCACACAATCTGGATTTTTTATTTCGCTATGAATTATTATATAAAAATCGGTGAAAAGAGATGAGCAGAGGCCTTAGTGTCAATTTTTGTTTTAAAACAGCGGAAATTGTGAATTTAGTGAGAAGGAAGCTATTTTGAGAACACACCTCAGAATCTGGATTTTTTATTTTGCTATGAATTATTGTATAAAAACCGGTGAAAACAGATGAGCAGAGGCCTTAGTGTCAATTTCTGTTTTAAAACAGCGGAAATAGTGAATTTAATGAGAAGGAAGATGTTCTGAGGACACACCTCAGAATCTGGATTTTTTTTTGTTATGAATTATTGATAAAAATCGGTGAAAAACTTTAAGCAGAGGCCTTAGTCTTAGTTTTTTTTTAACGGCCGAAACAGTGAATTTAGTGAGAAATAAGCTGTTTTGAGAACACACCTCAGAATCTGGATTTTATATTTTGCTATGAATTATTGATAAAAATCGGTGAAAAACGATAAGCAGAGACCTTAGTATCAGTATTTGTTTTGAAACGGCGGAAACAGTGAATTTAGTGAGAAATAAACTGTTTTAAGAACAAACCTCCGAATCTGGAATCTATATTTCGCTATGATATATTGCTAAAAATCGGTGAAAAACGACGAGCAGAGGATATAGTGTCAGTTTATGTTTTAAAACAGCGGAAACAGTGAATTTAGTGTGAAATTAACTCTTTTGAGAACACATATCAGAATCTGGATTCTTTATTTCGCTATGAATTATGGATAAAAATCGGTGAAAACAGATGAGCAGAGGCCTTAGTGTCAATTTTTGTTTTAAAACAGCGGAAATTGTGAATTTAGTGACAAGGAAGCTGTTTTGAGAACACACCACAGAATCTGGATTTTTTATTTCGCTATGAATTATTGTATAAAAATCGGTGAAAAACGATGAGCAGAGACCTTAGTGTCAGTTTCTGTTTTAAAACGGAGGAAAAAGTGAATTTAGTGAGAAATAAGCTGATGTGAGAACACATCTCAGAATCTGGATTCTTTATTTCGCTATGAATTATTGATAAAAATTGTGAAAAACGATAAAAAGAGGCCTTAGTATCAGTATTTGTTTTGAAACGGCGGAAACAGTGAATTTAGTGAGAAATAAACTATTTTGAGAACGCACCTCCGAATCTGGATTCTTTATTTAGCTATGATATATTGCTAAAAATCAGTTAAAAATGATAAGCAGAGGCTATAGTGTCAGTTTATGTTTTAAAACAGCGGAAACAGTGAATTTAGTGAAAAATAATCTGTTTTGAGAATACACCTCAGAATCTGGATTTTTTATTCCGCTATGAATTATCGATTAAAATTGGTGAAAAACGATAAGCTGAAGCCTAAGTGTCAGTTCTTTTTTTAAAACGGCGCAAAGAGTTAATTTAGTGAGAAATAAGCTGTTTTGAGAACAAATCTCAGAATCTGGATTTTTTATTTCGCTATGAATTATTAATAAAAATCGTTGAAAAACGATAAGCAGAGGCCTTAGTGTCATTTGTTGTTTTAAAACAGCGGAAACAGTGGATTTAGTGAGAAATAAGCTGTTTTGAGAACACACTTCAGAATCTGTATTCTTTATTTCGCTATGAAGTATTGATAAAAATCGGTGAAAAACGATAAACAGAGACCTTTTAGTGTCAGTTTCTGTTTTAAAACGGCGGAAACAGTTAATTTAGTGAGAAAGAAAAATTTTTGAGAACACAACTCAGAATCTGGATGTTTAATTTCCCTATGAATTATTCATAAAAATCGGTAAAAAAACGATAAGCAGAGGCCTTAGTGTCAGTTTTTCTTTAAACAGCGGTGTTGATGATGCTAGCAAATAATAAGCCGGATTTGTGAATAAGTTTTATGGCCTGATACAGACACGGTACAATCAAACGTCAAGCTATGCTAAAAACCCAGTAGTGAGTTCCGAGCACGTTTGCTTCTGCCTTGGTCTCCTTGTCCCAGGTGAGCTTCTCTCGCGACTGCCAAAAACTGGATAGTCTCGCTCTGTAGTTCCTCCCGCCGGACATTGGACCGCTTCGTTGTCGAGCCGGCCTAGCGCCTCGAAACGTTATCCAAGGCACCAGCATCCCGCCCGGCTTCAATGCATCGGTTTCAAAGTTCAGCAAGCTTGAAACAAGGGCTGATACGTGGAAGGATTATTAGAAACCTGACTGGAAGAATTAGAAAATATTACGAAAAGCACAGGAAAAATAAAAACAAAATTATTCTTAAATGGGGAGAGGGCTGAGTTTGGAAACAGCACTTCTACTAATTCCGTGCGCAGTCTTCACAACGGCCACGCGAACCAGTCCATTCTCTCCAGGGATCAGTTCGATGATTCTGCCCAACATCCACTTCAAAGGATTAAGATTATCCTCCTTCAGCACCACCAAGTCACCGGGAGTTAGTTTTGGTTTCTTCTTTGCCCACAATGTTCGCTGCTGAAGACTAGTTAAATACTCCGTGGACCATCTGTTCCAGAAATGTTGCTGCAAGTGCTGAACATATTGCCACCTTGAGAGTCTGTTAAGTTTAACGTTTCGAAGGATAGGATCAGGAATTTAATGAGAAAGAAGCTGTTTTGAGAACACATCTCAGAATCTAGATTTTTTATTTCGCTATGAATTATTGATAAAAATCGGTGAAAAACGATAAGCAGAGGCCTTAGTGTCAGTTTTTTTTTTAAACGGCGGAAACAGTGAATTTAGTGAGAAATAAGCTGTTTTGAGAACACACCTCAGAATCTGGATTTTTTATTTCGCTATGAATTATCGATAAAAAAGGGTGCAAAACGATAAGCAGAGGCCTTAGTGTCAGTTTTTGTTTTAAAACAGCTGAAATAGTGAAACAGAGGAAACAGTGAGAAATAAGCTGTTTTGAGAACACACATCAGAATCTGGATTCTTTATTTCGCTAGAATTATTGATAAAATCGGTGAAAAACGATAAGCAGAGACCTAAGAGTCAGTTTTTGTTTTAAAACAGCGGAAATAATGAATTCAGTGAGAAATAAACTGTTTTGAGAACTCACCTCAGAAAATGGATTCTTTATTTCGCCATGATATATTGCTAAAAATCAGTGAAAAACGATAAGCAGAAGCCTTAGTGTCAATTTTTGTTTTAAAAAAGCAGAAAAAGGGAATTTAGTGGGAAGGAAGCTGTTTTGAGAACACACCTTAGAATCTGGATTTTTTATTTAGCTATGAATTGTTGATAAAAATCGATGAGAAACGATAAGCAGAGACCTTAGTTCAGTTTCTGTTTTAAAAAAGCGGAAATTGTGAATTTAGTGAGAAATAAGCTGTTTTGAGAACACACATTAAATTCTGGATTTTTATTTTGCTATGAATTATTGATAAAAATCGGTGAAAAACGATAAGCAGAGACCTTAGTTCAGTTTCTGTTTTGGAACAGTGAATTTAGTGTGAAATAAGCTGTTTTGAGAACACACTTCAGAATCTGGATTGTTTATTTCGCTATGATGTATTGATAAAAATCCGTGAAAAGCGATAAGCTGAGGCCTTAGTGTCAGTTGTTGTTATAAAACAGCGGAAACAGTGAATTTAGTGAGAAAGAAAAATTTTTGAGAACACAACTCCGAATCTGGATTTTTAATTTCCCTATGAATTATTGATAAAAAACGGTGAAAAACGATAAGCAGAGACCTTAATATCAGTTTTAGTTTTGGAACAGCGGAAACAGTGAATATAGTGAGTACGAAACTGTTTTGAGAACATACCACAATATCCGGATTCTTTATTTCGCTTTCAAGTATTGATAACAATCGGTGAAAAACGATAACCAGAGGCCATATTGTCAGTTTTAATTTTGAAACAGTAGAAAAGGGGAATTTAGTGGGAAGGAAGCTGTTTTGAGAACACAGCTCAGAATCTGGATTCTTTATTTCGCTATGAAATATTGATAAAAATCGGTGAAAACAGATGAGCAGAGGCCTTAGTGTCCATTTTTGTTTTAAAACAGCGGAAATAGTGAATGTAGTGAGAAGGAAGGTATTTTGAGAACACACCTCAGAATCTGGATTTTTTATTTCGCTATGTATTATTGAGTAAAATCTGTGAAAACCGATGAGCAGAGGCCTTAGTGTCAATTTTTGTTTCAAAACAGCGGAAATAGTGAATTTAGTGAGAAGGAAGCGGTTTTGAGAACACACCACAGTATCTGGATTCTTTATTTCGCTATGAATTATTGTATAAAAAACGGTGAAAACCGATGAGCAGAGGCATTAGTGTCAATTTTTGTTTTAAAACTGCGGAAATAGTGAATTTAGTGAGAAGGAAGCTGTTTTAAAAACACACCTCACAATCTGAATTTTTTATTTCGCTATGAATTATTGTATAAAACTCGGTGAAAACCGATGAGCGGAGGACTTAGTGTCAATTTTTGTTTTAAAACAGCGGAAATAGTGAATTTAATGAGAAGGAAGATGTTCTGAGGACACACCTCAGAATCTACATTTTTTTTTTGTTATGAATTATTGATGAAAATCGGTGAAAAACGATAAGCACAGACCTTAGTATCAGTATTTGTTTTGAAACGGCGGAAACAGTGAATTTAGTGAGAAATAAACTGTTTTGAGAACACACCTCCGAATCTGGAATCTATATTTCGCTATGATATATTGCTAAAAATCGGTGAAAAACGATGAGCAGAGGATATATTGTCAGTTTATGTTTTAAAACAGCGGAAACAGTGAATTTAGTGAGAAGGAAGCTGTTTTGAGAACACACCTCAAAATCTGGATTTTTTATTTCGCTATGAATTATTGTATAAAAATCGGTAAAAACCGATGAGCAGAGGCCTTAGTGTCAATTTTTGTTTTAAAACAGCGGAAATAGTGACTTTAGTGAGAAGGAAGCTGTTTTGAGAACACACCTCAAAATCTGGATTTTTTATTTCGCTATGAATTATTGTATAAAAATCGGTAAAAACCGATGAGCAGAGGCCTTAGTGTCAATTTTTGTTTTAAAACAGCGGAAATAGTGAATTTAGTGAGAAGGAAACTGTTTTGAGAACACACCACAGAATCTGGATTTTTTATTTCGCTATGAATTATTGTATAAAAATCTGTGAAAACCGATGAGCAGAGGCCTTAGTGTCAATTTTTGTTTTAAAACAGCGGAAATATTGACTTTAGTGAGAAGGAAGCTGTTTTGAGAACACACCACAGAATCTGGATTTTTTATTTCGCTATGTATTATTATATAAAAATCTGTGAAAACAGATGAGCAGAGGCCTTAGTTTCAATTTTTGTTTTAAAACAGTGGAAATTGTGAATTTAGTGAGAAGGAAGCTATTTTGAGAACACACCCCAGAATCTGGATTTTTTATTACGCTATGTATTATTGTATAAAAATCTGTGAAAACCGATGAGCAGAGGACTTAGTGTCAATTTTTGTTTTAAAACAGCGGAAATAGTGAATTTAGTGAGAAGTAAGCGGTTTTGAGAACACACCACAGAATCTGGATTCTGTATTTTGCTATGTATTATTGTATAAAAATTTGTGATAACCGATGAGCAGAGGCCTTAGTGTCAATTTTTGTTTTAAAACAGCGGAAACAGTGAATTTATTGAGAAGGAAGCGGTTTTGAGAACACACCACAGAATCTGGATTTTTTATTTCGCTATGAATTATTATATAAAAATCGGTGAAAACAGATGAGCAGAGGCCTTAGTGTCAATTTTTATTTTAAAACAGCGGAAATTGTGAATTTAGTGAGAAGGAAGCTATTTTGAGAACACACCTCAGAATCTGGATTTTTTATTCTGCTATGAATTATTGTATAAAAATCGTTGAAAACAGATGAGCAGAGGCCTTAGTGTCAATTTCTGTTTTAAAACAGCGGAAATAGTGAATTTAATGAGAAGGAAGATGTTCTGAGGACACACCTCAGAATCTGGATTTTTTTTTGTTATGAATTATTGATAAAAATCGGTGAAAAACTTTAAGCAGAGGCCTTAGTCTTAGTTTTTTTTTTAACGGCGGAAACAGTGAATTTAGTGAGAAATAAGCTGTTTTGAGAACACACCTCAGAATCTGGATTTTATATTTTGCTATGAATTATTGATAAAAATCGGTGAAAAACGATAAGCAGAGACCTTAGTATCAGTATTTGTTTTGAAACGGCGGAAACAGTGAATTTAGTGAGAAATAAACTGTTTTGAAAACACACCTCCGAATCTGGAATCTATATTTCGCTATGATATATTGCTAAAAATCGGTGAAAAACGATGAGCAGAGGATATAGTGTCAGTTTATGTTTTAAAACAGCGGAAACAGTGAATTTAGTGTGAAATTAACTCTTTTGAGAAAACATATCAGAATCTGGATTCTTTATTTCGCTATGAATTATTGATAAAAATCGGTGAAAACAGATGAGCAGAGGCCTTAGTGTCAATTTTTGTTTTAAAACAGCGGAAATAGTGAATTTAGTGACAAGGAAGCTGTTTTGAGAACACACCACAGAATCTGGATTTTTTATTTCGCTATGAATTATTGTATAAAAATCGGTGAAAACCGATGAGCAGAGGCCTTAGTGTCAATTTTTGTTTTAAAACAGCGGAAGTAGTGAATTTTTTATCGAGAAGGAAGCTGTTTTGAGGACACACCTCAGAATCTGGTTTTTTTATTTTGCTATGAATTATTGTATAAAAATCGGTGAAAACAGATGAGCAGAGGCCTTAGTGTCAATTTTTGTTTTAAAACAGCGGAAATAATGAATTTAGTGAGAAGAAAGCTGTTCTGAGGACACACCTCAGAATCTGGATTTTTTATTTTGCTATGAATTATTGATAAAAATCGGTGAAAAACGATGAGCAGAGAACTTAGTGTCAGTTTCTGTTTTAAAACGGTGGAAAAAGTGAATTTAGTGAGAAATAAGCTGTTGTGAGAACACATCTCAGAATCTGGATTCTTTATTTCGCTATGAATTATTGATAAAAATCGGTGAAAAACGATAAGTAGAGGCCTTAGTATCAGTATTTGTTTTGAAACGGCGGAAACAGTAAATTTAGTGAGAAATAAACTATTTTGAGAACGCACCTCCGAATCTGGATTCTTTATTTAGCTATGATATATTGCTAAAAATCAGTGAAAAATGATAAGCAGAGGCTATAGTGTCAGTTTATGTTTTAAAACAGCGGAAACAGTGAATTTAGTGAGAAATAATCTGTTTTGAGAACACACCTCAGAATCTGGATTTTTTATTTCGCTATGAATTACCGATAAAAATGGGTGCAAAACGATAAGCAGAGGCATTAGTGTCAGTTTTTGTTTTAAAACAGCTGAAATAGTGAAACAGAGGAAACAGTGAGAAATAAGCTGTTTTGAGAACACACATCAGATTCTGGATTCTTTATTTCGCTAGAATTATTGATAAAAATCGGTGAAAAACGATAAGCAGAGACCTTAGAGTCAGTTTTTGTTTTAAAAGAGCGGAAATAATGAATTCAGTGAGAAATAAACTGTTTTGAGAACTCACCTCAGAAAATGGATTCTTTATTTCGCCATGATATATTGCTAAAAATCAGTGAAAAACGATAAGCAGAAGCCTTAGTGTCAATTTTTGTTTTAAAAAAGCAGAAAAAGGGAATTTAGTGGGAAGGAAGCTGTTTTGAGAACACACCTTAGAATC
Source organism: Platycnemis pennipes (assembly GCA_933228895.1). NCBI lineage: Eukaryota > Metazoa > Arthropoda > Insecta > Odonata > Platycnemididae > Platycnemis > Platycnemis pennipes. The sequence goes on from OW121851.1 coordinate 24,462, forward strand.
TGGATTTTTTATTTACCTATGAATTGTGGATAAAAATCGATGAAAAACGATAAGCAGAGACCTTAGTTCAGTTTCTGTTTTAAAAAAGCGGAAATTGTGAATTTAGTGAGAAATAAGCTGTTTTGAGAACACACATTAAATTCTGGATTTTTTATTTTGCTATGAATTATTGATAAAAATCGGTGAAAAACGATAAGCAGAGACCTTAGTTCAGTTTCTGTTTTGGAACAGTGAATTTAGTGTGAAATAGGCTGATTTGAGAACACACTTCAGAATCTGGATTGTTTATTTCGCTATGATGTATTGATAAAAATCCGTGAAAAACGATAAGCTGAGGCCTTAGTGTCAATTTTTGTTTTAAAACAGCGGAAATAATGAATTTAGTGAGAAGAAAGCTGTTCTGAGGACACACCTCAGAATCTGGATTTTTTATTTTGCTATGAATTATTGATAAAAATCGGTGAAAAACGATGAGCAGAGACCTTAGTGTCAGTTTCTGTTTTAAAACGGTGGAAAAAGTGAATTTAGTGAGAAATAAGCTGTTGTGAGAACACATCTCAGAATCTGGATTCTTTATTTCGCTATGAATTATTGATAAAAATTGTGAAAAACGATAAGTAGAGGCCTTAGTATCAGTATTTGTTTTGAAACGGCGGAAACAGTAAATTTAGTGAGAAATAAACTATTTTGAGAACGCACCTCCGAATCTGAATTCTTTATTTAGCAATGATATATTGCTAAAAATCAGTGAAAAATGATAAGCAGAGGCTATAGTGTCAGTTTATGTTTTAAAACAGCGGAAACAGTGAATTTAGTGAGAAATAATCTGTTTTGAGAACACACCTCAGAATCTGGATTTTTTATTTCGCTATGAATTACCGATAAAAATGGGTGCAAAACGATAAGCAGAGGCATTAGTGTCAGTTTTTGTTTTAAAACAGCTGAAATAGTGAAACAGAGGAAACAGTGAGAAATAAGCTGTTTTGAGAACACACATCAGAATCTGGATTCTTTATTTCGCTAGAATTATTGATAAAAATCGGTGAAAAACGATAAGCAGAGACCTTAGAGTCAGTTTTTGTTTTAAAAGAGCGGAAATAATGAATTCAGTGAGAAATAAACTGTTTTGAGAACTCACCTCAGAAAATGGATTCTTTATTTCGCCATGATATATTGCTAAAAATCAGTGAAAAACGATAAGCAGAAGCCTTAGTGTCAATTTTTGTTTTAAAAAAGCAGAAAAAGGGAATTTAGTGGGAAGGAAGCTGTTTTGAGAACACACCTTAGAATCTGGATTTTTTATTTACCTATGAATTGTGGATAAAAATCGATGAAAAACGATAAGCAGAGACCTTAGTTCAGTTTCTGTTTTAAAAAAGCGGAAATTGTGAATTTAGTGAGAAATAAGCTGTTTTGAGAACACACATTAAATTCTGGATTTTTTATTTTGCTATGAATTATTGATAAAAATCGGTGAAAAACGATAAGCAGAGACCTTAGTTCAGTTTCTGTTTTGGAACAGTGAATTTAGTGTGAAATAGGCTGATTTGAGAACACACTTCAGAATCTGGATTGTTTATTTCGCTATGATGTATTGATAAAAATCCGTGAAAAACGATAAGCTGAGGCCTTAGTGTCAGTTGTTGTTATAAAACAGCGGAAACAGTGAATTTAGTGAGAAAGAAAAATTTTTGAGAACACAACTCCGAATCTGGATTTTTAATTTCCTTATGAATTATTGATAAAAAAACGGTGAAAAACAGATGAGCAGAGGCCTTAGTGTCAATTTTTGATTTAAAACAGCGGAAATAGTGAATTTAGTGACAAGGAAGCTGTTTTGAGAACACACCACAGAATCTGGATTTTTTATTTCGCTATGAATTATTGTATAAAAATCGGTGAAAACCGATGAGCAGAGGCCTTAGTGTCAATTTTTGTTTTAAAACAGCGGAAATAGTGAATTTAGTGAGAAGGAAGCTGTTTTGAGGACACACCTCAGAATCTGGATTTTTTATTTTGCTATGAATTATTGTATAATAATCGGTGAAAACAGATGAGCAGAGGCCTTAGTGTCAATTTTTGTTTAAAAACAGCGGAAATAATGAATTTAGTGAGAAGGAAGCTGTTCTGAGGACACACCTCAGAATCTGGATTTTTTATTTTGCTATGAATTATTGATAAAAATCGGTGAAAAACGATGAGCAGAGACCTTAGTGTCAGTTTCTGTTTTAAAACGGTGGAAAAAGTTAATTTAGTGAGAAATAAGCTGTTGTGAGAACACATCTCAGAATCTGGATTCTATATTTCGCTATGAATTATTGATAAAAATCGGAGAAAAACGATTAGTAGAGGCCTTAGTATCAGTATTTGTTTTGAAACGGCGGAAACAGTAAATTTAGTGAGAAATAAACTATTTTGAGAACGCACCTCCGAATCTGGATTCTTTATTTAGCTATGATATATTGCTAAAAATCAGTGAAAAATGATAAGCAGAGGCTATAGTGTCAGTTTATCTATAGTGTCAGTGAAAAACGATAAGCAGAAACCTTAGTTCAGTTTCTGTTTTTAAAAAGCGGAAATTGTGAATTTAGTGAGAAATAAGCTGTTTTGAGAACACACATTAAATTCTGGATTTTTTATTTTGTTATGAATTATTGATAAAAATTGGTGAAAAACGATAAGCAGAGACCTTAGTTCAGTTTCTGTTTTGGAACAGTGAATTTAGTGTGAAATAAGTGTTTTGAGAACACACTTCAGAATCTGGATTGTTTATTTCGCTATGATGTACTGATAAAAATCCGTGAAAAACGATAAGCTGAGGCCTTAGTGTCAGTTGTTGTTATAAAACAGCGGAAACAGTGAATTTAGTGAGAAAGAAAAATTTTTGAGAACACAACTCCGAATCTGGATTTTTAATTTCCCTATGAATTATTGATAAAATTCGGTGAAAAACGATAAGCAGGGACCATAATATCAGTTTTTGTTTTGGAACAGCGGAAACAGTGAATATAGTCAGTACGAAACTGTTTTGAGAACATACCACAATATCCGGATTCTTTATTTCGCTTTCAAGTATTGATAACAATCGGTGAAAAACGATAAGCAGAGGCCATATTGTCAGTTTTAATTTTGAAACAGCAGAAAAGGGGAATTTAGTGGGAAGGAAGCTGTTTTGAGAACACAGCGCATAATCTGGATTCTTTATTTCGCGATGAATTATTGATAAAAATCGGTGAAAACAGATGAGCAGAGGCCTTAGTGTCAATTTTTGTTTTAAAACAGCGGAAATAGTGAATTTAGTGAGAAGGAAGCTGTTTTGAGAACACACCTCAAAATCTGGATTTTTTATTTCGCTATGAATTATTGTATTAAAATCTGTGAAAACCGATGAGCAGAGGCCTTAGTGTCAATTTTTTTTTAAAACAGCGGAAATAGTGAATTTAGTGAGAAGGAAGCGGTTTTGAGAACACACCACAGAATCTGGATTTTTTATTTCGCTATGAATTATTATATAAAAATCGGTGAAAACAGATGAGCAGAGGCTTTAGTGTCAATTTTTGTTTTAAAACAGCGGAAATTGTGAATTTAGTGAGAAGGAAGCTATTTTGAGAACACACCTCAGAATCTGGATTTTTTATTTCGCTATGTATTATTGATTAAAATCTGTGAAAACCGATGAGCAGAGGCCTAAGTGTCAATTTTTGTTTTAAAACAGCGGGAATAGTGAATTTAGTGAGAAGGAAGCGGTTTTGAGAACACACCACAGAATCTGGATTTTTTATTTCGTTATGAATTATTATATAAAAATCGGTGAAAGAGATGAGCAGAGGCCTTAGTGTCAATTTTTGTTTTAAAACAGCGGAAATAATGAATTTAGTGAGAAGAAAGCTGTTCTGAGGACACACCTCAGAATCTGGATTTTTTATTTTGCTATGAATTATTGATAAAAATCGGTGAAAAACGATGAGCAGAGACCTTAGTGTCAGTTTCTGTTTTAAAACGGTGGAAAAAGTGAATTTAGTGAGAAATAAGCTGTTGTGAGAACACATCTCAGAATCTGGATTCTTTATTTCGCTATGAATTATTGATAAAAATTGTGAAAAACGATAAGTAGAGGCCTTAGTATCAGTATTTGTTTTGAAACGGCGGAAACAGTAAATTTAGTGAGAAATAAACTATTTTGAGAACGCACCTCCGAATCTGGATTCTTTATTTAGCTATGATATATTGCTAAAAATCAGTGAAAAATGATAAACAGAGGCTATAGTGTCAGTTTATGTTTTAAAACAGCGGAAACAGTGAATTTAGTGAGAAATAATCTGTTTTGAGAACACACCTCAGAATCTGGATTTTTTATTTCGCTATGAATTACCGATAAAAATGGGTGCAAAACGATAAGCAGAGGCATTAGTGTCAGTTTTTGTTTTAAAACAGCTGAAATAGTGAAACAGAGGAAACAGTGAGAAATAAGCTGTTTTGAGAACACACATCAGAATCTGGATTCTTTATTTCGCTAGAATTATTGATAAAAATCGGTGAAAAACGATAAGCAGAGACCTTAGAGTCAGTTTTTGTTTTAAAAGAGCGGAAATAATGAATTCAGTGAGAAATAAACTGTTTTGAGAACTCACCTCAGAAAATGGATTCTTTATTTCGCCATGATATATTGCTAAAAATCAGTGAAAAACGATAAGCAGAAGCCTTAGTGTCAATTTTTGTTTTAAAAAAGCAGAAAAAGGGAATTTAGTGGGAAGGAAGCTGTTTTGAGAACACACCTTAGAATCTGGATTTTTTATTTAGCTATGCATTGTTGATAAAAATCGATGAAAAACGATAAGCAGAGACCTTAGTTCAGTTTCTGTTTTAAAAAAGCGGAAATTGTGAATTTAGTGAGAAATAAGCTGTTTTGAGAACACACATTAAATTCTGGATTTTTTATTTTGCTATGAATTATTGATAAAAATCGGTGAAAAACGATAAGCAGAGACCTTAGTTCAGTTTCTGTTTTGGAACAGTGAATTTAGTGTGAAATAGGCTGATTTGAGAACACACTTCAGAATCTGGATTGTTTATTTCGCTATGATGTATTGATAAAAATCCGTGAAAAACGATAAGCTGAGGCCTTAGTGTCAGTTGTTGTTATAAAACAGCGGAAACAGTGAATTTAGTGAGAAAGAAAAATTTTTGAGAACACAACTCCGAATCTGGATTTTTAATTTCCTTATGAATTATTGATAAAAAAACGGTGAAAACAGATGAGCAGAGGCCTTAGTGTCAATTTTTGATTTAAAACAGCGGAAATAGTGAATTTAGTGACAAGGAAGCTGTTTTGAGAACACACCACAGAATCTGGATTTTTTATTTCGCTATGAATTATTGTATAAAAATCGGTGAAAACCGATGAGCAGAGGCCTTAGTGTCAATTTTTGTTTTAAAACAGCGGAAATAGTGAATTTAGTGAGAAGGAAGCTGTTTTGAGAACACACCTCAAAATCTGGATTTTTTATTTCGCTATGAATTATTGTATAAAAATCGGTAAAAACCGATGAGCAAAGGCCTTAGTGTCAATTTTTGTTTTAAAACAGCGGAAATAGTGAATTTAGTGAGAAGGAAGCTGTTTTGAGGACACACCTCAGAATCTGGAGTTTTTATTTTGCTATGAATTATTGTATAATAATCGGTGAAAACAGATGAGCAGAGGCCTTAGTGTCAATTTTTGTTTTAAAACAGCGGAAATAATGAATTTAGTGAGAAGGAAGCTGTTCTGAGGACACACCTCAGAATCTGGATTTTTTATTTTGCTATGAATTATTGATAAAAATCGGTGAAAAACGATGAGCAGAGACCTTAGTGTCAGTTTCTGTTTTAAAACGGTGGAAAAAGTTAATTTAGTGAGAAATAAACTATTTTGAGAACGCACCTCCGAATCTGGATTCTTTATTTTCATATATATTGCTAAAAATCAGTGAAAAATGATAAGCAGAGGCTATAGTGTCAGTTTATCTATAGTGTCAGTGAAAAACGATAAGCAGAAACCTTAGTTCAGTTTCTGTTTTTAAAAAGCGGAAATTGTGAATTTAGTGAGAAATAAGCTGTTTTGAGAACACACATTAAATTCTGGATTTTTTATTTTGTTATGAATTATTGATAAAAATTGGTGAAAAACGATAAGCAGAGACCTTAGTTCAGTTTCTGTTTTGGAACAGTGAATTTAGTGTGAAATAAGTGTTTTGAGAACACACTTCAGAATCTGGATTGTTTATTTCGCTATGATGTACTGATAAAAATCCGTGAAAAACGATAAGCTGAGGCCTTAGTGTCAGTTGTTGTTATAAAACAGCGGAAACAGTGAATTTAGTGAGAAAGAAAAATTTTTGAGAACACAACTCCGAATCTGGATTTTTAATTTCCCTATGAATTATTGATAAAATTCGGTGAAAAACGATAAGCAGAGACCTTAATATCAGTTTTTGTTTTGGAACAGCGGAAACAGTGAATATAGTGAGTACGAAACTGTTTTGAGAACATACCACAATATCCGGATTCTTTATTTCGCTTTCAAGTATTGATAACAATCGGTGAAAACCGATGAGCAGAGGACTTAGTGTCAATTTTTGTTTTAAAACAGCGGAAATAGTGAATTTAGTGAGAAGTAAGCGGTTTTGAGAACACACCACAGAATCTGGATTCTGTATTTTGCTATGTATTATTGTATAAAAATTTGTGATAACCGATGTGCAGAGGCCTTAGTGTCAATTTTTGTTTTAAAACAGCGGAAACAGTGAATTTATTGAGAAGGAAGCGGTTTTGAGAACACACCACAGAATCTGGATTTTTTATTTCGCTATGAATTATTATATAAAAATCGGTGAAAACAGATGAGCAGAGGCCTTAGTGTCAATTTTTGTTTTAAAACAGCGGAAATTGTGAATTTAGTGAGAAGGAAGCTATTTTGAGAACACACCTCAGAATCTGGATTTTTTATTCTGCTATGAATTATTGTATAAAAATCGTTGAAAACAGATGAGCAGAGGCCTTAGTGTCAATTTCTGTTTTAAAACAGCGGAAATAGTGAATTTAATGAGAAGGAAGATGTTCTGAGGACACACCTCAGAATCTGGATTTTTTTTTGTTATGAATTATTGATAAAAATCGGTGAAAAACTTTAAGCAGAGGCCTTAGTCTAAGTTTTTTTTTAACGGCGGAAACAGTGAATTTAGTGAGAAAAAAATTGTTTTGAGAACACACCTCAGAATCTGGATTTTATATTTTGCTATGAATTATTGATAAAAATCGGTGAAAAACGATAAGCAGAGACCTTAGTATCAGTATTTGTTTTGAAACGGCGGAAACAGTGATTTTAGTGAGAAATAAACTGTTTTGAAAACACACCTCCGAATCTGGAATCTATATTTCGCTATGATATATTGCTAAAAATCGGTGAAAAACGATGAGCAGAGGATATAGTGTCAGTTTATGTTTTAAAACAGCGGAAACAGTGAATTTAGTGTGAAATTAACTCTTTTGAGAAAACATATCAGAATCTGGATTCTTTATTTCGCTATGAATTATTGTATAAAAATCGGTGAAAACCGTTGAGCAGAGGCCTTAGTGTCAATTTTTGTTTTAAAACAGCGGAAATAGTGAATTTAGTGACAAGGAAGCTGTTTTGAGAACACACCATAGAATCTGGATTTTTTATTTCGTTATGAATTATTATATAAAAATCGGTGAAAACAGATGAGCAGAGGCCTTAGTGTCAATTTTTGTTTTAAAACAGCGGAAATTGTGAATATAGTGAGAAGGAAGCTATTTTGAGAACACACCTCAGAATCTGGATTTTTTATTTCGCTATGTATTATTGATTAAAATCTGTGAAAACCGATGAGCAGAGGCCTTAGTGTCAATTTTTGTTTTAAAACAGCGGGAATAGTGAATTTAGTGAGAAGGAAGCGGTTTTGAGAACACACCACAGAATCTGGATTCTTTATTTCACTATGTATTAATGTATAAAAATCTGTGAAAACCGATGAGCAGAGGCCTTAGTGTCAAATTTTGTTTTAAAACAGCGGAAATAGTGAATTTAGTGAGAAGGAAGCGGTTTTGAGAACACACCATAGAATCTGGATTTTTTATTTCGCTATGAATTATTATATAAAAATCGGTGAAAACAGATGAGCAGAAGCCTTAGTGTCAATTTTTGTTTTAAAACAGCGGAAATTGTGAATTTAGTGAGAAGGAAGCTATTTTGAGAACACACCTCAGAATCTGGATTTTTTATTTTGCTATGAATTATTGTATAAAAATCGGTGAAAACAGATGAGCAGAGGCCTTAGTGTCAATTTCTGTTTTAAAACAGCGGAAATAGTGAATTTAGTTAGAAGGAAGCTGTTTTGACAACATATATCAGAATCTGGATTCTTTATTTCGCTATGAATTATTGATAAAAATCGGTGAAAACAGATGAGCAGAGGCCTTAGTATCCATTTTTGTTTTTAAACAGCGGAAATAGTGAATTTAGTGAGAAGGAAGCTGTTTTGAGAACACACCTCAGAATCTGGATTTTATATTTTGCTATGAATTATTGATAAAAATCGGTGAAAAACGATAAGCAGAGAACTTAGTATCAGTATTTGTTTTGAAACGGCGGAAACAGTGAATTTAGTGAGAAATAAACTGTTTTGAAAACACACACCCGAATCTGGAATCTATATTTCGCTGTGAAATATTGCTAAAAATCGGTGAAAAACGATGAGCAGAGGATATAGTGTCAGTTTATGTTTTAAAACAGCGGAAACAGTGAATTTAGTGTGAAATTAACTCTTTTGAGAACACATATCAGAATCTGGATTCTTTATTTCGCTATGAATTATTGATAAAAATCGGTGAAAACAGATGAGCAGAGGCCTCAGTGTCAATTTTTGTTTTAAAACAGCGGAAATAGTGAATTTAGTGACAAGGAAGCTGTTTTGAGAACACACCAAAGAATCTGGATTTTTTATTTCGCTATGAATTATTGTATAAAAATCGGTGAAAACCGTTGAGCAGAGGCCTTAGTGTCAATTTTTGTTTTAAAACAGCAGAAATAGTGAATTTAGTGAGAAGGAAGCTGTTTTGAGAACACACCTCAAAATCTGGATTTTTTATTTCGCTATGAATTATTGTATAAAAATTGGTAAAAACCGATGAGCAGAGGCCTTAGTGTCAATTTTTGTTTTAAAACAGCGGAAATAGTGAATTTAGTGAGAAGGAAGCTGTTTTGAGGACACACCTCAGAATCTGGATTTTTTATTTTGCCATGAATTATTGTATAAAAATCGGTGAAAACAGATGAGCAGAGGCCTTAGTGTCAATTTTTGTTTTAAAACAGCGGAAATAATGAATTTAGTGAGAAGGAAGCTGTTCTGAGGACAAAACTCAGAATCTGGATTTTTTATTTAGCTATGAATTATTGATAAAAATCGGTGAAAAACGATGGGCAGAGACCTTAGTGTCAGTTTCTGTTTTAAAACGGTGGAAAAAGTGAATTTAGTGAGAAATAAGCTGTTGTGAGAACACATCTCAGAATCTGGATTCTTTATTTCGCTATGAATTATTGATAAAAATCGGTGAAAAACGATAAGTAGAGGCCTTAGTATCAGTATTTGTTTTGAAACGGCAGAAACAGTAAATTTAGTGAGAAATAAACTATTTTGAGAAAGCACCCCCGAATCTGGATTCTTTATTTAGCTATGATATATTGTTTAAAACTCGGTGAAAACCGATGAGCGGAGGCCTTAGTGTCCATTTTTGTTTTAAAACAGCGGAAATAGTGAATTTAATGAGAAAGAAGATGTTCTGAGGACACACCTCAGAATCTGCATTTTTTTTTTGTTATGAATTAATTATGAAAATCGGTGAAAAACGATAAGCAGAGACCTTAGTATCAGTATTTGTTTTGAAACGGCGGAAACAGTGAATTTAGTGAGAAATAAACTGTTTTGAGAACACACCTCCGAATCTGGAATCTATATTTCGCTATGATATATTGCTAAAAATCGGTGAAAAACGATGAGCAGAGGATATATTGTCAGTTTATGTTTTAAAACAGCGGAAACAGTGAATTTAGTGAGAAGGAAGCTGTTTTGAGAACACACCTCAAAATCTGGATTTTTTATTTCGCTATGAATTATTGTATAAAAATCGGTAAAAACCGATGAGCAGAGGCCTTAGTGTCAATTTTTGTTTTAAAACAGCGGAAATAGTGACTTTAGTGAGAAGGAAGCTGTTTTGAGAACACACCTCAAAATCTGGATTTTTTATTTCGCTATGAATTATTGTATAAAAATCGGTAAAAACCGATGAGCAGAGGCCTTAGTGTCAATTTTTGTTTTAAAACAGCGGAAATAGTGAATTTAGTGAGAAGGAAACTGTTTTGAGAACACACCACAGAATCTGGATTTTTTATTTCGCTATGAATTATTGTATAAAAATCTGTGAAAACCGATGAGCAGAGGCCTTAGTGTCAATTTTTGTTTTAAAACAGCGGAAATAGTGACTTTAGTGAGAAGGAAGCTGTTTTGAGAACACACCACAGAATCTGGATTTTTTATTTCGATATGTATTATTATATAAAAATCTGTGAAAACAGATGAGCAGAGGCCTTAGTTTCAATTTTTGTTTTAAAACAGTGGAAATTGTGAATTTAGTGAGAAGGAAGCTATTTTGAGAACACACCCCAGAATCTGGATTTTTTATTACGCTATGTATTATTGTATAAAAATCTGTGAAAACCGATGAGCAGAGGACTTAATGTCAATTTTTGTTTTAAAACAGCGGAAATAGTGAATTTAGTGAGAAGTAAGCGGTTTTGAGAACACACCACAGACTCTGGATTCTGTATTTTGCTATGTATTATTGTATAAAAATTTGTGATAACCGATGAGCAGAGGCCTTAGTGTCAATTTTTGTTTTAAAACAGCGGAAACAGTGAATTTATTGAGAAGGAAGCGGTTTTGAGAACACACCACAGAATCTGGATTTTTTATTTCGCTTTGAATTATTATATAAAAATCGGTGAAAACAGATGAGCAGAGGCCTTAGTGTCAATTTTTGTTTTAAAACAGCGGAAATTGTGAATTTAGTGAGAAGGAAGCTATTTTGAGAACACACCTCAGAATCTGGATTTTTTATTCTGCTATGAATTATTGTATAAAAATCGTTGAAAACAGATGAGCAGAGGCCTTAGTGTCAATTTCTGTTTTAAAACAGCGGAAATAGTGAATTTAATGAGAAGGAAGATGTTCTGAGGACACACCTCAGAATCTGGATTTTTTTTTGTTATGAATTATTGATAAAAATCGGTGAAAAACTTTAAGCAGAGGCCTTAGTCTTAGTTTTTTTTTTAACGGCGGAAACAGTGAATTTAGTGAGAAAAAAATTGTTTTGAGAACACACCTCAGAATCTGGATTTTATATTTTGCTATGAATTATTGATAAAAATCGGTGAAAAACGATAAGCAGAGACCTTAGTATCAGTATTTGTTTTGAAACGGCGGAAACAGTGATTTTAGTGAGAAATAAACTGTTTTGAAAACACACCTCCGAATCTGGAATCTATATTTCGCTATGATATATTGCTAAAAATCGGTGAAAAACGATGAGCAGAGTATATAGTGTCAGTTTATGTTTTAAAACAGCGGAAACAGTGAATTTAGTGTGAAATTAACTCTTTTGAGAAAACATATCAGAATCTGGATTCTTTATTTCGCTATGAATTATTGTATAAAAATCGGTGAAAACCGTTGAGCAGAGGCCTTAGTGTCAATTTTTGTTTTAAAACAGCGGAAATAGTGAATTTAGTGACAAGGAAGCTGTTTTGAGAACACACCATAGAATCTGGATTTTTTATTTCGCTATGAATTATTATATAAAAATCGGTGAAAACAGATGAGCAGAGGCCTTAGTGTCAATTTTTGTTTTAAAACAGCGGAAATTGTGAATTTAGTGAGAAGGAAGCTATTTTGAGAACACACCTCAGAATCTGGATTTTTTATTTCGCTATGTATTATTGATTAAAATCTGTGAAAACCGATGAGCAGAGGCCTTAGTGTCAATTTTTGTTTTAAAACAGCGGGAATAGTGAATTTAGTGAGAAGGAAGCGGTTTTGAGAACACACCACAGAATCTGGATTCTTTATTTCACTATGTATTAATGTATAAAAATCTGTGAAAACCGATGAGCAGAGGCCTTAGTGTCAAATTTTGTTTTAAAACAGCGGAAATAGTGAATTTAGTGAGAAGGAAGCGGTTTTGAGAACACACCATAGAATCTGGATTTTTTATTTCGCTATGAATTATTATATAAAAATCGGTGAAAACAGATGAGCAGAAGCCTTAGTGTCAATTTTTGTTTTAAAACAGCGGAAATTGTGAATTTAGTGAGAAGGAAGCTATTTTGAGAACACACCTCAGAATCTGGATTTTTTATTTTGCTATGAATTATTGTATAAAAATCGGTGAAAACAGATGAGCAGAGGCCTTAGTGTCAATTTCTGTTTTAAAACAGCGGAAATAGTGAATTTAGTGAGAAGGAAGCTGTTTTGACAACATATATCAGAATCTGGATTCTTTATTTCGCTATGAATTATTGATAAAAATCGGTGAAAACAGATGAGCAGTGGCCTTAGTATCCATTTTTGTTTTTAAACAGCGGAAATAGTGAATTTAGTGAGAAGGAAGCTGTTTTGAGAACACACCTCAGAATCTGGATTTTATATTTTGCTATGAATTATTGATAAAAATCGGTGAAAAACGATAAGCAGAGAACTTAGTATCAGTATTTGTTTTGAAACGGCGGAAACAGTGAATTTAGTGAGAAATAAACTGTTTTGAAAACACACACCCGAATCTGGAATCTATATTTCGCTGTGAAATATTGCTAAAAATCGGTGAAAAACGATGAGCAGAGGATATAGTGTCAGTTTATGTTTTAAAACAGCGGAAACAGTGAATTTAGTGTGAAATTAACTCTTTTGAGAACACATATCAGAATCTGGATTCTTTATTTCGCTATGAATTATTGATAAAAATCGGTGAAAACAGATGAGCAGAGGCCTCAGTGTCAATTTTTGTTTTAAAACAGCGGAAATAGAGAATTTAGTGACAAGGAAGCTGTTTTGAGAACACACCAAAGAATCTGGATTTTTTATTTCGCTATGAATTATTGTATAAAAATCGGTGAAAACCGTTGAGCAGAGGCCTTAGTGTCAATTTTTGTTTTAAAACAGCAGAAATAGTGAATTTAGTGAGAAGGAAGCTGTTTTGAGAACACACCTCAAAATCTGGATTTTTTATTTCGCTATGAATTATTGTATAAAAATTGGTAAAAACCGATGAGCAGAGGCCTTAGTGTCAATTTTTGTTTTAAAACAGCGGAAATAGTGAATTTAGTGAGAAGGAAGCTGTTTTGAGGACACACCTCAGAATCTGGATTTTTTATTTTGCTATTAATTATTGTATAAAAATCGGTGAAAACAGATGAGCAGAGGCCTTAGTGTCAATTTTTGTTTTAAAACAGCGGAAATAATGAATTTAGTGAGAAGGAAGCTGTTCTGAGGACAAAACTCAGAATCTGGATTTTTTATTTAGCTATGAATTATTGATAAAAATCGGTGAAAAACGATGGGCAGAGACCTTAGTGTCAGTTTCTGTTTTAAAACGGTGGAAAAAGTGAATTTAGTGAGAAATAAGCTGTTGTGAGAACACATCTCAGAATCTGGATTCTTTATTTCGCTATGAATTATTGATAAAAATCGGTGAAAAACGATAAGTAGAGGCCTTAGTATCAGTATTTGTTTTGAAACGGCGGAAACAGTAAATTTAGTGAGAAATAAACTATTTTGAGAACGCACCTCCGAATCTGGATTCTTTATTTAGCTATGATATATTGCTAAAAATCAGTGAAAAATGATAAGCAGAGGCTATAGTGTCAGTTTATGTTTTAAAACAGCGGAAACAGTGAATTTAGTGAGAAATAATCTGTTTTGAGAATACACCTCAGATCCTGGATTTTTTATTCCGCTATGAATTATCGATAAAAATTGGTGAAAAACGATAACTGAAGCCTTAGTGTCAGTTCTTTTTTTAAAACGGCGGAAAGAGTTAATTTAGTGAGAAAGAAGCTGTTTTGAGAACAAATCTCAGAATCTGGATTTTTTATTTCGCTATGAATTATTAATAAAAATCGTTGAAAAACGATAAGCAGAGGCCTTAGTGTCAGTTGTTGTTTTAAAACAGCGGAAACAGTGGATTTAGTGAGAAATAAGCTGTTTTGAGAACACACTTCAGAATCTGGATTCTTTATTTCGCTATGAAGTATTGATAAAAATCGGTGAAAAACGATAAGCAGAGACCATTTAGTGTCAGTTTCTGTTTTAAAACGGCGGAAACAGTTAATTTAGTGAGAAAGAAAAATTTTTGAGAACACAACTCAGAATCTGGATGTTTAATTTCCCTATGAATTATTCATAAAAAACGGTAAAAAACGATAAGCAGAGGCCTTAGTGTCAGTTTTTCTATAAACAGCGGTGTTGATGATGCTAGCAAATAATAAGCCGGATTTGTGAATAAGTTTTATGGCCTGACACAGACACGGTACAATCAAACGTCAAGCTATGCTAAAAACCCAGTAGTGAGTTCCGAGCACGTTTGCTTCTGCCTTGGTCTCCTTGTCCCAGGTGAGCTTCTCTCGCGACTGCCAAAAACTGGATAGTCTCGCTCTGTAGTTCCTCCCGCCGGACATTCGACCGCTTCGTTGTCGAGCCGGCCTAGCGCCTCGAAACGTTATCCAAGGCACCAGCATCCCGCCCGGCTTCAATGCATCGGTTTCAAAGTTCAGCAAGCTTGAAACATGGGCTGATGCGTGGAAGGATTATTAGAAACCTGACTGAAAGAATTAGAAAATATTACGAAATGCACAGGAAAAATAAAAACAAAATTATTCTTCAATGGGGAGAGGGCACAGTTTGGAAACAGCACTTCTACTAATTCCGTGCGCAGTCTTCACAACGGCCACGCGAACCAGTCCATTCTCTCCAGGGATCAGTTCGATGATTCTGCCCAACATCCACTTCAAAGGATTAAGATTATCCTCCTTCAGCACCACCAAGTCACCGGGAGTTAGTTTTGGTTTCTTCTTTGTCCACAATGTTCGCTGCTGAAGACTAGTTAAATACTCCGTGGACCATCTGTTCCAGAAATGTTGCTGCAAGTGCTGAACATATTGCCACCTTGAGAGTCTGTTAAGTTTAACGTTTCGAAGGATAGGATCAGGAATTTAATGAGAAAGAAGCTGTTTTGAGAACACATCTCAGAATCTAGATTTTTTATTTCGCTATGAATTATTGATAAAAATCGGTGAAAAACGATAAGCAGAGGCCTTAGTATCAGTTTTTTTTTTAAACGGCGGAAACAGTGAATTTAGTGAGAAATAATCTGTTTTGAGAACACACCTCAGAATCTGGATTTTTTATTTCGCTATGAATTATCGATAAAAATGGGTGCAAAACGATAAGCAGAGGTCTTAGTGTCAGTTTTTGTTTTAAAACAGCTGAAATAGTGAAACAGAGGAAACAGTGAGAAATAAGCTGTTTTGAGAATACACATCAGAATCTGGATTCTTTATTTCGCTAGAATTACTGATAAAAATCGGTGAAAAACGATAAGCAGAGACCTGAGAGTCAGTTTTTGTTTTAAAACAGCGGAAATAATGAATTCAGTGAGAAATAAACTGTTTTGAGAACTCACCTCATAAAATGGATTCTTTATTTCGCCATGATATATTGCTAAAAATCAGTGAAAAACGATAAGCCGAAGCCTTAGTGTCAATTTTTGTTTTAAAAAAGCAGAAAAAGGGAATTTAGTGGGAAGGAAGCTGTTTTGAGAACACACCTTAGAATCCGGATTTTTTATTTAGCTATGAATTGTTGATAAAAATCGATGAAAAACGATAAGCAAAGACCTTAGTTCAGTTTCTGTTTTAAAAAAGCGGAAATTGTGAATTTAGTGAGAAATAAGCTATTTTGAGAACACACATTAAATCCTGGATTTTTTATTTTGCTATGAATTATTGATAAAAATCGGTGAAAAACGATAAGCAGAGACCTTAGTTCAGTTTCTGTTTTCGAACAGTGAATTTAGTGTGAAATAAACTGTTTTGAGAACACACTTCAGAATCTTGATTGTTTATTTCGCTATGATGTATTGATAAAAATCCGTGAAAAACGATAAGCTGAGGCCTTAGTGTCAGTTGTTGTTATAAAACAGCGGAAACAGTGAATTTAGTGAGAAAGAAAAATTTTTGAGAACACAACTCCGAATCTGGATTTTTAATTTCCCTATGAATTATTGATAAAAAACGGTGAAAAACGATAAGCAGAGACCTTAATATCAGTTTTTGTTTTGGAACAGCGGAAACTGTGAATATAGTGAGTACGAAACTGTTTTGAGAACATACCACAATATCCGGATTCTTTATTTCGCTTTCAAGTATTGATAACAATCGGTGAATAACGATAAGCAGAGGCCATATTGTCAGTTTATGTTTAGAAACAGCAGAAAAAGGGAATTTAGCGGGAAGGAAGCTGTTTTGAGAACACGGCTCAGAATCTGGTTTCTTTATTTCGCTATGAATTATTGATAAAAATCGGTGAAAACAGATGAGCCGAGGCCTTAGTGTCAATTTTTGTTTTAAAACAGCGGAAATAGTGAATTTAGTGAGAAGGAAGCGGTTTTGAGAACACACCACAGAATCTGGATTCTTTATTTCACTATGTATTAATGTATAAAAATCTGTGAAAACCGATGAGCAGAGGCCTTAGTGTCAAATTTTGTTTTAAAACAGCGGAAATAGTGAATTTAGTGAGAAGGAAGCGGTTTTGAGAACACACCATAGAAACTGGATTTTTTATTTCGCTATGAATTATTATATAAAAATCGGTGAAAACAGATGAGCAGAAGCCTTAGTGTCAATTTTTGTTTTAAAACAGCGGAAATTGTGAATTTAGTGAGAAGGAAGCTATTTTGAGAACACACCTCAGAATCTGGATTTTTTATTTTGCTATGAATTATTGTATAAAAATCGGTGAAAACAGATGAGCAGAGGCCTTAGTGTCAATTTCTGTTTTAAAACAGCGGAAATAGTGAATTTAGTGAGAAGGAAGCTGTTTTGACAACATATATCAGAATCTGGATTCTTTATTTCGCTATGAATTATTGATAAAAATCGGTGAAAACAGATGAGCAGTGGCCTTAGTATCCATTTTTGTTTTTAAACAGCGGAAATAGTGAATTTAGTGAGAAGGAAGCTGTTTTGAGAACACACCTCAGAATCTGGATTTTATATTTTGCTATGAATTATTGATAAAAATCGGTGAAAAACGATAAGCAGAGAACTTAGTATCAGTATTTGTTTTGAAACGGCGGAAACAGTGAATTTAGTGAGAAATAAACTGTTTTGAAAACACACACCCGAATCTGGAATCTATATTTCGCTGTGAAATATTGCTAAAAATCGGTGAAAAACGATGAGCAGAGGATATAGTGTCAGTTTATGTTTTAAAACAGCGGAAACAGTGAATTTAGTGTGAAATTAACTCTTTTGAGAACACATATCAGAATCTGGATTCTTTATTTCGCTATGAATTATTGATAAAAATCGGTGAAAACAGATGAGCAGAGGCCTCAGTGTCAATTTTTGTTTTAAAACAGCGGAAATAGTGAATTTAGTGACAAGGAAGCTGTTTTGAGAACACACCAAAGAATCTGGATTTTTTATTTCGCTATGAATTATTGTATAAAAATCGGTGAAAACCGTTGAGCAGAGGCCTTAGTGTCAATTTTTGTTTTAAAACAGCAGAAATAGTGAATTTAGTGAGAAGGAAGCTGTTTTGAGAACACACCTCAAAATCTGGATTTTTTATTTCGCTATGAATTATTGTATAAAAATTGGTAAAAACCGATGAGCAGAGGCCTTAGTGTCAATTTTTGTTTTAAAACAGCGGAAATAGTGAATTTAGTGAGAAGGAAGCTGTTTTGAGGACACACCTCAGAATCTGGATTTTTTATTTTGCCATGAATTATTGTATAAAAATCGGTGAAAACAGATGAGCAGAGGCCTTAGTGTCAATTTTTGTTTTAAAACAGCGGAAATAATGAATTTAGTGAGAAGGAAGCTGTTCTGAGGACAAAACTCAGAATCTGGATTTTTTATTTAGCTATGAATTATTGATAAAAATCGGTGAAAAACGATGGGCAGAGACCTTAGTGTCAGTTTCTGTTTTAAAACGGTGGAAAAAGTGAATTTAGTGAGAAATAAGCTGTTGTGAGAACACATCTCAGAATCTGGATTCTTTATTTCGCTATGAATTATTGATAAAAATCGGTGAAAAACGATAAGTAGAGGCCTTAGTATCAGTATTTGTTTTGAAACGGCAGAAACAGTAAATTTAGTGAGAAATAAACTATTTTGAGAAAGCACCCCCGAATCTGGATTCTTTATTTAGCTATGATATATTGTTTAAAACTCGGTGAAAACCGATGAGCGGAGGCCTTACTGTCCATTTTTGTTTTAAAACAGCGGAAATAGTGAATTTAATGAGAAGGAAGATGTTCTGAGGACACACCTCAGAATCTGCATTTTTTTTTTGTTATGAATTAATTATGAAAATCGGTGAAAAACGATAAGCAGAGACCTTAGTATCAGTATTTGTTTTGAAACGGCGGAAACAGTGAATTTAGTGAGAAATAAACTGTTTTGAGAACACACCTCCGAATCTGGAATCTATATTTCGCTATGATATATTGCTAAAAATCGGTGAAAAACGATGAGCAGAGGATATATTGTCAGTTTATGTTTTAAAACAGCGGAAACAGTGAATTTAGTGAGAAGGAAGCTGTTTTGAGAACACACCTCAAAATCTGGATTTTTTATTTCGCTATGAATTATTCTATAAAAATCGGTAAAAACCGATGAGCAGAGGCCTTAGTGTCAATTTTTGTTTTAAAACAGCGGAAATAGTGACTTTAGTGAGAAGGAAGCTGTTTTGAGAACACACCTCAAAATCTGGATTTTTTATTTCGCTATGAATTATTGTATATAAAATCGGTAAAAACCGATGAGCAGAGGCCTTAGTGTCAATTTTTGTTTTAAAACAGCGGAAATAGTGAATTTAGTGAGAAGGAAACTGTTTTGAGAACACACCACAGAATCTGGATTTTTTATTTCGCTATGAATTATTGTATAAAAATCTGTGAAAACCGATGAGCAGAGGCCTTAGTGTCAATTTTTGTTTTAAAACAGCGGAAATAGTGACTTTAGTGAGAAGGAAGCTGTTTTGAGAACACACCACAGAATCTGGATTTTTTATTTCGATATGTATTATTATATAAAAATCTGTGAAAACAGATGAGCAGAGGCCTTAGTTTCAATTTTTGTTTTAAAACAGTGGAAATTGTGAATTTAGTGAGAAGGAAGCTATTTTGAGAACACACCCCAGAATCTGGATTTTTTATTACGCTATGTATTATTGTATAAAAATCTGTGAAAACCGATGAGCAGAGGACTTAGTGTCAATTTTTGTTTTAAAACAGCGGAAATAGTGAATTTAGTGAGAAGTAAGCGGTTTTGAGAACACACCACAGACTCTGGATTCTGTATTTTGCTATGTATTATTGTATAAAAATTTGTGATAACCGATGAGCAGAGGCCTTAGTGTCAATTTTTGTTTTAAAACAGCGGAAACAGTGAATTTATTGAGAAGGAAGCGGTTTTGAGAACACACCACAGAATCTGGATTTTTTATTTCGCTATGAATTATTATATAAAAATCGGTGAAAACAGATGAGCAGAGGCCTTAGTGTCAATTTTTGTTTTAAAACAGCGGAAATTGTGAATTTAGTGAGAAGGAAGCTATTTTGAGAACACACCTCAGAATCTGGATTTTTTATTCTGCTATGAATTATTGTTAAAAATCGTTGAAAACAGATGAGCAGAGGCCTTAGTGTCAATTTCTGTTTTAAAACAGCGGAAATAGTGAATTTAATGAGAAGGAAGATGTTCTGAGGACACACCTCAGAATCTGGATTTTTTTTTGTTATGAATTATTGATAAAAATCGGTGAAAAACTTTAAGCAGAGGCCTTAGTCTTAGTTTTTTTTTTAACGGCGGAAACAGTGAATTTAGTGAGAAAAAAATTGTATTGAGAACACACCTCAGAATCTGGATTTTATATTTTGCTATGAATTATTGATAAAAATCGGTGAAAAACGATAAGCAGAGACCTTAGTATCAGTATTTGTTTTGAAACGGCGGAAACAGTGATTTTAGTGAGAAATAAACTGTTTTGAAAACACACCTCCGAATCTGGAATCTATATTTCGCTATGATATATTGCTAAAAATCGGTGAAAAACGATGAGCAGAGTATATAGTGTCAGTTTATGTTTTAAAACAGCGGAAACAGTGAATTTAGTGTGAAATTAACTCTTTTGAGAAAACATATCAGAATCTGGATTCTTTATTTCGCTATGAATTATTGTATAAAAATCGGTGAAAACCGTTGAGCAGAGGCCTTAGTGTCAATTTTTGTATTAAAACTGCGGAAATAGTGAATTTAGTGACAAGGAAGCTGTTTTGAGAACACACCATAGAATCTGGATTTTTTATTTCGCTATGAATTATTATATAAAAATCGGTGAAAACAGATGAGCAGAGGCCTTAGTGTCAATTTTTGTTTTAAAACAGCGGAAATTGTGAATTTAGTGAGAAGGAAGCTATTTTGAGAACACACCTCAGAATCTGGATTTTTTATTTCGCTATGTATTATTGATTAAAATCTGTGAAAACCGATGAGCAGAGGCCTTAGTGTCAATTTTTGTTTTAAAACAGCGGGAATAGTGAATTTAGTGAGAAGGAAGCGGTTTTGAGAACACACCACAGAATCTGGATTCTTTATTTCACTATGTATTAATGTATAAAAATCTGTGAAAACCGATGAGCAGAGGCCTTAGTGTCAAATTTTGTTTTAAAACAGCGGAAATAGTGAATTTAGTGAGAAGGAAGCGGTTTTGAGAACACACCATAGAATCTGGATTTTTTATTTCGCTATGAATTATTATATAAAAATCGGTGAAAACAGATGAGCAGAAGCCTTAGTGTCAATTTTTGTTTTAAAACAGCGGAAATTGTGAATTTAGTGAGAAGGAAGCTATTTTGAGAACACACCTCAGAATCTGGATTTTTTATTTTTCTATGAATTATTGTATAAAAATCGGTGAAAACAGATGAGCAGAGGCCTTAGTGTCAATTTCTGTTTTAAAACAGCGGAAATAGTGAATTTAGTGAGAAGGAAGCTGTTTTGACAACATATATCAGAATCTGGATTCTTTATTTCGCTATGAATTATTGATAAAAATCGGTGAAAACAGATGAGCAGTGGCCTTAGTATCCATTTTTGTTTTTAAACAGCGGAAATAGTGAATTTAGTGAGAAGGAAGCTGTTTTGAGAACACACCTCAGAATCTGGATTTTATATTTTGCTATGAATTATTGATAAAAATCGGTGAAAAACGATAAGCAGAGAACTTAGTATCAGTATTTGTTTTGAAACGGCGTAAACAGTGAATTTAGTGAGAAATAAACTGTTTTGAAAACACACACCCGAATCTGGAATCTATATTTCGCTGTGAAATATTGCTAAAAATCGGTGAAAAACGATGAGCAGAGGATATAGTGTCAGTTTATGTTTTAAAACAGCGGAAACAGTGAATTTAGTGTGAAATTAACTCTTTTGAGAACACATATCAGAATCTGGATTCTTTATTTCGCTATGAATTATTGATAAAAATCGGTGAAAACAGATGAGCAGAGGCCTCAGTATCAATTTTTGTTTTAAAACAGCGGAAATAGAGAATTTAGTGACAAGGAAGCTGTTTTGAGAACACACCAAAGAATCTGGATTTTTTATTTCGCTATGAATTATTGTATAAAAATCGGTGAAAACCGTTGAGCAGAGGCCTTAGTGTCAATTTTTGTTTTAAAACAGCAGAAATAGTGAATTTAGTGAGAAGGAAGCTGTTTTGAGAACACACCTCAAAATCTGGATTTTTTATTTCGCTATGAATTATTGTATAAAAATTGGTAAAAACCGATGAGCAGAGGCCTTAGTGTCAATTTTTGTTTTAAAACAGCGGAAATAGTGAATTTAGTGAGAAGGAAGCTGTTTTGAGGACACACCTCAGAATCTGGATTTTTTATTTTGCTATTAATTATTGTATAAAAATCGGTGAAAACAGATGAGCAGAGGCCTTAGTGTCAATTTTTGTTTTAAAACAGCGGAAATAATGAATTTAGTGAGAAGGAAGCTGTTCTGAGGACAAAACTCAGAATCTGGATTTTTTATTTAGCTATGAATTATTGATAAAAATCGGTGAAAAACGATGGGCAGAGACCTTAGTGTCAGTTTCTGTTTTAAAACGGTGGAAAAAGTGAATTTAGTGAGAAATAAGCTGTTGTGAGAACACATCTCAGAATCTGGATTCTTTATTTCGCTATGAATTATTGATAAAAATCGGTGAAAAACGATAAGTAGAGGCCTTAGTATCAGTATTTGTTTTGAAACGGCGGAAACAGTAAATTTAGTGAGAAATAAACTATTTTGAGAACGCACCTCCGAATCTGGATTCTTTATTTAGCTATGATATATTGCTAAAAATCAGTGAAAAATGATAAGCAGAGGCTATAGTGTCAGTTTATGTTTTAAAACAGCGGAAACAGTGAATTTAGTGAGAAATAATCTGTTTTGAGAATACACCTCAGATCCTGGATTTTTTATTCCGCTATGAATTATCGATAAAAATTGGTGAAAAACGATAACTGAAGCCTTAGTGTCAGTTCTTTTTTTAAAACGGCGGAAAGAGTTAATTTAAGTAGAAAGAAGCTGTTTTGAGAACAAATCTCAGAATCTGGATTTTTTATTTCGCTATGAATTATTAATAAAAATCGTTGAAAAACGATAAGCAGAGGCCTTAGTGTCAGTTGTTGTTTTAAAACAGCGGAAACAGTGGATTTAGTGAGAAATAAGCTGTTTTGAGAACACACTTCAGAATCTGGATTCTTTATTTCGCTATGAAGTATTGATAAAAATCGGTGAAAAACGATAAGCAGAGACCTTTTAGTGTCAGTTTCTGTTTTAAAACGGCGGAAACAGTTAATTTAGTGAGAAAGAAAAATTTTTGAGAACACAACTCAGAATCTGGATGTTTAATTTCCCTATGAATTATTCATAAAAAACGGTAAAAAACGATAAGCAGAGGCCTTAGTGTCAGTTTTTCTATAAACAGCGGTGTTGATGATGCAGGCAAATAATAAGCCGGATTTGTGAATAAGTTTAATGGCCTGACACAGACACGGTACAATCAAACGTCAAGCTATGCTAAAAACCCAGTAGTGAGTTCCGAGCACGTTTGCTTCTGCCTTGGTCTCCTTGTCCCAGGTGAGCTTCTCTCGCGACTGCCAAAAACTGGATAGTCTCGCTCTGTAGTTCCTCCCGCCGGACATTCGACCGCTTCGTTGTCGAGCCGGCCTAGCGCCTCGAAACGTTATCCAAGGCACCAGCATCCCGCCCGGCTTCAATGCATCGGTTTCAAAGTTCAGCAAGCTTGAAACATGGGCTGATGCGTGGAAGGATTATTAGAAACCTGACTGAAAGAATTAGAAAATATTAGGAAATGCACAGGAAAAATAAAAACAAAATTATTCTTCAATGGGGAGAGGGCACAGTTTGGAAACAGCACTTCTACTAATTCCGTGCGCAGTCTTCACAACGGCCACGCGAACCAGTCCATTCTCTCCAGGGATCAGTTCGATGATTCTGCCCAACATCCACTTCAAAGGATTAAGATTATCCTCCTTCAGCACCACCAAGTCACCGGGAGTTAGTTTTGGTTTCTTCTTTGTCCACAATGTTCGCTGCTGAAGACTAGTTAAATACTCCGTGGACCATCTGTTCCAGAAATGTTGCTGCAAGTGCTGAACATATTGCCACCTTGAGAGTCTGTTAAGTTTAACGTTTCGAAGGATAGGATCAGGAATTTAATGAGAAAGAAGCTGTTTTGAGAACACATCTCAGAATCTAGATTTTTTATTTCGCTATGAATTATTGATAAAAATCGGTGAAAAACGATAAGCAGAGGCCTTAGTATCAGTTTTTTTTTTAAACGGCGGAAACAGTGAATTTAGTGAGAAATAATCTGTTTTGAGAACACACCTCAGAATCTGGATTTTTTATTTCGCTATGAATTATCGATAAAAATGGGTGCAAAACGATAAGCAGAGGTCTTAGTGTCAGTTTTTGTTTTAAAACAGCTGAAATAGTGAAACAGAGGAAACAGTGAGAAATAAGCTGTTTTGAGAATACACATCAGAATCTGGATTCTTTATTTCGCTAGAATTACTGATAAAAATCGGTGAAAAACGATAAGCAGAGACCTGAGAGTCAGTTTTTGTTTTAAAACAGCGGAAATAATGAATTCAGTGAGAAATAAACTGTTTTGAGAACTCACCTCATAAAATGGATTCTTTATTTCGCCATGATATATTGCTAAAAATCAGTGAAAAACGATAAGCCGAAGCCTTAGTGTCAATTTTTGTTTTAAAAAAGCAGAAAAAGGGAATTTAGTGGGAAGGAAGCTGTTTTGAGAACACACCTTAGAATCCGGATTTTTTATTTAGCTATGAATTGTTGATAAAAATCGATGAAAAACGATAAGCAAAGACCTTAGTTCAGTTTCTGTTTTAAAAAAGCGGAAATTGTGAATTTAGTGAGAAATAAGCTATTTTGAGAACACACATTAAATCCTGGATTTTTTATTTTGCTATGAATTATTGATAAAAATCGGTGAAAAACGATAAGCAGAGACCTTAGTTCAGTTTCTGTTTTCGAACAGTGAATTTAGTGTGAAATAAACTGTTTTGAGAACACACTTCAGAATCTTGATTGTTTATTTCGCTATGATGTATTGATAAAAATCCGTGAAAAACGATAAGCTGAGGCCTTAGTGTCAGTTGTTGTTATAAAACAGCGGAAACAGTGAATTTAGTGAGAAAGAAAAATTTTTGAGAACACAACTCCGAATCTGGATTTTTAATTTCCCTATGAATTATTGATAAAAAACGGTGAAAAACGATAAGCAGAGACCTTAATATCAGTTTTTGTTTTGGAACAGCGGAAACAGTGAATATAGTGAGTACGAAACTGTTTTGAGAACATACCACAATATCCGGATTCTTTATTTCGCTTTCAAGTATTGATAACAATCGGTGAATAACGATAAGCAGAGGCCATATTGTCAGTTTTTGTTTAGAAACAGCAGAAAAAGGGAATTTAGCGGGAAGGAAGCTGTTTTGAGAACACGGCTCAGAATCTGGATTCTTTATTTCGCTATGAATTATTGATAAAAATCGGTGAAAACAGATGAGCAGAGGCCTTAGTGTCAATTTTTGTTTTAAAACAGCGGAAATAGTGAATTTAGTGACAAGGAAGCTGTTTTGAGAACACACCACAGAATCTGGATTTTTTATTTCGCTATGAATTATTGTATATAAATCGGTGAAAACCGATGAGCAGAGGCCTTAGTGTCAATTTTTGTTTTAAAACAGCGGAAATAGTGAATTTAGTGAGAAGGAAGCTGTTTTGAGAACACACCTCAAAATCTGGATTTTTTATTTCGCTATGAATTATTGCATAAAAATCGGTAAAAACCGATGAGCAAAGGCCTTAGTGTCAATTTTTGTTTTAAAACAGCGGAAATAGTGAATTTAGTGAGAAGGAAGTTGTTTTGAGGACACACCTCAGAATCTGGATTTTTTATTTTGCTATGAATTATTGTATAATAATCGGTGAAAACAGATGAGCAGAGGCCTTAGTGTCAATTTTTGTTTTAAAACAGCGGAAATAATGAATTTAGTGAGAAGGAAGCTGTTCTGAGGACACCTCAGAATCTGGATTTTTTATTATGCTATGAATTATTGAAAAAAATCGGTGAAAAACGATGAGCAGAGACCTTAGTGTCAGTTTCTGTTTTAAAACGGTGGAAAAAGTGAATTTAGTGAGAAATAAGCTGTTGTGAGAACACATCTCAGAATCTGGATTCTTTATTTCGCTATGAATTATTGATAAAAATCGGTGAAAAACGATAAGTAGAGGCCTTAGTATCAGTATTTGTTTTGAAACGGCAGAAACAGTAAATTTAGTGAGAAATAAACTATTTTGAGAACGCACCCCCGAATCTGGATTTTTTATTTCGCTATGAATTATCGATAAAAATGGGTGCAAAACGATAAGCAGAGGCCTTAGTGTCAGTTTTTGTTTTAAAACAGCTGAAATAGTGAAACAGAGGAAACAGTGAGAAATAAGCTGTTTTGAGAACACACATCAGAATCTGGATTCTTTATTTCGCTAGAATTATTGATAAAAATCGGTGAAAAACGATAAGCAGAAACCTTAGTTCAGTTTCTGTTTTAAAAAAGCGGAAATTGTGAATTTAGTGAGAAATAAGCTGTTTTGAGAACACACATTAAATTCTGGATTTTTTATTTTGCTATGAATTATTGATAAAAATCGGTGAAAAACGATAAGCAGAGACCTTAGTTCAGTTTCTGTTTTGGAACAGTGAATTTAGTGTGAAATAAGTGTTTTGAGAACACACTTCAGAATCTGGATTTTTAATTTCCCTATGAATTATTGATAAAAATCGGTGAAAAACGATAAGCAGGGGCCTTATTGTCAGTTTTTGTTTTGAAACAGCAGAAAAAGGGAATTTAGTGGGAAGGAAGCTGTTTTGAGAACACAGCTCAGAATCTGGATTCTTTATTTCGCTATGAATTATAGATAAAAATCGGTGAAAACAGATGAGCAGAGGCCTTAGTGTCAATTTTTGTATTAAAACAGCGGAAATAGTGAATTTAGTGAGAAGGAAGCGGTTTTGAGAACACACCACAGAATCTGGATTTTTTATTTCGCTATGAATTATTATATAAAAATCGGTGAAAACAGATGAGCAGAGGCCTTAGTGTCAATTTTTGTTTTAAAACAGCGGAAATTGTGAATTTAGTGAGAAGGAAGCTATTTTGAGAACACACCTCAGAATCTGGATTTTTTATTTCGCTATGTATTATTGATAAAAATCTGTGAAAACCGATAAGCAGAGGCCTTAGTGTCAATTCTTGTTTTAAAACAGCGGGAATAGTGAATTTAGTGAGAAAGAAGCGGTTTTGAGAACACACCACAGAATCTGGATTCTTTATTTCGCTCTGAATTAATGTATAAAAATCTGTGAAAACCGATGAGCAGAGGCCTTAGTGTCAAATTTTGTTTTAAAACAGCGGAAATAGTGAATTTAGTGAGTAGGAAGCGGTTTTGAGAACACACCATAGAATCTGGATTTTTTATTTCGCTATGAATTATTATATAAAAATCGGTGAAAACAGATGAGCAGAGGCCTTAGTGTCAATTTTTGTTTTAAAACAGCGGAAATTGTGAATTTAGTGAGAAGGAAGCTGTTTTGAGGACACACCTCAGAATCTGGTTTTTTAATTTTGCTATGAATTATTGAATAAAAATCGGTGAAAACAGATGAGCAGAGGCCTTAGTGTCAATTTTTGTTTTAAAACAGCGGAAATAATGAATTTAGTGAGAAGAAAGCTGTTCTGAGGACACACCTCAGAATCTGGATTTTTTATTTTGCCATGAATTATTGATAAAAATCGGTGAAAAACGATGAGCAGAGACCTTAGTGTCAGTTTCTGTTTTAAAACGGAGGAAAAAGTGAATTTAGTGAGAAATAAGCTGATGTGAGAACACATCTCAGAATCTGGATTCTTTATTTCGCTATGATGTATTGATAAAAATCCGTGAAAAACGACGAGCAGAGGATATAGTGTCAGTTTATGTTTTAAAACAGCGGAAACAGTGAATTTAGTGTGAAATTAACTCTTTTGAGAACATATATCAGAATCTGGATTCTTTATTTCGCTATGAATTATTGATAAAAATCGGTGAAAACAGATGAGCAGAGGCCTCAGTGTCAATTTTTGTTTTAAAACAGCGGAAATAGTGAATTTAGTGACAAGGAAGCTGTTTTGAGAACACACCAAAGAATCTGGATTTTTTATTTCGCTATGAATTATTGTATAAAAATCGGTGAAAACCGTTGAGCAGAGGCCTTAGTGTCAATTTTTGTTTTAAAACAGCAGAAATAGTAAATTTAGTGAGAAGGAAGCTGTTTTGAGAACACACCTCAAAATCTGGATTTTTTATTTCGCTATGAATTATTGTATAAAAATTGGTAAAAACCGATGAGCAGAGGCCTTAGTGTCAATTTTTGTTTTAAAACAGCGGAAATAGTGAATTTAGTGAGAAGGAAGTTGTTTTGAGGACACACCTCAGAATCTGGATTTTTTATTTTGCTATGAATTATTGTATAAAAATCGGTGAAAACAGATGAGCAGAGGCCTTAGTGTCAATTTTTGTTTTAAAACCGCGGAAATAATGAATTTAGTGAGAAGGAAGCTGTTCTGAGGACAAAACTCAGAATCTGGATTTTTTATTTTGCTATGAATTATTGATAAAAATCGGTGAAAAACGATGGGCAGAGACCTTAGTGTCAGTTTCTGTTTTAAAACGGTGGAAAAAGTGAATTTAGTGAGAAATAAGCTGTTGTGAGAACACATCTCAGAATCTGGATTCTTTATTTCGCTATGAATTATTGATAAAAATCGGTGAAAAACGATAAGTAGAGGCCTTAGTATCAGTATTTGTTTTGAAACGGCGGAAACAGTAAATTTAGTGAGAAATAAACTATTTTGAGAACGCACCTCCGAATCTGGATTCTTTATTTAGCTATGATATATTGCTAAAAATCAGTGAAAAATGATAAGCAGAGGCTATAGTGTCAGTTTATGTTTTAAAACAGCGGAAACAGTGAATTTAGTGAGAAATAATCTGTTTTGAGAATACACCTCAGATCCTGGATTTTTTATTCCGCTATGAATTATCGATAAAAATTGGTGAAAAACGATAACTGAAGCCTTAGTGTCAGTTTCTGTTTTAAAACAGCGGAAACAGTTAATTTAGTGAGAAAGAAAAATTTTTGAGAACACAACTCAGAATCTGGATGTTTAATTTCCCTATGAATTATTCATAAAAAACGGTAAAAAACGATAAGCAGAGGCCTTAGTGTCAGTTTTTCTATAAACAGCGGTGTTGATGATGCTAGCAAATAATAAGCCGGATTTGTGAATAAGTTTTATGGCCTGACACAGACACGGTACAATCAAACGTCAAGCTATGCTAAAAACCCAGTAGTGAGTTCCGAGCACGTTTGCTTCTGCCTTGGTCTCCTTGTCCCAGGTGAGCTTCTCTCGCGACTGCCAAAAACTGGATAGTCTCGCTCTGTAGTTCCTCCCGCCGGACATTCGACCGCTTCGTTGTCGAGCCGGCCTAGCGCCTCGAAACGTTATCCAAGGCACCAGCATCCCGCCCGGCTTCAATGCATCGGTTTCAAAGTTCAGCAAGCTTGAAACATGGGCTGATGCGTGGAAGGATTATTAGAAACCTGACTGAAAGAATTAGAAAATATTACGAAATGCACAGGAAAAATAAAAACAAAATTATTCTTCAATGGGGAGAGGGCACAGTTTGGAAACAGCACTTCTACTAATTCCGTGCGCAGTCTTCACAACGGCCACGCGAACCAGTCCATTCTCTCCAGGGATCAGTTCGATGATTCTGCCCAACATCCACTTCAAAGGATTAAGATTATCCTCCTTCAGCACCACCAAGTCACCGGGAGTTAGTTTTGGTTTCTTCTTTGTCCACAATGTTCGCTGCTGAAGACTAGTTAAATACTCCGTGGACCATCTGTTCCAGAAATGTTGCTGCAAGTGCTGAACATATTGCCACCTTGAGAGTCTGTTAAGTTTAACGTTTCGAAGGATAGGATCAGGAATTTAATGAGAAAGAAGCTGTTTTGAGAACACATCTCAGAATCTAGATTTTTGATTTCGCTATGAATTATTGATAAAAATCGGTGAAAAACGATAAGCAGAGGCCTTAGTGTCAGTTTTTTTTTTAAACGGCGGAAACAGTGAATTTAGTGAGAAATAATCTGTTTTGAGAACACACCTCAGAATCTGGATTTTTTATTTCGCTATGAATTATCGATAAAAATGGGTGCAAAACGATAAGCAGAGGTCTTAGTGTCAGTTTTTGTTTTAAAACAGCTGAAGTAGTGAAACAGAGGAAACAGTGAGAAATAAGCTGTTTTGAGAACACACATCAGAATCTGGATTCTTTATTTCGCTAGAATTACTGATAAAAATCGTTGAAACCGATAAGCAGAGACCTTAGAGTCAGTTTTTGTTTTAAAACAGCTGAAATAATAAATTCAGTGAGAAATAAACTGTTTTGAGAACTCACCTCATAAAATGGATTCTTTATTTCGCCATGATATATTGCTAAAAATAAGTGAAAAACGATAAGCCGAAGCCTTAGTGTCAATTTTTGTTTTAAAAACGCAGAAAAAGGGAATTTAGTGGTAAGGAAGCTGTTTTGAGAACACACCTTAGAATCCGGATTTTTTATTTAGCTATGAATTGTTGATAAAAATCGATGAAAAACGATAAGCAGAGACCTTAGTTCAGTTTCTGTTTTAAAAAAGCGGAAATTGTGAATTTAGTGAGAAATAAGCTGTTTTGAGAACACACATTAGTGTCAATTTTTGTTTTAAAAAAGCAGAAAAAGGGAATTTAGTGGGAAGGAAGCTGTTTTGAGAACACACCTTAGAATCCGGATTTTTTATTTAGCTATGAATTGTTGATAAAAATCGATGAAAAACGATAAGCAGAGGCCTTAGTGTCAGTTTTTGTTTTAAAACAGCTGAAATAGTGAAACAGAGGAAACAGTGAGAAATTAGCTGTTTTGAGAACACACATCAGAATCTGGATTTTTAATTTCCCTATGAATTATTGATAAAAATCGGTGAAAAACGATAAGCAGAGACCTTAGTTCAGTTTCTGTTTTGGAACAGTGAATTTAGTGTGAAATAAACTGTTTTGAGAACACACTTCAGAATCTTGATTGTTTATTTCACTATGATGTATTGATAAAAATCCGTGAAAAACGATAAGCTGAGGCCATATTGTCAGTTTTTGTTTTGAAACAGCAGAAAAAGGGAATTTAGTGGGAAGGAAGCTGTTTTGAGAACACAGCTCAGAATCTGGATTCTTTATTTCGCTATGAATTATAGATAAAAATCGGTGAAAACAGATGAGCAGAGGCCTTAGTGTCCATTTTTGTTTTAAAACAGCGGAAATAGTGAATTTAGTGAGAAGGAAGCTGTTTTGAGAACACACCTCAAATTCTGGATTTTTTATTTCGCTATGAATTATTGTATAAAAATCTGTGAAAACCGATGAGCAGAGGCCTTAGTGTCAATTTTTGTTTTAAAACAGCGGAAATAGTGAATTTAGTGAGAAGGAAGCGGTTTTGAGAACACACCACAGAATCTGGATTTTTTATTTCGCTATGAATTATTATATAAAAATCGGTGAAAACAGATGAGCAGAGGCCTTAGTGTCAATTTTTGTTTTAAAACAGCGGAAATTGTGTATTTAGTGAGAAGGAAGCTATTTTGAGAACACACCTCAGAATCTGGATTTTTTATTTCGCTATGTATTATTGATAAAAATCTGTGAAAACCGATGAGCAGAGGCCTTAGTGTCAAATTTTGTTTTAAAACAGCGGAAATAGTGAATTTAGTGAGAAGGAAGCGGTTTTGAGAACACACCATAGAATCTGGATTTTTTATTTCGCTATGAATTATTATATAAAAATCGGTGAAAACAGATGAGCAGAGGCCTTAGTGTCAATTTTTGTTTTAAAACAGCGGAAATTGTGAATTTAGTGAGAAGGAAGCTATTTTGAGAACACACCTCAGAATCTGGATTTTTTATTTTGCTATGAATTATTGTATAAAAATCGGTGAAAACAGATGAGCAGAGGCCTTAGTGTCAATTTCTGTTTTAAAACAGCGGAAATAGTGAATTTAGTGAGAAGGAAGCTGTTTTGAGAACACACCTCAGAATCTGGATTTTATATTTGGCTATGAATTATTGATAAAAATCGGTGAAAAACGATAAGCAGAGACCTTAGTATCAGTATTTGTTTTGAAACGGCGGAAACAGTGAATTTAGTGAGAAATAAACTGTTTTGAAAACACACACCCGAATCTGGAATCTATATTTCTCTGTGAAATATTGCTAAAAATCGGTGAAAAACGATGAGCAGAGGATATAGTGTCAGTTTATGTTTTAAAACAGCGGAAACAGTGAATTTAGTGTGAAATTAACTCTTTTGAGAACACATATCAGAATCTGGATTCTTTATTTCGCTATGAATTATTGATAAAAATCGGTGAAAACAGATGAGCAGAGGCCTTAGTGTCAATTTTTGTTTTAAAACAGCGGAAATAGTGAATTTAGTGACAAGGAAGCTGTTTTGAGAACACACCACAGAATCTGGATTTTTTATTTCGCTATGAATTATTGTATAAAAAACGGTGAAAACCGATGAGCAGAGGCCTTAGTGTCAATTTTTGTTTTAAAACAGCGGAAATAGTGAATTTAGTGAGAAGGAAGCTGTTTTGAGAACATACCTCAAAATCTGGATTTTTTATTTCGCTATGAATTATTGTATAAAAATCGGTAAAAACCGATGAGCAGAGGCCTTAGTGTCAATTTTTGTTTTAAAACAGCGGAAATAGTGAATTTAGTGAGAAGGAAGCTGTTTTGAGGACACACCTCAGAATCTGGATTTTTTATTTTGCTATGAATTATTGTATAAAAATCGGTGAAAACAGATTAGCAGAGGCCTTAGTGTCAATTTTTGTTTTAAAACAGCGGAAATAATGAATTTAGTGAGAAGGAAGCTGTTCTGAGGACACAACTCAGAATCTGGATTTTTTATTTTGCTATGAATTATTGATAAAAATCGGTGAAAAACGATGAGCAGAGACCTAAGTGTCAGTTTCTGTTTTAAAACGGTGGAAAAAGTGAATTTAGTGAGAAATAAGCTGTTGTGAGAACACATCTCAGAATCTGGATTCTTTATTTCGCTATGAATTATTGATAAAAATCGGTGAAAAACGATAAGTAGAGGCCTTAGTATCAGTATTTGTTTTGAAACGGCGGAAACAGTAAATTTAGTGAGAAATAAACTATTTTGAGAACGCACCCCCGAATCTGGGGTCTTTATTTAGCTATGATATATTGCTAAAAATCAGTGAAAAATGATAAGCAGAGGCTATAGTGTCAGTTTATGTTTTAAAACAGCGGAAACAGTGAATTTAGGGAGAAATAATCTGTTTAGAGAATACACCTCAGAATCTGGATTTTTTATTCCGCTATGAATTATCGATTAAAATTGGTGAAAAACGATAAGCTGAAGCCTAAGTGTCAGTTCTTTTTTTAAAACGGCGGAAAGAGTTAATTTAGTGAGAAAGAAGCTGTTTTGAGAAAAAATCTCAGAATCTGGATTTTTTATTTCGCTATGAATTATTAATAAAAATCGTTGAAAACGATAAGCAGAGGCCTTAGTGTCAGTTGATATTTTAAAACAGCGGAAACAGTGGATTTAGTGAGAAATAAGCTGTTTTGAGAACACACTTCAAAATCTGGATTATTTATTTCGCTATGAAGTATTGATAAAAATCGGTGAAAAACGATAAGCAGAGACCTTTTAGTGCCAGTTTCTGTTTTAAAACGGCGGAAACAGTTAATTTAGTGGGAAAGAAAAATTTTTGAGAACACAACTCAGAATCTGGATGTTTAATTTCCCTATGAATTATTCATAAAAATCGGTAAAAAACGATAAGCAGAGGCCTTAGTGTCAGTTTTTCTTTAAACAGCGGTGTTGATGGTGCTAGCAAATAATAAGCCGGATTTGTGAATAAGTTTTATGGCCTGATACAGACACGGTACAATCAAACGTTAAGCTATGCTAAAAACCCAGTAGTGAGTTCCGAGCACGTTTGCTTCTGCCTTGGTCTCCTTGTCCCAGGTGAGCTTCTCTCGCGACTGCCAAAAACGGGATAGTCTCGCTCTGTAGTTCCTCCCGCCGGACATTAGACTGCTTCGTTGTCGAGCCGGCCTAGCGCCTCGAAACGTTATCCAAGGCACCAGCATCCCGCCCGGCTTCAATGCATCGGTTTTAAAGTTCAGCAAGCTTGAAACATGGGCTGATGCGTGGAAGGATTATTAGAAACCTGACTGAAAGAATTAGAAAATATTACGAAATGCACAGGAAAAATGAAAACAAAATTATTCTTCAATGGGGAGAGGGCACAGTTTGGAAACAGCACTTCTACTAATTCCGTGCGCAGTCTTCACAACGGCCACGCGAACCAGTCCATTCTCTCCAGGGATCAGTTCGATGATTCTGCCCAACATCCACTTCAAAGGATTAAGATTATCCTCCTTCAGCACCACCAAGTCACCGGGAGTTAGTTTTGGTTTCTTCTTTGTCCACAATGTTCGCTGCTGAAGACTAGTTCCAGAAATGTTGCTGCAAGTGCTGAACATATTGCCACCTTGAGAGTCTGTTAAGTTTAACGTTTCGAAGGAAAGGATCAGGAATTTAATGAGTAAGAAGCTGTTTTGGAAACACATCTCAGAATCTAGATTTTTTATTTCGCTATGAATTATTAATAAAAATCTGTGAAAAACGATAAGCAGAGGCCTTAGTGTCAGTTTTTTTTCTAAACGGCGGAAACAGTGAATTTAGTGAGAAATAAGCTGTTTAGAGAACACACCTCAGAATCTGGATTTTTTATTTCGGTATGAATTATCGATAAAAATGGGTGCAAAACGATAAGCAGAGGCCTTAGTGTCAGTTTTTGTTTTAAAACAGCTGAAATAGTGAAACAGAGGAAACAGTGAGAAATAAGCTGTTTTGAGAACA
Organism: Platycnemis pennipes; assembly: GCA_933228895.1. Taxonomy (NCBI): domain Eukaryota; kingdom Metazoa; phylum Arthropoda; class Insecta; order Odonata; family Platycnemididae; genus Platycnemis; species Platycnemis pennipes. The sequence goes on from OW121851.1 coordinate 59,515, forward strand.
CACATCAGAATCTGGATTCTTTATTTCGCTAGAATTATTGATAAAAATCGGTGAAAAACGATAAGCAGAAACCTTAGTTCATTTTCTGTTTTAAAAAAGCGGAAATTGTAAATTTAGTGAGAAATAAGCTGTTTTGAGAACACACATTAAATTCTGGATTTTTTATTTTGCTATGAATTATTGATAAAAATCGGTGAAAAACGATAAGCAGAGACCTTAGTTCAGTTTCTGTTTTGGAACAGTGAATTTAGTGTGAAATAAGTGTTTTGAGAACACACTTCAGAATCTGGATTGTTTATTTCGCTATGATGTATTGATAAAAATCCGTGAAAAACGATAAGCTGAGGCCTTAGTGTCAGTTGTTGTTATAAAACAGCGGAAACAGTGAATTTAGTGAGAAAGAAAAATTTTTGAGAACACAACTCCGAATCTGGATTTTTAATTTCCCTATGAATTATTGATAAAAATCGGTGAAAAACGATAAGCAGAGACCTTAATATCAGTTTTTGTTTTGGAACAGCGGAAACAGTGAATATAGTGAGTACGAAACTGTTTTGAGAACATACCACAATATCCGGATTCTTTATTTCGCTTTCAAGTATTGATAACAATCGGTGAAAAACGATAAGCAGAGGCCATATTGTCAATTTTTGTTTTAAAACAGCGGAAATAGTGAATTTAGTGAGAAGGAAGCGGTTTTGAGAACACACCACAGAATCTGGATTTTTTATTTCGCTATGAATTATTATATAAAAATCGGTGAAAACAGATGAGCAGAGGCCTTAGTGTCAATTTTTGTTTTAAAACAGCGGAAATAGTGAATTTAGTGAGAAGGAAGCTGTTTTGAGGACACACCTCAGAATCTGGATTTTTTATTTTGCTATGAATTATTGTATAAAAATCGGTGAAAACAGATGAGCAGAGGCCTTAGTGTCAATTTTTGTTTTAAAACAGCGGAAATAATGAATTTAGTGAGAAGGAAGCTGTTCTGAGGACAAAACTCAGAATCTGGATTTTTTATTTTGCTATGAATTATTGATAAAAATCGGTGAAAAACGATGGGCAGAGACCTTAGTGTCAGTTTCTGTTTTAAAACGGTGGAAAAAGTGAATTTAGTGAGAAATAAGCTGTTGTGAGAACACATCTCAGAATCTGGATTCTTTATTTCGCTATGAATTATTGATAAAAATCGGTGAAAAACGATAAGTAGAGGCCTTAGTATCAGTATTTGTTTTGAAACGGCGGAAACAGTCAATTTAGTGAGAAATAAACTATTTTGAGAACGCACCTCCGAATCTGGATTCTTTATTTAGCTATGATATATTGCTAAAAATCAGTGAAAAATGATAAGCAGAGGCTATAGTGTCAGTTTATGTTTTAAAACAGCGGAAACAGTGAATTTAGTGAGAAATAATCTGTTTTGAGAATACACCTCAGATCCTGGATTTTTTATTCCGCTATGAATTATCGATAAAAATTGGTGAAAAACGATAACTGAAGCCTTAGTGTCAGTTTCTGTTTTAAAACAGCGGAAACAGTTAATTTAGTGAGAAAGAAAAATTTTTGAGAACACAACTCAGAATCTGGATGTTTAATTTCCCTATGAATTATTCATAAAAAACGGTAAAAAACGATAAGCAGAGGCCTTAGTGTCAGTTTTTCTATAAACAGCGGTGTTGATGATGCTAGCAAATAATAAGCCGGATTTGTGAATAAGTTTTATGGCCTGACACAGACACGGTACAATCAAACGTCAAGCTATGCTAAAAACCCAGTAGTGAGTTCCGAGCACGTTTGCTTCTGCCTTGGTCTCCTTGTCCCAGGTGAGCTTCTCTCGCGACTGCCAAAAACTGGATAGTCTCGCTCTGTAGTTCCTCCCGCCGGACATTCGACCGCTTCGTTGTCGAGCCGGCCTAGCGCCTCGAAACGTTATCCAAGGCACCAGCATCCCGCCCGGCTTCAATGCATCGGTTTCAAAGTTCAGCAAGCTTGAAACATGGGCTGATGCGTGGAAGGATTATTAGAAACCTGACTGAAAGAATTAGAAAATATTACGAAATGCACAGGAAAAATAAAAACAAAATTATTCTTCAATGGGGAGAGGGCACAGTTTGGAAACAGCACTTCTACTAATTCCGTGCGCAGTCTTCACAACGGCCACGCGAACCAGTCCATTCTCTCCAGGGATCAGTTCGATGATTCTGCCCAACATCCACTTCAAAGGATTAAGATTATCCTCCTTCAGCACCACCAAGTCACCGGGAGTTAGTTTTGGTTTCTTCTTTGTCCACAATGTTCGCTGCTGAAGACTAGTTAAATACTCCGTGGACCATCTGTTCCAGAAATGTTGCTGCAAGTGCTGAACATATTGCCACCTTGAGAGTCTGTTAAGTTTAACGTTTCGAAGGATAGGATCAGGAATTTAATGAGAAAGAAGCTGTTTTGAGAACACATCTCAGAATCTAGATTTTTGATTTCGCTATGAATTATTGATAAAAATCGGTGAAAAACGATAAGCAGAGGCCTTAGTGTCAGTTTTTTTTTTAAACGGCGGAAACAGTGAATTTAGTGAGAAATAATCTGTTTTGAGAACACACCTCAGAATCTGGATTTTTTATTTCGCTATGAATTATCGATAAAAATGGGTGCAAAACGATAAGCAGAGGTCTTAGTGTCAGTTTTTGTTTTAAAACAGCTGAAATAGTGAAACAGAGGAAACAGTGAGAAATAAGCTGTTTTGAGAACACACATCAGAATCTGGATTCTTTATTTCGCTAGAATTACTGATAAAAATCGGTGAAAAACGATAAGCAGAGACCTTAGAGTCAGTTTTTGTTTTAAAACAGCTGAAATAATAAATTCAGTGAGAAATAAACTGTTTTGAGAACTCACCTCATAAAATGGATTCTTTATTTCGCCATGATATATTGCTAAAAATAAGTGAAAAACGATAAGCCGAAGCCTTAGTGTCAATTTTTGTTTTAAAAAAGCAGAAAAAGGAAATTTAGTGGGAAGGAAGCTGTTTTGAGAACACACCTTAGAATCCGGATTTTTTATTTAGCTATGAATTGTTGATAAAAATCGATGAAAAACGATAAGCAGAGACCTTAGTTCAGTTTCTGTTTTAAAAAAGCGGAAATTGTGAATTTAGTGAGAAATAAGCTGTTTTGAGAACACACATTAGTGTCAATTTTTGTTTTAAAAAAGCAGAAAAAGGGAATTTAGTGGGAAGGAAGCTGTTTTGAGAACACACCTTAGAATCCGGATTTTTTATTTAGCTATGAATTGTTGATAAAAATCGATGAAAAACGATAAGCAGAGGCCTTAGTGTCAGTTTTTGTTTTAAAACAGCTGAAATAGTGAAACAGAGGAAACAGTGAGAAATAAGCTGTTTTGAGAACACACATCAGAATCTGGATTTTTAATTTCCCTATGAATTATTGATAAAAATCGGTGAAAAACGATAAGCAGAGACCTTAGTTCAGTTTCTGTTTTGGAACAGTGAATTTAGTGTGAAATAAACTGTTTTGAGAACACACTTCAGAATCTTGATTGTTTATTTCACTATGATGTATTGATAAAAATCCGTGAAAAACGATAAGCTGAGGCCATATTGTCAGTTTTTGTTTTGAAACAGCAGAAAAAGGGAATTTAGTGGGAAGGAAGCTGTTTTGAGAACACAGCTCAGAATCTGGATTCTTTATTTCGCTATGAATTATAGATAAAAATCGGTGAAAACAGATGAGCAGAGGCCTTAGTGTCCATTTTTGTTTTAAAACAGCGGAAATAGTGAATTTAGTGAGAAGGAAGCTGTTTTGAGAACACACCTCAAATTCTGGATTTTTTATTTCGCTATGAATTATTGTATAAAAATCTGTGAAAACCGATGAGCAGAGGCCTTAGTGTCAATTTTTGTTTTAAAACAGCGGAAATAGTGAATTTAGTGAGAAGGAAGCGGTTTTGAGAACACACCACAGAATCTGGATTTTTTATTTCGCTATGAATTATTATATAAAAATCGGTGAAAACAGATGAGCAGAGGCCTTAGTGTCAATTTTTGTTTTAAAACAGCGGAAATTGTGTATTTAGTGAGAAGGAAGCTATTTTGAGAACACACCTCAGAATCTGGATTTTTTATTTCGCTATGTATTATTGATAAAAATCTGTGAAAACCGATGAGCAGAGGCCTTAGTGTCCATTTTTGTTTTAAAACAGCGGGAATAGTGAATTTAGTGAGAAGGAAGCGGTTTTGAGAACACACCAGAGAATCTGGATTCTTTATTTCGCTCTGTATTAATGTATAAAAATCTGTGAAAACCGATGAGCAGAGGCCTTAGTGTCAAATTTTGTTTTAAAACAGCGGAAATAGTGAATTTAGTGAGAAGGAAGCGGTTTTGAGAACACACCATAGAATCTGGATTTTTTATTTCGCTATGAATTATTATATAAAAATCGGTGAAAACAGATGAGCAGAGGCCTTAGTGTCAATTTTTGTTTTAAAACAGCGGAAATTGTGAATTTAGTGAGAAGGAAGCTATTTTGAGAACACACCTCAGAATCTGGATTTTTTATTTTGCTATGAATTATTGTATAAAAATCGGTGAAAACAGATGAGCAGAGGCCTTAGTGTCAATTTCTGTTTTAAAACAGCGGAAATAGTGAATTTAGTGAGAAGGAAGCTGTTTTGAGAACACACCTCAGAATCTGGATTTTATATTTGGCTATGAATTATTGATAAAAATCGGTGAAAAACGATAAGCAGAGACCTTAGTATCAGTATTTGTTTTGAAACGGCGGAAACAGTGAATTTAGTGAGAAATAAACTGTTTTGAAAACACACACCCGAATCTGGAATCTATATTTCTCTGTGAAATATTGCTAAAAATCGGTGAAAAACGATGAGCAGAGGATATAGTGTCAGTTTATGTTTTAAAACAGCGGAAACAGTGAATTTAGTGTGAAATTAACTCTTTTGAGAACACATATCAGAATCTGGATTCTTTATTTCGCTATGAATTATTGATAAAAATCGGTGAAAACAGATGAGCAGAGGCTTTAGTGTCAATATTTGTTTTAAAACAGCGGAAATAGTGAATTTAGTGACAAGGAAGCTGTTTTGAGAACACACCACAGAATCTGGATTTTTTATTTCGCTATGAATTATTGTATAAAAAACGGTGAAAACCGATGAGCAGAGGCCTTAGTGTCAATTTTTGTTTTAAAACAGCGGAAATAGTGAATTTAGTGAGAAGGAAGCTGTTTTGAGAACATACCTCAAAATCTGGATTTTTTATTTCGCTATGAATTATTGTATAAAAATCGGTAAAAACCGATGAGCAGAGGCCTTAGTGTCAATTTTTGTTTTAAAACAGCGGAAATAGTGAATTTAGTGAGAAGGAAGCTGTTTTGAGGACACACCTCAGAATCTGGATTTTTTATTTTGCTATGAATTATTGTATAAAAATCGGTGAAAACAGATGAGCAGAGGCCTTAGTGTCAATTTTTGTTTTAAAACAGCGGAAATAATGAATTTAGTGAGAAGGAAGCTGTTCTGAGGACACAACTCAGAATCTGGATTTTTTATTTTGCTATGAATTATTGATAAAAATCGGTGAAAAACGATGAGCAGAGACCTAAGTGTCAGTTTCTGTTTTAAAACGGTGGAAAAAGTGAATTTAGTGAGAAATAAGCTGTTGTGAGAACACATCTCAGAATCTGGATTCTTTATTTCGCTATGAATTATTGATAAAAATCGGTGAAAAACGATAAGTAGAGGCCTTAGTATCAGTATTTGTTTTGAAACGGCGGAAACAGTAAATTTAGTGAGAATTAAACTATTTTAAGAACGCACCCCCGAATCTGGGGTCTTTATTTAGCTATGATATATTGCTAAAAATCAGTGAAAAATGATAAGCAGAGGCTATAGTGTCAGTTTATGTTTTAAAACAGCGGAAACAGTGAATTTAGGGAGAAATAATCTGTTTAGAGAATACACCTCAGAATCTGGATTTTTTATTCCGCTATGAATTATCGATTAAAATTGGTGAAAAACGATAAGCTGAAGCCTAAGTGTCAGTTCTTTTTTTAAAACGGCGGAAAGAGTTAATTTAGTGAGAAAGAAGCTGTTTTGAGAAAAAATCTCAGAATCTGGATTTTTTATTTCGCTATGAATTATTAATAAAAATCGTTGAAAACGATAAGCAGAGGCCTTAGTGTCAGTTGTTATTTTAAAACAGCGGAAACAGTGGATTTAGTGAGAAATAAGCTGTTTTGAGAACACACTTCAGAATCTGGATTATTTATTTCGCTATGAAGTATTGATAAAAATCGGTGAAAAACGATAAGCAGAGACCTTTTAGTGCCAGTTTCTGTTTTAAAACGGCGGAAACAGTTAATTTAGTGAGAAAGAAAAATTTTTGAGAACACAACTCAGAATCTGGATGTTTAATTTCCCTATGAATTATTCATAAAAATCGGTAAAAAACGATAAGCAGAGGCCTTAGTGTCAGTTTTTCTTTAAACAGCGGTGTTGATGGTGCTAGCAAATAATAAGCCGGATTTGTGAATAAGTTTTATGGCCTGATACAGACACGGTACAATCAAACGTTAAGCTATGCTAAAAACCCAGTAGTGAGTTCCGAGCACGTTTGCTTCTGCCTTGGTCTCCTTGTCCCAGGTGAGCTTCTCTCGCGACTGCCAAAAACGGGATAGTCTCGCTCTGTAGTTCCTCCCGCCGGACATTCGACTGCTTCGTTGTCGAGCCGGCCTAGCGCCTCGAAACGTTATCCAAGGCACCAGCATCCCGCCCGGCTTCAATGCATCGGTTTTAAAGTTCAGCAAGCTTGAAACATGGGCTGATGCGTGGAAGGATTATTAGAAACCTGACTGAAAGAATTAGAAAATATTACGAAATGCACAGGAAAAATGAAAACAAAATTATTCTTCAATGGGGAGAGGGCACAGTTTGGAAACAGCACTTCTACTAATTCCGTGCGCAGTCTTCACAACGGCCACGCGAACCAGTCCATTCTCTCCAGGGATCAGTTCGATGATTCTGCCCAACATCCACTTCAAAGGATTAAGATTATCCTCCTTCAGCACCACCAAGTCACCGGGAGTTAGTTTTGGTTTCTTCTTTGTCCACAATGTTCGCTGCTGAAGACTAGTTCCTGAAATGTTGCTGCAAGTGCTGAACATATTGCCACCTTGAGAGTCTGTTAAGTTTAACGTTTCGAAGGAAAGGATCAGGAATTTAATGAGTAAGAAGCTGTTTTGGAAACACATCTCAGAATCTAGATTTTTTATTTCGCTATGAATTATTAATAAAAATCTGTGAAAAACGATAAGCAGAGGCCTTAGTGTCAGTTTTTTTTCTAAACGGCGGAAACAGTGAATTTAGTGAGAAATTAGCTGTTTAGAGAACACACCTCAGAATCTGGATTTTTTATTTCGCTATGAATTATCGATAAAAATGGGTGCAAAACGATAAGCAGAGGCCTTAGTGTCAGTTTTTGTTTTAAAACAGCTGAAATAGTGAAACAGGGGAAACAGTGAGAAATAAGCTGTTTTGAGAACACACATCAGAATCTGGATTCTTTATTTCGCTAGAATTATTGATAAAAATCGGTGAAAAACGATAAGCAGAAACCTTAGTTCATTTTCTGTTTTAAAAAAGCGGAAATTGTAAATTTAGTGAGAAATAAGCTGTTTTGAGAACACACATTAAATTCTGGATTTTTTATTTTGCTATGAATTATTGATAAAAATCGGTGAAAAACGATAAGCAGAGACCTTAGTTCAGTTTCTGTTTTGGAACAGTGAATTTAGTGTGAAATAAGTGTTTTGAGAACACACTTCAGAATCTGGATTGTTTATTTCGCTATGATGTATTGATAAAAATCCGTGAAAAACGATAAGCTGAGGCCTTAGTGTCAGTTGTTGTTATAAAACAGCGGAAACAGTGAATTTAGTGAGAAAGAAAAATTTTTGAGAACACAACTCCGAATCTGGATTTTTAATTTCCCTATGAATTATTGATAAAAATCGGTGAAAAACGATAAGCAGAGACCTTAATATCAGTTTTTGTTTTGGAACAGCGGAAACAGTGAATATAGTGAGTACGAAACTGTTTTGAGAACATACCACAATATCCGGATTCTTTATTTCGCTTTCAAGTATTGATAACAATCGGTGAAAAACGATAAGCAGAGGCCATATTGTCAATTTTTGTTTTAAAACAGCGGAAATAGTGAATTTAGTGAGAAGGAAGCGGTTTTGAGAACACACCACAGAATCTGGATTTTTTATTTCGCTATGAATTATTATATAAAAATCGGTGAAAACAGATGAGCAGAGGCCTTAGTGTCAATTTTTGTTTTAAAACAGCGGAAATAGTGAATTTAGTGAGAAGGAAGCTATTTTGAGAACACACCTCAGAATCTGGATTTTTTATTTCGCTATGTATTATTGATAAAAATCTGTGAAAACCGATGAGCAGAGGCCTTAGTGTCAATTTTTGTTTTAAAACAGCGGGAATAGTGAATTTAGTGAGAAGGAAGCGGTTTTGAGAACACACCACAGAATCTGGATTCTTTATTTCGCTCTGTATTAATGTATAAAAATCTGTGAAAACCGATGAGCAGAGGCCTTAGTGTCAAATTTTGTTTTAAAACAGCGGAAATAGTGAATTTAGTGAGAAGGAAGCGGTTTTAAAAACACACACCATAGAATCTGGATTTTTTATTTCGCTATGAATTATTATATAAAAATCGGTGAAAACAGATGAGCAGAGGCCTTAGTGTCAATTTTTGTTTTAAAACAGCGGAAATTGTGAATTTAGTGAGAAGGAAGCTATTTTGAGAACACACCTCAGAATCTGGATTTTTTATTTCGCTATGAATTATTGTATAAAAATCGGTGAAAACAGATGAGCAGAGGCCTTAGTGTCAATTTCTGTTTTAAAACAGCGGAAATAGTGAATTTAGTGAGAAGGAAGCTGTTTTGACAACATATATCAGAATCTGGATTCTTTATTTCGCTATGAATTATTGATAAAAATCGGTGAAAACAGATGAGCAGAGGCCTTAGTATCCATTTTTGTTTTAAAACAGAGGAAATAGTGAATTTAGTGAGAAGGAAGCTGTTTTGAGAACACACCTCAGAATCTGGATTTTATATTTGGATATGAATTATTGATAAAAATCGGTGAAAAACGATAAGCAGAGACCTTAGTATCAGTATTTGTTTTGAAACGGCGGAAACAGTGTATTTAGTGAGAAATAAACTGTTTTGAAAACACACACCCGAATCTGGAATCTAGATTTCTCTGTGAAATATTGCTAAAAATCGGTGAAAAACGATGAGCAGAGGATATAGTGTCAGTTTATGTTTTAAAACAGCGGAAACAGTGAATTTAGTGTGAAATTAACTCTTTTGAGAACACATATCAGAATCTGGATTCTTTATTTCGCTATGAATTATTGCTAAAAATCGGTGAAAACAGATGAGCAGAGGCCTTAGTGTCAATTTTTGTTTTAAAAAAAGCGGAAATAGTGAATTTAATGACAAGGAAGCTGTTTTGAGAACACACCACAGAATCTGGATTTTTTATTTCGCTATGAATTATTGTATAAAAATCGGTGAAAACCGATGAGCAGAGGCCTTAGTGTCAATTTTTGTTTTAAAACAGCGGAAATAGTGAATTTAGTGAGAATGAAGCTGTTTTGAGAACACACCTCAAAATCTGGATTTTTTATTTCGCTATGAATTATTGTATAAAAATCGGTAAAAACCGATGAGCAGAGGCCTTAGTGTCAATTTTTGTTTTAAAACAGCGGAAATAGTGAATTTAGTGAGAAGGAAGCTGTTTTGAGGACACACCTCAGAATCTGGATTTTTTATTTTGCTATGAATTATTGTATAAAAATCGGTGAAAACAGATGAGCAGAGGCCTTAGTGTCAATTTTTGTTTAAAAACAGCGGAAATAATGAATGTAGTGAGAAGGAAGCTGTTCTGAGGACACAACTCAGAATCTGGATTTTTTATTTTGCTATGAATTATTGATAAAAATCGGTGAAAAACGATGAGCGTCTTAGTGTCAGTTTCTGTTTTAAAACGGTGGAAAAAGTGAATTTAGTGAGAAATAAGCTGTTGTGAGAACACACTTCAGAATCTGGATTCTTTATTTCGCTATGAAGTATTGATAAAAATCGGTGAAAAACGATAAGCAGAGACCTTAGTATCAGTATTTGTTTTGAAACGGCGGAAACAGTAAATTTAGTGAGAAATAAACTATTTTGAGAACAGACCTCCGAATCTGGATTCTTTATTTAGCTATGATATATTGCTAAAAATCAGTGAAAAATGATAAGCAGAGGCTATAGTGTCAGTTTATGTTTTAAAAAAGGCGGAAACAGTGAATTTAGTGAGAAATAATCTGTTTTGAGAATACACCTCAGATCCTGGATTTTTTATTCCGCTATGAATTATCGATAAAAATTGGTGAAAAACGATAACTGAAGCCTTAGTGTCAGTTCTTTTTTTAAAACGGCGGAAAGAGTTAATTTAGTGAGAAAGAAGCTGTTTTGAGAACAAATCTCAGAATCTGGATTTTTTATTTCGCTATGAATTATTGATAAAAATCGTTGAAAAACGATAAGCAGACGCCTTAGTGTCAGTTGTTGTTTTAAAACAGCGGAAACAGTGGATTTAGTGAGAAATAAGCTGTTTTGAGAACACACTTCAGAATCTGGATTCTTTATTTCGCTATGAAGTATTGATAAAAATCGGTGAAAAACGATAAGCAGAGACCTTTTAGTGTCAGTTTCCGTTTTAAAACGGCGGAAACAGTTAATTTAGTGGGAAAGAAAAATTTTTGAGAACACAACTCAGAATCTGGATGTTTAATTTCCCTATGAATTATTCATAAAAATCGGTAAAAAACGATAAGCAGAGGCCTTAGGGTCAGTTTTTCTTTAAACAGCGGTTTTGATGATGCTAGCAAATAATAAGCCGGATTTGTGAATAAGTTTTATGGCCTGAGACAGACACGGTACAATCAAACGTCAAGCTATGCTAAAAACCCAGTAGTGAGTTCCGAGCACGTTAGCTTCTGCCTTGGTCTCCTTGTCCCAGGTGAGCTTCTCTCGCGACTGCCAAAAACTGGATAGTCTCGCTCTGTAGTTCCTCCCGCCGGACATTCGACCGCTTCGTTGTCGAGCCGGCCTAGCGCCTCGAAACGTTATCCAAGGCACCAGCATCCCGCCCGGCTTCAATGCATCGGTTTCAAAGTTCAGCAAGCTTGAAACATGGGCTGATGCGTGGAAGGATTATTAGAAACCTGACTGAAAGAATTAGAAAATATTACGAAATGCACAGGAAAAATAAAAACAAAATTATTCTTCAATAGGGAGAGGGCACAGTTTGGAAACAGCACTTCTACTAATTCCGTGCGCAGTCTTCACAATGGCCACGCGAACCAGTCCATTCTCTCCAGGGATCAGTTCGATGATTCTGCCCAACATCCACTTCAAAGGATTAAGATTATCCTCCTTCAGCACCACCAAGTCACCGGGAGTTAGTTTTGGTTTCTTCTTTGTCCACAATGTTCGCTGCTGAAGACTAGTTAAATACTCCGTGGACCATCTGTTCCAGAAATGTTGCTGCAAGTGCTGAACATATTGCCACCTTGAGAGTCTGTTAAGTTTAACGTTTCGAAGGATAGGATCAGGAATTTAATGAGAAAGAAGCTGTTTTGAGAACACATCTCAGAATCTAGATTTTTTGTTTCGCTATGAATTATTGATAAAAATCGGTGAAAAACGAAGAGCAGAGGCCTTAGTGTCAGTTTTTTTTTTTAAACGGCGGAAACAGTGAATTTAGTGAGAAAAAAGCTGTTTTGAGAACACACCTCAGAATCTGGATTTTTTATTTCGCTATGAATTATCGATAAAAATGGGTGCAAAACGATAAGCAGAGGCCTTAGTGTCAGTTGTTGTTTTAAAACAGCGGAAACAGTGGATTTAGTGAGAAATAAGCTGTTTTGAGAACACACCTCAAAATCTGGATTTTTTATTTTGGTATGAATTATTGATAAATATCGGTGAAAAACGATAAGCAGAGACTTTAGTTCAGTTTCTGTTTTGGAACAGTGAATTTAGTGAGAAAGAAAAATTTTTGAGAACACAACTCCGAATCTAGATTTTTAATTTCCCTATGAATTATTGATAAAAATCGGTGAAAAACGATAAGCAGAGACCTTAATATCAGTTTTTGTTTTGGAACAGCGGAAACAGTGAATATAGTGAGTACGAAACTGTTTTGAGAACATACCACAATATCCGGATTCTTTATTTCGCTTTCAAGTATTGATAACAATCGGTGAAAAACGATAAGCTGAGGCCTTAGTGTCAGTTGTTGTTATAAAACAGCGGAAACAGTGAATTTAGTTGGAAATAAGCTGTTTGAGAACACACTTCAGAATCTAAATTATTTATTTCGCTATGATGTATTGATAAAAATTGGTGAAAAACAATAAGCAGAGACCTTAGTTCAGTTTCTATTTTAAAACAGCGGAAACAGTGAATTTAGTGTGAAATAAGCTGTTTGAGAACACACTTCAGAATCTGGATTCTTTATTTCGCTATGAATTATTGATAAAACTCGGTGAAAAACATTAACAGAGATCTTAGTGTCAGTTTTTGTTTTAAAACAGCGTAAACAGTGAATGTAGTGAGAGGGAGTTGTTTTGAGAACACAACACAGAATCTGTATTTCTTATTTCGCTATGAATTATCGATAAAAATCGGTGAAAAAAGATAAGCAGAGGCCTTAGTGTCAGTTTTTTTTTTAAACGGCGGAAACAGTGAATTTAGTGAGAAATATGCTGTTTTGAGAACACACCTCAGAATCTGGATTTTTTATTTCGCTATGAATTATCGATAAAAATGGGTGCAAAACGATAAGCAGAGGCCATATTGTCAGTTTTTGTTTTGAAACAGCAGAAAAAAAGAATTTAGTGGGAAGGAAGCTGTTTTGAGAACACAGCTCAGAATCTGGATTCTTTATTTCGCTATGAATTATTGATAAAAATCGGTGAAAACAGATGAGCAGAGGCCTTAGTGACCATTTTTGTTATAAAACATCGGAAATAGTGAATTTAGTGAGAAGGAAGCGGTTTTGAGAACACACCATAAAATCTGGATTTTTTATTTCGCTATGAATTATTATATAAAAATCGGTGAAAACAGATGAGCAGAGGCCTTAGTGTCAATTTTTGTTTTAAAACAGCGGAAATTGTGAATTTAGTGAGAAGGAAGCTATTTTGAGAACACACCTCAGAATCTGGATTTTTTATTTTGCTATGAATTATTGTATAAAAATCGGTGAAAACAGATGAGCAGAGGCCTTAGTGTCAATTACTGTTTTAAAACAGCGGAAATAGTGAATTTAGTGAGAAGGAAGCTGTTTTGAGAACACACCTCAGAATCTGGATTTTATATTTTGCTATGAATTATTGATAAAAATCGGTGAAAAACGATAAGCAGAGAACTTAGTATCAGTATTTGTTTTGAAACGGCGGAAACAGTGAATTTAGTGAGAAATAAACTGTTTTGAAAACACACACCCGAATCTGGAATCTATATTTCGCTGTGAAATATTGCTAAAAATCGGTGAAAAACGATGAGCAGAGGATATAGTGTCAGTTTATGTTTTAAAACAGCGGAAATAGTGAATTTAGTGACAAGGAAGCTGTTTTGAGAACACACCACAGAATCTGGATTTTTTATTTCGCTATGAATTATTGTATAAAAATCGGTGAAAACCGATGAGCAGAGGCCTTAGTGTCAATTTTTGTTTTAAAACAGCGGAAATAGTGAATTTAGTGAGAAGGAAGCTGTTTTGAGAACACACCTCAAAATCTGGATTTTTTATTTCGCTATGAATTATTGTATAAAAATCGATAAAAACCGATGAGCAGAGACCTTAGTGTCAATTTTTGTTTTAAAACAGCGGAAATAGTGAATTTAGTGAGAAGGAAGCTGTTTTGAGGACACACCTCAGAATCTGGATTCTTTATTTCGCTATGAATTATTGATAAAAATCGGTGAAAAACGATAAGTAGAGGCCTTAGTATCAGTATTTGTTTTGAAACGGCGGAAACAGTAAATTTAGTGAGAAATAAACTATTTTGAGAACCAACCTCCGAATCTGGATTCTTTATTTAGCTATGATATATTGCTAAAAATCAGTGAAAAATGATAAGCAGAGGCTATAGTGTCAGTTTATGTTTTAAAACAGCGGAAACAGTGAATTTAGGGAGAAATAATCTGTTTAGAGAATACACCTCAGAATCTGGATTTTTTTTCCGCTATGAATTATCGATAAAAATTGGTGAAAAACGATAAGCTGAAGCCTAAGTGTCAGTTCTTTTTTTAAAACGGCGGAAAGAGTTAATTTAGTGAGAAAGAAGCTGTTTTGAGAACAAATCTCAGAATCTGGATTTTTTATTTCGCTATGAATTATTAATAAAAATCGTTGAAAAACGATAAGCAGAGACCTTTTAGTGTCAGTTTCTGTTTTAAAACGGCGGAAACAGTTAATTTAGTGAGAAAGAAAAATTTTTGAGAACACAACTCAGAATCTGGATGTTTAATTTCCCTATGAATTATTCATAAAAATCGGTAAAAAACGATAAGCAGAGGCCTTAGTGTCAGTTTTTCTTTAAACAGCGGTGTTGATGATGCTAGCAAATAATAAGCCGGATTTGTGAATAAGTTTTATGGCCTGATACAGACACGGTACAATCAAACGTCAAGCTATGCTAAAAACCCAGTAGTGAGTTCCGAGCACGTTTGCTTCTGCCTTGGTCTCCTTGTACCAGGTGAGCTTCTCTCGCGACTGCCAAAAACTGGATAGTCTCGCTCTGTAGTTCCTCCCGCCGGACATTCGACCGCTTCGTTGTCGAGCCGGCCTAGCGCCTCGAAACGTTATCCAAGGCACCAGCATCCCGCCCGGCTTCAATGCATCGGTTTCAAAGTTCAGCAAGCTTGAAACATGGGCTGATGCGTGGAAGGATTATTAGAAACCTGACTGAAAGAATTAGAAAATATTACGAAATGCACAGGAAAAATAAAAACAAAATTATTCTTCAATGGGGAGAGGGCACAGTTTGGAAACAGCACTTCTACTAATTCCGTGCGCAGTCTTCACAATGGCCACGCGAACCAGTCCATTCTCTCCAGGGATCAGTTCGATGATTCTGCCCAACATCCACAACAAAGGATTAAGATTATCCTCCTTCAGCTCCACCAAGTCACCGGGAGTTAGTTTTGGTTTCTTCTTTGTCCACAATGTTCGCTGCTGAAGACTAGTTAAATACTCCGTGGACCATCTGTTCCAGAAATGTTGCTGCAAGTGCTGAACATATTGCCACCTTGAGAGTCTGTAAAGTTTAACGTTTCGAAGGATAGGATCAGGAATTTAATGAGAAAGAAGCTGTTTGGAGAACACATCTCAGAATCTAGATTTTTTATTTCGCTATGAATTATTGATAAAAATCGGTGAAAAACGAAAAGCAGAGGCCTTAGTGTCAGTTTTTTTTAAACGGCGGAAACAGTGAATTTAGTGAGAAAAAAGCTGTTTTGAGAACACACCTCAGAATCTGGATTTTTTATTTCGCTATGAATTATCGATAAAAATGGGTGCAAAACGATAAGCAGAGGCCTTAGTGACAGTTTTTGTTTTAAAACAGCTGAAATAGTGAAACAGAGGAAACAGTGAGAAATAAGCTGTTTTGAGAACACACATCAGAATCTGGATTCTTTATTTCGCTAGAATTATTTATAAAAATCGGTGAAAAACGATAAGCTGAGGCCATATTGTCAGTTTTTGTTTTGAAACAGCAGAAAAAGGGAATTTAGTGGGAAGGAAGCTGTTTTGAGAACACAGCTCAGAATCTGGATTCTTTATTTCGCTATGAATTATAGATAAAAATCGGTGAAAACAGATGAGCAGAGGCCTTAGTGTCCATTTTTGTTTTAAAACAGCGGAAATAGTGAATTTAGTGAGAAGGAAGCTGTTTTGAGAACACACCTTAGAATCTGGATTTTTTATTTAGCTATGAATTGTTGATAAAAACCGATGAAAAACGATAAGCAGAGACCTTAGTTCAGTTTCTGTTTAAAAAAAGCGGAAATTGTGAATTTAGTGAGAAATAAGCTGTTTTGAGAACACACATTAAATTCTGGATTTTTTATTTTGCTTTGAATTATTGATAAAAATCGGTGAAAAACGATAAGCAGAGACCTTAGTGTAAGTTGTTGTTATAAAAGAGCGGAAACAGTGAATTTAGTGAGAAAGAAAAATTTTTGAGAACACAACTCCGAATCTGGATTTTTAATTTCCCTATGAATTATTGATAAAAATCGGTGAAAAACGATAAGCAGAGACCTTGATATCAGTTTTTGTTTTGGAACAGCGGAAACAGTGAATATAGTGAGTACGAAACTGTTTTGAGAACATACCACAATATCCGGATTCTTTATTTCGCTGTGAAATATTGCTAAAAATCGGTGAAAAACGATGAGCAGAGGATATGGTGTCAGTTTATGTTTTAAAACAGCGGAAACAGTGAAATTAGTGTGAAATTAACTCTTTTGAGAACACATATCAGAATCTGGATTCTTTATTTCGCTATGAATTATTGATAAAAATCGGTGAAAACAGATGAGCAGAGGCCTCAGTGTCAATTTTTGTTTTAAAACAGCGGAAATAGTGAATTTAGTGACAAGGAAGCTGTTTTGAGAACACACCAAAGAATCTGGATTTTTTATTTCGCTATGAATTATTGTATAAAAATCGGTGAAAACCGTTGAGCAGAGGCCTTAGTGTCAATTTTTGTTTTAAAACAGCAGAAATAGTAAATTTAGTGAGAAGGAAGCTGTTTTGAGAACACACCTCAAAATCTGGATTTTTTATTTCGCTATGAATTATTGTATAAAAATTGGTAAAAACCGATGAGCAGAGGCCTTAGTGTCAATTTTTGTTTTAAAACAGCGGAAATAGTGAATTTAGTGAGAAGGAAGTTGTTTTGAGGACACACCTCAGAATCTGGATTTTTTATTTTGCTATGAATTATTGTATAAAAATCGGTGAAAACAGATGAGCAGAGGCCTTAGTGTCAATTTTTGTTTTAAAACCGCGGAAATAATGAATTTAGTGAGAAGGAAGCTGTTCTGAGGACAAAACTCAGAATCTGGATTTTTTATTTTGCTATGAATTATTGATAAAAATCGGTGAAAAACGATGGGCAGAGACCTTAGTGTCAGTTTCTGTTTTAAAACGGTGGAAAAAGTGAATTTAGTGAGAAATAAGCTGTTGTGAGAACACATCTCAGAATCTGGATTCTTTATTTCGCTATGAATTATTGATAAAAATCGGTGAAAAACGATAAGTAGAGGCCTTAGTATCAGTATTTGTTTTGAAACGGCGGAAACAGTAAATTTAGTGAGAAATAAACTATTTTGAGAACGCACCTCCGAATCTGGATTCTTTATTTAGCTATGATATATTGCTAAAAATCAGTGAAAAATGATAAGCAGAGGCTATAGTGTCAGTTTATGTTTTAAAACAGCGGAAACAGTGAATTTAGTGAGAAATAATCTGTTTTGAGAATACACCTCAGATCCTGGATTTTTTATTCCGCTATGAATTATCGATAAAAATTGGTGAAAAACGATAACTGAAGCCTTAGTGTCAGTTTCTGTTTTAAAACAGCGGAAACAGTTAATTTAGTGAGAAAGAAAAATTTTTGAGAACACAACTCAGAATCTGGATGTTTAATTTCCCTATGAATTATTCATAAAAAACGGTAAAAAACGATAAGCAGAGGCCTTAGTGTCAGTTTTTCTATAAACAGCGGTGTTGATGATGCTAGCAAATAATAAGCCGGATTTGTGAATAAGTTTTATGGCCTGACACAGACACGGTACAATCAAACGTCAAGCTATGCTAAAAACCCAGTAGTGAGTTCCGAGCACGTTTGCTTCTGCCTTGGTCTCCTTGTCCCAGGTGAGCTTCTCTCGCGACTGCCAAAAACTGGATAGTCTCGCTCTGTAGTTCCTCCCGCCGGACATTCGACCGCTTCGTTGTCGAGCCGGCCTAGCGCCTCGAAACGTTATCCAAGGCACCAGCATCCCGCCCGGCTTCAATGCATCGGTTTCAAAGTTCAGCAAGCTTGAAACATGGGCTGATGCGTGGAAGGATTATTAGAAACCTGACTGAAAGAATTAGAAAATATTACGAAATGCACAGGAAAAATAAAAACAAAATTATTCTTCAATGGGGAGAGGGCACAGTTTGGAAACAGCACTTCTACTAATTCCGTGCGCAGTCTTCACAACGGCCACGCGAACCAGTCCATTCTCTCCAGGGATCAGTTCGATGATTCTGCCCAACATCCACTTCAAAGGATTAAGATTATCCTCCTTCAGCACCACCAAGTCACCGGGAGTTAGTTTTGGTTTCTTCTTTGTCCACAATGTTCGCTGCTGAAGACTAGTTAAATACTCCGTGGACCATCTGTTCCAGAAATGTTGCTGCAAGTGCTGAACATATTGCCACCTTGAGAGTCTGTTAAGTTTAACGTTTCGAAGGATAGGATCAGGAATTTAATGAGAAAGAAGCTGTTTTGAGAACACATCTCAGAATCTAGATTTTTTGTTTCGCTATGAATTATTGATAAAAATCGGTGAAAAACGAAGAGCAGAGGCCTTAGTGTCAGTTTTTTTTTTTAAACGGCGGAAACAGTGAATTTAGTGAGAAAAAAGCTGTTTTGAGAACACACCTCAGAATCTGGATTTTTTATTTCGCTATGAATTATCGATAAAAATGGGTGCAAAACGATAAGCAGAGGCCTTAGTGTCAGTTGTTGTTTTAAAACAGCGGAAACAGTGGATTTAGTGAGAAATAAGCTGTTTTGAGAACACACCTCAAAATCTGGATTTTTTATTTTGGTATGAATTATTGATAAATATCGGTGAAAAACGATAAGCAGAGACTTTAGTTCAGTTTCTGTTTTGGAACAGTGAATTTAGTGAGAAAGAAAAATTTTTGAGAACACAACTCCGAATCTAGATTTTTAATTTCCCTATGAATTATTGATAAAAATCGGTGAAAAACGATAAGCAGAGACCTTAATATCAGTTTTTGTTTTGGAACAGCGGAAACAGTGAATATAGTGAGTACGAAACTGTTTTGAGAACATACCACAATATCCGGATTCTTTATTTCGCTTTCAAGTATTGATAACAATCGGTGAAAAACGATAAGCTGAGGCCTTAGTGTCAGTTGTTGTTATAAAACAGCGGAAACAGTGAATTTAGTTGGAAATAAGCTGTTTGAGAACACACTTCAGAATCTAAATTATTTATTTCGCTATGATGTATTGATAAAAATTGGTGAAAAACAATAAGCAGAGACCTTAGTTCAGTTTCTATTTTAAAACAGCGGAAACAGTGAATTTAGTGTGAAATAAGCTGTTTGAGAACACACTTCAGAATCTGGATTCTTTATTTCGCTATGAATTATTGATAAAACTCGGTGAAAAACATTAACAGAGATCTTAGTGTCAGTTTTTGTTTTAAAACAGCGTAAACAGTGAATGTAGTGAGAGGGAGTTGTTTTGAGAACACAACACAGAATCTGTATTTCTTATTTCGCTATGAATTATCGATAAAAATCGGTGAAAAAAGATAAGCAGAGGCCTTAGTGTCAGTTTTTTTTTTAAACGGCGGAAACAGTGAATTTAGTGAGAAATATGCTGTTTTGAGAACACACCTCAGAATCTGGATTTTT
Source organism: Platycnemis pennipes (assembly GCA_933228895.1). Lineage (NCBI taxonomy): Eukaryota > Metazoa > Arthropoda > Insecta > Odonata > Platycnemididae > Platycnemis > Platycnemis pennipes. The sequence goes on from OW121851.1 coordinate 79,370, forward strand.
TATTTCGCTATGAATTATCGATAAAAATGGGTGCAAAACGATAAGCAGAGGCCATATTGTCAGTTTTTGTTTTGAAACAGCAGAAAAAAAGAATTTAGTGGGAAGGAAGCTGTTTTGAGAACACAGCTCAGAATCTGGATTCTTTATTTCGCTATGAATTATTGATAAAAATCGGTGAAAACAGATGAGCAGAGGCCTTAGTGACCATTTTTGTTATAAAACATCGGAAATAGTGAATTTAGTGAGAAGGAAGCGGTTTTGAGAACACACCATAAAATCTGGATTTTTTATTTCGCTATGAATTATTATATAAAAATCGGTGAAAACAGATGAGCAGAGGCCTTAGTGTCAATTTTTGTTTTAAAACAGCGGAAATTGTGAATTTAGTGAGAAGGAAGCTATTTTGAGAACACACCTCAGAATCTGGATTTTTTATTTTGCTATGAATTATTGTATAAAAATCGGTGAAAACAGATGAGCAGAGGCCTTAGTGTCAATTACTGTTTTAAAACAGCGGAAATAGTGAATTTAGTGAGAAGGAAGCTGTTTTGAGAACACACCTCAGAATCTGGATTTTATATTTTGCTATGAATTATTGATAAAAATCGGTGAAAAACGATAAGCAGAGAACTTAGTATCAGTATTTGTTTTGAAACGGCGGAAACAGTGAATTTAGTGAGAAATAAACTGTTTTGAAAACACACACCCGAATCTGGAATCTATATTTCGCTGTGAAATATTGCTAAAAATCGGTGAAAAACGATGAGCAGAGGATATAGTGTCAGTTTATGTTTTAAAACAGCGGAAATAGTGAATTTAGTGACAAGGAAGCTGTTTTGAGAACACACCACAGAATCTGGATTTTTTATTTCGCTATGAATTATTGTATAAAAATCGGTGAAAACCGATGAGCAGAGGCCTTAGTGTCAATTTTTGTTTTAAAACAGCGGAAATAGTGAATTTAGTGAGAAGGAAGCTGTTTTGAGAACACACCTCAAAATCTGGATTTTTTATTTCGCTATGAATTATTGTATAAAAATCGATAAAAACCGATGAGCAGAGACCTTAGTGTCAATTTTTGTTTTAAAACAGCGGAAATAGTGAATTTAGTGAGAAGGAAGCTGTTTTGAGGACACACCTCAGAATCTGGATTCTTTATTTCGCTATGAATTATTGATAAAAATCGGTGAAAAACGATAAGTAGAGGCCTTAGTATCAGTATTTGTTTTGAAACGGCGGAAACAGTAAATTTAGTGAGAAATAAACTATTTTGAGAACCAACCTCCGAATCTGGATTCTTTATTTAGCTATGATATATTGCTAAAAATCAGTGAAAAATGATAAGCAGAGGCTATAGTGTCAGTTTATGTTTTAAAACAGCGGAAACAGTGAATTTAGGGAGAAATAATCTGTTTAGAGAATACACCTCAGAATCTGGATTTTTTTTCCGCTATGAATTATCGATAAAAATTGGTGAAAAACGATAAGCTGAAGCCTAAGTGTCAGTTCTTTTTTTAAAACGGCGGAAAGAGTTAATTTAGTGAGAAAGAAGCTGTTTTGAGAACAAATCTCAGAATCTGGATTTTTTATTTCGCTATGAATTATTAATAAAAATCGTTGAAAAACGATAAGCAGAGACCTTTTAGTGTCAGTTTCTGTTTTAAAACGGCGGAAACAGTTAATTTAGTGAGAAAGAAAAATTTTTGAGAACACAACTCAGAATCTGGATGTTTAATTTCCCTATGAATTATTCATAAAAATCGGTAAAAAACGATAAGCAGAGGCCTTAGTGTCAGTTTTTCTTTAAACAGCGGTGTTGATGATGCTAGCAAATAATAAGCCGGATTTGTGAATAAGTTTTATGGCCTGATACAGACACGGTACAATCAAACGTCAAGCTATGCTAAAAACCCAGTAGTGAGTTCCGAGCACGTTTGCTTCTGCCTTGGTCTCCTTGTACCAGGTGAGCTTCTCTCGCGACTGCCAAAAACTGGATAGTCTCGCTCTGTAGTTCCTCCCGCCGGACATTCGACCGCTTCGTTGTCGAGCCGGCCTAGCGCCTCGAAACGTTATCCAAGGCACCAGCATCCCGCCCGGCTTCAATGCATCGGTTTCAAAGTTCAGCAAGCTTGAAACATGGGCTGATGCGTGGAAGGATTATTAGAAACCTGACTGAAAGAATTAGAAAATATTACGAAATGCACAGGAAAAATAAAAACAAAATTATTCTTCAATGGGGAGAGGGCACAGTTTGGAAACAGCACTTCTACTAATTCCGTGCGCAGTCTTCACAATGGCCACGCGAACCAGTCCATTCTCTCCAGGGATCAGTTCGATGATTCTGCCCAACATCCACAACAAAGGATTAAGATTATCCTCCTTCAGCTCCACCAAGTCACCGGGAGTTAGTTTTGGTTTCTTCTTTGTCCACAATGTTCGCTGCTGAAGACTAGTTAAATACTCCGTGGACCATCTGTTCCAGAAATGTTGCTGCAAGTGCTGAACATATTGCCACCTTGAGAGTCTGTTAAGTTTAACGTTTCGAAGGATAGGATCAGGAATTTAATGAGAAAGAAGCTGTTTGGAGAACACATCTCAGAATCTAGATTTTTTATTTCGCTATGAATTATTGATAAAAATCGGTGAAAAACGAAAAGCAGAGGCCTTAGTGTCAGTTTTTTTTAAACGGCGGAAACAGTGAATTTAGTGAGAAAAAAGCTGTTTTGAGAACACACCTCAGAATCTGGATTTTTTATTTCGCTATGAATTATCGATAAAAATGGGTGCAAAACGATAAGCAGAGGCCTTAGTGACAGTTTTTGTTTTAAAACAGCTGAAATAGTGAAACAGAGGAAACAGTGAGAAATAAGCTGTTTTGAGAACACACATCAGAATCTGGATTCTTTATTTCGCTAGAATTATTTATAAAAATCGGTGAAAAACGATAAGCTGAGGCCATATTGTCAGTTTTTGTTTTGAAACAGCAGAAAAAGGGAATTTAGTGGGAAGGAAGCTGTTTTGAGAACACAGCTCAGAATCTGGATTCTTTATTTCGCTATGAATTATAGATAAAAATCGGTGAAAACAGATGAGCAGAGGCCTTAGTGTCCATTTTTGTTTTAAAACAGCGGAAATAGTGAATTTAGTGAGAAGGAAGCTGTTTTGAGAACACACCTTAGAATCTGGATTTTTTATTTAGCTATGAATTGTTGATAAAAACCGATGAAAAACGATAAGCAGAGACCTTAGTTCAGTTTCTGTTTAAAAAAAGCGGAAATTGTGAATTTAGTGAGAAATAAGCTGTTTTGAGAACACACATTAAATTCTGGATTTTTTATTTTGCTTTGAATTATTGATAAAAATCGGTGAAAAACGATAAGCAGAGACCTTAGTGTAAGTTGTTGTTATAAAAGAGCGGAAACAGTGAATTTAGTGAGAAAGAAAAATTTTTGAGAACACAACTCCGAATCTGGATTTTTAATTTCCCTATGAATTATTGATAAAAATCGGTGAAAAACGATAAGCAGAGACCTTGATATCAGTTTTTGTTTTGGAACAGCGGAAACAGTGAATATAGTGAGTACGAAACTGTTTTGAGAACATACCACAATATCCGGATTCTTTATTTCGCTGTGAAATATTGCTAAAAATCGGTGAAAAACGATGAGCAGAGGATATGGTGTCAGTTTATGTTTTAAAACAGCGGAAACAGTGAAATTAGTGTGAAATTAACTCTTTTGAGAACACATATCAGAATCTGGATTCTTTATTTCGCTATGAATTATTGATAAAAATCGGTGAAAACAGATGAGCAGAGGCCTTAGTGTCAATTTTTGTTTTAAAACAGCGGAAATAGTGAATTTAGTGACAAGGAAGCTGTTTTGAGAACACACCACAGAATCTGGATTTTTTATTTCGCAATGAATTATTGTATAAAAATCGGTGAAAACCGATGAGCAGAGGCCTTAGTGTCAATTTTTGTTTTAAAACAGCGGAAATAGTGAATTTAGTGAGAAGGAAGCTGTTTTGAGAACACACCTCAAAATCTGGATTTTTTATTTCGCTATGAATTATTGTATAAAAATCGGTAAAAACCGATGAGCAGAGGCCTTAGTGTCAATTTTTGTTTTAAAACAGCGGAAATAGTGAATTTAGTGAGAAGGAAGCTGTTTTGAGGACACACCTCAGAATCTGGATTTTTTATTTTGCTATGAATTATTGTATAAAAATCGGTGAAAACAGATGAGCAGAGGCCTAAGTGTCAATTTTTTTTTAAAACAGCGGAATAATGAATTTAGTGAGAAGGAAGCTGTTCTGAGGACACAACTCAGAATCTGGATTTTTTATTTTGCTATGAATTATTGATAAAAATCGGTGAAAAACGATGAACAGAGACCTTAGTGTCAGTTTCTGTTATAAAACGGTGGAAAAAGTGAATTTAGTGAGAAATAAGCTGTTGTGAGAACACATTTCAGAATCTGGATTCTTTATTTCGCTATGAATTATTGATAAAAATCGGTGAAAAACAATAAGTAGAGGCCTTAGTATCAGTATTTGTTTTGAAACGGCGGAAACAGTAAATTTAGTCAGAAATAAACTGTTTTGAGAACGCACCTCCAAATCTGGATTCTTTATTTAGCTATGATATATTGCTAAAAATCAGTGACAAATGATAAGCAGAGGCTATAGTGTCAGTTTATTTTTTAAAACAGCGGAAACAGTGAATTTAGTGAGAAATAATCTGTTTTGAGAGCACACCATCAAAATCTGGATTTTTTATTTCCCTATGAATTATTGTATAAAAATCGGTAAAAACCGATGAGCAGAGGCCTTAGTGTCAATTTTTGTTTTAAAACAGCGGAAATAGTGAATTTAGTGACAAGGAAGCTATTTTGAGAACACACCAAAGAATCAGGATTTTTTATTTCGCTATGAATTATTGTATAAAAATCGGTGAAAACCGATGAGCAGAGGCCTTAGTGTCAATTTTTGTTTTAAAATAGCGGAAATAGTGAATTTAGTGAGAAGGAAGCTGTTTTGAGAACACACCTCAAAATCAGGATTTTTTATTTCGCTATGAATTATTGTATAAAAATCGGTAAAAACCGATGAGCAGACGCCTTGGTGTCAATTTTTGTTTTAAAACAGCGGAAATAGTGAATTTAGTGAGAAGGAAGCTGTTTTAAGGACACACCTCAGAATCTGGATTTTTTATTTTGCTATGAATTATTGTATAAAAATCGGTGAAAACAGATGAGCAGAGGCCTTAGTGTCAATTTTTGTTTTAAAACAGCGGAAATAATGAATTTAGTGAGAAGGAAGCTGTTCTGAGGACACACCTCAGAATCTGGATTTTTTATTTACTATGAATTATTGATAAAAATCAGTGAAAAACGATGAGCAGAGACCTTAGTGTCAGTTTCTGTTTTAAAACGGTGGAAAAAGTGAATTTAGTGAGAAATAAGCTGTTTGAGAACACATCTCAGAATCTGGATTCTTTATTTCGCTATGAATTATTGATAAAAATCGGTGAAAAACGATAAGTAGAGGCCTTAGTATCAGTATTTGTTTTGAAACGGCGGAAACAGTGAATTTAGTGTGAAATAAACTATTTTGAGAACACATCTCAGAATCTGGATTTTTTATTTCGCTATGAATTATCGATAAAAATGGGTGCAAAACGATAAGCAGAGGCCTTAGTGTCAGTTTTTGTTTTAAAACAGCTGAAATAGTGAAACAGAGGAAACAGTGAGAAATAAGCTGTTTTGAGAACACACATCAGAATCTGGATTCTTTATTTCGCTAGAATTATTGATAAAAATCGGTGAAAAACGATAAGCAGAGACCTTAGAGTCAGTTTTTGTTTTAAAACAGCGGAAATAATGAATTCAGTGAGAAATAAACTGTTTTGAGAACACACCTCAGAAATGGAATTCTTAATTTCGCCAAGATATATTTCTAAAAATCAGTGAAAAACGATAAGCAGAAGCCTTAGTGTCAATTTTTATTTTAAAAAAGCAGAAAAAGGGAATTTAGTGGGAAGGAAGCTGTTTTGAGAACACACCTTAGAATCTGGATTTTTTATTTAGCTATGAATTGTTGATAAAAATCGATGAAAAACGATAAGCAGAGACCTTAGTTCAGTTTCTGTTTTAAAAAAGCGGAAATTGTGAATTTAGTGAGAAATAAGCTGTTTTGAGAACACACATTAAATTCTGGATTTTTTATTTTGCTATGAATTATTGATAAAAATCGGTGAAAAACGATAAGCAGAAACCTTAGTTCAGTTTCTGTTTTGGAACAGTGAATTTAGTGTGAAATAAGCTGTTTTCAGAACACACTTCAGAATCTGGATTGTTTATTTCGAAATGATGTATTGATAAAAATCCGTGAAAAACGATAAGCCTTAGTGTCAGTTGGTGTTATAAAACAGCGGAAACAGTGAATTTAGTGAGAAAGAAAAATTTTTGAGAACACAACTCCGAATCTGGATTTTTAATATCCCTATGAATTATTGATAAAAATCGGTGAAAAACGATAAGCAGAGACCTTAATATCAGTTTTTGTTTTGGAACAGCGGAAACAGTGAATACAGTGAGTACGAAACTGTTTTGAGAACATACCACAATATCCGGATTCTTTATTTCGCTTTCAAGTATTGATAACAATCGGTGAAAAACGATAAGCAGGGGCCTTATTGTCAGTTTTTGTTTTGAAACAGCAGAAAAAGGGAATTTAGTGGGAAGGAAGCTGTTTTGAGAACACACCTCAGAATCTGGATTTTTTATTTCCTTATGAATTATTGATAAAAATCGGTGAAAAACGACAAGTAGAGACCTTAGTGTCAGTTTCTGTTTTAAAACAGCGGAAACAGTGAATTTAGTGTGAAATAAGCTGTTTGAGAACACACTTCAGAATCTAAATTCTTTATTTCGCTATGATGTATTGATAAAAATTGGTGAAAAACAATAAGCAGAGACCTTAGTTCAGTTTCTATTTTAAAACAGCGGAAACAGTGAATTTAGTGTGAAATAAGCTGTTTGAGAACACACTTCAGAATCTGGATTGTTTATTTCGCTATGAATTATTGATAAAACTCGGTGAAAAACGATAAACAGAGATCTTAGTGTCAGTTTTTGTTTTAAAACAGCGATAACAGTGAATGTAGTGAGAGGGAGTTGTTTTGAGAACACAACTCAGAATCTGGATTTTTTATTTCGCTATGAATTATCGATAAAAATCGGTGCAAAACGATAAGCAGAGGCCTTAGTATCAGTTTTTGTTTTGAAACAGCGGTAACAGTGAATTTAGTGAGAAGGAATCTGTTTTGAGAACACACCTCAGAATCTGGATTCTTTATTTCGCTATGAATTAGTGATAAAAATCGGTGAAAAAAGATAAGCAGAGGCCTTACTGTCAGTTTTTGTTTTGAAACAGCGGAAACAGTGAATATAGTGAGTACGAAGCTGTTTTGAGAACATACCACAATATCCGGATTCTTTATTTCGCTTTCAAGTATTGATAAAAATCGGTGAAAAACGATAAGCAGAGGCCATATTGTTAGTTTTTGTTTTGAAACAGCAGAAAAAGGGAATTTAGTGGGAAGGAAGCTGTTTTGAGAACACACCTCAGAATCTGGATTTTTTATTTCCTTATGAATTATTGATAAAAATCGGTAAAAAACGACAAGTAGAGACCTTAGTGTCAGTTTCTGTTTTAAAACAGCGGAAAAAGTGAATTTAGTGTGAAATAAGCTGTTTGAGAACACACTTCAGAATCTAAATTCTTTATTTCGCTATGATGTATTGATAAAAATTGGTGAAAAACAATAAGCAGAGACCTTAGTTCAGTTTCTATTTTAAAACAGCGGAAACAGTGAATTTAGTGTGAAATAAGCTGTTTGAGAACACACTTCAGAATCTGGATTGTTTATTTCGCTATGAATTATTGATAAAACTCGGTGAAAAACGATAAACAGAGATCTTAGTGTCAGTTTTTGTTTTAAAACAGCGATAACAGTGAATTTAGTGAGAAGGAATCTGTTTTGAGAACACATATCAGAATCTGGATTCTTTATTTCGCTATGAATTATTGATAAAAATCGGAGAAAAAAGATAAACAGAGGCCTTAGTATCAGTTTCTTTTGAAACAGAGGAAACAGTGAATTAAGTGAGAAATAAGCTGTTTTGAGAACACACCTCAGAATCTGAATTTTTTATTTCGCTATGAATTATTGTAAAAAACTCGCTGAAAACCGATGAGAAGTTGCCTTAGTGTCAGTTTTTGTTTTAAAACAGCGGAAATAGTGAATTTAGTGAGAAGGAAGCTGTTTTGACAACATATATCAGAATCTGGATTCTTTATTTCGCTATGAATTATTGATAAAAATCGGTAAAAACAGATGAGCATAGGCCTTAGTATCCATTTTTAATTTAAAACAGCGGAAATAGTGAATTTAGTGAGAAGGAAGCTGTTTTGAGAACACACCTCAGAATCTGGATTTTTTATTTGGCTATGAATTATAGTATAAAGATCGGTGAAAACAGATTAGCAGAGGCCTTAGTATCCATTTTTGTTTTAAAACAGCGGAAATAGTGAATTTAGTGAGAAATAATCTGTTTTGAGAACACACATCAGAATCTGGATTCTTTATTTCGCTATGAATTATTGATAAAAATCGGTGAAAAACGATAAGCAGAGACCTTAGTGTCAGTTTCTGTTTTAAAACCGCGGAAACAGTGAATTTAGTGAGAAATAAGCTGTTTTGAGAGCACACATCAGAATCTGGATTCTTTATTTCGCTATGAATTATTGATAACAATCGGTGAAAAACGATAAACAGAGGCCTTAATATCAGTTTTTGTTTTAAAACAGCGGAAACAGTGAAATTAGTGAGAAATAAGCTTTTCAGTGAGACTTTTATATTTAGTGAGATATAAAAATCGGTGAAAAACGATAAGCAGAGGCCTTAATGTCTGTTTTTGTTTTAAAAGAGCCGAAACAGTGAATACAGTGAGAAATAGGCAGTTTTGAGAACACACCTCAGAATCTGGATTTTTTATTTCGCTATGAATTATCGATAAAAATCGGTGAAAACAGATGAGCAGAGGCCTTAGTATCCATTTTTGTTTTAAAACAGCGGAAACAGTGAATTTAGTGAGAAATAAGCTGTTTTGAACACACACATCAGAATCTGGATTCTTTATTTCGCTATGAATTATTGATAACAATCGGTGAAAAACGATAAGCAGAGGCCTTAGTATCAGTTTTTGTATTAAAACAGCGGAAACAGTGAAATTAGTGAGAAATAAGCTTTTCAGTGAGACTTTTATATTTAGTGAGATATAAAAATCGGTGAAAAACGATAAGCAGAGGCCTTATTGTCAGTTTTTGTTTTGAAACAGCGGAAACAGTGAATTTAGTGAGAGGGAGTTGTTTTGAGAACACACCTCAGAATCTGGATTTTTTATTTTGCTATGAATTATTGTATAAAAATCGGTGAAAACAGATGAGCAGAGGCCTTAGTGTCAATTTCTGTTTTAAAACAGCGGAAATAGTGAATTTAGTGAGAAGGAAGCTGTTTTGACAACATATATCAGAATCTGGATTCTTTATTTCGCTGTGAAATATTGCTAAAAATCGGTGAAAAACGATGAGCAGAGGATATGGTGTCAGTTTATGTTTTAAAACAGCGGAAACAGTGAATTTAGTGTGAAATTAACTCTTTTGAGAACACATATCAGAATCTGGATTCTTTATTTCGCTATGAATTATTGATAAAAATCGGTGAAAACAGATGAGCAGAGGCCTTAGTGTCAATTTTTGTTTTAAAACAGCGGAAATAGTGAATTTAGTGACAAGGAAGCTGTTTTGAGAACACACCACAGAATCTGGATTTTTTATTTCGCTATGAATTATTGTATAAAAATCGGTAAAAACCGATGAGCAGAGGCCTTAGTGTAATTTTTTTTTTAAAACAGCGGAAATAGTGAATTTAGTGAGAAGGAAGCTGTTTTGAGGACACACCTCAGAATCTGGATTTTTTATTTTGCTATGAATTATTGTATAAAAATCGGTGAAAACAGATGATCAGAGGCCTGAGTGTCAATTTTTGTTTTAAAACAGCGGAAATAATGAATTTAGTGAGAAGGAAGCTGTTCTGAGGACACAACTCAGAATCTGGATTTTTTATTTTGCTATGAATTATTGATAACAATCGGTGAAAAACGATGAGCAGAGACCTTAGTGTCAGTTTCTGTTGTAATACGGTGGAAAAAGTGAATTTAGTGAGAAATAAGCTGTTGTGAGAACACATCTCAGAATCTGGATTCTTTATTTCGCTATGAATTTTTGATAAAAATCGGTGAAAAACGATAAGTAGAGGCCTTAGTATCAGTATTTGTTTTGAAACGGCGGAAACAGTAAATTTAGTGAGAAATAAACTATTTTGAGAACGCACCTCCGAGTCTGGATTCTTTATTTAGCTATGATATATTGCTAAAAATCAGTGACAAATATTAGCAGAGGCTATAGTGTCAGTTTATTTTTTAAAACAGCGGAAACAGTGAATTTAGTGAGAAATAATCTGTTTTGAGAGCACACCATCAAAATCTGGATTTTTTATTTCCCTATGAATTATTGTATAAAATTCGGTAAAAACCGATGAGCAGAGGCCTTAGTGTCAATTTTTGTTTTAAAACAGCGGAAATAGTGAATTTAGTGACAAGGAAGCTGTTTTGAGAACACCAAAGAATCTGGATTTTTTATTTCGCTATGAATTATTGTATAAAAATCGGTGAAAACCGATGAGCAGAGGCCTTAGTGTCAATTTTTGTTTTAAAATAGCGGAAATAGTGAATTTAGTGAGAAGGAAGCTGTTTTGAGAACACACCTCAAAATCAGGATTTTTTATTTCGCTATGAATTATTGTATAAAAATCGGTAAAAACCGATGAGCAGGGGCCTTGGTGTCAATTTTTGTTTTAAAACAGCGGAAATAATGAATTTAGTGAGAAGGAAGCTGTTCTGAGGACACACCTCAGAATCTGGATTTTTTATTTACTATGAATTATTGATAAAAATCAGTGAAAAACGATGAGCAGAGACCTTAGTGTCAGTTTCTGTTTTAAAACGGTGGAAAAAGTGAATTTAGTGAGAAATAAGCTGTTTGAGAACACATCTCAGAATCTGGATTCTTTATTTCGCTATGAATTATTGATAAAAATCGGTGAAAAACGATAAGTAGAGGCCTTAGTATCAGTATTTGTTTTGAAACGGCGGAAACAGTGAATTTAGTGTGAAATAAACTATTTTGAGAACACATCTCAGAATCTGGATTTTTTATTTCGCTATGAATTATCGATAAAAATGGGTGCAAAACGATAAGCAGAGGCCTTAGTGTCAGTTTTTGTTTTAAAACAGCTGAAATAGTGAAACACAGGAAACAGTGAGAAATAAGCTGTTTTGAGAACACACATCAGAATCTGGATTCTTTATTTCGCTAGAATTATTGATAAAAATCGGTGAAAAACGATAAGCAGAGACCTTAGAGTCAGTTTTTGTTTTAAAACAGCGGAAATAATGAATTCAGTGAGAAATAAACTGTTTTGAGAACACACCTCAGAAATGGAATTCTTAATTTCGCCAAGATATATTTCTAAAAATCAGTGAAAAACGATAAGCAGAAGCCTTAGTGTCAATTTTTATTTTAAAAAAGCAGAAAAAGGGAATTTAGTGGGAAGGAAGCTGTTTTGAGAACACACCTTAGAATCTGGATTTTTTATTTAGCTATGAATTGTTGATAAAAATCGATGAAAAACGATAAGCAGAGACCTTAGTTCAGTTTCTGTTTTAAAAAAGCGGAAATTGTGAATTTAGTGAGAAATAAGCTGTTTTGAGAACACACATTAAATTCTGGATTTTTTATTTTGCTATGAATTATTGATAAAAATCGGTGAAAAACGATAAGCAGAAACCTTAGTTCAGTTTCTGTTTTGGAACAGTGAATTTAGTGTGAAATAAGCTGTTTTCAGAACACACTTCAGAATCTGGATTGTTTATTTCGAAATGATGTATTGATAAAAATCCGTGAAAAACGATAAGCCTTAGTGTCAGTTGGTGTTATAAAACAGCGGAAACAGTGAATTTAGTGAGAAAGAAAAATTTTTGAGAACACAACTCCGAATCTGGATTTTTAATATCCCTATGAATTATTGATAAAAATCGGTGAAAAACGATAAGCAGAGACCTTAATATCAGTTTTTGTTTTGGAACAGCGGAAACAGTGAATACAGTGAGTACGAAACTGTTTTGAGAACATACCACAATATCCGGATTCTTTATTTCGCTTTCAAGTATTGATAACAATCGGTGAAAAACGATAAGCAGGGGCCTTATTGTCAGTTTTTGTTTTGAAACAGCAGAAAAAGGGAATTTAGTGGGAAGGAAGCTGTTTTGAGAACACACCTCAGAATCTGGATTTTTTATTTCCTTATGAATTATTGATAAAAATCGGTGAAAAACGACAAGTAGAGACCTTAGTGTCAGTTTCTGTTTTAAAACAGCGGAAACAGTGAATTTAGTGTGAAATAAGCTGTTTGAGAACACACTTCAGAATCTAAATTCTTTATTTCGCTATGATGTATTGATAAAAATTGGTGAAAAACAATAAGCAGAGACCTTAGTTCAGTTTCTATTTTAAAACAGCGGAAACAGTGAATTTAGTGTGAAATAAGCTGTTTGAGAACACACTTCAGAATCTGGATTGTTTATTTCGCTATGAATTATTGATAAAACTCGGTGAAAAACGATAAACAGAGATCTTAGTGTCAGTTTTTGTTTTAAAACAGCGATAACAGTGAATGTAGTGAGAGGGAGTTGTTTTGAGAACACAACTCAGAATCTGGATTTTTTATTTCGCTATGAATTATCGATAAAAATCGGTGCAAAACGATAAGCAGAGGCCTTAGTATCAGTTTTTGTTTTGAAACAGCGGTAACAGTGAATTTAGTGAGAAGGAATCTGTTTTGAGAACACACCTCAGAATCTGGATTCTTTATTTCGCTATGAATTAGTGATAAAAATCGGTGAAAAAAGATAAGCAGAGGCCTTACTGTCAGTTTTTGTTTTGAAACAGCGGAAACAGTGAATATAGTGAGTACGAAGCTGTTTTGAGAACATACCACAATATCCGGATTCTTTATTTCGCTTTCAAGTATTGATAAAAATCGGTGAAAAACGATAAGCAGAGGCCATATTGTTAGTTTTTGTTTTGAAACAGCAGAAAAAGGGAATTTAGTGGGAAGGAAGCTGTTTTGAGAACACACCTCAGAATCTGGATTTTTTATTTCCTTATGAATTATTGATAAAAATCGGTAAAAAACGACAAGTAGAGACCTTAGTGTCAGTTTCTGTTTTAAAACAGCGGAAAAAGTGAATTTAGTGTGAAATAAGCTGTTTGAGAACACACTTCAGAATCTAAATTCTTTATTTCGCTATGATGTATTGATAAAAATTGGTGAAAAACAATAAGCAGAGACCTTAGTTCAGTTTCTATTTTAAAACAGCGGAAACAGTGAATTTAGTGTGAAATAAGCTGTTTGAGAACACACTTCAGAATCTGGATTGTTTATTTCGCTATGAATTATTGATAAAACTCGGTGAAAAACGATAAACAGAGATCTTAGTGTCAGTTTTTGTTTTAAAACAGCGATAACAGTGAATTTAGTGAGAAGGAATCTGTTTTGAGAACACATATCAGAATCTGGATTCTTTATTTCGCTATGAATTATTGATAAAAATCGGAGAAAAAAGATAAACAGAGGCCTTAGTATCAGTTTCTTTTGAAACAGAGGAAACAGTGAATTAAGTGAGAAATAAGCTGTTTTGAGAACACACCTCAGAATCTGAATTTTTTATTTCGCTATGAATTATTGTAAAAAACTCGCTGAAAACCGATGAGAAGTTGCCTTAGTGTCAGTTTTTGTTTTAAAACAGCGGAAATAGTGAATTTAGTGAGAAGGAAGCTGTTTTGACAACATATATCAGAATCTGGATTCTTTATTTCGCTATGAATTATTGATAAAAATCGGTAAAAACAGATGAGCATAGGCCTTAGTATCCATTTTTAATTTAAAACAGCGGAAATAGTGAATTTAGTGAGAAGGAAGCTGTTTTGAGAACACACCTCAGAATCTGGATTTTTTATTTGGCTATGAATTATAGTATAAAGATCGGTGAAAACAGATTAGCAGAGGCCTTAGTATCCATTTTTGTTTTAAAACAGCGGAAATAGTGAATTTAGTGAGAAATAATCTGTTTTGAGAACACACATCAGAATCTGGATTCTTTATTTCGCTATGAATTATTGATAAAAATCGGTGAAAAACGATAAGCAGAGACCTTAGTGTCAGTTTCTGTTTTAAAACCGCGGAAACAGTGAATTTAGTGAGAAATAAGCTGTTTTGAGAGCACACATCAGAATCTGGATTCTTTATTTCGCTATGAATTATTGATAACAATCGGTGAAAAACGATAAACAGAGGCCTTAATATCAGTTTTTGTTTTAAAACAGCGGAAACAGTGAAATTAGTGAGAAATAAGCTTTTCAGTGAGACTTTTATATTTAGTGAGATATAAAAATCGGTGAAAAACGATAAGCAGAGGCCTTAATGTCTGTTTTTGTTTTAAAAGAGCCGAAACAGTGAATACAGTGAGAAATAGGCAGTTTTGAGAACACACCTCAGAATCTGGATTTTTTATTTCGCTATGAATTATCGATAAAAATCGGTGAAAACAGATGAGCAGAGGCCTTAGTATCCATTTTTGTTTTAAAACAGCGGAAACAGTGAATTTAGTGAGAAATAAGCTGTTTTGAACACACACATCAGAATCTGGATTCTTTATTTCGCTATGAATTATTGATAACAATCGGTGAAAAACGATAAGCAGAGGCCTTAGTATCAGTTTTTGTATTAAAACAGCGGAAACAGTGAAATTAGTGAGAAATAAGCTTTTCAGTGAGACTTTTATATTTAGTGAGATATAAAAATCGGTGAAAAACGATAAGCAGAGGCCTTATTGTCAGTTTTTGTTTTGAAACAGCGGAAACAGTGAATTTAGTGAGAGGGAGTTGTTTTGAGAACACACCTCAGAATCTGGATTTTTTATTTTGCTATGAATTATTGTATAAAAATCGGTGAAAACAGATGAGCAGAGGCCTTAGTGTCAATTTCTGTTTTAAAACAGCGGAAATAGTGAATTTAGTGAGAAGGAAGCTGTTTTGACAACATATATCAGAATCTGGATTCTTTATTTCGCTGTGAAATATTGCTAAAAATCGGTGAAAAACGATGAGCAGAGGATATGGTGTCAGTTTATGTTTTAAAACAGCGGAAACAGTGAATTTAGTGTGAAATTAACTCTTTTGAGAACACATATCAGAATCTGGATTCTTTATTTCGCTATGAATTATTGATAAAAATCGGTGAAAACAGATGAGCAGAGGCCTTAGTGTCAATTTTTGTTTTAAAACAGCGGAAATAGTGAATTTAGTGACAAGGAAGCTGTTTTGAGAACACACCACAGAATCTGGATTTTTTATTTCGCTATGAATTATTGTATAAAAATCGGTAAAAACCGATGAGCAGAGGCCTTAGTGTAATTTTTTTTTTAAAACAGCGGAAATAGTGAATTTAGTGAGAAGGAAGCTGTTTTGAGGACACACCTCAGAATCTGGATTTTTTATTTTGCTATGAATTATTGTATAAAAATCGGTGAAAACAGATGATCAGAGGCCTGAGTGTCAATTTTTGTTTTAAAACAGCGGAAATAATGAATTTAGTGAGAAGGAAGCTGTTCTGAGGACACAACTCAGAATCTGGATTTTTTATTTTGCTATGAATTATTGATAACAATCGGTGAAAAACGATGAGCAGAGACCTTAGTGTCAGTTTCTGTTGTAATACGGTGGAAAAAGTGAATTTAGTGAGAAATAAGCTGTTGTGAGAACACATCTCAGAATCTGGATTCTTTATTTCGCTATGAATTTTTGATAAAAATCGGTGAAAAACGATAAGTAGAGGCCTTAGTATCAGTATTTGTTTTGAAACGGCGGAAACAGTAAATTTAGTGAGAAATAAACTATTTTGAGAACGCACCTCCGAGTCTGGATTCTTTATTTAGCTATGATATATTGCTAAAAATCAGTGACAAATATTAGCAGAGGCTATAGTGTCAGTTTATTTTTTAAAACAGCGGAAACAGTGAATTTAGTGAGAAATAATCTGTTTTGAGAGCACACCATCAAAATCTGGATTTTTTATTTCCCTATGAATTATTGTATAAAATTCGGTAAAAACCGATGAGCAGAGGCCTTAGTGTCAATTTTTGTTTTAAAACAGCGGAAATAGTGAATTTAGTGACAAGGAAGCTGTTTTGAGAACACCAAAGAATCTGGATTTTTTATTTCGCTATGAATTATTGTATAAAAATCGGTGAAAACCGATGAGCAGAGGCCTTAGTGTCAATTTTTGTTTTAAAATAGCGGAAATAGTGAATTTAGTGAGAAGGAAGCTGTTTTGAGAACACACCTCAAAATCAGGATTTTTTATTTCGCTATGAATTATTGTATAAAAATCGGTAAAAACCGATGAGCAGGGGCCTTGGTGTCAATTTTTGTTTTAAAACAGCGGAAATAGTGAATTTAGTGAGAAGGAAGCTGTTTTAAGGACACACTTCAGAATCTGGATTTTTTATTTTGCTATGAATTATTGTATAAAAATCGGTGAAAACAGATGAGCAGAGGCCTTAGTGTCAGTTTCTGTTTTAAAACGGTGGAAAAAGTGAATTTAGTGAGAAATAAGCTGTTTGAAAACACATCTCAGAATCTGGATTCTTTATTTCGCTATGAATTATTGATAAAAATCGGTGAAAAACGATAAGTAGAGGCCTTAGTATCAGTATTTGTTTTGAAACGGCGGAAACAGTGAATTTAGTGTGAAATAAACTATTTTGAGAACACACCTCAGAATCTTGATTTTTTATTTCGCTTTGAATTATCGATAAAAATGGGTACAAAACGATAAGCAGAGGCCTTAGTGTCAGTTTTTGTTTTAAAACAGCTGAAATAGTGAAACAGAGGAAACAGAGAGAAATAAGCTGTTTTGAGAACACACATCAGAATCTGGATTCTTTATTTCGCTAGAATTATTGATAAAAATCGGTGAAAAACGATAAGCAGAGACCTTAGAGTCAGTTTTTGTTTTAAAACAGCGGAAATAATGAATTCAGTGAGAAATAAACTGTTTTGAGAACACACCTCAGAAATGGAATTCTTAATTTCGCCAAGATATATTTCTAAAAATCAGTGAAAAACGATAAGCAGAAGCCTTAGTGTCAATTTTTATTTTAAAAAAGCAGAAAAAGGGAATTTAGTGGGAAGGAAGCTGTTTTGAGAACACACCTTAGAATCTGGATTTTTTATTTAGCTATGAATTGTTGATAAAAATCGATGAAAAACGATAAGCAGAGACCTTAGTTCAGTTTCTGTTTTAAAAAAGCGGAAATTGTGAATTTAGTGAGAAATAAGCTGTTTTGAGAACACACATTAAATTCTGGATTTTTTATTTTGCTATGAATTATTGATAAAAATCGGTGAAAAACGATAAGCAGAAACCTTAGTTCAGTTTCTGTTTTGGAACAGTGAATTTAGTGTGAAATAAGCTGTTTTCAGAACACACTCTAGAATCTGGATTGTTTATTTCGAAATGATGTATTGATAAAAATCCGTGAAAAACGATAAGCTGAGGCCTTAGTGTCAGTTGTTGTTATAAAACAGCGGAAACAGTGAATTTACTGAGAAAGAAAAATTTTTGAGAACACAACTCCGAATCTGGATTTTTAATATCCCTATGAATTATTGATAAAAATCGGTGAAAAACGATAAGCAGAGACCTTAATATCAGTTTTTGTTTTGGAACAGCGGAAACAGTGAATATAGTGAGTACGAAACTGTTTTGAGAACATACCACAATATCCGGATTCTTTATTTCGCTTTCAAGTATTGATAACAATCGGTGAAAAACGATAAGCAGGGGCCTTATTGTCAGTTTTTGTTTTGAAACAGCAGAAAAAGGGAATTTAGTGGGAAGGAAGCTGTTTTGAGAACACACCTCAGAATCTGGATTTTTTATTTCCTTATGAATTATTGATAAAAATCGGTGAAAAACGACAAGTAGAGACCTTAGTGTCAGTTTCTGTTTTAAAACAGCGGAAACAGTGAATTTAGTGTGAAATAAGCTGTTTGAGAACACACTTCAGAATCTAAATTCTTTATTTCGCTATGATGTATTGATAAAAATTGGTGAAAAACAATAAGCAGAGACCTTAGTTCAGTTTCTATTTTAAAACAGCGGAAACAGTGAATTTAGTGTGAAATAAGCTGTTTGAGAACACACTTCAGAATCTGGATTGTTTATTTCGCTATGAATTATTGATAAAACTCGGTGAAAAACGATAAACAGAGATCTTAGTGTCAGTTTTTGTTTTAAAACAGCGATAACAGTGAATGTAGTGAGAGGGAGTTGTTTTGAGAACACAACTCAGAATCTGGATTTTTTATTTCGCTATGAATTATCGATAAAAATCGGTGCAAAACGATAAGCAGAGGCCTTAGTATCAGTTTTTGTTTTGAAACAGCGGTAACAGTGAATTTAGTGAGAAGGAATCTGTTTTGAGAACACACCTCAGAATCTGGATTCTTTATTTCGCTATGAATTAGTGATAAAAATCGGTGAAAAAAGATAAGCAGAGGCCTTACTGTCAGTTTTTGTTTTGAAACAGCGGAAACAGTGAATATAGTGAGTACGAAGCTGTTTTGAGAACATACCACAATATCCGGATTCTTTATTTCGCTTTCAAGTATTGATAAAAATCGGTGAAAAACGATAAGCAGAGGCCATATTGTTAGTATTTGTTTTGAAACAGCGGTAACAGTTTATTTAGTGAGAAGGAATCTGTTTTGAGAACACATATCAGAATCTGGATTCTTTATTTCGCTATGAGTTATTGATAAAAATCGGAGAAAAAAGATAAACAGAGGCCTTAGTATCAGTTTTTGTTTTGAAACAGAGGAAACAGTGAATTAAGTGAGAAATAAGCTGTTTTGAGAACACACCTCAGAATCTGAATTTTTTATTTCGCTATGAATTATTGTAAAAAACTCGCTGAAAACCGATGAGAAGTTGCCTTAGTGTCAGTTTTTGTTTTAAAACAGCGGAAATAGTGAATTTAGTGAGAAGGAAGCTATTTTGACAACATATATCAGAATCTGGATTCTTTATTTCGCTATGAATTATTGATAAAAATCGGTAAAAACAGATGAGCATAGGCCTTAGTATCCATTTTTGATTTAAAACAGCGGAAATAGTGAATTTAGTGAGAAGGAAGCTGTTTTGAGAACACACCTCAGAATCTGGATTTTTTATTTGGCTATGAATTATAGTATAAAGATCGGTGAAAACAGATTAGCAGAGGCCTTAGTATCCATTTTTGTTTTAAAACAGCGGAAATAGTGATTTTAGTGAGAAATAATCTGTTTTGAGAACACACATCAGAATCTGGATTCTTTATTTCGCTATGAATTATTGATAAAAATCGGTGAAAAACGATAAGCAGAGACCTTAGTGTCAGTTTCTGTTTTAAAACCGCGGAAAAAGTGAATTTAGTGAGAAATAAGCTGTTTTGAGAGCACACATCAGAATCTGGATTCTTTATTTCGCTATGAATTATTGATAACAATCGGTGAAAAACGATAAACAGAGGCGTTAATATCAGTTTTTGTTTTAAAACAGCGGAAACAGTGAAATTAGTGAGAAATAAGCTTTTCAGTGAGACTTTTATATTTAGTGAGATATAAAAATCGGTGAAAACGATAAGCAGAGGCCTTAATGTCAGTTTTTGTTTTAAAAGAGCCGAAACAGTGAATACAGTGAGAAATAGGCTGTTTTGAGAACACACCTCAGAATCTGGATTTTTTATTTCGCTATGAATTATCAATAAAAATCGGTGAAAACAGATGAGCAGAGGCCTTAGTATCCATTTTCGTTTTAAAACAGCGGAAACAGTGAATTTAGTGAGAAATAAGCTGTTTTGAGCACACACATCAGAATCTGGATTCTTTATTTCGCTATAAATTATTGATAACAATCGGTGAAAAACGATAAGCAGAGGCCTTAGTATCAGTTTTTGTATTAAAACAGCGGAACCAGTGAAATTAGTGAGAAATAAGCTTTTCAGTGAGACTTTTATATTTAGTGAGATATAGAAATCGGTGAAAAACGATAAGCAGAGGCCTTATTGTCAGTTTTTGTTTTGAAACAGCGGAAACAGTGAATTTAGTGAGAGGGAGTTGTTTTGAGAACACACCTCAGAATCTGGATTTTTTATTTTGCTATGAATTATTGTATAAAAATCGGTAAAAACCGATGAGCAGAGGCCTTAGTGTCAATTTTTGTTTTAAAACAGCGGAAATAGTGAATTTAGTGAGAGGGAAGCTGTTTTGACAACATATATCAGAATCTGGATTCTTTATTTCGCTGTGAAATATTGCTAAAAATCGGTGAAAAACGATGAGCAGAGGATATGGTGTCAGTTTATGTTTTAAAACAGCGGAAACAGTGAATTTAGTGTGAAATTAACTCTTTTGAGAACACACCACAGAATCTGGATTTTTTATTTCGCTATGAATTATTGTATAAAAATCGGTGAAAACCGATGAGCAGAGGCCTTAGTGTCAATTTTTGTTTTAAAACAGCGGAAATAGTGAATTTGGTGAGAAGGAAGCTGTTTTGAGAACACACCTCAAAATCTGGATTTTTTATTTCGCTATGAATTATTGTATAAAAATCGGTAAAAACCGATGAGCAGAGGCCTTAGTGTCAATTTTTGTTTTAAAACAGCGGAAATAGTGAATTTAGTGAGAAGGAAGCTGTTTTGAGGACACACCTCAGAATCTGGATTTTTTATTTTGCTATGAATTATTGTATAAAAATCGGTGAAAACAGATGAGCAGAGGCCTTAGTGTCAATTTTTGTTTTAAAACAGCGGAAATAATGAATTTAGTGAGAAGGAAGCTGTTCTGAGGACACAACTCAGAATCTGGATTTTTTATTTGGCTATGAATTATTGATAAAAATCGGTGAAAAACGATGAGCAGAGACCTTAGTGTCAGTTTCTGTTATAATACGGTGGAAAAAGTGAATTTAGTGAGAAATAAGCTGTTGTGAGAACACATCTCAGAATCTGGATTCTTTATTTCGCTATGAATTATTGATAAAAATCGGTGAAAAACGATAAGTAGAGGCCTTAGTATCAGTATTTGTTTTGAAACGGCGGAAACAGTAAATTTAGTGAGAAATAAACTATTTTGAGAACGCACCTCCGAATCTGGATTCTTTATTTAGCTATGATATATTGCTAAAAATCAGTGAAAAATGATAAGCAGAGGCTATAGTGTCAGTTTATGTTTTAAAACAGCGGAAACAGTGAATTTAGTGAGAAATAATCTGTTTTGAGAGCACACCATCAAAATCTGGATTTTTTATTTCCCTATGAATTATTGTATAAAAATCGGTTAAAACCGATGAGCAGAGGCCTTAGTGTCAATTTTTGTTTTAAAACAGCGGAAATAGTGAATTTAGTGATTCGGAAGCTGTTTTGAGAACACACCTCAGAATCTGGATTTTTTATTTCGCTATGAATTATTGTATAAAAATCGGTGAAAACCGATGAGCAGAGGCCTTAGTGTCAATTTTTGTTTTAAAATAGCGGAAATAGTGAATTTAGTGAGAAGGAAGCTGTTTTGAGAACACACCTCAAAATCAGGATTTTTTATTTCGCTATGAATTATTGTATAAAAATCGGTAAAAACCGATGAGCAGAGGCCTTAGTGTCAATTTTTGTTTTAAAACACCGGAAAAAGTGAATTTAGTGACAAGGAAGCTGTTTTGAGAACACACCACAGAATCTGTATTTTTTATTTCGCTATGAATTATTGTATAAAAATCGGTGAAAACCGATGAGCAGAGGCCTTAGTGTCAATTTTTGTTTTAAAACAGCGGAAATTGTGAATTTAGTGACAAGGAAGCTGTTTTGAGAACACACCTCAAAATCTGGATTTTTTATTTCGCTATGAATTATTGTATAAAAATCGGTAAAAACCGATAAGTAGAGGCCTTAGTATCAGTATTTGTTTTGAAACGGCGGAAACAGTAAATTTAGTGAGAAATAAACTATTTTGAGAACGCACCTCCGAATCTGGATTCTTTATTTAGCTATGATATATTGTTAAAAATCAGTGAAACATGATAAGCAGAGGCTATAGTGTCAGTTTATGTTTTAAAACAGCGAAAACAGTGAATTTAGTGAGAAATAATCTGTTTTGAGAGCACACCATCAAAATCTGGATTTTTTATTTCCCTATGAATTATTGTATAAAAATCGGTAAAAACCGATGAGCAGAGGCCTTAGTGTCAATTTTTGTTTTAAAACAGCGGAAATAGTGAATTTAGTGATAAGGAAGCTGTTTTGAGAACACACCAAAGAATCTGGATTTTTTATTTCGCTATGAATTATTGTATAAAAATCGGTGAAAACCGATGAGCAGAGGCCTTAGTGTCAATTTTTGTTTTAAAATAGCGGAAATAGTGAATTTAGTGAGAAGGAAGCTGTTTTGAGAACACACCTCAAAATCAGGATTTTTTATTTCGCTATGAATTATTGTATAAAAATCGGTAAAAACCGATGAGCAGAGGCCTTAGTGTCAATTTTTGTTTTAAAACAGCGGAAATAGTGAATTTAGTGAGAAGGAAGCTATTTTAAGGAGACACCTCAGAATCTGGATTTTTTATTTTGCTATGAATTATTGTATAAAAATCGGTGAAAAACGATGAGCAGAGACCTTAGTGTCAGTTTCTGTTTTAATACGGTGGAAAAAGTGAATTTAGTGAGAAATAAGCTGTTGTGAGAACACATATCAGAATCTGGATTCTTTATTTCGCTATGAATTATTGATAAAAATCGGAGAAAAAAGATAAACAGAGGCCTTAGTATCAGTTTTTGTTTTGAAACAGAGGAAACAGTGAATTAAGTGAGAAATAAGCTGTTTTGAGAACACACCTCAGAATCTGAATTTTTTATTTCGATATGAATTATTGTGAAAAACTCGCTGAAAACCGATGAGAAGTGGCCTTAGTGTCAGTTTTTGTTTTAAAACAGCGGAAATACTGAATTTAGTGAGAGGGAAGCTGTTTTGACAACATATATCAGAATCTGGATTCTTTATTTCGCTATGAATTATTGATAAAAATCGGTAAAAACAGATGAGCATAGGCCTTAGTATCCATTTTTGTTTTAAAACAGCGGAAATAGTGAATTTAGTGAGAAGGAAGCTGTTTTGAGAACACACCTCAGAATCTGGATTTTTTATTTCGCTATGAATTATAGTATAAAAATCGGTGAAAACAGATTAGCAGAGGCCTTAGTATCCATTTTTGTTTTAAAACAGCGGAAATAGTGAATTTAGTGAGAAATAATCTGTTTTGAGAACAAACATCAGAATCTGGATTCTTTATTTCGCTATGAATTATTGATAAAAATCGGTGAAAAACGATAAGCAGAGACCTTAGTGTCAGTTTCTGTTTTAAAACCGCGGAAACAGTGAATTTAGTGAGAAATAAGCTGTTTTGAGAGCACACATCAGAATCTGGATTCTTTATTTCGCTATGAATTATTGATAACAATCGGTGAAAAAAGATAATCAGAGGCCTTAATATCAGTTTTTGTTTTAAAACAGCGGAAACAGTGAAATTAGTGAGAAATAAGCTTTTCAGTGAGACTTTTATATTTAGTGAGATATAAAAATCGGTGAAAAACGATAAGCAGAGGCCTTATTGTCAGTTTTTGTTTTGAAACAGCGGAAACAGTGAATTTAGTGAGAGGGAGTTGTTTTGAGAACACAACTCAGAATCTGGATTTTTTATTTCGCTATGAATTATCGATAAAAATCGGCGCAAAACGATAAGCAGAGGCCTTAATGTCAGTTTTTGTTTTAAAAGAGCCGAAACAGTGAATAAAGTGAGAAATAAGCTGTTTTGAGAGCACACCTCAGAATCTGGATTTTTTATTTCGCTATGAATTATCGATAAAAATCGGTGAAAACAGATGAGCAGAGGCCTTAGTATACATTTTTGTTTTAAAACAGCGGAAACAGTGAATTTAGTGAGAAATAAGCTGTTTTGAGAACACACATCAGAATCTGGATTCTTTATTTCGCTATGAATTATTGATAACAATCGGTGAAAAACGATAAGCAGAGGCCTTAGTATCAGTTTTTGTATTAAAACATCGGAAACAGTGAAATTAGTGAGAAATAAGCTTTTCAGTGAGACTTTTATATTTAGTGAGATATAAAAATCGGTGAAAAACGATAAGCAGAGGCCTTATTGTCAGTTTTTGTTTTGAAACAGCGGAAACAGTGAATTTAGGGAGAGAGAGTTGTTTTGAGAACACACCTCAGAATCTGGATTTTTTATTTTGCTATGAATTATTGTATAAAAATCGGTGAAAACAGATGAGCAGAGGCCTTAGTGTCAATTTCTGTTTTAAAACAGCGGAAATAGTGAATTTAGTGAGAAGGAAGCTGTTTTGACAACATATATCATAATCTGGATTCTTTATTTCGCTGTGAAATATTGCTAAAAATCGGTGAAAACCGATGAGCAGAGGCCTTAGTGTCATTTTTTGTTTTAAAATAGCGGAAATAGTGAATTTAGTGAGAAGGAAGCTGTTTTGAGAACACACCTCAAAATCAGGATTTTTTATTTCGCTATGAATTATTGTATAAAAATCGGTAAAAACCGATGAGCAGAGGCCTTAGTGTCAATTTTTGTTTTAAAACAGCGGAAATAGTGAACTTAGTGACAAGGAAGCATTTTTGAGAACACACCACAGAATCTGTATTTTTTATTTCGCTATGAATTATTGTATAAAAATCGGTGAAAACCGATGAGCAGAGGCCTTAGTGTCAATTTTTGTTTTAAAACAGCGGAAATAGTGAATTTAGTGAGAAGGAAGCTGTTTTGAGAACACACCTCAAAATCTGGATTTTTTATTTCGCTATGAATTATTGTATAAAAATCGGTAAAAACCGATGAGCAGAGGCCTTAGTGTCAATTTTTGTTTTAAAACAGCGGAAATAGTGAATTTAATGAGAAGGAAGCTGTTTTGAGGACACACCTCAGAATCTGGATTTTTTATTTTGCTATGAATTATTGTATAAAAATCGGTGCAAAAAGATGAGCAGAGGCCTTAGTGTCCTTTTTTTTGTTTTAAAACAGCGGAAATAATGAATTTAGTGAGAAGGAAGCTGTTCTGAGGACACAACTCAGAATCTGGATTTTTTATTTTGCTATGAATTATTGATAAAAATCGGTGAAAAACGATGAGCAGAGACCTTAATGTCACTTTCTGTTTTAATACGGTGGAAAAAGTGAATTTAGTGAGAAATAAGCTGTTGTGAGAACACATCTCAGAATCTGGATTCTTTATTTCGCTATGAATTATTGATAAAAATCGGTGAAAAACGATAAGTAGAGGCCTTAGTATCAGTATTTGGTTTGAAACGGCGGAAACAGTAAATTTAGTGAGAAATAAACTATTTTGAGAACGCACCTCCGAATCTGGATTCTTTATTTAGCTATGATATATTGCTAAAAATCAGTGAAAAATGATAAGCAGAGGCTATAGTGTCAGTTTATGTTTTAAAACAGCGGAAACAGTGAATTTAGTGAGAAATAATCTGTTTTGAGAGCACACCATCAAAATCTAGATTTTTTATTTCCCTATGAATTATTGTATAAAAATCGGTAAAAACCGATGAGCAGAGGCCTTAGTGTCAATTTTTGTTTTAAAACAGCGGAAATAGTGAATTTAGTGATAAGGAAGCTGTTTTGAGAACACACCAAAGAATCTGGATTTTTTATTTCGCTATGAATTATTGTATAAAAATCGGTGAAAACCGATGAGCAGAGGCCTTAGTGTCAATTTTTGTTTTAAAATAGCGGAAATAGTGAATTTAGTGAGAAGGAAGCTGTTTTGAGAACACACATCAAAATCAGGATTTTTTATTTCGCTATGAATTATTGTATAAAAATCGGTAAAAACCGATGAGCAGAGGCCTTAGTGTCAATTTTTGTTTTAAAACAGCGGAAATAGTGAATTTAGTGAGAAGGAAGCTGTTTTAAGGACACACCTCAGAATCTGGATTTTTTATTTTGCTATGAATTATTGTATAAAAATCGGTGAAAACAGATGAGCAGAGGCCTTAGTGTCAATTTTTGTTTTAAAACAGCGGAAATAATGAATTTAGTGAGAAGGAAGCTGTTCTGAGGACACACCTCAGAATCTGGATTTTTTATTTACTATGAATTATTGATAAAAATCGGTGAAAAACGATGAGCAGAGACCTTAGTGTCAGTTTCTGTTTTAAAACGGTGGAAAAAGTGAATTTAGTGAGAAATAAGCTGTTTGAGAACACACCTCAGAATCTGGATTTTTTATTTCGCTATGAATTATCGATAAAAATGGGTGCAAAACGATAAGCAGAGGCCTTAGTGTCAGTTTTTGTTTTAAAACAGCTGAAATAGTGAAACAGAGGAAACAGTGAGAAATAAGCTGTTTTGAGAACACACATCAGAATCTGGATTCTTTATTTCGCTAGAATGATTGATAAAAATCGGTGAAAAACGATAAGCAGAGACCTTAGAGTCAGTTTTTGTTTTAAAACAGCGGAAATAATGAATTCAGTGAGAAATAAACTGTTTTGAGAACACACCTCAGAAAATGGATTCTTTATTTCGCCAAGATATATTTCTAAAAATCAGTGAAAAACGATAAGCAGAAGCCTTAGTGTCAATTTTTATTTTAAAAAAGCAGAAAAAGGGAATTTAGTGGGAAGGAAGCTGTTTTGAGAACACACCTTAGAATCTGGATT
This sequence comes from Platycnemis pennipes, assembly GCA_933228895.1. Taxonomy (NCBI): domain Eukaryota; kingdom Metazoa; phylum Arthropoda; class Insecta; order Odonata; family Platycnemididae; genus Platycnemis; species Platycnemis pennipes. The sequence goes on from OW121851.1 coordinate 106,418, forward strand.
TTTTATTTAGCTATGAATTGTTGATAAAAATCGATGAAAAACGATAAGCAGAGACCTTAGTTCAGTTTCTGTTTTAAAAAAGCGGAAATTGTGAATTTAGTGAGAAATAAGCTGTTTTGAGAAGACACATTAAATTCTGGATTTTTTATTTTGCTATGAATTATTGATAAAAATCGGTGAAAAACGATAAACAGAAACCTTAGTTCAGTTTCTGTTTTGGAACAGTGAATTTAGTGCGAAATAAGCTGTTTTGAGAACACACTTCAGAATCTGGATTGTTTATTTCGAAATGATGTATTGATAAAAATCCGTGAAAAACGATAAGCTGAGGCCTTAGTGTCAGTTGTTGTTATAAAACAGCGGAAACAGTGAATTTAGTGAGAAAGAAAAATTTTTGAGAACACAACTCCGAATCTGGATTTTTAATATCCCTATGAATTATTTATAAAAAACGGTGAAAAACGATAAGCAGAGACCTTAATATCAGTTTTTGTTTTGGAACAGCGGAAACAGTGAATATAGTGAGTACGAAACTGTTTTGAGAACATACCACAATATCCGGATTCTTTATTTCGCTTTCAAGTATTGATAACAATCGGTGAAAAACGATAAGCAGGGGCCATATTGTCAGTTTTTGTTTTGAAGCAGCAGAAAAAGGGAATTTAGTGGGAAGGAAGCTGTTTTGAGAACACACCTCAGAATCTGGATTTTTTATTTCCTTATGAAATATTGATAAAAATCGGTGAAAAACGATAAGTAGAGACCTTAGTGTCAGTTTCTGTTTTAAAACAGCGGAAACAGTGAATTTAGTGTGAAATAAGCTGTTTGAGAACACACTTCAGAATCTTAATTCTTTATTTCGCTATGATGTATTGATAAAAATTGGTGAAAAACAATAAGCAGAGACCTTAGTTCAGTTTCTATTTTAAAACAGCGGAAACAGTGAATTTAGTGTGAAATAAGCTGTTTGAGAACACACTTCAGAATCTGGATTGTTTATTTCGCTATGAATTATTGATAAAACTCGGTGAAAAACGATAAACAGAGATCTTAGTGTCAGTTTTTGTTTTAAAACAGCGGAAACAGTGAATGTCGTGAGAGGGAGTTGTTTTGAGAACACAACTCAGAATCTGGATTTTTTATTTCGCTATGAATTATCGATAAAAATAAGTGCAAAACGATAAGCAGAGGCCTAAGTGTCAGTTTTTGTTTTGAAACAGCGGAAACAGTGAATATAGTGAGTACGAAGCTGTTTTGAGAACATACCACAATATCCGGATTCTTTATTTCGCTTTCAAGTATTGATAAAAATCGGTGAAAAACGATAAACAGAGGCCTTAGTATCAGTTTTTGTTTTGAAACAGAGGAAACAGTGAATTAAGTGAGAAATAAGCTGTTTTGAGAACACACCTCAGAATCTGAATTTTTTATTTCGCTATGAATTATTGTAAAAAACTCGCTGAAAACTGATGAGAAGTGGCCTTAGTGTCAGTTTTTGTTTTAAAACAGCGGAAATAGTGAATTTAGTGAGAAGGAAGCTGTTTTGAGAACACACCTCAGAATCTGGATTTTTTATTTCGCTATGAATTATAGTATAAAGATCGGTGAAAACAGATTAGCAGAGGCCTTAGTATCCATTTTTGTTTTAAAACAGCGGAAATAGTGAATTTAGTGAGAAATAATCTGTTTTGAGAACACACATCAGAATCTGGATTCTTTATTTCGCTATGAATTATTGATAAAAATCGGTGAAAAACGATAAGCAGAGACCTTAGTGTCAGTTTCTGTTTTAAAACCGCGGAAACAGTGAATTTAGTGAGAAATAAGCTGTTTTGAGAGCACACATCAGAATCTGGATTCTTTATTTCGCTATGAATTATTGATAACAATCGGTGAAAAACGATAAACAGAGGCCTTAGTATCAGTTTTTGTTTTAAAACAGCGGAAACAGTGAAATTAGTGAGAAATAAGCTTTTCAGTGAGACTTTTATATTTAGTGAGATATAAAAATCGGTGAAAAACGATAAGCAGAGGCCTTATTGTCAGTTTTTGTTTTGAAACAGCGGAAACAGTGAATTTAGTGAGAGGGAGTTGTTTTGAGAACACACCTCAGAATCTGGATTTTTTATTTTGCTATGAATTATTGTATAAAAATCGGTGAAAACAAATGAGCAGAGGCCTTAGTGTCAATTTCTGTTTTAAAACAGCGGAAATAGTGAATTTAATGAGAAGGAAGATGTTCTGAGGACACACCTCAGAATCTGGATTTTTTTTTCGTTATGAATTATTGATAAAAATCGGTGAAAAACTTTAAGCAGAGGCCTTAGTCTCAGTTTTTTTTAACGACGGAAACAGTGAATTTAGTGAGAAAGAAAAATTTTTGAGAACACAACTCAGAATCTGGATGTTTAATTTCCCTATGAATTATTCATAAAAATCGGTAAAAAACGATAAGCAGAGGCCTTAGTGTCAGTTTTTCTTTAAACAGCGGTGTTGATGATGCTAGCAAATAATAAGCCGGATTTGTGAATAAGTTCGCTGCTGAAGACTAGTTAAATACTCCGTGGACCATCTGTTCCAGAAATGTTGCTGCAAGTGCTGAACATATTGCCACCTTGAGAGTCTTTTAAGTTTAACGTTTCGAAGGATAGGATCAGGAATTTAATGAGAAAGAAGCTGTTTTGAGAACACATCTCAGAATCTAGATTTTTTATTTCGCTATGAATTATTGATAAAAATCGGTGAAAAACGATAAGAAGAGGCCTTAGTGTCAGTTTTTTTTTTAAACGACGGAAACAGTGAATTTAGTGAGAAATAAGCTGTTTTGAGAACACACCTCAGAATCTGGATTTTTTATTTCGATATGAATTATCGATAAAAATGGGTGCAAAACGATAAGCAGAGGCCTTAGTGTCAGTTTTTGTTTTAAAACAGCTGAAATAGTGAAACAGAGGAAACAGTGAGAAATAAGCTGTTTTGAGAACACACATCAGAATCTGGATTCTTTATTTCGCTAGAATTATTGATAAAAATCGGTGAAAAACGATAAGCAGAGACCTTAGAGTCAGTTTTTGTTTTAAAACAGCGGAAATAATGAATTCAGTGAGAAATAAACTGTTTTGAGAACACACCTCAGAAAATGGATTCTTTATTTAGCCATGATATGTTGCTAAAAATCAGTGAAAAACGATAAGCAGAAGCCTTAGTGTCAATTTTTGTTTTAAAAAAGCAGAAAAAGGGAATTTAGTGGGAAGGAAGCTGTTTTGAGAACACACCTTAGAATCTGGATTTTTTATTTAGCTATGAATTGTTGATAAAAACCGATGAAAAACGATAAGCAGAGACCTTAGTTCAGTTTCTGTTTAAAAAAAGCGGAAATTGTGAATTTAGTGTGAAATAAGCTGTTTTGAGAACACACATTAAATTCTGGATTTTTTATTTTGCTATGAATTATTGATAAAAATCGGTGAAAAACGATAAGCAGAGACCTTAGTGTCAGTTGTTGTTATAAAAGAGCGGAAACAGTGAATTAAGTAAGAAAGAAAAATTTTTGAGAACACAACTCCGAATCTGGATTTTTAATTTCCCTATGAATTATTGATAAAAATCGGTGAAAAACGATAAGCAGAGACCTTAATATCAGTTTTTGTTTTGGAACAGCGGAAACAGTGAATATAGTGAGTACGAAACTGTTTTGAGAACATACCACAATATCCGGATTCTTTATTTCGCTTTCAAGTATTGATAAAAATCGGTGAAAAACGATAAGAAGAGGCCTTAGTATCAGTTTTTTTTAACGGCGGAAACAGTGAATTTAGTGAGAAATAAGCTGTTTTGAGAACACACCTCAGAATCTGGATTTTATATTTTGCTATGAATTATTGATAAAAATCGGTGAAAAACGATAAGCAGAGACCTTAGGTTCCGTATTTGTTTTGAAACGGCGGAAACAGTGAATTTAGTGAGAAATAAACTGTTTGGAGAACACACCTCCGAATCTGGAATCTATATTTCGCTATGATATATTGCTAAAAATTGGTGAAAAACGATAAGCAGAGACCTTAGTGTCAGTTTCTGTTTTAAAACAGCGGAAACAGTGAATTTAGTGAGAAATAAGCTGTTTTGAGAACAGACATCAGAATCTGGATTCTTTATTTCGCTATGAATTATTGATAACAATCGGTGAAAAACGATGAGCAGAGGCCTTAGTATCAGTTTTTGTATTAAAACAGCGGAAACAGTGAATTTAGTGAGAAGGAAGCTATTTTAAGGACACACCTCAGAATCTGGATTTTTTATTTTGCTATGAATTATTGTATAAAAATCGGTGAAAAACGATGAGCAGAGACCTTAGTGTCAGTTTCTGTTTTAATACGGTGGAAAAAGTGAATTTAGTGAGAAATAAGCTGTTTGAGAACACATCTCAGAATCTGGATTCTTTATTTCGCTATGAATTATTGATAAAAATCGGTGAAAAACGATAAGTAGAGGCCTTAGTATCAGTATTTGTTTTGAAACGGCGGAAACAGTGAATTTAGTGTGAAATAAACTATTTTGAGAACACACCTCAGAATCTGGATTTTTTATTCCGCTATGAATTATCGATAAAAATGGGTGCAAAACGATAAGCAGAGGCCTTAGTGTCAGTTTTTGTTTTAAAACAGCTGAAATAGTTAAACAGAGGAAACAGTGAGAAATAAGCTGTTTTGAGAACACACATCAGAATCTGGATTCTTTATTTCGCTAGAATTATTGATAAAAATCGGTGAAAAACGATAAGCAGAGACCTTAGAGTCAGTTTTTGTTTTAAAACAGCGGAAATAATGAATTCAGTGAGAAATAAACTGTTTTGAGAACACACCTCAGAAAATGGATTCTTTATTTCGCCATGATATATTGCTAAAAATCAGTGAAAAACGATAAGCAGAAGCCTTAGTGTCAATTTTTATTTTAAAAAAGCAGAAAAAGGGAATTTAGTGGGAAGGAAGCTGTTTTGAGAACACACCTTAGAATCTGGATTTTTTATTTAGCTATGAATTGTTGATAAAAATCGATGAAAAACGATAAGCAGAGACCTGTAAGGAATCTGTTTTGAGAACACATATCAGAATCTGGATTCTTTATTTCGCTATGAATTATTGATAAAAATCGGAGAAAAAAGATAAACAGAGGCCTTAGTATCAGTTTTTGTTTTGAAACAGAGGAAACAGTGAATTAAGTGAGAAATAAGCTGTTTTGAGAACACACCTCAGAATCTGAATTTTTTATTTCGCTATGAATTATTGTAAAAAACTCGCTGAAAACCGATGAGAAGAGGCCTTAGTGTCAGTTTTTGTTTTTAAAACAGCGGAAATAGTGAATTTAGTGAGAAGGAAGCTGTTTTGACAACATATATCAGAATCTGGATTCTTTATTTCGCTATGAATTATTGATAAAAATCGGTAAAAACAGATGAGCATAGGCCTTAGTATCCATTTTTGTTTTAAAACAGCGGAAATAGTGAATTTAGTGAGAAGGAAGCTGTTTTGAGAACACACCTCAGAATCTGGATTTTTTATTTCGCTATGAATTATAGTATAAAAATCGGTGAAAACAGATTAGCAGAGGCCTTAGTATCCATTTTTGTTTTAAAACAGCGGAAATAGGGAATTTAGTGAGAAATAATCTGTTTTGAGAACACACATCAGAATCTGGATTCTTTATTTCGCTATGAATTATTGATAAAAATCGGTGAAAAACGATAAGCAGAGACCTTAGTGTCAGTTTCTGTTTTAAAACAGCGGATACAGTGAATTTAGTGAGAAATAAGCTGTTTTGAGAGCACACATCAGAATCTGGATTCTTTATTTCGCTATGAATTATTGATAACAATCGGTGAAAAACGATAAGCAGAGGCCTTAGTATCAGTTTTTGTTTTAAAACAGCGGAAACAGTGAAATTAGTGAGAAATAAGCTTTTCAGTGAGACTTTTATATTTAGTGAGATATAAAAATCGGTGAAAAACGATAAGCAGAGGCCTTATTGTCAGTTTTTGTTTTGAAACAGCGGAAACAGTGAATTTAGTGAGAGGGAGATGTTTTGAGAACACACCTCAGAATCTGGATTTTTTATTTTGCTATGAGCTATTGTATAAAAATCGGTGAAAACAGACGAGCAGAGGCCTTAGTGTCAATTTCTGTTTTAAAACAGCGGAAATGGTGAATTTAATGAGAAGGAAGATGTTCTGAGGACACACCTCAGAATCTGGATTTTTTTTTGTTATGAATTATTAATAAAAATCGGTGAAAAACTTTAAGCAGAGGCCTTAGTCTCAGTTTTTTTAACGGCGGAAACAGTGAATTTAGTGAGAAATAAGCTGTTTTGAGAACACACCTCAGAATCTGGATTTTATATTTTGCTATGTATTATTGATAAAAATCGGTGAAAAACGATAAGCTGAGACCTTAGTATCCGTATTTGTTTTGAAACGGCGGAAACAGTGAATTTAGTGAGAAATAAACTGTTTTGAGAACACACCTCCGAATCTGGAATCTATACTTCGCTATGATATATTGCTAAAAATTGGTGAAAAAGATTAGCAGAGGCTTTAGTGTCAATTTTTGTTTTAAAACGGCGGATATAGTGAATTTAGTGACAAGGAAGCTGTTTTGAGAACACACATCAGAATCTGGATTTTTTTTTCGCTATGAATTATTGTATAAAAATCGGTGAAAAACGATAAGCAGAGACCTTAGTGTCAGTTTCTGTTTTAAAACAGCGGAAACAGTGAAATTAGCGAGAAATAAGCTTTTCAGTGAGACTTTTATATTTAGTGAGATATAAAAATCGGTGAAAAACGATAAGCAGAGGCCTTATTGTCAGTTTTTGTTTTGAAACAGCGGAAACAGTGAATTTAGTGAGAGGGAGTTGTTTTGAGAACACAACTCAGAATCTGGATTTTTTATTTCGCTATGAATTTTCGATAAAAATCGGCGCAAAACGATAAGCAGAGGCCTTAATGTCAGTTTTTGTTTTAAAAGAGCCGAAACAGTGAATAGAGTGAGAAAAAAGCTGTCTTGAGAACACACCTCAGAATCTGGATTCTTTATTTCGCTATGAATTATTGATAAAAATCGGTGAAAAACGATAAGCAGAGACCTTAGTGTCAGTTTCTGTTTTAAAACAGCGGAAACAGTGAATTTAGTGAGAAATAAGCTGTTTTGAGAACAGACATCAGAATCTGGATTCTTTATTTCGCTATGAATTATTGATAACAATCGGTGAAAAACGATAAGCAGAGGCCTTAGTATCAGTTTTTGTATTAAAACAGCGGAAACAGTGAATTTAGTGAGAAGGAAGCTATTTTAAGGACACACCTCAGAATCTGGATTTTTTATTTTGCTATGAATTATTGTATAAAAATCGGTGAAAAACGATGAGCAGAGACCTTAGTGTCAGTTTCTGTTTTAATACGGTGGAAAAAGTGAATTTAGTGAGAAATAAGCTGTTTGAGAACACATCTCAGAATCTGGATTCTTTATTTCGCTATGAATTATTGATAAAAATCGGTGAAAAACGATAAGTAGAGGCCTTAGTATCAGTATTTGTTTTGAAACGGCGGAAACAGTGAATTTAGTGTGAAATAAACTATTTTGAGAACACACCTCAGAATCTGGATTTTTTATTCCGCTATGAATTATCGATAAAAATGGGTGCAAAACGATAAGCAGAGGCCTTAGTGTCAGTTTTTGTTTTAAAACAGCTGAAATAGTTAAACAGAGGAAACAGTGAGAAATAAGCTGTTTTGAGAACACACATCAGAATCTGGATTCTTTATTTCGCTAGAATTATTGATAAAAATCGGTGAAAAACGATAAGCAGAGACCTTAGAGTGAGTTTTTGTTTTAAAACAGCGGAAATAATGAATTCAGTGAGAAATAAACTGTTTTGAGAACACACCTCAGAAAATGGATTCTTTATTTCGCCATGATATATTGCTAAAAATCAGTGAAAAACGATAAGCAGAAGCCTTAGTGTCAATTTTTATTTTAAAAAAGCAGAAAAAGGGAATTTAGTGGGAAGGAAGCTGTTTTGAGAACACACCTTAGAATCTGGATTTTTTATTTAGCTATGAATTGTTGATAAAAATCGATGAAAAACGATAAGCAGAGACCTGTAAGGAATCTGTTTTGAGAACACATATCAGAATCTGGATTCTTTATTTCGCTATTAATTATTGATAAAAATCGGAGAAAAAAGATAAACAGAGGCCTTAGTATCAGTTTTTGTTTTGAAACAGAGGAAACAGTGAATTAAGTGAGAAATAAGCTGTTTTGAGAACACACCTCAGAATCTGAATTTTTTATTTCGCTATGAATTATTGTAAAAAACTCGCTGAAAACCGATGAGAAGAGGCCTTAGTGTCAGTTTTTGTTTTTAAAACAGCGGAAATAGTGAATTTAGTGAGAAGGAAGCTGTTTTGACAACATATATCAGAATCTGGATTCTTTATTTCGCTATGAATTATTGATAAAAATCGGTAAAAACAGATGAGCATAGGCCTTAGTATCCATTTTTGTTTTAAAACAGCGGAAATAGTGAATTTAGTGAGAAGGAAGCTGTTTTGAGAACACACCTCAGAATCTGGATTTTTTATTTCGCTATGAATTATAGTATAAAAATCGGTGAAAACAGATTAGCAGAGGCCTTAGTATCCATTTTTGTTTTAAAACAGCGGAAATAGTGAATTTAGTGAGAAATAATCTGTTTTGAGAACACACATCAGAATCTGGATTCTTTATTTCGCTATGAATTATTGATAAAAATCGGTGAAAAACGATAAGCAGAGACCTTAGTGTCAGTTTCTGTTTTAAAACAGCGGATACAGTGAATTTAGAGAGAAATAAGCTGTTTTGAGAGCACACATCAGAATCTGGATTCTTTATTTCGCTATGAATTATTGATAACAATCGGTGAAAAACGATAAGCAGAGGCCTTAGTATCAGTTTTTGTTTTAAAACAGCGGAAACAGTGAAATTAGTGAGAAATAAGCTTTTCAGTGAGACTTTTATATTTAGTGAGATATAAAAATCGGTGAAAAACGATAAGCAGAGGCCTTATTGTCAGTTTTTGTTTTGAAACAGCGGAAACAGTGAATTTAGTGAGAGGGATATGTTTTCAGAACACACCTCAGAATCTGGATTTTTTATTTTGCTATGAGCTATTGTATAAAAATCGGTGAAAACAGACGAGCAGAGGCCTTAGTGTCAATTTCTGTTTTAAAACAGCGGAAATGGTGAATTTAATGAGAAGGAAGATGTTCTGAGGACACACCTCAGAATCTGGATTTTTTTTTGTTATGAATTATTAATAAAAATCGGTGAAAAACTTTAAGCAGAGGCCTTAGTCTCAGTTTTTTTAACGGCGGAAACAGTGAATTTAGTGAGAAATAAGCTGTTTTGAGAACACACCTCAGAATCTGGATTTTATATTTTGCTATGTATTATTGATAAAAATCGGTGAAAAACGATAAGCTGAGACCTTAGTATCCGTATTTGTTTTGAAACGGCGGAAACAGTGAATTTAGTGAGAAATAAACTGTTTTGAGAACACACCTCCGAATCTGGAATCTATACTTCGCTATGATATATTGCTAAAAATTGGTGAAAAAGATTAGCAGAGGCTTTAGTGTCAATTTTTTTTTAAAACGGCGGATATAGTGAATTTAGTGACAAGGAAGCTGTTTTGAGAACACACATCAGAATCTGGATTTTTTTTTCGCTATGAATTATTGTATAAAAATCGGTGAAAAACGATAAGCAGAGACCTTAGTGTCAGTTTCTGTTTTAAAACAGCGGAAACAGTGAAATTAGCGAGAAATAAGCTTTTCAGTGAGACTTTTATATTTAGTGAGATATAAAAATCGGTGAAAAACGATAAGCAGAGGCCTTATTGTCAGTTTTTGTTTTGAAACAGCGGAAACAGTGAATTTAGTGAGAGGGAGTTGTTTTGAGAACACAACTCAGAATCTGGATTTTTTATTTCGCTATGAATTTTCGATAAAAATCGGCGCAAAACGATAAGCAGAGGCCTTAATGTCAGTTTTTGTTTTAAAAGAGCCGAAACAGTGAATACAGTGAGAAAAAAGCTGTCTTGAGAACACACCTCAGAATCTGGATTCTTTATTTCGCTATGAATTATTGATAAAAATCGGTGAAAAACGATAAGCAGAGACCTTAGTGTCAGTTTCTGTTTTAAAACAGCGGAAACAGTGAATTTAGTGAGAAATAAGCTGTTTTGAGAACAGACATCAGAATCTGGATTCTTTATTTCGCTATGAATTATTGATAACAATCGGTGAAAAACGATAAGCAGAGGCCTTAGTATCAGTTTTTGTATTAAAACAGCGGAAACAGTGAAATTAGTGAGAAATAAGCTTTTCAGTGAGACTTTTATATTTAGTGAGATATAAAAATCGGTGAAAAACGATAAGCAGAGGCCTTATTGTCAGTTTTTGTTTTGAAACAGCGGAAACAGTGAAGTTAGTGAGAGGGAGTTGTTTTGAGAACACAACTCAGAATCTGGATTTTTTATTTCGCTATGAATTTTCGATAAAAATCGGCGCAAAACGATAAGCAGAGGCCTTAATGTCAGTTTTTGTTTTAAAAGAGCCGAAACAGTGAATACAGTGAGAAATAAGCTGTTTTGAGAACACACCTCAGAATCTGGATTCTTTATTTCGCTATGAATTATTGATAAAAATCGGTGAAAAACGATAAGCAGAGACCTTAGTGTCAGTTTCTGTTTTAAAACAGCGGAAACAGTGAATTTAGTGAGAAATAAGCTGTTTTGAGAACACACATCAGAATCTGGATTCTTTATTTCGCTATGAATTATTGATAACAATCGGTGAAAAACGATAAGCAGAGGCCTTAGTATCAGTTTTTGTATTAAAACAGCGGAAACAGTGAAATTAGTGAGAAATAAGCTTTTCAGTGAGACTTTTATATTTAGTGAGATATAAAAATCGGTGAAAAACGATAAGCAGAGGCCTTATTGTCAGTTTTTGTTTTGAAACAGCGGAAACAGTGAATTTAGTGAGAGGGAGTTGTTTTGAGAACACACCTCAGAATCTGGATTTTTTATTTTGCTATGAATTATTGTATAAAAATCGGTAAAAACCGATGAGCAGAGGCCTTAATGTCAATTTCTGTTTTAAAACAGCGGAAATAGTGAATTTAATGAGAAGGAAGCTGTGTAGATGTTCTGAGGACACACCTCAGAATCTGGATTTTTTTTTGTTATGAATTATTGATAAAAATCGGTGAAAAACTTTAAGCAGAGGCCTTAGTCTCAGTTTTTTTAACGGCGGAAACAGTGATTTTAGTGAGAAATAAGCTGTTTTGAGAACACACCTCAGAATCTGGATTTTATATTTTGCTATGTATTATTGATAAAAATCGGTGAAAAACGATGAGCAGAGGATATAGTGTCAGTTTATGTTTTAAAACAGCGGAAACAGTGAATTTAGTGTGAAATTAACTCTTTTGAGAACACATATCAGAATCTGGATTCTTTATTTCGCTATGAATTATTGATAAAAATCGGTGAAAACAGATGAGCAGAGGCCTTAGTGTCAATTTTTGTTTTAAAACAGCGGAAATAGTGAATTTAGTGACAAGGAAGCTGTTTTGAGAACACACCACAGAATCTGGATTTTTTATTTCGCTATGAATTATTGTATAAAAATCGGTGAAAACCGATGAGCAGAGGCCTTAGTGTCAATTTTTGTTTTAAAACAGCGGAAATAGTGAATTTAGTGAGAAGGAAGCTGTTTTGAGAACACACCTCAAAATCTGGATTTTTTATTTCGCTATGAATTATTGTATAAAAATCGGTAAAAACCGATGAGCAGAGGCCTTAGTATCAATTTTTGTTTTAAAACAGAGGAAATTGTGAATTTAGTGAGAAGGAAGCTGTTTTAAGGACACACCTCAGAATCTGGATTTTTTATTTTGCTATGAATTATTGTATAAAAATCGGTGAAAACAGATGAGCAGAGGCCTTAGTGTCAATTTTTGTTTTGAAACAGCGGAAATAATGAATTTAGTGAGAAGGAAACTGTTCTGAGGACACACCTCAGAATCTGGATTTTTTATTTTGCTTTTAATTATTGGTAAAAATCGGTGAAAAACGATGAGCAGAGACCTTAGTGTCAGTTTCTGTTTTAAAACGGTGGAAAGAGTGAATTTAGTGAGAAATAAGCTGTTTGAGAACACATCTCAGAATCTGGATTCTTTATTTCGCTATGAATCATTGATAAAAATCGGTGAAAAACGATAAGTAGAGGCCTTAGTATCAGTATTTGTTTTGAAACGGCGGGAACAGTGAATTTAATGTGAAATAAACTATTTTGAGAACACACCTCTGAATCTGGATTTTTTATTTCGCTATGAATTATCGATAAAAATGGGTGCAAAACGATAAGCAGAGGCCTTAGTGTCAGTTTTTGTTTTAAAACAGCTGAAACAGTTAAACAGAGGAAACAGTGAGAAATAAGCTGTTTTGAGAACACACATCAGAATCTGGATTCTTTATTTCGCTAGAATTATTGATAAAAATCGGTGAAAAACGATAAGCAGAGACCTTAGAGTCAGTTTTTGTTTTAAAACAGCGGAAATAATGAATTCAGTGAGAAATAAACTGTTTTGAGAACACACCTCAGAAAATGGATTCTTTATTTCACCATGATATATTGCTAAAAATCAGTGAAAAACGATAAGCAGAAGCCTTAGTGTCAATTTTTATTTTAAAAAAGCAGAAAAAGGGAATTTAGTGGGAAGGAAGCTGTTTTGAGAACACACCTTAGAATCTGGATTTTTTATTTAGCTATGAATTGTTGATAAAAATCGGTGAAAAACGATAAGCAGAAACCTTAGTTCAGTTTCTGTTTTGGAACAGTGAATTTAGTGTGAAATAAGCTGTTTTGAGAACACACTTAAGAATCTGGATTGTATATTTCGAAATGATGTATTGATAAAAATCCGTGAAAAACAATAAGCTGAGGCCTTAGTGTCAGTTGTTGTTATAAAACAGCGGAAACAGTGAATTTAGTGAGAAAGAAAAATTTTTGAGAACACAACTCTGAATCTGGATTTTTAATATCCCTTTGAATTATTGATAAAAATCGGTGAAAAACGATAAGCAGAGACCTTAATATCAGTTTTTGTTTTGGAACAGCGGAAACAGTGAATATAGTGAGTACGAAACTGTTTTGAGAACATACCACAATATCCGGATTCTTTATTTCGCTTTCAAGTATTGATAACAATCGGTAAAAACCGATGAGCAGAGGCCTTAGTGTCAATTTTTGTTTTAAAACAGCGGAAATAGTGAATTTAGTGACAAGGAAGCTGTTTTGAGAACACACCACAGAATCTGGATTTTTTATTTCGCTATGAATTATTGTATAAAAATCGGTGAAAACCGATGAGCAGAGGCCTTAGTGTCAGTTTCTGTTTTAAAACGGTGGAAAAAGTGAATTTAGTGAGAAATAAGCTGTTTGAGAACACATCTCAGAATCTGGATTCTTTATTTCGCTATGAATTATTGTATAAAAATCGGTGAAAAACGATAAGCAGAGACCTTAGTGTCAGTTTCTGTTTTAAAACAGCGGAAACAGTGAAATTAGCGAGAAATAAGCTTTTCAGTGAGACTTTTATATTTAGTGAGATATAAAAATCGGTGAAAAACGATAAGCAGAGGCCTTATTGTCAGTTTTTGTTTTGAAACAGCGGAAACAGTGAATTTAGTGAGAGGGAGTTGTTTTGAGAACACAACTCAGAATCTGGATTTTTTATTTCGCTATGAATTTTCGATAAAAATCGGCGCAAAACGATAAGCAGAGGCCTTAATGTCAGTTTTTGTTTTAAAAGAGCCGAAACAGTGAATACAGTGAGAAAAAAGCTGTCTTGAGAACACACCTCAGAATCTGGATTCTTTATTTCGCTATGAATTATTGATAAAAATCGGTGAAAAACGATAAGCAGAGACCTTAGTGTCAGTTTCTGTTTTAAAACAGCGGAAACAGTGAATTTAGTGAGAAATAAGCTGTTTTGAGAACAGACATCAGAATCTGGATTCTTTATTTCGCTATGAATTATTGATAACAATCGGTGAAAAACGATAAGCAGAGGCCTTAGTATCAGTTTTTGTATTAAAACAGCGGAAACAGTGAAATTAGTGAGAAATAAGCTTTTCAGTGAGACTTTTATATTTAGTGAGATATAAAAATCGGTGAAAAACGATAAGCAGAGGCCTTATTGTCAGTTTTTGTTTTGAAACAGCGGAAACAGTGAATTTAGTGAGAGGGAGTTGTTTTGAGAACACAACTCAGAATCTGGATTTTTTATTTCGCTATGAATTTTCGATAAAAATCGGCGCAAAACGATAAGCAGAGGCCTTAATGTCAGTTTTTGTTTTAAAAGAGCCGAAACAGTGAATACAGTGAGAAATAAGCTGTTTTGAGAACACACCTCAGAATCTGGATTCTTTATTTCGCTATGAATTATTGATAAAAATCGGTGAAAAACGATAAGCAGAGACCTTAGTGTCAGTTTCTGTTTTAAAACAGCGGAAACAGTGAATTTAGTGAGAAATAAGCTGTTTTGAGAACACACATCAGAATCTGGATTCTTTATTTCGCTATGAATTATTGATAACAATCGGTGAAAAACGATAAGCAGAGGCCTTAGTATCAGTTTTTGTATTAAAACAGCGGAAACAGTGAAATTAGTGAGAAATAAGCTTTTCAGTGAGACTTTTATATTTAGTGAGATATAAAAATCGGTGAAAAACGATAAGCAGAGGCCTTATTGTCAGTTTTTGTTTTGAAACAGCGGAAACAGTGAATTTAGTGAGAGGGAGTTGTTTTGAGAACACACCTCAGAATCTGGATTTTTTATTTTGCTATGAATTATTGTATAAAAATCGGTAAAAACCGATGAGCAGAGGCCTTAATGTCAATTTCTGTTTTAAAACAGCGGAAATAGTGAATTTAATGAGAAGGAAGCTGTGTAGATGTTCTGAGGACACACCTCAGAATCTGGATTTTTTTTTGTTATGAATTATTGATAAAAATCGGTGAAAAACTTTAAGCAGAGGCCTTAGTCTCAGTTTTTTTAACGGCGGAAACAGTGATTTTAGTGAGAAATAAGCTGTTTTGAGAACACACCTCAGAATCTGGATTTTATATTTTGCTATGTATTATTGATAAAAATCGGTGAAAAACGATGAGCAGAGGATATAGTGTCAGTTTATGTTTTAAAACAGCGGAAACAGTGAATTTAGTGTGAAATTAACTCTTTTGAGAACACATATCAGAATCTGGATTCTTTATTTCGCTATGAATTATTGATAAAAATCGGTGAAAACAGATGAGCAGAGGCCTTAGTGTCAATTTTTGTTTTAAAACAGCGGAAATAGTGAATTTAGTGACAAGGAAGCTGTTTTGAGAACACACCACAGAATCTGGATTTTTTATTTCGCTATGAATTATTGTATAAAAATCGGTGAAAACCGATGAGCAGAGGCCTTAGTGTCAATTTTTGTTTTAAAACAGCGGAAATAGTGAATTTAGTGAGAAGGAAGCTGTTTTGAGAACACACCTCAAAATCTGGATTTTTTATTTCGCTATGAATTATTGTATAAAAATCGGTAAAAACCGATGAGCAGAGGCCTTAGTGTCAATTTTTGTTTTAAAACAGAGGAAATAGTGAATTTAGTGAGAAGGAAGCTGTTTTAAGGACACACCTCAGAATCTGGATTTTTTATTTTGCTATGAATTATTGTATAAAAATCGGTGAAAACAGATGAGCAGAGGCCTTAGTGTCAATTTTTGTTTTGAAACAGCGGAAATAATGAATTTAGTGAGAAGGAAACTGTTCTGAGGACACACCTCAGAATCTGGATTTTTTATTTTGCTTTTAATTATTGGTAAAAATCGGTGAAAAACGATGAGCAGAGACCTTAGTGTCAGTTTCTGTTTTAAAACGGTGGAAAGAGTGAATTTAGTGAGAAATAAGCTGTTTGAGAACACATCTCAGAATCTGGATTCTTTATTTCGCTATGAATCATTGATAAAAATCGGTGAAAAACGATAAGTAGAGGCCTTAGTATCAGTATTTGTTTTGAAACGGCGGGAACAGTGAATTTAATGTGAAATAAACTATTTTGAGAACACACCTCTGAATCTGGATTTTTTATTTCGCTATGAATTATCGATAAAAATGGGTGCAAAACGATAAGCAGAGGCCTTAGTGTCAGTTTTTGTTTTAAAACAGCTGAAACAGTTAAACAGAGGAAACAGTGAGAAATAAGCTGTTTTGAGAACACACATCAGAATCTGGATTCTTTATTTCGCTAGAATTATTGATAAAAATCGGTGAAAAACGATAAGCAGAGACCTTAGAGTCAGTTTTTGTTTTAAAACAGCGGAAATAATGAATTCAGTGAGAAATAAACTGTTTTGAGAACACACCTCAGAAAATGGATTCTTTATTTCACCATGATATATTGCTAAAAATCAGTGAAAAACGATAAGCAGAAGCCTTAGTGTCAATTTTTATTTTAAAAAAGCAGAAAAAGGGAATTTAGTGGGAAGGAAGCTGTTTTGAGAACACACCTTAGAATCTGGATTTTTTATTTAGCTATGAATTGTTGATAAAAATCGATGAAAAACGATAAGCAGAGACCTTAGTTCAGTTTCTGTTTTAAAAAAGCGGAAATTGTGAATTTAGTGAGAAATAAGCTG
Organism: Platycnemis pennipes; assembly: GCA_933228895.1. NCBI lineage: Eukaryota > Metazoa > Arthropoda > Insecta > Odonata > Platycnemididae > Platycnemis > Platycnemis pennipes. The sequence continues at coordinate 123,207 of OW121851.1, forward strand.
TTTTGAGAACTCACATTAAATTCTGGATTTTTTATTTTGCTATGAATTATTGATAAAAATCGGTGAAAAACGATAAGCAGAAACCTTAGTTCAGTTTCTGTTTTGGAACAGTGAATTTAGTGTGAAATAAGCTGTTTTAAGAACACACTTAAGAATCTGGATTGTATATTTCGAAATGATGTATTGATAAAAATCCGTGAAAAACAATAAGCTGAGGCCTTAGTGTCAGTTGTTGTTATAAAACAGCGGAAACAGTGAATTTAGTGAGAAAGAAAAATTTTTGAGAACACAACTCTGAATCTGGATTTTTAATATCCCTATGAATTATTGATAAAAATCGGTGAAAAAAGATAAGCAGAGACCTTAATATCAGTTTTTGTTTTGGAACAGCGGAAACAGTGAATATAGTGAGTACGAAACTGTTTTGAGAACATACCACAATATCCGGATTCTTTATTTCGCTTTCAAGTATTGATAACAATCGGTAAAAACCGATGAGCAGAGGCCTTAGTGTCAATTTTTGTTTTAAAACAGCGGAAATAGTGAATTTAGTGACAAGGAAGCTGTTTTGAGAACACACCACAGAATCTGGATTTTTTATTTCGCTATGAATTATTGTATAAAAATCGGTGAAAACCGATGAGCAGAGGCCTAAGTGTCAGTTTCTGTTTTAAAACGGTGGAAAAAGTGAATTTAGTGAGAAATAAGCTGTTTGAGAACACATCTCAGAATCTGGATTCTTTATTTCGCTATGAATTATTGATAAAAATCGGTGAAAAACGATAAGTAGAGGCCTTAGTATCAGTATTTGTTTTGAAACGGCGGAAACAGTGAATTTAGTGTGAAATAAACTATTTTGAGAACACACCTCAGAATCTGGATTTTTTATTCCGCTATGAATTATCGATAAAAATGGGTGCAAAACGATAAGCAGAGGCCTTAGTGTCAGTTTTTGTTTTAAAACAGCTGAAATAGTTAAACAGAGGAAACAGTGAGAAATAAGCTGTTTTGAGAACACACATCAGAATCTGGATTCTTTATTTCGCTAGAATTATTGATAAAAATCGGTGAAAAACGATAAGCAGAGACCTTAGAGTCAGTTTTTGTTTTAAAACAGCGGAAATAATGAATTCAGTGAGAAATAAACTGTTTTGAGAACACACCTCAGAAAATGGATTCTTTATTTCGCCATGATATATTGCTAAAAATCAGTGAAAAACGATAAGCAGAAGCCTTAGTGTCAATTTTTATTTTAAAAAAGCAGAAAAAGGGAATTTAGTGGGAAGGAAGCTGTTTTGAGAACACACCTTAGAATCTGGATTTTTTATTTAGCTATGAATTGTTGATAAAAATCGATGAAAAACGATAAGCAGAGACCTGTAAGGAATCTGTTTTGAGAACACATATCAGAATCTGGATTCTTTATTTCGCTATGAATTATTGATAAAAATCGGAGAAAAAAGATAAACAGAGGCCTTAGTATCAGTTTTTGTTTTGAAACAGAGGAAACAGTGAATTAAGTGAGAAATAAGCTGTTTTGAGAACACACCTCAGAATCTGAATTTTTTATTTCGCTATGAATTATTGTAAAAAACTCGCTGAAAACCGATGAGAAGAGGCCTTAGTGTCAGTTTTTGTTTTTAAAACAGCGGAAATAGTGAATTTAGTGAGAAGGAAGCTGTTTTGACAACATATATCAGAATCTGGATTCTTTATTTCGCTATGAATTATTGATAAAAATCGGTAAAAACAGATGAGCATAGGCCTTAGTATCCATTTTTGTTTTAAAACAGCGGAAATAGTGAATTTAGTGAGAAGGAAGCCGTTTTGAGAACACACCTCAGAATCTGGATTTTTTATTTCGCTATGAATTATAGTATAAAAATCGGTGAAAACAGATTAGCAGAGGCCTTAGTATCCATTTTTGTATTAAAACAGCGGAAATAGTGAATTTAGTGAGAAATAATCTGTTTTGAGAACACACATCAGAATCTGGATTTTTTATTTCGCTATGAATTATTGATAAAAATCGGTGAAAAACGATAAGCAGAGACCTTAGTGTCAGTTTCTGTTTTAAAACAGCGGATACAGTGAATTTAGTGAGAAATAAGCTGTTTTGAGAGCACACATCAGAATCTGGATTCTTTATTTCGCTATGAATTATTGATAACAATCGGTGAAAAACGATAAGCAGAGGCCTTAGTATCAGTTTTTGTTTTAAAACAGCGGAAACAGTGAAATTAGTGAGAGGGAGATGTTTTGAGAACACACCTCAGAATCTGGATTTTTTATTTTGCTATGAGCTATTGTATAAAAATCGGTGAAAACAGACGAGCAGAGGCCTTAGTGTCAATTTCTGTTTTAAAACAGCGGAAATGGTGAATTTAATGAGAAGGAAGATGTTCTGAGGACACACCTCAGAATCTGGATTTTTTTTTGTTATGAATTATTAATAAAAATCGGTGAAAAACTTTAAGCAGAGGCCTTAGTCTCAGTTTTTTTAACGGCGGAAACAGTGAATTTAGTGAGAAATAAGCTGTTTTGAGAACACACCTCAGAATCTGGATTTTATATTTTGCTATGTATTATTGATAAAAATCGGTGAAAAACGATAAGCTGAGACCTTAGTATCCGTATTTGTTTTGAAACGGCGGAAACAGTGAATTTAGTGAGAAATAAACTGTTTTGAGAACACACCTCCGAATCTGGAATCTATACTTCGCTATGATATATTGCTAAAAATTGGTGAAAAAGATTAGCAGAGGCTTTAGTGTCAATTTTTGTTTTAAAACAGCGGATATAGTGAATTTAGTGACAAGGAAGCTGTTTTGAGAACACACCACAGAATCTGGATTTTTTTTTGCTATGAATTATTGTATAAAAATCGGTGAAAACCGATGAGCAGAGGCCTTAGTGTCAATTTTTGTTTTAAAATAGCGGAAACAGTGAATTTAGTGAGAAATAAGCTGTTTTGAGAGCACACATCAGAATCTGGATTCTTTATTTCACTATGAATTATTGATAAAAATCGGTGAAAAACGATAAGCAGAGACCTTAGTGTCAGTTTCTGTTTTAAAACAGCGGAAACAGTGAATTTAGTGAGAAATAAGCTGTTTTGAGAGCACACATCAGAATCTGGATTCTTTATTTCGCTATGAATTATTGATAACAATCGGTGAAAAACGATAAGCAGAGGCCTTAGTATCAGTTTTTGTTTTAAAACAGCGGAAACAGTGAAATTAGCGAGAAATAAGCTTTTCAGTGAGACTTTTATATTTGGTGAGATATAAAAATCGGTGAAAAACGATAAGCAGAGGCCTTATTGTCAGTTTTTGTTTTGAAACAGCGGAAACAGTGAATTTAGTGAGAGGGAGTTGTTTTGAGAACACAACTCAGAATCTGGATTTTTTATTTCGCTATGAATTTTCGATAAAAATCGGCGCAAAACGATAAGCAGAGGCCTTAATGTCAGTTTTTTTTTTAAAAGAGCCGAAACAGTGAATACAGTGAGAAAAAAGCATTCTTGAGAACACACCTCAGAATCTGGATTCTTTATTTCGCTATGAATTATTGATAAAAATCGGTGAAAAACGATAAGCAGAGACCTTAGTGTCAGTTTCTGTTTTAAAACAGCGGAAACAGTGAATTTAGTGAGAAATAAGCTGTTTTGAGAACAGACATCAGAATCTGGATTCTTTATTTCGCTATGAATTATTGATAACAATCGGTGAAAAACGATAAGCAGAGGCCTTAGTATCAGTTTTTGTATTAAAACAGCGGAAACAGTGAAATTAGTGAGAAATAAGCTTTTCAGTGAGACTTTTATATTTAGTGAGATATAAAAATCGGTGAAAAACGATAAGCAGAGGCCTTATTGTCAGTTTTTGTTTTGAAACAGCGGAAACAGTGAATTTAGTGAGAGGGAGTTGTTTTGAGAACACAACTCAGAATCTGGATTTTTTATTTCGCTATGAATTTTCGATAAAAATCGGCGCAAAACGATAAGCAGAGGCCTTAATGTCAGTTTTTGTTTTAAAAGAGCCGAAACAGTGAATACAGTGAGAAATAAGCTGTTTTGAGAACACACCTCAGAATCTGGATTCTTTATTTCGCTATGAATTATTGATAAAAATCGGTGAAAAACGATAAGCAGAGACCTTAGTGTCAGTTTCTGTTTTAAAACAGCGGAAACAGTGAATTTAGTGAGAAATAAGCTGTTTTGAGAACACACATCAGAATCTGGATTCTTTATTTCGCTATGAATTATTGATAACAATCGGTGAAAAACGATAAGCAGAGGCCTTAGTATCAGTTTTTGTATTAAAACAGCGGAAACAGTGAAATTAGTGAGAAATAAGCTTTTCAGTGAGACTTTTATATTTAGTGAGATATAAAAATCGGTGAAAAACGATAAGCAGAGGCCTTATTGTCAGTTTTTGTTTTGAAACAGCGGAAACAGTGAATTTAGTGAGAGGGAGTTGTTTTGAGAACACACCTCAGAATCTGGATTTTTTATTTTGCTATGAATTATTGTATAAAAATCGGTAAAAACCGATGAGCAGAGGCCTTAGGGTCAATTTCTGTTTTAAAACAGCGGAAATAGTGAATTTAATGAGAAGGAAGCTGTGTAGATGTTCTGAGGACACACCTCAGAATCTGGATTTTTTTTTGTTATGAATTATTGATAAAAATCGGTGAAAAACTTTAAGCAGAGGCCTTTGTCTCAGTTTTTTTAACGGCGGAAACAGTGAATTTAGTGAGAAATAAGCTGTTTTGAGAACACACATCAGAATCTGGATTTTATATTTTGCTATGAATTATTGATAAAAATCGGTGAAAAACGATGAGCAGAGGATATAGTGTCAGTTTATGTTTTAAAACAGCGGAAACAGTGAATTTAGTGTGAAATTAACTCTTTTGAGAACACATATCAGAATCTGGATTCTTTATTTCGCTATGAATTATTGATAAAAATCGGTGAAAACAGATGAGCAGAGGCCTTAGTGTCAATTTTTGTTTTAAAACAGCGGAAATAGTGAATTTAGTGACAAGGAAGCTGTTTTGAGAACACACCACAGAATCTGGATTTTTTATTTCGCTATGAATTATTGTATAAAAATCGGTGAAAACCGATGAGCAGAGGCCTTAGTGTCAATTTTTGTTTTAAAACAGCGGAAATAGTGAATTTAGTGAGAAGGAAACTGTTCTGAGGACACACCTCAGAATCTGGATTTTTTATTTTGCTTTTAATTATTGATAAAAATCGGTGAAAAACGATGAGCAGAGACCTTAGTGTCAGTTTCTGTTTTAAAACGGTGGAAAGAGTGAATTTAGTGAGAAATAAGCTGTTTGAGAACACATCTCAGAATCTGGATTCTTTATTTCGCTATGAATCATTGATAAAAATCGGTGAAAAACGATAAGTAGAGGCCTTAGTATCAGTATTTGTTTTGAAACGGCGGGAACAGTGAATTTAATGTGAAATAAACTATTTTGAGAACACACCTCTTAATCTGGATTTTTTATTTCGCTATGAATTATCGATAAAAATGGGTGCAAAACGATAAGCAGAGGCCTTAGTGTCAGTTTTTGTTTTAAAACAGCTGAAATAGTGAAACAGAGGAAACAGTGAGAAATAAGCTGTTTTGAGAACACACATCAGAATCTGGATTCTTTATTTCGCTAGAATTATTGATAAAAATCGGTGAAAAACGATAAGCAGAAGCCTTAGTGTCAATTTTTATTTTAAAAAAGCAGAAAAAGGGAATTTAGTGGGAAGGAAGCTGTTTTGAGAACACACCTTAGAATCTGGATTTTTTATTTAGCTATGAATTGTTGATAAAAATCGATGAAAAACGATAAGCAGAGACCTTAGTTCAGTTTCTGTTTTAAAAAAGCGGAAATTGTGAATTTAGTGAGAAATAAGCTGTTTTGAGAACTCACATTAAATTCTGGATTTTTTATTTTGCTATGAATTATTGATAAAACACGGTGAAAACGATAAACAGAGATCTTAGTGTCAGTTTTTGTTTTGAAACAGCGGAAACAGTGAATGTAGTGAGAGGGAGTTGTTTTGAGAACACAACTCAGAATCTGGATTTTTTATTTCGCTATGAATTATCGATAAAAATCGGTGCAAAACGATAAGCAGAGGCCTTAGTATCAGTTTTTGTTTTGAAACAGCGGTAACAGTGAATTTAGTGAGAAGGAATCTATTTTGAGAACACACCTCAGAATCTGGATTCTTTATTTCGCTATGAATTATTGATAAAAATCGGTGAAAAAAGATAAGCAGAGGCCTTAGTGTCAGTTTTTGTTTTGAAACAGCGGAAACAGTGAATATAGTGAGTACGAAGCTGTTTTGAGAACATACCACAATATCCGGATTCTATATTTCGTTTTCAACTATTGATAAAAATCGGTGAAAAAGGATAAGCAGAGGCCATATTGTTAGTTTTTGTTTTGAAACAGCGGTAACAGTGAATTTAGTGTGAAATAAGCTGTTTTAGAACACACTTCAGAATCTAAATTTTTTATTTCGCTATGATGTATTGATAAAAATTGGTGAAAAACAATAAGCAGAGACCTTAGTTCAGTTTTTATTTTAAAACAGCGGAAACAGTGAATTAAGTGTGAAATAAGCTGTTTGAGAACACACTTCAATATCTGGATTGTTTATTTCGCTATGAATTATTGATAAAACACGGTGAAAACGATAAACAGAGATCTTAGTGTCAGTTTTTGTTTTAAAACAGCGGAAACAGTGAATGTAGTGAGAGGGAGTTGTTTTGAGAACACAACTCAGAATCTGGATTTTTTATTTCGCTATGAATTATCGATAAAAATCGGTGCAAAACGATAAGCAGAGGCCTTAGTATCAGTTTTTGTTTTGAAACAGCGGTAACAGTGAATTTAGTGAGAAGGAATCTATTTTGAGAACACACCTCAGAATCTGGATTCTTTATTTCGCTATGAATTTGTGATAAAAATCGGTGAAAAAAGATAAGCAGAGGCCTTAGTGTCAGTTTTTGTTTTGAAACAGCGGAAACAGTGAATATAGTGAGTACGAAGCTGTTTTGAGAACATACCACAATATCCGGATTCTATATTTCGCTTTCAACTATTGATAAAAATCGGTGAAAAAGGATAAGCAGAGGCCATATTGTTAGTTTTTGTTTTGAAACAGCGGTAACAGTGAATTTAGTGAGAAGGAATATGTATTGAGAACACATATCAGAATCTGGATTCTTTATTTCGCTATGAATTATTGATAAAAATCGGAGAAAAAAGATAAACAGAGGCCTTAGTATCAGTTTTTGTTTTGAAACAGAGGAAACTGTGAATTAATTGAGAAATAAGCTGTTTTGAGAACACACCTCAGAATCTGAATTTTTTATTTCGCTATGAATTATTGTAAAAAACTCGCTGAAAACCGATGAGAAGAGGCCTTAGTGTCAGTTTTTGTTTTAAAACAGCGGAAATAGTGAATTTAGTGAGAAGGAAGCTGTTTTGACAACATATATCAGAATCTGGATTTTTTATTTCGCTATGAATTATTGTATAAAAATCGGTGAAAAAAGATGAGCACAGGCCTTAGTATCCATTTTTGTTTTAAAACAGCGGAAATAGTGAATTTAGTGAGAAATAATCTGTTTTGAGAACACACATCAGTATCTGGATTCTTTATTTCGCTATGAATTATTGATAAAAATCGGTGAAAACAGATGAGCAGAGGCCTTAGTATCCATTTTTGTTGTAAAACAGCGGAAATAGTTAATTTAGTGAGAAATAAGCTGTTTTGAGAACACACATCAGAATCTGGATTCTTTATTTCGCTATGAATTATTGATTACAATCGGTGAAAAACGATAAGCAGAGGCCTTAGTATCAGTTTTTGTTTTAAAACAGCGGAAACAGTGAAATTAGTGAGAAATAAGCTTTTCAGTGAGACTTTTATATTTAGTGAGATATAATAATCGGTGAAAAACGATAAGCAGGGGCCTTATTGTCAGTTTTTGTTTTGAAACAGCGGAAACAGTGAATTTAGAGAGAGGGAGTTGTTTTGAGGACACACCTCAGAATCTGGATTTTTTATTTTGCTATGAATTATTGTATAAAAGTCGGTGAAAACAGATGAGCAGAGGCCTTAGTGTCAATTTCTGTTTTAAAACAGCGGAAATAGTGAATTTAATGAGAAGGAAGATGTTCTGAGGACACACCTCAGAATCTGGATTTTTTTTTGTTACGAATTATTGATAAAAATCGGTGAAAAACTTTAAGCAGAGGCCTTAGTCTCAGTTTTTTTTTAACGGCGGAAACAGTGAATTTAGTGAGAAATAAGCTGTTTTGAGAACACACCTCAGAATCTGGATTTTATATTTTGATATGAATTATTGATAAAAATCGGTGAAAAACGATAAGCAGAGACCTTAGTATCAGTATTGGTTTTGAAACGGCGGAAACAGTGTATTTAGTGAGAAATAAACTGTTTTGAGAACACACCTCCGAATCTGGAATCTATATTTCGCTATGATATATTGCTAAAAATCGGTGAAAAACGATGAGCAGAGGATATAGTGTCAGTTTATGTTTTAAAACAGCGGAAACAGTAAATTTAGTGTGAAATTAACTCTTTTGAGAACACATATCAGAATCTGGATTCTTTATTTCCCTATGAATTATTGATAAAAATCGGTGAAAACAGATGAGCAGAGGCCTTAGTGTCCATTTTTGTTTTAAAACAGCGGAAATAGTGCATTTAGTGAGAAGAAATCTGTTTAGAGAACACACCATCAAAATCTGGATTTTTTATTTCGCTATGGATTATTGTATAAAAATCGGTGAAAACCGATGAGCAGAGGCCTTAGTGTCGATTTTTGTTTTAAAACAGCGGAAACAGTGAATATTGTGAAAAGGAAGGTGTTCTGAGAACACACACCAGAATCTGGATTTTTTATTTCGCTATGAATTATTGTTAATAATCGGTGAAAACCGATGAGCAGAGGCCATAGTGTCAATTTTTGTCTTAAAACAGCGGAAACGGTGAGTTAAAGAGAAGGAAGCTGTTTTGAGAACACACCTCAGAATCTGGATTTTTTATTTCGCTATGAATTATTGTAAAAAAATTGGTAAAAATCGATGAGGAGAGGCCTTAGTGTCAATTTCTGTTTCAAAACAGCGGAAATAGTGAATTTAGTTAGAAGGAAGGTGTTTTGAGAACACACCTCAGAATCTGGATTTTTTATTTCGCTATGAATTATTGTATAAAAATCGGTGAAAACCAATGGGCAGAAGCCTTGGTGTCAATTTTTGTTTTAAAACAGCGGAAATAGTGAATTTAGTGAGAAGGAAGGTGTATTGAGAACACACCTCAGAATCTGGATTTTTTATTTCGCTATGAATTATTGTATAAAAATAGGTGAAAACCGATGAGCAGGGGCCTTAGTGTAAATTTTTGTTTTAAAACAGCAGAAATAGTTAGTTTCGTGAGAAGGAAACTGTTTTAAGAACACACCTCAGAATCTGGGTTTTTTATTTCGCTATGAATGATTGTATAAAAATCGGTGAAAACCGATGAGCAGAGGCCTTAGTGTCGATTTTTGTTTTAAAACAGCGGAAACAGTGAATATTGTGACAAGGAAGGTGTTCAGAGAACACACCTTAGAATCTGGATTTTTTATTTCGCTATGAATTATTGTAAAAAATCGGTGAAAACCGATGAGCAGAGGCCTTAGTGTCAATTTTTGTTTTAAAACAGCGTAAACGGTGAGTTAAAGAGAAGGAAGCTGTTTGAGAACACAACTCAGAATCTGGATTTTTTATTTCGCTATGAATTATTGTATAAAATTCGGTGAAAACCGATGAGCAGGGGCCTTAGTGTCAATCTTTGTTTTAAAACTGCGGAAACAGTAAAATTAGTGAGAAGGAAGCAGTTTTGAGAACACACCTCAGAATCTGGGTTTTTTATTTCGCTATGAATTATTGTATAAAAATCGGTGAAAACCAATGGGCAGAAGCCTTGGTGTCAATTTTTGTTTTAAAACAGCGGAAATAGTGAATTTAGTGAGAAGGAAGGTGTATTGAGAACACACCTCAGAATCTGGATTTTTTATTTCGCTATGAATTATTGTATAAAAATCGGTGAAAACCGATGAGCAGGGGCCTTAGTGTAAATTTTTGTTTTAAAACTGCGGAAATAGTTAGTTTCGTGAGAAGGAAGCTGTTTTAAGAACACACCTCAGAATCTGGGTTTTTTATTTCGCTATGAATTATTGTATAAAAATCGGTGAAAACCGATGAGCAGAGGCCTTAGTGTCGATTTTTGTTTTAAAACAGCGGAAACAGTGAATATTGTGAAAAGGAAGGTGTTCTGAGAACACACACCAGAATCTGGATTTTTTATTTCGCTATGAATTATTGTTAATAATCGGTGAAAACCGATGAGCAGAGGCCATAGTGTCAATTTTTGTCTTAAAACAGCGGAAACGGTGAGTTAAAGAGAAGGAAGCTGTTTTGAGAACACACCTCAGAATCTGGATTTTTTATTTCGCTATGAATTATTGTAAAAAAATTGGTAAAAATCGATGAGGAGAGGCCTTAGTGTCAATTTCTGTTTCAAAACAGCGGAAATAGTGAATTTAGTTAGAAGGAAGGTGTTTTGAGAACACACCTCAGAATCTGGATTTTTTATTTCGCTATGAATTATTGTATAAAAATCGGTGAAAACCAATGGGCAGAAGCCTTGGTGTCAATTTTTGTTTTAAAACAGCGGAAATAGTGAATTTAGTGAGAAGGAAGGTGTATTGAGAACACACCTCAGAATCTGGATTTTTTATTTCGCTATGAATTATTGTATAAAAATAGGTGAAAACCGATGAGCAGGGGCCTTAGTGTAAATTTATTTTTTAAAACAGCAGAAATAGTTAGTTTCGTGAGAAGGAAACTGTTTTAAGAACACACCTCAGAATCTGGGTTTTTTATTTCGCTATGAATGATTGTATAAAAATCGGTGAAAACCGATGAGCAGAGGCCTTAGTGTCGATTTTTGTTTTAAAACAGCGGAAACAGTGAATATTGTGACAAGGAAGGTGTTCAGAGAACACACCTTAGAATCTGGATTTTTTATTTCGCTATGAATTATTGTAAAAAATCGGTGAAAACCGATGAGCAGAGGCCTTAGTGTCAATTTTTGTTTTAAAACAGCGTAAACGGTGAGTTAAAGAGAAGGAAGCTGTTTGAGAACACAACTCAGAATCTGGATTTTTTATTTCGCTATGAATTATTGTATAAAATTCGGTGAAAACCGATGAGCAGGGGCCTTAGTGTCAATCTTTGTTTTAAAACTGCGGAAACAGTAAAATTAGTGAGAAGGAAGCAGTTTTGAGAACACACCTCAGAATCTGGGTTTTTTATTTTGCTATGAATTATTGTATAAAAATCGCTGAAAACCGATGAGCAAAGGCCGTAGTGTCAATTTATGTTTCAACACAGCGGAAACAGTGAAATTAGTGAGAAGGAAGCTGGTTTGAGAACACACCTCAGAATCTGGATTTTTTATTTCGCTATGAATTAATGTATAAAAATCGGTCAAAACCGATGAGCAGAGGCCTTAGTGTAAAATTTTGTTTTAACATAGCGGAAACAGTGAAATTAGTGAGAAGGATGCTGTTTTGAGATCACACCTAAGATTCTGGATTTTTTATTTCGCTATGAATTATTGTATAAAAATCGCTGAAAACCGATGAGCAGAGGCCGTAGTGTCAATTTATGTTTCAACACAGCGGAAACAGTGAAATTAGTGAGAAGGAAGCTGGTTTGAGAACACACCTCAGATTCTGGATTTTTTATTTCGCTATGAATTATTGTATAAAAATCGCTGAAAACCGATGAGCAAAGGCCGTAGTGTCAATTTATGTTTCAACACAGCGGAAATAGTGAAATTAGTGAGAAGGAAGCTGGTTTGAGAACACACCTCAGAATCTGGATTTTTATTTCGCTATGAATAATTGTACAAAAATCGGTGAAAACCGATGAGCAGAGGCCTTAGTGTCAATTTTTGTTTCAAAACAGCGGTAATAGTGAGTTTAGTGAGAAGGAAACGTTTTTGAGAACACACCTCAGAATCTGGGTTTTTTATTTCGCTATGAGTTATTGTATAAAAATCGGTGAAAACCGATGAGATGAGGCCTTAGTGTCAATTTTTGTTTTAAAACGGCGGAAACAGTAAATTTAGTGGGAAGGAAGCAGTTTTGAGAACACACCTTATAATCTGGATTTTTTATTTCGCTATGAATTATTGCATAAAAATCGGTGAAAACCGATGAGCAGAGGCCGTAGTGTCAATTTTTGTTTAACACAGCGGAAACAGTGAAATTAGTGAGAAGGAAGCTGGTTTGAGAACACACCTCAGAATCTGGATTTTTTATTTCGCTATGAATTATTGTATAAAAATCGGTGAAAACCGATGTGCAGAGGCCTTAGTGTCAATTTTTTTTTTAAACAGCGGAAACAGTGAATTTAGTGGGAAGGAAGCTGTTTTGAGAACACACCTCAAAATCTGGATTTTTTATTTCGCTATGAATTATTGTATAAAAATCGGTGAAAACCGATGAGCAGAGGCCTTAGTGTCAATTTTTGTTTTAAAACAGCGGAAATAGTGAATTTAGTTCGAAGGAAGGTGTTTTGAGAACACACCTCAGAATTTGGATTTTTTATTTCGCTATTAATTATTGTAAAAAAATCGGTGAAAACCGATGAGCAGAGGCCTTAGTTTAAAATTTTGTTTTAACATAGCGGAAACAGTGAAATTACTGAGAAGGATGATGTTTTAAGAACACACCTCAGATTCTGGATTTTTTATTTCGCTATGAATTATTGTATAAAAATCGCTGAAAACCGATGAGCAGAGGCCGTAGTGTCAATTTCTGTTTCAACACAGCGGAAACAGTGAAATTAGTGAGAAGGAAGCTGGTTTGAGAACACACCTCAGAATCTGGATTTTTTATTTCGCTATGAATTATTGTATAAAAATCGCAGAAAACCGATGAGCAGAGGCCTTAGTGTCAATTTCTGATGTAAAACAGCGGAAATAGTGAATTTAGTTAGAAGGAAGCTGTTTTGAGAACACACCTTAGAATCTAGATTTTTTATTTCGCTATGAATTATTGTATAAAAATCGGTGAAAGCCTTGGTGTCAATTTTTGTTCTAAAACAGCGGAAATAGTGAAATAAGTGAGAAGGAAGGTGTTTTGAGAACACACCTCAGAATCTGGATTTTTTATTTCGCTATGAATAATTGTATAAAAATCGGTGAAAACCGATGAGATGAGGCTTTAGTGTCAATTTTTGTTTTAAAACAGCGGAAACAGTAAATTTAGTGGGAAGGAAGCTGTTTTGAGAACACACCTTATAATCTGGATTTTTTATTTCGATATGAATTATTGTATAAAAATCGGTGAAAACCGATGAGCAGAGGCCTTAGTGTCAATTTTTGTTTCAAAACAGCGATAATAGTGAGTTTAGTGAGAAGGAAACGTTTTTGAGAACACACCTCAGAATCTGGGTTTTTTATTTCGCTATGAGTTATTGTATAAAAATCGGTGAATACCGATGAGATGAGGCCTTAGTGTCAATTTTTTTTTTAAACAGCGGAAACAGTGAATTTAGTGGGTAGGAAGCTGTTTTGATAACACACCTCAAAATCTGGATTTTTTATTTCGCTATGAATTATTGTATAAAAATCGGTGAAAACCGATGAGCAGAGGCCTTAGTGTCAATTTTTGTTTTAAAACTGCGGAAACAGTGAATTAAAGAAAAGTAAGCTCTTTTGAGAACACCTCAGAATCTGGATTTTTTTTTTCGCTATGAATTATTGTATAAAAATCGCTGAAAACCGATGAGCAAAGGCCGTAGTGTCAATTTATGTTTCAACACAGCGGAAACAGTGAAATTAGTGAGAAGGAAGCTGGTTTGAAAACACACCCCAGAATCTGGATTTTTTATTTCGCTATGAATTATAGTATAAAAATCGGTGAAAATAATGAGCAGAGGCCTTAGTGTAAAATTTTGTTTTAACATAGCGGAAACAGTGAAATTAGTGAGAAGGATGCTGTTTTGAGAACACACGTCAGATTCTTGATTTTTTATATCGCTATGAATTATTGTATAAAAATCGCTGAAAACCGATGAGCAGAGGCCGTAGTGTCAATTTATGTTTCAACACAGCGGAAACAGTAAAAGTTGTGAGAAGGAAGCTGGTTTAAGAACACACCTCAGAACCTGGATTTTTTATTTCGCTATGAATTATTGTATAAAAATCGGTCAAAACCGATGAGCATAGGCCTTAGTGTCAATTTTTGTTTTAAAATAGCGGAAACAGTGAATTTAGTGGGAAGGAAGCTGTTTTGAGAACACACCTAAAAATCTGGATTTTTTATTTCGCTATGAATTATTGTATAAAAATCGGTCAAAACCGATGAGTAGAGGCCTTAGTGTCATATTCTGATTTAAAACAGCGGAAATAGTGAATTTAGTTAGAAGGAAGCTGTTTTGAGAACACACCTCAGAATCTAGATTTTTTATTTCGCTATGAATTATTGTATAAAAATCGGTGAAAGCCTTGGTGTCAATTTTTGTTTTAAAACAGCGGAAATAGTGAAATAAGTGAGAAGGAAGGTGTTTTGAACACACACCTCAGAATCTGGATTTTTTATTTCGCTATGAATAATTGTATAAAAATCGGTGAAAACCGATGAGGAGAGGCCTAAGTGTCAATTTCTGTTTTAAAACAGCGGAAACTGAATTTTTAGACAAGGAAGGTGTTTTGAGAACACACCTCAGAATCTGGAGTTTTTATTTCGCTATGAGTTATTGTATAAAAATCGGTAAAAACCGATGAGCAGAGGCCTTAGTGTCAATTTTTGTTTTAAAACAGCGGAAATAGTAAATTTAGTGAGAAGGAAGCTGTTTTGAAAACACACCTCAGAATCTGGGTTTTTTATTTCGCTATGAGATATAAAAATCGGTGAAAACCGATGAGATGAGGCCTTAGTGTCAATTTTTGTTTTAAAAAAGGGGATACAGTAAATTTAGTGGGAAGGAAGCTGTTTTGAGAACACACCTTATAATCTGGATTTTTTATTTTGCTATGAATTATTGTATAAAAATCGGTGAAAACCGATGAGCAGAGGCTGTAGTGTCAATTTTTGTTTCAACACAGCGGAAACAGTGAAATTAGTGAGAAGGAAGCTGGTTTGAGGACACACCTCAGAATCTGGATTTTTTATTTCGCTATGAATTATTGTATAAAAATCGGTGAAAACCGATGAGCAGAGGCCTTAGTGTCAATTTTTTTTTTAAACAGCGGAAACAGTGAATTTAGTGGGAAGGAAGCTGTTTTGAGAACACACCTCAAAATCTGGATTTTTTATTTCGCTATGAATTATTGTATATAAATCGGTGAAAACCGATGATCAGAGGCCTTAGTGTCAATTTTTGTTTTAAAAACAACGTAAAAAGTGAATTTAGTTTGAAGGAAGGTGTTTTGAGAACACACCTCAGAATCTGGATTTTTTATTTCGCTATGAATTATTGTATAAAAATCGTGAAAACTAATGTGCAGAAGCCTTGGTGTCAATTTTTGTTTTAAAACAGCGGAAATAGTGAATTTAGTGAGAAGGAAGCTGCTTTTAGAACACACCTCAGCATCTGGATTTTTTATTTCGCTATGAATTATTGTATAAAAGTCGGTGAAAACCGATGAGCAGGGGCCTTAGTGTCAATTTTTTTTTTTAAACAGCGGAAACAGTGAATTTAGTGGGAAGGAAGCTGGTTTGAGAACACACCTCAGAATCTGGTTTTTTTATTTCGCTATGAATTATTGTATAAAAATCGGTGAAAACCGATGAGCAGAGGCCTTAGTGTCAATTTTTGTTTTAAAACAGCGGAAATAGTGAATTTAGTTCGAAGGAAGGTGTTTTGAGAACACACCTCAGAATCTGGATTTTTTATTTCGCTATGAATTATTCTATAAAAATCGTGAAAACTAATGGGCAGAAGCCTTGGTGTCAATTTTTGTTTTAAAACAGCGGAAATAGTGAATTTAGTGAGAAGGAAGCTGGTTTGAGAACACACCTCAGAATCTGGATTTTTTATTTCGCTATGAATTATTGTATAAAAATCGGTGAAAACCGATGAGCAGAGGCCGTAGTGTAAAATTTTGTTTTAACATAGCGGAAACAGTGAAATTAGTGAGAAGGATGCTGTTTTGAGAACACACCTCAGATTCTGGATTTTTTATTTCGCAATGAATTATTGTATAAAAATCGCTGAAAACCGATGAGCAGAGGCCGTAGTGTCAATTTTTGTTTCAACACAGCGGAAACAGTGAAATTAGTGAGAAGGAAGCTGGTTTGAGAACACACCTCAGAATCTGGATTTTTTATTTCGCTATGAATTTTTCTATAAAAATCGTGAAAACTAATGGGCAGAAGCCTTGGTGTCAATTTTTGTTTTAAAACAGCGGAAATAGTGAATTTAGTGAGAAGGAAGCTGGTTTGAGAACACACCTCAGAATCTGGATTTTTTATTTCGCTATGAATTATTGTATAAAAATCGGTGAAAACCGATGAGCAGAGGCCTTAGTGTCAATTTTTTTTTTTAAACAGCGGAAACAGTGAATTTAGTGGGAAGGAAGCTGTTTTGAGAACACACCTCAAAATCTGGATTTTTTATTTCGCTATGAATTATTGTATAAAAATCGGTGAAAACCGATGAGCAGAGGCCTTAGTGTCAATTTTTGTTTTAAAACAGCGGAAATAGTGAATTTAGTTCGAAGGAAGGTGTTTTGAGAACACACCTCAGAATCTGGATTTTTATTTCGCTATGAATTATTCTATAAAAATCGTGAAAACTAATGGGCAGAAGCCTTGGTGTCAATTTTTGTTTTAAAACAGCGGAAATAGTGAATTTAGTGAGAAGGAAGCTGGTTTGAGAACACACCTCAGAATCTGGATTTTTTATTTCGCTATGAATTATTGTATAAAAATCGGTCAAAACCGATGAGTAGATGCCTTAGTGTCAATTTCTGATTTAAAACAGCGGAAATAGTGAAATAAGTGAGAAGGAAGGTGTTTTGAGAACACACCTCAGAATCTGGATTGTTTATTTCGCTATGAATAATTGTATAAAAATCGGTGAAAACCGATGAGGAGAGGCCTAAGTGTCAATTTCTGTTTTAAAACAGCGGAAACTGAATTTTTAGACAAGGAAGGTGTTTTGAGAACACACCTCAGAATCTGGAGTTTTTATTTCGCTATGAGTTATTGTATAAAAATCGGTGAAAACCGATGAGATGAGGCTTTAGTGTCAATTTTTGTTTTAAAACAGCGGAAACAGTGAGTTTAGTGAGAAGGAAACGTTTTTGAGAACACACCTCAGAATCTTGGTTTTTTATTTCTCTATGAGTTATTGTATAAAAATCGGTGAAAACCGATGAGATGGGGCCTTAGTGTCAATTTTTGTTTTAAAACGGCGGAAACAGTAAATTTAGTGGGAAGGAAGCTGTTTTGAGAACACACCTTATAATCTGGATTTTTTATTTTGCTATGAATTATTGTATAAAAATCGGTGAAAACCGATGAGCAGAGGCCGTAGTGTCAATTTTTGTTTTAAAACGGCGGAAACAGTAAATTTAGTGGCAAGGAAGCTGTTTTGAGAACACACCTTATAATCTGGATTTTTTATTTTGCTATGAATTATTGTATAAAAATCGGTGAAAACCGATGAGCAGAGGCCGTAGTGTCAATTTTTGTTTCAACACAGCGGAAACAGTGAAATTAGTGAGAAGGAAGCTGGTTTGAGAACACACCTCAGAATCTGGGTTTTTTATTTCGCTATGAATTATTGTATTAAAAACCGGTGAAAACCGATGAGCAGAGGCCTTAGTGTCAATTTTTTTTTTTAAACAGCGGAAACAGTGAATTTAGTGGGAAGGAATCTGTTTTGAGAACACACCTCAAAATCTGGATTTTTTATTTCGCTATGAATTATTGTATAAAAATCGGTGAAAACCGATGAGCAGAGGCCTTAGTGTCAATTTTTGTTTTAAAACAGCGTAAAAAGTGAATTTAGTTCGAAGGAAGGTGTTTTGAGAACACACCTCAGAATCTGGAATTTTTATTTCGCTATGAATTATTGTATAAAAATCGTGAAAACTAATGGGCAGAAGCCTTGGTGTCAATTTTTGTTTTAAAACAGCGGAAATAGTGAATTTAGTGAGAAGGAAGCTGCTTTTAGAACACACCTCAGCATCTGGATTTTTTATTTCGCTATGAATTATTGTATAAAAGTCGATGAAAACCGATGAGCAGGGGCCTTAGTGTCAATTTTTTTTTTAAACAGCGGAAACAGTGAATTTAGTGGGAAGGAAGCTGTTTTGAGAACACACCTCAAAATCTGGATTTTTTATTTCGCTATGAATTATTGTATAAAAATCGGTGAAAACCGATGAGCAGAGGCCTTAGTGTCAATTTTTGTTTTAAAACAGCGGAAATAGTGAATTTAGTTCGAAGGAAGGTGTTTTGAGAACACACCTCACAATCTGGATTTCTTATTTCGCTATGAATTATTGTATAAAAAATCGGTGAAAACCGATTAGCAGGGGCATTAGTGTCAATTTTTGTTTTTAAACAACGGAAACAGTAAAATGAGTGAGAAGGACACTGTTTTGAGAATACACCTTAGATTCTGGATTTTTTATTTCGCTATGAATCATTGTATAAAAATCGGTGAAAACCGATGAGCAGGGGCCTTAGTGTAAATTTTTGTTTTAAAACAGCGGAAATAGTTAGTTTCGTGAGAAGGAAGCTGTTTTAAGAACATACCTCAGAATCTGGGTTTTTTATTTCGCTATGAATTATTGTATAAAAATCGGTGAAAACCGATGAGCAGAGGCCTTAGTGTCGATTTTTGTATTAAAACAGCGGAAACAGTGAATATTGTGACAAGGAAGGTGTTCTGAGAACACACACCAGAATCTGGATTTCTTATTTCGCTATGAATTATTGTAAAAAATCGGTGAAAACCGATGAGCAGAGGCCTTAGTGTCAATTTTTGTTTTAAAACAGCGGAAACGGTGAGTTAAAGAGAAGGAAGCTGTTTTGAGAACACACCTCAGAATCTGGATTTTTTATTTCGCTATGAATTATTGTATAAAAATCGGTGAAAACCGATGAGCAGGGGCCTTAGTGTAAATTTTTGTTTTAAAACAGCGGAAATAGTTAGTTTTGTGAGAAGGAAGCTGATTTTAGAAAACACATCAGAATCTGGATTTTTTATTTCGCTATGAATGATTGTATAAAAATCGGTGAAAACCGATGAGCAGAGGCCTTAGTGTCGATTTTGGTTTTAAAACAACGGAAACAGTGAATATTGTGACAAGTAAGGTGTTCTGAGAACACACCTTAGTATCTGGATTTTTTATTTCGCTATGAATTATTGTAAAAAATCGGTGAAAACCGATGAGCAGAGGCCTTAGTGTCAATTTATGTTTTAAAACAGCGTAAACGGTGAGTTAAAGAGAAGGAAGCTGTTTGAGAACACACCTCAGAATCTGGATTTTTTATTTCGCTATGAATTATTGTATAAAATTCGGTGAAAACCGATGAGCAGGGGCCTTAGTGTCAATCTTTGTTTTAAAACAGCGTAAACAGTACAATTAGTGAGAAGGAAGCGGTTTTGAGAACACACCTCAGAATCTGGATTTTTTATTTCGCTATGAATTATTGTATAAAAATCGGTGAAAACCGATGAGCAGAGGCCCTAGTGTCAATTTTTGTTTAAAACAGCGGAAACAGTGAAATTAGTGAGAAGGAAGCTGTTTTGAGAACACACCTCAGAATCTGGGTTTTTTATTTCGCTATGAATTATAGTATAAAAGTCGGTGAAAACCGATGAGCAGAGGCATTAGTGTCAATTTTTGTTTTAAAACAGCGGAAATAGTGAATTTAGTTAGAAGGAAGGTGTTTTGAGAACACACCTCAGAATCTGGAATTTTTATTTCGCTATGAATTATTGTATAAAAATCGTGAAAACTAATGGGCAGAAGCCTTGGTGTCAATTTTTGTTTTAAAACAGCGGAAATAGTGAATTTAGTGAGAAGGAAGCTGCTTTTAGAACACACCTCAGCATCTGGATTTTTTATTTCGCTATGAATTATTGTATAAAAGTCGATGAAAACCGATGAGCAGGGGCCTTAGTGTCAATTTTTTTTTAAACAGCGGAAACAGTGAATTTAGTGGGAAGGAAGCTGTTTTGAGAACACACCTCAAAATCTGGATTTTTTATTTCGCTATGAATTATTGTATAAAAATCGGTGAAAACCGATGAGCAGAGGCCTTAGTGTCAATTTTTGTTTTAAAACAGCGGAAATAGTGAATTTAGTTCGAAGGAAGGTGTTTTGAGAACACACCTCACAATCTGGATTTCTTATTTCGCTATGAATTATTGTATAAAAAATCGGTGAAAACCGATTAGCAGGGGCATTAGGGTCAATTTTTGTTTTTAAACAACGGAAACAGTAAAATGAGTGAGAAGGAAGCTGTTTTGAGAATACACCTTAG
Source organism: Platycnemis pennipes (assembly GCA_933228895.1). NCBI lineage: Eukaryota > Metazoa > Arthropoda > Insecta > Odonata > Platycnemididae > Platycnemis > Platycnemis pennipes. The sequence continues at coordinate 143,825 of OW121851.1, forward strand.
ATTCTGGATTTTTTATTTCGCTATGAATCATTGTATAAAAATCGGTGAAAACCGATGAGCAGGGGCCTTAGTGTAAATTTTTGTTTTAAAACAGCGGAAATAGTTAGTTTCGTGAGAAGGAAGCTGTTTTAAGAACACACCTCAGAATCTGGGTTTTTTATTTCGCTATGAATTATTGTATAAAAATCGGTGAAAACCGATGAGCAGAGGCCTTAGTGTCGATTTTTGTATTAAAACAGCGGAAACAGTGAATATTGTGACAAGGAAGGTGTTCTGAGAACACACACCAGAATCTGGATTTCTTATTTCGCTATGAATTATTGTAAAAAATCGGTGAAAACCGATGAGCAGAGGCCTTAGTGTCAATTTTTGTTTTAAAACAGCGGAAACGGTGAGTTAAAGAGAAGGAAGCTGTTTTGAGAACACACCTCAGAATCTGGATTTTTTATTTCGCTATGAATTATAGTATAAAAATCGGTGAAAACCGATGAGCAGGGGCCTTAGTGTAAATTTTTATTTTAAAACAGCGGAAATAGTTAGTTTTGTGAGAAGGAAGCTGATTTTAGAAAACACATCAGAATCTGGATTTTTTATTTCGCTATGAATGATTGTATAAAAATCGGTGAAAACCGATGAGCAGAGGCCTTAGTGTCGATTTTGGTTTTAAAACAGTGGAAACAGTGAATATTGTGACAAGTAAGGTGTTCTGAGAACGCACCTTAGAATCTGGATTTTTTATTTCGCTATGAATTATTGTAAAAAATCGGTGAAAACCGATGAGCAGAGGCCTTAGTGTCAATTTATGTTTTAAAACAGCGTAAACGGTGAGTTAAAGAGAAGGAAGCTGTTTGAGAACACACCTCAGAATATGGATTTTTTATTTCGCTATGAATTATTGTATAAAATTCGGTGAAAACCGATGAGCAGGGGCCTTAGTGTCAATCTTTGTTTTAAAACAGCGTAAACAGTACAATTAGTGAGAAGGAAGCGGTTTTGAGAACACACCTCAGAATCTGGATTTTTTATTTCGCTATGAATTATTGTATAAAAATCGGTGAAAACCGATGAGCAGAGGCCGTAGTGTCAATTTTTGTTTAAAACAGCGGAAACAGTGAAATTAGTGAGAAGGAAGCTGTTTTGAGAACACACCTCAGAATCTGGGTTTTTTATTTCGCTATGAATTATTGTATAAAAGTCGGTGAAAACCGATGAGCAGAGGCATTAGTGTCAATTTTTGTTTTAAAACAGCGGAAATAGTGAATTTAGTTAGAAGGAAGGTGTTTTGAGAACACACCTCAGAATCTGGGTTTTTTATTTCGTTATGAATAATTGTATAAAAATCGGTGAAAACCAATGAGATGAGGCCTTAGTGTCAATTCTTGTTTTAAAACAGCGGAAACAGTGAATTTTGTGACAAGGAAGGTGTTTTGAGAACACACCTCAGAATCTGGATTTTTTATTTCGCTATGAATAATTGTATAAAAATCGGTGAAAACCGATTAGGAGAGGCCTAAGTGTCAATTTCTGTTTTAAAAGAGCGGAAACTGAATTTTTAGACAAGGAAGGTGTTTTGAGAACACACCTCAGAATCTGGATTTTTTATTTCGCTATGAATTATTGTATAAAAATCGGTGAAAACCGATGAGCAGAGGCCTTAGTGTCAATTTTTGTTTTAAAACAGCGGAAATAGTAAATTTAGTGAGAAGGAAGCTGTTTTCAAAACACACCTCAAAATCTGGATTTTTTATTTCGCTATGAATTATTGTATAAAAATCGGTGAAAACCGATGAGCAGAGGCCTTAGTGTCAATTTTTGTTTCAAAACAGCGGTAGTAGTGAGTTTATTGAGAAGGAAACGTTTTTGAGAACAAACCTCAGAATCTGGGTTTTTTATTTCGCTATGAGTTATTGTATAAAAATCGGTGAAAACCGATGAGACGAGGCCTTAGTGTCAATTTTTGTTTTAAAACAGCGGAAACAGTAAATTTAGTGGGAAGGAAGCTGTTTTGAGAACACACCTTATAATCTGGATTTTTTATTTCGCTATGAATTATTGTATAAAAATCGGTGAAAACTGATGAGCAGAGGCCTTAGTGTCAATTTTTGTTTCAACACAGCGGAAACAGTGAAATTAGTGAGAAGGAAGCTGGTTTGAGAACACACCTCAGAATCTGGATTTCTTATTTCGCTATGAATTGTTGTATAAAAAATCGGTGAAAACCGATTAGCAGGGGCCTTAGTGTCAATCTTTGTTTTAAAACAGCGGAAACAGTAAAATTAGTGAGAAGGAAGCTGTTTTGAGAACACACCTCAGAATCTGGGTTATTTATTTCGCTATGAATTATTGTATAGAAATCGGTGAAAACCGATGAGCAGAGGCATTAGTGTCAATTTTTGTTTTAAAACAGCGGAAATAATGAATTTAGTCAGAAGGATGGTGTTTTGAGAACACACCTCAGAATCTGGATTTTTTATTTCGCTATGAATTATTCTATAAAAATTGGTGAAAACCGATGAGCAGAGGCCTTAGTGTCAATTTTTTTTTTAAACAGCGGAAACAGTGAATTTAGTGGGAAGGAAGCTGTTTTGAGAACACACCTCAAAATCTGGATTTTTTATTTCGCTATGAATTATTGTATAAAAATCGTTGAAAACCGATGAGCAGAGGCCTTAGTGTCAATTTTTTTTTAAAACAGCGGAAATAGTGAATTTAGTTCGAAGGAAGGTGTTTTGAGAACACACCTCAGAATCAGGATTTTTTTTTTCGCTTTGAATTATTGTATAAAAGTCGGTGAAAACCGATGAGCAGAGGCCTTAGTGTCGATTTCTTTTTTAAAACAGCGGAAACAGTGAATTTTGTGACAAGGAAGCTGTTTTGAGAACACACATCAGAATCTGGATTTTTTATTTCGCTATGAATTATTTGATAAAAATCGATGAAAACCGATGAGCAGAGGTCTTAGTTTCAATTTTGGTTTTAAAACAGCGGAAACAGTGAATTTAGTGGGAAGAAATCTGTTTTGAGAACACACCTCAAAATCTGGATTTTTTATTTCGCTATGAATTATTGTATAAAAATCGTTGAAAACCGATGAGCAGAGGCCTTAGTGTCAATTTTTGTTTTAAAACAGCGGTAATAGTGAGTTTAGTGAGAAGGAAACGTTTTTGAGAACACACCTCAGAATCTGGGTTTTTTATTTCGCTATGAATTATTGTATAAAAATCGGTGAACACCGATGAGCAGAAGCCTTAGTGTCAATTTTTGTTTTAAAATAGCGGAAACAGTAAAATTAGTGAGAAGGAAGCTGTTTTGAGAACACACCTCAGAATCTGGATTTTTTTTTTTCGCTATGAATTATTGTATAAAAATCGGTGAAAACCGATGAGCAGAGGCCTTAGTGTCAATTCTTGTTTTAAAACAGCGGAAATAGTGAAAGTAGTGAGAAGGAAGCTTTTTTGAGAACACACCTCAGAATCTGGATTTTTTATTTCGCTATGAATTATTGTATAAAAATCGGTGAAAACCGATGAGCAGAGGCCTTAGTGTCAATTTTTTTTTTAAACAGCGGAAACAGTGAATTTAGTGGGAAGGAAGCTGTTTTGAGAACACACCTCAAAATCTGGATTTTTCATTTCGCTATGAATTATTGTATAAAAATCGGTGAAAACCGATGAGCAGAGGCCTTAGTGTCAATTTTTTATTAAAACAGCGGAAATATTGAATTTAGTTCGAAGGAAGGTGTTTTGAGAACACACCTCAGAATCTGGATTTTTTATTTCGCTATGAATTATTGTATAAAAGTCGGTGAAAACCGATGAGCAGAGGCATTAGTGTCAATTTTGGTTTTAAAACAGCGGAAATAGTGAATTTAGTTAGAAGGATGGTGTTTTGAGAACACACCTCAGAATCTGGATTTTTTATTTCGCTATGAATTATGGTATAGAAATCGGTGAAAACCAATGGGCAGAAACCTTAGTGACAATTTTCGTTTTAAAACAGCGGAAATAGTGAATTTAGTGAGAAGGAAACGTTTCTGAGAACACACCTCAGAATCTGGGTTTTTTATTTCGATATGAATTATTGTATAAAAATCGGTGAAAACCGATGAGCAGAGGCCTTAGTGTCAATTTTTGTTTTAAAACAGCGGAAATAGTAAATTTAGTGAGAAGGAAGCTGTTTTGAAAACACACCTCAAAATCTGGATTTTTTATTTCCCTATGAATTATTGTATAAAAATCGGTGAAACCCGATGAGCAGAGGCCTTAGTGTCGATTTTTGTTTTAAAACAGCGGAAACAGTGAATTTTGTGACAAGGAAGCTGTTTTGAGAACACACATCAGAATCTGGATTTTTTATTTCGCTTTGAATTATTGTATAAAAATCGGTGAAAACCGATGAGCAGAGGTCTTAGTTTCAATTTTTGTTTTAAAACAGCGGAAACAGTGAATTTAGTGGGAAGAAATCTGTTTTGAGAACACACCTCAAAATCTGGATTTTTTATTTCGCTATGAATTATTGTATAAAAATCGTTGAAAACCGATGAGCAGAGGCCTTAGTGTCAATTTTTAATTTAAAACAGCGGTAATAGTGAGTTTAGTGAGAAGGAAACGTTTTTGAGAACACACCTCAGAATCTGGGTTTTTTATTTCGCTATGAATTATTGTATAAAAATCGGTGAAAACCGATGAGCAGAAGCCTTAGTGTCAATTTTTGTTTTAAAACAGCGGAAACAGTAAAATTATTGAGAAGGAAGCTGTTTTGAGAACACACCTCAGAATCTGGATTTTTTTTTTCGCTATGAATTATTGTATAAAAATTGGTGAAAACCGATGAGCAGAGGCCTTAGTGTCAATTTTTTTTTTAAACAGCGGAAACAGTGAATTTAGTGGGAAGGAAGCTGTTTTGAGAACACACCTCAAAATCTGGATTTTTTATTTCGCTATGAATTATTGTATAAAAATCGGTGAAAACCAATGAGCAGAGGCCTTAGTGTCAATTTTTTTTTAAAACAGCGGAAATAGTGAATTTAGTTCAAAGGAAGGTGTTTTGAGAACACACCTCAGAATCTGGATTTTTTATTTCGCTTTGAATTATTGTATAAAAGTCGGTGAAAACCGATGAGCAGAGGCCTTAGTGTCGATTTCTATTTTAAAACAGCGGAAACAGTGAATTTTGTGACAAGGAAGCTGTTTTGAGAACACACATCAGAATCTGGATTTTTTATTTCGCTTTGAATTATTGTATAAAAATCGATGAAAACCGATGAGCAGAGGTCTTAGTTTCAATTTTGGTTTTAAAACAGCGGAGACAGTGAATTTAGTGGGAAGAAATCTGTTTTGAGAACACACCTCAAAATCTGGATTTTTTATTTCGCTATGAATTATTGTATAAAAATCGTTGAAAACCGATGAGCAGAGGCCTTAGTGTCAATTTTTGTTTTAAAACAGCGGTAATAGTGAGTTTAGTGAGAAGGAAACCTTTTTGAGAACACACCTCAGAATCTGGGTTTTTTATTTCGCTATGAATTATTGTATAAAAATCGGTGAACACCGATGAGCAGAAGCCTTAGTGTCAATTTTTGTTTTAAAATAGCGGAAACAGTAAAATTAGTGAGAAGGAAGCTGTTTTGAGAACACACCTCAGAATCTGGATTTTTTTTTTCGCTATGAATTATTGTATAAAAATCGGTGAAAACCGATGAGCAGAGGCCTTAGTGTAAATTCTTGTTTTAAAACAGCGGAAATAGTGAAAGTAGTGAGAAGGAAGCTTTTTTGAGAACACACCTCAGAATCTGGATTTTTTATTTCGCTATGAATTATTTTATAAAAATCGGTGAAAACCGATGAGCGTAGGCCTTAGTATCAATTTTTTTTTTAAACAGCGGAAACAGTGAATTTAGTGGGAAGGAAGCTGTTTTGAGAACACACCTCAAAATCTGGATTTATCATTTCGCTATGAATTATTGTATAAAAATCGGTGAAAACCGATGAGCAGAGGCCTTAGTGTCAATTTTTTTTTAAAACAGCAGAAATAGTGAATTTAGTTCGAAGGAAGGTGTTTTGAGAACACACCTCAGAATCTGGATTTTTTATTTCGCTATGAATTATTGTATAAAAGTCGGTGAAAACCGATGAGCAGAGGCATTAGTGTCAATTTTTGTTTTAAAACAGCGGAAATAGTGAATTTAGTTAGAAGGATGGTGTTTTGAGAACACACCTCAGAATCTGGATTTTTTATTTCGCTATGAATTATGGTATAGAAATCGGTGAAAACCAATGGGCAGAAACCTTAGTGACAATTTTCGTTTTAAAACAGCGGAAATAGTGAATTTAGTGAGAAGGAAACGTTTCTGAGAACACACCTCAGAATCTGGGTTTTTTATTTCGATATGAATTATTGTATAAAAATCGGTGAAAACCGATGAGCAGAGGCCTTAGTGTCAATTTTTGTTTTAAAACAGCGGAAATAGTAAATTTAGTGAGAAGGAAGCTGTTTTGAAAACACACCTCAAAATCTGGATTTTTTATTTCCCTATGAATTATTGTATAAAAATCGGTGAAACCCGATGAGCAGAGGCCTTAGTGTCGATTTTTGTTTTAAAACAGCGGAAACAGTGAATTTTGTGACAAGGAAGCTGTTTTGAGAACACACATCAGAATCTGGATTTTTTATTTCGCTTTGAATTATTGTATAAAAATCGGTGAAAACCGATGAGCAGAGGTCTTAGTTTCAATTTTTGTTTTAAAACAGCGGAAACAGTGAATTTAGTGGGAAGAAATCTGTTTTGAGAACACACCTCAAAATCTGGATTTTTTATTTCGCTATGAATTATTGTATAAAAATCGTTGAAAACCGATGAGCAGAGGCCTTAGTGTCAATTTTTTTTATTAAACAGCGGAAACAGTGAATTTAGTGGGAAGGAAGCTGTTTTGAGAACACACCTCAAAATCTGGATTTTTCATTTCGCTATGAATTATTGTATAAAAATCGGTGAAAACCGATGAGCAGAGGCCTTAGTGTCAATTTTTTTTTAAAACAGCGGAAATAGTGAATTTAGTTCGAAGGAAGGTGTTTTGAGAACACACCTCAGAATCTGGATTTTTTATTTCGCTATGAATTATTGTATAAAAGTATGTGAAAACCGATGAGCAGAGGCATTAGTGTCAATTTTTGTTTTAAAACTGCGGAAATAGTGAATTTAGTTAGAAGGATGGTGTTTTGAGAACACACCTCAGAATCTGGATTTTTTATTTCGCTATGAATTATGGTATAGAAATCGGTGAAAACCAATGGGCAGAAACCTTAGTGACAATTTTCATTTTAAAACAGCGGAAATAGTGAATTTAGTGAGAAGGAAACGTTTCTGAGAACACACCTCAGAATCTGGGTTTTTTATTTCGATATGAATTATTGTATAAAAATCGGTGAAAACCGATGAGCAGAGGCCTTAGTGTCAATTTTTGTTTTAAAACAGCGGAAATAGTAAATTTAGTGAGAAGGAAGCTGTTTTGAAAACACACCTCAAAATCTGGATTTTTTATTTCCCTATGAATTATTGTATAAAAATCGGTGAAACCCGATGAGCAGAGGCCTTAGTGTCGATTTTTGTTTTAAAACAGTGGAAACAGTGAATTTTGTGACAAGGAAGCTGTTTTGAGAACACACATCAGAATCTGGATTTTTTATTTCGCTTTGAATTATTGTATAAAAATCGGTGAAAACCGATGAGCAGAGGTCTTAGTTTCAATTTTTGTTTTAAAACAGCGGAAACAGTGAATTTAGTGGGAAGAAATCTGTTTTGAGAACACACCTCAAAATCTGGATTTTTTATTTCGCTATGAATTATTGTATAAAAATCGTTGAAAACCGATGAGCAGAGGCCTTAGTGTCAATTTTTAATTTAAAACAGCGGTAATAGTGAGTTTAGTGAGAAGGAAACGTTTTTGAGAACACACCTCAGAATCTGGGTTTTTTATTTCGCTATGAATTATTGTATAAAAATCGGTGAAAACCGATGAGCAGAAGCCTTAGTGTCAATTTTTGTTTTAAAACAGCGGAAACAGTGAATTTAGTGGGAAGAAATCTGTTTTGAGAACACACCTCAAAATCTGGATTTTTTATTTCGCTATGAATTATTGTATAGAAATCGGTGAAAACCGATGAGCAGAGGCATTAGTGTCAATTTTTGTTTTAAAACAGCGGAAATAATGAATTTAGTTAGAAGGATGGTGTTTTGAGAACACACCTCAGAATCTGGATTTTTTATTTCGCTATGAATTATTGTATAAAAATTGGTGAAAACCGATGAGCAGAGGCCTTAGTGTCAATTTTTTTTTTAAACAGCGGAAACAGTGAATTTAGTGGGAAGGAAGCTGTTTTGAGAACACACCTCAAAATCTGGATTTTTTATTTCGCTATGAATTATTGTATAAAAATCGGTGAAAACCGATGAGCAGAGGCCTTAGTGTCAATTTTTTTTTAAAACAGCGGAAATAGTGAATTTAGTTCGAAGGAAGGTGTTTTGAGAACACACCTCAGAATCTGGATTTTTTATTTCGCTTTGAATTATTGTATAAAAGTCGGTGAAAACCGATGAGCAGAGGCCTTAGTGTCGATTTTTATTTTAAAACAGCGGAAACAGTGAATTTTGTGACAAGGAAGCTGTTTTGAGAACACACATCAGAATCTGGATTTTTTATTTCGCTTTGAATTATTGTATAAAAATCGATGAAAACCGATGAGCAGAGGTCTTAGTTTCAATTTTGGTTTTAAAACAGCGGAAACAGTGAATTTAGTGGGAAGAAATCTGTTTTGAGAACACACCTCAAAATCTGGATTTTTTATTTCGCTATGAATTATTGTATAAAAATCGTTGAAAACCGATGAGCAGAGGCCTTAGTGTCAATTTTTGTTTTAAAACAGCGGTAATAGTGAGTTTAGTGAGAAGGAAACGTTTTTGAGAACACACCTCAGAATCTGGGTTTTTTATTTCGCTATGAATTATTGTATAAAAATCGGTGAAAACCGATGAGCAGAAGCCTTAGTGTCAATTTTTGTTTTAAAACAGCGGAAACAGTAAAATTATTGAGAAGGAAGCTGTTTTGAGAACACACCTCAGAATCTGGATTTTTTTTTTCGCTATGAATTATTGTATAAAAATCGGTGAAAACCGATGAGCAGAGGTCTTAGTTTCAATTTTTGTTTTAAAACAGCGGAAACTGAATTTAGTGGGAAGAAATCTGTTTTGAGAACACACCTCAAAATCTGGATTTTTTATTTCGCTATGAATTATTGTATAAAAATCGTTGAAAACCGATGAGCAGAGGCCTTAGTGTCAATTTTTAATTTAAAACAGCGGTAATAGTGAGTTTAGTGAGAAGGAAACGTTTTTGAGAACACACCTCAGAATCTGGGTTTTTTATTTCGCTATGAATTATTGTATAAAAATCGGTGAAAACCGATGAGCAGAAGCCTTAGTGTCAATTTTTGTTTTAAAACAGCGGAAACAGTAAAATTATTGAGAAGGAAGCTGTTTTGAGAACACACCTCAGAATCTGGATTTTTTTTTTCGCTTTGAATTATTGTATAAAAATTGGTGAAAACCGATGAGCAGAGGCCTTAGTGTCAATTTTTTTTTTAAACAGCGGAAACAGTGAATTTAGTGGGAAGGAAGCTGTTTTGAGAACACACCTCAAAATCTGGATTTTTTATTTCGCTATGAATTATTGTATAAAAATCGGTGAAAACCAATGAGCAGAGGCCTTAGTGTCAATTTTTTTTTTAAACAGCGGAAATAGTGAATTTAGTTCAAAGGAAGGTGTTTTGAGAACACACCTCAGAATCTGGATTTTTTATTTCGCTTTGAATTATTGTATAAAAGTCGGTGAAAACCGATGAGCAGAGGCCTTAGTGTCGATTTCTATTTTAAAACAGCGGAAACAGTGAATTTTGTGACAAGGAAGCTGTTTTGAGAACACACATCAGAATCTGGATTTTTTATTTCGCTTTGAATTATTGTATAAAAATCGATGAAAACCGATGAGCAGAGGTCTTAGTTTCAATTTTGGTTTTAAAACAGCGGAGACAGTGAATTTAGTGGGAAGAAATCTGTTTTGAGAACACACCTCAAAATCTGGATTTTTTATTTCGCTATGAATTATTGTATAAAAATCGTTGAAAACCGATGAGCAGAGGCCTTGGGTGTCAATTTTTGTTTTTAAACAGCGGTAATAGTGAGTTTAGTGAGAAGGAAACGTTTTTGAGAACACACCTCAGAATCTGGGTTTTTTATTTCGCTATGAATTATTGTATAAAAATCGGTGAACACCGATGAGCAGAAGCCTTAGTGTCAATTTTTGTTTTAAAATAGCGGAAACAGTAAAATTAGTGAGAAGGAAGCTGTTTTGAGAACACACCTCAGAATCTGGATTTTTTTTTCGCTATGAATTATTGTATAAAAATCGGTGAAAACCGATGAGCAGAGGCCTTAGTGTCAATTCTTGTTTTAAAACAGCGGAAATAGTGAAAGTAGTGAGAAGGAAGCTTTTTTGAGAACACACCTCAGAATCTGGATTTTTTATTTCGCTATGAATTATTTTATAAAAGTATGTGAAAACCGATGAGCAGAGGCATTAGTGTCAATTTTTGTTTTAAAACTGCGGAAATAGTGAATTTAGTTAGAAGGATGGTGTTTTGAGAACACACCTCAGAATCTGGATTTTTTATTTCGCTATGAATTATGGTATAGAAATCGGTGAAAACCAATGGGCAGAAACCTTAGTGACAATTTTCATTTTAAAACAGCGGAAATAGTGAATTTAGTGAGAAGGAAACGTTTTTGAGAACACACCTCAGAATCTGGGTTTTTTATTTCGCTATGAATTATTGTATAAAAATCGGTGAAAACCGATGAGCAGAAGCCTTAGTGTCAATTTTTGTTTTAAAACAGCGGAAACAGTAAAATTATTGAGAAGGAAGCTGTTTTGAGAACACACCTCAGAATCTGGATTTTTTTTTTCGCTATGAATTATTGTATAAAAATCGGTGAAAACCGATGAGCAGAGGTCTTAGTTTCAATTTTTGTTTTAAAACAGCGGAAACAGTGAATTTAGTGGGAAGAAATCTGTTTTGAGAACACACCTCAAAATCTGGATTTTTTATTTCGCTATGAATTATTGTATAAAAATCGTTGAAAACCGATGAGCAGAGGCCTTAGTGTCAATTTTTAATTTAAAACAGCGGTAATAGTGAGTTTAGTGAGAAGGAAACGTTTTTGAGAACACACCTCAGAATCTGGGTTTTTTATTTCGCTATGAATTATTGTATAAAAATCGGTGAAAACCGATGAGCAGAAGCCTTAGTGTCAATTTTTGTTTTAAAACAGCGGAAACAGTAAAATTATTGAGAAGGAAGCTGTTTTGAGAACACACCTCAGAATCTGGATTTTTTTTTTCGCTTTGAATTATTGTATAAAAATTGGTGAAAACCGATGAGCAGAGGCCTTAGTGTCAATTTTTTTTTTAAACAGCGGAAACAGTGAATTTAGTGGGAAGGAAGCTGTTTTGAGAACACACCTCAAAATCTGGATTTTTTATTTCGCTATGAATTATTGTATAAAAATCGGTGAAAACCAATGAGCAGAGGCCTTAGTGTCAATTTTTTTTTTAAACAGCGGAAATAGTGAATTTAGTTCAAAGGAAGGTGTTTTGAGAACACACCTCAGAATCTGGATTTTTTATTTCGCTTTGAATTATTGTATAAAAGTCGGTGAAAACCGATGAGCAGAGGCCTTAGTGTCGATTTCTATTTTAAAACAGCGGAAACAGTGAATTTTGTGACAAGGAAGCTGTTTTGAGAACACACATCAGAATCTGGATTTTTTATTTCGCTTTGAATTATTGTATAAAAATCGATGAAAACCGATGAGCAGAGGTCTTAGTTTCAATTTTGGTTTTAAAACAGCGGAGACAGTGAATTTAGTGGGAAGAAATCTGTTTTGAGAACACACCTCAAAATCTGGATTTTTTATTTCGCTATGAATTATTGTATAAAAATCGTTGAAAACCGATGAGCAGAGGCCTTAGTGTCAATTTTTGTTTTTAAACAGCGGTAATAGTGAGTTTAGTGAGAAGGAAACGTTTTTGAGAACACACCTCAGAATCTGGGTTTTTTATTTCGCTATGAATTATTGTATAAAAATCGGTGAACACCGATGAGCAGAAGCCTTAGTGTCAATTTTTGTTTTAAAATAGCGGAAACAGTAAAATTAGTGAGAAGGAAGCTGTTTTGAGAACACACCTCAGAATCTGGATTTTTTTTTCGCTATGAATTATTGTATAAAAATCGGTGAAAACCGATGAGCAGAGGCCTTAGTGTCAATTCTTGTTTTAAAACAGCGGAAATAGTGAAAGTAGTGAGAAGGAAGCTTTTTTGAGAACACACCTCAGAATCTGGATTTTTTATTTCGCTATGAATTATTTTATAAAAGTATGTGAAAACCGATGAGCAGAGGCATTAGTGTCAATTTTTGTTTTAAAACTGCGGAAATAGTGAATTTAGTTAGAAGGATGGTGTTTTGAGAACACACCTCAGAATCTGGATTTTTTATTTCGCTATGAATTATGGTATAGAAATCGGTGAAAACCAATGGGCAGAAACCTTAGTGACAATTTTCATTTTAAAACAGCGGAAATAGTGAATTTAGTGAGAAGGAAACGTTTCTGAGAACACACCTCAGAATCTGGGTTTTTTATTTCGATATGAATTATTGTATAAAAATCGGTGAAAACCGATGAGCAGAGGCCTTAGTGTCAATTTTTGTTTTAAAACAGCGGAAATAGTAAATTTAGTGAGAAGGAAGCTGTTTTGAAAACACACCTCAAAATCTGGATTTTTTATTTCCCTATGAATTATTGTATAAAAATCGGTGAAACCCGATGAGCAGAGGCCTTAGTGTCGATTTTTGTTTTAAAACAGCGGAAACAGTGAATTTTTTGACAAGGAAGCTGTTTTGAGAACACACATCAGAATCTGGATTTTTTATTTCGCTTTGAATTATTGTATAAAAATCGGTGAAAACCGATGAGCAGAGGTCTTAGTTTCAATTTTTGTTTTAAAACAGCGGAAACAGTGAATTTAGTGGGAAGAAATCTGTTTTGAGAACACACCTCAAAATCTGGATTTTTTATTTCGCTATGAATTATTGTATAAAAATCGTTGAAAACCGATGAGCAGAGGCCTTAGTGTCAATTTTTAATTTAAAACAGCGGTAATAGTGAGTTTAGTGAGAAGGAAACGTTTTTGAGAACACACCTCAGAATCTGGGTTTTTTATTTCGCTATGAATTATTGTATAAAAATCGGTGAAAACCGATGAGCAGAAGCCTTAGTGTCAATTTTTGTTTTAAAACAGCGGAAACAGTGAATTTAGTGGGAAGAAATCTGTTTTGAGAACACACCTCAAAATCTGGATTTTTTATTTCGCTATGAATTATTGTATAGAAATCGGTGAAAACCGATGAGCAGAGGCATTAGTGTCAATTTTTGTTTTAAAACAGCGGAAATAATGAATTTAGTTAGAAGGATGGTGTTTTGAGAACACACCTCAGAATCTGGATTTTTTATTTCGCTATGAATTATTGTATAAAAATTGGTGAAAACCGATGAGCAGAGGCCTTAGTGTCAATTTTTTTTTTAAACAGCGGAAACAGTGAATTTAGTGGGAAGGAAGCTGTTTTGAGAACACACCTCAAAATCTGGATTTTTTATTTCGCTATGAATTATTGTATAAAAATCGGTGAAAACCGATGAGCAGAGGCCTTAGTGTCAATTTTTTTTTAAAACAGCGGAAATAGTGAATTTAGTTCGAAGGAAGGTGTTTTGAGAACACACCTCAGAATCTGGATTTTTTATTTCGCTTTGAATTATTGTATAAAAGTCGGTGAAAACCGATGAGCAGAGGCCTTAGTGTCGATTTTTATTTTAAAACAGCGGAAACAGTGAATTTTGTGACAAGGAAGCTGTTTTGAGAACACACATCAGAATCTGGATTTTTTATTTCGCTTTGAATTATTGTATAAAAATCGATGAAAGCCTATGAGCAGAGGTCTTAGTTTCAATTTTGGTTTTAAAACAGCGGAAACAGTGAATTTAGTGGGAAGAAATCTGTTTTGAGAACACACCTCAAAATCTGGATTTTTTATTTCGCTATGAATTATTGTATAAAAATCGTTGAAAACCGATGAGCAGAGGCCTTAGTGTCAATTTTTGTTTTAAAACAGCGGTAATAGTGAGTTTAGTGAGAAGGAAACGTTTTTGAGAACACACCTCAGAATCTGGGTTTTTTATTTCGCTATGAATTATTGTATAAAAATCGGTGAAAACCGATGAGCAGAAGCCTTAGTGTCAATTTTTGTTTTAAAACAGCGGAAACAGTAAAATTATTGAGAAGGAAGCTGTTTTGAGAACACACCTCAGAATCTGGATTTTTTTTTTCGCTATGAATTATTGTATAAAAATCGGTGAAAACCGATGAGCAGAGGTCTTAGTTTCAATTTTTGTTTTAAAACAGCGGAAACAGTGAATTTAGTGGGAAGAAATCTGTTTTGAGAACACACCTCAAAATCTGGATTTTTTATTTCGCTATGAATTATTGTATAAAAATCGTTGAAAACCGATGAGCAGAGGCCTTAGTGTCAATTTTTAATTTAAAACAGCGGTAATAGTGAGTTTAGTGAGAAGGAAACGTTTTTGAGAACACACCTCAGAATCTGGGTTTTTTATTTCGCTATGAATTATTGTATAAAAATCGGTGAAAACCGATGAGCAGAAGCCTTAGTGTCAATTTTTGTTTTAAAACAGCGGAAACAGTAAAATTATTGAGAAGGAAGCTGTTTTGAGAACACACCTCAGAATCTGGATTTTTTTTTTCGCTATGAATTATTGTATAAAAATTGGTGAAAACCGATGAGCAGAGGCCTTAGTGTCAATTTTTTTTTTAAACAGCGGAAACAGTGAATTTAGTGGGAAGGAAGCTGTTTTGAGAACACACCTCAAAATCTGGATTTTTTATTTCGCTATGAATTATTGTATAAAAATCGGTGAAAACCAATGAGCAGAGGCCTTAGTGTCAATTTTTTTTAAAACAGCGGAAATAGTGAATTTAGTTCAAAGGAAGGTGTTTTGAGAACACACCTCAGAATCTGGATTTTTTATTTCGCTTTGAATTATTGTATAAAAGTCGGTGAAAACCGATGAGCAGAGGCCTTAGTGTCGATTTCTATTTTAAAACAGCGGAAACAGTGAATTTTGTGACAAGGAAGCTGTTTTGAGAACACACATCAGAATCTGGATTTTTTATTTCGCTTTGAATTATTGTATAAAAATCGATGAAAACCGATGAGCAGAGGTCTTAGTTTCAATTTTGGTTTTAAAACAGCGGAGACAGTGAATTTAGTGGGAAGAAATCTGTTTTGAGAACACACCTCAAAATCTGGATTTTTTATTTCGCTATGAATTATTGTATAAAAATCGTTGAAAACCGATGAGCAGAGGCCTTAGTGTCAATTTTTGTTTTAAAACAGCGGTAATAGTGAGTTTAGTGAGAAGGAAACGTTTTTGAGAACACACCTCAGAATCTGGGTTTTTTATTTCGCTATGAATTATTGTATAAAAATCGGTGAACACCGATGAGCAGAAGCCTTAGTGTCAATTTTTGTTTTAAAATAGCGGAAACAGTAAAATTAGTGAGAAGGAAGCTGTTTTGAGAACACACCTCAGAATCTGGATTTTTTTTTTCGCTATGAATTATTGTATAAAAATCGGTGAAAACCGATGAGCAGAGGCCTTAGTGTCAATTCTTGTTTTAAAACAGCGGAAATAGTGAAAGTAGTGAGAAGGAAGCTTTTTTGAGAACACACCTCAGAATCTGGATTTTTTATTTCGCTATGAATTATTTTATAAAAATCGGTGAAAACCGATGAGCGTAGGCCTTAGTATCAATTTTTTTTTTAAACAGCGGAAACAGTGAATTTAGTGGGAAGGAAGCTGTTTTGAGAACACACCTCAAAATCTGGATTTATCATTTCGCTATGAATTATTGTATAAAAATCGGTGAAAACCGATGAGCAGAGGCCTTAGTGTCAATTTTTTTTTAAAACAGCGGAAATAGTGAATTTAGTTCGAAGGAAGGTGTTTTGAGAACACACCTCAGAATCTGGATTTTTTATTTCGCTATGAATTATTGTATAAAAGTCGGTGAAAAACGATGAGCAGAGGCATTAGTGTCAATTTTTGTTTTAAAACAGCGGAAATAGTGAATTTAGTTAGAAGGATGGTGTTTTGAGAACACACCTCAGAATCTGGATTTTTTATTTCGCTATGAATTATGGTATAGAAATCGGTGAAAACCAATGGGCAGAAACCTTAGTGACAATTTTCGTTTTAAAACAGCGGAAATAGTGAATTTAGTGAGAAAGAAACGTTTCTGAGAACACACCTCAGAATCTGGGTTTTTTATTTCGATATGAATTATTGTATAAAAATCGGTGAAAACCGATGAGCAGAGGCCTTAGTGTCAATTTTTGTTTTAAAACAGCGGAAATAGTAAATTTAGTGAGAAGGAAGCTGTTTTGAAAACACACCTCAAAATCTGGATTTTTTATTTCCCTATGAATTATTGTATAAAAATCGGTGAAACCCGATGAGCAGAGGCCTTAGTGTCGATTTTTGTTTTAAAACAGCGGAAACAGTGAATTTTGTGACAAGGAAGCTGTTTTGAGAACACACATCAGAATCTGGATTTTTTATTTCGCTTTGAATTATTGTATAAAAATCGGTGAAAACCGATGAGCAGAGGTCTTAGTTTCAATTTTTGTTTTAAAACAGCGGAAACAGTGAATTTAGTGGGAAGAAATCTGTTTTGAGAACACACCTCAAAATCTGGATTTTTTATTTCGCTATGAATTATTGTATAAAAATCGTTGAAAACCGATGAGCAGAGGCCTTAGTGTCAATTTTTAATTTAAAACAGCGGTAATAGTGAGTTTAGTGAGAAGGAAACGTTTTTGAGAACACACCTCAGAATCTGGGTTTTTTATTTCGCTATGAATTATTGTATAAAAATCGGTGAAAACCGATGAGCAGAAGCCTTAGTGTCAATTTTTGTTTTAAAACAGCGGAAACAGTAAAATTATTGAGAAGGAAGCTGTTTTGAGAACACACCTCAGAATCTGGATTTTTTTTTTCGCTATGAATTATTGTATAAAAGTCGGTGAAAACCGATGAGCAGAGGCATTAGTGTCAATTTTTGTTTTAAAACAGCGGAAATAGTGAATTTAGTTAGAAGGATGGTGTTTTGAGAACACACCTCAGAATCTGGATTTTTTATTTCGCTATGAATTATGGTATAGAAATCGGTGAAAACCAATGGGCAGAAACCTTAGTGACAATTTTCGTTTTAAAACAGCGGAAATAGTGAATTTAGTGAGAAGGAAACGTTTCTGAGAACACACCTTAGAATCTGGGTTTTTTATTTCGATATGAATTATTGTATAAAAATCGGTGAAAACCGATGAGCAGAGGCCTTAGTGTCAATTTTTGTTTTAAAACAGCGGAAATAGTACATTTAGTGAGAAGGAAGCTGTTTTGAAAACACACCTCAAAATCTGGATTTTTTATTTCCCTATGAATTATTGTATAAAAATCGGTGAAACCCGATGAGCAGAGGCCTTAGTGTCGATTTTTGTTTTAAAACAGCGGAAACAGTGAATTTTGTGACAAGGAAGCTGTTTTGAGAACACACATCAGAATCTGGATTTTTTATTTCGCTTTGAATTATTGTATAAAAATCGGTGAAAACCGATGAGCAGAGGTCTTAGTTTCAATTTTTGTTTTAAAACAGCGGAAACAGTGAATTTTGTGGGAAGAAATCTGTTTTGAGAACACACCTCAAAATCTGGATTTTTTATTTCGCTATGAATTATTGTATAAAAATCGTTGAAAACCGATGAGCAGAGGCCTTAGTGTCAATTTTTAATTTAAAACAGCGGTAATAGTGAGTTTAGTGAGAAGGAAACGTTTTTGAGAACACACCTCAGAATCTGGGTTTTTTATTTCGCTATGAATTATTGTATAAAAATCGGTGAAAACCGATGAGCAGAAGCCTTAGTGTCAATTTTTGTTTTAAAACAGCGGAAACAGTAAAATTATTGAGAAGGAAGCTGTTTTGAGAACACACCTCAGAATCTGGATTTTTTTTTCGCTATGAATTATTGTATAAAAATCGGTGAAAACCGATGAGCAGAGGCCTTAGTGTCAATTCTTGTTATAAAACAGCGGAAATAGTGAATTTAGTGAGAAGGAAGCTGTTTTGAGAACACACCTCAGAATCTAGATTTTTTTTTCGCTATGAATTATTGTATAAAAATCGGTGAAAACCGATTAGCAGTGGCCTTACTGTCAATTTTTGTTTTAAAACAGGTGAAGTAGTGAATTTAGTGAGAAGGAAGGTGTTTTGAGAACAAACCTCAGAATCTGGATTTCTTATTTCGCTATGAATTATTGTATAAAAAATCGGTGAAAACCGATGAGCAGGGGCCTTAGTGTCAATCTTTGTTTTAAAACAGCGGAAACAGTGAAATGAGTGAGAAGGAAGCTATTTTGAGAACACACCTCAGAATCTGGGTTTTTTATTTCGCTATGAATTATTGTATAAAAATCGGTGAAAACCGATGAGCAGAGGCATTAGTGTCAATTTTTGTTTTAAAACAGCGGAAATAGTGGATTTAGTTAGAAGGATGTTGTTTTGAGAACACACCTCAGAATCTGGATTTTTTATTTCGCTATGAATTTTGGTATAGAAATCGGTGAAAACCAATGGGCAGAAACCTTAGTGACAATTTTCGTTTTAAAACAGCGGAAATAGTGAATTTAGTGAGAAGGAAACGTTTCTGAGAACACACCTCAGAATCTGGGTTTTTTATTTCACTATGAATTATTGTATAAAAATCGGTGAAAACCGATGAGCAGAGGCCTTAGTGTCAATTTTTGTTTTAAAACAGCGGAAATAGTAAATTTAGTGAGAAGGAAGCTGTTTTGAAAACACACCTCAAAATCTGGTTTTTTTATTTCGCTATGAATTATTGTATAAAAATCGGTGAAACCCGATGAGCAGAGGTCTTAGTTTCAATTTTTGTTTTAAAACAGCGGAAACAGTGAATTTAGTGGGAAGAAATCTGTTTTGAGAACACACCTCAGAATCTGGATATTATATTTCGCTATGAATTATTGTATAAAAATCGGTGAAATCCGATGAGCAGAGGCCTTAGTGTCAATTTTTGTTTTAAAACAGCAGAAATAGTGAATTTAGTGAGAAGGAAACGTTTTTGAGAACACACCTCAGAATCTGGATTTTTTATTTCGCTATGAATTATTGTATAAAAATCGGTGAAAACCGATGAGCAGAGATAGCTCGTAGAAATTTGAATTTACTCCTGTAAATACATTAAGAAAATTAAATATGGCCATACTGCTATTACATATAATATTATTGGTTTAAATAAATTACTATTTTTAGTATGTAGTCTCTACAGTCTCTATAGTTTGTTTATTTACTTGGAAGGTTTTCAACAACAACATGAAACCGGATGTTTACAAAAAATGAGCTCTCCCATTATTATAAACGCAATTGAAACTCCTTCATTTAATAGTGTGACAATAAAAATATGGAAGAAACCGAAAAAATATATATAATTGTATTTTTCAAATGAAAATGTGTGGATAGAAAATAAGAATTATTGAATATCCAACAACTCTATTTTTAATTAAGATGCTAACTTGACTCAGGAACTAGTGCATGAAACGTCCATCTTTGATAATTGTGTTTACCTATGGCCTCCTGTAAAGTGAAATTCGCTCACCGAAGCGTATACTTTTCGTTGTGTATAAAATCGTGAAGTTTTTGTGTGCTACTGCATGTTGAGGAAATTTATCTTATCTGCGTTATAATTGTAATTAATATGAGGATAGTGTGCTGCGGCTACGTTGGAGATATTTAAAATTTGTACGCCATCGAGTGGACAATTTAGTTCGTAAACTGTATGAAGTTTTCGCCTACTTTCCTGGATTTTATTGCGAGGAATCCCACGATGAAGCAAAAGGAACGGATGGATATTGTGATTTGAAATTCTTCTAGGAGGTAAGTTTCAGTTGAACTAAGAGCTGTCGTAGTCATAAGTTATTCCTGCTTATTATGTATACTGTGGATAGGTACTGAACACTTTTCAAATGTCCAGTTTCGAAGGGGAATTTATGTCACAGTATTTTGTAAACAAATCGTCTAATTTATCCAATGGATTTCGCTGTTTCAGTTATCTCCGGCCTGCCATTGTATTTTTTGTATTTTATGCACGACAGGTAAGCTGTTCTCCTATTTTGAATATCCTGAAATTAGTAGGAATTACATTGAAGTACCCTAATAATTAGGGCAAGGGCCTAGCCACGTTGATACACCGGTTCCCGTCAGATCACCGAAGTTAAGCAACGTTGGGCCCGGACGGAGGTTGGATGGGTGTCCCCCTTCCATACCTCTACCGTGGTGTTCTTGTCCCCTGTCTGCGTGTGGCGGGCAGGTTAAATGTGGGTTGGCACAATGGATCTAAAGAGGTCTAAGTGCCAGGGGGGCTCCAGAAGGCCTCCGCCCACCCCTCCAATTTTACCCTAATAATTATATTTCGAGGCACATTTAAATATGTACGCTTTGTCATACTCTATTGGTATTTAAGAATTTATTGGATTAATTATTTGTGTGGTAATCCAAATATTATGTTGTTTTCTACGAGCGGAAATGCTGCATGGGATACCAGAGTTACTTATGCATTTATCTTTACAGATTGCTATATGGAATATCGTAAACGAAGAGGAACCGACGAGGTATTGCCGGGACGAGAAGCTAAAAGTGTGAGGGCATATATAAGCTCAACACTTCAAGACTTGAACTGGAAAAAAAGTTTAATAAAGATGCCTAATACTTCCTTTGTAAATTTGTTGATTTGTTTCTTAATCTCCTCTTGCTTATTTCGTATTTTCAAATCCACATTTGTTGATGTAGGTGTATCACTGTGGTAACTTATTCCTTATTCGCATCCTGTATGGCTTTTATACAATGAAGTGCTTGGTTTTTGGTGATCTCTCATGAAGCACGTAGTGTTCATTCCCCAAGGGTGTTTAAGTGCGTGATATTATGATGAGTGAAATTTTGTTTTACTGGTGCTTTAGGTGCAACTCGGTGATCAATGTTGAGGCAATTCGTTGTAAATAATATTAGATACATCTTTGAATAAGGGATAATTTTGGTTCAAATTAGTATCTCAAAATGAGTGGAATAGAAGTAATTTTCGATGAATGCAGTTGGAAGTGGTTGTGACATTGGGGATAATTAATCTTGTATCTGTACAGGTTAGTCAATGAAATGTACGGCTGAAAAATGTATTCCAGTTGTGTTTATTGCTGTGTTCAGGTCAGTAGGAAGTGAAGTGATGTAAGGAGGTGACGGATTCTGGTTCTAAGGAGTTGATACCGTGTGAAATTAGGTATCATGGGGTTCCAGTTGCAACTCTTTGTTATCAAAATGGTAGATATACTGTGAAGAGACGTCAATGAGGAACCAGGTTCAAACCAGAGGGCTTGATGCGACGCGGGGTCTGGGGGTCCAGCTGAAACCATGATTTCGTGCGAAAAAGCTAATGCAATGAGAAACGAGGTAGCGTGTTACTAGGTGAAATAGGATAGTGCGAGTTTAAACCAGTTGCTTCTCGTACAATTTAAACGAGGTAATACGATATGAATCAAGGTAGTCTGTTCTACATAAAACGGGGTAATGCTAGCTAAGACGAGTTGATTCTTGCACAGTTGAAACGAGTTAATACAATGTGAAACGAGGTAGCGCGTTACTAGCTGAAACCAGTTGAAACAGGTTAAAGCTAGATCGAACGAGTTGCTTTTCGTAAACGTCAAACTAGGTAATGCGAGATGAATCGAGGTTGTCTGTTCTAGATAAAACGGGATAATGCTAGGTAAGACGAGTTGATTCTTGCACAGTTGAAACGAGTTAATACAACGTGAAACAAGGTAGCGTGTTACCAACTGAAACCATGCATTACGAGATGAAACAACCACTTCCTCTCTAGATAAGACGAGATGACTCGAAAAGGATCAAGCTGAAGGATGCTGTATTGAGAATGCACCAAAGAATCTGTATTTTTTATATTTCTATGAAGTATTGCATAAAATTTGGTACAAGATGGCCAGCAGAGGCCTTAGTGTAAATTTTAGTTGAAAAAAAGCCAATGCAAAGAATTTTGTTGACAAGGACCCTGTTTTGAGAAATGACAACAGCATGATATTACTTTTTTTTTGTTATGAACTTTTGCTAAAACTCGGGGCAAGACGAATGTTATTATCAATAATAGTTGAAAAACTGCCGAAAAAAGAATTTAATGCAAAGTATGTTGTCTTGAGAAAACAGCTCAGAATCTGGATTATTTATTTTGCTATTAAGTATTGCTACAAATCGGTGCAAGACGACGACCAGAGGTCTTGTAATCAATTACATTTGAAAAACAGGGGAAATAATGAATTTACTGAGAAGAATGCTGTTTAGAGAAACATCAATGAATCTGGATTTTTATATTTCTATGAACTATTGCTAAAAATCGGTGCAATACATTAAGCTAAATTCTTATTATGAATAATAGCTGAAAAACTACCGAAACAATGAATATAATGCAAAGTATGTTGTCTTAAGAAAACAGCTGAGAATCTGGATATTTTATTTTGCTATTAAGTATTGCATACAAATTCGGTGCAAGACGATGAGCTGAGTTCTGTTTGTCAATTTTACTTGAAAAACTGCCTAAAGAATGTATTTACTGAGATGGATGTATTTTTAGCGAACACCTAAGATTCTTGATTTTTTATTTTTCTATGAGGTATTGCATAAAATTCGGTGTAAGACGCTGACCAGATGCATTACTTTAATTTTAATTGAAAAATACACTTGAGAAAACACCACAGAATCTGGTTTTTAATATTGCCATTTAGAATTGCATAAAATCGATGGAAGACGATGAATTGAGGCCTTGGTGTCTATTTTACTTGAAAAGCTGCCTAAACAATGAAGTTACCGAGAAGGATGCTTTTTTCAGAAAACTCCACCGTATCCGGAATTATATTTTGCTGTAAAGAATTGCATAAAAAACGGTGTAAGACAAGAGGCCTTAGTATCAATTTTACATGAAAAACTGCCTAAACAATGTATTTACTGAGAAGGATGCTGTAGTGAGAATACACCAAAGAATCTGTATTTTTTATATTTCTATGAAGTATTGCATAAAATTTGATGAAGACTGTGAGCATCGGCCTAAGTGTAAATTTTACTTGAAAAATAGACGTAGTATGTAGTGAAAAGTATGCTGTATTGAGAAAACAGCTTAGAATCTTGATTTTGTATTTTGCTATGAAGTATTACTAAAAATCGGTGCAAGATGATGACCAGAGGTCTTATTATCAATTATAGTTGAAAAACAGGGGAAATAATGAATTTACTGAGAAGAATGCTGTTTTGAGAAAACACCTAAGTATCTGTATTTTTTAGTTTGAAGTATTTCATTAAAATCCATAAAAGACGATGATCTGAGATCTTATTGTCAATTTTTCTGGAAAAACTGCCTAAAGAATGTATTTAATGAGATGGATGTTTTTTTAGAGAACACCTAAGATTCTGGATTTTTTTCTATGGGGTATTGCATAAAATTCGGTGCAAAACGATGAGTAGAGGCCTAAGTGTCAATTTTAGTAGAAAAACTAGGCTACAGTATGAAATTAGTGAGAAGGATGCTGTTTTGAGAAAACACCACAGAATCTGAATTTATTATTTTGCTATTAGGTATTGCATAAAAATCAATGAAAGACGTTGAGTCTTAGTGTAAATTTGAGTTGAAAAAAATCCTAAACAATGATATTAGTGAAAACAATGCTGTCGTGAGAAACATCTCCGAATATCGATTTATCATTTTGCTATGAGGTATTGCTTAAAATTGGAGCACGATAATGACCTTATTATAAATTATAGTTGAAAAACAGGTGAAATAATGATTTTACTGAGAAGAATGCTGTTTTGAGAAAACACCACCGAATCTGGATTTTTTATTTTGTTATGCACTTTTGCTAAACCTGGTGCAAGACGATGAGCTAAAGTGTTATTATTAATAATAGTTGACAAACTGCCGAAAAAATTAATTTAATGCAAAGTATGTTGTCTTGAAAAAACAACTCAGAATCTGGATTATTTATTTTGCTATTAAGTATTGCTACAAATCGGTGCAAGACGACGACCAGAGATCTGGT
Source organism: Platycnemis pennipes (assembly GCA_933228895.1). Taxonomy (NCBI): domain Eukaryota; kingdom Metazoa; phylum Arthropoda; class Insecta; order Odonata; family Platycnemididae; genus Platycnemis; species Platycnemis pennipes. The sequence continues at coordinate 168,226 of OW121851.1, forward strand.
TATCAATTACATTTGAAAAACAGGGGAAATAAAGAATTTACTGAAAAGAATGCTGTTTAGAGAAACATCAATGAATCTGGGTTTTCATATTTTTATTAACTTTTGCTGAAAATCGGTGCAACACATTGAGCTAAATTCTTATTATATATAATAGCTGAAAAACCTCCGAAACAATGAATATGATGCAAAGTATGTTGTCTTATGAAAACAGCTGAGAATCTGGATATTTTATTTTGGTATTAAGTATTGCATAAAATTCGGAGCAAGTCGATAAGCTGAGTTCTGTTTGTCAATTTTACTTGAAAAACTACCTAAAGAATGTCTTTAATGAGATGGATGTATTTTTAGCGAACACCTAAGATTCTGGATTTTTTATTTTTCTATGAGATATTGAATAAAATTCGGTGTAAGACGATGACCAGAGGCCTTACTTTAATTTTAATTGAAAAATACACGAAACATTGTATTTAAAGAAAAGTATGCTAACTTGAGAAAACACCACAGAATCTGGATATTTTATTTTGCATTAAAGTATTGCATTAAAATCGGTGCAAGTCAATGACCAGAGCCCTTTGTGTCAATTTAATTTTAGAAACAGTCAATACAATGAGAAAAGTGAAAAAAATGATGTCTTGAGAAAACACCACAGAATCAAGATTTTTAATATTGCCATGTAGAATTGCATAAAATCGTAGGAAGACGATGAATTGAGGCCTTAGTGTCTATTTTACTTGAAAAGCTATCTAAACAATGAATTTACCGTGAAGGATGCTATTTTTAAAAAACTCCACCGTATCTAGAATTATATTTTGGTATAAAGAATTGCATAAAAAACGGTGTACGACAAGATGCCTTAGTATCAATTTTACATGAAAAACTGCCTAGACTATTTACTGAGAAGGATGCTGTATTGAGAATACACCAAAGAATCTGTATTTTTTATTTTGCTATGAAGAATGGTATAATAATCGGTGCAAGACGATGAGTAGAGGCCTAGGTGTCAATTTTAGTTGAAAAACTAGCCTACAGTATAAATTTATTGATAAGGATGCAGTTTTGAGGAAACACCTCAGAATATTCAATTTTTATTTTGCTATTAAGTCTAGCATAAAATTAGACGCAAGACGATGAACAGTAGTCTTAGGGTAAATTTTAGCTCAAAAACAGCCGAAAAAATAAATGTACTGAGAAGGATGCTGTTTTGAGAAATAACTACACAAGCTGTCTTATTATCCATAACAGTTGAAAACCAGCCAAAACAATGAACTTAGTGAGAAGAATGCTGTTTTGAAAAACACCTAAGAATCTGGTGTTCTTATTTTATAATCAATTATTGCATAAAAATCGGCAAATAGATGATGAGTCTTAGTGTCAATTTTATTTGAAAAAACGCCGAAATAATGAATTAACTAAGAAGGATGCCTTTTTGAGAAATGACAACACAAGGTGGATTCTATATTTTTCTATGAAGTATTGCATAAAATTTGGTGAAGACGATGAGCATCGGCCTTAGTGTACTTATACTTGAAAAATAGACGTAGTATGTAGTGAAAGGTATGCTGTATTGAGAAAATTGCTTAGAACCTTGATTTTTTATTTTACTATGAAATATTACTAAAAATCGGTGCAAGATGATCACCATAGGTCTTATTATCAATTATAGTAGAAAAACAGGGGATATAATGAATTTACTGAGAAGAATGCTGTTTAGAGAAACATCAATGAATCTGGATTTTTATATTTATATGAACTATTGCTAAAAATCGGTGCAATACATGGAGCTTAATTCTTATTATGAATAATAGCTGAAAAACTACCGAAATAATAAATATGATGCAAAGTATGTTGTCTTAAGAAAACAGCTGAGAATCTGGATATCTTATTTTGCTATAAATAATTGCATAAAAAACGGTGTAAGCCAAGAGGCCTTAGTATCAATTATACATGAAAAACTGCCGAAACAATGTATTTACTGAGAAGGATGCTGTATTGAGAATACACCAAAGAATCTGTATATTTTATATTTCTGTGAAGTATTGCATAAAATTTGGTGCAAGACGGTCAGCAGAAGCCTAAGTGTAAATTTTAGTTGAAAAAAAGACGATGCAATGAATTTAGTAAGAAGGACCCGGTTTTGAGAATAGACAACAGCATCTAGATTCTTTATTTATCTTTGAAATATTGCATTAAATTTTTCAAGACCATGTGCAGGGGCCTTGGTGTCAATTATAATTGAAAAATAGACGAAACAATGAATTCAGTGAAAAGTATGCTGTCTTGAGAAAACTCCTCAGAATATGGATTTTTATTTTGCTATGAATAATGGAATAAAAATCGGTGCAAGACGAAGAGTAGAGGCCTAAGTGTCAATTTTAGTTGAAAAACTAGCCGACAGTATGAATTTACTGATAAGGATGCGGTTTTGAGCTAACACCTCAGAATATTCATTTTTTATTCTACTATTAAGTCTAGCATAAAATTAGACGAAAGACGATGAACAGTAGTCTTAGGGTAAATTTTAGCTGAAAAACAGCCGAAAAAATAAATTTACTGAGAAGGATGCTGTTTTGAGAAATAACTACACAAGCTGTCTTATTATCCATAACAGTTGAAAACCAGCCGAAACAATGAATTTAGTGAAGAATCTGGAGTTTTCATTTTATAATCAATTATTGCATAAAAATCGGCAAAAAGATTAATGAGTCTTAGTCTCAATTTTATTTGAAAAACAGCCGAAACAATGAATTAAGTGAGAAGGTCCGGTCTTGAGAAAACTCCTCAGATTCTGAAATTTTTATTTTGCTATGAAGTATTGCATTGTAATTAGTGAAGGACGATGAGCCTTGTGTCAAATTTAGTTCAAAAACTGTCCAAAAAAAGCATTTAGTGAGAAAAATGCTGTGTTAACAAAACACCTCATAATCTGGATTTTTTAAATTGCTATAAAGAATATCATAAAACTCGGTCCAAGATGGTGTTTAGAGAATGCTGCGGAGTCATAAGCGTCAATTTTAGTTGAAAAACCAACGAAATAATGTATTTACTAAAAAGGATGCCTTTTTGAGAAATGACCACACAAGGTGGATTCTATATTTTTCTATGAAGTATTGCATAAAATTTGGTGAAGAAGATGAGCATCGGCCTTAGTGTACTAATACTTGAAAAATAGACGTAGTATGTAGTGAAAAGTATGCTGTATTGAGAAAACTGCTTAGAACCTTGATTTTTTATTTTACTATGAAATATTACTAAAAATCGGTGCAAGATGATCACCAGAGGTCTTATTATCAATTATAGTTGAAAAACAGGGGATATAATGAATTTACTGAGAAGAATGCTGTTTTAAAAAAACACCAATGAATCTGGATTTTTTATTTTGTAATGAACTCTTGCTAAACCTCGGTGCTAGACGAGTGTTATTATCAATAATAGTTGAAAATTTGCCGAAAAAAGAATTTAATGCAAAGTATGTTGTCTTGAGAAAACAGCTCAGCAACTGGATTTTTTATTTTGCTATTAAGGATTGCTACAAATCGGTGCAAGACGACGACCAGAGGTCTTATTATCAATTACATTTGAAGCACAGGGAAATAATGAATTTACTGAGAAGAATGCTGTTTAGAGAAACATCAATGAATCTGGATTTTTATATTTCTATGAATTATTGCTAAAAATCGGTGCAATACATTAAGCTAAATTCTTATTATGAATAATAGCTGAAAAACTACCGAAACAATGAATATAATGCAAAGTATGTTGTCTTAAGAAAACAGCTGAGAATCTGGATATTTTATTTTGCTATTAAGTATTGCATAAAAATTCGGTGCAAGACGATGAGCTGAGTTCTGTTTGCCAATTTTACTTGAAAAACTGCCTAAAGAATGTATTTACTGAGATGGATGTATTTTTAGCGAACACCTAAGATTCTTGATTTTTTATTTTTCTATTAGGTATTGCATAAAATTCGGTGTAAGACGCTGAATCTGGTTTTTAATATTGCCATGTAGATTTGCATAAAATCGATGGAAGACGATGAATTGAGGCCTTAGTGTCTATTTTACTTGAAAAGCTGCCTAAACAATGAAGTTACCGAGAAGGATGCTTTTTTCAGAAAACTCCACCGTATCATGAATTATATTTTGCTATAAAGAATTGCATAAAAAACGGTGTAAGACAAGAGGCCTTAGTATCAATTTTACATGAAGAAACTGCCTAAACAATGTATTTACTGAGAAGGATGCTGTAGTGAGAATACACCAAAGAATCTGTATTTTTTATATTTCTATGAAGTATTGCATAAAATTTGGTGGAAGACGGTCAGAGATCTAGGGTACATTTTTTTGAAAAATTGCCGATGCAATGAATTTATTGAGAAGGACCCTGTTTTGAGAAATGACAACAGAATCTAGATTTTTAATTTTTGTATGAAATTATGCATTAAATTCTCCAAGACCATGAGCAGAAGCCTTGATGGCAATTATAATATAAAAAATAGAAGAAACAATGAATTAAATTAAAAGTATGCTGTCTTGAGAAAACTCCTTAGAATCTGGATTTTTATTTTGCTATGAATAATGGAATAATAATCGGTGCAAGACGAAGAGTAGAGGCCTAAGTGTCAATTTTAGTTGAAAAACTAGCCGACAGTATGAATTTATTGATAAGGATGCGGTTTTGAGGGTCTTTAGTCTTAGGGTAAACTTAAGCTGAAAAACAGCCGAAAAAATGAATGTACTGAGAAGGATGCTGTTTTGAGAAATAACTACACAAGCTGTCTTATTATCCATAACAGTTGAAAACCAGCAGAAACAATGAATTTAGTGAGAAGAATGCTGTTTTGAAAAACACCTAAGAATCTGGAGTTTTTATTTTATAATCAATTATTGCATAAAAATCGGCAAAAAGATAAATTAGTCTTAGTGTCAATTTTATTTGAAAAACAGCCGAAACAATGAATTAAGTGAGAAGGGTGCAGTCTTGAGAAAAATCCTCAGATTCTGACATTTTTATTTTGCTATGACGTATTGCATTATAATTGGTGAAGGACGATGAGCCTTGTGTCAAATTTAGTTCAAATACTGTCGAAACAATGCATTTAGTGAGAAAAATGCTGTGTTAACAAAACACCTCATAATCTGGATTTTTTAAATTGCTATAAAGAATATCATAAAACTCGGTCCAAGATGGTGTTTAGAGATTGCTGCGGAGTCAAAAGCGTCAATTTTAGTTGAAAAAACGCCGAAATAATGAATTAACTAAGAAGGATGCCTTTTTGAGAAATGACTACACAAGGTGGATTCTATATTTTTCTATGAAGTATTGCATAAAATTTGGTGAAGACGATGAGCATCGGCCTTAGTGTACTAATACTTGAAAAATAGACGTAGTATGTAGTGAAAGGTATGCTGTATTGAGAAAACTGCTTAGAACCTTGATTTTTTATTTTACTATGAAATATTACTAAAAATCGGTGCAAGATGATGACCAGAGGTCTTATTATCAATTATAGTAGAAAAACAGGGGATATAATGAATTTACTGAGAAGAATGCTGTTTTAAGAAAACGCCAATGAATCTGGATTTTTTATTTTTTAATGAACTCTTGCTAAAACTCGGTGCTAGACGAGTGTTATTATCAATTAGTTGAAAAACTGCCGAAAAAAGAATTTAATGCAAAGTATGTTGTCTTGAGAAAACAGCTCAGAAACTGGATTTTTTATTTTGCTATTAAGGATTGCTACAAATCGGTGCAAGACGACGACCAGAGGTCTTATTATCAATTACATTTGAAAAACAGGGGAAATAATGAATTTACTGAGAAGAATGCTGTTAAGAGAAACTTCAATGAATCTGGATTTTTATATTTCTAAGAACTATTGCTAAAAATCGGTGAAATACATTGAGCTAAATTCTTATTATGAATAATAGCTGAAAAACTGCCGAAACAATGAATATAATGCAAAGTATGTTGTCTTAAGAAAACAGCTGAGAATCTGGATATTTTATTTTGCTATTATGTATTGCATAAAACTCGGTGCAAGACGATGAGCTGAGTTCTGTTTGTCAATTTTACTTGAAAAACTCCCTAAAGAATGTGTTTACTGAGATGGATGTATTTTTAGCGAACACCTAAGATTCTGGATTTTTTATTTTTCCATGAGGTATTCCATAACATTCGGTGTAAGACGATGACCAGAGGCCTTACTTTAATTTTAATTGAAAAATACACGAAACATTGTATTTAAAGAAAAGTATGCTAACTTGAGAAAACACCACAGAATCTGGATATTTTATTTTGCATTGAGGTATTGCATTAAAATCGGTGCAGGTCAATGATCAGAGCCCTTAGTGTCAATTTAATTGTAGAAACAGTCAATACAATGAATATAGTGAAAAAATGATGTCTTGAGAAAACACCACAGAATCTGGATTTTTAATATTGCCATGTAGAATTGCATAAAATCGGTGGAAGACGATGAATTGAGGCCTTAATGTCTATTTTACTTGAAAAACTACCTAAGCAATGTATTTACTGAGAAGGATGCTGTATTGAGAATACACCAAAGAATCTGTATTTTTTAAATTTCTACGAAGTATTGCATAAAATTTGGTACAAGACGGCCAGCAGAGGCCTAAGTGTTAATTTTAGTTGAAAAAAAGCCGATGCAATGAATTTATTGAGAAGGACCCTGTTTTGAGAAATGACAACAGCATGATATTACTTTTTTTTTGTTATGAACTTTTGCTAAAACTCGGGGCAAGACGAATGTTATTATCAATAATAGTTGAAAAACTGCCGAAAAAAGAATTTAATGCAAAGTATGTTGTCTTGAGAAAACAGCTCAGAATCTGGATTATTTATTTTGCTATTAAGTATTGCTACAAATCGGTGCAAGACGACGACCAGAGGTCTTGTAATCAATTACATTTGAAGCACAGGGAAATAATGAATTTACTGAGAAGAATGCTGTTTAGAGAAACATCAATGAATCTGGATTTTTATATTTCTATGAACTATTGCTAAAAATCGGTGCAATACATTAAGCTAAATTCTTATTATGAATAATAGCTGAAAAACTACCGAAACAATGAATATAATGCAAAGTATGTTGTCTTAAGAAAACAGCTGAGAATCTGGATATTTTATTTTGCTATTACGTATTGCATAAAAATTCGGTGCAAGACGATGAGCTGAGTTCTGTTTGTCAATTTTACTTGAAAAACTGCCTAAAGAATGTATTTACTGAGATGGATGTATTTTTAGCGAACACCTAAGATTCTTGATTTTTTATTTTTCTATGAGGTATTGCATAAAATTCGGTGTAAGACGCTGACCAGATACATTACTTTAATTTTAATTGAAAAATACACTTGAGAAAACACCACAGAATCTGGTTTTTAATATTGCCATGTAGAATTGCATAAAATCGATGGAAGACGATGAATTGAGGCCTTGGTGTCTATTTTACTTGAAAAGCTGCCTAAACAATGAAGTTACCGAGAAGGATGCTTTTTTCAGAAAACTCCACCATATCCGGAATTATATTTTGCTATAAAGAATTGCATAAAAAACGGTGTAAGACAAGAGGCCTTAGTATCAATTTTACATGAAGAAACTGCCTAAACAATGTATTTACTGAGAAGGATGCTGTAGTGAGAATACACCAAAGAATCTGTATTTTTTATATTTCTATGAAGCATTGCATAAAATTTGGTGGAAGACGGTCAGCAGATCTAGGGTAAATTTTTTTGAAAAAAAGCCGATGCAATGAATTTATTGAGAAGGACCCTGTTTTGAGAAATGACAACAGAATCTAGATTTTTAATTTTTCTATGAAATTATGCATTAAATTCTTCAAGACCATGAGCAGAAGCCTTGGTGGCAATTATAATATAAAAAATAGAAGAAACAATGAATTAAGTTAAAAGTATGCTGTCTTGAGAAAACTCCTCAGAATCTGGATTTTTATTTTGCTATGAATAATGGAATAATAATCGGTGGAAGACGAAGAGTAGAGGCCTAAGTGTCAATTTTAGTTGAAAAACTAGCCGTCAGTATGAATTTATTGATAAGGATGCGGTTTTGAGGGTCTTTAGTCTTAGGGTAAACTTAAGCTGAAAAACAGCCGAAAAAATGAATGTACTGAGAAGGATGCTGTTTTGAGAAATAACTACACAAGCTGTCTTATTATCCATAACAGTTGAAAACCAGCAGAAACAATGAATTTAGTGAGAAGAATGCTGTTTTGAAAAACACCTAAGAATCTGGTTTTTCATATTTCTATGAATAATTGCATAAAATTTGGTGCAAGACGATGAGTAAACGCCATAGTGTCAATTTAAGTTAAACACTACCCTACAGTATGAAATTAGTGAGAAGGATGCTGTTTTCCTGGAAACACCTCAGAATATTGATTTTTTATTTTTCTATTAAGTCTAGCATAAAATTAGACGCAAGGCAATGTACTACATGGAAATGGAAATACACAGAATTTTACATGGTCTTAGGGTAAATTTTAGCTCAAAAACAGCCGAAAAAATAAATGTACTGAGAAGGATGCTGTTTTGAGAAATAACTACACAAGCTGTCTTATTATCCATAACAGTTGAAAACCAGCCGAAACAATGAACTTAGTGAGAAGAATGCTGTTTTGAAAAACACCTAAGAATCTGGTGTTCTTATTTTATAATCAATTATTGCATAAAAATCGGCAAATAGATGATGAGTCTTAGTGTCAATTTTATTTGAAAAACAGCCGAAATAATGAATTAAGTGAGAAGGTTGCGGTCTTGTGAAAACTCCTCAGCTTCTGAAATTTTTATTTTGCTATGAAGTATTGCATTATAATTGGTGAAGGACGATGAGCCTTGTGTCAAATTTAGTTCTAAAACTGTCGAAAGAATGCATTTAGTGAGAAAAATGCTGTGTTAACAAAAGACCTCATAATCTGGACTTTTTAAATTGCTATAAAGAATATCATAAAACTCGGTCCAAGATGGTGATTAGAGATTGCTGCGGAGTCAAAAGCGTCAATTTTAGTTGAAAAAACGCCGAAATAATGAATTAACTAAGAAGGATGCCTTTTTGAGAAATGACAACACAAGGTGGATTCTATATTTTTCTATGAAGTATTGCATAAAATTTGGTGAAGACGATGAGCATCGGCCTTAGTGTACTTATACTTGAAAAATAGACGTAGTATGTAGTGAAAGGTATGCTGTATTGAGAAAATTGCTTAGAACCTTGATTTTTTATTTTACTATGAAATATTACTAAAAATCGGTGCAAGATGATCACCATAGGTCTTATTATCAATTATAGTAGAAAAACAGGGGATATAATGAATTTACTGAGAAGAATGCTGTTTAGAGAAACATCAATGAATCTGGATTTTTATATTTATATGAACTATTGCTAAAAATCGGTGCAATACATGGAGCTTAATTCTTATTATGAATAATAGCTGAAAAACTACCGAAATAATAAATATGATGCAAAGTATGTTGTCTTAAGAAAACAGCTGAGAATCTGGATATCTTATTTTGCTATAAATAATTGCATAAAAAACGGTGTAAGCCAAGAGGCCTTAGTATCAATTATACATGAAAAACTGCCGAAACAATGTATTTACTGAGAAGGATGCTGTATTGAGAATACACCAAAGAATCTGTATATTTTATATTTCTGTGAAGTATTGCATAAAATTTGGTGCAAGACGGTCAGCAGAAGCCTAAGTGTAAATTTTAGTTGAAAAAAAGACGATGCAATGAATTTAGTAAGAAGGACCCGGTTTTGAGAATAGACAACAGCATCTAGATTCTTTATTTATCTTTGAAATATTGCATTAAATTTTTCAAGACCATGTGCAGGGGCCTTGGTGTCAATTATAATTGAAAAATAGACGAAACAATGAATTCAGTGAAAAGTATGCTGTCTTGAGAAAACTCCTCAGAATATGGATTTTTATTTTGCTATGAATAATGGAATAAAAATCGGTGCAAGACGAAGAGTAGAGGCCTAAGTGTCAATTTTAGTTGAAAAACTAGCCGACAGTATGAATTTACTGATAAGGATGCGGTTTTGAGCTAACACCTCAGAATATTCATTTTTTATTCTACTATTAAGTCTAGCATAAAATTAGACGAAAGACGATGAACAGTAGTCTTAGGGTAAATTTTAGCTGAAAAACAGCCGAAAAAATAAATTTACTGAGAAGGATGCTGTTTTGAGAAATAACTACACAAGCTGTCTTATTATCCATAACAGTTGAAAACCAGCCGAAACAATGAATTTAGTGAAGAATCTGGAGTTTTCATTTTATAATCAATTATTGCATAAAAATCGGCAAAAAGATTAATGAGTCTTAGTCTCAATTTTATTTGAAAAACAGCCGAAACAATGAATTAAGTGAGAAGGTCCGGTCTTGAGAAAACTCCTCAGATTCTGAAATTTTTATTTTGCTATGAAGTATTGCATTGTAATTAGTGAAGGACGATGAGCCTTGTGTCAAATTTAGTTCAAAAACTGTCCAAAAAAAGCATTTAGTGAGAAAAATGCTGTGTTAACAAAACACCTCATAATCTGGATTTTTTAAATTGCTATAAAGAATATCATAAAACTCGGTCCAAGATGGTGTTTAGAGAATGCTGCGGAGTCATAAGCGTCAATTTTAGTTGAAAAACCAACGAAATAATGTATTTACTAAAAAGGATGCCTTTTTGAGAAATGACCACACAAGGTGGATTCTATATTTTTCTATGAAGTATTGCATAAAATTTGGTGAAGAAGATGAGCATCGGCCTTAGTGTACTAATACTTGAAAAATAGACGTAGTATGTAGTGAAAAGTATGCTGTATTGAGAAAACTGCTTAGAACCTTGATTTTTTATTTTACTATGAAATATTACTAAAAATCGGTGCAAGATGATCACCAGAGGTCTTATTATCAATTATAGTTGAAAAACAGGGGATATAATGAATTTACTGAGAAGAATGCTGTTTTAAAAAAACACCAATGAATCTGGATTTTTTATTTTGTAATGAACTCTTGCTAAACCTCGGTGCTAGACGAGTGTTATTATCAATATTAGTTGAAAATTTGCCGAAAAAAGAATTTAATGCAAAGTATGTTGTCTTGAGAAAACAGCTCAGTAACTGGATTTTTTATTTTGCTATTAAGGATTGCTACAAATCGGTGCAAGACGACGACCAGAGGTCTTATTATCAATTACATTTGAAGCACAGGGAAATAATGAATTTACTGAGAAGAATGCTGTTTAGAGAAACATCAATGAATCTGGATTTTTATATTTCTATGAACTATTGCTAAAAATCGGTGCAATACATTAAGCTAAATTCTTATTATGAATAATAGCTGAAAAACTACCGAAACAATGAATATAATGCAAAGTATGTTGTCTTAAGAAAACAGCTGAGAATCTGGATATTTTATTTTGCTATTACGTATTGCATAAAAATTCGGTGCAAGACGATGAGCTGAGTTCTGTTTGTCAATTTTACTTGAAAAACTGCCTAAAGAATGTATTTACTGAGATGGATGTATTTTTAGCGAACACCTAAGATTCTTGATTTTTTATTTTTCTATGAGGTATTGCATAAAATTCGGTGTAAGACGCTGACCAGATACATTACTTTAATTTTAATTGAAAAATACACTTGAGAAAACACCACAGAATCTGGTTTTTAATATTGCCATGTAGAATTGCATAAAATCGATGGAAGACGATGAATTGAGGCCTTGGTGTCTATTTTACTTGAAAAGCTGCCTAAACAATGAAGTTACCGAGAAGGATGCTTTTTTCAGAAAACTCCACCATATCCGGAATTATATTTTGCTATAAAGAATTGCATAAAAAACGGTGTAAGACAAGAGGCCTTAGTATCAATTTTACATGAAGAAACTGCCTAAACAATGTATTTACTGAGAAGGATGCTGTAGTGAGAATACACCAAAGAATCTGTATTTTTTATATTTCTATGAAGCATTGCATAAAATTTGGTGGAAGACGGTCAGCAGATCTAGGGTAAATTTTTTTGAAAAAAAGCCGATGCAATGAATTTATTGAGAAGGACCCTGTTTTGAGAAATGACAACAGAATCTAGATTTTTAATTTTTCTATGAAATTATGCATTAAATTCTTCAAGACCATGAGCAGAAGCCTTGGTGGCAATTATAATATAAAAAATAGAAGAAACAATGAATTAAGTTAAAAGTATGCTGTCTTGAGAAAACTCCTCAGAATCTGGATTTTTATTTTGCTATGAATAATGGAATAATAATCGGTGGAAGACGAAGAGTAGAGGCCTAAGTGTCAATTTTAGTTGAAAAACTAGCCGTCAGTATGAATTTATTGATAAGGATGCGGTTTTGAGGGTCTTTAGTCTTAGGGTAAACTTAAGCTGAAAAACAGCCGAAAAAATGAATGTACTGAGAAGGATGCTGTTTTGAGAAATAACTACACAAGCTGTCTTATTATCCATAACAGTTGAAAACCAGCAGAAACAATGAATTTAGTGAGAAGAATGCTGTTTTGAAAAACACCTAAGAATCTGGTTTTTCATATTTCTATGAATAATTGCATAAAATTTGGTGCAAGACGATGAGTAAACGCCATAGTGTCAATTTAAGTTAAACACTACCCTACAGTATGAAATTAGTGAGAAGGATGCTGTTTTCCTGGAAACACCTCAGAATATTGATTTTTTATTTTTCTATTAAGTCTAGCATAAAATTAGACGCAAGGCAATGTACTACATGGAAATGGAAATACACAGAATTTTACATGGTCTTAGGGTAAATTTTAGCTGAAAAACAGCCGAAAAAAGGGATGTGCTGAGAAGGATGCTGTTTTGAGAAATAACTACACAAGCTGTCTTATTATCCATAACAGTTGAAAACCAGCCGAAACAATGAATTTAATGAGAAGAATGCCGTTTTGAAAAACACCTAAGAACCTGGAGTTTTTATTTTATAATCAATTATTGCATAAAAATCGGCAAAAAGATGATGAGTCTTAGGGCCGCATTCAGATGTCTCCACTACATCGCCTAGTCGCAGCTTCACTCCATGAAGATTAGTGCTCCTTCTCCTGCAAATTGGCATTCAGCACCACTAATGCCACTCCTTCTTCCGGAGTGTTGATGGTCGCTATGTTGCCAACTTGACTCAAGTGTAAGCAGCGACATTTACGTAATCCTGGTTACGGTTATATACGGAACAAGGTGTAAAATAGAGGGAGTTTTGAACATCAATCCCATGGTCTCCATGGGATTGTATAAATGTTATTATATTATTCTTATATACATGATGAATAATTCAAATATTATTAGAATATCAGTCTCTTATTCGTAAAATAGCTATTCTCAGTACAAAATATATGCAATAAAAATAAGGATGGCACATTTTTCACACAGTTATAATATTGATTAGGTAACATTGGTTTTTATTAACAATCCATACTCTTACGTACATACACTCCACATTACTATGATATTTAATCATATGCATTCTAACATGCTCCTGTAAATGTGCAAAACATTAATTCTTCAAAAATATTTATTACCGCTGGTATTTTATCAGTTTCCAAGCGACGTCCCTGGTTCGAAACTCTCTCCCACCAGAACATTTCGCCCGATCACCCGAATATTTCGTAAGATACTTACAATTATATGATTGCAGAGCTTAAGTTCTTTTTTCTCTTGCGATTAGTTTTTCCAAAAAAGCACAGCGCTGGATAGTCACGCACCAGGTAAATTAGAACAAATGTTGTACGTGCGTCGGGACTGCGTGGCCAGAGATACGGAAATTAAAAATCACGATCACACTTCATGCTCTTCCGTTAATTTCGTACACAAAAAACGACAGGGCGTGCGGACGTATTTCCGCCACGTGCTAATTACTTACGTGATTTAGGTAAATAACGTAAATAACTATTTTACGTAATAATTACGCAATTTTAGCATATTACGTAATTAGTACGTGAAATAGTTAAAATGCATCCCGGGTAAACAGATTAAAAATATGTAAAACCAGAGACAGTCGTACAACGAAACTGCGACGAAAAAAAATTGGAGGAGGAGAGTTACGAACCAGGAGCGACGACACTGCGAAGCAAGAACCTAACCCCTAATCCAAACTGCCTGTCGTTTGAGTAACCTACAAGTTTTGGTTCATTACCCAGAATCCGTAATCAAGATATTCCTGCCAAACAGTTTCATTGATCGCACACAAGTTGATATCAGTGTACTCTTGCTATGTTGCTTGATATTACAAAACGTAACAATGACGCTTAATAACCTTATATCGCATGAAAACAGCGTTTATATTTGCGAAGCGTCGACCATTATACGCCGTCGGCCATGTTGATATTCTATGTAGTGGTGATTTTAGGGTGGGTAGGGGTCAAGGTGAGTCACCTTGGGTAGGGGTACCCTGCCACTTTAGGCCAGCTGTTACTACAAGAGCAGTGAGACCGCCACTCCATAGAGCTTCTGAATACAATGTAGTGCTGTTTCACGTCATAAGGAGTAGAAGCTTCACTCCATACGAGGTTGTGAATACGGCCCTTAGTGTGTGACACACCGCACCCATTTCCTAGCCTTTCTCTTTCCGGGTTTTCCCCTCCCCCTCCCCCCACCTCCCTTCGTTCCCACTAAACTACCCACTTCCCCCTCTACCTCTCTCATCCCCTTGTCCAGCCTTCCACACCCAATTGTTCCTAGTGTATTTAAAGATGTGATTTCCTTGTATTTGTACCTGAAGATGTCGCTCAAGCGATGAAACTGGTCGTATTAAACTTACTTCTGTGAAATTTACAATTTTTTTCATTCCGATATGAAGCAATTTCACAAAGCTACGCCTCAAACCATTCAATTTTTCCCTTAGTGTTAATTTTAGTTGAAAAACAGCCGAAACAATGAATTTAGTGATAAGCTGTCTTGGGAAAATAGCTCAGAATCTGGACTTTATATTTTGCTATGAAATATTGCATTAAAATCTGTTTGAGACGATGGGTAGAGGCATTACTGATAATAATAGTCGAAATACAGCTGAAAGAAAGATCTAAGTGAGAAGGATGCTGCCTTGAGAAAACTCCTCAGAAACTGGATTTTTTTATTTTGCTATTAAGTATTGCATAAAATCGGTGCAATACAATGAGCAGAGCCCTTAGTGTTAATTTTAGTTTATAAACAGCCGAAACAATGCATTTAGTGATAAGAATGTTGCCTTGAGAAAACAGGTCAGAATCTGGATTTTTTATTTTGCAATGAAATATTGCAAAAAAATCGGTGCAAAACCGTTAATTACCTTACCGTCAATTTTATGTTAGAACAGTCGAAACAATGATCTTAGTGAGAAGGATGCTGCCTTGAGAAAACTCCTCAGCATCTGTATTTAATTACTTTGCTATTAAGTATTGCATAAAATCGGTGCAACACAATGAGTAGAGGCTTAAGTGTATATTTTATTTGAAAAACAGTCGAAAAAATGACAGTGAGAAAGATGCTGTCTAGAGAAAAAAACATAGAATCTGGATATTTTATTTTGCCTTTAAATATTGCATAACAATCGGTGCAAGACGATGAGCAGAGCCCTTAGTATTAATTTGGGTTGGAAAACAGCCGAAACAATGAATTTAGTGATAAGAATGCTGTCTTGAGAAAACATCTCAGAATCTGGATTTTGAATTTAGCTAAGGAGTATTGCATAAAAATAGGTGGAAGACAATGAGTTAGAGGCTTTAGACCTAATTTGACTTAAAAAAACAGTCGAAACAATGAATTTAGTGAAAAGGTTGCTGTCTTGAGAAAACAGCTTAGAATCAAGATTTTTTATTTTGCTATGAAGTATTGCTAAAAATCGGTTCAAGACGATGAGCAGAGGTCTTTTATCAATAATATTTGGAATGCAGCTGAAATATTGAATTTACTGAGAAGGATGCTGTTTTGAGAAAACACCACTGAATCTGGATATTTCATTTTGCTATGAGGTATTGCATATACATCGGTGCATTACGATCAGCAGAGGCCTTAGTGTCAATTTTAGTTGAAAAACAGCCGAAAGAATGAATTTAGTGAGAGGGATTCTGTTCTGAGATAACACCTAAGAATCTGGATTTTTTATTTTTCTATTAAGTATTGCATAAAATTCTGTGCAAGGCGATGAGCACAGACTTTAGTGTCAATTTTAGTTCAAAAACAGTCGAAGCAATGAATTTACTGAGAAAAATTCTATCTTGAGAAAACCCCACAGTATATGGATTTTTTATTTTGCTATGAGGTATTGCATAAAAAGCGGTTAAAGACGATGAGCAGAGGCCTTTGCTTCAATTTTATTTGAAAAAACAGCCAAAAAAATGGTTTTAGTAAGAAGTATGCTGTCTTAAAAAAACTCCTCAGAATCTGAATGTTTTATTTTTAATGAAGTATTGCATAAAAATCGGTGCAAGACGATGAGCAGAGGCCTTGAGAGCATGCCATAGAATATACGGTCATACGTTGAAAACGTATTCATTATCAATATTCATGTGGCGGTTATTAATGGTATATAAATACGAGTTTATTTATGATGAATTGGTAATGCTCCGCTCTGGGGTAAGCAACCACATTCATTATATTCATCCGATTATCACAAATCTTAAGTTTTAGAACTTATATTAATTACTTTATTACCTTCAGAGACGGTATTGATAAAAAATAAATGTTTTCCTACGGAGGCTTGGGTACTCTTACGAAAACCGTATTTATCACCATAAAAGATCAATAGTTTTCATAATTATACAATTTGCACATTATTAGAATGGATATGATTGTGGTTTCTGTACCCTTCAGGATAATTAAGTGACATACATTGCCTACCGACAGCTCTTCACGTTCAGCAATTTTGTTTCTGTACTGGTATTTTCATGAAATAACTGTTGTTTGTTTACAATGTAAGCAAAATAAAAATCGTTTACACTCAAGGGTAACTATAGTTCTTAATATACTTACAATTAAGAACGACCCCCCCATGGAGACGTTGTAAATACAAAATGAAATGGAAAGGATTATTGTCGGCAGGAGATTTATTGCTTTTCATCGAGCAGTTTAATAACTAATGAAAGGTTCTGTAAACTGAAAATAGTTCACATTAATACTGTCTTGCTTCACATTACTACTGTCTTTGCAATGAAGTATAATATGGCACATCACACTTTCCCCGTCTACTATTATGAGTATTTACACATCATCAAGCCAGGAATTCTCTCGCCGCAAGTTTTAATCAAGACAGTTTACTACAAACATTGTCACTTCCTTCGACACGGAAATGGCTAATAAATCTCTCCCCTATCACTTCAAATGAATTCATGCTATCCTTCTGTTACTATTATTGTTTATAAATCGTGGTCGGTTTGCGAGGGTATTTGCAGTGGTCAGTTTACAGAGGGGCATGGGATGGAACCTCTGTGGTCCTCCGGTAAGTTTATAAATAACACTTTCCAGTAATTCTTAACTAGATTTAATGCTTACCAGATAAATGAACATGCTTGAAATTTTCCGATACAACGACCACAGAAACTAAAACAGGCCCCACCAATGACTACAAAGTCGATAGAAACACCACAGTCCACTAATTTCTCAAAAACAAACACAGATGTCTCACTTTCTCTAATCGTAGCCTACACCGGGCTTCTACATATGCATATAAAATTGCCAAAACTTGAAATGCAGACGCCCAGCCCTTTCAATAAGTAAACAAACGTCGAATATACACCCGATACTACTCGAAGTAAACACTATAAACATTTGAACGTCATTCAGCGAGCTGATTTACGTCGCGCTATCCAGATTGCCCGGTCTTCAGAATCGGGGAATAATATTAAAACCCGGGCGGTCGTTATCTGCCGTTCAGAATACCATATTTCGACCGCGCTATGGGATATCTGTAGAATAGCGACTTCCGGTGACTCTTCGGCATTCAGAATAGCAAATCATGACTGGGTCGTAATAATCTTGTATATATCGACTTTTTCCACTATAAAGACGTATAAGGCCGGCCTTATCTCGTTCAGAATAGCAGCCCAATAATATCTCTTTCCTCACGGATGCTTCGTCACCCACACAGACACCAACCAGCCCTAGATGGTCTAGTTCTAGTAGATGGTCCCTGTGATAGACGAGTGGTAGAAAATAAGTGGGTTTTTAAAATTAAAGGGGGGGATGAAAGGTATGTAAGGTATGTCGACACAGGGCTCGACTCGTAGCCAAAGGTTAATCAGGAGCAAGGTATAGATTATGATGATGACTACTCTCCTGTTGTCCGTAACTCATCATTCTTAACTCTGTTGGCCCTAGCTGCATAAATAATGTTAGAAATTGACCATAGAGATGTGGTAACAGCTTTTTTGAATGGTGATCTTGAAGAAGAGATCTACATGAAACAACCTGAGGGCTTCGTAAAAGATAATCAAAAGCGTAAGTTTGGTTTGCTGAGGAAAGCTATATAAGGTTGAAGCAAGATTCAAGGGCGTGGAATAAGAAGCTGCATAATGCTCTTGTTGATGTAGGCTACAAGAAATCTAAATATGAACCATGTGTTTACAGTATATTTATAGAAAATGGTATTGTTGTTATAGCTGTTTATGTGAATGATATTGTTGTCTTCTCCAGTGACAAACTTGAAAAGAATAAAGTTAAGGCAGATCTCATAATTAAATGTAGAGATTTGGGTGAGGCAAAAAATTGTCTTGGATTAAGACTTAGTCGGGAGAGGATTAAGGTGGCTGGGTCGAAATTTACAGGTGTATAGATTTTGTTCATAATTGCAGTATTTGTTCCTTTAATTATGCTCTAAAATTCTACGAGAAAATTTTTTGGGGTTTTCGGTGTAGTTTTTGAGATACTTAAGGTTTCTTTAACATGGAGCCTTATGGCGCACCCCGCTTCTTAAGGGTCAATTATGTATTATTTACGTTTCTACCATACAGATTTTCTCCAAAAACTGAATTGATGTGGATATTAGCCAACAATTTCTATTCTGAGAAAATCAACCAGTGTTATCGACTTATTTCCTCCGTATATATGAAAGAAATAAAATATTCCTTAAATTTTCAAATATCGCGGGCGGAGTTTTGAGGTGCATTTGGCAACGTGGAATCAGACGAGGGAAAGCGAACGCGCGAGAAACCACAACAAATCACACCACAAAGTCCGCGAATATTACAATGTAGCCCCCTTGACAGAATTCTCGACATAGATTAAAGAAGAAAGAAGAATTCTCTTCTTTAATTCAAGGAGGCTACTTGTACAAAATGTAATATTCGTGCTTTAATCTATGGTTCTTGAGAATAGACGAATACGACACCTACCGTTACGACCGCTGAAACACAGAAACAATTGCCTACACAACAGCAGTGCCGAATTTCAGAATGTGCGTTGTTGCCGAGTAAAAAAGAGAGATTAAATAAATGGTTTAAACAAATGTTATAAATGTTTAAGCATTTTATCACAATTATTTCCTCACTAAAAAGTATGCGAATACCCATAGCACAAAATTACATACTTTTTCAATCCATAAATCAAAACCAACATCTACAAGGTCAAAGGATATGCACAGAGTGACAACGTTCAGGTTGCCAGAAACCGAATCAAGTCAAGTTTTATGTTATGTTTCATGTCAATAATTAAATTAAAAAGGGCAATGTTTCAATATGACTTGAGAATTTGAGGCATCCGGTTAAAATGTCGTGTAATTTAATCACCTCCAAGCAATTTTTTAGTGCCATTGAAATTATATGAGTGCTAGTTCTCAACGACTCACGATTACCGAACCAGCCACCTTAAGGGAGAGGGAGTAAGAATTTATGTAGAGCAGGGACCCTACATCGAATACTTTGTAATATATTCCCTCTATCACACATTTATTACAAAATAACATGCACAAAATATAAAATTTCCATTACAAAATGCAACTCAAAATAAATTAAACGCAAAAAATTCAACATTCACTTCTCTTCAAGCTCGCACCTAACAGACCATTAACTTTTTCTAATTCCTTTTCTTTTGAGCCACTTCTTAATTCAAATAAGACATAACAACCACACCAATGATATCTCTTCCCCACACGGATGCCTCGTCACCCACACAGACCAACCAACCAGCCCTCAAGTAATGCCCTTTCTTAAGCACGCGTCACTTTTTGGCACACCAAGCTGAGGAAAGCTAACATTCCCTTTTGCCTTACCAATGTTTAGTGAGATCTCTTATAGTAAGTATCTCTCTGTGTAGTAAGAACAGAAGTTTCACATGCATTGAGTGTTCTGACAAGGGGAGTGTCCGAGTTCCGGGTCTAGGATTTTGACGAAATTTGCCAGGCAGGTAGTCCTTGATGAGTTATTTACGAATCACCCCCCATATAGGGTTATATATCCAGAAACTTCGTCAAAAAACGAGTTTGAAATATTTGATTTCAAATATAAAGACAATAATTAGCCATGTTTATTCAGTGCAGTTTGGGTTAGGGGTAAAGTACTCGCTTCACAATGTCGACGTCCCAAGTTCGAGACTATTCGTGTCCAATTTTTTTTTCATCGCAATTTCGTCGTCCGACTTTCCCTGGTTTTACATCTTTTCAATCTGTTTACCCGGGATTCATTTTAACTATTTTACGTAATAATTACGTAATTTGCTAAAATTACGTAATTAGTACGTAAAATAGTTAATTACGTTATTTACCTAAATCACGTAATTAGTACGTGGCGGAATTACTTCCGCACGCCCTGTCGTTTTTTGTGTATGAAATTAACGGAAGAGCATGAAGTGTGATCGTGATTTTGAATTTCCGTATCTTTGGCCACGCAGTCCCGACGCACGTACAACATTTGTTCTAATTTGCCTGGTGCCGTTATTGTCCAGCGCTGTGCTTTTTTGGAAAAACTAATCGCAAGAGAAAAAAAGAATTTAGGTTTTGTAATCATATAATTGTAAGTATCTACCGAAATGTTCGGGTGATTCTAACATGCTCCTGAAAAGGTGCAATACATTAATTCTTCAAAATTAATTGTTACCGCTGGTTTTTTATCAATTTCCAAGCGACGTCCTTGATTCGAAACTCTCTCCCACCCGAATATTTCGCCCGATCACCCGAACATTTCGGTAGATACTTACAATTATATGATTACAGAGCTTAAGTTCTTTTTTTCTCTTGCGATTAGTTTTTCCAAAAAAGCACAGCGCTGGACAATAACGGCACCAGGCAAATTAGAACAAATGTTGTACGAAGGTCGGGACTGCGTGGCCAAAGATACGGAAATTCAAAATCACGATCACACTTCGTACTCTTCCGTTAATTTCATACACAAAAAACGACAGGGCGTGCGGAAGTAATTCCGCCACGTACTAATTACGTGATTTAGGTAAATAACGTAATTAACTATTTTACGTACTAATTACGTAATTTTAGCAAATTACGTAATTATTACGTAAAATAGTTAAAATGAATCCCGGGTAAACAGATTAAAAATATGTAAAACCAGGGAAAGTCGTACGACGAAATTGCGATGAAAAAAAAATTGGACACGAATAGTCTCGAACTTGGGACGTCGACATTGTGAAGGTTCAAATTTTTTTTATTGCGGTGGATTTCTTTCGTGTCCAGAGGACATACAAGTACATATCTTCAAAAAATTAACACACTCCAAAATTAGTTTACAGTGACAAAGTAAGAACAAACAGAAGGTGAAATCTTAAAAAGAAAAAGGGAGAAAAAACATGAGAGTGACTTGGTAGAGGTCTCAAAAAGAGGGGAGGTGGCGGGCCGGACACCTCGTCTCCTTGCCGCACCCGACCCGCGTCATTCTGTTGGCGACCAGTGCACAGTGTCTTTCACGCTGATGCGGATCAGTCCCCGAAGCTGGCCCTGAGGTGCTCACGCACCTGCCTCTTCACCTCCTCGGGCACTTCCCGGAGCACTGGAGAGTGTAAGCATCGCAGGAGAAGATGGTGACTAGAATATGGGAGTCGGTTTAGTCGGGCGTGAACAAGGGAGGACACTAGTGCGGCCAATGCGACCGCTTTAAAAAAGGGGAAAAGCCGGAAGTTAAGGGTAATTAAATTTTGCAGTGAAATTACACAATTGCCAAAGATATCAAACATTTTGTAGATTTTCTTTAGCACCTCCCATTCGAGTAAACGCTCATCGCAGCCCACTACGTAATGAACCAATGAGTCCACCCGCCGGCAAAGAGGACAGCGGGGAGAGTCGGAGAGTCTCATTTTGAATTTATTCTCGAGGGTGGGCAGCAGGTTGCCAATAACCGCGTACATCGTACTCCGCAACTGAGCATTCTTACAAGACGCATTCCAGTTGCGGAACGAAGACGCCGATCCTGTGCCCGCCGCTACTACATGAGGACGAACCATCCGCCGGTACATCACCCTCGAGACGAAGGCTTCTCCAGGCATCAGGGCGTCCACGGTTCGCAACATAAAGGTTTCAGCCTGCCTGAAGGGCGGACTGTGATGTGCGAAGTCTAGAGCATCTTTCGCCGTCTCCCTCCACGCCGGCCGATCGTCACCTAGAGCGCCGGCGTGGAGTTTCGCGTACATAGTGTGAGCCTTGACTAGAATATGATTGAGGCCTAGTCCGCCCTGTACTGGGGGACTGTAAAGCTGCACCCTCGATATTTTCTTTACGTGATTTTTCCAAATAAACCTATTCGTAGCTATAATCAACTCAGCGTGCACCAGGGGGGATAACGGCCAGATGTGGGCCACGTGCCAGATCCTGGGCAGTATGAACTGCTCCACGAGACGAACCCGGGCCGTGAGCGGGAGCCGAGGCGGCAGGGAGAAGCGGGCAAGGATAAAGTGGTGGTCGGATAGGGAATGGGGAGAGGTTTGGGTATTTTGGAAAGAGGGTGTAAGGGATTTGGATAGGAAGAGGTAATCAATTCTCGTCCACGAGGAACGGCTGACTCTGGTGTAAGGAATCACGGGTGCAGGAAATAAAACTGCAGCGTCCGTCGCGCGAATCGCGTCGAGCAAATGCTCGAGCGCCCGGCTGGGACGGTAGGTCAGGCGGTCGCGATTTGAAATACTGTCCTCCCGTCGATAAATTGTATTAAAGTCTCCTCCGAGGATGGCTTTCCCGGAGAAAGAGTGCAAATAATTCAAGAGCGAGACCGAGAAGAAAGACTCCCTCTCCGCTCGACGTCCCTCACCAGCGGGGGCATAAATGTTGATGATATGAATACCCGCTGCAACAAGCGCTATAATCCGGCCGTCAGGGTGGCGCCGCACCGCGCGCACAGGGATTGTGCGACGCACAAGTGTGGTGACGCCACCCCTTGGACCGTAGAAATTGCTGAATTCATCGTAGACGGCGTCACGCCAAACGACGCCGTCTACCGTTTCCTGAAGTAGGATAACGTCTGCCTGAAGGGCCAAGAAACAGGATTTAATGACGTTAATTTTCGACGGCGAGGAAACCCCCGCCGTGTTGAAAGTGATGACACAAAGACTCATAATTGAGGGAACTAAGCGTAAGCTACTTAGAACCCTTGTTCACACCCGACCCACGTGGCCGGCAGCGCTTCGTCCTGTTCCGTGTCTGTGGTGTCCTCTGCGAGTCGGTCGTAGACGCGTCCGACTCGGCCATCGTGGCGTTCCCCATCTCCACGGACCCCGCAGCAGACAAAGGAGGCGACGGAGACGGCGCGCTGGGAGACGAGGATGGAATGGAAACTGTTAGGGGCTGATACAGCGGGAAGGAGAGTGCTAATGGGGCCATGGGGTCCAGCTCCTGGCTCCGACCCGCCGCAGACTCCACCGAGGACCCGCCCTCGCCCACCTGGGTACATATCAAAACAGATCCAGTACTAAGGGGGCCAAAGGCCGCTTGTTCTCCGGCGGGGATTATCTCATCAGGGAGATCGGGTGCCAAGGGGAGCACGGCTTCGGCCGTCCCCTGCTCCGACAGGATGTAGGAAGCGGCGCTCGCGCTGGCCGTCGTCTCCGGGTCCTCCGGTTCCCTCCCGGCTGTGTCGGCTCTCAAGCGCTGTCCGGGTGGAGCTCCGTCATCTTCTCCACTGCTGCTGGCCCGAGAGTGCTTACCAACAAGGGGCTGGGCCGTTTCCAGACTGGGCCGTAAGCAGGGGGGCGCACTCGGTCTCAAAATGTCAGCCGGCGACTTTGTCACCGGAACAGGAACTGCTCGTGAAACGGGCATCAGTAACGATTCCGTGGAACCGATCAGCTGTGCACGCGCGGAGGTAAGTTCAGTTGTTGTCACGACCCGGGTGGGGGCAGGCGGGGCGGAGGTCTCCTCACCTCGTGGTTCACCTCCCCTCCCCGCCGTTTTCCGATGCGCGCGCCGTTGCGGTTGAGGCACGGTGGGCGGGGAAAGATGGGCGGGTTCCCCTCCGACATGCTTCGATGAGGATTGAGTTACCGGCCTCTCCTCCCCACGTGGGGCGTGGGCGGGGGGCGATCGGGAGTCGAACGGCGCACCCGCTCCTTCCGGTAGCTCAGGGCTCGGCACGTGGTGCGGCGTTGTAAGTTTCGGCGCTTCCGGAGGCCCGGCCGCGATCAGAATCTCCTTAGGTGTTACGCCGTTCGGGACGGTGACAGGGTCAGGGGGCGGGGGAGCCGTTGATGCCGGTGGCGTCGGGGGAGGGGGAGCCTCGACCTCGGCGATAGCGCGTGCTCGCCGTTCCCGTTCCTCCTCGTCTTCTGGTGACTCAGGAATCGGCTGGGCTGCGTCGGCGTAACGACGCGGTTGGCTGTTCCTAGGTCATTCCTTCCGTTCATGTCCCGTCATCCCGCAACGGGCACAGGTCCTTTTCTGCCCGTGGTAGACCACAAGTGCTGTCTGACCCATTATCTCTACATACGAAGGTATGTCTCGTTCGATCACCATTTTCACTACTCTTGTTCAAGTTCGTATGGGCATCAGCCGATCGCCGTGCCACGTGCTGTGCGTGAGGTTCAATGTACGGCCATAATTTCTCATGGTGTCGAGGATTGCCATGTCCGGTACCTCCTCAGGGAGACACTGAACCCGAACATTCACTGGGGACCCCCCAAGAGCTCTTCCCAGGGTTACGGTGGTGCGTGGGTTTTCCGCGGACGGGAACGGCATACTGGGCGATAGCTTCGCCATTGCCCGGTTGAAAGTGTCGTCATTCAAAAATTTCACATAAACTTGAGCACGGTTGTTACCAAACATTAAACTACTGAGGTCATCGTATCGTAGGCCCAACGTGTCTTGGCAAAAGACGTGTGCCTCGTACGGTGTCGCGTATTTCACTCCATGGTTCGTTTCTATGCACAACGATCGGGTTCTCATGTCAGGTATAACTTGCGTCATCTCAAAAAGTGGTAGAATTATATCCACTATCACTAGAAGCACAGCACTGAAGCAGGCCGCCGAGACGGCCTGCGCGAGGGCGATTAAAAGGTAGCCTCTCGGAGGGCAGTCTGCACAATGTCACAGGTAAAGTCACAGAAATCAGCGGAAAGCGCAGGAAGTCACTGATAGTAACTATAGCAGTACACCATGCAGGTAGCGGCAACACCGCACAAAGTCACTGGTGGGGGCCTCCCCCCTCCACCGGCGGCGGTTTGCAGGAGCTCCACTAAAACACGTCCGTTCACCAAGACACCGAAGCGAGTACTTTACCCCTAACCCAAACTGCACTGATTAAACATGGCTAATTATTGGCTTTATATTTGCAATCAAATATTTCAAACTCGTTTTTTGACGAAGTTTCTGGATATTGTGACCTCGGTCACGTGGGGGTGGGGGGATGTGGGGGTGGTTTCGAGGTGCGCGGACAAATGCGGGAAAAGCTGGGGGACGTGTGGGTAACCCCGGGCACCTGGATGGGAGGTGGAAAGGGACGGAAAGGAGGGTGGGGGGAGGGGAGAAGGTATGGGGGGAATCCTCCGATGACTGGAGTGCTGAGAGAAGGTGTGGGGTGAGATCCTCCGATGACTGGAGCGCTGAGAGAAGGAGAGATTTGACACGAATCTTTGTGGTCTTACGTTTAATGAAATCACAAAAAAAAGCAAGAACGAAACGCAAGCAATAATACATTAAATCGCCCACTCTCACCGGTGTTGGCGGCAACTGAACCACAGTAATTAACAAAGTTAATAGTCACACAAATGTAAAAGAAAACCAGTGAACGAAAAAAAATGACTTCCCTTCCTAAACTTTTCGACAATCCATCAAAGTCAGATACACTAAAACAATGAAACACCAGAATTGCAACCCTACGAAAAGAACACACACGCAATCACACATCGGAAGGGTCACGCTCCTTCGAGCCGCACCATCGCCGGGGAGGGGGGGGTTCTTCTGTACTTGGGGGGGAGAAACTTGGATTCCGGAGGCCGCCGAACTGTGTCCTTGTTCTCGGTGGGGGGGGGCGGAACGGTGGGGACTCTCTTCTTTCTTCTCGAAACGGTCAAGGACGCACACGGGAGGGGTCGGAAAACGGGGAATTGGGGTTGTGGGGGTGGGGGAATGAATCACACTCTTCGTCCATTCACACATACATGTTCCACTTGAACAAACATACCCTAAGTCAAACATAAAATTAAGCTCTCCTTCCCTCACGCGTATCCATACTACTCCTACTATGTCACCGGCCAAACGGCAACGGTTACAATATATAACCCTATATGGGGGGTGATTCGTAAATAACTCATCAAGGACTACCTGCCTGGCAAATTTCGTCAAAATCCTAGACCCGGAACTCGGACACTCCCCTTGTGAGTCAATTCAATTCAGATAACAATGAAACTAATTGGAAATGTGCCACAAGGGTTTTGAGATACTGAAAGGGGACTTTAGAGTATAGTTTTGCTTTCAGAAAAAGTGACAAGAACATTGAAGGAAAGAACAATAGGTAGCATAGCAAAGAGATAGAAGGGGAAATATTTTAGAGTAGTCTGTAATGAATGATGCATGCATTAACAACCAATCACTTAATTACTACGCAGATACTAACAATGTAATTGCATGAGAACCTATAGTAGCTTGTTTGCATGTCCATAGTGCTTGCTTGGGTATCTTCACCCCCTGCCACACACTTGTGGCTTTCAGGATATCGCGTGGTTGTGTATGTAGACGAATATTTATTTGTGAAAACTCTGCTGTAGTTGTGGTTTTGTCTAACTAACTTTTATGGTCACGCCCTGCCACGGCAGAAGTAACGGTTTCCGCAAAATGCTGAGCGAAGATGTTATCTGATCGAATTTGGATGGTTCTCGCCAGGGTGCTATAGCCACTGGCTGTTAGTGGCAAAAGTTATGCACGATAATTACTTTAGATGTCGAAGATAATTTAACTGCAGCACTACTACTGTGAGGTTTAGAAACTTGAGAATAGTAAGAGAGATAGTAAAAGCTATGAACGCCATGAAATAGATACAACTTTATTCTATTGCCAATAACTGCACGTACATTTTA
This sequence comes from Platycnemis pennipes, assembly GCA_933228895.1. Classification (NCBI taxonomy): domain Eukaryota; kingdom Metazoa; phylum Arthropoda; class Insecta; order Odonata; family Platycnemididae; genus Platycnemis; species Platycnemis pennipes. The sequence goes on from OW121851.1 coordinate 195,700, forward strand.
ATTGAAAATGCCGGAGTGAAATGCTAGAGGACAATATTACCAGAGGTGGCATACGATAATTATTTTATAGTAATGTAGGGTGTTTGAAAGACTGTTAAGCACATACCCATGAAGTTAATTTACATTGTATTCGGAGTCGAACCGGAGCTGGCGTACCTATCATAGTTCATCTACATCTACATATTCATCTACGTAATACCCTGCGAGCCACCACAAGTGTGAGTGGGAGGGGGTTAAGATCACCAAACAAGTACTATTGACATGCAGTAAGGATATTTAATGGAGACAATGCTAGATAATACTGCCACATGCAGCTAGATGGTTCAATGGATATGGAGGTCTAGGCAGGCCGAAGGTCAATTGGAGTCTGATCACGAGGAAAGGCTCGATTTACTTTCGTTTGAAAGAGGGGGAGGTGGGGGGGAAAGTAGCAAGGGGATCGGATTTCGAGGTGTAGCTGATGTTGCCCGAAGGAGAGTCTTTGTTTCATTCGGAGGTCGCGTTTCAACGGGGGAGGGGGGAGAAGGGGGGTGGAGAGGGGTCGGTTTGAGACTCGAATGTCGGAAAAACAAAAGAAGGGATTCATTTGAGGAGGACACCCAGGGGGAGAGGGTGGGGAGAGGGGAAGGGCCCCCTCCCCTCCCTCCCTTCCCCCTCCCCTGACACCCTCTGATCATTCACGTCAAATACATCGCCCGCCTTCGTATCGCATCGGACATCCCGTTAACCGCAGAAGCGACTGGCGTACACACTTGCGTACACTGAGCGACGATTCATTTGAGAGCCCGAGCTCGCACACCCCTATCGAGAGTTCATGAAGGTATATAAAGAACTGGGGCACATGGAAAGAGTTTCTGTTCCAGACACTCAGGGCGAGCGGGCCTCACCATGCTGTTATTCAAGACTCCTCTCCGAAACTTTGTGTGGTATTTGATACGTCTCGTCGCACTCATGAGCAATATCGCCTGAATGATTTTCTGCTGGCAGGACCTCCTCTGCAAAGGGACCTCGGTCTCGTGCTGACCAAATGGCGGTGTCACCGATTCGTGTTCACTGCCAATATAATCAAAGCCTACATGCTACTGATCAGGACCTGCAACGAATACCGTTAACGAGTACCGTTGACAACGGTCACATATGGTACCGCCTACGCACCGTTATCAGCGATGCGTACACTTAACAGATAGCAGAGGATGAAGGCCATGGTTTCCCACTCGGAGCTGCTTGCCTCCGTGATGACTCTTACGTCAATGACATCTTCCCGGGTGCCGATGAATTAGGCCGACTCAGCTCAGAAAATTGGAATTTTCAATTGTATATTATAGCTAGGATAGAATACTAGGATAGAAAAGACTAGATATACCTATCACTACGTATGGTTTTCCGTAATTATAAGCAGATTCTTACACCCAACTGTTATATTTAATGTCTCAGTGCAGTTATGGGTAGAGCATCAAAGTGGTTCTTAGCAAATAGTTTTGTTCTTAATAAGGACAAATCTCAGGTGGCAACCGTTTCATTTTGTACATTGGTAATTCATTGTGACAACTTACAGTTGCTTGGTTTTAATTAAGATAGTAAATTACAGTGGGGTCCTCACATCTCAAAACTTTATACTAAATTATCGAAAGCTACTTACATGCTCCACAAATAAAAAAACTCAGATTTCTCAGGATTACCTGCGAAGAAACTACTTTCCCTTACTTCACTGGCATTTAAAGTACGGAATCCAATTATTGGGTCATGCCCCAGTCTCCAAAGATATATTTATTCTGCAAAAAAGGGCAATCAGGATCAGGTTTAATGTTTTAAAATTGCACTTTTAATCCCTAAATGAATTTACTGAAGGTAAAAATTTTGACATCTCCTTCTGATATTGAGGTTTGTGTTGTTTTTCTTGACTAAGACTATTGCAATGTATTTTGCTGAATGTCCGATAAAAATAAATCATAGTTACGACGCAAGTTCTTTAGATTTGTAACTCGTTCCGATAAACTAGCCTTCATTCTCCGCATTAATAATAATTATAAACAAGGGATGGAAAGTAAATATCTATCATTTCTTAGATAGCAATCGAAATTTGGAGGCAAACGACGGAAACTTGATGCCGCTGGCTTTAAATGCACACATGTTCACGATATCACACAAGTATTATCGAAAAAAAGTATCGAAAAAATACTCGCACAACCTCCTTGAGCTCCATTGCTTCTTGTCTAAAGCTTTGTTTACTTAATTACCGAAGCAACACAGCTGTAGCCACCTTGAATTTTTGATACGAGGCTTTACATTGGTCCTTCGTCAGTTCAGTCAGAAGTTCGTCAGCATCGCCTTAAAAATGTTTCAAAACGTGAGTTGTCTCCCATCCGGTTCGGAGAAAGTTTTCGCCGATGCCCAGTTACAGAATTCCGACCAGAGACAATTTTGGGCGAGAACTCTTTCTCCAAAACGAGACGCCTAAAGTTACAGAATTCCGCCCATGGTTTTGAAGATGCGATGCCTAGCTGTCTTCGCGCAGGAAGGATCCCTCTTCTGCTATGGCTCTTTGATTCCCGAAGTGTCTTTTCTAACATGAAACGATAATTATTTTGGGCTCTCCTCTAAATATTTTGCTTAGCACTTTATTTTAAAAGCGGTTCAATGAGGCAGTTTTTTTCCTGATACGTTCAGTAAGTGTTTCTTTTGTAAGTTGCTTTCGTTCCTATTTTTTCCCCCTAAACCACTCTAGTTCTTGATGTGAAGTAATCTTTCAGCCTTGAAGTCTGCATCTACATTGTGTCCTGCAAGGCACCATAAAGGTGCGTGGCAGGGGGTGAATATTCACCATACATTTGCTAATGTTAAAATGCCTAAATAGTCGGTTAGTTATTATATTTGTCCCTCCAGCTGAATATGAATGGGCACCTTCAGCTAGAAAATTGGAACAGCATTCCCATTTTTGTAAAGGTAATGGTTTGAATACTGATGGTATTTATGTATTTCCGGTAATTTATTTACAGTTGGAGCGAGAGATAGCTCCATATTCCAAGTTAGGAATCGTCCTTTGCAATAAATGCTAAAATCTTAATATTATTCATACATTTGACTATTCTCACTACCGTTGAATTTCAAAGGGACCTTCAGGTAGTATGTTTTAAATTTCAGAATGTCGTAGAATTTGCAAAATAAAAAAACCCGTATTTTTCCGTTTTTCGATCCATCAATAAGTTCTAAAGTTACAAGCGGAAAAAAGATGTTTTTAACCCTTTCGGAAAATAGGGACTGCATGCGACCTCTTACGTCATCCACTTCGTCCAATCACAACTGAGCCCGCGAAGCTACTTCACCCCATGGCAATGGGGGACACAGCTGACTTTGCCAATGGGAGCGATTGCGACAAGATCTGTGCATCTACATCTACATAATGCCCTGTAAGCCACCATAAAGGTGCAGGGGGTGAATTCCCACCAAATATGCACTACATATCATGCATCAAAAAGGATTAGTATTAATATATAATATACTGATCTAAACTTCACTATTTGAAAAAAGATAAAAATAGATACTGTGATGAGACGTCAATATACCCAGAACGTCTACTAGAGACTGGCCACCGGGGAAACTTCAAATCTCAAGTCTTATAAACTCAGGATAAAGGTTTTAAATTTGACTTTTTGAGGAAATTCTGAATTGCAGAACGACGGTGCTCACCCAATATTTTGCGTTTAAATGAGTTGACGGATTTTAAATGTTCCCCGTTGACCACATGCTCTGGTATACCCCATTATCGCCCAAGTATAGTGGGCGATGAGACGAATAAGGAGGTTCCACCGTGACTCCGCGTTTCAAAATACCGTAAAAGATCTATGTTATTAATTGAATAAATACCGATCCAGAAATCATCTGTATGGAAAATCGTCTATAGGGTGATAAAGCACATACAATAATTGTATGAATATGCGCGTTGTATTTGCATTCTATTTTTTACAAGCTCTTTTAACTCATTTTGACTTCGGAACTTGACTGAAGTGTTTTTGCCACGTTTAATTTATAAAATGAGGATACATGATCAATCCCGCTACAACGTGTTCTAAAAATAGGTTAAATATTTTCTTGCTTAGTTTTTAACTATTCCCTTGCAAATAAAACCCTCCGTTTTGAATTATATCAATGTTGATATTTTCGAATACTGTTTGGCAGCAATGACGCAGCTACCATTTGGAAGCATTGGTAACAATTACAACTAGCAAAAAATCCAATGAAATACATAAATTACGTAAAAAATATAAGGAGGACCTTGGTAATGTATATCCCTTAATCAACTTAGTATATAGGGTAGTAAGCACGTTCCGTCACAATTACCGTTGCCGATGATAACAACATACTGTAACGCCACTTTCATTATCTAAAACTTTTCTGCTTTTATTCGAGCAAACATTTATTAATATCAATTAAACAACTGCAGTAAGGTGAGCACTTTTTTACTATGCTAAATTATGCATATAATTGCGCATCTCATATTAGTTTTTCGTCAAAACGACATTTCTCTTTATATAATTAATCTGCAAATTTTATTGCAAGGGCCATGCTCTGCCGTATAACCACGTATAAAATAGCTGATTTTCAAGGTCTTTTTTCTTACAATATATAAGGTCTCATTATTTTATTACCAATCGATGAAAGGGTCAAAACATGGTGTGTTCAGGGCCAGATTTCTAAATAGGCTGAAAAGGCTGCAGCCTATAGCGGCAAAAATTAAAGGGGCGGCACTTTGACAATTTACTAAAAATTGAAAATATACATTTCGATTACTTTAATAACAGAAACTTCTTTAGACGTATCTTTGATATGTAGCGAATTCATTTACGGAAAGTAAATATGTTTACTCTTTTCATAGCATAACACGAATGTACTCCACTTAATGTTGTAGCACATTTTTCATGTAGTGTAACTTGGTTTGACAACACTGCAAGGCGCAAGCACCGTGATTCGATCCGAAAACACTGTAAGCCCAGTCAGTGTCACTACTCTGTTACAACAAACCTTCCTAACCTCTCTTGTTTACGTATCGGTGAAACAGTGTGTCAATCGGTGATGAGGAACGGTATTTTTTTTGTGGTCTGCTCCTCCTGTGTAGTTATGATTGTTTTGTGATTACTGGCTTAAAATATTCAATGAGAGAAGATACAGTTCATAAAAGTGTACTACTATGAGTGACAATAGAAAGAGACTCAGTGGTGCTGAGTACAAAAAACGATCAAAATTGAAACTTCAAGAACAAGAACGTGTTCTGAAACAAACAAAAAAAATATATTTGTTTTTTAAAACTCATGTTTCGCCAGTGGAGGAAAAGAATGATAATGAAAAAAATGGAAATCAGAATGTTCTAGTGGCAGTGCTGATGTTTGTGGTGATTCTGTAGGGAACGACTATGCTTTCACAGGACCAAGTTGTTCCAAAACAGCTGTGTTACTAGATCCTACTGCAATAGAAGTAAGTTCGCAAACAGTTAACAAATTACATAAGGATCCAGCTTCGTGGATCTTAAACAAGGTTACTAGAGATTTAATAGCCAAAAATATCTTTGACCAAAACATAGATTTAGATCTCACTAACAGCGTAAGAGTGTACAAAGATCAAAAGAGATAGAAGAGAGAAAAAATGGAGAAGTTCGTGTAACGAAATGGATGATTTTCTCCAAAAGTAAGGGATCAGTTTTTTGTGGACCTTGTTTAGCGTTTAACAGCAAAGAAATATCACAATTTGAAGATAAAGATGGTTTCAAAGGCTGGAAAAATGGAGTATATCGGGCATGTCACCACGAAAATTCACCAATACAAAAATCTGCAATAATTACTCTAAAATCAAGAGGAATTTCTCCTAACCGTGTTGACAGTATGCTTACGCAACAACTATACAAAGAAAGACACTATTGCAGAAATGTTTTAACAAGAGTTGTAGCGGCTGTTTAGGCCCTGACATTAAGAGGTCTCGCTTTGAGAGGTGACAATGAGGTAATTGGTTCTAATAGGAATGGAAATTTTTAATGGCTTTAGAGCTGATATCCGAGTTTGATCCATTCTTAGCAACTCACATCGTAAAATACGGTAATTGTGGTAGTGGCAATACAAATTATCTCTCTTCCAACACCTGCGAAGAGGTAATTGAGTTAATGGCTCAAAATGTTAGGCAAGTAATTTGTGAAGAGTTGAATAAATCTAAATACTTTGCTCTCACCATAGAATCGAACCCAGACATGTTACATGTAGACCAGTTAGTCCTTGCTGTTAGATACGTTATAGGTGACGGTGCGCCGTGTGAAAGATTTCTTACTTTCATTCCATCAGCGGGTCATAAATCAGAAGAAATGTTCTAGAGTGTGATGAATGAGCTCGAAAATCTGAAAATAAACATTGATGATTGCAGAGGACAATCGTTTGATAACGCTCCAAATATAACCGGTGTTTACATGGTCTGCAAGCAAAAATAAATGAAAAAGCTCCTTTAGCTTTATTCATCCCATGTGCGGCATATTCCCTAAACCTTGTTGGATCGTCTGCTGCAGAATCTTGTGAAGAAGCGTGAAAATGTTTCATGTTGCTTCAGGAAACATATGTATTTTTTACGTGCTCTAAAAAGCGATGGGAATGTTCAACAAGCGTTATGGATACATCGTATCAGGAGAAGACAATTAAAAGTGTGTCATACTCGATGGTCAGCTAGATATGATGCGTGCCCAAGTTTACGAGAGTCTTGGTAAGAAGTATACATTGCTTTGACAGAAATTTCCAACGACTCAACAGAAAAAGCAACAACTAGATGTGAATCCGAAGGAATTCTTCGAAGATTAGAAAGGTTTGAAACCGCTTTTATGGTATGTTTCTGGAGCCCCGTACTTCATATAATTCATAAAGTTAGGAAAGCCATGCAGATGTAGATGTTTTATCGGCGACAGATTTGTATGGTTTTCTTGAAGAATACTTCATGGAACAGAGAAACCACTTTGATTACTTCGAGAAATTGGCTTTGGATATTAACAAACCTACATCTTATGAAAAAGACAACAAAAGATAACTAAAAAGAAAAGTTTGGGCTGACGAAGACCGAAGTGGTGAAGTAAACTTTACCGGGAGGGATGATCTTAAAACAACTACGTTTTACCAGTTATAGACTCTTTCGTTTGTGAATTTAAGAAAAGAAAAGTGGCCTATAACGTGTTTCAAGACGGATTTTACGTCTTATCTCAGTTGTGTGATAACAAGACTGATCAGAGAGACATGGAAGAGAAATTGAGAAAGAAGGCAACCAATCTTTACAGCATCTACACAAATGACTTGGATTCTGATTTTACTGAAGAGTGCATCCACTTCCAAAAGCACTGTACTGTGGAGATTGATCAACCACCTGGAAAATCGTTGCAAGAAATTGTGTAATTTCTAAGATTTAATTCCCTATAAGATGTGTACCCACATTTGGACATCGCTTTAAGGGTAAGTTTGTGCATACCTGCTACGAATTGCGCTGGAGAACGTAGTTTTTCCTGCCTTAGAAGAGTTAAGAATTGCCTACGAACTAGTACTTCTGAAAGAAGGTTAAACTCACTTTCTTTACTGTGTATTGAGGCAAATACAACAAAAACACTTTCATTTGAGGACATTATTAACGAGTTTGCCATTAAGAAATCTCGTAAGAAAACTATGTTGTTTTGAACATATACGAAAGTATAGAATGTACTTGCCAAAAGCCACAAGCCTACTTAAAGCCAAAACATTCAACGATATTGTTTTTTTACAGTTATTCATGTTTTTATTATGGTAAACTGTATAACATCTATCTTTTTAATGTCAACAAATAAACCAGTAAGAAACTATTTTTTGTGTGGTTTTAGTTTTACTCTTCAGCACAATGTCATTTGAATAACTGAATCTATCATTTGTTGTATAAAACGAATGTATAATATGTATAACATATGAGTCTTTTAACTGTGAGTCTCTAAAAAGGGGGGGAGGCGGCAAATGGATTTAGCCTACAGGTGGCATACTCCTAAATCCGGCCCTGGGTGTGTCCTGAAATTTTCACAATAATGATATCTACTTCATAATTCGATGGAGCCACCTTGAGTAGGTTTTTTGAAAGACATTGTGCGATAAAATGTATTGATTGTTGTAAAAGGTAAGAAACTCCCGACACCATCAACATACTTTGAAGATATTCGGAGAAAAAGGACGTCGGGAGTTTTCTGGAAATTTGGTCATGTTTGAGCCCCTGTATCTAACTAACGGTTTAGAATCGTGGCAAATAACGTACTATTCCTTAATCAGCTATCTTTTGTGAGTATATGTGTGAAGTTTCAAGTCCATATCTCAAAAAAAGCTATTTTTGAATTTTGTCCAAACATTTTCGATTTCCTACCACTGTGCGGCGGTTAAAGGCACCAAGTGCTCAATATTGCGGGTTGTGGCCCACGTAGGCATCAACGACGCCACAGACTGTGGATCGGAGGAGATTCTACGTTCCTATAGGGAACCGAACTCCGAAGTGAGGGTCGCCGAGGGCGTCGAAGTGGAGCTCAAGATATGCAGTCTTGTCCCGAGGATTGATCGGGGACCTCTTGTTTGGGGCCGAGTAGAAGGCATAAACGAGAGACTCCGTCTTATCTGTAAGGACATCGGAGCCAACTTTGTTGACCTTCGACCAACGCTTCGTTCTTTGAGGAACCCCCTTCATCGCTCTGGGGTTCATTACACGGCCGAGGAGTCTAGGCGTGTAACGAATAGGCTATTTGAGCATTATAGGTCATTTTTAGGATAAAGAGTAGGGCAGAGAGTAGGTCAGCTAGTAGGGTGTTAAATACAAAATTGCGTTAATGTTATGAAAGTAAAGAATTGAAAAAAGCCATTAGGTATGCGAGTTTTTTGAGAAGCCAGTAATAGAAAATTTGAATGATTCAGTTAGACATAAGCTCGAAAAAACGTATAAAAATAGCTTTAACAAGTCGTCTGCTATTCTAAAAACTTGCGTTATAACTGTGGTCGTCGTAAATTGTCGAAGTTTGGAACACAATTAGCAGATTTACATCAATTCATCGAATCCACCGAAGCAGATGTAATTATAGGAACTGAGTGCTGGCCTTAGAAAGATATCGTAAATAATGAAATATTCCCGAAATCATTCAAAATTTACGGGAAAGATAGTCAGAAGACCAGGAGGAGCAGTTTTTATCTCCGTGAAGGATTGTCTTACTAGCAGAAAGGAATCTATACTTCATTGTCAAATAGAAACCGGTTTGTGTTTCATGCAAGGTCCTCAAGCAAAACAGATTTACCTATGTGCATATTACAGACCACCGGATTCAGGCATAAATTTAATATTAGAACTAGAAAATCAAATAAGGAAATTAATTCAACACAAAGATGACCGTCACTTCATCATCGGGGGGGATTTCAATCTTCCATCCATAGACCGGGACACGTGTAGCCAGAGACTTTGAGACTGTGAGACACTTCTGCACACCTTTTCCTCTCATGCACTTCATCAATTAGTAACAGCCCCAAACAAAGGAAAACTATTCCCGATCTTCACGCAACAAATATACCCCAACAGCTTGTAAATATAAGTACCGATGATGGAATCAGTGATCACAGAATTATAAAAGCAACATTTTCTTATAGAACTGACAAAAATAACAAATCCAAGAGAAAAATGTACTTTTTCGATAGGGCTGACTACGATGGAATGAAAAGAGAGTTGCAAAATTCGTTCTGCAAATTTCAAGAAGCAAGTTCAAGGAAAGATACAAAGACCTTGTGGTATATATTCCTAGAAGTTATTCACTCAGCAGTTAACATGCATATACCGAGTAAATTAAAAAAGATGAATGCAGAGCCACGGTGGTATAACGCGGCGGTACGGAAATCTTTAAAACGACAGAGAATTTGCCATGCTATTGGAACTATGGAACTATCTGAATGAAAATCCTAATGCGTATTGGTCGTATGTACGAATACTTCAAAAAATAAATCTACTGTAAAAAAAGCTTTTGGATGTTAATGGAGAAAAAATATATGATAGTCTGGAAAAAGCTAATAAGTTAAGGGGGCTGTATACTCCGGGCGAAAAGCGTCTTTTAGTTCTCGAATCCGCCACGACCTTGGAGATCCCCTCGGTTCTCCGCCAGCCTTTGGCGAGCCTATCCACCTTCCCCTCCATTCCCCACCCCACAGAAAAACGTGCTCTGCTGATAAGGTGACGAGAGTAGGGGAAAGTCAGTGGCGGTCTGGCTAGTTCGGTGATAGACGAGGGCCTCCGGCGCGAGGCGGCTTAGAGGGGCCCCTGACTGGGGGTGACAACAATATTAGCAAAGACAGTGGTTAGTCTACCATCGCGCCTCACGACAACTGACTCACTCGACAGCTAATTGCCCTCCAACCAGGCTATACCCAACATGTCGTACGTCCATTTTTTACCCTAGAAGTGCATACTGGGGCCCAGTGGACCCCAAACATTTTTTTATTCGCCGTAACTTTCACAAAACGTGAAATACAGAAATCTAATTTAATGTAAATTCCTTTTTACATCTTAGGAACTGACTATTGCTTGCGATGCAGTAATTAAAATGCTTGGTGCTTCATGAAAAAATATTGAAAATGGTCTGCGGTCCGCTGGACCCCAATGTGTATTTCATGGTAAATTTTGAGACATATCGAATAAATCATATAGCATTGTGTATTTCCTTTTTTACTGTTAATGTATTTGTAGATATAGTATTTAATCATTTTAATTATTTAAAAACAATATTTATAATTTTTTAAACTATTATAGGATATTTGGTACCATCGAAGATATTTCGGGAATTATCCAATTTTCCTGCATTCTCATTTGAAATTTAGAAGTGAAATGTGAATAGAAAAACTTCACGTGCATGAAGCGTAGTTTAGCAGCATTGAAGATTATTTCTTGGTTTTTCGATCCTAAATAATGCCTTATAATAATTTGGCGTTCGTCATCATTTGGATATTTTATGTATAGGAAACTGTAAAGGGGATTATATACACAGCTATAGACTGCAACCTTTTCGGGACTTGCACTTGTCACAGAATGGCAATGAGCTGGCGCCTCGGAGAGCACAAGGGAATTCACAACTAGGGCCCGGGAATTTGCTGGGAAGGGAATGTCCTCAAAATTCATGAAGGGAGTAGGCATTTCTTACAAGTAGTGGCTGGCGACCCGAAGCCCATATACGTCAAAATCTGTGGAAAAAGAGAGGATAAGGCAATTGCTGGTCATTTCAGCTCGAGACCAATTGGTAGCCTGCACATTTCTATAGCGAGTCGGTGCTGCGTTAGAGATGTCTTCCTCGTCGTGATTCTACATGAGGCGTGATGACGATATTCGTCAGGCATTGCTGGTGTTAAAAGAGGAGGAGCAGGAAGGAATGGGGGTAATTCGTCAGGCAGTGATGTAGATTCCGCACATGAGCAATCGGATTCGGAGAGTGAGGAAGATTGCGCGGATGCAGATAGAGACAGCGGTAGTAGCGGAGAACCTTTATAAGACGAAAGTGTACCAGCGACAAAGCGATCAAGAGGGAGCCAGGCAAATAGAGGCAGAAAGGCAACCTACAAACCTGCGAGGGAAAGACGGTTCTTGCTGCCGGGAAAAAGAGACCAAAAGACGATGAATTATTTTCCACGTAATGTTTTCAGCACTAAAGACTTTATTTATTTATCACTAGATTTCGCTCTGTAAATGAATTACCCGGTCGGTTCATAAAGATTGTTTTCGATGCGTGCTTCCGAATACCTCTAACTAAATTAGCACCTACTTTTTCTCATGAACTTTAATTCAGATTTTAGCATCTTTACCTAAACCTTATATGGTAAAATTACCGTGCAATGATTATTTTTTGTTATGTCACGATTTTGAATATTGTCCGAAGACCCTGAAAGTCGATGGATATTATTGATATTACACTTATTTTATTTTTCTTTCTTTTTTGTATTTTGGAGAAGGAAACAGTAAAATTTGATTTCAGAACAACCCGGACCAAAAGGCGCAACGAGTGATATCAAAACTCCTCACCAAATTCGACAGTTATTATTTGATAGAGCTTTGCGAAATTTAATATCGATGCACAGAAATGAGGAAATACAACGGCAGCGCTTAGAGATATAAGTTCCCAATCGTATCATAGTGATGTAGATATTGAGGAGATGGAGGCATTTTTTTGGACTTTAGTATTTTTCTGGGGTGCAGAAGACGTGCAACATTATGCTGTATGAGCTGTTATAAACTGAGTTTGCATACACTATATCAATGTACCACTCCGCTACAGTGTCTCCCGTTTCTGTTGTCAACACTGCGTTTTGATTACTTCAAGATTGCAGGGCAGGGTGATCGATCAATGTTCACCAATTCGTGAAATTTGAGAAGACATGGTGGATAATTGTAGGAATTATTACACAGCCCATGAATACCGCACGGTTGACGAACAACGCTAAAAATTCTACAGATTGATGGGCATGCAGTGCAGCAACGAGAAGGAAGGTTCGACGTAACTTATGCCCGAGTGAAAGGGAAATAAAAATGAGACATCTATGCTCATTGTGCAGCACTCCCATGTGCATAGAAGTTATCTGCGTACTGCCTGTACTGGAGTGAAAAATCAACTTCTTTCCAGTACAATGTGAATATTTATATTTATTACGCAAAAAACTATAAATTTATAAGCATTTTAATTGACATTATAAGTGTTTATGAAATTTTCGAAAAAATCACTGAAAAATTAAACTTGAAAAATACGCTTCTTTCAAATGTTGTAATAAATATATTTTTGGAGAAAAACTATTAAAAACGATAGTCTTCATACACTTCAAAGTGTTATCCTTAAGTAACTAACGGCATTTCTCGGTATTGTCAAAACATGAGCAACAGGAAATAAATTTCGATTTGATGTATTTCTGAGAGATTTTCTAAGTTTTCAAATTGAAAAGGTATTTTTTACTGCGTTATATATTTTTTAAAATAAAATATTTCAACTCATTGATATTAAAAAGGCTTCATATGAATGATATTTGCCATCTTCCTCAATGAAATATAGCAAAAATCTGAAATAAAAAAAATTATAACTCATGGGGTCCGCAGGACACCAGTGTGCACTTTATGATTCTCTTAGTAAGTGTGCATTTCTAAGGTTAAAAGTGGTGATAGGGAGCACCCACATAACTACCCCCTCACATCCATTTCTTGCAAAGTCCTGGAACATATAATTGTCAGTTCAGTCATGGGGCATCTAGATAACCAGAATTTATTGTCCTATGTTCAGTATGGTTTCCGGAAGATAAGATCATGTGAAACTCAACTTGCTCTCTTTTCCCACGATATTTTAGTTTATGGAGAAAGTAATATCCAGTGGATGCAATATTTTTCGATTTCAAGAAAGCTTTTGACAAGGTGTCTCATAGCAAACTAATTTTGATATTAAAATCTTATGGGATAGACAGTAATATTATATCATGGATAAATTATTTCCCGCATGATCGGGTGCAAAGGGTTGTTTTGGACGGTGTTACCTCTCCGGCAATTGAAGTCACTTCAGGTGTCCCACAAAGTAGTGTGATAGGTCCACTCCTGTTCCTACTGTACAAGAATGACATCAATAAGGTGGTGAAAAGTAAGCTTCGTCTATTTGCCGATGACGCGGTACTGTACAGGGAAAGTCTATGCCCAAATGATAAAGAATATTTAAATATTGATCTACAAGCAATTGAAAAATGGTGTCATACGTCGCAGTTAGAATTAATTTTTTTTTTTTAATTTGTAGTAATGAATTTTTGGAAAAAGAATTTTTCTCCTCCTATCACTTACAAAATATGTAATAATGAAACAAACTTGGAATCCATTAAATATCTTGGGATAAGACTGACACATGATCTTTCCTGGGGTGAATACATACCTACGTGAAATAATGGGTCAAGGTAATCGTAAACTGGGATTCGTCAAAAGAGTATTGGTAAATGAGACGATCATGTACGAGAAATCGGCTACTTTTTCCTTGTTAGACCTCATTTGGAATATGTAGCCAGTATAGTTAAAATTACTAATTTTTAAATAAAGAAATCTACTTGAGGTTTACGCTCTCAATTTTTATATAACATTGACGGTTGAAGAAATTGCTGTTTCTGTTTTCACGGGAAATTGATAAAAAATTTTGGAAAAGGTACTAAGCGCTACGAAAATCAGTGACTATCACCAATATGCAAGATTTTGTTGTGTGAAATGAGCCGTACTGTTATGTGGATTCCGAAAATTACCTTCAAATTCCTACATCACCTCCGGTTTTTCCACAAATCACGAAAACATGAATATTAGATAAGGCAATTTTTTAATGTTATTGCGTGTTACTTGTGTTAGTTACACACCATTTGATTGGCCCAGAATCTGTCAACCCTCTTAAATTTTCATATAAAATGCCTCGTGGGGCCCAAAAAATAAAAATGCAATACTCCTTATTACAATGCAGTTGTTCTTGAACTTGATAATAATATTGATGATCTCTTTTTTGTTTTAATTTCCCTTCAAGAATATGGCAAAACTTGGTTATTTTTAATGCGTTCAATAGGAGTGACCTCCCTACAAGATCAAGGGCGTTTTATTTCCAGAACACCTCTACCATCAGGTATTAGCCCATTGGGGGAGCCGCCAGAAATGGCAATTCCTGGTCTACAAACATTCCCTGTGCATCCGCTTTCCCCCGCGTAGGCCTCAATGGCTCTTCGTTCCATAGCCTTACTCTATTCTGTGGATTTCCTTCCCGAGAAGGATGGGCGTAAAATGGACTTCACAGTATTTGTCCTGGTGGCTTTGGGCCTCAATTTGCACACACGGCCGAATGTGGATGCTGTCAGTCTTTTTAGGCTTTCAGGCATCAACGGCCTTGAGTACCGCTGATTCCTGGTTAGTGCCTCTAATTCCTCTGTCTCTTTCTCATTCAATGAGAGCGATTTCAGGAGGCTGGTCTTGGAGTGCTCATCTACTTCCCGATTGTCACTCTCAATGCACGCAGAGTTCTGATCTGCACCCATAGGATCTTTCTCTCTCTCCGCGCATGTCCTACCCTTCTTCATCCCGTCCATAAACCTATTCTCATCCTTCCCCTGCCCTGCTTGCCAAACATTATTCCCTCTATCACGACTCGGAGCAACCCATCGCCCCTCATTACCTGTTCAAGCCACCTACTCTGCCTTCCCCTAATCCCATCCAGCAGCTTCTCCTCCTCCTCCCAAACGAAGTCAAGTACTCCTGCATTTGCGTTTCTCTCCGTCCAAAGCTCATTTTCCTTCTTCCTCCACACCCACATCTCGAACGCCTGCAATCTATTTTCAATTTTTCCTTTAGTCTCCATTTTTATATAGCTCCTACTTTTTCAATACTCTCCCTCTGTGTCGCGCTGCCGTTATCTATCACATGTAAAAGGGTTTTGATATAATTGGATATATGCATTTTAAATAAGGTAAAATCGTACCAATCAAGATATAATGATATCTTTGTAAAACTGTCCTAAGCTAGTTGTGATGTGAATGGTGAAAAGAGTTTTACGCAAATATACACATAAATACCAATCTACATAGGGACGAGAGCTTCGTCTACAGCGAGATCGTAAAACCAACAGTGACAACTATGTGACAACTATGAACCAACCTCACTCTCCTCATATGAGTTATGAAAAATTATGATCTCCGGCAACACCGGGTAATTCAGCTATCGAAAATATTTAAAAATAATATGCAAGGTTTTTTGGAGAAATGCCTTTTAAAGGCAATGCATTGATTTTGATATTTTCCACGCTGTTGAAATTCAACGCCCCCCCCCCCTCCCCCCCGCTAGTTCATTACAATTAAAAAAAGTAAGTAGAAATAGCTTCGCGTACCACTCCGGAAAGTGAGTTGTAGTTAGTCCAATACGATCTTTTCCTTAAAGACCCATTGGCAGCCACTGCTATCAAGGGTATACCATCGGTATCCACGTCTCCAGCCTGCACGGCGAGATCATATTCCTACTTTCCCGCACGCCTCATTACCTCCCACGCAGCATCATGCATTCCTAAAATGACGTATTAATGCATTTTTCAGTACGTTCTAGGAGTAATACACGGCATATCGAGAACTGCACTAAGCTCCGCTAGTTGTGAATGTCCTTGGTCAGTTCATATCGTATTTGCAACCTGTAATTAAACCCTTGTCATTATCCCACAGTTTATGGCACCCGCTTCGCATATATATTTCCAAAGCACATTAGCAGAATTTTGATGGCGGCATGTCTCGAGAGAGAATGTCATGAAGTTATTTACTTGAGAAGATTATATTTATCTATGATATCCGAAGTTATTTTAGAAATGTGGTTATTAAATTGGATTTTCAACAGATAATTTTAGTCTGAGTAGATTAGGGTAGTACTTGAAAACTTTAACAGTACGATCTCTACTTAATATCATTGTATTTGCGATATTTTACAAACTCGTTCGTAGCAATGTGCGCGGGGTCAGATCATCCCGTAATGCTATCAAAAAAGGAGTCAACTATTGAAGACCGAATTCAGAAGTTCAAAGAAATGCACATCTTAGAGGCGATATACAAGATATGACAAGGAATTTACAGTATAACCATGCCTTGTTAACTGATACGATTTTTTCATTAGGGTTTTCAGTATTTAAAAATATTTCCATGTTACACATCTGACGAAATTTGCTGAAAAACCCTTTCCTTTTCTCCTCTATCACTTCCATGTCTGATATTATGCAAGAAAGCATGTTTTCCCATAGTTTTAGGGAGGAAAAAAATGTTTTTTCCTCCCTAGAAGAAAAAGTTTTATATCGAAGATTCGTCTTCCGGTTGGATCGTAAGCTTTTGTCACCGTAGATTCCGGCAAAATTATGGCATCACCGTAATGTAGACATAAAGTACTTTCATTATGTTGAGAGCAATGGATGACCATTTGATCAATAAGGAACAGACCGTTTAAGCAAATTTGCAAAGGAAAAAAAAAATTAATCTCCAGAAACGTTTCCTGGACAAGCAATGATAGATTCATTAACGCGATTGAGGCAACAGACACACCCACAATTTATCGTAATATAGTAATAACTTACAGGTGCTCGGATGATCACCCCCCTCCACTCTCCACTGTCTACGCCAATCACTACGACAAAATATTTGACAAATCCGAGTACAAAAGGACTGGTTGAAGAGTGAATATGATCCTTTACTAAGGATCGATCGATATCGAGCGATCCACATTGGGAGTAAGCGCGAGCAGCAAAAACAGCTGTGAAATCTTATCCCTCATGGTATTTCCATGGGGGCCTCGTACCATGTTGAAATACAAGGTCGAGGGGCGTCCCAAAAAGCTACACCTCCCCTCATCGCTCACCCCTCCCCTACCCGCTCTTCCCCCCTCCTAAGCGCTGCCACTCGCTCTCAGGCTGACAGCGGAAATCGCAGCGCCGCCGATGGAACACGTAATTTAGATCGAGGAGTCGTGAAAAATGCGTTGCATAGGTCCACGAGAATGTTCACTGTGACGCTAAAATACGCTTTATGGAACATTACCATGTTCCAACATGGAGATGAAGGTTGGTTATATAGCCTGAATGAAAATATTTTAAAGAAATATGCGTCCAAGGCTTCATGGCGAGCTCCTGATTTTGGACAAATTTACGTTTTTCAGCTTTCGATCTATTTATATAGAAAGTGAAACGCCCATAACTGCAATACTTATGCTAAGTATTAATCTTTATTCTAGAGTCCTGCTCAATCAGATTTGCAATAACTAGTATATTTAAGTCGTAAATCAAGAACACGTAGACGTCTGCGCGGACGCGTTTTTTTCAGTGATATACAGCCCCCTTAATGCCCCGTTCACACGACTAGGGTAGAATGATAGGGGGCTTCCTAGCTGAGGCCACTCTCATATGTAACGGCTTTTCTATTGTAGTTCTACGATTCCCCGCCTAGGTGGCGGGATTAAAAAGTGGAAAGGGAAGGCCCTCTCCCCCCCCTTCTCCCCCTCCTCTAGATGTAACATGATAGCTTGCCGAGCATCGCTCGCCTCCCTCTAAGTGGTTTGTTATCTCCCCCTCGGTCAACCCAGATGTCTCAACCCGACCTTTTCTTATTTCTGACCTGATGACGGGGTCTCAAATCTTCCAGTACAGTTTCTGGGCATCGTTTTCACTTTTGATAATGGAAGAATTATTCCTCCCGACTTGAACTTGCAATGATGTTTTGTTTAGACCCCCTCCCTCCCCAATTGGCAAGTGATAGTCCCTATTTATCGGTTCTCGCAGGGCACAAGCCGGAACGCTTGGAATCGGAAGAAGAGAGGGGAAAGAGGAAGAAGGGGGGGGGAAAGGAAGGTTTGCCTGCGGAAAGGCAAAAAGCGAAATTTAATACTTTTGATTAGCAGTCGTAGCTGATAAGCGAGAGGCAAGGATGATGGTGAGGGAAATCCTCATCCTAAAGAAGTCTTGTGGGTATTATCCTTCTTCGGACCGGGAACAGTGCTGCTAAATTAAAATTTTCAGTCTAGAAAAGAAATTTTAGAAATTGTTACAAAAATCTATGGCTGCATATTCCCGAATCGACAAGTTTTTTTTCAACCCCTTGGAGAATACACATTCGCTTTCCTTAGCAGCAGGCGTGGCCGTTATGAATTTTATGCAGCCATTGCCATTCTAGCAGATAACCTAAAATCTTGTAGGTACCTATGCCCCCGTCTGGTTGAATTTATTTGAGATTGCCACTAACTAACCGCGGTATTACCCGTAAAGCGACAACGGCAAGGTAGAAGCGCGACGATGCCGCAGAGGAAATATCGTTCGCCTTCATCGGGAATCAAACCCAGATATCTCTAGATTTTTGCTTCCTCGTCTATATTTTACGCCCATTATGAAATTCATCTTTGTCTAAACTCATGAAACTCCGAGTTAGAATATGCACAACAGATGTAGGATGAAAAGTGGAAAATTTGTGGCATAATTTAAAAGAATAGTTCCAACAAAGTATGACAAAAATCTTTCATTGGGCTATTGGTTTCAGTGTAGGCCGTTCTATGAAATTCCCCCAAAATAAGCCAAGTCAAAAATACAATATACTCTTCAAACACGGATTATCTAAAGAATGTTTACATAGTTTAGAAATGCAGAGTGAAATTGAACAGCAAATGTCAACAAACAGCTTTAAAAATATCACACTGCTATGAAAAACAAGGGAAGCACGGATTTGCATAATATATTTGTTATATTAGTAATACATGAAAACATAATAAGAGAAAACAATTCGCATGCTATTAAAATTTTGGGAGAACTTGATCCTGCGTTAGTATTTATAAAAGGATAAGGAACATGAATAAACAAAGTCAAGGAAAAATGATGAAAGCACTTCAAATAAGGCTGAAATCCACACTCTCAGAAGATGATTAGGTCTCAAAGGGAAATGGAATGGTTTTTCAATGAGTGTCAGGGTAAGTATTATTCTCCCACGTCACCATCAAACTCTCGTTCAACAGCTTTTAAATGTGATGTAGAATTTCTGGCAAAAGGCTGCCCTTGTAAAATTTTTAAAACTTATCCTCCATATATTTTGACCAGAAGTCATAATCTCTGTCAATCGCAAAACTGCCATACCTAACTGGCTCCGTAAAATAAGGTGGCAGTATTTCTTCTCCGTGATATGGAGTTGACCGTGGATCTAGTAAAAATAATCACTCTTTACTTTCAGAGCAGCTTCGCCGTCTATAATCTCACAAGATGCTAATTTCTTTTGAGAGACAGCATGCGTTGGATGCGCATCCATGCATACGTATGGACATTTCACCTCGACTATTCCATCGACATCTGACAGGACGCCATCTGGCGTTGCTGCTATGTAAGAGGTCCTCCTATGGACAAAACGTCCCGATGGGTTAACCGTATTGCCCCTGAATCTCTCGTACTCCGCTGTCGCCAATGCCTCACCCGCAATTCCATAGTCGGTGGCTTTATTTCCGCGAAAAGATGGGTAGAGTAAAGACTGAACAGTCTTCTCCCGAGAGGTTCCTGCTCTTAATTTACAAACTCGAGCAAAGGTAGAGGCGGTGAGCCTTTTTCTCCGCTAAACATGCCATGTTTGACAGAGGCGTTGAGTTTTGGTAGATGCTTCCAGTTGTCTTGTTTGCTCCTCGCCTAATTTCAGGGAATTTAGGAAATCATATCTCACAGTTAAGTCGATTTCAAACTCCTCGATATTTTGTGGGCCATGCAGGCCATAATGCTGGGCAGGATGTTCCAATTGTCCTTTACATTCAAGACGTCGCTTTGCTCGCATCTCTGCCTTTTTTCGCATCTCTGCTTTTTTTCGGAAGCCAGTTTAAATATTTTCGTAAAAAATCCTGGACTCTTGTTTGTGATGCTGCTGTGAATCAATGTATGAACATCTGGTCCTGCATTGAAGGCTGAAGCGGCCACTTCACACCTAGTTTGATATGACCCCCGCTTCAACGTGTGCAGCGAAGATCGGCAAGATTTGTAAAGGGACGATACGATAATTATATTAGCGTAACTAGTCTATTAAATGAATTGAAATGGGAATCATTGTCAGATCGCAGGTTGAAATTTACACTTAATCTCTTAAACAAATTCCAAGGCTATATTTTCAGTGATGATGTTAAAAATATTTTACGAACCCCAACTTACTATGGCAGACTGGACCATAATCATTAAATTAGAGAAATTGATTGCCGAACTGACCGATTCAAATTGTCCTTTTTCCCTCGTACAATTAGAGATACGAATAACGGTAAATATGTCCTATCGGAGAGTATCAATGAATAGCGTTGGTAGCTGCATGTTGGTATGAGTACTTAAAGCTAACCCTACTAACAGAATTCCGTTGTTTCAGGCGTGACTTCATGGAATTTGCTTAGCATATTGAATGAGAAGCAGTAACTTTGTAATTCCACGTGTATTTATTGCAAACGACCTGGGTTTCGACGTAGCACGTCATCATCAGGTGACAATACGTGCGACGTCGAAACCTAGGTCGTTTGCAATAAATACATGTGGAATTACAAAGTTACTGCTTCTCATTCAACTACTAACAGAATGTTTTTGCATGTTTGCTCTGCAATTTCTATCTTTTTTAAATAGTGTAGTTCTGACTACTATATTAATACTATTCCTTTTTTATGCATGATATGTAGTGTATGTTTGGTGAGAAATGACCCCCTGCCACACACCCTTGTGGTGGTTTGCAGGGTATTATGTAGATGTAGATAGATGTAGATGAAAGCGAAATTTACTCTTTTCCCTCCTACATATTTTGCCACACATGAGTTGAAGGATTCTGCTTGATTTTTGGTTACGTCCGGGATAAAGCTGGGAGTGTGGTTGGCCCAGGAGTTTATCTACTGACATGATATCGTCCCATACCCCAAAGTTCATCAACAGAGGCACACGGTTCTCCTCATGAGACTTTGGTCCACGACAAAAGTACGCCGCACATTTGCTATGATCCTCGAAAACAAGCCGGGGGCCATTCATAATGTCTTTCTGTAGCTCCTTGGAGTCAAAAGTTAACGTACTCTTTCTAAATTTTATGGCATTCCTTAACCGATGTAAGTTGTCTCCAATATTTTTGCTAATAGTTACTGGTGCATGGCATTTCCAGTTATTCGTTTTCCTTACTACATCTCTGATGCGGTTGCAGTATTTTGAAGCAAATGGTTCGAGCATTCCACCTTTAGAACAGGAAGGTCTACACCGTATGGCAATACAAGTCTTTGCATGATGCTAGTATCTCCATCGCCTTAAAAAATTATTGAATTTAGTGGAGCATATAGATAGTCGTCTTCTTGAAAACTTGACACATACTAGAGTACTTCTTACCTATGAGTGTATTGCACTTAAAATTATACATTTTAACACTGTTTTGAAGCCTTCTACCATGGTATCTGCTTCCATTGCCGTATAAGAACTCCAGTTCTTAAAACATGTGTGAGGCCTTTCATTATTCGTAGGGTCTTTTGAACTTGCTTGCGTACATACTGCAGTACTTATTTCTTACTCCAATAAATGTTACTTTTTTAGTTATAAATCCCACAATGTAAGCCTGAAAATGTGTTTGCATTAATAGCGACCGATTTGGCGTCCATGAACAATATACGTACCACTCCTGACAAAGAGTTAGGTATACCTATATATAGTTTGTGCGGTATGATCTTTTTCCCATGATCCGTCACACACAACCGTTATCAAAGGTGTACCATCTTAATCCACTTCCCTGCTTTGATCGCAAATTCACTTTCATCCATAGCCGCTTTCTTCATCTCCTCCCAAGCAACATCATGTATGGCAGGAGCGATGTCGACTTGCTTATTCGGGAATGTTTGGCTGACCATGTGCGGAACGTTCAAAATTGTACTCATTTCCGCCATTCGGGCGTAACCTAGCCCAATACATATCATATTGGTGACCGGTAATTCAGCTCGGTAATTTTTTATAGCTGAAAATGTTAAAATAATGACCCGATGAATTTTCTTCATGAATCACGTGCTCTTCACTGAAATAAATGATACGTGTGATAAACGTGATAAGTAACCATGCCGTTTCCAATCCATTTCTCGTGGAGAATCTTTATTTAATACGTGTAGTAATAACATTTCCACATATTCGCCAATTTGCCACAGTAAACTTATGAGCCGTCATCGAAATATGCTTTCCAATGTCCACGACTGCAAGAAAGAATTCCTCGGCTCCTCGTCGACTCAGCTGGGGGGGTGTTATCTACGAAGAGGTAACCTGACACCTCTCTAGAACCCTCGCTCTCTCTCACAGACCTAACACATCTGGAGTTTCGTAAACAAGAGGGGTGGAACGCCTTAGGGAAGGAGTGGTACCCCCACTAAGGCAGAAATCTTCGGTCGGAACTTCAGCGCACAACGAGTTTAAAAACGCAAAACATGCTCCACAGGGTTTACTATTATGACCTAGCTATAGAAATAGCATCAAAAGTTGTTGTTTGAATGTGTAGATGAAGGATCAAGCTTTCTCTAGAGTGGAAGCAAAATCCTGTTCCTATTCTAGGCTTCGCAAATAGCGACTAAAAAGGGACAAAAATGGAAAGTTGGGCTATTTTTTATAAACTAGCAAATAAACCAATAAAAAATCCATTCCACTTAAGCAAAAAAGCAATTCTTTTGCTACAATGGGAAAATTTTCCAAAATACCAGCAGCTACGATTAAGTCGTAGTCGCGTTCATCTTAAGCATCTGCAACGGGCTTTTAGAGGCAGCTAGGGAGCACCCTTAAACACATTTCCAAAGTGTTTAACTACCAGCACTTTAGATTCAATTGAACCACTAAATACACATTTCAAACATCCGATGCCTGAAATCGCTATTGAGCCTCACGGTATAGAGCAACAACTAAAAAACATAAACACCAATAAATCCCCCGGCCCTAATCAAATTCCGGCACGCGTTTATAAAACACTAGCATCTTTAATATCTCCTTACTTAGAAATAATATGTCGTAAATCGTTGTGTGAGCACATGGTTCCCAAGGACTGGAAAATAGCTAATATTACACCTTTATTCAAATCCGGCGACAGAGAAGATTCTAGCAACTACAGACCTATCTCACTAACATCGATATCGTGTAAGATAATGGCACATATAATAGTTAGTTCGATTATGGGACGCTTGGATATAGAAAATTTTTTTAAAAAACCAAAACTGTTTCCGAAAATCTAGATCATGCGAAACGCAATGGTTCTTTGTTCCGCACAAATCAGGAAATCCATCACGCCACAAGATCTGAAGACACCTTATATCTACGCATTACCTAAGATACATAAAGAAGAACACAGACGGCCAGAAAACGAGATCGGTTCTCAAAGATCAAGGAGGTAAAAAAAAAGTGGTCTAGGAAGACACATAATAGGAACAAAGGGCAAAAGTGCGCTGAAGTGCACAGCCCCTGGAAAAACCAGACGAACACTCTGACATAAAGAAGACTCCCTCTGAGACCAATCATCAGCTCCATAGACTCCCCCACGTATAAATTAGCCAAATACATCTCGTCTACGCTGCAACCCGAGGTTGAAAAGGCAAAACCTTACGTCAAGACGCTCAGCATTTCCTCGATCGCATCCGCGGCATAAGATTAGGACCCGAAGACATGCAAGTCAGTTTTGATGTACTGTCTCTTTTTACCAAGATACCTACGGAAAAAGCCATCAGCATCATCAGGGACAAATTTGACGTCAATACAACGAATTTGGCTGAGATATGCTTACAAAATACCTATTTTAAGTGGAAAGGAGAGTTCTATGAACAGATAGAAGGATCACCAATGGGATCTCCCATCTCCCCGGCTGTTGCAAATAATATATATGGATCATTTCGAAAAGACAACGCTGGAAAACGCCATTCACAAGCCATCAATGTGGGTTAGATACGTAGACGATACGTTCGTCATATGGAAACATGGCAGAAAAAAACTAGAAGAATTCCACAACTGTCTAAATACAATAGACGACAACATCCAATTCACGAGAGAAGAAGAAATTGACGGGAAGCTCCCCTTCCTCGATGTCCTCGTTACGAGAAGAGAAGATGGGACACTGGGCCATTCAGTATACAGGAAACCAACCAACACCAACAGATACCTTCTAGCCAGTTCGCATCACCATCCACCACAAATTAGAGGCCACTATGATCCACCGATCAATCAATCTGAGCGATGAACACCATAGAGAAGACGAATTGAATAAAATAACGGAAATCCTCGTAAATAACGGGTACGAAAGGAGAGAAATACAAAAAAAAATTTCGCGAAACAAATCTTCACCTCGACCATTGGACGAAGAAAATGTCAACATGAAAAAAGCATACCTGCCTTACATCAAAGGGACCACCGATAAGATCTTACAGAAGTATGACATAAGATCTATATTCAAACCTCGAAGGCAAATTAAAGACTTCTTACGCAGCGTAAAAGAAAAAGATGTATTAGAGGCGGAAGGAGTCTACAAATTAAGCTGCCGATCGTGTGATAAGGTGTACGTAGGAGAGACGGGCAGAACAATACGGACGAGAATAAAAGAACACGCCACCGAAGGACACGAAATCGACGTGACAAACGCGGAAGTCATAGCAAGTGAAAAACATTTCAAGGCGAGGTTAAATATACCGAGGTTTGAGAGGTTCTCGAAATTAGGAAGTATGCAAGAAATTTTAATGGAGACCAAGAACAAATGGTAAGCTCATCCTGGCTTCCAGTTATTTCGAGAACCAAAAGAAAAATCGAGAAACCCCCACCTCCACCCTCATCCACTCCCCCACCTCCACCACCGTGAAAATATAAATCTACGCGCAAACCAAGCAATGTCTGATTAAAATGAAAAGAATTAGTAAATATATGCCCACTGATTAGCGTAATGCAATAATTGAAAATTATAAAATTTCAAAATCCACTGCAAAGACAAACCTTTTTTAATGCATTTGCAGAATTCAAAAGAAAAACAAAAGAAAATCAAAAAGTATTATGGTCATACGTAGGATAGAGTCGTAGAAAGAATAGAGTAAGTAGAAACGAGGAGGAGTATTAATAGTTGTGAAGGACCCGTATGTCAGTAGAAGTGAACTTATTTCAGAGCGAAATGTAGAAAGAATTTGGTGTTCCGTTAAAAGTAAACGATGCAACGCAAAACAGATATATGTGGGTGTATATTACAGGCCACCGGACGCAGACGTCGATGGAACTAGAGTCAGAGATAGGTACATTACTTTCTCGGAACAATGATAGAGTAATAGTAGGCGGTGATTTCAATGTCCCTTCGATAGACTGGAATACGTGTCGTTTCATTACAGGAGGTAAGGATAAGGAACTCTGCGAATCACTGTTGAACACCTTTACGTCACATTCTTTAAACAGCTAGTAACATCCGACCAGGGGAAACAACATTCTAGACTTATTAGCAACAAATATACCCGAAAGAGTTCTAAATACAGTTACAGACACAGGAATTAGTGATCATAAAAGAGTGCATGCGAAATTTATTGTAGGCGTTGAAAGACATTATAAACCAAGGAGGAGGGTGTCATATTTGGCAAGGCTAATTACGACGGGATGAAAGAGGAATAAAAGGAAGCGTTTAATTTATTTAGCGAACAAAGCAAAGGATTAAATACAGAGGATTCGTGGAGAGAATTTCTTGAGGTCACCCGTGACGCAGTTAATAAATACATACCAAGTAAGTATATTAGTGATAATACAGAGTAAAAGTTGTAACTATAAACTATAAACTATAACTATATATACTATACTATATAAACTATAACTATAAACAACAAAAAGTATAACGCGGGGGTTTGGAAATCACTAAAGCGACAAAGGGTATGCCACGCTAGGATG
The DNA here is from genome assembly GCA_933228895.1 of Platycnemis pennipes. Lineage (NCBI taxonomy): Eukaryota > Metazoa > Arthropoda > Insecta > Odonata > Platycnemididae > Platycnemis > Platycnemis pennipes. The sequence goes on from OW121851.1 coordinate 222,125, forward strand.
AAAAATGCAGGACGGGGTCTATCGGTTGAGGAAAAAAATGTGCTAGTTGAAAACTATAAAAAATCGAGAGCATTAGCAAGGAAATCATGTCGGAAAGCGTTATCACATTTCAAGAGCAAGATTTTAGGGGAATATTTAGATAGCAATCCTAAAGCGTTTTCGTCATATGTGAGAGAGCTTCAGGGAAATAGGTCCACAGCGCACACACATAAAAACGATAAAGGAATCAGAGTCACCAGCAGTGTAGAAAAAGCCAATACTTTAAACACCTTCTTCCAAAGCGTATTCAACTCATCGTCACTCAACGCTGTGGAACCACCGCCGAACAGTTTCATTGAGCAAATGGCCGAAATAAAAATTTCTTGTCGCGGAATAAAGCAGCAGTTAAAAATCATCAGTGAAAACAAATCACCAGGCCCCAATCAAATTCCTTCCAGAGTATATAAAATATTAGCTTCTGAAATAGCCCCATATCAAGAAATAAAATTCAACAAAACACTAAAGAACCACACAGTACCCAAGGATTGGAAAGTAGCTAACATTACACCTATTTTTAACAGCGGTGATAGGGAAAAACCTAGTAATTACAGATCCATTTCACTCAGGTCAATCTCTTGCAAGATATTTGAGCACATTGTAGCCAGTTCGATCATAGGGCATTTGGATAGTCAGGTCAGTCAGCTCATAAACAGCCAACATGGGTTCCGGAAAGGTAGATCTAGCGAGACACAATTAGCTTTCTTCTTACACGATATTTTAGTCCACGGTGAAAACAGTACTGAACTTGATGCGATATTTTTAGATTTTAAAAATGGCTTTCGATAAAGTTCCTCGTGATAAATTAATCTTGAAGTTGGAGAGTTTTGGTATAAATAAAGACGTTGTATGTTGGGTAAAAGAATTCTTAAGTGGGCGAGAGCAGAGGGTTGTCATAGATGGTATCATGTCGGACACAATCAAAGTCACATCGGGAGTTCCCCAGGATAGCGTAAGTAGGTTCGCTTCTATTTCTTTCATACATAAACGATTTGGGTACCGTAGTTAGTAGTAAGGTTAGAGTTTTGCAGACGATGCGGTAGTGTACAGGGGTATATCAAAAGAAGAGGACAGGAAATCGCTTAGCAAGGATTCAGATGCAATTCAAGAGTGGTGCGACAAATGGCAGTTAGAACTTAACCTTAAAAAGTGTGTAGCTATCAATTTTTGGAGGAGGAATAATTCGATAGAGCGTACCTATAAAATTAGTAACACGAAGATCGAAAACGTTGAAACCATATGATATTTAGGTGTAACAATCACTAAGGATTTATCGTGGGGAAGACACAAGGGAAATATGCGGCCGAGCGAAGAGAAAGCTAGGATTTATAAAAAGAGTACATGGGAAATGTGATGAGAAGACAAAATAGCTACGCTATTTTACACTAGTTAGGCCCCACCTTGAGTATGCAGCCAGTGTATGGGATCCTAATGAATTATGTTTGATCAGAGAACTAGACAGTGTGCAGCGTAGAGCAGCTAGGTTCGTAAAAAGGTTGATTAGCGTTCAGAATTAATAAAAGAATTAGGGGTGGAATCATTATCAGAGCGTAGGTTGAAGTACAGATTAAATCTTTTAGAGAAATTTCAATCGGATAGATTTACTGAAAATGTTAGGCACTAATTAAAAAACCAGCGTATTTTGCTACATTCGACCAGACAAATAAGATTAGTGAGATAGATTGTCGTACCCATAGATTCAAAATTACATTTTCCCCCGTACTATAAGAGAACAGAATAGGCAGCATAGCAAAGGGATAGGCAGAGGAAATGTTATAGAGTATTCTGTAGTGCATGATGCATGCATAAACCCCTTAGATGCTGTAGATGCTTACAATCAAGTTGCATGAGACAGTGTAGTTGCTGGTATGCATGTTATTGTTGCATGCTTGGTGATCTTCACCCCTTGCCACACACCCTCGCGTTGGCTTGCAGAGTATCGTGTAGATGTAGATGTACATAAGGGAAGTGCAAAGCCATAAGTCTGGCGTCCATTCACTTAAAAATGATAGGGGTGAAATGGCCACAAACACTCTTGACAAAGTTAACTTGCTAAATTCCTTCTTCCAAACCGTTTTTAACCCACCTTCCGGGGATTCAACTGTCGTGTTACCTGACTTCTTAAAGCGGCTGATGCAACCAATTAATATTTCCTGCAATGGTATTGAAAAGTTACTTAAAGATATAACCCCCCACAAATCAAATTCCCTCCCGCGTATATAGAGAGTTAGCCTCCGAAATTTCCCCCTACCTTGAAGTAGTATTTAATAAATCCCTGACCGAACACGTCGTGCCGAGGGACTGGAAAGCAGCCGATGTAACACCCTTGTTTAAAAGTGGTGATAGGGAGCAGTCATCTAACTACAGACCTATATCCCTCACATCCATTTCATGCAAGGTCCTAGAACATATAATTGTCAGTTCAGTCATGGGACACCTAGATAGCCAGAATTTATTGTCCAATGTTCAGCATGGCTTCCGAAAGAGCAGATCGTATGAAAATCCACTTGCTCTCTTTTCCCACGATATTTTAGTTTCCTGCGAAAATAAATTTCCAGTGGATGCTATATTTCTCGACTTCAAAAAAGCTTTTGACTAATTTTGAAATTAAAAATCTTATGGGTTAGACAGTAACATTATATCATAGATAAAAGATTTTCTGCATGATCGGGTGCAAAGGGTTGTTTTGGACGGTGTTACCTCACTGGCAATTAAAGTCACTTCGGGTGTCCCACAAGGTAGTGTGATAGGTCCACTCCTATTCCTATTGTACATAAATGATATCCATAAGATGGTAAAAAGTAAGCTTCGTCTGGAAGAAGAGTTCTCGGGTTTCCAACCGGGTCCAAGTGTTTTTAGGCACCAACGTTTCGAAGGCTATGTCCGCCATCATCTTCAGGGTGAATGGCGGACTTAGCCTTCGAAACGTTGGTGCCTAAAAACACTTGGACCCGGTTGGAAACCCGAGAACTCTTCTTCCAATCTATTCGCCGGGAAAAACTGAGATCCTTCATAAGCTTCGTCTATTTGCCGGTGACGCAGTAGTATACAGGGACATTCCATGCCCAAACGATAAAGAATATTTAAATATTGACCTACAAGCAATTTAAACTTGGTGTGATGCATGGCAGTTAGAATTAAACTTTAAAAAATGTCTTTTAATGAATTTTTGAAAAAGAATAGCTCTCCTCCTAGCACCTACAATATAAGTAATAATGAACTAACAAACGTGGAATCCATTAAATATCTTGGAATAAGACTGACACATGATCTTTCTTGGGGTAAACACATTCGTGAAATAATGGGTCAAGCGAATCGTAAACTGGGATTCGTCAAAATAGTACTGGGTAAATGTGACGACCATACAGGGCCGGCGACAGGGGGGGGCAAAGGGGGCAAATGCCCAGAGGCCCGGGCTATCAGGGGGCCCGGGCCAAAATAAATCAATTGAAAATAAAAATTTATAGTATGAATAAATTTTAATGCCAAAAAGAATACAAAAATTTGTTTTTTAAAAAGTGAAAAAAACAGTGTGCAATAGAGAAGTATGACGTTAGCATTGTTGTTGTGTTCATCGAGGGTTTTGGGGTGATGGGCACGATAGAGCGAGAAGCGCGGGCGCTGAGACACACCCTCCTCTCTTTGCCGCGAACATTCGCCACTCAACGACATGTTATAACCTGAACGAAAAGAAACCCAATCCCTCCGCCTAAGGTCTATTGTTTACTTGTTAGTGGACTGTAAATAATTGTTTATTCTACAGTCAAAGTTACAGATTAGCAGTAGCAAGCTACACATTCTAGTGTCGTGTCATTGGTTTTGTATACATGTACGCCATACACGGGGAAGGGAGGGAACGCGGCCCCCCCCCCCTAGCCTCACAGTATGGAGATTTTTCAATCCCGGGATAACGGGATCATCATCAAAAGTTAAACAACATTTTCTGGAATTTAGTCCATGTTGTTTAATACTGGCGAACACTATGTCTTTAACACGCGTACCGTAATTGTTTACTTGTTAGTGGACTGTAAATAATTGTTTATTCTACAGTCAAAGTTACAGATTAGCAGTAGCAAGCTACACATTCTAGTGTCGTGTCATTGGTTTTGTATACATGAACGCCATACACGGGGAAGGGAGGGAACGCGGCCCCCCCCCACCTAGCCTCCCAGTATGGAGATTTTTCAATCCCGGGATTACGGGATCATCATCAAAAGTTAGACAACATTTTCTGGAATTTAGTCCATGTTGTTTAATACTGGCGAACACTATGTCTTTAACACGCGTACCGTAATTGTTTACTTGTTAGTGGACTGTAAATAATTGTTTATTCTACAGTCAAAGTTACAGATTAGCAGTAGCAAGCTACACATTCTAGTGTCGTGTCATTGGTTTTGTATACATGAACGCCATACACGGGGAAGGGAGGGAACGCGGCCCCCCCCCCCCCTAGCGTCCCAGTATGGAGATTTTTCAATCCCGGGATTACGGGATCATCATCAAAAGTTAGACAACATTTTCTGGAATTTAGTCCATGTTGTTTAATACTGGCGAACACTATGTCTTTAACACGCGTACCGTAATTGTTTACTTGTTAGTGGACTGTAAATAATTGTTTATTCTACAGTCAAAGTTACAGATTAGCAGTAGCAAGCTACACATTCTAGTGTCGTGTCATTGGTTTTGTATACATGAACGCCATACACGGGGAAGGGAGGGAACGCGGCCCCCCCCCCCCCCTAGCGTCCCAGTATGGAGATTTTTCAATCCCGGGATTACGGGATCATCATCAAAAGTTAGACAACATTTTCTGGAATTTAGTCCATGTTGTTTAATACTGGCGAACACTATGTCTTTAACACGCGTACCGTAATTGTTTACTTGTTAGTGGACTGTAAATAATTGTTTATTCTACAGTCAAAGTTACAGATTAGCAGTAGCAAGCTACACATTCTAGTGTCGTGTCATTGGTTTTGTATACATGAACGCCATACACGGGGAAGGGAGGGAACGCGGCCCCCCCCCCCCCCCCTAGCGTCCCAGTATGGAGATTTTTCAATCCCGGGATTACGGGATCATCATCAAAAGTTAGACAACATTTTCTGGAATTTAGTCCATGTTGTTTAATACTGGCGAACACTATGTCTTTAACACGCGTACCGTAATTGTTTACTTGTTAGTGGACTGTAAATAATTGTTTATTCTACAGTCAAAGTTACAGATTAGCAGTAGCAAGCTACACATTCTAGTGTCGTGTCATTGGTTTTGTATACATGAACGCCATACACGGGGAAGGGAGGGAACGCGGCCCCCCCCCCCCCCTAGCGTCCCAGTATGGAGATTTTTCAATCCCGGGATTACGGGATCATCATCAAAAGTTAGACAACATTTTCTGGAATTTAGTCCATGTTGTTTAATACTGGCGAACACTATGTCTTTAACACGCGTACCGTAATTGTTTACTTGTTAGTGGACTGTAAATAATTGTTTATTCTACAGTCAAAGTTACAGATTAGCAGTAGCAAGCTACACATTCTAGTGTCGTGTCATTGGTTTTGTATACATGAACGCCATACACGGGGAAGGGAGGGAACGCGGCCCCCCCCCCCCCTAGCGTCCCAGTATGGAGATTTTTCAATCCCGGGATTACGGGATCATCATCAAAAGTTAGACAACATTTTCTGGAATTTAGTCCATGTTGTTTAATACTGGCGAACACTATGTCTTTAACACGCGTACCGTAATTGTTTACTTGTTAGTGGACTGTAAATAATTGTTTATTCTACAGTCAAAGTTACAGATTAGCAGTAGCAAGCTACACATTCTAGTGTCGTGTCATTGGTTTTGTATACATGAACGCCATACACGGGGAAGGGAGGGAACGCGGCCCCCCCCCCCCCCCCTAGCGTCCCAGTATGGAGATTTTTCAATCCCGGGATTACGGGATCATCATCAAAAGTTAGACAACATTTTCTGGAATTTAGTCCATGTTGTTTAATACTGGCGAACACTATGTCTTTAACACGCGTACCGTAATTGTTTACTTGTTAGTGGACTGTAAATAATTGTTTATTCTACAGTCAAAGTTACAGATTAGCAGTAGCAAGCTACACATTCTAGTGTCGTGTCATTGGTTTTGTATACATGAACGCCATACACGGGGAAGAGAGGGAACGCGCCCCCCCCCCCTAGCCTCCCAGTATGGAGATTTTTCAATCCCGGGATTACGGGATCATCATCAAAAGTTAAACAACATTTTCTGGAATTTAGTCCATCTTGTTTAATACTGGCGAACACTATGTCTTTAACACGCGTACCGTAAGCTCAGTTCCATTTTTCTTATGTATTACAAATGATGACATATTACTTATTTCAATAAAATGTATTAGTTAATGGACTCAGAAGTTTAACGTGTTGCATTTCATGTCCAAGAAAACTTACTTATTAGCGCTGCCTGTTAGCGAAAAGTTGTACGTCAATCCCGGAATCCGTTTACAATAAATTCCCAGATTTCGGGATTGGATTCCGGGATTGCAGTCCTTAACTCACGGGTAAAATAAAAAAGGGAAGCAAAAAAATATTTTATATTTAATATTTTTTTGAATATATACATATTTTAGAAAGTTATTAACTCTTAAACATGATGTATAATTTATCCTTCTGAAATTTTTCTAAATTTTTTTCCTTGTTTTACTTACATAAGTTCAAGGCCCATGCACGCAATGTCATGATTTTGTGTGGTTTTTGTTAATAGAAAGGAGAGGAAGGAACAGTTTAACCGATGCACAGTAGGCTGAAATCGAAAAATATTTACCAAAATTCCAAAATGGCTTTTTTGGAGAGAGAGAATCATGAAACTTGGTACAAATACTCATAATTGATTGGCAACCGTGGAATGGCATGTCATTGGTCATGTTCTGTCGCCATTACCGAGATGCAGGGGCTCAAACATAGCCAAAATTTACTCGGAACCGAAATAGCAATTTTGTACACGAAATCGTTAGATGGAAACGAAAAAAGAATTTTAGTGAAAAATTTAATCTTCTAACCACAACCATTCACTCATAAATAAAAAATTAAAATAAGCAAAAGGTGACGCCCACCAAAAAAGCTGCTTCGATATCATTGACGTCATTTTCCTCCCGTCCTTGACTGCTTTTAGGCGAAGGGAAGGGAGTGGAGGGGGGTTCTCGGAAAGTCTGCTCGCACAGATGCTGTCACAATCGCTCCCATTGGCCGAATCAGCTGTGTCCCCCCCATTGCGATAAGGCAAAGTAGCTTCGCGGGCTCAGCTGTGATTGGACGAAGTCGATATACGTCAGAGGTTGCACCACACCCACTTTTCCGAAAGGGTTAAAAACATCAGTTTTTCGCCACTTATAACTCGGGAAATAATTGACGGATCAAAAAACGGAAAAATACGTGTCTTTTTATTTTACAAACTCCATCAGATTCGGCAATAAAAAAAATTTGGTAAACGACCCCATTACACCCGACTTCAGTTTTCTACGAAAATGTTCCTATTTAAGTTGAGGGTGACGCTGTGGGAGGAATTTGGTCGGATAAAAAACTAGTAGGTCTGTTAAAACCACTCTTTTACTTTACTCTGCTTAACTCTTGGAATTTTCATCCTAAATGTAGGTGATATTACGTAACAAAATGGCGGACGATATTTTAACACAAAAATTCATTTTAAGTAGCAAATATCTGGCATGATAAGTGCCTGTCAAGTGACTCATATTAAATCAATTGTTGATGCTTTGTAAAGGTAGATCTGAAAAAAAATTGAAAATTCGTTTGCATCGCCAAAAATTACATTTGATTTTTCGTACGCGCGTCCGGAGCTTGAGACACGCGCCGGGAGCTGGAAATGTCGTAACGGGAGTAAGGTTTTTCAAGCCATAAGGAACATAACGCTTCTTATTTGCCTTTTTTAATGTGTGTGCATTGCTATAGATCTCCACCGGCTCTACACGTATAAAATCATGGGGATATAGAAATATTAAGGTCTGTAAGTGTGCGCGAAATCGCGTTCAAGGTTTCTCCTCTCAAAAGTGAACTTCTCATTCACACCCTCAAAGCCTTAAAATTCCTGTATTTTTCATAGGAAACATTATTTTACGTTCCAGAGGGACACTACTAAGGACTTTTTTCCTTTTATTTGCCCCTTTGCCCCAGCAGTCCAAGCCTTTGACCCTACTAGGAGGTTCATGCAGAAAGGTACATTTTGGACACCGCGAAGCTTTTGGTTGTTCGTCGAGAAAATCTACTCAAATCTTTCATTCTCCCTTCGTACTATATGCATATCCCTGATTTATACGTCATGTTAGACTTTGTTCATCTAGGAAAACTTTAGTTTCTACTTTACTTGAATTATTCACACAGGAAGGAAGCAAATTATCGAAAATAGCTTAATATTGAGGCGCAACAAAATATATTCTGTTCGTTAAAACCCTTAACTTACATTATTTTTACCCATTTCCTGCTGTTATGTTTGATTAAGAGAGTTTTAGTGAAAGCAAAGCTAAGTAGAAGTGAATACTCTGCATTCATTTTAATTTGGTGGTGATATAATAATTATCTCCGTATCTCCCAAAAGATTGGAGTAATTGTGGATATGCTAATTAATTTTGAAAAAAAAAGAAAAGTACGTTTTAATACGACTTTTTATAAAATTTTCGGGTTCAAGTAAGTCCTAGTTTTGATTACTGTAAAATGAAAGTGTAAAGTGCGTTATACCATCAAAAAGTTTAATTTTGAAATTGATTCCCCATCCGATTCCACTGACATGTGTTTAATTTAAATAAAGTAAAATTTATACTAAGTCAAAAGATAATGTATGGCAGTGCGCAAGTTTCTTCTGCAGAAAAATCTGATAATCAGGTAAGTCTTGGTTCTAAATAACCAGAAAGTTCGCAGTTCTGGTCTAAATTATGTGAGGGGGTTTGCCGGGATTTAGGGGGCCCGGACCACTCAGTTGCCCAGGGGCCCGAAAATCCTGTCACCGGGCCTGCGACCATGTACGAGAAATCAGCTACTTTTCCCTTGTAAGACCTCATTTGGAATATGCTGCCAGTGTATGGGATCCCAACGAAACTTATATGTGTGCAGCGAAGATGGGCAAGATTTGTAAAGGGACGATACGATAATTATATTAGCGTAACCAGTCTATTAAATGAATTGAAATGGGAATCATTGTCAGATCGCTGGTTGAAATTTAGACTTAATCTCATATATAAATTCCAAGACCATATTTTCAGTGATGATGTTAAAAATATTTTGCTGTCCCCAACTTACTATGGTAGACTGGACCATAATCACAAAATTAGAGAAATTGATTGCCGAACTGACAGTTAAAAATGTCCTTTTTTCCTCGTGCTATTAGGGATATGAATAACGGTAAATATATCCAGTACGAGTGTAGCAATGGATAACATTTTGTAGCTGCATGTTGGTATAAGGACTAAAAGGTAAATCAACTAACAGCATGTTTTTGCATGTATGCTTTGCTATTTTTATTTTAAATAGCGTAGTTTTGAACAGAACCTATACAAGTACTAATCCTTTTTTATGCATGTTATGTAGTGCATTTTTGGTGAGACCCCCTGCCACACACCTTTATGGTGGCTTGCAGTGTATTATGTAGATGTAGATGAAAAAAGCAGGTGTTAAACAAGAACAAAATCATGAGACTAAAAAGATGAGCTCAAGGGGCAATTTTCCAACATGCCACAGAGAAGTGCGGCAATGAATCACTGGTTGAGAATCTCAAAAACGGACCGCTACATGTTTTCAACAGTCACTCACAGAGTAAAGCGTACTTCTGCAATGACCAGGACAGAAAGGAAAATATCTTTATAGGAAAGGAAATGGAGGCCCTAGGAAAGGTCAATGACTCATTAAAACCACTCAGTAGAAAGTCAAATATGTTAGTGACAAACGATACCAGTAACCTTACTGAGACTTTTATGTCTTTAGTGGCACAGTTTGTGGGTGAAAAGCATGTGAACCGCGGAAAAAGAGGTTCGTACTCTCATCGAGTTCAGGGTGCCGGGCTTGATTTCCAACTGGGACCCATGTGGCATTATACTACGTGGAAAACGATTTGTCGAAAAAGCCCTTACAAAATTGTCCACCGGTTAGGAGAGCGGAGGCTGAAACGCCTGCAGTCAGCTCGGAAATGCCTTTTGAAAATGTCTAAGTTACGGTAGGTTGTACGTCAAATGAATCCAAGGGCTATGGAGGTTATTGCCAAAAATTGGACTTAGACGAAGAGGAAATGGAAGGAGAAAGCAAAGCACTTTTGGCTAAAATGAAGGTGATAGGGAGTCAATAGAAGCGATAGAGAGGGAGACAGGAGGCCAACGCGAATGTGAGAAATGGTTTGATGAAAGACGAAATAGATTGACGTCTCCGAATTTTGGAATTGTGTGTAGGAGAAGGAAAAATTCTAGATGGGCACCTATTGTGAAAAGACTTTTGTATGCCAAGCCCTTTGGAAATGAAGCAACTAGATACGGCTCCCTCAATGAACTTAATGCAATTAAGAAGTATGAAGAGCTTACGGGAAGTAAAGTTTTTGCGTATGGTCTGCATGTTGATCCAGATCACTGGTTTTTAGCGGCATTACCGGACGGAAAAACAAGCGATGGCGCATTATTGAAGTAAAATGCCCAAAATCATCTGAAAAATTACTCTACAACAGGCAGCAGGGGATATAAAGTGCTTTTGCTTCGATGGAAACGTAAAACTAAAAAAATCACAAATGCTATTACCAAATTCAGGGGCAGCTACATGTTTCTCGCTACTCCTTATGCGATCTGATAGCTTGGACTCCTATTGAATGCTAAATTCAAAGAATATACAGGGATGACGTTTTTTGTAAGGATCGTATGGAGAAGAAACTTCTCCATTTTTATAATAATGTTATGCTTCCGGAAATAATTGATCCTAGAGCTTGCCGATCGATGGAAAAATAAGAACATGAAATTACAAGTTGAATGATACCCGAATTTTGTCTCTTAGGATACATAAAACTTATGCCAATTACAAAAACTGTTTAATTTAGAGAAGCAGATTTACCATCATAGCAGGATCTATAAGGTTTTTGGAATGGGGAATTAATGGATAGGGAACGAGATAGTGTGACTTTTACGTTTACTCAAGTTTTGGATTTTAACGTATGTTAAAAGAGAGTACAATGTCGAGTTTACAAATATATATTTCCGTTACAGCCGAGACGATATCAACATAGCTGGGCAAAGTTAATCCAAAAATTAACTTCGTTAATGCATTAAAAGCTACTCAAAAAGTTAACTTCGTTAATCGTTAAATCGTTATCTTGATGAAAATTTAACGCGAGTTAAAGTTATCCGTTAAAGTTAAAAATCTATATGAAATTGTAGGCAATTTTGAATTATATGCCACTTAACATTCGGGTATTTTTAATTTCAATGAACGTAATAATAATTTCATGGTCAAAAATACTTAATAAACAGTATAACTTAGGTAATGTAGACTTATACACATGAGGTATGGAGTTTCATAGTAATATACTATAACAGCGTCAAGTCCAACTTTTCCGTCAGAAAAGTTGGACCTGACGCTGTTTGTATTTGATTGTGGAAATAGAAACCTTGGGATAGGCCGATACCGGTAACTGCGATACCAAAAGATTCACCAATATTTTGATGGCATAGTTTTTTGCTATTAGATGGTGAAAAAATTATTGCCAGTCCTATTGACATAAGAATCCACAGCTCTTGAAGAAGCCTTGGTTTTCGTTTTCCCGCGAGTTGATCCTGCCTTCACTTTTTCTTCAAATTGAACGTATTTAGATGGATGCGTTCCCCTCATGTGTTGCTTAAGATTGTTTAGGGTGCAAACGTGAGCCTTGACTATGTAAATTGTGTCTGTAAAAGTTGTGTAAAAGTCTGATTGCAGTACAAACGCTGAGTTCTCTAGATTGCATTCTCAACACAACTCCTTCAACAAGTTATTACATGGCAATCCAGATGGCTCTGAACAAAAGTAACGGACTTAAATGAACGGAATTAAAAGTTAACGGAAGTTACTAAGACCGTTTTAGTTTTTGGATTTAACTTAAAAGTTAAATCGTTAAGCAATATGTTAACTTCGTTAATTAACAATTAACGGATTAACGCTTTTCTGCCCAGCTATGGATATCAAGGTATGCCAATACAAGGTTTTTTTGCCATGTTGATTAATACTTTACTCCAATTTTGCCTAGAATAATCTGTGGTATTCTACAGAGGAAACAGAAAACTGACTCCTCTCTGAAATCCCGTCCTGAAGTAACGTATGACACTTCAATATCAATGACAGAAGCAGGAATCTACTACACATTCGAATGTTTTAACAAAACGTTATTGCGCGTTACCTGGTATCAAAAAGTTGTGCAGACATCTACCCCCATTAGGGAGAGGGATTACTGTGAATGGAGTTGATCCGTCAAAACTTACACTCAGTCGATAAAAAATATGATAAATACTGTTCTCTGCATCTCGGGTTCTGCGTCCGCGTTTGTTGTCACCCCCAGTCAACAAACGCGGACGCAGAACCCGAGATGCAGAGAACATCTGGGGGCTTATTACGGAACTTATAAGGACGGCGTTATGTGGTGAAAGACGTTATTATAACGACCGGTCGAGATTATAAGGACCCGAGCGATTACGGAACTCATAAGGCCGGCGTTATGACGTGTAGGGTAGATAAATAACGTCCCAAAAATAAGGACGGCTTTGGAGGTGGCCTTATTCTGATAACGACCAAAATGGCGGTATTGTTTTGGGATTTCAGCCTACCTACTGGAAAGGTATATAGTAATAGGATCAAATATTTTGAGTCGAATAATTAATCGATCAATCATTTTCAACATTGTGTAACTGGCGAAAGCTTTTAAAAATATTTCCGAGCTTCTAAACTAATGCTTTATCGTTAATCATTAGCAGTTGTCTGGCGGCAGTGTTCGGGTGAGTATTGGCAGGTTGGTTTTATTGTTATTCTTATATTTATGGAGTTGGCAGTTTGTCTAAGGATGCAGGATCAAAATATAAATAATTTTCGACATTATCTGAACTATAACAGTCGTGGGTTTTCTTATTTTACCCTCGTAGCATATTTGGTCATGGCGGGTGAGAGCGAGAAGATTGCTGTTAGCAATGATCACAGAGATGCACCAAGAAAGGAGGCGGAAGACTCGGGAGAGGAGGAAGATACGAGATGTTCATAATTTGAGGCGAGAGATGAGGATTTTCGGCTGTGTTTCAGAGTCTCCAAGCCCATAGACGTCTACCTGTGTAAGACCAACTTTAAGGAGGAAATCTTCAGGCTTAAGTGTGCAAACTCGGGTAATGATTTCATTGTGCAGGTATTCCATATTAATTATGAATGTGTATTTCATATATCTATTTAATTCTGCCGGGGGAAATCGATCGCTGTGTATCGTTTTCATTTGCATTGTATACGTACGTACGTGTGTACTGAGGTAACTGGAAATATTATTTCCTCATGTTATTGTGAAGCAATTCATTTGTATGCCTATTTGTATTCAGCCTATGTCCGCATAACCATTTTTCTATCTTCGCGAATCACCCCTATAAGGAACCATTAATATTTCTATTCTTGATTGCGAGTGAATAATTGACATGATTACATACAGGTGATTTCTCGTTACTAACTATATTCGTATCTTCACGAGGCAAAACTTTGGTGACGGTTAAATTGCAGAAGCTAATGTTTGAGTAAAAACCAACTGCTCGAGTTGTCATAATGTGATTTCCATTCCTGTCATCACTCCTCTATGAGTAGCGTCTATGCATAACAATTATTTGTCATCGCGAAACACTCCCTTAAAAGCCAATTTTAAACAGATTATGCCCTTTTTTTACTTTAATACGGCGAGTAAAACATGATCAGATGATTTGCTGGTGATTTCACGCTACTGAATACTTACGGTCATTGAGATGAATTTTACAATTGCTGATCAACGCAATAGGTTCGCAGGTTATATTTTTTAACTGTTGTTTTCAAAGTTAAATCTTACATGTTGTAATTAGGCACTTACTACCCTCCGTTTCCTGGCAGAGGGAGGCTACCAGACAGGGGTTGGACAGGATTTTTCCCTATCTGTCAGTCAGCCCTCTGTGGGCAACTGTGTAAAAAGAGTTACAAGAGGGTTCTGTGACATTCTCTCGAGAATGAATCAAGTTCCCACAGACAAACTGGGAAAGAGTAGAAATCCAACAGAGGTTTGATTTGTGTTAACATCTTTTCATATGTTCACAGTTCTTTCTATTTACTGCTCTGCATTGACAAATTCAATTTCCTAGATTCTTTCCTGGGACTGGGTTCCCTTGAGTTATTGGTGCAATTGATTGCACACATTAGCTTCAGTGACTCCGAGGGTGAATGAAGAGGTTGAAGATTTATAAATATAGAATGCATTCCATTTAAGATGCTGAGTTTGAGAATTTCTCCGTGGTAAACTATAATGGCCATGGGGATAGACTAACCATTGGCATAAACTATCAGCAGCAAATTATTCATCAATATTTCACCTAGGTTGTGAGTGACTAAAGTTATACAATATGTGAAGACCAATAGCACCATTGGAACTATAGTTAATGCCACATACTTGACAAGTAGGTTAAAAACAGTTCCAATCATCCTCATAGAATTATTTAAGCAGTGTTTCTAGGTGATCTTAACTGCAATAGTTTATTCACATTTCTATGGTAAGGCAAGCCTTGCTATGGGTGTAAGATACGAATCACAGTGAAAGCACGTGGTTTTTTATGACCCCCCTTTTGGAAAGGGACATAGGAAATATAATTTTGATTTTTCATGTTTCTGCAGTTCCATGAAACAATGATAAATGTATTTTATTGAATGTAATGTCTATAAGATCTAGTATTTTCCCAGCGAATACTATGAGGTAATGTTTCTCGGGCTTGCCACCGGTTAATAGGCTCCAATACTGCTAATGTTATGAAAGAGCGACTCACTCTTCATCTTCAGGGCTTCTGAGTGCAGTTGGCAGTAATCGAACCTATTAACCAGTGGCAAGCCCGAGAAACATTCCTTCACAGAATGTAATGCCTGTTTACTTTTTCAGGGTATTGTGGCAACAATGGGATCAAAAGGGTTTTGAAAGGGAATATAAGGTGATATATGAGCTCTCAGCCTCTTCAAATCAACTCAACACCCTCCTTCACATGGTGAACCTGCTAAGCCAACGTATTGTACATGTGCGTAGGTAAAGTCAAAGTTTGTGAGCCAATCGGAGTTGGGACATCAGTATAATCTTTACTCATTAAGTTGTGGAATGCACACCAATGGGAGTCTCATTTTCCAATGGAAGAATCAATCAATCTCTGTTGATCTCTCCGGCAATTATCATCATAGGTATTCGTCCAGCAATAGTTGGTTTAGTGATGAATAACCTTTGCCTTCTAATTCTCACAAATTCACAAGACAAAATCCCTCTTGTAATCTGCATATTTCCTTGTGTTAATTTACTTATTGGAATTGGCCTCGTATTTAAAAAATAATTGAAAACTTTAATGCTTGTATCTATTTGAAATGTAGTTAGTACTTTTCTTTGAATAAAATTACCTACTATTCTAAAGTGACGATACATGCAAGTTATTTTCATATCAATTTTTTTGCTATGAAACCCCTCAAATTTCTTTCACTGGTAGCAAATGAAAAGGTGTTCCTTTGGGTTGTTATCATATTTGTTGGTGTGTTGCACGTGCTTCTTTTCTTGAAATGAATTTTATATCCTAATGTAAATATTAAAAAAAAGTATTTTTCAGTCTATTCATTTGGATAGTACATATTAGGTCTTTGTCAAAATAACTTATTCTTGCAGTAATTTGCAAAATCAACTGATCTATAAGCCAAATGCTATTTTAGATATTCACTCTTAAGAGTAATTAAGTAATTACTTCCTTG
Source organism: Platycnemis pennipes (assembly GCA_933228895.1). Classification (NCBI taxonomy): domain Eukaryota; kingdom Metazoa; phylum Arthropoda; class Insecta; order Odonata; family Platycnemididae; genus Platycnemis; species Platycnemis pennipes. The sequence goes on from OW121851.1 coordinate 238,139, forward strand.
GTTGACGTAGGATTATATTCATGCTATCATAATATTTTTCTCATGAACTGAGTAAGTATAAACTGATGAAAATGAAATGAGTAGGAGTTATAAATGGTGTACATGTTGATGTATGAGAATGTCAAGCATTTGAGTCTTTCGTGGTCAGGTTCTTACTGAGAGGTTTCTGGGATGACTGTTCTAAAGATTTACATAGGGAGTACTTATGCATGCATTCATGCAATATCGATATAGATGTAGTACTTATGTCATTTACCTAAACAGCACTTAGTCAAATATCACTTAATGCAGAGTGACTTTCAGTACAACAACGCTCAGGGACGCTTACAATCAACAGAATTGTGTTTCTTTAGAGATAATGAAGGGCTCCCTACATTGCTGCTGCCATTGCTCTCTCAATTAAAACCTTCAAGCTCTCTCACCATGTCAAGGTGAAGATCCTCAAGAGAGATAAAGCATACATACAGAAATGAAATAAGAAACTTCTTGAAAGTAATGGCAACTTATTGCCTTCACAGATTAAGAATAAATAAAATCGTAAAAATAGCGGTCTTCTTTTACCATAAAGGTAAAAAATCAAATAATAATTTGGATAATCTCCTACCCAAACTTAAGATTAGTAAAGTGAAGTAATGATATATGGAAAAAAATTGAAGTCAATACTTAAGTAACAAAATATTAGGTGAACTTATACCAAACTCCTCTCTAGAATTTGCCTCTTCTGCAGACTAATAGAAAAATGCAATAAAAATAAATATAGAGAAAAAATAACCACAAACAAAAATTAATGAAGTCGCGTGAAAAAAAATTTTTCCTGTTACTGAGTGAGTATGATTAAAATCCTTTTTTTAATAAAAAATATAACAAGTTACTTTCGTAACCAAATGCTATTACTGTGGAATCATTATGGAGCAAATGAAGAGTGCATTTTACGCCTTAACATGCATGGAAAGTGTCTTTGATTTTTTTTATCTCGTGCGTTAGGTGAAAATACGGCTATGGAACACCAATCAACATTTAATTAGGGCAATTTGCACTTAAACTCTTCGCAAGCTTTGAAAGTGTTTCCCATTTTCCACTAAAGTCGAAAGAAAACTCACTCTTCACGCATACGCTTCGTAATACGCTTTCGCACAATATATTTCCGCCAGCTTGACGCATAAAAGTATCAATAACAAAAAACCTACATCATTACTTTTTCGAATAACTCATAATTCAAACACGTACTCTCCGTCCATCGCGAATATTTAACTATTTTTTATATATTCCCAAATATACAGGACATATACACGTAATTTTCGTCGTCTGCGGCTGGTCCACGGTACCACTAGGAACGTCTATCATCTCATTGGTCAATGAAAATTTCGGGAGTGAGGTATGCGAAATTTGTCATACAACGTCATTCCCGTCGTTATTCCATTTTAACGCCTTATTCCAAATACCGACCCAGAGTTCTGTAATCGCTGGGGTCGATATTTTTCAACCCGGACAGTCGGTATATAACGCCTACGATATATAACGACCCGAGTTCTGTAATAAGCCCCCTGAACAACGCCGCGGAAACCTTCGCACCAATGATAAATACTAATTAATCACCACAAAAGTGATGTGCTGTTGAATTTTTCACGCAGGAACAGTCATAATCTCCACAATGGAATACAAGCAGAAGGTCGAGGCGTTACTTGAAGATCCCACTTACAAGAAAATAAAGAAAGATCCGACTGCTAAGATTGAACGGGAAGTAAGAGAACTCATCAAACGTTCCAGCATCCCACCTGAAGAGCAACGCAGAATACTCCCGTCTTCATCCAGGCCGCCGCGACTTTACGGATTACCCAAAGTTCACAAAGAAGGCATACCCTTACGCCCTATCGTGAGCTGCATTGGATCCCCCACCTACGCCCTGGCCCGCCACCTGGCCTATCATATACAGCCCTTCATAGGACAAACGGGTTCCTGCGTGAAAAATTCCGAGGACTTCATCCACAGAATCAGTGAGCTGAAGATTTCGGAGAACGACATATTAGTCTCTTTCGATGTCGTTTCCCTATTTACCAAAGTGCCAATAAAGGACACCGTTGACATTTTAAGGAAACTAGTCAACTTCGGACTTCCAGCCGACTTCCCAAAAATGGTCGACTCCTGCCTCCGAAATAACTTCTTCCTGTGGAACGGAGATTTTTACGAACAGAAGGATGGAGCAGCTATGGGTAGTCCACTCTCACCCGTCAGCGCCAACCTATACATGGAGCACTTCGAAGAAGATGCCCTGGCGTCTTGCAGCCTCAGACCGTCCCTTTGGATCCGCTACGTTGACGACACCTTCGTGATCTGGCCACACGGGGAGGAGAAACTCAGAACCTTCAAAGACGGGCTAAACTCCATGCATCCTTCCATCCAATTTACCATGGAGATGGAAGAAAACGGATCCCTGCCTTTTTTGGATGTCTTGGTGCAGAGAGGTGCCAACGGTTCTCTCCGACACACGGTGTACCGGAAGAAGACGCACACCGACCGGTACATGCACGCAGCCTCCCACCACCATCCCAAACAGAAAGCTGCTCTCATCAAAACGCTGGTGCATAGAGCCACGGTGGTGTGTGAAGAATCCTCACTAAAAACCGAAGTGGATCACATCGTGAGAGCACTTGGAAAGAATGGCTACTCAGAGTCTTTCGTCAGGAGCAACATCAAAAAGAAGGCGAAAATTTCCGATGAAGATCGTCCCAAAGCGACGGCGCACGCCACCATCCCTTACGTAGCCGGCATTTCCGAACGCATTTCCCGAATACTTCGGAAAGCAGACATTGAGACACGGTTTAGCACGCTAACCAAAGTCAAAGATGTCCTACCATCGCCTAAGGATCGGCTACACCCTTTATTAACGGAGGGAGTTTATGAGATCCCCTGTTCATGCGGAAGGACATACATGCGTAAAATGCCGTAAAAAATTTACCGTGCGTAAAAAAAGTATACCCTTACCAAAACCAAATTTGACGTTATTTAAAAGATGTTTTTTAGCATGTAGGGTACATCTACGTGTACGCAGTACCATGCAAGTCACCAGTGGCTCGCATAGTAAGGGTGCATTCATAATAGAAAGTTTCTTACCTTTTACCTTTTACAACAATCAAAACATTTTATCGCAGAGTGCGGTTCAAAGAACCTACTTAATCTTCTCTTCGCCCACAATGCGATAAGCATCATATATGTGGGTAAAAGTACTCTTTTGATGAATCCCAGTTTACAATTAGCTTGGCCCATTATTTCACGGTCGTATTAACCCCAAAAAACATCATACGTCATGTATGTTGATATTCGAGACTCCAGAGAAGAGAGACGCCAACTAGTGGCGTACTTTGAAATCTCTCAGTGAAGGTTACCGAGCTGATGAAGGGTGATAAAACGTGTTGTGAATTCCTAGGCGTTGTGCATTATTCCGATATTTATCAGTTTGATTAATTTTTAGGATGACTGAAAATTGTTAATATACACACAAAATATATTAATAGGTTATTTTAAACAAATCAGGATGGCACATGTTTTTAGTCATTTCAGTGGAATAAAAGCCGAGCAGATTAGATAAGTTATTTCTTCATCCATAATTTTTTTAGCTTGCTCATTTTGTCTGATAATAAGAGCAAATTGTTGTACTATTATTATTATTTAGTTTTTCCACTAAATATCTTTCTTTCGGCGTATAAATAATATTTATTATAGCCCTAATGTTTCAAAGATAAGTGAAGATTGGTAAGGGCGTCACGAAGAGCATGTTTGTTTGCTCCAAGCATTTTCACCGCAACGACTATATACTGCCAGGTAATTAGATAACTTAATGTTATTCAATTTACTTCATGTATGATCTATATTTTAGCTTTCGTATCTTTAATATCATGCCAAAATGTGCAAAGAATTAAAATTGGCATATTGCTATCCAAATTAAGACGCAACAGCAAAGCTGCGTCGCCTGAATAAAAGTGCAGTGCTTCCTCGAATTTACCAAGAGTGTCTACTAATGATCGTTTAAAATACAGCGAGATGTGGGTAAACTCCAACAGTCGAGAAATTTACGGCTGCCCACGTAGCTACGGTTAGTAAGGTTATATGAGGCAACAAGAGCCGTTTGGTACATTTTTCTTGGACGTTGATAGTGTTGACGAGAATCAGTCAATGTTACCAAATACTAATTTATTAGATCAATGCCAATTACTTTATATGCAGTACATAACACTATTATTCAATTCATACTACCTTACATATGACCATGAATTCTTCAATCGAGAAATTTTGTAAGTAAATAGGAGAATGGGATTTAGAATTGAAGTTGATGGTATCAATAAGGCTTGATTGTGTGCATTTCCTTCATGAAGAGGGCAGGGAAAACTATGAAATTCCACAGAATAAATTTTTCGTGAACAATATTATTCTGATACAAGGCATCATCGTCAGGTGTCATTACATTCAAATTCAGATATTTTCTACAATTGGGGGCGGGAAAGGGAAGTTTGAGTAAATAGATGGGAATATGGTTATTTTCGTCATAAATTGTCCGAAATTTTCGGAGTAGGGATTGAAGAGAGTATGTTAAGGGTTTTTTTTTGATGATGACGTTGGTTTTAATACATTTTGTGCTGGCAACTATCTGAGTTTGATGATTCCATTAGCAAATCTCCTTACCCCGGCTTTATTCTCTAAATAAGAACTAATTGATTCCAATGGCATACAACTTTGTCCCGATGAAGAGGTTTTCGAAGAAATGTAAGAGGACCAGCATGGCCTAGAAGGGATAGCAGACACAAATTGTAATCAAGGCAGAAGAGGTTTTGCAATCTTTGGGAGCTACGTTTCCCTCTGTGGAAAAGGTAGCCACAGCAGTACAAGCGACACCAGAATTGATTGACAACAATAAACAAGAGATTTTAGGTGCCAGTTGTCAGTGGAATAAATTATTTTTCGGACATTACTGACTGCCATTTAACTCTTACAGCATTTACTGGGTTTGACACTTTTCTCAAACTGGCTTGGTTCATGAAGATATCGACGAAACTATAAAAGAAGCGAAAGGAGAAGAAAACATAATTATTTTAGGAGACTGGAACGCCATCGTCGGCGAAGGTCAAGATTGAAAAATAACTGGAAAATGGATGGGAATCCCAAAGTTTCCGAATCCGTATTTTCCGGAAAGAAACAAAGAAAAACTAGACGAGAAAGACTGCTGAAGTTCTGCACACGACATAAGTTAGTGGTCGCCAAAACACTGTTTAAAAATCACAACCGAAGAAGACACACGTGGAAAATGCCAGGAGAGGAAAGAACATTTCACATAGACTACATTTTAGTGAAGCAGAGATTTAGAAACCAAGTGAAGGACTTCAAAAGCTACCCTGGGGCAGACATCGACAACAACTATAATTTAGTGATGAATAAATGCCATCTAAAATTGAAGAAAACAAATAAGAATAAATGGAAAGTAGAAAAAACGTAAGAAGGCTCAACATCAGCTGGCATTTCAGACAGCAGTAAGAAACGACATAGGAGAAGACCTGAATGAGAAATCAATGGAAGAGCGTTGGGAAAAATTTTAATGTGGACACTAGGAAGCCGCAAAAGAAGTTCTTGGAAGATGAGAAGTTTCCATGAAGAAGCCATGGATCACGGAGGAAGTCTTAGACTGGATTGAAGAAAGAAGAAAGTACAAGAATGCGAAAACCTAAGAAGAGCAGCTTTACTACAAAAGAATAAGGAACGAAATAAGCCGCAAAGCCAGGAAAACTAGAGGTATGTGGATGAAGAATCTGTGCGAAAACGTAAAAAATAACCTTGTACTTGGAAAGGTGAAAGCTGCCTATAGGATAGTGAGAAACCACTTCAAGGAACTGAGTGAAAGATGCAATGACATAAGGGATGGAAATGGAGAAGATTTTGATTGAAAATGAAGACAAAGTGAAGAGATGGAAAGATATATCTGGAAGAGTTGTACAACGGAAACAATCTCAGCACGAAAGTGATCGAAGAGGAAAGAGAAGTGGAAAAGGATGATTTGGGAGCATCAATATTCGACTGATACATGATCTTTCCTGGGGTAAACACGTGAAATAATGGGTCAAGCTAGTCGTAGACTGGGATTCGTCAAATATGACGAACATGTACGAGAAATCAGCTACATTTCCCTTGTTAGACCTCATTTGGAATATGCTGCCAGTGTATGGGATCCATACGATATCGGTCTAAATAACGAACTTGAAGTTGTGCAGCGAAGATCGGCAAGATTTGTTAAGGTGGCTGGTTCGGTAATCGTGAGTCGTTGAGAACTAGTGCTCATATAATTTCAATGGCACTAAAAAATTGCTTGGAGGTGATTAAATTACACGACATTTTAACCGGATGCCTCAAATTCTCAAGTCATATTGAAACATTGCCCTTTTTCATTTAATTATTGACATGAAACATAACATAAAACTTGACTTGATTCGGTTTCTGGCAACCTGAACGTTGTCACTCTGTGCATATCCTTTGACCTTGGAGATGTTGGTTTTGATTTATGGATTGAAAACGTATGTAATTTTGTGCTATGGGTATTCGCATACTTTTTAGTGACGAAATAATTGTGATAAAACGCTTAAACATTTATAACATTTGTTTAAACCATTTATTTAATCTCTCTTTTTTACTCGGCAACAACGCACATTCTGAAATTCGGCACTGCTGTTGTGTAGGCAATTGTTTCTGTGTTTCAGCGGTCGTAACGGTAGGTGTCGTATTCGTCTATTCTCAAGAACCAAGGTCGGTAAATATCAGGTCGTGACACGCATTTGTCTAATGTAATCCGCCATTTTGTTTCGACTTCGCGGCGGGAATTCGAATTTCCCATGCAAACAAACGTAGGTAATCGATGCAAAGAACCACGATTTGCTGTTTTACTATTGGAGACAGGTATATGAAATTTTTACCCTATATAAAGAATATAAGGGCCTTTTGGAAGCAGTTCTCGCATCACACCCGGAGGTCGTGGGTTCGACTCCAAAAATCTTAGAATTTACATATCCACCGCGCCATATTTACAATGAACCACGATTTGCTGTTTTACTATAGGAGACAGATCTATGAATTTTTTACCCTGTATATAGGATATGAGGGCCTTTTGGAAGCAGTTCTCGCATCACACCCGGAGGTCGTGAGTTCGACTCCAAAAATCTTAGAAAACTCGCTTCCACCGCGCCAACGTACCATCGCCATATTTAGAATGAACCACGATTTCCTGTTTTACTATTCAAGACAGGTATATGAATTTTTTACCCTGTATAAAGGATATGAGGGCCTTTTGGAAGCAGTTCTCGCATCACACCTGGAGGTCGTGCGTTCGACTCCACAAATCTTAGAAATTACACATCCACCGCGCCAAAGTACCATCGCCATATTTACAATGCACCACGATTTGCTGGTTTACTATTCAAGACAGGTATATGAATTTTTTACCCTGTATAAAGGATATGAGGGCCTTTTGGAAGCAGTTCTCGCATCAAACCCGGAGATCGTGGGTTCGACTCCAAAAATCTTAGAAAACTCGCTTCCACCGCGTCAACGTACCATATTTACAAAGAACCACGAATTGTCTGTTCTACTATTGGAGACAGATCTATGAATAGTTCACCCCGGTGTAACATTCATGTACAAGTCTATAAATATTATACTTATTCTTTTTCTTAAACATTTTTGCTGCAATATTAATTTACTTAAAACATTACACTACCTATGTACACCAGAATGCTGCAATTTGAGTCCTATATGATTGGTGGAACTGTCACATTAACAACCATGGAGTGCACAGAGTCAGATATAAGGAAAATATTTGTTGTCATGAATGATGGAGGGCAAACAAATTATCAGCAATGGCTGCTGAAAATTATTAATGTAATGTAATAATCAGTTATATTTGGCAGATAGATTTGGCAGATTGTAGTGAATCCATCTCTTGAGTTAATGATCTTCCACTGAGCATGTAAATTTTGATTTATTTATTTTCTTTACTTTCATGTAACTTTCACTAATGAATTATTACACAAAAATAAGGAAATACAGGCCAAAGTAATTAAACTTTAAAGATATTAAGACAGGATGAGGAATCGAAAAGAGGCATCATTTATTGCACTCAGTACTTTCCATGATAATGCCTCCAACATCTAATCAAGGTAGTTAACATTTTGTTTGATTGGAATATTAAGAATTAGCACTGAATATTTTCTGCAAAAAAATCCGAGAAGTAAAAGGATATTTTAATCATAAAATAATATTCATTGACTTCATTCCAAAATTACAATCAATGTACTTCATTATATGACACCTTAATGGTTTAGTTTCAACTGGTTTGCTCATTCGCATACAGTGAAACTCACTTCATCCAACGCTGGTAAGTCATCTGCAACTTTTCAACCACTCTTAAACATTCCCTGAGCACGCCTTCCACTTCTATTAATTTCAATCAACTTTCTGCATATGGTGACAGGTTGAAACATACAGAGTTGACTAGCGTCATATTCTGTAAATGAATGCAACTACTGTCGGTGCAAAAATTATGTAGACTCGAGTTTGAGCACCGATTAAGAATGAACCGTAATACTCACACGAGTGCAAATTGCATCAAATGTTAGCTCATTTTATTGTGCGTTTAACTATACTTACTGACAATTTTTATATTGCACCTCTGATTTTTTATCGCGATGACAACAAAAAAAGTACCGTTTTTTTTGCGTTTTCTATGGGATCGCACTCTTTGACCTCTCATAAGGCAAAACGCTGGAGTTCATTCATTATGAAAATTTAACACAGTTACGATACATCCTTTCCTAATGTTATTCTAAAATTTCACGTCATTCGATTTAGCCATAAACATTTTGTTATTAATTTTATGAAACAACTTTTTCTTGGTAATGAATGGTCCCGAAAACTTGATCTTGGTCTTGTTTTAAAGCTCTTTGCAGCAGTATTGTAATACAATAAACATAGTCAGTCCAAAATATGTGCCCTATTTTTAACGAGTTAATAAACAACGGAGCATTTTCGCGGCATTTACCCTGCCGGTGAGCTGGCCGGCTTCGCTGGTGGGTTGGTGAAAGTCTGCGCAGGGTTGCCATTTGGAAAGTACCAGGCGGATCCCGTGAATCCCCTATATTTTCGCTGGAATGAATGCGCTTATTTTCGTTACACGTGTTCATCACTTGCATAGCGATTCATTTATTATGTTTTTCGATTTCATCTTTATAATATTGAACCATTTCTCATCACCTTTTCTAATAATGGCTTTGGACCTTCTTTGGCAGGCTTAAAAATGGTTTGCTACCTTAATTTTCAAAGGCTTGTCATTAAAGGGTTAAAATGTATATACAATAATTCAAATTATTTACAAATATTTGTCCAAGTCTTACTGGTAGACATCGTCTTCGGATGCGTCGCTCGTCTCTGATAACTCGGTATTCGAGCCTATCTCGATACCCACGGGATCAATAGAAGGAATGTCTTCTAATACGTGGTCACTACGCCAATCTTCTATTTTTTTGGCATGGTTGATACATTTTCTCCACAATTCAGCTGATACAGATCAAAGAGTTTGTGTGCAGAGCTCCTTCATCGCCTCCATACCTCTACCACGGCTCCATGGCATTCGAAATATTCACTTTTGCAATTTTATTTATAATGAGATCTGTACTGGTCATAGTTGGTGAAATTTTCGTTCAGGGAATCTACAATATTTTCCTGCCACCCATAGGTCATGGTATGGTTTTGACCACACCACGTCTCATCGGTATAAAATACCTTGTATCCCTGGGAACGTAGATTTCTTATTTACCTCAGATATGCGTGTCTTGAGGCAGAAACTGAAATGGATTCTATAAGTACAGGCTTCTTGCACAGCTTCTTAATCCTAAATCCTAATTTCTTTATGATGCACCGTAAGGTGGACTGAGACATTTCCGGAAAATCAGTCATAGAATCAATCAGTTTTCTGTTTAAACTCTCCTCCGTAGGGAAAACCTTGTTTACGGACAAGTCAGGAAGAATGCAGAAATGACAGGCAGGCCAGAAAGGTAACATATCTACATCTACACAATACCCTGCAAGCCACCGCGAGGGTGTGTGGCAGGGGGTGAAGATCACCAATCATGCACTACTAACATGCAAAAAAGCAACCAAAGTGTCTCATGCAACTAGAGTGTTAGTATCTATAGTATTTGAGGCGTTAATATATGCATCATGCACTACAGAATACTCTAAAATATTTCCCCTACCTATCCCTTTGCTTTCCTATGCATATTAGTCATGTCCACTAATTACCAGCCTTCGTAGCATTGCAGCGGAGAGGAAGATGAGTCACGGGACCAGCCCGGAACCCTCAAGTGGCAACCCTGCACAACTTTCACCAACCCACCAGCGAAGCCGGCCAGCTCACCGGCAGGGTAAATGCCGCGAAAATGCTCCGTTGTTTATTAACTCGTTAAAAATAGGGCACATATTTTGGACTGACTATGTTTATTGTATTACAATACTGCTGCAAAGAGCTTTAAAACAAGACCAAGATCAAGTTTTCGGGACCATTCATTACCAAGAAAAAGTTGTTTCATAAAATTAATAACAAAATGTTTATGGCTAAATCGAATGACGTGAAATTTTAGAATAACATTAGGAAAGGATGTATCGTAACTGTGTTAAATTTTCATAATGAATGAACTCCAGCGTTTTGCCTTATGAGAGGTCAAAGAGTGCGATCCCATAGAAAACGCAAAAAAAACGGTACTTTTTTTGTTGTCATCGCGATAAAAAATCAGAGGTGCAATATAAAAATTGTCAGTAAGTATAGTTAAACGCACAATAAAATGAGCTAAAATTTGATGTAATTTGAATTCGTGTAAGTTTTACGGTTCATTCTTAATCGGTGCTCAAACTCGAGTCTACATAATTTTTGCACCGACAGTAGTTACAGTTGGAAGATCAGGAACTGCAAATACCATACTCATGTAATCGACTAAATGATCTTACATGCTCCTCCACTACTGGTGGCCTCGAAATAACAATGAATGGCATGGCTTACACAAACTCATTTCACACAACTCCACCTACTCATCTGCTCCTTTTCTTACACTCTTAAACATTCCTTGAGCATGCCTACCACATCCATTGATTTCAATCAAAATTCTGTATATGGTGACATGTTTGAAGATGATGAATTGCCAGGGGTCGTATTCTGTAAAGGAAATCAACTAGTCAGAGTTGGAACAGCAGGATCTGCAAATGACTTACTAATGTTATTGACTGAATGAACTTACATGCCCCTCCCCTACTGGTAGCCTCGAAATATCAGTAAATGATATGGTTTCCTCTAAGTTTCTCTCCATCGCAATCACGGAAATCCACTTCAACCAATTACTAACTCATCTGCTCCTTCTGGTATCTTCTCCTGGTTCACTGTAAATATGGCGATGGTACGTTGGCGCGGTGGATGTGTGATTTCTAAGATTTTTTTGAGTCGAACTCACGACCTCCGTGTGTGATGCGAGAACTGCTTCCAAAAGATCCTCATATCCTTTATACAGGGTAAAAAATTCATCGATCTGTCTACAATAGTAAAACAGGAAATCGTGGTTCATTGTAAATATGGCGCGGTGGATGTGTAATTTCTAAGATTTTTGGAGTCGAACCCACGACCTCCGGGTGTGATGCGAGAACTGCTTCCAAAAGGCCCTCATATCCTTTATACAGGGTAAAAAATTCACAGATCTGTCTCCAATAGTAAAACAGGAAATCGTGGTTCATTGTAAATATGGCGCGGTGGATGTGTAAATTCTAAGATTTTTGGAGTCGAACCCACGACCTCCGGGTGTGATGCGAGAACTGCTTCCAAAAGGCCCTTATATCCTTTATACAGGGTAAACAATTCATAGATCTGTCTCCAATAGTAAAACAGGAAATCGTGGTTCATTGTAAATATGGCGATGGTACGTTGGCGCGGTGGATGTGTGATTTCTAAGATTTTTGGAGTCGAACTCACGACCTCCGGGTGTGATGCGAGAACTGCTTCCAAAAGATCCTCATATCCTTTATACAGGGTAAAAAATTCATAGATCTGTCTCCAATAGTAAAACAGGAAATCGTGGTTCATTGTAAATATGGCGATGGTACGTTGGCGCGGTGGATGTGTGATTTCTAAGATTTTTTTGAGTCGAACTCACGACCTCCGTGTGTGATGCGAGAACTGCTTCCAAAAGATCCTCATATCCTTTATACAGGGTAAAAAATTCATCGATCTGTCTACAATAGTAAAACAGCAAATCGTGGTTCATTGTAAACATGGCGCGGTGGATGTGTAATTTCTAAGATTTTTGGAGTCGAACACACGACCTCCGGGTGTGATGCGAGAACTGCTTCCAAAAGGCCCTCATATCCTGTATACAGGGTAAAAAATTCATATACCTGTCTCCAATAGTAAAACAGCAAATCGTGGTTCATTGTAAACATGGCGCGGTGGATGTGTAATTTCTAAGATTTTTGGAGTCAAACCCACGACCTCCAGGTGTGATGCGAGAACTGCTTCCAAAAGATCCTTATATCCTTTATACAGGGTAAAAAATTGACAGATATGTCTCCAATATTAAAACAGCTAATCGTGGTTCATTGTAAACATGGCGCGGTGGATGTGTAATTTCTAAGATTTTTGGAGTCGAACCCACCACCTCCGGGTGTGATGCGAGAACTGCTTCCAAAAGATCCTTATATCCTTTATACAGGGTAAAAAATTGACAGATATGTCTCCAATATTAAAACAGCTAATCGTGGTTCATTGTAAACATGGCGCGGTGGATGTGTAATTTCTAAGATTTTTGGAGTCGAACCCACGACCTCCGGGTGTGATGCGAGAACTGCTTCCAAAAGATCCTTATATCCTTTATACAGGGTAAAAAATTGACAGATATGTCTCCAATATTAAAACAGCTAATCTTGGTTCATTGTAAACATGGCGCGGTGGATGTGTAATTTCTAAGATTTTTGGAGTCGAACCCACGACCTCCGGGTGTGATGCGAGAACTGCTTCCAAAAGGCCCTCATATCCTGTATACAGGGTAAAAAATTCATATACCTGTCTCCAATAGTAAAACAGCAAATCGTGGTTCATTGTAAACATGGCGCGGTGGATGTGTAATTTCTAAGATTTTTGGAGTCGAACCCACGACCTCCGGGTGTGATGCGAGAACTGCTTCCAAAAGATCCTTATATCCTTTATACAGGGTAAAAAATTGACAGATATGTCTCCAATATTAAAACAGCTAATCGTGGTTCATTGTAAACATGGCGCGGTGGATGTGTAATTTCTAAGATTTTTGGAGTCGAACCCACGACCTCCGGGTGTGATGCGAGAACTGCTTCCAAAAGATCCTTATATCCTTTATACAGGGTAAAAAATTCATAGATCTGTCTCCAATAGTAAAACAGCAAATCGTGGTTCATTGTAAATATGGCGCGGTGGATGTGTAATTTCTAAGATTTTTGGAGTCGAACCCAAGACCTCCGGGTGTGATGCGAGAACTGCTTCCAAAAGGCCCTCATATCCTTTATACAGGGTAAAAAATTCACAGATCTGTCTCCAATAGTAAAACAGGAAATCGTGGTTCATTGTAAATATGGCGCGGTGGATGTGTGATTTCTAAGATTTTTGGAGTCGAACTCACGACCTCCGGGTGTGATGCGAGAACTGCTTCCAAAAGATCCTCATATCCTTTATACAGGGTAAAAAATTCATAGATCTGTCTCTAATAGTAAAACAGGAAATCGTGGTTCATTGTAAATATGGCGATGGTACGTTGGCGCGGTGGATGTGTGATTTCTAAGATTTTTTTGGAGTCGAACCCACGACCTCCGTGTGTGATGCGAGAACTGCTTCCAAAAGGACCTTATATCCTTTATACAGGGTAAAAATTTCATAGATTTGTCTCCAATAGTAAAACAGCAAATTGTGGTTCTTTGCATCGATTACCTACGTTTGTTTGCATGGGAAATTCGAATTCCCGCCGTTCCTCCGAAACAAAATGGCTAAATCAAGGTGCATCATGGGATCGTGTCACGACCTGATATACACGGACCTTGTCAAGAACCATAGATTAAAGCACGAATATTACATTTTGTACAAGTAGCCTCCTTGAATTAAAGAAGAGAATTCTTCTTTCTTCTTTAATCTATGTCGAGAATTCTGTCAAGGGGGCTACATTGTAATATTCGCGGACTTTGTGGTGTGATTTGTTGTGGTTTCTCGCGCGTTCGCTTTCCCTCGTCTGATTCCACGTTGCCAAATGCACCTCAAAACTTCGCCCGCGATATTTGAAAATTTAAGGAATATTTTATTTCTTTCATATATACGGAGGAAATAAGTCGATAACACTGGTTGATTTTCTCAGAATAGAAATTGTTGGCTAATATCCACATCAATTCAGTTTTTGGAGAAAATCTGTATGGTAGAAACGTAAATAATACATAATTGACCCTTAAGAAGCGGGGTGCGCCATAAGGCTCCATGTTAAAGAAACCTTAAATATCTCAAAAACTACACCGAAAACCCCAAAAAATTTTCTCGTAGAATTTTAGAGCATAATTAAAGGAACAAATACTGCAATTATGAACAAAATCTATACACCTGTAAATTTCGACCCAGCCACCTTAAGGGACGGTACGATAACTATATTAGCGTAAGTAACCATGCGCATATGTTTTAGAAAATTTGATAGTAATTCGTTTTCATATAATATTTTTATGCAATCTAACATTTGAACAATCATTGATTATATCAAAGTAAACATACAGGGATTCTTTCTTAAGCTAGAACGAGAAAATCGGCAAGTGATATTGGAAATGCTGTCAGATAAAACAGGTTTTCAGACCAAAACAACGATGCAACCATCATTAGTTGAAATCACGTTGAAATTAAATATCATATTATATTTGACGAGTAATCTTTGTATGTATGTTTGTCACAACTTTCTCGCAAACTGCTCTAACGATTTTCTTGAAAATTTGAAAATAATGGTTTGTAGATGCCAGGAATCAATTGCGCGCAACATAGGTTACGATAAAAATGCCATAGGGGCCATAATGTGGGCCTTCTTTTACCAACGCTTACTCCCATAAGAAAAGAAAGGATTTGGTGGAGAGGGTTTTGCTTTGTGTAATTGATGATATAGATTTGAACTGTTAACTTTTAGATAAATGACTAAACCAATTTTTTTATTGTTGCATTCAATTTCCGTATATCCTTCGCTTTTTCCTGGAATTATAGTGTTTATCTCGGAAATCTCAAATGTTTGCACCACTTCAACAATTGAATATTTTATTTGCTTGGAACCCACAGCATAGGCATGGAATGGAAATTCATGCCAGGGTCTGTAGATTATTTTAAAGGGTGACGTTTTAATTAAACGCAGATTTATCGAAAGCTATCCCGGCTGTTGGATCCTTAAATTTTGTATATGAAACTTGAAAACTTTCCAACACAGAACAGTTATTATAAACAACATATTTATATTAGGTTGCTCAAGCGACAAAACAAAGTTCGCTCCATCGGCAACAGATGGCACTACTGTTTCCCACCTGGGATCCCAAACGTCAGTACGTGGTACCCTTATCATCCCATGCGCAGTTTTCTTATATCTCAATGTTGGAATCATCCCAATGGACAGCAATAAACTACTCTTCCCTTTGTAGGATATTCCAAGCCTGCCGCGTGAACGGTAGGGATGGGCAGAAATAACCGGTTATTTAACCTAGGTTAACCTGAAAATAACCGGTTATTTTTCCGATCAGGTTAACCTGAGTACTCGGTTATTTTTTTGCATAACCGAAAAATAACCTTAATATTTTTCGTCAAAAATGTTGGATGTTGGCACTCTGTCGGTAGACACTGGTTCTACTTGCACTCAAGGCAGCTTATTGTAAGTACATCAGCCAGGACGAAAAAGCTATTAGTAATTTTATAACCGAGTACTCATAACCTGAGCGCAAGGAGTCTAATATAATATTCGTGCCTGATCGAAATAACCGAAAGACCGCATTCTGTTGGAGAGCTCTGGAACTACTAGCTCGGAAACAAACGCATTAGCCTGGTCGGTTAAAAACCGGTTATAGGTTATATTTTATAACCGAGTACTCATAACCTGAGTGAAATAACCGAAAGCCCGTACTCTGTAGGAGAGCTCTGGAACTACTTGCTCCTTAGGCAACAAACGCATTAGCCTGGTCGGTTAAAAACCGGTTATAGGTTATATTTTATAACCGAGTACTCATAACCTGAGTGAAATAACCGAAAGCCCGTACTCTGTAGGAGAGCTCTGGAACTACTTGCTCCTTAGGCAACAAACGCATTAGCCTGGTCGGTTAAAAACCGGTTATAGGTTATATTTTATAACCGAGTACTCATAACCTGAGCGAAATAACCGAAAGTCTGTATCCTGTCGGAGAATCATGGAAATAAAGGTGTTGATATTCACCGCCATGAGTAAACCCAAGGCTCAACGTTGAAAGTGAAACATTTATGCATTGCTTTAATTCGTGATGGCAACAGGTCGTAATTTTCAACATACACAATATCGTGAATATCCTTTGGAGTTACCCAGGTATTTCGGAGAGGGTTCTGAACTGAATATCTTACAGTAGAAGCCACCGGCCGCTTATTTTCAAAATTAATATCACGTTAACATACCCGTTATATTATTTTATACTGATACATATACCTGATTAATTCTAAGGTAAGAAGAGTTATTATCAAATTGCCCGACCTCGTAAAATAAACCTTCGGCAAGTGACTTGGCCAGGGTATAAGTCTTGGTTTGGTGGTTCCCCTCTAATGTTTTCCTCTTATAAGACTATATTTCCTCTTATAAGAATATATTCGTGAGTCGAAGGGGGAGTTTCGGGAAAATGAGCATGAAATGATGATTAGCGTTACTTATGTTATTTTTCATATAATAAGTGGTAAAAATTCCGAAGATGTTATTAGGTCTCGAGCAGTTACGGCACTAACGTGATGGGCGAAAAATGCACTTGTATGTCCACTGCAACTGCATCCGATTTATTTTCTTTGGTTCCGCGGTAGCGGTAATCTGCCTTTAAATAAAATGTATTATTATATATATTGCAGTAATTGCGAGCGTTATAAATGATAAGGAAAATACAATTACATCATTAGGTAATTAATAAATATCAGTATTTTACGCAAACCCCCCCGCTTGCACGATGGCCATGTTTCGGTTATGCTACAGGTTATAAAACCTAAAAATAACCGGTTATTTTCCACAGGTTTTAATACTCAAGTACTCATTCTGTTTAAAATAACCGGTTAACCTAACACCGGTTTTTTTTCTCATAACCGCCCATCCCTAGTGAACGGCGGTGAAATTCACAGTGCACCACTTCAACAATTGAATATTTCATTTACTTGGAAACCGCAGCATAGGCATGGAATGGAAGTCCATGCCAGGGTCTGTAGAGTTTTGCCAAGGTATGAATGAATAAACCCTTTGTAATGAGGTGTTGGTACCTGGCCCCTGGTTTCCTTCTCCTTCAACTCGGTGAGTTCCTCCTTCATGGTAGTTACCCAATTGGCTACATGAGGATCATGCGTTGCTTCCTCGACAGATGTAAGTTCAGAGGGGATGTCTTCTGAGAGTGACGCCAGGGCAGTCACACTATTCAGGTTTGTGTAACTGGCCCAAACGCCTTGGAATAACATGTACCTTTTCATTCCCATCAGTTTTGGCATCACATTCGGGCAGACAATTGTCTAGGTTATTGGTCGATTCATTAAGGTCATGCAGTTCTTGCATTTGATTGTGAACCGCCAACTCTTCGCCTTCTTCCGACTTCGCAACATCTAGTACCTTGAACCTCGGTATAATTGCCATGCGAATTAGGGATCCTGGGTAGCGTAGTGGTCTACGCATTGGCCAAATGTCCTCTTTTCGATTCCCGTTTCAGGTGAATTTTTTCGCATGGCAATTGATGACTTCCCATTGATTCCATACACCTCCCATACAAGTACGCTCTCACATGAAACATTTGTTACTTTCATATTGTGGGACATAAACCGAACTCTTTGAAAATCATACACCATCATTAAACTAAATAAATTAGCATTTTAAATAATATAGCAAATACAAAACAACATATTGAGAATAAAGTCATCACATTTGCACAAGTCCCATCATTGTGCATAGTTCTTGAATTCTTTGCTGGCTTTTGCCATTTTGTCCCCTTCCTTCTGGAGTCCTTGTACTTGGTCTTGTCTGTCTTGGTAAGCAGGGTGTGTGCTGTTCCTTCAGTGCCTTCCTTTCCTTCTTGGGCGTTCCTTTTTTTCCCCGTGTAACTTTAGTTTAGGTACGAGCATCTTTGTGTCTTGCTGGTTTTTTTTCTTGGCATGCTCATCCTCGCTCTCCCCTTGATCAGTGCCAAAGTAACCTTCCTCTGTGTATGCCGACTCCGCAACATCGTTCTCTGCATTTGCATCCTACTGTTTTGGTAACTGGGACGCCACTGCATTTGCAATCTCATTCCTTTAAGGCTGCTTGGTTGGAGGGTTGACTTCACTGCCTACCACCATCACAGGGTCAGTGTGCACTGCAACTGTGCATGTGGGAGCTGAGGAACCATTTTTCTTCCCCATCAGTGCCACCTCATTGGCAAATACCCTTGCCTGCAGTAGCCGGTTCTCCGTTTCAGCTTGTTTCTTCTTTGAGAAATCAATCATCTGTTCAATTGATTGGAGGTCATTACAAACTTTTTCAATGTCACCAAGCTCCTCAGGCTCTACATCAGATTCCTCTTCAGCCTGTTGGATTTTCTCATAAATGGTCTGTGGAATTTTTGAAAATCTTCCATAAAAGGTTTATTAACGTCGTTTGTGACAGCTCTCTTGAGTTTTACATGTTGCTTGGTCCGGTTGAGCCGCTGATTGTGAATGTTCCTTTTCTCAGTCTCACGAATAAACCTCTCGTAGTGAGGTCTTGGTACCTGGCCCCTGGTTTCCTTCTCCTTCAACTCGGTGAGTTCCTCCTTCATGGTAGTTACCCAATTGGCTAGATGAGGACCATGCGTTGCTTCCTCGACAGATGTAGGTACAGAGGGGATGTCTTCTGAGAGTGACGCCAGGGCAGTCACACTATTCAGGTTTGTGTAACTGGCCCAAACGCCTTGGAATAACATGTACCTTTTCATTCCCATCAGTTTTCGCATCATCTTCGGGCAGACAAATGTCTAGGGCATTGGTCGATTCCTTAAGGTCATGCAGTTCTCGCATTTGTTTCTGAACAGCCAACTCCTTGCCTTCTTCTGATTTATCTAGACAAATCTAGACAAGACCATTGTAATCTATAGAATTATCATTTGTGAATAAGTCATGTTTCCCCTTGTCAGCCGATTTTAATTTCATTCGCTTGGTTGACACCGCATGCAGGGCCATAGCGTGACTTCCCAGCTCTTGCTTGGGATTATCGGTACATAATACTTACATCTTTCCAGCCTTCTTTGCGGTAAAGATTACCTTACCGTTCAGTATGCCTAGGGCATTGTCATGGTTGAACGTCACAACCACACCCGTTCCAGTAAGTTGGGGAACAGAAATTAAGTGGCAGTGTAGTCCATGTACATTTTTAACTCTCTGTAAGCGTAGCTTCATGCCTTCCCCTCCTTCCGTCCTTGCATCAAAGCGGACGAATCCCGCGCCTCTATTGGGCAGTTTTATACCGTTTCCTAATTTCACTGCTCCTTTTTCAATTTTCTTAATGTTCTTGAAAGCGTTAGCATTGTGGCACATATGTATAGTGGCCCCCGAGTCCAAGTACCGCTTGTCTTCGCGTCTTATGCACAGTGACGAGTCAGATAACAGTAAAACATCGTTCTCGTCCTCCGAGTCTTCATTTCTCGCGATTTTAGTCTTGGGCCCACATGCCAGCCTTTGCTTCGTCCTCTTCCCTTGAAGTCCGCCCATTCAAGGCATTCCCGAGCTGTGTGACCGTGTTCGTTACAGGTATAACACTTGAAGTTTCAGGGAGAACCCTCAGTCTGCTCTCTTCCCCTGGCCCTAGGTTCATAATCATCTGGGACCTATGCGTACGTTGCGTTCCTCTCCTGTCTTCTGACGCACCTACAGCGATTGAGTCTCCGTTCTTTAGTTTGTCGTTCCTCTTCATTCTCTTCTCTTCAAGCATTAATTTTGATTCAACAATTGACGATGTTACTCTGTTTTCCCAGGATCTTACTAGGCCTTCATACTTCGGCATGGGAAGGCCAAGGAGCAAAAAATACGCGAATGCCTGGTCGCTGAATGTCACACCACCCTTTCGTACCTTTTGCATGGTTTCTCGCATTTCACTTACGTACTCTTGCATCAGTGTTCCAGGCTCCTTTGTCGTGATAGTTAGCTCCCTGAAGTGAACCACGGTATGTAGCATGCTAAACGTGCCGTACATTTCTTCCAGCGAGGACCAAATTTTCTTAGCGAACACATCGACGCTGTAGTGTACAGGGAAATTCTATGCCCAAACGATGAAGAATATTGAAATAATGACCTACAAGCAATTGAAAAATGGTGTCATACATGTCAGTTAGAATTAAAGTTTAAGAAATGTGAGGTAAAGAAATTTTTGGAAAAGAACAAACAAACCAGCACGTACAAAATAAGTAATTATTAACTAACAAACGTAAGTTCCATTAAATATAATGGATTAGACTGACACATGACCTTTCCTGCGGTAAACACGAGAAATAATGGGGCAATCTAATCGTGAACTGGGAATCATCAAAAGAGTATTGGTTATATATGATGATCATGTACGAGAAACCAGCTACTTTTCCCTTGTTAGACCTCATTTGAAATATCTGCCAGTATATGGAGTCCCTACGAAATCGGTCTAAATAACGAACTTGAACGTGTGCAGTGAAGATCGGCAAGATTTGTAAAGGGACGGTACGATAACTATATTAGCGTAAGCAGTGTATTAATGAATTAAAATGGAAATCATCCTCTGATCATAGGTTGAAATTTAGACTTCATCTCCTAAATAAATTCCAAGATAATATTTCCAGTGATCACGTTAAAAATATTTTACGAACCCCTACTTACTATGGTAGACTGGACCATTATTACAAAATTAGAGAAATTGATTTCCGAACTGACAAATTCAAAATGTCCTTTTTTCCTCGTAAAATTAGGGATATGAATAGCGGTAAATATGTCCAATACGAGTGTATCAATCCATAGCATAGGTAGTTGCATGTTGGCATAAGGACTTGAAGGTAACCCAACTAACAGCACGTTTTTGCATGCTTACTTTGCTATTTTTATCCTTCTAAATAATGAAGTTTAGACTAATATATTAATATTAATCCTATTTTATGCGTGATATGTAGTGCATGTTTGGTGAAAATTCACCCCCTGCCACACACCTTTATGGTGGTTTGCAGGGTATTAGATAGAAGTAGATAAAATACTAAAACGTCATGCAGCACTGAGTTGTGTAGGGCATTATAGAGAACAGCACTAGCCCGGCGATTTATTCTTCCTTGTTCTGAATTAAGATTATTTAAAACTGCTTCGGCATCTTCTATACTGTCGATCTCGTTGCCAAACCCGGGTTCTATCGCGGTCCAGCAGTTCTTATCGCTCATTATCCCTTCAATTCTCTTGCTCCAGGCATAATAATTTGGTCCGTCTGCCTTCAGGTTCGAGTGCCTGAATTCTTCCTTTCGTCCGTATTCATTGTCAAACTTACTTTCTTGACGAATTTTTACTTTACGTTGCACATCGCGAAAATTTATCTGTGTCGTTGACCTACGTTTACATATGTCCACCAGGATTCTGGGGGGTAAGTCTCCAACTCTGTTTTCTCCCGAAAACGGGAGAAAGGAGCTTCGTGAGGCGCCTGTGCGAGAGTTGTCGCCCGCCCCAAGTCTCTACGCCTGTCGCCGGAGAAAGGAACTTGGGCCTCCAGACCCAAGTCTGTAAGCCCTCTCAAGCGACTTCCGGCGCCCCAGACGGTCGCCTCAGTTACGTCCAACTCGAGAGCCCGACGTATCTCTTTCTTCCGTGGAGAAATTGCGCATCTCGACAGTGATTTGTTGATTATTTCCAAAACATTCAATGCTCTGCGAATCGTCAGAAGCTATTTTTCGGTCCTGAGTAGTGTTTTAGGAATTTTATTAGCAAATTAGGTGACAGATAGTATTGTTACTCGATACGAATTTCCGGTTAGGGTCAAGATAGTTTAATTTCCGAATCCTTTTACGTGCCAGCTGAGTTGAAATGTACTCGCTGTGCGATGTGTTTCTTTGAGAACGCGTTTATTAGGTCGGATGCTCTCAAGTTAATAAAACAATGCCTTTACAAGGTAGACATACTTTGCTATTGATTTGGTGCCGAAGTTTTTTTTATCTTAATACAATTGCATCGTTCTGTAACGTAATGTAGCGGCGTAGTGTAGTGCTCATCATAATCTCTTTAACATGACGTGAGGCAAGTATAAGACCCAGGGTCATTGTGTCTTTTTTTTACTACTGTCGTGGAAAAAAGTCATGACACTCGAGTTTACAAGTCAATGACAGTTGTACGCGCAGTCCCACATGAAAACAAGTTATATCAAAAATTAGCAAATTTAATTCTGCGTTTAACTGTGGAAAGTGAAAATTTTTATTTTAACTTGTTAAAATTTTATTGTCTGCGAAACAAAAAAAGTGCCGGTTTTTTCACCGTTTTAAACGGAATGCTCACTTTAAAAATTTATAACTTTAAAAGTATTCATTGGATCGTAACCAAACTTTAATACGACATAAAGGAACCTGTTTTTAAGGTATGTAATAAGTTTTAAGATAATCTAAGTTGAAATAAAATTGTTCTTGTAAATATTGTGAAACAACTTTTTCTCAGTCCTGCGGCCCCATATCGATACGAATCTTGTTCTGTCATGGAGCTTATGGTAATACAAGGCTATTCGGTTCTCCATATTTAGAATTTATTTAGTTGTTTATTTTATGTGCGCTTACATTTAATTCGGTGTTTCCTACAACAAGAGGTGTGAAGCGAACGAGAGGAAACGGACGCATGACCTTGGAAATCCGTGCGACGTTGCCGCGTTCGACACCATCCCCGCGTTCCATGTGTAGAATCAGTACATTTTTGTTGCATTGTAACTTAAACAGATGGAATTCTTATCTTTCGAAAGAAAATACACCCCTTTCCATCAACTTTTTAAGTTACAATGCAACAAATGGTGTCCGATGGCAATAGATGGTGTCGAACGCGGCAACGTCGCACGGATTTCCATGACCATGCGTCCATTTCCTCCCGCTCGCTTCACTTCTCGTGTTGTAGGAAACACCGAATTAAATGTAAGCGCACATAAAATAAACAACTAAATAAATTCTAAATACGGAGAACCGAATAGCCTTGTATTACCATAAGCTCCATGATAGAACAAGATTCGTATCGATATGACCACGCAGTACTGAGAAAAAGTTGTTTCACAAAATTTACAAGAACAATTTTATTTCAACTTCGATTATCTTAAAACTTTGTACATACCTTAAAAACAGGTTCCTTTATTTTGCATTAAAGTTTGGTTACGATCCAATGAATACTTTTGAAGTTATGAATTTTTAAAGTGAGCACTCCGTTTAAAACGGTGAAAAAACCAGCACTTTTTTTGTTTCGCAGACAATAAAATTTTAACAAGTTAAAATAAAAATTTTCACTTTCCACAGTTA
This sequence comes from Platycnemis pennipes, assembly GCA_933228895.1. Lineage (NCBI taxonomy): Eukaryota > Metazoa > Arthropoda > Insecta > Odonata > Platycnemididae > Platycnemis > Platycnemis pennipes. Next base: position 261,923 of record OW121851.1, read on the forward strand.
AACGCAGAATTAAATTTGCTAATTTTTGATATAACTTGTTTTCATGTGGGACTACGCGTACAACTTTCATTGACTTGTAAACTCGAGTGTCATGACTTTTTTCCACGACAGTATGTATTCGAGATTTCAGAATGGTTTTATGTTACGGTGGTGTAGTTATAGTGTTGATGTTCATGAGAATTACATTCAGGTAATGCTATATACTATACTCTGCCACAAAAGTTGATTGTGGCCCACAAAGGTATTTAATTAAAGGGCTACAAAGTACATTTGAAGAAATTCAGGTCTTTGAATTATTATAGCCATTTACAAACTTTATGCTGGCACTGAATGTGATATGGTGATGATTAAAGAACACTCTTTAGCTTATACTAATGCCTTTCCATAGATTGCTGGGTGTCTGACGATAATGATTTTTAAATCAATAAGCTGGTTCATTTGTGTTGAGTGTTTTGAATATCAGGTGCTGAAATAAGTCAAGTAAGCATAGTTTACCGAAGTTATAAGCAGCAGATTTTTACACACAAATGTTAATTTTAATGCCTCGGTCCTACATTGTTCTTGCCTTCCAATGTTCCATGCACATCTTTAATTTACGCCGATGATACCACATTCGTACATGATGTAAATGAGATGTCTAGCACTAGTGAATTCTCCAGTTCAGTTATGTCAATAGCATCAAAGTGGTTTTAGGCAAATAATTTGGCTTTAAATAAGGACAAAACTCCGGTGGCAGCCTTTTCATTTAGTGCATTGGCAATTCATTGTGACAACTTACAGCTGCTTGGTTTTAATTTAGATCGTAAATTACAGTGGGGTCCTCACATATCAAAACTTACCAATAAATTATCGTGAGCTACCTTCACGCTCCGTAAACTAAAAACTCAGATTTCTCAGGATTACCTGCGAACAAACTACTTTTCCTTGTTCCACTGCCATTTAATGTATGGGATAGAATTATGGGATCGTGCCCCAATGTATTTATTCTGCAAAAATGGACAATCAGGTTTATGTTTTAAAATTGCACTTTAATTTCCTAAATGAAAATACTGAAGATAAAAATATTGACATTTCCTTCTGAAATTGATGTTAGTGCTGTTTTTCTTGACAAAGACTATTGCAATGTATTTTGCTGAATGTCCGATAAAAATCGTAGCACAGCACTTAAACCGCTGAATATCGGTAGAGAGGTAAATGTGGGTTACGACTTTCAAAATTCAGTGATACTTCTGGCGAAAATAAAGATATGTAATAAGATAAGTAATGCTTCAACTTGCTATTACCTAACATCCAACAGCATGACGCGGATAAGCGTGCTTCATACTATTGGCCTTGATAACAAGACATCAACTATTCTTGTTATAACGTAATTAATTATTACCAGTACACTACTTAGATTCATTGAACAAAATAAATCGTACGCTGGGAAGTCCATTCCCTATAATGCACTCCAAACCAATAAAGCAATAGTTAAGTGGTAAGTCATTCCCGATAAGGCAAATCCTCTAGATTTGTGCCTCGCTCCGAGAAACTAACATTCATTCTCCGCATTAAAAAGTATTATAAACAAAGGATTCAAAGTAAATATCTCTCATTTATTCTCGTTGTCTTCATAACAATCGAAATTTTGGGGCAAACGACGGTAACTTCATGCCGCTGGCTTTAAATGCACTCATGTCCACGATGTCACACAAGTATTATTGAAAGAAAATCACGAAAAAATCACTCGCATAACCTCATTGAGCTCCATTCCTAATTGTCCAAAGGTTTGTTAACAGACTTACCGAGGCAAAACAGCTGTAGGTAATCATTTCAAGGTACGAGACTTTCCATTGGTCCTTACGAAGTTCATCAGCTTCGCCTTACACATTTTTCATAACGAGAGTTTTCTCCCATCCGGTCAGGAGAAAAAGTTTTCTCCACCCAGTTACAGACTTCGGTCGGGAGAAAACTTTGGGCGAGAACTCTTTCTCCTAAACGAAGCGCCTAAAGTTACAGACTTACCCCCCTGGGCTCATAACCTGTTGATTTAATTAAATCGCAGATTTATCGGAAGCTATCCCGGCGGATCCTTTGATTTTGTAGGTAAAACTTGAAAACTTTTTAACACAGAACACATATTATAAAAAAGATATTTATATTAGGATATTCTAGCGACAAAACAAAGGTCGCTCCAACGGCAACAGATGGCACTACTGGTACACAGCTCGGAGCTCAAACGTCAGTACCTAGTCCCTTATCATCCCATGCGCAGTTATCTTACGTCTCACTGTTGGAATCATCCCAATGGACAACGATAAACTACAAGGGTAAGTACTATATTCATTTCAAGCTATTTTTATGCCCTCCACATTGAAGATAAAGTCGTGTTGTGTAGCATACTATAATGACAATTACAATATGTGAGTTGCATGTTCACCGATTTATATTCATTTGCTGAAACACCCATACAACATTAATTAATATTACACCCATACAAGATTAAGATTACAGAAGATTAATTAATAGCCTGCTTCGAAAATTTATCTTCGAATTTAATCGAGAAATTTAGCTTTGAATAGTTATAGGTGGTATAACGCGGATGTTAGGAAATCACTAAAGCGACAAAGGGTATGCCATGCTAGGATGAAAAATGCAGGACGAGGTCTATCGGTAGAGGAAAAAATTGAGCTAGTTCAAAACTATAAAAAATCAAGAGCATTAGCAAGGAAACCGTGTCGGCAAGCGTTATCACATTTTAAGGGCTAGATATTAGGAGAATATTTAGATAGCAATCCTAAAGCGTTTTCGTCATATGTGAGAGAGCTTCAGGGAAATAGGTCCACAGTGCACATACTTAAAAACGATAAAGGAATCAGAGTAACCAGCAGTGTAGAAAAAGCCAATACTTTAAACTCCTTCTTCGAAAGCGTATTGAACTCATCGTCACACAACGCAGTGGAACCACCGCCGAACACTTTCAGTGAGCAAATGGCCGAAATAAAAATTTCTTGTCGCGGAATAGAGCAGCATAAGTAAAAACAAATCATCAGGTCCCGATCAAATTCCTTCCAGAGTATATAAAACATTAGCTTCTGAAATAGCCCCATATCTAGAAATAATATTCAATAAAACACTAGAGAACCACACAGTACCCAAGAATTGGAAACTAGTTCTATTGGATTGGGTATAGGATTGGAAACTAGGACTATTACACCTATTTTTAAAAGCGGTGATAAGGAAGAACCTAGTAACTACAGACCCATTTCACTCACGTCAATCTCTTGTAAGATATTTGAGCACATTGTAGTCAGTTCGATCATGAGGCATTTGGATAGCCAGGGATAGTCATAAACAGCCAACATGGGTTCCGGAAAGGTAGATGTTGCGAGACACAATTAGTTTTACTCTTACACGATATTATAGTCCACGGCGAAAGCAGTACTGAAGTTGATGCGATATTTTTAGCTTTTAAAAAGGCTTTCGATAAAGTTCCTTATGATAAATTAATCTTGAAGTTAGAGAGTTTTGGTATAAATAAAGACGTTGTATGTTGGGTAAAAGAATTCTTACGTGGGCGAGAGTAGAGGGTTGTCATAGATGGTATCATGTCGGACACAATCAAAGTCACATCGGGAGTTCCCCAGGTCCGCTTCTATTTCTTTTATACATAAACGATTTTGGTACCGTAGTTAGTAGTAAGCTTACACTTTTTGCAGACGATGCGGTAGTTTACAGGGGTACATCAAAAGAAGAGGACAGGAAATCACTTAGCAAGGATGTAGATGCAATTCAAGAGTGGTGTGACAAATGGCAGGTAGAACTTAACCTTAAAAAGTGTGTAGCTATCAATTTTTGGAGGAGGAATAATTCGACACGGTGTACCTATAAAATAAGTAACACGAAGATCGAAAACGTTGAAAGCATACGTGTAACAATCACTTAAGATTTATCTTGGGAAGACATATCCAGGAAATATGCGGCCCAGCGAAGAGAAAGTTAGGATTTATAAAAAGAGTACTTGGAAAATGTGATGAGAAGACAAAAGAGCGATGTTACTTTTCACTAGTTAGGCCCCACCTTGAGTATGCAGCCAGTGTATGGGATTCTAATGAATTAGTTTTGATTAGAGAACTAGACAGTGTGCAGCGTAGAGCAGATAGGTTCGTTAAAAAGTGTTACGATAGGTTGAGTAGTTTTTCAGAATTAATTAAGGAATTAGGCTGGAAATCATTATCAGAGCGTAGGTTAAAGTACCGATTAAATCTATTTGAGAAATTTCAATCGGTTAGCTTTACTGAAGATGTTAGGCACATATTAAAAACACCAACGTATTATGCTAGATTCGACCTGATAAATAAGATTAGAGAGATGGATTGTCGTACCGATAGATTCAAAATGGCCATTTTCCCCCGTACTATAAGAGAACCGAATAGGTAGCATAACAAAAGGATAGGTAGGCGAAATATTTTAGAGTAGTCTGTAGCGCATGATGCATGTTTTAACCCCTTAAATACTATAGACACGAACATTCTAGTTGACCCACCCGACACCCACCCTCGCGGTGCTTTGCAGCGTATCGTGTAGATATAGATGAAATGTGTTTAAAAACTACAAGGAGTCCGATAGGAGAAGTAGCACAGCTAAAGTTATATTTTTAAGTAATAAAATACATTTTAATTTATGGTTCTCATTGTGACAAATAGCACATTCATTTTAGTAGCAACCTTAAAGTTTTATTTTTGAACAATTAATATTATGTTGATTTGCCTTTTCCGTCAGGTCAAACCTATAATCAATATTCAAAATATTGACATATTTTGAATATTGATTATAAGATGCCAAATAAAATAAGGTTTTCGAACAAGCGGACTTTTACTTTTATCATCCGATCTACAGAGAAACCTGACAAAGACTTTCGGGAACAAATGGAATAGGCAGGCACGTAGCCAGGGGGAGGGGGGCTTCTGGTGCTTCAGCCCCCCCACGAAATTCCCACCCCTGTCACACACCTTTACGGTGGCTTACAGGGTATTATGTAGATGAAATTTTTTCCCATAAATTTTGTTCTGATTTTAGCAGTGAACTTAACCAGTGAGAAGAGATAAGTATGGGCACTCTAAAAGTAAATACCAAGCGCTGAAAATTAAGGGAAGAGATTTGTAGCATGTCTGCAGCGAATGGGCAAGGCTGATTTGTTTCAAGTTACCCCGAAGCAAATTTCTGGCTATGTGTCTGGAATTATGTGGTGACCGATTGTCCTGTATCTCAAAGAATTTCGTTTCAGAGCAAGTAGAAAGATCAGAAAAGGATGAGGCAAGAATGTGAGTCTTCCAATGATCGTCTACAACGTTTAGAAAAGTTGCGTGTGTATTCTTGCATTCCCGGTGGAGATTTGCATTTTACCGAAGAACGCGTATCAAATCATATTCATAGACATTCGTAGTGGGACTGCTGCTTGCATGGTAGGATAGATCTACCACATCCAGAATTTCCGAACCAGTTGGCCAATTATTTCTCCGACGTCATCCATTTTCTAATGAAATTTATAAAACGATTCGAAATTTGAATGCATGTTTTTCAATGTCTTCATTCACTGTAGATTACATTCGAACAATCAACTGTCTAGGAGTTTATGGTCACATTGCTAGCGGTCAAGTTAAGCGGTCACAAATTTTATAAAGCAGCTCAACCCACTCAAAATGATGATGGAACATCTGAAAGGCCTCAATATGAACAGATATACTTTTTGGATATTGAGGATGCTCTTAGTGCACGCATAAACAATCCTATCAATCATGGTAACAGCGAGAATCTTATTAGTCTTTGGAACATATTTTGAGATCTGAAAATCCTTTTGTTCGTGGATTCATGTTGATGAGGGAAGTAGAAGAAGCAACCTAGCAATCCTCGTCTCTCCGTGTTTTGAAGGTCAATGCTTTGCATTTTTGGGGTTGGCTTTTTCAGCAATATCTGGTTGACACGTATATGAAAGTGGGACATGACCGTATCCAATGGGTTAAAGCAAATTAAAAAAATTACTTGCAGATAGGAATGACTCAATTTTTTAGTGAGTTGGCTGAGAAAAAGAATACTGTTGTTGTTGAAAGGATTATTTTGCCTTCTTCGTTTCCTGGGTGTACACGTCCTCAGTCGTTGCTTTTCATATGAGAGTAAACGTTGGTAGAATGAGGCCATCATAGTAGTCCCTCGGGCCTTTTCCTGCACTCTTTGTTTCGCGCCTCATCACACGGAACAAAATTTTATGAAAACCAGATTAATTTCCACTACTTATACCAAGATTTTAAAAAAAAAGTCCTCCAGCGTAGCAAAATCTCCGTCATTATATGCAATTTATAACAACTTCAAAGTAAAAATTATTTATATGCGTCATGCCATTCCTTTACCTCTTATATTGTCCCCATATGTTTAATCCAATATTACAAACATTAATCCCTGGCTCATGATTACTTTACTTACGATTAATAATGGATTATTTATGTGGTGAATTGAAAGGCAAAAGGTGCGTAGATCGAGAAGTATTGATATAGATACACCATGTCATTCGTTAGAAATACCACTTAAATATTATCCCCATCGTCTACTAATCTATATACTCGTAAAAAGAGAAATGAAATACATTTCGCATGACCTAATGAAACCTTGAGCAAAACGGAAAGCGATGATAGAAATTCCTATTTTCCTCTAATCCTTCCAGTTTTACCGATTAAAATAATGCAGGATAATTAATTTGGCTGGTGTGGTGGTTAGATCCAACTTCCTTCGCATACCAGTGGCTTAAATCTCAAATCTTATTATTGGTGGTCATTTTTCGGTGGTACTCCAAGACATACTAAGCCGCTGTTTTTAATGAAAACTTGCAACACTCTAAAACTATTCCCAAAACAAATTGGCACAGCATTGTCATCTTGAAGCAAACGCATGCTGAATCTCCACGACGAAATAGCATCACGCTTACTAAGGAGCTACGGTAAGAAGAAAGAAGTTTCAATCGAGATACGGGATAATGGCTGAGTGATGCATGGAGATACTCAAGAAAAAAAAGGCAGAAGGCACCAGCCTATCGGAAGTGAGAGACGCGGCTGGCTATGTAAGGCGGCCCTAATGTAAACCATTCGTCCACACCCTGCAGACGATTGCAAACTTAGCCATCCTATTCATCGGTTTTTGGAATACCAACCCAATGGGAATCCCAAAATTATTTTACTATTTTCGCAGGTAATGAATTCATCCCACGCACAACACTAACATGAAGAAGTGAATACAAAGTAGGGGCGGAAAACTATCGATAGTTATCGATAGTTCCGACTTTCGCTTCCTATCGATAGTTGTACCGCCACTATCGATCGTATCCGATAGTCAGTTACAGAAAATCGTAGCTCTTTAAGAGCCAAGTTTATGTACAGTCTTCGTTTCGTTATGTTTTCTTGCGTCTTTCATCTCATTAATGTTTCTGTTAACCTTGTTCTCTTTTAGTGTATCTTTTGTGGTTCAACAGATCTAATAATGCCGAAACGTAAAATATCGCAAGTGTGGAAATGGTTTGAACGAAGCAAGACAAAAAAGTGCGAAGTGCAGTGAATTATCTGTGGTAAAGACTATAAATGAAGTGGGAATACTAGTAACTTGTCAGATCATGTTAAAAGAGCACATAGTCATTTATTGAAGGAGAATACGTTAAAAATTCAGAACTTGGACATGTAAGTGATTCTGATAAGGTCAGTATTCAGAGCTCATCATCGGCGTCAACAAGATCTCTTCCCGAGGATTTTAGCCGTCACAACTCTTATGACGCTAACAGTTCAAGGAAAAAAGAATTGGACCAAGCTTTATAGTTTTGTAATATTGTAATATCCGAAATAAAATTTACCCAGCAAAGGGACCTTGCGAAATCGTTATCTCGTCAACCTTTACGAGGAGGTAAAATCAGAATTAAAAATTAAATGACAAGAAGTGGAGTATGTAAGTGTAACATGTGATCTTTGGACTTATATGGCAAGTGATAGCTATTTTACAGTCACATGCCACTTTTTTCCTGAAACAGTATTCCGAAATGCTGTTTGTCCACAAAACACTTTGTTTTAGGTCAAAAAAAATTTACTTGCCGAAAATTTTGCTTAAGCTGTTAGTGATGCGTTATTAGAGTGGGACCTCAAGAAGAAAGTGGTATGTGCCGTTACACCCAATGCACTACCTACCATTGTGAAAGCAGATGGTAGTGATGCTTTGAAGATTATACATCAACCGTGCTTAGCAAATTCCCTTAAACTTGTTGTTTAAGATGTTCTGAAGCAGCAGAACTTTTCTACCATCTTGAAAGAATTTAAAGATATCGTTACGCATGTGAACATAGCAATCTTGCCTGCGAAAATCTAAAAAAAAGAGCAGCGTGAAATGAATAAACCAGAACTTGAGTTGAACTAGATGGAATAGTTCATTGTATATGATCCAACAATTGCTAGAGGTTCATGGTCCTCTTACAGTGGCTCTATCAAAGACTACGAAGGCTCCGCCAGCGCTCACTGCAGATGACATTATAGTTTTAAATGAAGTTGTTGAACTTCTTACTCCCTTTGAAGAGGCCACACAAACATTATCTGGGGATACTTATATCACAGTGTCATTAATTATTCCAGTAGTTTTTGACATTTACACGAAGTTAACGCGAATATGTGTGAAAACGTATGTGGGTTGGGAGCTATTAAATTTGTTAATTGATGGAGTTAGAGTAAGACTGTTTCCTTATGAAGAGTGAAAGACTTGAAGACTGGCAACTCTCCTTGACCCAAGGCTAAAGAAGGAAGCTTTCCGCTGTGTTGATAATTGTAAGGCGGCAGTATCAATTTTGCAGAATGAACTACCCAGTCATGTCCTGTCTTCAACTGAACCCATTCAGGAACTAATAAATGAAACATCAGAATTAGGAGGAAATTCCGCTGACATTACAGTTAGCACATTGAATTTGAATATAAAAAAAGAATAACATAAAAACAACGAAGCAAGACTGTTTATAATTAAACAGTCTTGCTATTAAAGCAATAATTTTATTGAGACAGTCTCTCGAACGACTTAACACCAACGGTGTACCTCTACTCTTTTGGAAGATGAGCTCTTTTATACTAATATTCTATTACCAATTTCCGTAGAATTATTTCCATCGTGGCTATTACACCAATATTTTTATGTAGGTGAATGGCCATGAGTAAGTTTCACTTCAAAGATGTGCACTTTGTGTTCCTGCTATTTCAGTGCCATCAGAACGAATGTTCAGCAAAGCTGAACTAGTCATATCAAATAGAAGGCCCAACATAAAACAGAAAAACGTTGATATGTTATTGATTCTTAAACAACACAATATTTTGTCTTTAATTTTTGTACATGAAGATTCGTGGTTTTGTAACTTTATTTTTAAGTAAAGTTATCTTTCTTTACTGTTACTAGCCAGATCCTCCGACAGCGAACATTCTCTTACAATTTTATGAAAAAATTGGAATTTTGTAAAACTATCGGAAACTATCGATAACTATAAATAGTCGAAAGACGAACTATCGATAACTATCGATGGTCAGGACTATCGATATTTTTCCGCCTCTAATACAAAGGGTCTCCCCAAACTGCTCCTGATAGCAGTATAGCCTGATAGCTTCTCGATGTGTCAGTGTTACAAGCGTTTAATTCATACTTTGTCTGCACGGTCGCTTTCCTTAGGTGTTGTCAAAAGGAAAGTAAGTACGGAACAGAGACAGAATGCAGTCCACGTGAACAACTTCCGCGTTTCCCTACACAAGACTCAGATTCGTCTTCCTGTCTCAGACACCTGCCTATCCGCGCAATTTTCCAGGACACGGCGAGGGGAGTTGAATTCGTGGCGGTTGTAAGGATGACCTTGAAGGGAACCAATCAGAGCGTCCGGCAGCGATAGACGGCACGCCGCATAAAAAACACATAGGTAACCAACGTTGTTTCCATGGATACCCTTCTCCCCCTCCTCGCCATTCGCAGACACGCCGACCCGTTCCGAGTGGAACAGCAGACGCAACAGAATTTAGATCCACTCTGGCTTCCATCATTCTAAACAGCGGCGATTAACTCATTCACCGTTTCCCAAAGCATTCATTAGGAATTTGAAGTTACATATTTACCTTCGACTCGCACCCAAATATCCAAGTAAAAGACAAATGTAAATTTCCTGCTAATAAAAAGACAGTGTACTACAACTGATGGATGCTATTGATTACGAATTCCTATTCTATCTTACGTTGGAGAAACGGCTGAAATCTCGGGATGATAGCATTTATGAAAACGTTTTCAAATACGCTAAAATCACAGAATTGTACATTAGTGTCATAAAGGTATTACAAGTGAGAAAGATGTCATGTCCTTATTTGGTATTGCACAATGAATGATAATAAATTAAATTGATGTTCTCAGGGAGAATATCCAGTGAATATAAGATATGAAAAAAGACTTTTAATGCCTGGGTATGGAGAAGGATGCTGGAAAAAGGGTGGATGGAAAGTAAGCCGATTCTGAGCGATATCCTTGTTGGGTGAAGTTCGTAGTAGAGAATGTCGGGGCAGCGCTCGCCGTGTGGACCGAAGTTTGAAATAGATAAAATTGTTAAGATGTGCTGTGTTCAAAATGAGCTTGAGATGATAGTTTGTTGTGTTGGCAGCACCCGGGCGGAATTCCCTAAGCGTGGTAATTTTCTTTTTGTGAGACCCGACATTAGAACTAATAACTACGTACGTTAGTTGTAGGTCTGACTCTCAGCCGAGTATTGTTTTCATTCCTAACCATTCCTAACCTTTGAGACCGATGCTCATATTAGCATGTGATGGGAGCCTTAGTGAATTACATCTACGCTAATATGAATGTAATAAAATAATGACTGATTCTTCCTACACAATGTATAAAAAATCAATAATAAAATAATCAGAGCACAAACGCAGTAGGTTGGAAATTATCCGCTTTAAACTACTTTTGTTGTTGTTACTAAAAATTAGTTGCTACTTGAACTCAAGTAGAGACTTAGAGCATAGGTATTTTGGGTATATACTTCACCTTAATTTGCGAGGAATTGATTCCAAGTACATTAGCGATATGAATAACCATGGACAAATAATTTGAAAATTAATGCGTATGAAAAACTGAAAACACGCTTCAAAAATCCCGTCTGGTTAATTAATAACAGACTCCCTTATCTCCTAATATACTTTCACAGTCATCTCGCACTATGAGGAAAGGAAGTATTTCAATGAGTTAATACAGAGCGAAAAAAATTGATGAAATGTTGCAGTAAAACACTGTATCCTGTCCTAGTACGAAGTAATACGGATAACAGAGGGTATTTATAGAAACAATAAAATAGATTTTAGATTTTTGATAAACGATGAAACCCTGTGAACAGGACGCCTTAGTAGCCTAACTGGTAGGACACGCGTTCAGAAATAAGGGGGAAAATCTAGGCAAATATCTTTTTTCTGTTGGATATCCTCCCTGTGAGAAATTTCCTTTTCTCTGTGACAAAAATTTGCCAAAATATGACTAAAAATGACTTCTCTGATTAATGACCCCAAAGAACGAACACCGATACTCTGAAAAGAAAACAAATGCGAAAATGGCAAAGTTGGCGAAAGTTCATCTTCAAAAAACTATAACTCACATGGAAAAACAATTATTTATGATCAACGCTTGCGTTATCAAGATCCGTCATTTGACTTCAGAAGACTTATTAATGTCCACCGGTAATACAAACAACAGCTGACAATTATTAAAATTCAAAATGACGAGACAGATATCCCACACTGTTTATTTCTTACTTACCGTGCGATAAAAGTGATCTTCATATCTGAAATGATCAGGACAAATAGTAAAGGAGAATGTACAAGGAACTGCAGCAAATAAAATTCGAGGAAAAGCCTAGAATGGTAAACTATGTCATGTTTATTCATTACTGCGTCATGGATTCTGAACCTGAAACTTTCAACAGAACGCGAGATGAAAACTCTAGTAATCTGTCTTTGCTTGTTCCGCTTGGTCTAATTGTAAGTGCAGTGTTTAAAAGTATGTGAATAACGTTTCTGAAGTGCTTGAAATTAAATTACCAATCATTCACCGCATTATAGAATTAAAATAAAAATGTGTTTTCAATGTAATAAAATCAAAGTTTATTCACATGCAAAAGTCTAAGACCTGTCTCATATTACAACGCCGAAATGACTGTTTCCCATTGAAGTGCATTACGCAGAAAAAATACTGAAAATTATTTGCAAAGACCACAGACGGTAAGTATCGATTACATTAGATAAAGGCGGATTAGTTACACAATCTCACTTAGCACATGAAGCTAAATCCCGAAGCAATGACAAGACAAGGCAATTGGGCGAGTTTTTCTCATAACAGGACAGCTCATGAGTATCCAGCTATAAAACATTATTTTATCAGAAAAATTTTCTCGAAGGGATTCAATAATGACCTACCAAGTCCTGCACTGTATGTTAAAAAATCCCATATGAGTAGGAATATAAGTTAATTCCAAACACACAAAAACCTTACTCGAAAACACCAGCCAACCAGATGACAAAATATCATACGTTCACGACTAGATATAATATGAATACGGAGTTGGAAATCTAGAAAATCGCTCGAGGGTAATGTAAAAGTTCTCATTAAAACACGACGACGACTCATAAACTCATTTTTTAACACATTACATTCGCCAAGAATGGCAGTTGGATACCGGAGTTCGGAATTTAGTCTCATTTATCCAGGTACATGAAGTATTTACAATGAAGTGAATGACAAATTTTTTTCTAATTCACCCTGACCAAGAGATATTGCTACTCCTGAAAATAGCCGCCGAATAACAATCAATTAAAATATTCAAAACACGAACACAGAAGGTAGGAATTGTCGAGTGAATTGCACCTGTCCGCAATTTTAAACATAAGGTTTAAACATAAGGTGTCTGCTTTGTTCGAAGGCGTGGCTCACAAGTAAATTATAAATGTGAAAGATTAAAAGATGCTCTGAAAATCATAAATTTAAATGTGGCCTCAGATAAAAAATACTCTGAAATACAAAAAGGACATTGCAGGACATTACGATCCCGAGAGTATGGTTTGAAACCGCAAAGGTCACATCACTAACGTGTTTCCTTGGTCGGCTTTCATGAAAATTAAATTAAAATTTTCGCAGGAGGCTTTTATGTTAGTGATCAGTTTATTTATCCGAATACACGGGTGGGGATAGGGTTTTACAGAGGTTATTTGTGTTATGTCCCCTATTTCCTGTTTCTAGTCTAGAGACTTGCCTTTTTCACGAAAGCCGACAAAGGAAACACGTTAGTGATTCTAAATAAAGCCGATTATGTGACCAAGTGCGAAAAGTTTATTTCCGAAAACTGCTTCACCACACTGAATAAAGACCCGACAAACAGTTGTCAACAATCCCTCAAGTCCAAATTGAACAACTGCACTGCACTTCTCCCCTCGAGGGAAAAATGGCGCTTAGTGAGAATGAACAACAATGTATGGACTTCCAAAAACACATAAACCGGGAATCCCTATTAGACCCGTTGTTTCCCACGTTTCTGCACCTTCTCATCTGTTGCCGACGAAGCTGAATATTCTCCTGAGGAATTTCTCCCCATTCAAGTCAACGTATGGAATTGAGAGCTCTACGGACCTTGCCAACAAACTAGTATGCCAAACCCCCCTTAAATGGGAAACTTGTGTCCTTTGAAGTGTGTAATCTGTATACGTCAGTTCCGGCCAAGGAATCCATCAGTATAGCCATCTCATGGTTAAAAAGAGCGAAGTGCGGAGAAGATATTACCAACGATTTCCAACAATTTTTAACCTTGTGAAGTGAACAGAACTACTTCCTGTTCAACGGGAGCTATTATAAACAAGAACACGGACTCAGTATGGGTTCACCTCTCTCTCCTATACTCGCAGATATGTTCATGGACTATCTGGAAAACAATATATTTAATTCGAACCACCCGTTTGTAAAGAACGTTGTATACTATTATAGATATGTTGATGATGTTATTTGTTTGTGGACAGGTAGCAGAACACGACTTGAACAGTTCTTAGCCTATTTAAACTCCCAGCACAAAGCAATTAAGTTTACCTTGGAATTAGGCCAACGCAAAATCCAATATTTACACCTAACAATTTATATAGATAAAAATCAACACACATTTGCAATTTACCGTAAGGACACATATTCCGTTGTAATTATCCAGAATAATTCTTCTCCCACCCTCCCCCCTCCCCCCCGGTCCCCGTTCTCCCCCACTACCCCTAGCCACTACCATACGTCAACCCAATTGGATCCAAATTTGCCGATCCAGTGGCTCTTCCCTCCCTCAACCACTTCTCACCTGACCCCAACACCAAGGAATTTCGTATATAGTACGTGACTTGCACTCCCAGACACTTCGGAGATTGTACCCCTAATGATGACGTGCTAACGTCGAAACCGGTTGGGTTAAAATAAATTCGTGGAATGAGTACAAAGTGAATCATTTCTCCCATCAATTAATACTTTATCCTGTCACAAAAAGGACGAGAACAGATTGGGAAATGGAACTGAGCGCATAACTGAATATCGACTACGAGGTGAATGCAATATAAATCAATTGTTAAGGAATTAGTTCGCGAAACTAAACTCATCCATTAAAACAAATTAATTCCAAGACGGTAGAATGTGAAGACACGTGACTGCACTTTCAAGTTCAGTTTCTTAACATCAATCGTTTAATCTCGGATGTTTTTTAATTTCGAACAAAACGAAAGGGAAACAGAATTCAAATCGTGACAAAGTGTAAACGGTCAAGAAGCTAGATTGCCAATAATCGCCTGAGATAATTCCAGAGACTCGAAATAATCTTTGAGTTTTACGGCGTGAGTCACGGGTTTGGGAGGACAACATGGCATCGACCAGAAGTGGCAAAATCACAAGGATAAATGTGGAAAATTAATGTGAAAATGAAAACAATCGGGAATAGAACACATTGGCGATGAAGTGGACTTACCATTTATCTACTGAAGAGCGGTCCTCTCAGCCAGTTTCGTAAATTCCCGGTTTTCCCTCACTAAGACACAGGTCACCGATGACGAAGATTTTAAGGTCGCACGTAACTCGAAAAACTTCTTCCTGTAATAATTTCAAGCCATTAACAGATAGATCTGACCGACTTCGAATCCTGTGAAGGGAAAAACAAATATATATGCTCCTGGTGTATACCAGGAGGTACGGTGCCCCAGGTTACGAAGGCGTTGAAAGCAACAGTCAGTGCCACTAACTGCACCAAGCTGCACGTAGTCGCCCATGTCGGCACTAACGACGCCGCGAAACGGGTTCCGAGAATGTAATGGATTCCGTAAGGGATCTATGCTCCGAGTTCCACCGCGTTCGTGGAGGTCTGGGTGTCAATATGAGGCTGACTATATGCAGCTTGGTAGCTAGGACGGATCGGGGGTCGATGGTGTGGAGCCGAGTTTTATGCATAAACCGGAGACTCCGTGAAGCCTGTGGGAGCGAGGGAGCTGAGTTTTTGGACCTCGGGCCGGAGCTGGAAACGTGTCGGGTGCCCCTGAACCACTCGGGTGTCCACTACACGGACGAGGCATCGTCTAGGGAATTTCAGTGACAGTTGTGAATTGTCGTAGTTTAAGAAATAAAGTAGCTGACTTTCACCACCTCATAAAGAGTACTGATGCAGATATAATCGTAGGTACAGAAAGCTGGCTTTCGAAGGACAGATCAGATCATGAAGTATTTCCGAAGTGTTTTACCGTATACAGAAAGGATAGAGTAAGCAGAAACGGAGGAGGAGTATTCATAGCTGTGAAGGACCCGTATGTCAGTAGAAGAGAACTTATTTCAGAGCGAAATGTAGAAAGTATTTGGTGTTCCGTTAAAAGTAAAAGTAGTAACGAAAAAGAGATATGTGTAGGTGCATACTACAGGCCACCGGACGGAGACGTTAATTCTATAATGGAACTAGAGTCACAGATAGGTACAGTCGGATTCAAAAGTAATGCAACAAATCGAGCGGCGCCACTTTCGCCGCTTTTCGGAATTCAGTTCCCATGAATTTTGAAAATGAATTTTGTACAGTTCCCATGACCGTTCCCCATTCACATATTAATGATGAAAATGCATAGGCATAGGCAAAAGGATAGGCATTTTGGATAAGATGAATGGGAAAAACCTATGAAGATATAAAGAAGGATGTAGCTTAGGGTAAGATTACTTACTGTAGTGTATTAGATATATAGATAAGTTAGAAACAATGAAATATTGCTTATGGACTGTTCAAACCTGCCATTACCGGTTACTATTCATTATAGAGTGAGCGCAAGATGATTAACCCACTATGACTAAAAAAAACGCAGCTGCAGAGTCAGGTTTCTGCCACGACTAGGCCGATTTTTTTCTATTCGATTCTTTTCTGGTATGACTCCTGTGCCCCTTTGGGACAAACAGGAAAGCCCAGTACCGGGACGACTGGAGAAAATATCTTGTGTTGAGATTTATTAATATATATTCACTATTATCCAATGCGTACTATTCTTTATCACGAAGAAGATTTGAACGAAAAACAATTTCTCTGCGCTCGAAAGCTCTGTTGAGTCCACACACGCCATCGTCTTCGGAAATGTTGTCACGAGGGGTTCACTCGGACTCGCAAACTTTTACGACCTCGTGGAAGGGTTGGGAAAATGCTCGATAATCGTCTCACTCAAACTGGATAAATTACTTTTTATGCTATGTTTGGGGATCAGTAGCGTAACAAGGGGGGGGGGGCGAACGTGGCGGCCGCCCCGGGCGCCGTAAAGGGGGGGGCGCCATAATTGAAAGACATCTTTTTTTAGTTGAAGAAAAAATAATTTTTTTTCTACGAGGTGCGGCTACCATCTAGTTAGCCCCGGGCGCCAAGGTGCACCAAGGTAGCTTTGATACGCTACTGTTGGGGATAAATACTTTAATTGCAATTTACGACAGTTAGCTATATAAAATAACCCTTAACTTCAGTGGGGTTACTCTCCTTTGGTCTCACAATCAGTTGGAGCACTGAAAATAGTATTTTCCCACTACTGCTACTTGACGGTGGAATTTACTCTCTTATTTCACAAAAACTAATTTGGTGCCTTTCAATAGAACGTCACCTCGTAAATGCCGTTTTGTCAGTATTCACGCTCCGTGTTGTCACTAGGGTTTATTTCATGCTTTTAAGTATCGTTCATTGCCGAAAGTTTTTTTCGGTGCTAGCACGGTGAAAACCACACGAGCGTATGACAATAAAATCTACTACTTTCGGTGCTAGAGGTAATAGCGCTTAAAATATTTTGTTCATGTTCCGGTCTGCAAGGGGCGGCTCCAACCAGAGAATGGGGCACCTTCGTGCCGCGGCGGCTCTGGGGAATGGAGTACACCCCAGGAAAAAGGGGTTCCGGACGTCTCCTTCCAGGAATTCGTAATTAACTAACTGCAAAAAGGCGAATTTCAGCGTGCTTATTTTGTTACCATTTTTCGTGAAATATTATTTTGATGTACTGCGGGTCTTATAAAATGAAGAATTAAGGCTTACATAGTTAATGAATATACCTACGTAAAACCGTACTTCGTAGGAAAAAAAATATTCAGGCTTTCAGTTTTAGGTCCAAAAAATATTCCGCGTTTTGGGAGGGGGTGGAAAATCGCCCCTACCCCTTGAGCCCTCCCCAAGGAATGGTGATCGGAATGCTAGTGAGTTTGTGTGCCGCGTTATACCTGAATAGCCAGGCCAGGAATAGCCGAGCATAGCTGTCGAGTTCATGCAGTACCGTCCCGAGGTGGCACTTATCGGCAGAATGGAGGGTTAGAGTAAAATGGGGAAATGAAAGTCAGTCTTTTTCTTACTCGAGGAGAACTTAAGGTAGCCCGTCATTCATTTCATTCAGACCGGTATGCCGCTAAACGAAGCAAATAGAGGCAAAATTATAGGGATGGTGGAGGCAGGAGTGGGAGTGACCGCTATTGCCCGAGAATAAGAATTAGATAGGAGCACTATTGATAAATGGATCAAGCGATATAGGGAGGGTGATGAGGCTTTAAAAAGAAGACCGAAGGCCTCGGTGCACAACTAGGTAACAGGACGAGAAGTGCGACAAAGTTGTTTAGATTAGCGTTTGTTGACCAGTGGAGCTGCTGTCATCAAAAGGCAACTAAGAATGAACTGTAGCAGTTCAAAAATACGGCGGTGTTACCATGATGTAGTTATCCACAATTACAGGCCAGCGATAAAACCCGTGACAAACGAGGAAACCCGGAAGCCAGGCTTGAATTCGCTCAGGCATACGCTGCAATGAGCCAAGCTTATTGGGATTTGGTTATTTTCAGTGATGAAAAAACTTTTAGAAGTGGCAAACATGAAAAGTTCAAATATGGTGCCCACGTAACTCCAGGTAAAATATCAATAAATGGAGTCAACATTTCCTGTGATTAGTTAATTCTTTTATCAAAACTCCATTTCGGATTTTTCGCAGGTTCCAGGCAGAGCGTACTTTAAGAAATAATAGACCTGACCACATAAGTCTGAGCTTTTGGTGGGCAAGGTCTGCGACGGGGCCAGGGCCTTCAGTCAAAACACCGAGAAAAATGAAATCCCAGGAGTATGTGGGTATTTTAAGGACACGATTTCTGCCATATATATATCGTGCCTAAGGGAAAGGACGTAGTTTCTGTGCCGGACATCAGCCCCATCCATTGATCAGCAGAAACGACACGCTTCTTCCAGCAGCCTCGCAGTATTGAGGTGCTACCGTGGCCGTCAAATCTGCCAGGCCTCAATCCCATTGAGAATATCTGCGGCCTCATTGTCAGTAAATGGGAAAATGAGGGTGAGAAGACAGAAGAAGCTTTGGAAGCTCACGTGAGAGACGTGTGGGACAGTTTATCCCGGCGACCAACAATTTTGCTAAACGTGATGCGGACAATGCAGGATAGAGTTCTGTCTTCAATAATTAATCGCGGTGATATTACAAAACATTATATGTAGGATGCAATGTTTATCATTTCTAAAGGTTTTTCCATCACTGAAAATGACCAAATCCCAGTAGGGTGGACTCATTTTTGCATATGCGTGACCGAATACAAGCATAGCATCACGGTGTTTTTCATTTACTACGGGTTTTATGACCAGTCTGTCATTATGGCTTTGCGAAGTCACCGCAGTATTGCTGAATTGCTACAAATTATTCTTTGTTGCCTTTTGATGACAGCAGCTCCAGCAAACGACATTGCCGCACTTCTTCGTCCTGAACCTTCTGTTCTGAAGCATCTCCGGTGTTCACTCTTTGGACTTGTTTTTTTAATTCTCGCAACCTTCCTTGTATCCTTTCCTCCGGCAAAATATCTCGCTTCGATATACTTATATCTAGCTGTTTCTGAAACAATCCTACCTCCAAGTTCCCGAATGCTTATCCGTTGTTGTTGTGTCACTGAAATATAGTTTCCCGTGAGAAATGAAATTTTCTTTGCTTAAGCTCTGAAAACAACGGTTAATTAGCATGAATATGACATCAACCTCTCACAAAATTGAGAATCTTCTAAAAGGAGCAAGGAAGCACAGTTTTAGTATGCTGATTTCTCGTTAAAACACAAGTGGGCAGGATGATTAACCTGTGATAAACAGCAAATATAGTAAAGGTTATAATGAAAACAATTCTCGAATGAATAAGATACCCAGACTTTAAGGAGTTTTATATTTGTTCTATGAAAATTAATGAAGAAATAATTTTTTATTCCTGACCTAATTAATCTACTTTCTTTTAGTAAAATATTCATCAGAATTCGTCACTAACCGAGCCAAATAAGTAATTCCTTTAAATTGTAATTGAAAAATACTTACCGTTACCATTCTGCTTCATACCTATATTCTCAAAAATACTTCACTATCCCTCTCCTGATTATCCGTAAGGCCTATAGGAGTAATTGCAAAAGAGAAAAAAAAGACATAACGCTGGAACTGCAGTTTTTATTGGTTTGGTATGGCGGGTTATTTGTCTTGCGTTCATTCTGCGGTTTGAAAAAAAATTAAGCGGAGTTAATTGATTAATTGGAAAATTATTTTTGACGTAAGAGTACCCTGAGTGTTATCCGAGGATTTATATCTTCGATTGTTTTAAATATTTATTTACGAAGCGAAAGGCACAAAGATTCTCTATAATTTTCGCAGGGGTATGCATTAAAAGATTTTTCATTTTTATATATAAATTAAAATACTTTATCGCGAACTCTGTGTCAGTAAAATGGGGAAAAAGGACAAAAAATTACTTTTTGAATGCTCATCATTAAGGAACGTAATAAAGAACTATTGTTAGAAGTAGTGCACGGAGGAAAAAAATTATCATCCGCCGGAACCGATCCCATATCTTGCAGACTCTGGACAGACCTGCCGTAACCATCACGGCCACGGTCCTACGAATACTACCGGAGTATTATATCTTTACATTTTTCATATCCGTAATTTGCATCAGTACTTCGAGTTGTGAATTTATGACTCCCTTAATAGCACTCCAGAGGAGTCTCCAAAGCAATTAGAACAAGGTTAATACAATCACTATTATCAAAATCGAAGACCGGAAAGGCAAAAGGCAGCCGTGATCGTTCCGAAATACGTGAATACAACTCGGGTAATAGTTCCTGTGGAAAAGTTGTCCCACAAACATGCGTGAAGAAATATTCTTTCAAATTCATCGTGCCAATCGATAAAATGTATTTACATTTTTTTAATTCTTCCAGGGATACACATTTCCTATGCATTTTAATCATTAATATGTGAATGGGGAACGGTCATGGGAACTGTAGAACAGGTAGAAACTCGATTCCGAAAAGCGGCGAAAGTGGCGCCGCTCGATTTGTTGCATTACTTTCGAATCCGACTGTACATTACTTTCTCGGAACAATGATAGAGGAATAATAGTAGGTGGAGATTTCAATCTCCCTTCGATAGACTGGAATACGTGTAGTTTCATTACAGGAGGTAAGGATAAGGAACTCTGCGAATCACTTTTGAACACCTTTACGTCAAATTCTTTACAACAGCTAGTAAAAGAACCGACCAGGGAAAACAACATTCTAGACTTATTAGCAACAAATATACCCGAAAGAGTTCTAAATACAGTTACAGACACAGGAATAAATGATCTTAAATTAGTGCATGCTAAATTTATTGTAGGCGTTGAAAGACATTATAAACCAAGGAGGAGGGTATACTTATTTGGCAAGGCTAATTACGACGGTATGAAAGAGGAATTAAGGGAATCGTTTAATTTATTTAGCGAACAAAGCAAAGAATTAAATACAGAGGATTCATGGAGATAATGTCTTGAGGTCACCCGTAACGTAGTTAATAATAAGTTAATAAATAAAAAAACCAAGTAAATATATTAGTGATAATACAGAGCCAAGGTGGTATAACGCGGAGGTTAGGAAATCACTAAAGCGACAAAGGGTATGCCACGCTAGGATGAACAATGAAGGACGGGGTCTATCGGTAGAGGAAAAAAATGTGCTAGTTGAAAACTATACAAAATTGAGAGCATTAGCAAGGAAATCATGTCGGAAAGCGTTATCACATTTCAAGAGCAAGATGTTAGGAGAATATTAAGATAGCAATCCTAAACCGTTTTGGTCATATGTGACAGAGCTTCAGGGAAATAAGTCCACAGTGCACACACTTAGGCCCGTATCGTAAAAGCTTCCTCTAGGCTGACCTTTACCTCTATGACGACAGGAGCGGGCGAATTGGTATACTAAATCCGACCTCTACCTCAAAATCGTCACCTCTACCTCTAAATCCGACCTTATACTTAGAGGTTGGTTAGAAGTAACCTCAAAGCGTAGAGGACTGGGTAAAGGTGACATTGCGAGCGTGAAATGATGGCTGAATTGATGAATTTTTATGAGATGAACGACTTGGATGAGTTTCTTCATCACTTGGAGGATAATGAGGCCTTTTTATATGTACCACGCATAAGACTTCACGACAGGGATAACCCTCTAGAATTTTATGCGGACTCTGAAGTTTTCGCTAGGTATAGGTTCCATAAAGCGATAATAACAGACGTATTATTACTTTTGCTACGGCCAGAAAACGTGGACATGCGAGGCCTTCCTGTCCCGAGAATAATAAAGTTATTGGCTGTATTAAGGTTTTACGCCACTGGAAGTTTTCAGGTAAGTGGGATTTTCTTGAAAACGACTTATGCAGCGGTAATGTGGAGCTCAATGCTAGTGAATACATTGCATGGTTATAGTTAACGTGCAATTAACGTTTGCACGTTAATTTTAATCATACATAAGTAGTTATATATCCAGTAACTTCGGCAAAAAAAGTTTGAAATATTTTATTGCCAATATAAAGCTAATAATTAGCAGTATTTTCACAGTGCAGTTTGGGATAGGGGTAAGGTACTCGCATCACAGCGACAACGTTTATGGTTCGAGACTCCCCGGCATTAGTTTCTTTTTCATCGCAGTTTCGTTGTACGACTATCCCTGGTTTTACATATTTTTTATGTGTTTACCCGGGATGCATTTTAACTATTTTACGTACTTCTTACGTAATTTGTTAAAATTACGTAATTAGTACGTGAAACAGTCAATTACGTTATTTGCCTAAATCACGTAATTAGTACGTGGCGGAAATACGTCCGCACGCCGTGTCGGTTTTCGTGTACGAAATTAACGGAAGAGCATGAAGTGTGATCGTGATTTTTAATTTCCGTATCTTTGACAACGCAGTCCCGACGTACGTACAACATTTGTTCTAATTTGTCTGGTGCCGTGATTTTCCAGCGCTGTGCTTTTTTGGAAAAACTAATCGCAAGAGAAAAAAGAACTTTGAGAAAAAAGAAAAAAGAGACGTCGACATTGTGATGCGAGTACTTTACCCCTAACCCAAACTGCACTGTTTAAACATTGCTAATTATTAGCTTTATATTGGCAATAAAATATTTCAAACTCGTTTTTTGTCGAAGTTACTCATGGATATATAACCCTATATGTGGGGTGATTCGTAAATAACTAATCAAGCACTACCTGCCTGGCAAATTTCGTCAAAATCCTAGACCCGAAACTCGGACACTCCCCTTGTTAAATAAATACCACACTGTAAAGATAACAACATTATAGCGATTCAAATGAAAAGTTACGTCTGGTTCATAGATTTGAAATGCATTCACAAGTACTCCTATACCTTCCCCTCTTGCTTTAGATTGTCTCCGGCGATTTTCATGGATTGGCGCAATCTACAATGTCCAGATTGACAAAGGTATGCGATTGTATTTTTATTCACATAAGTGAAAAAATTGATCCGTCGCGTTTTTACATTTACCACTAATTTGGAACGCAGTATCCGGCAAGCTTTGTAATTTATTTACCTTTCAGAGTATTTAACATGCATACAGATAAAGTCCTCGTCAGAGAGACAAAATTAGTTGACTTTTGAAGGTGCACAGGTGATTTAATCAATAATTATGTGTAATATGCTACAACAGTACAAGGCACAGTACTTCTGCACAAACAGGCAACATACATACAATTTACTATCAACGTAAGTCATACACGTTGGTACTGATAATTTGGGACATATGCTCTTCAGGTTATTAGCACACAACTAGCCAGGCAACTGCCAGAAATTGTGAGGATCCCACAGACAGCGAGACATTTTGCGTGACTTCGAGCGTCTATCTCCACTGCGCACTGCTTTACAGAATACGCTTCGAAAAAATCACCATAGAATTTTACTAGAAGACTGTCAACTACGCAAGCAGAAACTTTCTCATGAAAAATGCGTCACTTCCGCCGGCTCTAACCTCTCCTCCTAGAAGCCGAGAGGGAGGAGACTTTTAACTTACGAATAGATAGAGGGACCTCCTTCGCAAGCAAGGCCAGCCTCACAGTAGGCCAGCCTGTGGCTCTACGTAGAGGGGACTTTTACGATACGGGCCATAAAAACGATAAAGAAATCAAGAGTCACCAACAGTGTAGAAAAAGCCAATACTTTAAACACCTTCTTCCAAAGCGCATTCAACTCATCGTCACACAACGCAGTGGAACCACCGCCGAACACTTTCAGTGAGTAAATTCCCGGAATAAATATGTCATGTCGCGGAATAGAGCAGCAGTTAAAACGCATTAGTAAAAACAAATCACTAGGTGCCGATCATATTCCTTCCAGACTATATAAAACATTAGCTTCTGAAATAGCCCTCTATCTAGAAATAATATTCAATAAAACACTAAAGAACCATACAGTACCCAAGGATTGGAAAGTAGCTAAAATTACACCTACTTTTAAAAGCGGTTTTAGGGAAGAACCTAGTAACTACAGATCCATTTCACTCACGTCAATCTATTGTAAGATATTTGAGCACATTGTAGTCAGTTCGATCATGGGGCATTTAGGTAGTCAGGGATTACTCATAAACAGCCAACATGGGTTCCGGAAAGGTAGATCTTGCGGGACACA
Organism: Platycnemis pennipes; assembly: GCA_933228895.1. Classification (NCBI taxonomy): domain Eukaryota; kingdom Metazoa; phylum Arthropoda; class Insecta; order Odonata; family Platycnemididae; genus Platycnemis; species Platycnemis pennipes. The sequence goes on from OW121851.1 coordinate 286,458, forward strand.
ATTAGTTTTATTCTTACACGACATTATAGTCCACGGCGAAAACAGTACTGAAGTTGATGCGATATTTTTAGATTTAAAGAAGGCTTTCGATAAAGTTCCTCATGATAAATTAATCTTGAAGTTAGAGAGTTTTGGTATAAATAAAGACGTTGTATGTTGGGTAAAAGAATTCTTAAGTGGGCGAGAGCAGAGGGTTGTCATAGATGGTATCATGTCGGACACAATCAAAGTCACATCGGGAGTTACCCAGGGTAGCGTAGTAGGTCCGCTTCTATTTCTTTTATACATAAACGATTTGAGTACCGTAGTTAGTAGTAAACTTACACTTTTTGCAGACGATGCGGTAGTTTACAGGGGTATATTAAAAGAAGAGGACAGGAAATCGCTTAGCAAGGATGTAGATGCAATTCAAGATTGGTGCGACAAATGGCAGTTAGAACTTAACCTTAAAAAGTGTGTAGCTATCAATTTTTGGAGGGGAAATAATTCGATAGAGCGTACCTATAATATTAGTAACACGAAGATCGAAAACGTTGAAAGCATAAGATATTTAGGTGTAACAATCACTAAAGATTTATCGTGGGGAAGGCATATAAGGGAAATATGCGGCCGAGCGAAGAGAAAGCTAGGATTTATAAAAAGAGTACTTGGAAAATGTGATGAGAAGGCAAAAGAGCGATGTTACTTGTTACTAGTTAGGCCCCACCTTGAGTATGCAGCCAGTGTATGGGATCCAAATGAATTAGGGTTGATCAAAGAACTAGGCAGTGTGCAGCGTAGAGCAGCTAGGTTCGTTAAAAGGTGTTACGATAGGTTGAGTAGTGTTTCAGAATTAATAAAAGAATTAGGGAGGGAATCATTATCAGAGCGTAGGTTAAAGTACAGATTGAATCTTTTAGAGAAATTTCAATCGGATAGCTTTACTGAAGATGTTAGGCACATATTTAAAAAAACCAGCGTATTATGCTAGATTCGACCAGATAAATAAGATTAGAGAGATAGATTGTCGGGTTAAACTCGAATATGTGGGGCCGAGATCAGGTAGTCGAAGGGTGGGTGGGTCTGAACCTCGCGAGAGTCTAAATCCGCGACCCTTTTCCCGCTCTTCTCGACCCACACAGCGGGAGGCTCCCTCGCCAAAACCAACCGTGCTCACTACAATTGTAACTTTAACAACTACGTCATATAACAACAAATTAATATTTTCATCGTACTCCCGATAATTGTACGAGTAAGTGCATCTTTTAATCGTGGTTCTACGATGAAAATTAACAATTTTACGAACATTGCTAAAAACGTGGTCATCAACAGCGGGAAATTTGGCAACAACGCAGCGATCACCCCTCCAATTTTCCGTTTCTTTTAAGCGGAGTAAGCTTGCAGAGGTTTTTAACGGGTGCAGCTTTCACAATGAACGTTGTTCACATCAGTGAGTGATGGGATTCGTAGTATTAATCTAGTTTTAAGACACTGTGCTGTAAATGTGCTCAGAAAAGAAGCAAACTGTCTATTTGCGTCAGCCTGTGTCGCTTTCTAATTCAGATAGAACGAGAGCCACAAAGATGTGTAAAAGACTGAACTGTAAATCGATTGAATTCACATCAGAAGTGGAGGCTCAACTATTGAAACACCAAGAAATAAACTATTGCAGATTCATGGAGAAGTTCAGGTGAGAATCGCGCACAAATCCTTACAAAACCTTAAGAAATTTTACATGATTTATGAGCGTCTAGTGATAGAAACAGCCTTATAAATACAACTGGGCTTTTTTCGCATAAGACGTGCACCTAGTCCTTCATCACATGCATCAAAATATTTTTAATATTACTGCTGAACTTAGGTTTTCCTTTAACTCTCCGTATGCCAGTATCAAGCCGAAACCATTAGGTGCTCGGTGGTTTTTCTTTCCGAAGTTCCCACTAGTATTACAAAAAAGTGAAACAATTCCTGAATAACAGTGCATTTGTTAATCCATTGATTTGGCCTTGATATAAAATAAATGATATCACCAAAAAGAAAAACAAAAATACAGAGTGGGATTAAATGAACATAGCCTTTCTAATGAACGTAACTGTGTCCGGCGAGACGTAGGGGAATGATATCATGATAAACAACAAGATATGGCACTTATTCCACAGGTGTTATTAGAGGTACAACGCGTTTCAGCGGTTAAGCCATCATCAGGTACAAAAATTGTGAGTCCAGAAAGCGGTATATATACCCAACTAGGAGGGGGTGGGGGAGGGAAGTGTTGGGCGAGGGGAGGGAGGTATTAGATGGGGAGGAGGAGGTGGGAGGGGGGACACTGGTGGCGAGTCAATGGGGGTCGAGAAGAGCGGCCGGCTTTGGGTCTCCGAGCTGGGAAAAGGGTCGCGGATTTAGACTCTCGCGAGGTTCAGACCCACCCACCCTTCGACTACCTGATCTCGGCCCCACATATTCGAGTTTAACCGATTGTCGTACCGATAGATTCAAAATGGTATTTTTCCCTCGTACTATAAGAGAACAGAATAGGCATCATAGCAAAGGGATAGGTAGGGGAAATATTTTAGAGCATTCTGTAGTGCATGATGCATGTATTAACTCCTTAAATACTATAGATACTAACAATCAAGTTGCATGAGACAATATAGTTGCTAGTTTGCAAGTTAGTAGTGCAAGCTTGGTGATCTTCACCCCCTGCCATACACCATCGCGGGGGCTTGCAGGGTATCGTGAAGATGTAGATCACGTTGAGAAGGCATTTCCCGCGTCGGCGTGGTCTTCGGGGAGTTTCATGATGCAGAAGACACGGCTCAGAGGAAGCCTGAGTAACTGGAAGAAGAATAGTGGATACTGCCTTTTTTCAAGCAGATCGCTATATTTGAGTGCCATAGTCCGATGAACTTTCAATTTTCGGACATGGAGGCCATAGAAAAATAACAATTCCCGCTCGTGAATTGCACCTGACGATTGGCGCAGGAAGGAACCGATGATGGCACAGAGCGCTGAAACTAGTTGTACCGTCAATAAATTTACGAGTGGAAATAAGCATAGTTATTTTTCTCTGTCACTAAGGATTTCCACATAGTTAAGCGTGAATCCTTCGAACCTATGGAGGCCATGTTTGAAAGACGGGAGGGGCTAAGGTCAGGGTTTACGTTGAATTGCAAAATGTGCCCACTTCAGTCAGTGGTATGGTTTCACTCAAAGCGCAGGAATGTTTTGAATTCTCTGAAATTAACAAATTTGGAGAGAGACACTTTAGAAAAGACCACAGTAGATAAAATTGGCTGCCTACTTGGGAAGGAGGAACGTAGAAAGCGGTTGACGGTGTCTAATTTCGGTAGCGTATGTCCACCGACGAAAGAAAACCAGGTCGGCCACCTTAGTAAGCCAAATGTTATACAGTGACATATGCAGCCATTCAATACGGACCAGACAATGAAAAACGCGCTATAAAATTACTGCGGCAGTTGGAAGGTGTCGATGTACTATGGGAGAAAAATGTTTCCCAACAAATTGAGCGCCGCCATTATCGCTCGGAGAGAAAATCGGATTCCTTTCTGAAAACACATTATTCTAGATCTCGGCCACCACGGGGGAATTTCAAACAGGGTAAGGTGATGGACTCATCGCCCGAGTATGTGACGGAATACAGGCAGCTTGCCTGCCCAGAAATGTTAACCCGCTAGCATCCAGAATGGACCTATATTATCCGTTCATGCATTTTAACCGCTGTATTTAACTATCTCGTTCTCGCCAACTCCGCATTATCCGTCTTTCCTATCTTTTTTTATTTAGCTTCGTTTCTTCTCTCGCACTCTCGCAAGATCCTGGGATTCTCCAGGTGTCCGCCTCTTCGCTCTCTTTCACTCGTTTGAATATGTTAACAAGAAACGAACTTCAATATTTTCCACGACCATATGAACCATTAAACCGTTCCGTTAATATCAGTGAGGAGTGGTCGAGCTGTAACGTAACTGATAGGAAATACGAAGTTTTCAATTTGAGACCTGACGATGGCAGATGTTTTTCGTTCACCATTTTTTATTTTACGAAAGCCCTTGACACATATTTTATATTTATATCGAAGGTAAGTTAAAAAAAATGTTATGCTATTTGTTACCATCGACCCATTCTTCTCTCTCGCCGTACATACCTATGTCTCGTCGTTCAAGGGTATTTGGAACTGACCTCATGATGATAGGCGGATGGTTCTATCTTCTACTATTGCAATTGCTTTCAGAAAGGTACCCGTATTTCGCCGCTTTAAGAGAAATTATCGGGAATAGCAGATAAAGAAATCCTTTTAATGTCCAGCTCTCTGTCTGCTGGTCTAACGGCTTCCTGAAAAATGTCCGCCCTCCCTGAGCTGGATTTGAGCAAGAATATGAGAGCACTTAACTTGCCTGGGATAATTGCTGTCTTTTTATTTGCTTTTCGATCACTTCCAGCTATCGTGCAAGGCAGATGTCAGAGTCAGAGTCAGTACATGTCAGAGTCATAAAGTACTGAGTAGGAGGATCATCATTCGTTCATTCATCCACATAGGCCGTGCAATGTGCAATATTCAGGCCGCATGATGACGCTTTGAGGCCTACATCGTAATGATAAGGGGTTTCGAACTTTCCTTTCGTTTCCCAGTGTTGTGCATTTTTGATAATTTTTAAATACATCGCTGGAGAAATCGAAGTTTTAACTCCACCTTAATTTTTGTATGCGATTTTTTTTGTTTTCTTATGCAAAAAATCAGCTCAAATATTTTCAAGATAATTATTTTTCAAAGATTTTTCATCGCATGCGTTCAATTATTACTCATTATGGAATACCTCACTGGATCATCTTCTACGGTAAAAACATTCTTTGATCACTAAGGCGTCACCAAAACAAACGCAGATATCCGGAATCAACAGAATTTCTTTTGACTTTTTCGTCAGGTGATGATAATGATCACACAGTCGAAGCAAAGTCATCTTCTGTGCAATTCCCTCCAAAGGTAACAAAATCCCACTACATCCCAAAGTTATATTATAGACTTGTAGACTAATAACATATTTTGCCAGTAATGGACAATATAGAACATGTGACCACAAGAATAATCGGCTAAGAAAATTCTGGTTAGAGGTACTCGGGTGGGGACTACCGACGGTAAAGCCTCCTAATGAGGGTCCTACCTCGACTCCGAGCCTAATCCGACCCTTCGCGAGCGACCCGAGGCCCCCACCGAGGCCCATCTTTACTCGGGGGGTCCCAGAGCTGAACTTGAACGATTGCAGTTAAGTTTTAACTTTATAAACTATAATTGTTATAGACAATGTGTCATTTTGTTCGTGCTCTCCATTGCAATACGATTACAGGCCTAGAAGCAAGAAGATACCCGAATTCCGAGAGTACTATCTTGGAAAAAGACTGACACACTATCTTTCCTGGGGTAAACACATGAATACTACGTGAAATATGGGGTCAATTGAGCTTGAGTTAAGCTAATCGTTAACTGGGATTCATCAAAAGAGTATTGGGCAAATATGACGAACATGTACGAGAAATCAGCTACTTTTCCCTTGTTAGACCTCATTTGGAATATGCTGCGAATGTATGGGATCCCTACGAAATCGGTCTAAATAATGAACTTGAACGTGTGCAGCGAAGAACGGCAAGATTTGTAAAGAGACGGTACGATAATTGTATTCGCATAACTATATAATTAAATGAATTAAAATGGGAATCATTGTCAGATCGCAGGTTGAAATTTAAACTTAATCTCTTAATTAAATTCCAAGACCATATTTTATGTGATGATGTTAAAAATATTTTACGAACAACAACTTACTATGGCAGACTGGACCATAAACATAAAATTAGAGAAATTGATTGCCGAACCGACCGATTCAAAATGTCCTTTTTCCCTCGTACAATTAGAGATACGAATAACGGTAAATATGTCCTATCGGAGAGTAGCAATGAATAGTATTGGTAGCTGTATGTTGGTATGAGTACTTAAAGCTAACCCTACTAACAGAATGTTTTCGCATGTTTGCTTTTCAATTTCTATCTTTTTTAAATAGTGTAGATCTGACTACGAAATTAATACTATTCCTTTTTTATGCATGATATGTAGTGCATGTTCGGTGAGAAATCACCCCCTGCTACACACCCTTGTGATGGTTTGCAGGGTATTATGTAGATGTAGATGTATATGTAGAATCTTGTTGCATGAGACACTATAGTTTCTTTATAGCATAGAGACATTCTTGTTTGCATGTTAGTAGTGCATGCTTGGTGATCTTCACCCCCCGCCACACACCCTCGCGGTGGCTTGCAGGGTATCGTGTAGATGTAGATGTAGATGGATGTAGATGAATCGCCGGAAGATGGGTTGAAAACGGTTTGGAAGAAGGAATTAAGCAAGTTAACTTTGTCAAGAATGTTTGTGGCCATTGCTCCCTTATCATTTTTAAATGAATGGACGGCAGACTTATAGCCTTGCACTTCCCTTACGTACTTTCCTTAGAATAGGCAGCATAGCAAAAGGATAGGTAATAGGTGAAATATTTTTAGAGTAGTCTGTAGTGCATGATGCATGTATTAACAACCAAACCCTTAATCACTATGTACTATCACTTTCAAAAGTCGGTCCACGCGGTTAGCACGGCCAACTTCATATTTTGCCGAACTTTTCGGGTATTGCCTATGAATTCAGCGACTACTAAGGGCCAATTTTACTCATTTCCACTCACACTAGGGAGACCCTCCAATGGCCTTCTCCCGCTATCGCTGCCCAGCCAACTCCCCCGACTCCAAGCGGTAGGCAACGGTAGAATGCGAAAGGGATTGGTTCTCAGTTAGGTGTCATTCACTCTGACGAGTAGCAGGCTTGAGTATTCTTCAAGTATCGAGGAAATGGATCGGCGTGGCAATAATCATCTAAGCGCAGCCCAGAGGGGGCAAATACTGTCATTTTTTGAGAGCGGGAAAACTGTGTCACAAATAGCGGCACACATAAACGTAGACCGGAAAACTGTGTATAAGTGGCTAAAGAGAAATGAGGAGGGTGACGAGTCATTAGAATCAAAACCAAAGAGTGGACGTCCGAGGTGCACTAACAGGAAAGAAGATGAGGAGGATATAAGGGAGGCCAGAATCCAATGTCCGTCGGTGGTGTTGCAGAGTTGAGGAGAAGCAGTAATCTTAACTGCAGCTACGCCATGGTAAGGCGCCGCGTTATAGAGGGCGGAATTAAGCACCACAAGGCAGCCAAGAAACCCTCCATGACCGAAATCCAGCGAGAAACCAGACTAGATTTTGCCAGAAGGTATATTGAAATGGACCAATCTTATTGGGACCTTGTATTTTCGGACGAAAAAACATTCCGAAGCAAGCAAGATGGGAAGGTTGAACTTTGGCATCCAAGAAATATAAGGTAATAATTCTTAAGACTTGACGTGTGAAGTTATTAGTTAAATGCCAAATTTTAAAATGAAGTAACACTTAGATAATTTCTTTTATCACTAGGACGCCCGGACTTCTCGACATCATTCAACGCCAAAATGGGGTCATTTTGACCCCCGGTAATTAATGTTAATTTATCACAAGGCATTTAGATGTTTACATTTTTAGTGTTTTTTCAATGAATGATGTCCTAATTCTTTACATTCATCGATTTTTTTCAGTTCATTATAGTAATGTTTTTCTCTATATAACTATTTATTGAAACACCAACTTTGAGTGTTGGAATCATTTTCTCGTTTTTTTTTCAATTTCATTTTTCTTGCCTAAAATGGTGACACTCAGTAAACAACAAATGTCATCTACTTTATTTAAATGTATTTATTTATTTATTGTTTTTGCAGTTTGAACTGTTGAATTATGAATGACTTGTCCTACCAAAATTAGAAATACCATCAGAAAAAATGTAAAAAAAATTGAGTAGCCCAATGAAAATAGTTTTCATCATCTTCAGTATTTCAATCCCATGAGTGGTTTACTGCAGCCCTCCATTATGCCCTATTTAGTGTTAATTCCCTCACGCTCTGGTATGTTTCCTCTTTCACGTCCTTCTTTATTTGCTCTATATACTTGCCCCTTGGTCTTCCTCGCGGAACTTTCCCTTCAATCTTCTCGTCTATTATATTTCTAACTAATTCATTGTGCCTCAAGGTATATCCAATCCATCTGTTTCTTCTATGCCGTAGGGTTTTCCATATTGTCCTTTCTTCGTCTGCTCTTCTGTCCACCTCTTCGTTCCTTTCTTTATCTGTCCATTTAATCTTCAACATTCTCCTCCAACACCATGTTTCGAAGGCTTCAATTCTTCGCTGGTCTGCTTTCCCGATTTTCCATGTCTCTGATCCATAGAGTACCACGCTCCATACGATAAAGGGCTTTCTTGTTTGTAGCCGTAGGTTCTTTGAGCACAGTAGGTGTCACTTCTTCATAAAAGCTTGTGCTATTCTTCGCTTGATGTCCTTTGAGCTTCTTCCATCCCAAGTTATAGTGCTGCCGAGGTAGGTGAAATTCTCCACTTGTTCCAATTTCACTCCTCGAATTGTTACATATGCCCTAAGCTTCTCTCTTCCTCACACTAGGATTTTAGTTTTCTTCTTGTTGATGCTCATATTATATTCTTGAAGTACTTGGTCCATAGTGGTCAGGGATGCTTGTAGGTCCTCTCGACTTTGTGCTACAACTGCGATGTCATCAGCAAACCAGAGCATGTTTATTTCTTCGCCATTCACCTTGATGCCCTTTATACCAATTTCCTCTGCGGCTCTTATTGCTTCTTCCAGGTATATATTGAATAACGCTGGGGAGAGAGTAGTCAGATATCCTTATCTGACTACTTCATTTCTTTTGTCTTCTATCCTCCTTCCATCTTTTATTTGTATTGTGGTGACCAGGTTCTTGTAGAGACTATACATTTTATTCTTCTATCCTGGTAGTTCATTCCAATCATTCCAATCGCTTCCAGTATCTTGAATATCTTGTTTCATTCGACGTTGTCAAAGGCCCTTTCCAAGTCCTCAAATTCCACATACAACGGCTTGTTTACGTGTATCATTTTCTAGGCCAGTATCCTTCAGCTGAGCACTGCCTCCCTAGCTCCTTGGTTTTTCGTGAATCCGAATTGATTTACCGAAAGATTCCCTTCGATATTCCCTTCCATTCTTCTGCTACTAATCTTAGTAAGTATTTTCGATGTGTGTGACACCAGGCTAAAGGTTCTCTGTTCTTCACATTTCTCTGTCCTTGTCTTCTTCGGGATTGCGATCATTTCACTCTTCTGGAAATTCTCTGCTGGCCTTCCACTGTCTTAGATATCTCTGATTATTCCAAGGGTATCTTTTGCTTTGAGCCCTAGTGCCTTGAAAATAGTGAATGAATATTATATCAAATAGTGAGCTTACTTCTAGATCCGCCCCTCCTAGTGTCTCTACTGAGTTCATCAAACTGGTACTTATCGTCACATTCTGAGGACTATGTTTATTCTTCACAAGTTTCAAACGTCAGCTTGCCGTCGGAATTGTCAAATGAACACTCTCCACGATCTGACTCTTCTTTTTGAATCTTATGCAGCTCCGCAAGAATGTCAGCAGAACATTATGTTGGTCTTTGAGAAATTTTTGATTACAGCTATCTTCAAAATAACGATCACACCGTAAATTCGTCCCTAGAAGCCACGACCAATGGACAACAATTACATGAACTTCACTTACTGTAACTGTGAGATTGAGTTCTAAGTTAGAGGCTTTACTTCGTGGAACCACTCCATTGGAAAAGAAAAACCACTTTGTACATTCCATGCAAAGGTTTTATAGGTTTCTACCATGGTTTCGACAATATCAATCTTGATAATGACATATATTGTCGAAATCATGGTAGAAACCAATATAACCTTGTGTGGAATGTACAAAGGTGTTTTTCTTTTCCATTGTGAGAACGAGTTTTTTTCTCCACTCGTCATCCGAAGAGAGATAATCAGATTTGGAGTCAACTAAGTAGATAAATTCCGTGCGAAAGTGGTAAGCAAAATTGCATTCTCCTCACACCGCAGAGATTGACAATGTGTGATGATGTCAGCAAAGTAAATACTAAATATTCCGCTTGTAAGCAAAACGAAAAGTGAGGACGTGATGGGGAAAGGAAACAAAACTGTTTTGGAAACTGATACGAACTTGGAAGATAAGTAACCGAATGAAAAATATAAGACGTGAGAGCAGTGAACACACATGCAGCAGAGTGATACAAAATGCAAATAAAAAAGGACCTTTACAGAGATAAAGCGCGCAAATGAACCCTTGGGTCAAAATGACCCCATTTGGGCGTTCAAGGTAAAATATAATTTAACTCCTCAATGAATTATTTTAGGAAGGTAAAAATTTATGTAAGTGATCGCCTACTAAAAATATTAAAAGTCACGAGAAGAATTCTGTTCTCTTAAAAAATGAGATCATAAAGTAAATTTAAAAACACGATTGGGTCAAAATGACCCCTCTGGGCGTTCTAGTGTTATAGGTATAACCCAGAGCATTTAATTAGAACACAAAATCCTGATCGTATCAGCCTGAGTTTCTGGGGGGCAATTTCTGCAGTAGGACCAGGACCATTAGTGAAAACCCCCACAAAGATGAATTCTGTGAACAGGGTGGCTACTGAGAACCAAATTTTAAATTCCCTGTCTATTCCCTGACTTTTCCCTGACGGACTCACAAATTTCCCTGACCGATCGCCAAAAGGGCTCCTATTATCTCAATATTTTATTTCTGCTGAATTAAATTTCCGTCAAAACTCACAAAATGTTAAAAGCTGAAATCAATACATTAAAAGCTACAAGTATACCCCAATGAAAAAGTATATTAAACCTCATAAGTTAAACCCTTATGCAAACTATACGCACTTTTCATACACATTCCGCGGACGTGTATCGTATTTCCGGGGCCGTATATGTTTCCTTCGGTAAAATTACAATGACGATGTCTAACTGGCGGACTCCGGTACAGGTATCACTAAGGTGCGCGAAAAATACAAACCAAAGCTAAGTTGTTGGACTGGATCAAACTCGGATGGCACGAGTGAAACTCAGAAGCGAATAAAAAATTGATTAACGTGGTTATAACCCCTAGATTGTGAGAGGGAACCAAAAATGTACAAATATTTGTATAATCAAACAAAACGTAATCGCGCCACTGCGAACGAGGCAATTAGCAACGGCAGCATCGTATTCAGGATTATCATATTTGAGGTGGTTTGACACATGACTAAAATGCTTAGAGAGGGAGCTAAGGGGACCATTCAATAATTACGTCGAGCGCGAAAGGTGGAGAGGGAAGAATGACACTTCTTACTGACTCACGAATGGGGGTATGGGAATCGAAGATGATGTTACGTAAGATTTTGTTTACACGAGTATTACCATTTTAATAATCATCGTATCGTATTTTTATAACTGCAAGCTCGTATTTACTACGAGCTATTGTGCTCCAACAGCCTCTAGATCTGAGTCTCAGAAGTTAAAAAAACGAGAGGTAAAATTTTCCAAACAAAATAGCCTCGGATTCCTTGTGATGAGCGGAATACATGTGATCATGAAATTTAACACTACTAGGCAAATATCGCATTAAGGATGTACACAAGGTATTCATTGTACGTCTGATTCACAACTACGTAAATAAGAGACAATACTAATAGGATTCACAACCTAATGTTCCACAAATTGATGGGGCTTATTCCATGCACGTCAGCGACGGTTATTAGTTTTCGTTGGTGAAATAAAGGGCGGGAATGACTGGCCGATAAACGTAATGGTAGAAAAAACGAAAATTTAGATTTTTCTCCCTGTCACGATAATTCCCTGACTTTTCCCTGACTTCTCCAGAAATGCATAATTCCCTGACAATTCCAGGTTTTCCCGGTTTTCCCTGACGATCGCCACCCTGGTGGACTATGTTCAGATATTAAGGGCTCATTTGCTGCCTTACATTGATGAAATCGTTCCTGAGAGTGAGGAGGTGGTTTTTGTACAGGTCAACTGTCCGACCCACAAAGCGAACATCACAAGCAATTTTTTGAGGATAATCCTCGACTTTGCATTTTACCCTGGCCAGCTAACTCGCCGGACCTATCCCCTATTGAGAATGTGTGGGGTATCATGGTAAATGAGTGGCATTACGACGGAGAAAGAACCGAGGAAGCTTTAGAAGCCCACGTATGGGATGTTTGGAACTCTTTAAGCCGACGTCCCCGTGTAATAGAACATATGGTTGGGTCAATGCAATCACGATTACGATCTGTAATTGAAAATAATGGAGATGTAACAAAATATTAAAGTTGTCCTCTGAAGAATGAGCATTTTATTTATGATTTTGTTACCATAGGTGATATCCTGAAAATAACTATCCTAAATGAAATAATTCACATTTCTTTCTGGCCTCATCAAATCTTGACTCATTCCCATTGATCTTCGCTGCAAAATGAACGCCAACTTAAATTTTCAACCACTGCTTCTATTCTAATCTACACCTAATTTCTATAGGCATATACATCATTCTAATAACGATCAAATCTTTCATGTTGCTTAATAATTTTATTTTTTATATTTGTGTAAGGTTTCATTGTAGACATTTTTAAATGGAGTGTATGTCTTCTCTGAGAGCGAGAAATCAATGTAGTTATATCTCGACTGAAGGAAGACTCATTAAAAAATAACCACATTCATTTCTGAAAATTTTTATCCACGTTTTGTAGCCTCAGTCGTCATAATTTTGCATTCATTTTATCCTTTATTAGGGTTTTGCCCCTTTTTCGGTAATATCGTATAAAGTATCATTTTCAGTAATGATCTGTGTTGAATGAAATAGGCTTTGCTTCGCGTTGCGTATTTATAAATCAACTTCGAGCAAAGTTACACCGAAGGCGTTTCAATTTAAATTTTCTCTATTAGTCTGTAATTTGACTTCCATTGTTTTTAATGGTCTGTGACCAATGAAGCAAATGTGTGTATGACTGTGTTTAGGAGGTTACTAAAAACATATAAAGATTCATTCACAGCAATACTACCCATCACTCCATTTCTGAGCAAACCTCTTTTGCCTAGAAGCTATGTTCACTATGGTGGGAACATATTCTGGAGATGCTGTAAAACCCTGCTACCCTCTCTACCTATGAAATTAATCAGTCACGCAATGGTCATGCAATACAAAATTATGCTGACTATTCTTAAAATATTTTTGTGAAATTAAAGGCATCAAACGGTCGACGTCATTTTAATAAACTTTTGTTATTCTCTTTTGGACAAGACTCACTTTTTCACCTCCCTATAACATTCTCCTTTACATATTCACACGGCTAGTGTCCCTGCCACACGCCCATATGGCGGCTAGCAGGGTAGTTAGATTGTTTCACTGCAGAAGCTACATTTTCACGCGCGCTAACGCAAAAAGAGTTGCTGTGGTGGAGGATAGGAGGATCTGGGACTGTTTAAATCGGTTGCAGAAATCGGTTGTCGGTCAAATCTATAGCAGAAATAGTTTGGTGTAGTAAATCAATATTTCCAACACAAAGGCAATCAGTATGAATGCATTCTAGGCAGAGCAGTGCCACACTGTTAAAAAATTGACTGGCTGAGAATACTTCAAAACTCTATGGTAAATGACTTCGGCCACAAACAGTTTTGATATTTTTGTGGCACAAATAATAGGCTTAGGGTTAATGTTTCCAGGCTTGGATTGTTTCCTTTCATTATGTCCGGATAATTAAAAAAAATAAATTACTAATTCTGATCGCAAATCTTAATCTTGAGGGAAATTCGTACTGATTAGTGAATAAATCTCAACTCCCTATTGCCAGAGAATGAAAGAACTCCCATCAGTTACTCATCCTTGTTCATCGTCAATTTGTCATTTTTAGGTGTTTGTGAAATTCTCAACGGTCTGCGAGTCCCAGCAATATATTTTGCGACAATTAAAAAATAGAAAATCATTGTATTAGCAATTAATATGTGTGCTTGGGGCTTTCCTAAACCTCCGGTGTATGGAACCATTATCTTCGTTCCGTGAGAATAATTGATCATATAAGCCAGGACGCCATAAGATATTGCGTTTACTATCAATTCTTTGGTTTTTAAACTTTACTCAACGGTGTTTTAATTTTCTGCAAAATATCGTTTTAATGAAACTGTGCAACTATGGGGATATACTTGCACATTTATCATAAGACGTGTGTTCCACTAATTAAGATATTTGCCGTAACATCCTCTTTCCCGTCGTTGAGCCATATCCCATCTACAGCACCTTAGGCAGCACCACGTTTTATTTGTGCTAAGTCTCTCTTATATATTCTTTCGACTGTTCGTTTATTTTTCTCTCCATCCTACTTGAAAATAGCAAAATTCCTATTTAACGACAATAATCCTCAGTAACTATCAATAACAATCAACAGTAACTCAGTAACAATCCTAAAAATCCTCAGTAACGTCGAGCTCCATACATTAGATTATCTTTTTCTGAATGACGTAGTTATTCAGTCTCTAACATCTATTCATTAGTCTATCCGAATGCTTCTTTGTCAGTACAATTCTTCTACTTATGTCCTTGAAAGGATACCAACTATCATTCAAAATACTTCCTGGAAAGATAAACTGTTTCCCCAGATTAGAATTTTCCTCATTTTCCTTTATTTTTGGATATTACTACTTTAAAAGCCTCATTAGCTGCGGTTAATATGATTCACATCCCATATATCACGCATTATTTCACCTGCGAAATAGACGTTGAGTCCCGTGGCTGACTGGCTACATAAATCAACCGAAAATGTTCGTGGCAACGTATTCAGCACAAATTTTTAAAGGTGTGAGGGCGGCTTAATGTGATCAAATTTTTGCACCGATGCCTCTAGTTAATGCCTCTTAATAGTTGTTGTTGGAGTAATGAGGCCACTTACTGCAAGGGATGTAGTTAATGTCAACTCCGTATTCACCTCTCGAGGGAAAAGAGGTAATTTGAAAGTGTGGAGCAAGGGAAATGCCACTTTCGCGTAATAACGGCCCGTCGGAAGTAATGGCCGAAAAACATCCTCCTTTTGCCTTCTCTATTAATGGCGAGCACGGTGGATTTTAGAGAGAAGATTGGTGAATCTGTTGTCGTCTCTATCCCCTAACTTTGCCCTAGTATCAGCGCTTGTCTTTGGTTATGCATGAAGAGAGGAAGTGATTTGCATTGTTGTTTGAGTGAACAAATAGATTGAATATTTGGTGCATCGTGTTTGAGATTGAGGAAGTTTTCCTGATCCACCTGCACAAGATGCAATCTCCCTCCCCCGTCCGAACCACCATCGTCGATCCTGAGAACGACACGTTGGAGCCATCTCACCGTGCAGCTCAGCGCAGGAGTCCCGACTTCAACGCCAGGCGTTTCGGCAGAAAGAAGAGCAAGCAGAGAATATCAACACCTTCGTCAACACTGCGGAAATCACCTCCATTTCGAAGACCTTACTGCTATAATTTTAGTCATTAAAAAGTTGAATTCTTTCTCGTTTCATTTATGCAACTTTCAACAAATCTTAAGAAATTCAATCTTCATTCCAGTACGCAATTGCAAATCAATTTTGGTTTAGATAAATACTTTTCTGTTAATTTTTCCTAATAGACAGTGAATAATAGTGCATTTATGTACAATGTATCATTAAGAATTTCAAATAAAATGGTATCAACTTCATAATTAACCAAGGATCCATGCGGTACATGTAATTTTCTTAATAAAGTGAAATTTATTATTAATTTTGGTAAATGTGATCGCTCTCGAGTAGAGACCGATCAATTTAAAGAAACGTGGAAGTATTGTAATGTCCCGGACGGGCGCATGGATCTTGACAGAATTTTGTTATTCTAAATTTCACTTTCCCAAAAGATACTTGTGTTACTAATAAAAGAAATGGTTGGCGAGTTTACGTTGTGGAAGTTATTCATTATAAAAAAGAAAAAACTTAGTTCTTTTTCAAGGTATTTGTGTACTGTTAATGGGCGTCGCTCAGAATAGCCATCAGCCAGTGCCTCGAGAGTGAGATTTCACTTTCGACTTCGCACTTCCCCTTCTCTCCTTCCCCTTGACCGAAAAACATCCTCCTTTTGCCTTCTCTATTAATGGCGAGCACGGTGGATTTTAGAGAGAAGATTGGTGAATCTGTTGTCGTCATTGGAATGTAGTCCTTCATTGGAGACCGATGCGTTGGGTCCGTGCTCTACCGTGCCATCCACCCGTTGTACTGAACACGCGCATTCTCTTCTATCCTTCCGAGCTAGAGGTAACGTGATGTAACTCTCTTTTGGCAATTCGAGACGCGATTGGGTTAACTCTTGATTCCAAATAAATACTGTCGTTTGCACGAACCTTTTGCTTTATTACTTGTTCCCGATACTAAGGGCAAGAACCCATAATTATTGTGTTGGAAGATTCGAGCCTCTGCGGGGCCGAATTTTTACAATATTATACGACCTGGTCAGCGAAATTCCCGCCGGGATAATGCTGAACTAAAAATAAACAACTTTCGCTTATTTGGCCATGAAAATGACATCCATATAACAAGCGTAATTAGGGTCTACATGAAGAAACCAACCAATTCCAGTGATTTAATAAAGGTTGTAATCTGGCGTCCGATATACGGGCGCCATGAATGAAATGAATGAAGTAAGGAAGGGGACAGGGGCACGCTGTTTGGGACGCAATTGTAGACCGGAATCTCGAAGATAAAGAGCAAGTTCTTTGTTGTGATACTACGGCCTCAAATAAAGGTCACATCAATGGAGCCTGTGTGCTTCTTGAACAAATTAATAGAGATACCTACGCTTATTATGGCTGGCTGCCATCACGTGTTGGTGATAAAAAGCGTGTTCGGAGTAAAAATAAACCACGTGACAACATCATCATCATTGGTCAACATTCCTAGGATTGGTTTGACGCAGCTTTCCACTCGATTCTTCTATCGGCCAACCTTTTCATTGTGACGTAATTCTTCTCTTTTACATCCTTCACAACCTGTTCCATGTATCTCATACGAGGCCTGCCTTTTCCAATCTTCCCGTTCACTTTACCCTCGACGATAGTCTTCATCAGGCCATCGTGTCTCAAGATATGGCCGATTAAGTTTTCCCTTCTTCTTTTTAGAGTTGTCAGCAGACTTCTCTGTTTTCCTACTCTTCTTAGCACTTCCTCGTTACTTACTCGGTCGATCCATTTAATCTTCAGCATTCTTCTGTAGCACCACATTTCGAATGCTTCCACCCTTTTCTTCTCCGCTGCTCTCATCATCCATGCCTCACTGCCGTAAAGAAACATGCTCCAGATGTATGTTCTGATGGACTGTTTCCTTTCTTCTACGCTTGTATTTCCAGCTGTGAGTAGATACTTCTTTTGAAAGAATGCCCTCTTTGCCTGGGCTATTCTACTAACTATTTCTTTCTTGCTTCGTCCATCGTTGGTTACTCGGCTTCCTAGATAACAGAACTCTTTAACCTCTTCAAGTTTTTGTGACGTGACAACAAATGCTGATAATATACTCTTCCAAAAGTTCCGAGATAACTCGAAAAGCGTCGATCCTGATAATAAAAAACAGTTCTTTATAAAGAGAGAATCGCATTGCACTTGACTGTTTCAGTAATTGACAACCTGCTTGACTTGTATCCAACTGCACGGACAAAAGAAAATAAATGACTATCGAGAGTTGATAGAGCTTTCTGTGATATTTTTAGACGAAAATAATCACAGAGAAAGTTTAAAATTCTACTTTCAGGTGGCATGCACCAAGCTCGATGGAAGGCGAGAGCATTTTATTCACTAAAAATATCATTAGTTAGTGAACAATTCAAAATGACGAGCAACATTAAGGCGGCGCTGTTAGAGTTTTTCCTGTTCACCGTGACATCCTATGTAAAGGCATGGCTCCAATGTCTTTTGGAAGTAAAAGCACCTTACCATGATTTGGGATTTTTAGGTTGATGAAGGCATATGAAAACGTCGATAAAATCATCTCAAAAGCAGCTAAACAGAAGATAAGCCATCATTTACGGTTTTTGACTAACGAAGCTTATGTCTTGTCACTGTTTGACTATTATGTATATCAAGAAACTAAAGTAAAAGTGGTTTAAAATTTAACCAAAGAGAATTTATCAACCCATGGTAACGTTATATCCTAGCGAAGGAAGAACTTGCGTATCATAGATTAAATAAGGAAATATGCATGTTGGTTCTTTGGTTTTCTCTTTATATCACAATTTTTAACCGACCTTCACTTTTTATATTTCAGAGAAAAACATCTACGACTTCATTTCAGTCAGAAGCAAGTAGTTGCTCGATCGTCTTAAAATTGATGACAATTATCTCCACGAATGTCCGACTAATTGGTCAAATTATGCTTCGTGTTAAGAAGCCAGAACGAAGTTTTCGACGTTGAGGGCAGTAACGATACATCGGTCAAGTTGATGCAAGACTTTCATGGTTTAACCTCGGTTGAGGAGCAACAAAATCAAATTATAATATTACTCGTAAAAGCTGGCATGAACTTAACCTATTGCAACCCATTTTGGAATTAAATTCTTAAGTTAAGTTTGGTATTCAAGTTAAATAAATAAGGATATTAATATTTTTATTAAGAATATAAAAGGTGATTACGACGGTGATAGTCTTGCGCTTGACACTCTCAGTTTAGGATTCGGTATCATGGATGCATTTCTCGAATTTCGAAAATCATTAACCCCTTTCTTTCCTTCACCTTTTTATTCACTCAGTAAAATAACTAATGGTTAAAATTCTTGTGTAGGCTTCCGCGGGTTGTCTTACTTGAAGATGCTTGTCTTTCGGGATTCCCTCCGCGTTGGTCCATGGTTCCTCGGACGACATTTTCGCCGGCGTTGCAGTCTGCTTCTTCAGGTCAGTGATGTGATGTGCATGTGTTCATCGCTGCGTAGAAGCTGGTTTATCCAGGGACTGTGCACTTCAGTGCACTTTTGCCCTTTGTTTCTGTTTGTCTTCCCAGGACACTTTTTGTTTTAATTTTCTCCTCAGTCTTTGAGAACCTATCTCATTTTCTGGTCTCCTGTATTTGTCGTCTGGACGGCTTCTTTTTTCTATGACATTTCGTATTGTATCTAGTTTACTATTTGCTGCATATAATTCGTATTTTTCTCTCGCCTTTTTCAGCCCTTCCTTTATGGGAGTGATTTTCGAGTATTTATACACCAATGGCGTAAGAGTATTTCTCCTTATATAGAATATAGATCTTATGCACTTTCGTTCATTTATCTCTAATTTGTTTAATAGTGTCTTGCTTAGCAGACCTGCCCATGCTGGCGCTCCGTATAATATTACTGATCTAGTATAGGCTTTATAAATGGTCTCTTTTGCTTCTTTCGGTGTCGACTTATTTCTTAGGATTGTTGAAAGTCCTGCTCTGGTACCGATGCTCTTGTTTATTATTTTTTCCACGTGGTCCTTCATGGTTAGGGAGTTATCGAGACGCACCCCAAGGTATTCTACATTTTTCCGCCATTCAAGGGGTTGTATCCCTATCCTATGAGGCTCGCAGGGTGGTGTTTGTCTATTTGGTCGATGAAAAATAATAGCCTGTGATTTGTTTGGATTTAGCATAAGCCTCCACTTTTTGTACCAGTGTACAGCATCATCAAGGCACTCCTGGACATATTCCTTTGCCATGGGCGCCGTCTTACTGGTAGCTATAATTGCTACGTCATCGGCATAGAAGCCTGTGTCCCCCATCCAACCGTTTTTATTTTTAGGGAAGTCTGCCATGTACATGTTAAAAAGTAGAGGTCCCATTACTGACCCTTGAGGTACTCCTCCTCTCACTGTCTTCCATTCACTAAGGTGTGTCTTCCACCTGACACAGAAGGTTCTATCTATCAGATAGGATTTCGTCCATAGTAAAAGCCAGGTTCCACTTGTCCATTTTTAAAATTAAACCTTCGTGCCATACACTATCAAAGGCTTTAGAGACATCGAGGAAAACACCTGTCGTCAGTCGATTTTTATTAAAGCTGTCAGTGATTTCATTGAGGAGGCGGTTTATTTGGTGGGTCGTGGACCTTCCCTTCCTGAACCCAAATTGGGCCTCAGGAACAATACTGCTTTTTTCAATCAAGTCGTTTACGTGCTTGTGTATAATCCTCTCCGCCAATTTCCCAATATTGGAGATTAGGGAGATGGGTCTAAAATCGCCAGGAGAAAGTGTCTTCCCCCTTTTTTGGGGATGCACGTTACAATTGACTTTTTCCACGTTTGTGGGAAGTAACCGTGTCGTAGCGAGGAGTTTATAATTTTGGCGAGTAATAGTTTTGCCGTCTCCGGTATTTTTTTCAGTACTTCATTAGGTATTTCATCAATGCCTGGCGCTTTCCTTTTTGGTAGCATCTCCAGCACTTTGTCTACGTCTGCGGGGGTGATGCTAGGGATCTCTTCCCTCTCCCTAGTCATTTCCCATGCGTCAATATTAAAATTTATGTCTGGCGTGTAAAGGCCAGGTCGTCCCGGGATAAAAGTCTTTTCATAGTAGTCAGCCATCGCATTTGCTTTGTCTTTCGGTGCGCAGAGTACTATTTCCTCTTGGGTTTTAAGGAGGTGGTCAGCTTGTTTGACTTGCCTCATTTTCCTGGCCGTCTTCCATAGGGAGCCATCTTTTACGTTTATATTTTCTAAGTGGTCATTCCATTTGTCCACTCTTAATTTCCTAATTTCCTTTTTTATTTCCTTATTTAGTGTCCTTATTTTTTCTTTGGGGGTCAGTGTTCCTATAGCTTTATATTTTTTTCGGGCTCGGTTTCGTTCTCTCATGAGGTCTTTAATCTCTACGGGGATGCGGATAGCTTCAGCAGGTCTGCCCTTTCGGAGTGGTATCGATTTCTCCATCCCTGTCTTTATTGCTGATGAGAGCGAGATCGCTGCCTTTTCTAGGTTGGCACTTTCTAGCTCAACAGTCTCCACCTTGGATAGTTCCTCTGAGATGACCTTATGAAATCTGTCCCATTTGGCTAACCCATAGCAGTAACGAAGCGGTGTATCCGGGGTGCTTACCGGTGCACTGCCGATATGCATTATCACCGGGTAGTGATCGCTGGATAGGTCATTTACAACTCTTGCTGTTAAGGGTCTGTTTATATTTTTCGTTAAAGCAATATCGATGACACTTCTGCCAAAGACCCTGGTTGGTTCCGATGGAGCAACAATGTTCATTTGGTTGTTTGTCGCCCAGTCTAGAAGCAGATTTCCATTTCTGTTGTTGACCGGGCAGTTCCATTGTACGTTTTTCGCATTTAGGTCACCACCAATAAATAACATTTTGTCGTCGTGAAGGAGTTTGTCAAAATCTTCTTCCAACATTTTTTTACTGGGTGACAAGTAACAAGAAAAGAAGTTTATCGCACCAATATATGTTTCTACTTGCACCCCAACAGCTTCTAGATGTTCGCTATGTATAGTTTGGAGTGGGCACTTTGTTACTCCATTCCTAATTAGGATAGCCACACCACCTTTGGCCTTGGGGCCACTGTCGTTATCTAGTCTTGTGACCTCATATCCGTCAACCTCCCAGTCTTTGCTTGGTCTAAGTAGCGTCTCGCTAATGAGGCAGACTGCTACTTCATATTTCCGTAGGAAGATGTTTAGTTCTTCTGTTCTGGTACTTGCTCCGTTGGCGTTCCACAGGGCTGCTACTAGTGACTTCCTGTTCCTGGTGCTATCCATTCTGGGTTATCTTCATAACAATCTCACATAATTTATTGATAGTGGACTGGAAGGGCTGCATCTGCTGCAGCATCATCCTCATTAACTCCGTTAGCTCCTTCATTGTGGCACTTATCTCTCTGCTGGAGGAGTCACCTCCTACCTTGCAGGCATTTCCTTTATCTGCCTCCCTATTTGCCGGCGATGTTTCCGTCCTTCTAAGTTTTACTGAGGTTTGGATCTCCGCTGGAGTTGGGGCTTGCGCTACCATTTCCTTTGATATGTTTGGCACCTGGTTTGCCGGCGGGTTCTCCCATACTGTGACCGGTGGGATTTGACGCACTTCTGTTTTGTCCTGCTTTTCTTTAGGTTCTCCCTCCTTAGCTTTACTATTTTTGGGTTTTAAGTGCTGCATCTCCCTCTGGTAAACCTCACATAGTTTTGAGAAAGCAGGATGATCCATGCAGCATTTTACTTCTTCTGTCCTGGGACAGTCCTTCCCTTCATGATTTCCTGCACACCAGTAGCACCTTTCTGCTGCTGTGCAGAATCTCGATCCGTGTCTATAACGATTGCACCTATAGCAGCGCTGTGGTGACTTGTATTGAAAGGGTGTTATTCTAATTGGGTGGCTGCACACATATTTGATTGTCTCTATTATCTTTGGATCAAAATCTTTTCCTTTTTGTATAGTGGCAACATATACGTCCTGATTTGTTTTTGATAACGGTCTCACCGATACGCATGGGACGTGTTGCTCTGTCAATTCATCTTTTATGAACCCTCTCCCTTTTGAGCCCAGGAGTGAGTTTGGGCGTCACTTTTATCTAGGAACGATTTCACACTTAATAACATAATCTTCCCTTGTTTTAAGTTGTAGGCGCGAGCCTTCGGCTACCTTTTTGATAATGAAAGTCTTGTCCTTTACGAGGGTTCTAATCTTTTTAATAAATTTGGTCCTGTCGATTACTTTATATACTACTATCGGCGGGGGCCATTTGCTCCTTGGCATATTATTTTGCTCGTACTTTTCGTATCTGTCCGCTGTTGTCGCTAGTTCCTCCTCTGGGTTTAGCGCTATGTATTTATTGCTGGTTTTTAGGGCTGTGTCTGCAGCTGGCTGCTCATTTCGTACCAATCTCTTCCGTTTCCTAGTGTATTCCACTGTTTCGAAGATACCCAGTTATTCACTTTCTGATTCTGAGTCATCTGACATGTACATGACCTCATCTGCAACATCGGGTGTTTTGTCATTTATCTTATTCGTCAGCTGCGTCCCGCTTGTTCCTGCCTGGGCTTTCTTTATTTCCAGTGGTGCCGCTGCTCTTTTTGGCGCTGCGTCCGTAAACAGACCTGCCTGGGTGGTGTACGACTTCACATCTCTTGACTATTCCAACGGCCTGTTTTCCTGCGGGAACAGGATCTCCTCTATTTGTGGTGGGATTGGAATCGTTCCACTTCCCCTGCCATTACCTCTACCTACGCCCGATTTAGATGTTGGTGACCTAGTCATCATTTTCCTAAGAGGAGTGTGTCATATAATAAAATACAATAAGGTTAAAACCAACCAACCACCCCCCCCCAGCCACCTACGGAGCCTCTTGCCAGCTAGCCTAGGGGAGGGAAGAAGACGACGACAAACTGAATGAGGGGCCAGAGACGGTCTCACCGATCTTCGCCGCCGAAGCGGGTCGGGCACAGTGAGCCCACGTCAAACCACCTCCCTATCCTGCCACCTAGTCCCTACCGAGGGGACCCACCCGGGTTCCCTGGGAGTGCAAGGAGGTTCACCCGATTAGATCCACTCTCATCGGGGCCCTCTTCCCAGGGTTGCCGTTGGGACAACACAGGACGCAAGCGAGACACCACTCGACGGTGATAAGGAGGGACTCAGTTAGCCTCCCCCGCCGAGCGCTCCCACTGCGAGTGGCAAAGAGACTCCAAGAGACCCACACCAGCCCAAAAAATATAATTCCCAAAAGGAAAAAAGTTCCTAGCTCGGATTTGAATCCTATCACCCTTCGACGGCTACGTGAAGCCCAGCGCCTTTACTCCCACGGCTATCAGGGGTTTTTTCAATGCTCAGCTCCAAGATGACTTGATCTCTTCTCCAGGCTCTTACCCCGTCAATTAAATAAATTAATCAACTGCTGGGGCAGAACAGATGAGACGATCATTCAGGTACTGGATGTTCCCTTCACTCTGGACCGCTTTCGCGTTGATCCACCTCCGGAAAAAATCCGATGTCCACGGGTCTCGAACTCGAACTGTCTGCTCTGGAGTCGGGCGCCGTACCGCTGGTCTAAGCAGACTCGACCACCCTTTTTAGCTCTCAAATACGAAGCTGCCACTTCTGAGGTTCACCAAAAGGCCTCCTCCGCTCCAGAAGGGCCACCAAAGGCCTCAGCCGTCCAAAAAAGCAGTCCTCTGCAGACTTCCCTTGCTGCTAGCGCTGCCAGGATGACCAGATGACCGAAGCCCGCGATGGAGAAAAAAATGATGTGATGTGCAGAGTTTTTTGGCCGTCTTATATATTCATCCGTAGGGGATAGGTCCGTTGTGATTGGTTGAAGTATTGGTGTCCGTAATTGGCTGTTTTGGTCTCCCATGATTGGCTGTAGCATTGGCGTCTGTGATTGGCCGTTGAGATTTCTCTCGTAGAACTCGCTTCCAGGCGTTTGCTAGCGAGTAGCTGTCTTCCGTATTGAAGTTGTCTTCATTTTTGCTTATCTCGATGGCCTCCCGTATCATTCGTGGAAAATATCGTTTCTCTTGGGCGATGATCTTTGCGTCTTCGAAATCGATGTTGTGGTTGGGGCCCGACCATGTGTGCTCTGCTATGGCAGAGAGTCTCTGCTGTCAATTTCTTGTTGCCCTCGTGTCTATTACGGAACTTCCGCCGATAGGAGATATCGTACGATACCACTATCGAACGAAATGATGGAGGCTGTCTAACGTGCTACCACGGTTCCGGCGTTGCTTTCGTTCGATAAGCTTCGGCTGTCTTCGGGGAGTTATCGTACATCGGTGACGTTGTGTGACGTTGCAGAGGAAACAGATGCTAACAAATGACGAACGATAACCCCAAACCGCAACATTGAGATCACGAAGTAAATATTTACAAACAGTTTAAAACAAACGTGAGTATTTAATTTCAGAATTTTATCTAGATTTCATTTGATTTTTGGCTTTCATTACTCCCGTAATTGTTGCTGCATTGTTAGTTACGACACAAAACCATTCATATTAATGTTGTTAGTCGTGCTATCTAATCGCCTTGTTTCATACCATCATATAAAATGGACAGAAACGAAATTCACTAAATAAAAGGTCAGTGAGCAAAATGTTTATAATTATATTTGACAGTACTTAATATTTTTGACTATGTAGTTTAAAAGTCCCATGTTTTAACATGCATACAGATTACGGTGACATAATTCATTCCATCCATTCCTCAATTCAACATTGTAATAATAGTTAAAATTATCGTTCATGCTATGCATTAAATATGGTTAACCTATAGCATCGAGCATGACAAGCATAACAATGGGAATATGACCCTCCTTCCTTCTGCAGCAATAGCAGCCAAGAGTATAAGCCTTCCATTTCTTGTACTTATGCATAGTATTTAAAATGTAAAGCCTTTACACATCAGTCATGGGTTTCAAGCTCAAGTATTGGTAGATAACAAATCGATACATCTTCTTCATCTACTCATTCACAATGCAAAAGGATTACATTTGTGTACGAACATCATACGTTCAATATAGTTTACGAAGAGAAGTCACTGTCTAAATTGTTGATACCTAATGTTGAATTTCCATTTGGGCATGGTAAGTATGAAACCTTTTGCTTTACATTAGAGTAATCCTTGTCATCGAAACATATTAAGCCTGTCAGCATGTGAAGCCTCTTCCCCGTAATCACAGTCCCGAAATTCGCCTCGAATGTCTCTCAAGGGGTTGATTTTAAATCCAGCAAATAGTTTTAAAATAAAAATATGTTGTTGTTACTTACGGGATCAGCATCTAACAGCCATGCTGTAAAGTAATTGGTCATGGTCGGAACCGAACATTCGTCAAAAATATTGACTGTACGCCTTAACCCACTCGGCCACCGCTGTCGATAAGGGGAGACCGCCCTGCAAAGAATTTATACGGAGTACAATTCTATGGTTGTATAAAACTCGATAGAAATCCTTTAAGAAGCCTGTTGAAAGAGTGGTGCTTGTAAACTACACAATAGATTGACGCATTAATAGTTGCGAGCTATGCCTGGTTACGCGATCTCATGCATTATGTTTCAGCGTTTACCTATACTTTGAGTGTAAAACAATTTGATGCAAATTCTCGCCACATTTCATTATAACGTATATCAATTTGAAGTGCATACAATTACAATACTAATTTAACCATTAGAATACAGTATCCATCGTTATATTTGCTCATTTCTTTGAATAAACATCATAGGTGAACTCCCGAATTGAACGATAAGAAATAATGTCATTGTAATTCTAATTCTCACCTCATTGCGTTATAAGGTATATCAGTTTGCAGTGCATTCAATAATAATAGTAATGTAACCATTATAATACAGTATCCATTGATATATTTGCTCATTTCCTCGAATAAATCTCGTAGGTGAACTCCCGTATCGAACGACAAGGGAGTTACAGACGGTCCGTAACCCGCTGTAGGATATCGTGCTTTCGATAAGCCGCTACCGTTCGATATGAAGAACCGTAATAGCTTTATCGTACTATTTGCCCCGTAACGAACGACAACTCCTCCGCCGTATCGTCATATTTATCGAACGATATCAACAGACCGTAATAGCATTTCAGTTGTCGAACGATTCGTATCGAAAGGAAACTACCTTACCGTTCGATAACTGCCTTATAGAAAGATCCGTAATAGACACCCTGGTGTTCCTGTAGGCGGTATTTCAATGATCTGGACGTCTGTCCAATGTAGCTGCTCCCACAGCTGCATTTCACTTGATATACACCACTCTTAGATTCACTTTTTATCTTGTCTTTTACTCTCACTAGCATGTTGGATGTTTTGGAAACACAATTAAATCTCGTCACAATATTGTGTTTACTGAGAGCCCGTGAGATTCTCTCAGTGGTTCCCGCGACAAATGGGATTAGGGCGAAAGCAGCGGGTTTTGGCCCTTCCTCCAATGGTTGATCGTCGGTTCTTTTGTGGACCTTGTCTAATCTTTTCTCTTCCTTCAGGATTACGGCTCGTTGGTAGCCATTATTCTCCATCGTTCTCCGAACATGTTTCTTCTCGTTGTCCAGTGAGGAACCATCGCAGATGATAAGGGCCCGGTTAAACAATGATCTGATTACAGAGGCCTTTTGTAGTGGATGGTGGTGTGACGATGCATGCAGGTACCGGTCGGTGTGCGTCTTTTTTCTGAATACCGAATTTCCCCAGCTTTCCGTTGTTATTCTTTTCCACTAGGACGTCCAGGAAAGGCAATCGTTTGTCCTCTTCCATCTCCATTGTAAACTTAATGGAATCATTTTGGTTGTTCAGGTGGTTAAGGAATTTCTTCAGTTCTCTTTCCCCATGCTGCCAGATGACAAAAGTATCGTCAACATATCTGAGGAAGACTTTGGGAGTATTCTTGTAGGAATTCAGAGCCTGTTTCTCTAATTTTTTTCCAGGAAAATGTTGGCGATGACTGCACCAACCTGCACAACTACGACAGACCGCTATCGTGATTTTTAATTTCCGTATCTGTGGCCACGCAGTCCCGACGCACAGTGGGCTAGAATCGAAAAATATGGCCAAAATTCATATCTCCATAAATTCATATTTTTGGAACTAGAGCAATGAAATTTTCACCACGTCATACTGGTTAAGTCTCCAACTTAAATACAATGATTCGAGTCATTAGACTAGTCGCGGACCACTTTAAAACAAAATGGCGGAAACCATGAAATCCACTTCGCTGGTAATCATACAGACGGTCAATGAAAATTTATTTTCCCTGAAGGAGAACATTTTAAACATTTAAAAATAGCTATCATTCACTATCGGATATCGATATTTGACGCATACCGCGTACTTCATAGAATATCAATGCAGACATCGATACAAGTATCGATACCAAAAACTACTGAATCTACTTACAAAATTAGCATCGGAATTTATTTTAAATGTGAGCGATAGGTTGAATTTCGATTCATCTCGAATAATAAGAACAAAAGCGCTTTTATGAATACGTAATATACAGTTTATCAGTATTTACCTCACAAAATCTCTTCATCTGAGTCCGAGTCTACAGCATCACTGTCCTCTGAATCTGTTGACCCCTCTATCAGAAGAAGATTCCGTACCTCCTTGGACATTCTCCGTTTGTTTTCCGGTATTTCTCTATTTGAAATTAGTGGATCCGAACTTAGTAGTAATCTTCGGAAAATGTCCTCGAATGCTTCTTTCCCA
Organism: Platycnemis pennipes; assembly: GCA_933228895.1. Taxonomy (NCBI): domain Eukaryota; kingdom Metazoa; phylum Arthropoda; class Insecta; order Odonata; family Platycnemididae; genus Platycnemis; species Platycnemis pennipes. The sequence goes on from OW121851.1 coordinate 314,617, forward strand.
GACATCTTCCTCAAGTGCCGCTTCCTGAACCTTTTGATGTCCTTGTGCCTGGATTCCAGAGCTTCCTCCTCTCTATCACTCTCATGATAGATGGCTAATTCCGTAAAAACTCCTCTTTTCCGTGTCGATGAGCCGAAAACACTTGAGTTCTTCCACTTACAGCAGCAAAATAAGACTGAATCGCTCCGCGAAAACGAGTGGGGGAAAATTTACGAAACCCATGGGAAATACACATTTTTGGAAAAACGCTGAAATTATTTTGGTGAACCCGGCACGCACGTGTCTGAGAGAGACGATGCTCTGGGGCACATAAACTGATTGGCTTGTGAAGGGGTAATAAACTAATTAGCGGCACCTTTAGAAAACTTCGAGGAGCTTTGAATGTCGTCTTATCAAGCAAGTGCAGTTCAGGAAACTAAAACTTGAGTGCGGGTGAGGGACCTTACTTGGGACAAAAGGCTGAAGGAATCTCTCAGAGTCACGGAGGATACCGCGGTCATGGAACTAAAACTTGGGTGCAGGTGAGGGATCTTACTTGAGACAAAAGGCTGGAGGAACGTCTCAGGGTCGCGGAGGATTACCGCGGTCGGCCCGGGTATGACCACGCTCGCTCACGTGGCTTGTCCTGATGGAAGGGTGAAGTGACCGCTGCAGGGAAGAACCTACATTTCGTTGAATACAAGAAACATGCTGCTGTTTCATATGCCTACTTCATGACGTTGTTAAGTGTCCAGCCAGGAGCCGCGAAAGTTCTTACCAAGGAAATTAGAGAGCTCTCTCTATATTCTTGTTCTCTAATATTTGTTCTCTATTCCTCGTGGTTCTTACTGTACTAACATATTTAAGCAACATCATTAGTATTAGGTCCAAAACTACCGAGAAAGGCAAAAAATTCTGAGTACAGGTGAGTAGTAACAAATGAAAAATATTCATTACGCTAACTTCGGCGCCGGACGGTTGACCCGCCTCATAGTACATTTTTCATCTTAAATGGCGTGGAGGCAAGTTGGGGCAAGGCTTTTTTTTATAAACATGTAGTAGAGTTGTTGGACTTTATGTGGCATAAGTATCTCGGTGTCGTTATGTGTCGTTCCTAACGTTTTTGTTAACATTTTATGAAAATCAGGTAAAAAACAGGGCATTTTGAGTGTTTAATAATTATCAACAAAAATTAATTTAAAAACTAAAACGACCACGTACTGTCTTTTAAAAAGGTGCCTACTTATCACTAATACTTTTAAAATAACCTTACTTGCTTTCAGGTGGCCATACCATTGAGGTATATGGAGATGGCGCTTCCTATGCTGGCCAATGCTTGAATCTGTAACGTGGGCGTGGCTTATCCGCCATCTTGGTCTTCCCCGATTTACCATTGCTCTTATGGGATGACGCACTAATTTTGCATTTTTACGATGTTTTCCATTGATAATCCTCTTAAAGAGATCATTATGTTTCCTTCTTCAAAGTGCGAAATTCATATATATTTACAGCGTATAGAGTGACATTGTCGGAGTTGCACTCAAATTAATGAAGAAATACGGTACCCATAAATATGCATAGAATTAATTTCCGTTCGTGCTCATTCCTTACCAAAGTATTAAATAATGAGGTAAAGACCTTATTATGAGTCCATTCACGAAATCATTTCAGTGGTGATTCAAAACTCTCGCAATCATTACAAACACCTTGCATCTCCGTGATGGAGTGTGTATCAGACATAAACCCAGAAATGGCTCGGCAAAAGACTATACGACCGCATTCGCAATGCACAGTGTCCCATTGATCGTGTGTCATTTTTGACCTCTGATTTTAGACACTTTCTTTTAAGCCATATGGCTGAAATTTGGTACCGGGCTAGAAAAGGGTTGTAAATTTTGTTGAGTTAAAGCAAAATTTTAAAAATATGACCCTTTGACCCCAGAAATAAGGTCCAACCTAAAATCCAAATTTTACCGTATGGGCTTTGAATGTTAAAATATTCGATATACAAAAAAGACAGAATAACTTAGCGAAACTTAGCACTACTATGTTTTTGGGCACGAAGAACATGATGGAAGAACTTTGGAGTTCGAAAATTGCATCCGTGACCCCTGGAAGAGGACAGTCCAGATCACAGGGGTTACAAAAAGTGAATCAAGGCTACAAACCTGTCGAATCATAGGTTTAAAAATGTGCCAAGGTCTTCAAATCCCTCTTGTCATCCCTTGACTTTCAAGGGTTACTCAGGGATCAAAGATCAAAGGGTGACAAGAGATGAAATGAGGCTACAAAAATATCGAATCATAGGTTTAAAAAGTTGCCATGGTCAGTGGTAAGGTCTTCAGATCCCTCTGGTCATCCCTAGACCTACAATGGTTTCTCAGGGGTCTAAGGTCATAGGGGTGACCAAAAGTGAACCGAGTCCACAACAATGTCGAATCATGTGTGTCAAAAAGTGCCCATTACGATGGCTAGGTCATCAGATTCCTCTTGTCATCCCTTCACCTTCAAGGGTTACTCAGCTGTTATAGGTCAAAGGGTGACAAAACGTGAACCCGGTCTACAGCAATGTCGAATCAAATGTTTCAAAGAGTGCCCAAAACGATGGTAAGGTCAGCAGATCCCTCTGGTCATCCCTTGACCTTCAAGTGTTATTCAGGGGTCAAAGGTCACACGGGTGGCAAAAAGTGAATCGAGGCTACAAATGTATCGAATCATAGGTTTAAAAAGGTTCCATGGTCAATGGTATGGTCTTCAGATCCCTCTGGTCATCCCTTGACTGACAAAGGTTACTCAGGGGTCAAAGGTCATAGGGGTGACAAAAAGTGAATGGAGGTTATATCTAAATGTATCGAACCATAGGTTTCAAAGAGTGCCCAATACGATGGTTAAGTCCCTCCAGGAATTATCTGGCCTTGACCGGTTGGGGAGGGGCCAAAGCAGGTGTAGCCTAGGAAATCAGGGCAACAGACGCGTCGAATTGTAGCTTCGAAAGGGTGAAGAATTAGATGAAGTTTCTTGGTCTTGTTTGTCGTCTCCTGACCTCAAAGAACTACACTGAGATCAATGGTCACAGATGTTCGAAATGGCCAGACAGGTACATAAACGAGATGAAATAGAGATATTTTTAGGCTGCGAAAGTCAATGGTAAGGTCCTCAGATCCCATCTGTCTTCTCTTGAACTCTTGGGGTCATATGGTAGTCGTTGATTTCTAGTTTACAAATGAATGAAAAAATTCAATTGCAGTTTCAAGTTCATTCCGTTTATTCAATGATAAATACTTTATCATATTTTTACTCAAAAAGTATTTAAAATACCCCAAAAGTACACAATATAAAAATTTAAATAAAAATATCGAAGCAGTAAGAATGAAAAATCAAATTTTATTCATTCTACGTTCCCTCCATTCCGAGCCAGGCTTAATTGAATTCGCCCGATAAAAGCGTGTGTTAATATGTCTTCTAGCATATTTGGGGATGTGAGCTCTGCACACGTTCTAATTACTTTCTTCACTTCTTAGATGGACGGAAATGTCAAATGATTCTTAGATGACGGAAATGAAAATTCCTGGAGGGACTTAACCATCATATTGGGCACTCTTTGAAACCTATGATTCGATACATTTGTAGCCTCTATTCACTTTTTGTCACCCGTGTGACCTTTGACCCCTGAATAACACTTCAAGGTGAAGGGATGACCAGAGGGATCTGACGACCTTACCACTGACCATCGCACCTTTTTAAACCTATGATTCGATAAATATGTAGCCTCATTTCATCTCTTGTTACCCTGTGACCTTTGACCCCTGAGTAACCCTTGAAGGTCAAGAATTCATGAGGGATCTGAAGACCTTACCATCGACCTTGGCACATTTTTAAACCTATGATTCGACAGGTTTGTAACGGTGATTCACTTTTTGTAACCCCTGTGACCTTGACTCTGCCCTTCCAAGGGTCACGGATGCAATTTTCGAACTCCAAAGTTCTTCCATCATGTTCTTCGTGCCCGAAAACATAGTAGTGTAAAATTTCGCTAAGTAATTCTGTCTTTTTGCATATCGAATATTTTAACATTGAAAGCCCATACGGCAAAATTTGGATTTTAGGTTGGACCCTATTTCTGGGGTCAAAAGGTCATATTTTTAAACTTTTGCTTTAACTCAACAAAACTTAGAACCTTTTTCTAGCTCGGTAACAAATTTCATCCATGTAGCTTAAAATGAAGTGTCTAAAATTAGAGGTCAAAAATGACACACGATAAATGGGACACTCTGTATGTTAAAAAAACATCATTGTTTAAGCCTTCGCAAAAACACAAACATGACCAAGTAGCTGAATATTAACTATAACGGGCTCTATCAAGATTGGAACAGTAGTCAATAGCAATTTTAAATAAAATTACAAACTTTGGCAGCTCGCCTATCGTTTTAGCTGGTCGCTGTGACTTTGCACCGAAATGCAGCACAGGACACCATCTGAGAACAAATTAATAATAATTAATATTCCTAAAGAAAACCTTTTGTTACGTCGAGTGTAAACAATAACTTATTACATATTAAATACAATTCAAGGCTTATTCACCGTAAATTTCCGAGGGAAGGCAATTATTTTTGCTTAATAGTCGTCAATTCAACCACGACTCCGTTGAAATCCAACGGAAAGCTAGGGGAGAACGGGGATGACCAATATGGCGGACGTTCCGACCTCTTGGCTTCAACTTTGTGACGTCATGCCCTCTCCATATACCTCAATGCAATATATCGTCTCAAGCGACGTCATGTATGTATTGGGTCAAAAACAACCAAAAAAGAAACACTACTGCAACAGCAAATGACTGCCGTAAAGAAAAATGCGTAGGAAACTACCCATTTGAAATTGAGCGCAAGAATCCTAATTTATTTTTCGTACTATTTCGTGATATTATTTTCAGTTATAACAATACTAAAAAATTTATGTGATTAAATTTTTGGTTAATAACTGTTAATTTAACATTGAAATAATTAATTAACTAATTGTTATGACAGTTATAATTCTTCGCAATTCAGTTTCCTGGGATATCTTTGGAGGGGATTTCTGATACGTGGAAACGTAATACAACCTGAATAATTATGAAGAAATTGTCAAATCCTTTAATTATTTATTATTATTTCATATTTGTGAATAATTATGTTTTTTTTTAACTTTTTCCGTCGCAATAATAGGTTGAATAATATATCTAATAAGGTGTGAAGAAGTGTGTGATGAAATCGGGAAGTGAAAATAGGTTTAATTTCACTAATATAGTGTGATGAAAATACTTAAATTAAAGTGATTAAACCTATTGGTGATATAAGGACCTATATTCCAAATCGAATGGCACAAAACTTTATTTGTCATACTCTTGCACTTTTATTCCATTTCATAACAATTATATTTTATTTACATTTTGCTATATATCATCCTAAATTTGTTTCAATATTTTTATCTGTATTACCATATCCGGAATGTCCAAATATCGCTGTCGTGCTCAACGAACATTAACGAAATATTTGAATATTATGACGCATCATTTCCCACATAGCAGAAACACATCTCTGAGATGTCTCAGAGATGTCTCAATGAATCTCTCAGAGACATTCCGTGATGTCTCAGAGACTACTCTGAGATGTCTCAGAGACAGCTCTATGTCCGCTTTTGTCGTAGTCTCAGAGACATCACGTGATGTCTCTGAGAGGTCTCAGTGAGGTCTCAGATACAACACTGAGAGGTCTCACATGGATTTCAGAGACACCCTAATTCACTAACAATCATAAAACCATATATTCCTATTAACCTGTGTTTGCCATTAGGCATAGCATTGGTTGGAATATGCCAATGCGAAAATACCTGTACTAATTACCTTCACCTTTCTCTAAGCCAGCATAACTGAAGATCAGGTTTCATTTAAAATAATACTGATATTTTAGCACGACCTCAGATAGTATGGAACAGATGACGGAACGGGCTTCCACAAAGTGACGGTTACAATCAATAATCGTCATAATATAACTTTCAAGAACAACTCGAAAGCACCGAGTACGTTTTAAACAAAAACAGCTTTATACCTATTTTAATATTTATTGGCACTACTTCAAATTTAAATGATTGCATTCACTTGCCTATGTAGCACACATTTGAAATAAGATTCCTCATTTCAGGCATTATCCAACACGACATAAGTCACACCACATGGCATGGGAATCAATAGCTGCAATCGAGCTTGCTTCTTGCACAACACTAATTTTTAAAAGATTTTTCTGGGTATTCAGTAACCAAGGGTCTTTTAAAAGAATAATGGTCCACTAAAAATTAAAAGTAGATATTTTGAAGAGGGAGTTCTTTGAAATCTCATCGAAAGTCAAGACTGCACTGAGGAAGACACAATATACAAAAAGTTTCACATTCATCACAAAGTTGATTGGAATCTTCATTAGGTCATTCCTAATTTCCCAACACGTAAATTGTATAACGTGCCTGTAAAATAAATAAATTCAGTACTTTCGTTAAGAATTCAATCAAGACTACACGGAAGGCATATGAAAACAATGACAGGGTCGAGAATTTTCTTCAGCAGTCTCGCTTTGTAAAGACAAAATTACTCACCGTACATTATTCGTCAATCCCAGTTTAAAGTAAGCTTCTTTGGTGATGAACTTCATAAAAACTCTTTGCTTCGAGATCAATTTCATTCCAGTTGCTTGCCTCCGAGTTGACTTTACATGATCATATTATTCACAACTATGAACAGAAAAGAACGCAAATCACAACTGCCATTTTGAATGTAGAATTCGATTAGCAGCGCGATTATATCGATATAGTCGATACCTTTCATCGCCGCGAACTATAAATGAATATTCGGGTTAAAGTTGTACGTGAGCACCGAAGTTGTAATTTATCGTTGATGATAGTGCTCTAAAAAAACATAAATTTTCTAAACTGTAGTGCGTTTGAACGTATGTATTTTGAATTTCATCATTGGAAATTAAAACGCAATAGTTAACTTGTTTAAAGACATGGAGTTTTTGATCCTAGAATTTTATTTCTCGTGTTAATATATTTAAGCAAGCAATGGTTTTAAGTTTAACTAGAACTGAGTTGCCAGTCCGTACCGAATTTTTTTAATGATCGTCAAGGAGATGAAAATATAGTCTTTCGGCACATCGGCAAGTCACCCCCGCTCATGTGGCCATGATATGATTGTCAAGAACTCAAAAATGAAACATCGGGCCACCATCGTACCGATGTCGGCAAGTGGTGTCGGCAATGCTACTTGAAACTGGTGTTGGCCCAATTTCGGCAAAGTCGGCCAACCATAGCCGATGTCGGCCCAACGTCGGCTCGGAGTCGGCTTAGGTTGGCCGACTTTGCCGACACAAAGCCGACATTATGCCAATACCGGGCCGATAATTGATGCTGCCTGGGTATGTAAAGTATTAATGCGTAGAGTCTGAAGTGCGATCGTAATCGTCTCTCGTCGGAACTAGATGCGAAGTGAAGAAATAAAATTTGGGTAATCAGGGTAATATTTTAAATTTATTATTGTTTACATATGAGACCTCTAGGCGACGTCTCTGAGACATCTCTAATAATCACTATTTCCGTTTATAATGAATTGTCCCCTTTTTCATATGAAAAGTAATTACGCTTGTTCAGGAATTATAAAATAGATGATTATAGAAATTTGAAGGTGAATACCATTTTTAAATGTCTCGTAGTGATCTCTCTGAGACGTCTCTGAGACATCTGTGACATCTGAGACATTTGAGACCTCTGAGAAACGTCTCAGAGACATTCTCTGCTATGTGGGTTGTCAGCTCAACTGACTTTGCATCTGACCGTTTGACACAAATATATGATAAGTACGCAAACATAGGTCAATGTCCAATTAATTTTAGATGGCTGAAACATAAAAATTTAGTGGACGAGTAAAAACTACTTTTTATTCGTTGTCAGGGATAAAAGGTATTACAAAGCCCCTTAAAATTTCATATACCTCCTTAGATGAATGGACTCAGGGTAGCAGAAAATTTATGCTATTTTATATGGTCTTAGAAATTAGCACTGTTTGAAAATGAATTTTAATACAGCACTGAAAATAAATGTTAATGCCACCCTTATACCTATAGGTCACCTTGCACCCTTATACCCTCATATTATTTAAACTTTACTTCTCCAGTTCTAGCTGTTCTTGTGCATCACCATCTCCTGGTTCCATATTTGCCAGGTGGCTATTTATTATCATATTGTGAAGCACAACGCATGATGATACAATTGCAGATGCATTTAATTTTAGCTATTTCAAAAGCAATTACCATTGAATATAGACTTTTTTAATTAATACTTTTTACTTTCATTTACCTCTCACGATTCATGAGAAGCGTGATCATTTAATGTTGCACTTACAACTATATATCTTTCCATGATACTCTATATACTTCTACAGCTGTATTTTATATTAAAAGCCAGCCCAAGGGCAAACGGCAGGAGGATACCAAGATATCTCGCCTTTTTCCACTACTAATGAAAGGGTTAACCTGGCGATGAAGGTACCTGTCACAGGGATGACCAATGGAAGTATATTTTGAAGATATCATTTGAATTGAAATGCCGGTAGATTACTGTCGTCAATAAACAGAAAATTATTCGCCGTTGAAAATATATCCCAAAGAACCGTGAAATGTTGCTGAGTATCAATCATTGCCCAAGTATCAATCCCGAGAATAAGATTTCTGAGAAAAACTAACGAATAGGGCGTGTAAATAAATATCTTTAGCTCAGTAATGAGCAACTGCAACTGAATAACCGCTCAGCGAAGAAAAAATATGAAATGGTAAAGGCAAAAACATAGTCATCGAGGAGGCGCGAACAGGCGATGTTTGTAGTGAGAAGCGAACACGCTACCCACAGCGCTAATCGTGTCTCTAACAATAATTGAAATTTGTTGGCAATAAATGGTGAAAAATAAAATGCTGAAATCAACAAATGAAAATGCAAACAAGACTTAAAAGTTGATAAATCACATAATTACGTATCAATAGAACACTTTCTACTGCTCAAAAGTTATTAATACCATATTATAAAGGTGGACTGACTTAAGTAGCCTCTCGTTTTCCGTTAAATATTAATAAGCTATAAGTAAACTCATTGCATATCGTACCCGAACGCACACAGCAAGCACAATCTGAATGTAAAGGAATTAAAGCAAAGATATACAGCAGAATTAACCTCTTTAAGGAATTATATCTCAATCATAATTAACTGTTTTCATGATTGAGATGATGCAGTGGATCCTAGACTATAAACGCACAAATGCTACAAACGCACGGGATTAATGCTGAAGAAATAAAATTATAATAGTGAATCAAACGTACAATACCACATGATGACTTCGTAATATAAAGAAAACTTACTTTTTGTTCTATGCTAAGCATATCTCACACCTTGGATATCGCTTATATTATAAATTAGTGTAAGTATACTTATATAAATATATGATATATATTTATATAAGTATACTTACACTATTTTGATTTATATATATCATATTAAAGTACACTTACTATATTTTGATTTATATATATCATATTAAATATGATATATATAAATCAAAAGTATGTATCAATCGCTAGCCCGGAAATTGATAAACGCTATTATTTAATTAAGTCACTTAATTGTGCATATTTTTCACTCCCTAGCGCGTGCCGCACATTTATATTAGTCATTAAACCCAAAATCTCTATTAATAGTGTAAACATACCTGAAAATTATTCCATTAGAAATGAGACTCACGATACGGGCTACAGCGAGATCAAAGTTGTCCATAGGATAACAGACGATACATCCATAGCTACCGGCTGATACTGCGAACCGTAATAGCGTATGTCGCCAAAACAAGGGATATCGTACGATATCAAGTTTACTATCGTACGTTGAGGTATTGTGCGGTAGCTAACTGGAAACGTAATAGCATTTCAGATATCGTACGATAGGAATTTCGTTTCCAAGGCGTATCGTACTCTATCTCCGTACGACAGAGACCCGTAATTGGCACCCAGGGTAGAGGTCTGAAGCTCTTCTTCGTATGAGTGATGAGACCACAGTGATCGGTACAGTGACACGTATTTCACTGCGGGCGTGGTAACATTTACTTTAACGGATGAAGTACTGCGATGTGGAAGGCAAGGGGAAACCACCACATTATTATCCCGAGGAGACGCAACCGCTCCACTCTTTTCTTTTTTTATCATGACGTGTTGGAACCCTCTCGAGTAAAATATTCCGCAGGTAAAACAGTCCCCCATTCGGATCTCCGGGCCGGGACTGCCCGAGAAAGTGCGTACGTCAAGATAGCCATTTTTGGGTAGGAACGTGCGATCACTTCGGACCTGCGGAGGACTGGAGAACCTGAAAGTGGAAATGCGGAGAATGGACCTCGACGTATAAGGAATCATTGAAATGAGATGGCCCGAAGAAGGAGACTTCTGGAGTAAAAGTTATAGAATTAATCACTCCGAATCACAAAATGGTAAGGCTGGAGTAGGCATAATGCTCAGGAAGAGTGCAGGACTGTGCGTGAAGAGCTTCCCGCAGTACAGAGAGAAACCCAACCTACAGGTACTATTGTGGTACAAGTTTACATGCCTACGTCGGACTACGAAGATGAAGAAGCGGAAGGCGTCTACGGGGATATCACGGAAATAATAAAGTATGTAAAAGGAGAAGAAAACTTAATTATTTTGGGAGATTGTAACGCTGTCGTCTGCAAATAGTAACTGGAATGTATGGATTGGGAAACCGAAATGAAAGAGAAAGACTTCTGGAGTTCTGCACACAGTACAGTTGGTGGTTGCAAACACATTGCTTAAAAACCACCAACGGAGAAGATATTCCTGGAAAATGCTTGGAGACTGAAGAACATTTCAAATAGACTACATGTTAGTGAAGCAGAGGTTCAGGAATCAAGTGAAGGACTGCAAAAGCTACCCGGGTACACACATTGACAGCGACCATAATTCAGTGATGACGATATGCCATCTAAAATTCGAGAAAGTGAAGGAAACAGTAAAGCACATTTGCCTAGTAGAAAAACTGAAGGGGACTCAACATCAGCTGACGTTTCAGAAAGCAGTAGGAAAAAACATAGGAGAGGACCTGAATGAAAAAATAGTGGAAGAGCGTTGGGAAAACATTAAATATGGACTGTAGAAAGCCGCAAAAGAAGTTCTTGGAAGAAGAATAGGTGACAAGAAGAAGCCTGGATCACGGAAGAAGTCTAAGAACTGATTGAAGAAAGAAGGAAGTACAAGAATGCGAAAACTGAAGAAGAGCAGCTTTGCTACGAAAGAATAAGGAAAGAAGTAAGTTGCAAAGCCTGGAAAGCTAGAGAAATGTGGATGAGCAATCTGTGCGGAGATGTACAAAACAACCTTAACCTTGGAAAGGTGGAAGCTGCATATAGGACAGTAAGGAACCACTTCAAGTAATGGAGCACAAGATGCAATGGTATAAGGGACAAGAGTGGAGAACTTTTGATTGAAAATAAAGACAAATTGAAGAGGCAGAAAGAATATCTGGAAGAGTTATCCAAGGGAAACAATCTCAGAACGAAAGTAATTGAAGAGGAAAGCGAAGTCGAAAAGGATGATATTGGAGCATTAATATTAAGATCGGAATTCTACGCAGCAGTAAGGGACCTTCGGATGAATAAGGCCTCTGGGATTGAATATTACCGCAGAATTAATAAAAATTGCAGGAGAGAACACATTAACCCATATCTACAATACCATCTGCGACATGTACTAAACAGGAGAAATACTCAAGGACTTCAAGAAAAATATCATAGCTCCTATTCCTAAAAAGAAGAGCTAGATGAAGAAGTCCTAAATGCGAACATTTTAGGACCATAAGCCTGACGACACATGCATCGAAGATATTGACAAGGATAATCTACAGAAGAATAGAACGAAAAGCAGAGGAGTTGAATAAGGAGCTGATGGACCTACAAAGACTCTCTAGAAGGCATGATGGTCTTACTAAAGGAAGAATTTCGTCCCCCCCCCCCCCCTGCACTGGCCGATGGGAAGAATCGCATCCCTTCACCTTGGAAGGGATAGTGTCTGCAGAGTAAGGATCATGAGGACTTCCAAAGGGTTGAACAAGAGAGCCACCAACGAATTGTGTGTTTAGCAGACAATCAATGAAATCTAACAATTTTCCATTTCAATTCTTAATATTGAGAGGTGGCGGTATTCAAGGTAGGCGGTATATTCGGTTTATTTGTGTTTGTTCACTGCCACTGTTCACCGTTTCGCCAGTGGCGGCGCCACCGTGCCGTGGGCCCTATGAGTCAGCTGATCACCGCGGTGGCCGACGGAAGGAAGAGCCTTCTTCGTTCACTTCTTCTCTCGCTTCAGCCGGGCATGGACCTCCTTCATTCATTCGCCGGACTATTCGTACTCATTGTATTTCAAGGGAAAATAAATCCCCTACACTTGAAACGTATGTCATTCTTTAAATCCTAAGGGGTGTAAGACCTGAAAACGCAACAAACGTTAAATCACCAAATTCTTTCAAAAACCTATCTTAGAAATTAACCTACTTGACTTAAAACTAACTTGAAATTAGTTCATGATTCCAAAAAATACCTATGGTAAAAGACGGTGGAACATTTACATAAACGTAATTGTACATCACAATATAAACCTCATAACATTCGATTAGCAATTGATGATATATGTCATTCGACGAATATTTTATCACAAATAATAGGTATTCGTATAATATTTCGTTAGTAAGCAGGAGTTTTTTTCAACTTTCAAGGATTTGCTTCAAAAGCAATCAATAACTGGTTTAATAGTAATCGATGTAACAGCAAAGAAATATTTATCAGAGAAATGATGAACACTTTTAACACATGACACACTGAAAATGCCCAATATGACAAAATCAAACACTTATCACGCACTGAAAATTCCACATTGAATTGTGAACATACTGATAAGCTACATCATTCATGTATGTATGAACTACTTCTTCAAAGTGTAGGTATAAGTACTGTATTGTAGAGCTGTTGTCGGAACTCGTGAACACATGAAGCCCGCAACGAAGAGCAAATAAATTTAAAACAACTTACATCAATCGCCTTTCAAGCAGCCGCCTGGTTGTACAACAAAAGGTGAAAGATCACATTAGCCTTAATTCACATTAAGCTGAAGAAATGTATTACCTAATCATACAAATATATAAAAAATAATACGTGAATTCACGTATTTTTTTACATTTATATGTATTTTTTAATAATGTCAATATCTTCACAACAGGACGGGGAAAATCATCTAACACCATACCTACTGGACTCATAAAATATATGCACGTTAATACCTTTGTAGGACTAGATTAGTCGTTCTGTTCGGTATCAGGAAATGTTATTAAATATAGGGTAGAGGTGATAAGTAATTGGACATACGGGTGTATGCCGCGTCGTATATTGGATTATTTATCATCATGAGCCGCGAAAGCTTCAATGCAGAAATAGGGTAGAGGTTTTTCACAACATTTACGCCATTCTAACACAATATTTCACGATTAACGTGGAAATTAATGTGATATTTCTCTGCTGGTTGGGTTATGCTTTTCTATGCCAACTATTTCGTGTTTATATTTGCAGCTTCCAACACGGTCAAAGTTTTTTTCAGGAAAAACTTCATATTTCAGGAAAACAAACGAAATATCAAAAATTAATAAAATCAATCTGAACATCTCACCATTTCCCATAGGAAATGAGTAAAATTAAAAAATATAACCGACGCACAGTGGGGCGAAAACCCAAAATCGTGGCCAAAATTAATACCGCTTTTATTTCTACATCATCACTATATTACAAGGTTCTAATAATAGTTTCATGATGTGCTGGATTCAAATTCGAAGTCATTTTTGCTGTATTGTTATTATTGTGGTTTTTACAATGCCATTTATTCAAACAATTGAGCGTAGCAAATTGAAAATATTTTTGATTATTGCTCTTAAGGTGGAGTCGGGTGAAGCGCTCCTAACCTATTCTTTATAACTTAAATTGGAAATTTACATTTTTGTATATATGATAATTAGTGACATAACAGATTCATTGCTTTTACAATTAATGGTATGCAATAACATTGAACATTATTCGTTGTTTCTTAGTATCTTTTATTAGCAGAATCAGAATTTGACACTATTTGCGATTAAAACTTAAAGTGAACTGGAGTGAATTTATTCATAGTTGTATTGTTAACGTATCTATTAACGGGAATGCATAAAAACTAAGTAGCACAATGCTTAAGTGAATATAAACGGAAAAATATTTTTCTCATTTCCAAATTCATCATATGATTCCAGTGAGGAATCCGAACGATTAATGTTTCAGTGGTCTTAAAGTAATGGGGAAAGTAATAAGTCCAGAGCCTCAATGCTGAGGGTGTTTTTTTTGTACGGTGCTGCTATACGGTGGAGATGATTGTGTCTGGTGTGACCAACAGCCACTCGAAAACATCTTCCATAATTATTTCCCGCGAATGCTATCAATTAAAATCCTCACGGAACCGTTAGAAGTGCTGATTGCACGCCTCTTTCGCTTCCTCGGGCAATTGCCCAATAGGCAGTAAGGCATTAGCTATGATCTCAATAGTTATTGAATGTAATTGGACATCTTACCAGCCATAGATTTCTAACGTTTAGTCATCTTATTTCATTTGTTGCTCTGGATACGAAATGTCCATGAATATATAGCACTTTTCCTCAGCATTTTTAATACGCTTTAATTTTTTATTTTGAATACTACAAGATACAACTCACTGAGCCTTCTGGTGCAAGACAAATTTCAATACCCGCTCTCTTTCGCCCCCTACCCCCTGCTCATCCCCTCCCAAAGTCTCTCCTCCAAGGTTTTCCATTCATTAGCCCGGTCCTTACTATTTTCGGCAACATCACCAACCTTGAACTTCCCACTCCACATGCTTCTAAATATTGGTAAATGCTGCGTGTATCATTGGACTAAATCATCAAGATTTATTTTTTTATAGTACTACTAAGAACGCCTAAGCACTTACAGAACTTAAGTGCAAAATGTTAGAGTAATGGGCCAAATGGAAATAATGGGTGCTCTGAGGCTAGTTCGGTGACGCACTTTTTTAGCTTTATAACTCGTGCGGGCAGTTTGGGGCACTAAATTACGTCGATATCCATTAGTTGACATCTTCACCAATAACGGGATCAAATATCTCGATGCAACACTCCGCAACACTGAACTTTTTCGTTACTTTAAATGTATTTTTAGGTGAAATTCAAAATAACAGTTCCACTTGGAACATTTGAAAAGTTTAGACAGTTAACATTTGTAAATCTATTTTTGAATTAACAATTCTAAATATTATTACATTCATGAGTTGAATCCAACAAAAAAAATTTCAATAAGTATAATCACTACGTTACAACTTTGAGGTGAAGTGGGCCTTCGGTTTCCATGCTTACGCCCGTGTCACTTAGAAACTTTAGAATCGTGTTTTCAAACCTGAATTATTTGCAAATGTGTATACCTACGAACTTGTCAAATGCATTTTACTGAAGCACATATATTAATCTATCCAACCTACGGTAAGAAAAAATCTAATTAAAAACTTTATTTTTTTAATTTTGACCATCTTTTTGGGATTTCGCCCCACTGTGCGACGCATTGGTAATTAAAACTAATTTCAAACAAGTCCGATCGTTCAATGATGTCATTCTATCATCTAAATATATATGAAAGCTGCTAAATTTAGGCCTAAAGCAGGCCTAACGCAAATTGCAAATGCAACTTGCTTTCGAATCAGCTATAATATTCACCAATTTTGCTTGGTCAAAGGTACTGTGATTGTTTTTAGTAATTTTTTACGCATTTTAGTGGAATGGCATTAAAGTATTTTAGGAGTTATGTTTGATAAATGCCGTAGAATACCTTTCCTGTGCCTGCGAATTTACGAAAAAATATTGATTTGTGATGTTAACAGGGCCGCCAAATTAATCTTTAGTTGTTGATTTGTTGTTTGACGTGACGTCATATTACGCCAATGGCTTTTCATCTGTTCTCCTCAAGAGCCACCGGCGACAGACGACGGACATCCAGCGAAAGCAGCGTGGCGATCGCAGCGTATCGACGGCTGCCGCAGCCGCAAATCGAAAGCACCATATGCCACTCGCATGTGTAAATAGCAACTGCGATGCGAGTTCTGGTCGATACTGGACACATGTCGAACACTATCGATCCTAGTTCGAGCTGTTAGCGAAGTTGAAGCCCGTCTACATTTCTAGCGGAAATGTATCCAACACAATCGCCAACGGATCGTTGTTTGTACTATTAGGGCCATAGCCATCGTTGCCAACAATCGCCATCGTTGTTTGTACTATTAGGGGTTAAGAATGTAATTTAAAGTATCAAATTGCTTAAAAATTTGTGCTCAAATTGCTGTGTATGATGTGACAGAGTGAATTAATTATAATATCTGTGGCGCCAGCGGGCCTTCCCGCCGGTGGCGCCGCCTATTACCGCTGCGGCTACGATTACGAACCCGGTCGGCGACCTCGTACTGTGTTCGCCGACTGGGGCGACCCCGTCCGCCGAAGCAGGCGAACGAAGAAGCAGCCGAGACGTTTCCCGGCGTGCTGAAGGCAGTCACTCTCGCCTAGTCTGTTCGACGCGCCGGCCGCGGAAGGCAACCCAGCGTTTGTAACCAGTCCCGCAATACATTTCTGAAGCGTCACGCGTGGAGTTATTAATTTCGCCTTCTCCTCCTCCGCATAATTTAAAGGTTCGCGACACCCGCAACGAATCCAAAGTGGTGACCCCGTTTCGGAGTGAGTACGATCTTTTTTCCGTGAGTTAAGGAAATTTTGACGCGAAGTTTTTTTCGATTTTGACATCTCAGTCTGGTCGTCCCACGCCTCGTTCCCGCCGACGCACAGTGGGGCCAAATCACATTTTGCCGGACAAAAGTCCAAAACTGCTTTTTATGAGATAACGTCTTGAAATTTGGCACATACACACACAAATGATTGCTGATTATGGAATGGTAAGTCATTTTCCATAGGTATCACTAGTTACTTAGATACAGAGGCTCAAACACGACCAAATTTCGAAAAAAGCGCCCGCTCTCATTTTTCTTCGAAAATCTTAAAAGTTGAGCGGATATAGGAGTAATTAAAGGATTTTTATGAAATAAAAAACATTACCAATTGTGAACAGGGTACTTTGCCTACACTAAGCATAAGTTTGAGACATTTTTGCCTATATTTGAGTGTTATTACGTCACAAAATGGCGGACCCTTTTTTTAGACAAAATTTTACATAAAGTAGACAATATAATCCTTATTCGGAAAATGGTCTCTGGGATACTTCATCAGAGTATAAATTGAAGGTATTTCTAGGTTATTCCGTAAAAATATTTGAAAAAAGTTTGCGACGCCGAGAATAAACTCGATTTTTCGATCGCGCGTCGCGGCCCGGCTCCGCGCGGCGGGACCTGGAAATACCGAGACTCCGTTGGATTGTTCATGTTGTGTGGATAATAACTCCTCGAATATAACTGTTTTAAGCTTTTCATGCTGTCACTGATTTCTGAAGAGTATATAATGAAGATCTTTCGCGGATATTGGTTCGAAAGAATGGATCAGTTAGTAGTGTCCATATGTTCTTCAGTGCACTCCATTCAGTCACTCGTAACTGAGGTAAATTTGTTATTTGAATCATTTTCGGAATCATTTTCAATCACAACCACTCTTAGTAGGGCTAGGAGAGTGCTTTCAAATGTAGGAAAAGTCCTGATGTGGTGACGGAGATGTCACCCGAGGAGATTTTGTCCTTACTGATCACTAGGGGGCTGACTTATAGTCAGTATAATACACTTAGAAGCTCCGTTCTTAGTCACTGACACGAGTTGTATCCCCGATGCGGATTACCCCGATGGAATAAGTATAACCGAAAACATGTGCGAAGTGAATCTTCAATATTTGTTCAATCATACGGTCTCACGGGTACTGTAGTGCGTATCTACAGCGCAAACCTCCAGCGATGATGTTAATTGCACTTTATATGCAAGTACGGATTTGATGGAAGTTCGGGCCACGCCCAATATAAACAACTGTGGGAACGAGCAGATTCGTTAGATGAATTTTTATTCATGAGATCCCTAGTGCCTCTTACTTTGGTAAATGATTCTTCAGGTAAGAGATTCAAGCGTATCTATTTTATCTTTGGCTAATCCGCATATAGAACAAACTGGCAATATTAATACTTTCCCTATTTTAGCTGTGATTATCTGGGCAAATCCGTGGCCGTCGTCCATCAGATTTTGCCGGCCCACTTGTCTTCAGTGGCTTAAAGAGACGAAGGAAATTGCCAAGAAAGAAAATAATTATTTGCAAAGGCAGATTGACGAGTTATAAAATTGGATTTATTCATTGTCCTATACGCCGACCACGGTCCATAAAGTACTCATACATGGCGCGGATTTTTCGAAAGGGGCAATTCTTCCCTTAGGCCAGCTATCCGAAGAGGCGATGGAGGCCCGCAATAAGGACGCCATAAAATTTTGAGAGAGATTCACGCGGAAAAACTCCAGGATGGCCACCATTGAGGACCTATTCAAAAGACTTAATCACGTTCGATCCGTTGCTTTCCTCCACCACATCATTGACTTCGAAGACTGATACGAGGCTTCCGAAGGAATTACGAGAACTATTACTAATAGAAGACAAAGAAGAAGAATAGAATCAAACTGAGATGATGGTTACGACTCGTCCGAGGACTAAGAATTTTTCTTGAAACGAACAATCGGCAAAGAAAGTTTGGTCAAAGGTGTTGTAGTGACGAATTCGTGGGGATGGGTGAGTGGTTAAGGAAAGGATAGTGAAAAGGCGATCGCATTGTCAGGAGTCCGCTACCAACCACCCTTTCCTTAACCGCTCCCTTACCCACCCTTGCTAATCCCTCATTTGAACACCGCCGACCTAACTTCCTCTGCCGACCCTCCACCCTCCTTTCATTTTCTCCGTCTTGCGTTTTTCCCTTCATTGGCGCAAACAGACCTCTTCTCACCCTTATCTCTCTCTCTCAAGGAGCGTATCGGTACACGTACGAACAACCCATCTCCTTTAACTGTTTCTTTGTCTTCTTAACCATTCCCAAATATAAACATGGTGTGTGCTTTCAGAAATTTGTCAACTGCCTGAAGAGGACTCGGTGAGCTAAAACTAAGGATGCTCTGAGGGTGAAAATCATTTGGGATAATGATATTTATGTTCTTTTCAGTATCTTACAAGTAATGGCATTTCATTTATATTATTGAATTGATTTTATCGGTACTAACAATATCAAAATGAATTTAACTAATTCTCGTTTATTGCCATACTCTTTTCAAATTACTTTCTCTTTTTAAACCATAAGTAAGAGATGGCGCAGCAAATTCTATGCAAAACAACATCAGTTTTCCAGTTTTGTTTAATATATTATTGAATAATCTAATTGTGTTTCATGTATATTACTTTACTTTTAGTCGAGACCATTGCAATTTGACATATTACATTGTGTGATCAGCATTGCGAAATAAAAATTCAAAACCACTGTAATCTCAAGTTTAAATTAATCCATCCCTCAAACCTAATGATCCAGTATCTCACTCCATAAAAGCGGATGATAATGCGCACAACAGAGCTTTTTGTAAACACTCATGAAATCATGCTGATTTTAAACAGAATTTTGAATTTCATTGTAAGAAGTAATATAGAATGATATTGTGAAAATGATTCCCTTTAGGTAATCCTTAAAATTAAATATCAATTTTCATATATTGTCAGTTCCAAGTTACTTATAGGAGAGTATCCACTAATATTATTTCTGACGCATCAAAGAGTCAGATAACAAAGAGCAACAACAAGTTGTAATTTGCCAAGCAGGCATGTTTTTTTTAAGACTGCACATTGTCATAAAACGTTCCGTTTTGCGCCACCCTCCTCTGGTTGTAAAGGCGTAGGATGTAGTTCGGGGTGGAGGAGGAGAGGGTAAAGGGAAAGAAGGGTATCCCAATTGTTGCCTTTTTATGGAGAACATGTATGGTTCCCCGAGAACCGGCATTCTTGCTCAAGTGATGAAAGACGTTCATAATTTCCAGCATGATTCCGAAAATTATCCAAATAAAAAAATTACCGCAGTTACGAGTGCACTAATCCATTCTCTAGAACCAATATCCTCGAAATATATTCAGCATAGAATCTTTAGAAATCAGTGACAGCATGAAAAGCTTAAAAAAGTTATATTCGAGGAGTTATTATCCACACAACATGAACAATCCAACGGAGTCTCGGTATTTCCAGGTCCCGCCGCGCGGAGCCTACTAAGAGTGGTTGTGATTGAAAATGATTCCGAAAATGATTCAAATAACAAATTTACCTCAGTTACGAGTGACTGAATGGAGTGCACTGAAGAACATATGGACACTACTAACTGATCCATTCTTTCGAACCAATATCCGCGAAAGATCTTCATTATATACTCTTCAGAAATCAGTGACAGCATGAAAAGCTTAAAACAGTTATATTCGAGGAGTTATTATCCACACAACATGAACAATCCAACGGAGTCTCGGTATTTCCAGGTCCCGCCGCGCGGAGCCGGGCCGCGACGCGCGATCGAAAAATCGAGTTTATTCTCGGCGTCGCAAACTTTTTTCAAATATTTTTACGGAATAACCTAGAAATACCTTCAATTTATACTCTGATGAAGTATCCCAGAGACCATTTTCCGAATAAGGATTATATTGTCTACTTTATGTAAAATTTTGTCTAAAAAAAGGGTCCGCCATTTTGTGACGTAATAACACTCAAATATAGGCAAAAATGTCTCAAACTTATGCTTAGTGTAGGCAAAGTACCCTGTTCACAATTGGTAATGTTTTTTATTTCATAAAAATCCTTTAATTACTCCTATATCCGCTCAACTTTTAAGATTTTCGAAGAAAAATGAGAGCGGGCGCTTTTTTCGACATTTGGTCGTGTTTGAGCCTCTGTATCTAAGTAACTAGTGATACCTATGGAAAATGACTTACCATTCCATAATCAGCAATCATTTGTGTGTGTATGTGCCAAATTTCAAGACGTTATCTCATAAAAAGCAGTTTTGGACTTTTGTCCGGCAAAATGCGATTTGGTCCCACTGTGCGACGTGGTGACTCTTTTCGCGTCTACAACCATTTCGTCTTCATCATACGTGCCAAGCCGTTACGTCCTTGTTGCCGCACAATTTCTCGCGAGTTGAAAACTTCCCGAATGGTTCCGTGCGCTACGTGGTTCTCGCCCGTCGGGCCATGCCGCCCAAGGTTCCACCACAGCACGGTCAACTGCCCGTCGACTGGACTCAACCGAGTGGCGATCTACTGGCAGAGCACCATTCGCAGCAACAGCAGCAGCGGGACCTACCTCAACAGGCGGACGCCGAGCATCCAGAGCACGTCGAGGCCCACAATGCTGTTGACGCCGTGCGGCACTGCAAGCTTCCCCCGTTTTGGCGTCGTAATCCTGACCTCTGGTTTTTTCAGGTCGAGGCAGCGTTTCACCTCTACCGCATTCGTTCTGACGAGGTGAAGTATAACATGCTGCTCTCCGTACTCGACCCTGAAACCGTGGCGGAGGTAGCAGACGTGCTGCGCGCCCCACCAGTAATCGATAAGTACGAAAACCTTAAGGCCGCGATTCTCAGCAGAATGACTGACTCATCAGATAGCCAGCTACATACGCTGTTGACCCAGCTTCAGCTGGGCGACAGAAAGCCTTCTCAATTGCTGCGACACATGCGGAACCTCGCGGGAAACCACGTCTCCGACGAGGTTCTGAGAGTCAAATGGCTTGACTTGCTACCAGCATTCACCCGCCGCCTTCCAACAGTCTTCAAGGCGCCTAATTTGGAAGAGCTTGCCGCCGCCGCGGATGAGCTGACCGACGGCGGACCCGTGATTGCTGCAACGACCGTCGCCGCCGCACGGCCGTCCAGCCCAGGCACGCCAACGTCTGGTACTCGACGCCGCCGCCGGACGCCGTCACGGCCGAACTTGCCGCCATTCGACAGTCCATGGTCCAGCTCATAGGCGTCGCCAGGCAAAACCAAGCGCTGCTTCGCCAACTCCTCGCAGCCCCTGCCGTGCCCGGTGGCCGTCGCAGATCACGTTCTGCTAGCCGCGCTGTCCGAGGGTTCCCGCCGGCGGCCACCGAAACAGCGCGCTACTGCTGGTACCATTTCAACTACGGTGCCAACGCGCAACAATGCCGACCGCAATGCAGCTTCGTCACCAACACCACATCTGCGGCCGCACTCACGACACAACAGGGAAACTTCTGATGCCGGCGCCGACCGAGGCGACCGTCGCCGGCACCAAGCCAACCGAGAACCGCCTATTTGTCTTCGACCGCCACACCGGCCTCAAGTTCCTGGTCGATTCAGGCTCCGTGGTCTCGCTCCTGCCCAGAAAAGTCGTCACCCGACAGATGCCACGGTGAAGTCTAATGCTTTACGCCGCCAACTCTTCGCCGATCGCCACGTACGGCCAGGTACAGATGCGGCTTGACTTCGGGCTACGGAGAGAGTTCGCCTGGCCACTCATCGTGGCTGACGTGGACACGGCCATCCTTGGCGCCGACTATCTCAAGCACCACGGCCTCCTCGTGGACATGCAACGGCAACGGCTCCTGGCCTCCAGCGGTCACATCAGTGGCACCGTCGGACCCGCCACCGTCCACAGCGTCTCGACCGTGGTGCAGCCCCGCACGCCGACCGGAGACCTCGGGGACCAATACGTAGGTATACTTCAACGCTTTGCAGACCTCGCCTCACCTGTCGAGACCATGGCCACGCTGCCGGACATGCCCGTAAGACACTGCATTGAGGTCATCGGACCTCCCATTGCCGAACGCCCGCGCCGCCTGGTTGGTGAACGCCTCGCCGCAGCCAAGGCTGAATTCGCAGCGCTTCTCGACCTTGGTATCGTCCGACCGTCATCGAGTCCATGGGCCAGCCCACTGCACCTTGTAGCCAAGCCAAACGGAGGATGGCGCGCTACCGGAGACTACCGCCGCCTCAACGCCCGCACGGTGCCAGACCGTTACCCGCTACCCATCATCGAGGACCTTCTGCAGGAAAGTCGTGGTAATGTTTTCTCCAAAATCGATCTCCGCAGGGCCTTCTACCAGATTCCGGTTGCCGAGAAGGACATCCCTAAGACCGCGGTAACGACGCCCTTTGGATTGTTCGAGTTCGTCGGTATACCGCTAGGTCTTCGAAACTCAGCTCAAACCCTACAGCGTTTCATGAATCACCTACTGCGGAAGCTAAATTTCGCCAAATGCTATGAGGACGACATTCTCATGGCCTCCTCTGACCACCAGGAACATCTTAGTCACCTGATGGAAGTCTTGGAATTGCTGCGCACCGCCAATCTCCGCATCAACCTCGAGAAATGCGTCTTTGGCGCCCCCGAGGTTACGTTCGTCGGGTACCAAGTTTCGGAGAGCGGGTTCAAGCCCCCTGCACCCAAGGTCCAGGCCATCATCAACTTCCCGCAACCCAAGGATTCCACGGAGATGCGCAGATTCCTGGGTGCCCTCAACTACTACCGCCGATGCCTCCCACACGCAGCCGACCTCCAGGCCCCCTTACACGATCTGTTGAAAGGGGTAAGTAAGAAGGCGCCGATTGTTTGGACGCCAGCAGCCATCGCCGCCTTCGAAAGGTGTAAGCAGAGCATCGCCGACGCGACTACCACTGCATTTCTCCAACCGGGAGCCCCGCTGTCCCTACACACCGATGCATCAAGTACAGCCATTGGAGCAGCCCTCAACCAGCAACACCCGGACGGAACCTGGAGGCCGCTGGCCTTCTTTTCCAGAAAGCTGACACCTACTGAATTGCGGTACAGTACCTATGACAGAGAACTTTTGGCCGCCTATTCTGCTGTCAAGTTTTTCAGGAGGCTGTTCGGAGGGCAGTCGTTTACCATCTGCACGGATCACCGTCCCCTGGTCTACGCTGCGGACCAGTCGTCCGACAAGGCATCCCCGAGGCAGCAGCGACATCTGGATTACATCCTCCAGCACAATGCCACGTTCACGTACCTCAAGGGGGGGGAGAACGTGGTGGCAGATGCCCTTTCACGGACGTGCACCATCACGATGCCGTCACGCCTGGACCCGAAAACGATCGCGGCAGCTCAGGCAGAGGATCCAGAGTTGCAGCACCTGCTGGACAACCCTCGCGTGCAACTGCAACGGCTCACCATCGCAGATGAGGACCTCCATTGCTCCATCGCCGATAACGTCATTCGGCCGTATCTTCCCTCCACCCTCCGGCGCGTCGCATTCGATGTCATCCACGGCCTGTCCCATCCGAGCGGTAGAACAACGGCTAAGTCCCTTTCAGGAAAATATTTCTGGCCCGGTGTCCGCAAGGATGCCCACCGCTGGGCTCGAGAATGCATACCTTGCCAGAAATCGAAGGTCCACCGTCACAACAGGGCTGAACTGCAACGGTTCGTCACACCGGACGCTAGGTTCTGCCACATCCACGTCGACCTGATAAAATTGCCGCTCTGCCAGGGATTGCAGTACTGCCTGACTATCATCGACCGCTACTCACGCTGGCCGCATGCTGTCCCCCTTGCCGACATGTTAGCCTGTACCGTGGCTCGGGCACTGTACAGTGGGTGGATCTGCACGTTCGGCACACCACTCACCATCACCTCAGACCAGTGCCCGCAGTTCGAGGCGCGACTTTTCGGCGAGCTTGCTAAGCTTACCGGCAGTAACCACGTCCATACCACACCATACCACCCCCAGTCCAACGGTATGGTGGAAAGGCTCCACCGCACCCTCAAGGCCGCACTCAAGTGCACGCCGGAGACGCCATGGCCAAACGCGCTGCCGACCATCCTGCTGGGTCTGCGCACAGCTCTTAAAGAGGACCTCCAAGCTTCCCCAGCCGAGATGCTCTTCGGAACCACATTAAGGGTCCCAGGAGAGTTCTTCGCCCCCACAGGAACGCTCCGTGAACGAGGCCGATTTCGCGAAAGAAATCCGGCACTTGTTCAGCGCCCTCAGGCCGGTCCCAGCTACGAACCACTCCTCCCATAGACCTTATATCTTTAAAGATATGGATTCATGCACCCATGTCTTTTGTAGGTTGGAGAAAATACGCCGGCCCCTTGAGCAGCCTTACACCGGCCCTCACCGTGTCATCCGACGGCTTTCCGACAAGGCGTTCGTGCTGGACTACGATGGAGTGGAGCGGACATTCTCCACTGACTGCCTCAAGCCGGCGTACCGGGAGTCATCGGACGAGCCCACCCCCCAGACAGCACCGAAGGACACGTCCTCATCGTCCACGCCGCCTGCTGCACCCCAGCCGTTAGCTACAACGCCGCGGCCTATTCCCTCACCCTCGCAGCTCCCAGAGGAGCCTGAGATCCCGGCATGGCTCGAGAATCCACCACCCAACCACCCGGAGCCCCTACCGGCACCCCAGACGGCGCCCGTACCACATCTCCTACCGAAGCGACCAGGCCGCGTACGAGCGCGGCCAAAGGTGTCGTTCTCCTGGCCTCCGGCTGCGGTCACTGGGGAGGGAGTGGCTGTGGCGCCAGCGGGCCTTCCCGCCGGTGGCGCCGCCTATTACCACTGCGGCTACGATTACGAACCCGGTCGGCGACCTCGTACTGTGTTCGCCGACTGGGGCGACCCCGTCCGCCGAAGCAGGCGAACGAAGAAGCAGCCGAGACGTTTCCCGGCGTGCTGAAGGCAGTCACTCTCGCCTAGTCTGTTCGACGCGCCGGCCGCGGAAGGCAACCCAGCGTTTGTAACCAGTCCCGCAATAAATTTCTGAAGCGTCACGCGTGGAGTTATTAATTTCGCCTTCTCCTCCTCCGCATAACTTAAAGGTTCGCGACACCAGCAACGAATCCAAATATCTATAGCAACGTTGAGTGGGTCAATGTTTTCCATGTTATAGCAATGAATAGGGATGATATCAATGTGCCTTGTTATTCAATGAATAGCAATTTAAAACAAACTATCATACTGTTACATATAATTTCAACTTTTAATTTCAGCATTGGCATCAACAGTTCCACTTGAGCAATGCCACTTACGGTGAGAATATTACATATAGTGAAGATATAGCGCGTGTTGTGACTACACATTGTGGCAATTCAGCTGTTAACAATTTTTTTAATGAACTGTGATGGATTGCATGTCTGTTTATGGTATCTATACAGATGTCAGAGAAAATTTTTATCGGCCATTATTTCGTTGTTTCACCTATTGCCTTAAATTAATATTTGCAATCTATGTGAATTGAAGTTAAGTGGATTTCTCTTGTCTTGTAAGTGTCATTGTTTACGTCCCAGTGAAAGGATAAACAGCGTAGTGCTTTGTTATTCTTCATTCAGTGAAATTTCCCACCCCAAGTGTCATCTTTTTATTTCATTGCATAGTGGTGTCCAATGTGATTGTGTTAAAATAATTATTCCGTCTAAGTTTAAGGCAGGTAATGTCTAATTAGAAATAAGCATTACGATTTGCCCTCGTAAGGGATTACTGTGTTGTTTGAGAGTGTTTTAAATTATGACTGTGGTTGTTTACGTCCAAGTGAAAGGGTGATGATTTTGGTCTACTTATGCAACACATGCTGCCTTGTTTAGCTTTATTCATTAAATTTTGCCAACTCAAAAGATAATCTTTTCATTCACTCGCCTTGATGTCATTAGCCATAGGATTGTACCTTTATTTGTGTGCCGCTGTGTATGCCTGGAGAAATAGTGGAAATTATTTAATGCTGCCTTATATATCTCACGGTAGGTTATCATGTACCTACGTACAAGAATTGGTATGCTACAAGAAATATGGTTATGGGAAAATCGGTATGCTACAAGAAAGACAGGCGGAACGGAATTGTAAAATTGAGTTTCATAGGTATTTATCTTCGATGTGATGGAGAAAGCTGTGAAAGTGTTTCAGTAGTAATAAAAGGTTGATTGTTGCTTTAATTCTGGGTACTAGCTTGAGGATAGAATTTGTGTATCTATAAATAACCTAATCTATTAATGTCTGAAGATGTATATATATGTGCCAATACGTTGAGCGTAGTTTTGGTAAATGATATTTACAGTGGACCGTAGAACATTAGTTAAATTAGATGACGAGAATATCCGGAGTGATAATATAGAATTTCAACATGATGTAGCATTTTTTTATTCACTGTCAAATTAGACAACACGATTTGAGTGATAATGAAATATTATGAGTTGCAAATTAAGCAAACGTTTTTGTTATTTATCCGTGAAAGTCTTGGTATGACAAGTAACTATGAATTAATTTATGAAATGAGAACGCATTGAGGCCACTGTATAATACTCGTGAGGAATTTATCTTAAACTTGCAGGCATTGAAATGTTTTTATTAATTCTTAATATTCAAAACAAATGCAACCACTTCAAATTAAAGCTCTATGCGCATGCGCACAAGAGAAACAAGTGCGAAATATGCTGTAAATCTGACAACACCGTAACGTTCGATTGGCAGCTTACGATCGAGCTTATACAATCGCACTTTTCATCCTCGTTCGAAGACGGTGAGCTCGATCGAGAGTGAACGGGTCACTAACGATCGAACTTTAGCCGAGTTACACGATTGGCCCCATGATATCCAGTGCCGCTCGGCTCACATTACCTACAGAGTCGCTCATTTGAGCTGACTCACTCGCACACTGCCCATCGCTGTAACGATCAGTTCTATTAGAGTTGACGATGTGAGAGGTCGCAACATTTTTTACGTTCGGGTTATTCCACGTAACAATTTCTGATAATGGACGAAACGTGTGCAAGACGGAAAAAGATCCTACATCCTTCTACTAAAAGGAATAAACGGACAAAGAACCATGCACTTGTAGCTTGGGAAGCAAGGTGAGTACCTACTTTATATCGGACATTCTTTCAAGTAAAAAATGCAGATATATTGATAATGGACTTAAAAAATATTACATTCATCGACAGAATAGCAAGAGGATATGCCCCTGCATCACTGTCTGTAATGGAATTGTGTTCCTCAGACACAAACAGTAGTTCTAGGTGATTGGGAGCGCATATCTTTCATATTTTACCTTGTATATGATTCCCTCTTTTTCGAAGGTAGCCATTTAGATAAATAACACGAGTGTTTAATTATATTAACATTAATTTTTTATTTATTTTATTTCAGCGTCATTCCTGACATGGTATCGGAATTCGTCCAAATTCCTGGAAATTAACCTGCCATGGAAAGCATCAATGGCCATTTCATTGTAGAGGGCAAACATTTCTTGAGAGAAACAAGGTCCCTCGAACAACATCGACTCACTTGTTTAAAAAGTGTCCACGGATCATTTCAATTGATCTCCAGCTCAATAAAAAGCCATTGTTTGGCGTTTAGTGTTTCAGTGCCCTCACTGAAAAATGATTAAACTTGTTGCTAGTGAACCGGAGGTAGAAAAACCTTCGTTAACGGAAAAAAAGAGGAGATTAGTGAGAAACGCGCCCTGAGTATTGTGGACAGTGCCGTGATGGAGGGGGACATACCAATTTTGAGGACGTTTTTTCCACATTAGGAATAGGTAGAAGGAATAGACGAGGCAACATTCCGAAATCATGAAAATTGCCTTGGGAAAGTAAGTACCTACAGAAATTATCTGGGTAAATGAACTCATATGAAGATTTTAATTCCTTTACTGACACTAAACCATTTTCCCTAGGCATGGAAAAGCGTTCTTCTAGAATCGATGCTTCAAGCTGGTGCCGAAGACAGGGAGTTGGCAACAAAAAATGGCAATGTTACTTCCACTGGAGTCCCATTCATCACTGTAGTGGCGGACGGTGGATGGTCACATAGGAGCCATGGACATAGGAATGCGGCAAATTCAGGAGTCGTCAGCATTGTCGGATACAATACCAAGAGGCTACTATATGTGTGGATGTACGAAAGAAATATTGCAGTGTGTGCCAACATTTGTGTGAGCGTGGACAGTCAATGACGCGCGAAAATTGCTTCCATAGTTGGACTGGGACATCTAGTGGCATGGAAGCTGACATGGTTGTCCAGGCATTCTGGTGTAACGAGGAAATGCATGGCTTACAATATCACTTCCTCATCGGTGATGGTGATTCCAGTGTTTTCAAAAAGGTACGTGAATCGGTTCCATATGGAAGGCAGGTGAAGAAAATTCTAATCATGCGGCGAAAAATTATACTAAATCTCTATATAAAATTCTGGATGAACACCCTGAATTACTATCAGCAGTATTGAACCTCAAAATACTTCAGACATGACCACAGCTCTCCCTTGCAGTATTAATAATAGTCGAGGTGAAAATATTTCCGTGGCGGTAGTTAATTGCCGAAGTCTTAAAAACAAGATACCTGAGTTCCATCACCTTATTCATACTACTGATGCAGATGTAATTATAGGTACTGAAAGTTGGCTGACGGATGACATTCCTGACTCAGAAATATTCCCCAAATATTTTAAAATATATAGAAAAGATAGACATAACAGAGCAGTTGGTGGTGTTTTCATTGCAGTCAAGAACTCAATCATTAACAAAGCAGTAATATTTCCCGACAACCCCTTAGAATGTGTTTGGTGTTCACTAACATGCCCTAACTCCAAATCAATATCTGTATGCGCATTCTATAGGCCCCCAAACATTGATGTTGAGTCATTATTAGAACTGGGAAAGCAGATAAATTCTATAACGTCCCGTAACAGCGAGCGTAATAAAATAATAGGTGGAGATTTCAATGCACCATCGATAGACTGGAGAACATACTGCTTCAAAGCTGGAGGATGGGACAAGAACACCTGTGAGAGACTGTATTAGATGTGTTCTCCAATAACTCCCTGACACAATCAGCTACAGCACCTAATTGAGGGGATAACACTCTTGATTTACTGGCAACCAACATCCCACAACGTGTGACAATGATTGTAACGGTTGATGGAATCAGTGACCACAGAGTTATAACTGAGAACTCTCACTATCTTTAGATAAAAATTTTAAACAAAAAAGAAAGATTTACATTTTTAAAAGAGCTGACTTTGCTGACTTCAAAATTTATTTGAGAGATTCCTTATCGGATTTCAAAAAGTCTTCCATAAACGTATGTACCAAACATTCATGGAAGTCGTTCATTAATATCATGCGCTCTGGATTCAATAGATGTATCCCTAATAAATTCCAAAAACAAAGCACTGAACCTAGGTGGTACAATGCCGAAGTGAGAAAATCCATGAGACGGCAGCGATTATTTCATGCTAAAATGAAAATAATTAGTAAATATATGCCCACTGATGAGCGTAATGTAATAATTGAAAATTATAAAATTTTAAAATCCACTGCAAAGACAGCCCTCAGTAATGCATTTGAAGAATTCAAAAGATTCAATTCACTTGGGGAACAATTGAAAGAAAATCCAAGAGTCTTATGGTCATACGTAGGATAGAGTCGTAGAAAGGATAGAGTAAGCAAAAACGGAGGAGTATTATTTATAGCTCTGAAGGACACGTATGTCAGTAGAAGAGAACTTATTTCAGAGCGAAATGTAGAAAGTATTTGGTTTTCCGTTAAACGTAAATGTAGTAACGCAAAAAAGATATATGTAGGTGCATATTACAGGCCACCGGATGCAGACGTCAATTGTATAATGGACCTAGAGTCAGAGATATAGGTACATTACTTTCTCGTAACAATGATAGAGGAAAATAGTAGGCGGAGATTTCAATCTCCCTTCGATAGACTGGAATACGTGTAGTTTCATGACAGGAGGTAAGGATAAGGAACTCTCCGAATCACTGTTGAACACCTTGACGTCACATTCTTTATAACAGCTAGTAACAGAACCGACCAGGGGAAACAACATTCTAGACTTATCAGCAACAAATATACCCGACAGAGTTTTAAATACAGTTACAGACACAGCAATTAGTGATAATAGTACATGCGAAATTTATTGTAGGCGTTGAAAGACATTATAAACCAAGGAGGACGGTATACTTATTTGGCAAGGCTAATTACGACGGCATGAAAGAGGAAAAAAAGGGAACCGTTATATTTATTTAGCGAACAAAGCAAAGGATTAAATACAGAGGATTCAAAGAGAGAATTTCTTGAGGTCACCCGTAACGCAGTTCATAAATACATACCAAGTAAATTTAATAGTGATAATACAAAGCCAAGGTGGTATAACGCGGAGGTTAGGAAATCACTAAAGCGACAAAGGGCATGCCACGCTTGGATGAAAAATGCAGGACGGGGTCCATCCGTAGAGGAAAAAAAAGAGCTTCTTCAAAACTATAAAAAATCGAGAGCATTAGCAAGGAAATCATGTCGGCAAGCGTTATCACATTTCAAGATCAAGATGTTAGGAGAATATTAAGATAGCAATCCTAAACCGTTTTGGTCATATGTGACAGAGCTTCAGGGAAATAAGTCCACAGTGCACACACTTAAAAACGATAAAGGAATCAGAGTCACCAGCAGTGTAGAAGAAGCCAATACTTAAAACACCTTCTTCCAAAGCGTATTGAACTCATCGTCACACAACGCAGTGGAACCACCGCCGAACACTTTCAGTGAGCAAATGCCCGAAATAAAAATTTCATGCCGCGGAAGGGGTCAGCAGTTAAAACGCATTAGTAAAAACAAATCACCAGGTCCCAATCAAATTCCATCAGAGTTTATAAAACATTAGCTTCCAAAAATAGCCCACTATCTAGAAATAATATTCAATAAAACACTAAGTGTTACACAGTACCCAAATAAAGGAAAGTAGCTAACATTACACCCACTTTTAAAAGCGGTGATAGGGAAGAACCTAGTAACTACAGACCCATTTCACTCACGTCAATCTTTTGTAAGATATTTGAGCACATTGTAGTCAGTTCGATCATGGGGCATTTCGATAATCAGTGATTGCTCATAAACAGCCAACATGGGTTCCGGAAAGGTAGATGTTGCGAGACACAATTAGCTTTCTTCTTACACGATATTTTAGTCCACGGCGAAAACAGTACTGAAGTTGATGCGATATTTTTAGATTTTAAAAAGACTTTCGATAAAGTTCCTCGTGATAAATTAATCTTGAAGTTAGAGAGTTTTGGTATAAATAAAGACGTTGTATGTTGGGTAAAATAATTCTCAAGAGGGCGAGAGCAGAGGGTTGTCATAGATGGTATCATGTCGGACACAATCAAAGTCACATCGGGAGTTCCCCAGGGTAGCGTAGTATGTCCGCTTCTATTTCTTTTATACATAAACGATTTGAGTACCGTAGTTAGTAGTAAGCTTAGACTTATTGCAGACGATGCGGTAGGGTACAGGGGTATATCAAAAGAAGAGGACAGGAAATCGCTTTCCAAGGATTTATATGCAATGCAAGAGTGGTGCGACAAATGGCAGTTAGAACTTAACCTTAAAAAGTGTGTAGCTATAATTTATTGGAGGAGGAATAATTCGATAGAGCGTACCTATAAAATTAGTAACATGAAGATCAAAAACGTTGAAACCATAAGATATTGAGGTTTAACAATCACTAAGGATTTATCGTGGGGAAGACACATATGGGAAATATGCGGCCGAGCGAAGAAAAAGCTAGGATTTATAAAAAGAGTACTTGGAAAATGTGATGAGAAGACAAAAGAGCGATGCTATTTTTCACTAGTTAGGCCCTATCTTGAGTATGCAGCCTGTGTATGGTATTCTAATGAATTAGGTTTGATCAGAGAACTAGACAGTGTGCAGCGTAGAGCAGCTAGGTTCGTTACGATAGGTTGAGTAGCGTTTCAGAATTAATAAAAGAATTAGGGTGGGAATCATTATCAGAGCGTAGGTTAAAGTAGCTACAGATTAAATCTATTAGAGAAATTTCAATCGATAGCTTTACTGAAGATGTTAGGCACATATTAAAAAAACCAGCGTATTATGCTAGATTCGACCAGATAAATAAGATTAGAGAGATAGATTGTCGTACCCATAGATTCAAAATTACATTTTCCCCCGTACTATAAGAGAACAGAATAGGCAGCATAGCAAAGGGATAGGCAGAGGAAATGTTATGGAGTATTCTGTAGTGCATGATGCATGCATTAACCCCTTAGATGCTGTAGATGCTAACAATCAAGTTGCATGAGACAGTGTAGTTGCTGGTATGCATGTTATTGTTGCATGCTTGGTGATCTTCATCCCTTGCCACACACCCTCGCGTTGGCTTGCAGAGTATCGTGTAGATGTAGATGTACATAAGGGAAGTGCAAGGCCATAAGTCTGGCGTCCATTCACTTAAAAATAATAGGGGTGAAATGGCCACAAACACTCTTGACAAAGTTAACTTGCTAAATTCCTTCTTCCAAACCGTTTTTAACCCACCTTCCGGGGATTCAACTGTCGTGTTACCTGACTTCTTAAAGCGGCTGATGCAACCAATTAATATTTCCTGCAATGGTATTGAAAAGTTACTTAAAGATAGAACCCCCCACAAATCTCCTGGCCATGATCAAATTCCCTCCCGCGTATATAGAGAGTTAGCCTCCGAAATTTACCCCTACCTTGAAGTAGTATTTAATAAACCTCTGACCGAACACGTCGTACCAATGGACTGGAAAGCAGCCGATGTAACACCTATTTTTAAAAGTGGTGATAAAGAGCAGCCATCTAACTTCAGATCTATATCCGTCACATCCATTTCATGCATGGTCCTAGAACATATAATTGTCAGTTCAGTCATGGGACACCTATGATAGACAGAATTTACTGTCCAATGTCCAGCATGGCTTCCGAAAGAGCAGATCGTGTGATACTCAACTTGCTCTCTTTTCCCATGATATTTCAGTTTCTGGCGAAAATAATATTCCAGTGGATTTCTCGACTTCAAGAAAGCTTTTGACAAGGTCTCATAGGAAAATAATTTTGAAATTACAATCTTATGGGTTAGACAGTAACATTATATCATGGAATAATGATTTTCTGCATGATCGGGTTCAAAGGGTTGTTTTGGACGGTGTTTCTTCACCGGCAATTAAAGTCACTTCGGGTGTCCCACAAGGTAGTGTGATAGGTCCACTCCTATTCCTTTTGTATATTAATGATATGCAAAAGGTGGTAAAAAGTAAGCTTCGTCTATTTGCCGATGACGCAGTAGTGTACAGGGAAATTCTATGCCCGAACGATTAGGAATATTTAAATATTGACCTACAATCAATTGAAACTTGGTGTGATACATGGCAATTAGAATTAAACTTTAAAAAATGTCTTGTGATGAATTTTTGGAAAAAGAATAGCTCTCCTCCTACCACTTACAAAATAAGTAATAATGAATTAACAAACGTCGAATCCATTAAATATCTTGGAATAAGACTGACACATGATCTTTCCTGGGGTAAACGCATACGTGAAATAATGGGTCAAGCGAATCGTAAACTGGGATTCGTCAAAAGAGTACTGGGTAAATGTGACGATCATGTACGAGAAATCAGCTACTTTTCCCTTGTAAGACTTCATTTGAAATATGCTGCCAGTGTATGGGATCCCTTCGAAACTTGAACGTGTGCAGCGAAGATCGGCAAGATTTGTAAAGGGACAAAATGATAACCTTATTAGCGTAACCAGTCTATTAAATGAATTAAATTGGGAATCATTGTCAGGTCGCAGGTTGAAATTTAGACTTAATCTCTTAAATAAATTCCAAGACCATATTTTCAGTGATGATGTTAAAAATATGTTGCGGATCCAAACTTACTATGGTAGACTGGACCATAGTCACAAATTAGAGAAATTAATTGCTGAACTGACAGATACAAAATGTCCTTTTTTCCCCGTACTATTAGGGATATGAATAACGGTAACTCAGTACGGTAATTCAGTACGAGTGTAGCAATGGATAACATTGGTAGCTGCATGTTGGTATAAGGACTTAAAGGTAACCCAACTAACAGCATGTTTTTGCATGTATGCTTTGCAATTTTTTTTTATTTTAAATAGAGTAGTTTTGAACGCTACCTATACAAGTACTAATCCTTTTTTATGCATGTTATGTAGTGAATGTTTGGTGAGAGTTCACCCCCTGCCACACACCTTTATGGTGGCTTGCAGGGTATTATGTAGATGTAGATGTAGAAAGCAGATGCAGATGTAGAAAGCAGGTGTTAAACAAGAACAAACTCATGAGACTAAAAAGATGAGCTCAAGGGGCAATTTTCCAAAATGCCACAGAAAAGTGCGGCAATGAATCACTGGTTGAGAATCTCAAAAACGGGTCGCTACATGTTTTCAACAGTCACTCACAGTGTCAAGCGTACTTCCGCAATGACCATGACAGAAAGGAAAAGATCTTTATAGGAAAGGAAATGGAGGCCCTAGGAAAAGTCAATGACTCATTAAAACCACTCAGTAGAAAGTCAAATATGTTAGTGACAAACGTTACCAGTAACCTTACTGAGACTTTTATGTCTTTAGTGGCACAGTTTGTGGGTGGAAAGCATGTGAACCACTCATAAATAAAAAATTAAAATAAGCAAAAGGTGACGCCCACCAAAAAAGCTGCTTCGATATCATTGACGTCATTTTCCTCCCGTCCTTGACTGCTTTTAGGCGAAGGGAAGGGAGTGGAGGGGGGTTCTCGGAAAGTCTGCTCGCACAGATGCTGTCACAATCGCTCCCATTGGCCGAATCAGCTGTGTCCCCCCCATTGCGATAAGGCAAAGTAGCTTCGCGGGCTCAGCTGTGATTGGACGAAGTCGATATACGTCAGAGGTTGCACCACACCCACTTTTCCGAAAGGGTTAAAAACATCAGTTTTTCGCCACTTATAACTCGGGAAATAATTGACGGATCAAAAAACGGAAAAATACGTGTCTTTTTATTTTACAAACTCCATCAGATTCGGCAATAAAAAAAATTTGGTAAACGACCCCATTACACCCGACTTCAGTTTTCTACGAAAATGTTCCTATTTAAGTTGAGGGTGACGCTGTGGGAGGAATTTGGTCGGATAAAAAACTAGTAGGTCTGTTAAAACCACTCTTTTACTTTACTCTGCTTAACTCTTGGAATTTTCATCCTAAATGTAGGTGATATTACGTATCAAAATGGCGGACGATATTTTAACACAAAAATTCATTTTAAGTAGCAAATATCTGGCATGATAAGTGCCTGTCAA
Organism: Platycnemis pennipes; assembly: GCA_933228895.1. NCBI lineage: Eukaryota > Metazoa > Arthropoda > Insecta > Odonata > Platycnemididae > Platycnemis > Platycnemis pennipes. Next base: position 350,898 of record OW121851.1, read on the forward strand.
GTGACTCATATTAAATCAATTGTTGATGCTTTTTAAAGGTAGATCTGAAAAAAAATTGAAAATTCGTTTGCATCGCCAAAAATTACATTTGATTTTTCGTACGCGCGTCCGGAGCTTGAGACACGCGCCGGGAGCTGGAAATGTCGTAACGGGAGTAAGTTTTTTCAAGCCATAAGGAACATAACGCTTCTTATTTGCCTTTTTTAATGTGTGTGCATTGCTATAGATCTCCACCGGCTCTACACGTATAAAATCATGGGGATATAGAAATATTAAGGTCTGTAAGTGTGCGCGAAATCGCGTTCAAGGTTTCTCCTCTCAAAAGTGAACTTCTCATTCACACCCTCAAAGCCTTAAAATTCCTGTATTTTTCATAGGAAACATTATTTTACGTTCCAGAGGGACACTACTAAGGACTTTTTTCCTTTTATTTGCCCCTTTGCCCCAGCAGTCCAAGCCTTTGACCCTACTAGGAGGTTCATGCAGAAAGGTACATTTTGGACACCGCGAAGCTTTTGGTTGTTCATCGAGAAAATCTACTCAAATCTTTCATTCTCCCTTCGTACTATATGCATATCCCTGATTTATACGTCATGTTAGACTTTGTTCATCTAGGAAAACTTTAGTTTCTACTTTACTTGAATTATTCACACAGGAAGGAAGCAAATTATCGAAAATAGGTTAATATTGAGGTGCAACAAAATATATTCTGTTCGTTAAACCCTTAACTTACATTATTTTTACCCATTTCCTGCTGTTATGTTTGATTAAGAGAGTTTTAGTGAAAGCAAAGCTAAGTAGAAGTGAATACTCTGCATTCATTTTAATTTGGTGGTGATATAATAATTATCTCCGTATCTCCCAAAAGATTGGAGTAATTGTGGATATGCTAATTAATTTTGAAAAAAAAGAAAAGTACGTTTTAATACGACTTTTTATAAAATTTTCGGGTTCAAGTAAGTCCTAGTTTTGATTACTGTAAAATGAAAGTGTAAAGTGCGTTATACCATCAAAAAGTTTAATTTTGAAATTGATTCCCCATCCGATTCCACTGACATGTGTTTAATTTAAATAAAGTAAAATTTATACTAAGTCAAAAGATAATGTATGGCAGTGCGCAAGTTTCTTCTGCAGAAAAATCTGATAATCAGGTAAGTCTTGGTTCTAAATAACCAGAAAGTTCGCAGTTCTGGTCTAAATTATGTGAGGGGGTTTGCCGGGATTTAGGGGGCCCGGACCACTCAGTTGCCCAGGGGCCCGAAAATCCTGTCACCGGGCCTGCGACCATGTACGAGAAATCAGCTACTTTTCCCTTGTAAGACCTCATTTGGAATATGCTGCCAGTGTATGGGATCCCAACGAAACTTATATGTGTGCAGCGAAGATGGGCAAGATTTGTAAAGGGACGATACGATAATTATATTAGCGTAACCAGTCTATTAAATGAATTGAAATGGGAATCATTGTCAGATCGCTGGTTGAAATTTAGACTTAATCTCATATATAAATTCCAAGACCATATTTTCAGTGATGATGTTAAAAATATTTTGCTGTCCCCAACTTACTATGGTAGACTGGACCATAATCACAAAATTAGAGAAATTGATTGCCGAACTGACAGTTAAAAATGTCCTTTTTTCCTCGTGCTATTAGGGATATGAATAACGGTAAATATATCCAGTACGAGTGTAGCAATGGATAACATTTTGTAGCTGCATGTTGGTATAAGGACTAAAAGGTAAATCAACTAACAGCATGTTTTTGCATGTATGCTTTGCTATTTTTATTTTAAATAGCGTAGTTTTGAACAGAACCTATACAAGTACTAATCCTTTTTTATGCATGTTATGTAGTGCATTTCTGGTGAGACCCCCTGCCACACACCTTTATGGTGGCTTGCAGTGTATTATGTAGATGTAGATGAAAAAAGCAGGTGTTAAACAAGAACAAAATCATGAGACTAAAAAGATGAGCTCAAGGGGCCATTTTCCAACATGCCACAGAGAAGTGCGGCAATGAATCACTGGTTGAGAATCTCAAAAACGGGCCGCTACATGTTTTCAACAGTCACTCACAGAGTAAAGCGTACTTCTGCAATGACCAGGACAGAAAGGAAAATATCTTTATAGGAAAGGAAATGGAGGCCCTAGGAAAGGTCAATGACTCATTAAAACCACTCAGTAGAAAGTCAAATATGTTAGTGACAAACGATACCAGTAACCTTACTGAGACTTTTATGTCTTTAGTGGCACAGTTTGTGGGTGGAAAGCATGTAAACCGCGGAAAAAGAGGTTCGTACTCTCATCGAGTTCAGGGTGCCGGGCTTGATTTCCAACTGGGACCCATGTGGCATTATACTACGTGGAAAACGATTTGTCGAAAAAGCCCTTACAAAATTGTCCACCGGTTAGGAGAGCGGAGGCTGAAACGCCTGCAGTCAGCTCGGAAATGTCTTTTGAAAATGTCTAAGTTACGGTAGGTTGTACGTCAAATGAATCCAAGGGCTATGGAGGTTATTGCCAAAAATTGGACTTAGACGAAGAGGAAATGGAAGGAGAAAGCAAAGCACTTTTGGCTAAAATGAAGGTGATAGGGAGTCAATAGAAGCGATAGAGAGGGAGACAGGAGGCCAACGCGAATGTGAGAAATGGTTTGATGAAAGACGAAATAGATTGACGTCTTCGAATTTTGGAATTGTGTGTAGGAGAAGGAAAAATTCTACATGGGCACCTCTTGTGAAAAGACTTTTGTATGCCAAGCCCTTTGGAAATGAAGCAACTAGATACGGCTCCCTCAATGAACTTAATGCAATTAAGAAGTATGAAGAGCTTACGGGAAGTAAAGTTTTTGCGTGTCGTCTTCATGTTGATCCAGATCACTGGTTTTTAGCGGCATTACCGGACGGAAAAACAAGCGATGGCGCATTATTGAAGTAAAATGCCCAAAATCATCTGAAAAATTACTATACAACAGGCAGCAGGGGATATAAAGTGCTTTTGCTTCGATGGAAACGTAAAACTAAAAAAATCACAAATGCTATTACCAAATTCAGGGGCAGCTACATGTTTCTCGCTACTCCTTATGCGATCTGATAGCTTGGACTCCTATTGAATGCTAAATTCAAAGAATATACAGGGATGACGTATTTTGGAAGGATCTTATGGAGAAGAAACTTCTCCATTTTTATAATAATGTTATGCTTCCGGAAATAATTGACCCTAGAGCTTGCCGATCGATGGAAATATAAGAACATGAAATTACAAGTTGAATGATACCCGAAATTCATCTCTTAGGATACATAAAACTTATGCCAATTACAAAAACTGTTTAATTTAGAGAAGCAGATTTACCATCATAGCAGGATCTATAAGGTTTTTGGAATGGGGAATTACAGTAGAGCCCCACTAATTCGGGCCCCGCTAATTCGGGTTTCTGGATAAATCGGGGCGGGCAAAAAAAAAGTAAAAAAATATTACTCAATAAAATTTTACAAGTTAAACACTTCTAATAGTAAATTTTCTTTGTTTCACATATTTTGTGTTTTGTCACGATGTTTTAAACTATGTAATCTTATATTTTCTTACGTTTTTAGTGCATCTTGTATATCCTTATATGCTTGAGAACCATGAATGACCTTCAAAATTGTATTAGGGTCGTTCCTACGGCAATAAAACCACTTTAAATGTTTAATTCGGGTTTTTAGTTAATTCGGGCATTAGCCGGACACAATTAGCCCGAATTAGAGGGGTTCTACTGTAATGGATAGGGAACGAGATAGTGTAACGTTTACTTTTACTCAAGTTTTGGATTTTTACGTATGTTAAAAGAGAGTACAATGTCGAGTTTACAAATGTATATTTCCGTTACAGCCGAGACGATATCAAGGTATGCCTACTAGAAGGTTTTTTATACCATATTGATTAATATTGTACTCCAATTGTTCCTAGAAGAATCTGTGGTATTATACAAGGGGACCGAAAACCTACTCCCCTCGAGTCCGTTCCGTCATGAAGTTACGTATGACACTTCAATATCAATGACCGAAGCAGCAATCTACTACACATTCGAATGTTTTAACAAAACGTATGTGCGCGTTAGCTGGTATCAAAAAGTTGTGCAGACATCTACCCCCATTATGGAGATGGTTTACTGTGAATGGATTTGATCCGTCAAAACTTACTCTCAGTCGATAAAAAATATGATCAATACTAATTAATCACCACAAAAGTGATGCGCTGTTGGAGAGCAACTTCATAACTTCTCTATTGCCGACCTCTTGAACTCTACCCCGACCTCTTTAACGCTTCCGCGAGGCTTCCAATAAATATCCTCGGGATTCGAAATAAAAAATTATGATCAATGCTCATGACGACTTCCAGCAGGCAAGGAGAAGGAATGGCTGACGGTTCACGCCCGCGACTGCTTGGGAGAATACAGTGGCTGGCTAAACACAGCGCAAGCAAGACAAACTGCCGCGGTGTTGCAATTTTAGGAATAGGGCAAGGGCGATGTAGGGGGGGAGGCCGAGGGGAGACCGTATTTGGAGGTGAATCAGCTCACTTAGTTACTATCATATAGCGCCGACTGTCATCGACCGTGGTTCCATCTCGGCTGGGAAGATTCACACCATAGACCACCCAGCTTTAGCCTCCGTCAGCACGTCAAGGAACATCTCCTGGCAAAAAGTAAAGAGTAAAGAGGGACTTCTCAACGCGGTACCTGAACCTCGATGTGACACCCACCCCTCTCTACATTAACGAAGCCCTTTGTCCTGGAAGGAGTAAAGTGCTGCAAGGGCCGTTGATTAGGAAGAGAAAGGCTATAAATATTTGTGGATACGTGGAGGTAGGGTTAATGCCAAAAGCTGAGAAAGAAACAGTGTTTGTGTTAACGAGTTTGGACGATATAATTTTTTTATAAAATTAAGAATGTCAGATTACACTAATAGTAAGTTATTATGTATTGTTCATCAAAATATACGTAGTCTTAGCTCAAACTTTGATTTATTTGAAACGTATCTACATGGCCTTTCCTATTTACCGAGTATAATCATACTGAGTGAAATATGGGTTTGTGAACATGAACTTCACCATTACAAATTAATAGGTTATAAATCTTTGTCCCAGTGCAGTAGTAGTAGTCGAGCTATGGGTGTTATTGTTTGTGTGCAAAGTACAATTGATTGCTAATCTATGTCATTCAAGCTGTCACTGCTGATTTGGTCCAGGTGACTGAAAAATTCGAATTACAGTTAACTGCTCTCTATAGAGATCAAAATTTTCCGATAGCACAATTATTATCTGAATTTGAACCGCTCATGTATAGTTTAAAAGGTAATATAACTGTCATTGGTGATGTCAAAATAAATATTATGGTACCTTCTAATGATTCTGAACATTACTTAAACTTAATGAGCTCCTTATGATTATCGGGTCTGATTGACGCGCCAACTAGGGTAACAGGACACTCCACTACCTGTATTGATCACCTGTTTGCTGGGTTACATAAAATGTGCACGCATCACCTCTAAATAGACTAAACTAAGATAGACTATGAATATTTTAAAATCAAAATAGCTGAAGTAGATTGGAGTCCAGTTGTAAACGAAGTGGACGCATCAACGGCTTTTTCGTTATTTCATGACTTACTTACAGGTGCTATATCGGTCAGCATCAAGAATTAAAGTCAATAATTACGACACAAGAAAAAAATTAAAGCCATGGAGTCATCTTCTCAACATTATTGAAAGGAAAAATTATCTGCTCAATAAACATAGATGCCATCCATTAAACTAAAGTTTAGCAAAGGAATTTATTAACTGTAAAAATAATTAGAAAAATGAATTTAAGATTGCTTCCAATAACTACTATTTGCACAGATTTCAAGGAACAAATGGAAACTCAAAGATGCAATGGGAAATACTCACAGAAATATCCGGCCGCATACCGCTCAGTCCTTATGAAATCTGCCTGGAAATAGACGGTAGTATAGCTAGCATCTGCTCGTTCAAAAATAGCTAGAGCATTTAATGACTAATTTCTTTTCCTCCTACTATAGCAATAATAATAGTAATTACAGTGGCATTGATGAATTTGTCGCCGAGTGTTATGATTATTCACATAGCTTCGAATCTATGTACCTAGAGTCGACCCTGCTGAAATAACTAAATTAGTAAGATCTTTTCCTGCTAGCAAAGCCCCTGGTTACGACAACGTTAACAGTGAACTTTTGAAAATTGTTATTAACGAATTAGCTCCTATTCTTTCACATATATTTAATCTAAGTTTTACCAGTGATGTTTTTCCAGACGAGATGAAAATGGCGGTGGTCATGCCCTTATATAAAAAAGGGGATCGATTAAGTATACTAAATTATCGTCCAAGTTCATTGCTATCGATATTTTGAAAAATTACAGAGAAGCTACTCAAATCGAGATTAATTAAATTTCTCGATAAAAACTGATTCTTCAGCAAAAGTCAGCATTGTTTTTTTTAAGTGGAAAGGTGACAGAATATGCTCTACAAAATTGTTTAACTCGTGTTTACAGGGCTATAAACTCAAATCGACGCACTGGCAGCCTATTCATTGATATTAGCTAGTCTTTTCATACCATTGATCACAAGATTCTGTCGTTTAAGCTTCAGAGGGCTGGTGTTCGAGGAATACCACTCAAATGCCAGATACCTGTCATCGAGAATGCAGTGTGCAAAAATTGGTGATGTTTATTCTAATTACAATATGATAACTTCTGGAGTTCCCACAAGGCTCTGTCTTGGGTCCAGTCCTATTTCTAGTTTACATAAACGATCTATGTCATTTCAATTTTAAAGGTCATGTGACAGCATTTGCCAATGATGCCACCTTAAATTATGAAGGTATTAACTTGGGTGATGTAAAATATGATATTCAGTCTGATTTGTTCAATTTGCGACGTTGGTTTGCTTCCAACAAATTGAGAATAAGTGTAACTAAAACGAAATATATGTGTTATAATTTATGTAACAGGTACAAGTTTAATTGAGTTTTATATTATCATGAAGAAAACTGTCCGATAACTTCATGCAACAGCTGTTTGCCCATTGAACGGGTTTACCAGTTTAAAGTACCTGGAAGTAACCATTGATGAATTCTTAAAGTGGCAACAACATATTGATAGTCTAACAAATAAAATTCGACAAACACAGACAAATTTTTACTTCATCAGAAATAAATGTCCTTTAAATTTCTTTAGGATAATTTATAACGCGTTAGTACATTCCAAACTAAGTTATGGCATTTTTTGTTGTGGTGGCGCTTATTTAAACTCCTTGAAACCTGCGTTTTTTTACAAAAAAGAATTAATCGTGTTATTTTGAAAAAGAACAGATTTGAAAGATCCTTCTCACTTTTTCTTCATTTACGTTTGCTTCCATTGAGGCATCTATATATTTATAAGGTTCTACGGAGTTTTTATACAAGAAGTGGTAACTATGAAATATTTCTGTTCCTGCCTTCTCCCTTTACCCTGCGTAAAAAAGCCAAAGCCCTTACCAAAACCAAATTTGACGTTGTTTAAAAGATGTTTTTTAGCATGTAGGGTACATCTACGTCTACGCAATACCATGCAAGTCACCAGTGGCTTGCATAGTAAGGGTGCATTCACAATAGGAAGTTTCTTACCTTTTACAACAATCAAAAAATTTTATCGCACAGTGCAGTTCGAAGAACCTACTTAATCTTCTCTTCGCCCACTATACGATAAGCATCATATATGTGGGTAAAAGTACTCTTTTGATGAATCCCAGTTTACAATTAGATTGACCCATTACTTCACGGTCGTACTAACCCCAAAAAAGATCATACGTCATGTACGTTGATATTCGAGACACCAGACAGAGAGACGCCATCTAGTGGCGTACCTTGGAAGCTCTCAGTGAAGGTTACCGAGCTGATGAAGGGTGATAAAACGAGTTGTGAATTCCTAGGCGTTGTGCATTAATCCGATATTGTATCAGTTTGATTAATTTTAATGATGACTGAAAATTGTTAATATAAGTAGCAAAATAAAATAGGCTATTTTATATCATATCAGGATGGCATAGGTTTTTAGTCATTTCAGTGGAATAAGCTAGGTATAAGCTGTCTCAATTTGTCTGATAATAAGAGCAAATTGTTGTTTTATTATTATTATTTAGTTTTTCCACTAAATATCTTTCTTTCGGCGTATAAATAATATTTATTATAGCCCTAATGTTTCAAAGATAAGTGAAGATTGGTAAGGGCGTCAAGAAGAGCATGTTTGTTTGCTCCAAGCATTTTCTCCGCAACGACTATATACTGCCATGTAATTAGATAATTTGACTTAATGTTATTCAATTTACTTCATGTATGATCTATATTTTAGCGTTCGTATCCTTAATATCATGCCAAAATGTGCAAAGAATTAAAATTGGCATATTGCTATCCAAATTAAGACGCAACAGCAAAGCTGCGTCGCCTGAATAAAAGTGCAGTGCTTTTTCGAATTTACCAAGAGTATCTACTAATGGTCGTTTAAAATACAGCGATATGTGGGTAAATTCCAACAGTCGAGAAATTTACGGCTGCCCACGTAGCTACGGTTAGAAAGGTTATATGAGGCAACAAGAGCCGTTTGGTACATTTTTCTTGGACGTTGATAGTGTTGACGAGAATCAGTCAATGTTACCAAATACTAATTCATTAGATCAATGCAAATTATTTTATATGCAGTACATAACACTATTATTCAATTCATACTACTTTACATACGACCATGAATTCTTCAATCGAGAAATTTTGTAAATAAATAGGAGAATGGGATTTAGAATTGAAGTTGATGGTATCAATAAGGCTTGATTGTGTGCATTTCCTTCGTGAAGAGGGCAGGGAAAACTATGAAATTCCACAGAATAAATTTTTCGTGAACAATATTATTCTGATGCAAGGCATCATCATCAGGTGTCATTACATTCAGATTCAGATATTTTCTACAATTGGGGGCGGGAAAGGGAAGTTTGAGTAAATAGATTGGAATATGGTAATTTTCGTCATAAATTGTCCAAAATTTGGGAGTAGGGCTTGAAGAGATGTAGTGTTAAGAGTGATTGAAGAGAGTATGTTAATTAAGGGTTTTCTTTGATGATGACGTTGGTTTTAATACCTTTTGTGCTGGCAACTATCTGAGTTTGATGATTCCATTAGGAAAAATCCCCTTACCCCGGCTTTATTCTCTAAATAAGAACTAATTGATTCCAATGGCATACAACTTTGTCCCGATGAAGAGGTTTTCGAAGAAATGTAAGAGGACCAGCCTGTGCTAGAAGGAACTGGGATAGCAGATACAAATTGTAATCAAGGCAGAAGAGGTTTTGCTATCTTTGGGAGCTACGTTTCCCTCTGTGGAAAAGGTAGCCACAGCAGTACAAGCGACACCAGAATTGATTGACAACAATAAACAAGAGATTTTAGGTGCCAGTTGTCAGTGGAATAAATTATTTTTCGGACATTACTGACTGCCATTTAACTCTTACAGCATTTACTGGGTTTGACACTTTTCTCAAACTGGCTTGGTTCATGAAGATATCGACGAAACTATAAAAGAAGCGAAAGGAGAAGAAAACATAATTATTTTAGGAGACTGGAACGCCATCGTCGGCGAAGGTCAAGATGGAAGAATAACTGGAAAATACGGGTTTGGAAACCCAAAGTTTCCCAATCCGTATTTTCCGGAAAGAAACAAAGAAAAACTAGAGGAGAAAGACTGCTGGAGTTCTGCAGACAACATAAGTTAGTGGTCGCCAAAACACTGTTTAAAAATCACAACCGAAGAAGACACACGTGGAAAATGCCAGGAGAGGAAAGAACATTTCACATAGACTACATTTTAGTGAAGCAGAGATTTAGAAACCAAGTGAAGGACTTCAAAAGCTACCCTGGGGCAGACATCGACAACAACTATAATTTAGTGATGATTAAATGCCATCTAAAATTAAAGAAATTGAAGAAAACAAAGAAGAATATATGGAAAGTACAAAAAACTGAAGGAGGCTCAACATCAGCTGGCATTTCAGACAGCTGTAAGAAACGACATAGGAGAAGACCTGAATGAGAAATCAGCGGAAGAGCGTTGGGAAAAATTTAATGTGGACTCTAGGAAGCCGCAAAAGAAGTTTCTGGAAGAAGAAACGGTTCCAAGAAGAAGCCATGGATCACGGAGTCTGAGTGCTGATTCAGTCTTAGTGCTGATTGAAGAGAGAAGAAAATAGAAGAATGCGAAAACTGAAGAAGGGTAGCTTTACTACAAGAGAATAAGGAACGAAATAAGCCGCAAAGCCAGGAAAACTAGAGGGGTGTGGATGAAGAATCTGTGCAAAAATGTAAAATATGCCGTTTCCGTCATGTCAAATCAATGATATTGACATATTTTGAATATTCATTTTAAGATGCCAAATAAAATAAGGCTTTCGAACATGCGGACTTTTTATCATCCGATCTACAGAACAACCTGAGAAAAAACTTCAGGAACAAATGGAACTAGGCAGGCACGTAGCCAGGGGGAGGGGGGACTTCTGGTGCTTCAGCCCCCCCACGGAAAGCCCGCCCCTGTCACACACCTTTACCGTGGCTTACAGGGTACTATGTAGATGAAATTTTTTCCCATAAATGTTCTTCTGATTTTAGCAGTGAACTTAACCAGTGAGAAGAGCACTGGGCACTCTAAAACCAGTGAGAAGAGTATGGGCACTCTAAAAGTAAATACCAAGCACTGGAAATTAAGGGAAGAGATTTGTAGTATGTCTGCAGCGAATGGGCAAGGCTGATTTGTTTCAAGTTACGCAAGACTTAGCCCACCCCGAAGCAAATTTCTGGCTACGTCCCTGGAACTAGGTGATGACTGATTGCCCTGTACCTCAAAGAATTTCGTTTCAGAGCAAATAGAACAATTTGATGACTCGATACCAGATGCCTCAATTAGTTAAATTCCTAAGAATGAATAACATTTTCTGAAATCAGCTAGACCAATCCGGGTAGCAAAAACCACATGTAAGAATAGGTTATTTGAAATGATAACTGAGGTAAATAATTCTTACTCTCAAGAGAGGAAAGATAAGAAAAGGATGAGGCAAGAATGTGAGTCTTCCAATGATCGTCTACAACGTTTAGAAAAGTTGCGTGTGTATTCTTGCATTCCCGGTGGAGATTTGCATTTTACCGAAGAACGCGTATCAAATCATATTCATAGACATTCGTAGTGGGACTGCTGCTTGCATGGTAGGATAGATCTACCACATCCAGAATTTCCGAACCAGTTGGCCAATTATTTCTCCGACGTCATCCATTTTCTAATGAAATTTATAAAACGATTCGAAATTTGAATGCATTTTTTTCAATGGCTTCATTCACTGTAGATCACAATGGAACAATCAACAGTCTAGGAGTTCACAAGTCTAAGGGGTCACAAATTTTATAAAGCAGCTCACCCCACTCAAAATGATGATGGAACATCTGAAAGGCCTCAATATGAACAGATATACCCTTTTGGATATTGAGGCTCTTAGTGCACGCTTAACCCTGCAGAGGGCGCGCGACTAATAGTTACAGGAAAGGTCGCGCGGCGTCTAACAGACGCCAGTGAGGTTTTCAATCCTTAGAAATGACTCCTGATATTTCATCCGGTGATTTTATGCAAATACTTTACGGGGTTCATATTCCATAGTTAAACAATGCATTATTTTATTATTATTTTTATTTCAAACCCATTTTTGTAATTTTTCAGACATAGTTTCACAAAAGCCAAGAGACTAACAGTCAAAGCACACCATGCGTGCGTGTTCTAGACAAATATTATTTCCACATATCTTGCATTTGTACTTAGACTATCTATTTTTATTACGCCCGCATTTGACACATCTTCCTCTTTTAACAGAGGCAATTTCTTTATCTGTTTCACCGACGTTAGATGTGGTAGGGCATACTTCTTCAATTTTCAGCCTTAATTCTCGAGGTAGAGAGGAGTATTGTTTCCGAGTCTGTAAATACTCCATAGTCAATTCTCGGGCTAATGAAATCAGGAATGCACTCCGTACATTTGAGAGAGGACTTGCATTGCTACGAAAAATGATTTGAGAATTTATTCCAGCAACGTTCATCATGCTGTAAAAGACCACCATTGGCCATCTATTTGTTTTTCGTGATATATCATACGAGCTACAGAGCTGGTCCACAGTATCAACTTAGTTAGATTATAAAATTCAATTATCTCTGGTTTATTTCTATTTGACGTGTTAGTACTAGCGTCATTATGCACAGTAGAAATAAGCAAGACATTTTTGTTTTTCTTTGGCACATAGGATCCTAACGTGCATTCATTTTTAAACCCAAATAGACTTGATTCTTTTGCACGAGATTTTGTTTCAGTGAATGCAGGTGGAATCTCTCTTTTATTTTTTCTTATTGTCCCTACAACTGTAACATTCTTTTTTAGTAAAAACTCAGCTAATTCTATGCTTGTAAACCAGTTATCAAACGTAATATTGCGTCCTGACCCATAGATTTGAGAGCTTAGCCGTTTGACGACATCAATAGGACTGTTACTGACGTGGTAAGGGCCCAAAGGTTGCTTGCCAGCATATATTTCAAGATTTGAGGTGTAACACACCCGCGAATCCACAAATGCAAAAATTTTAATGCCATACTTTTTGGGCCTGCTCGGGATATATCGCCTAAATTGGCATCTACCCCGAAACCCCTCAAATTTCTCGTCAATTGTACAATATTCGCCGATGCAATAATGTTTTTGGCAATTGCTTGCAAATTTTTCAAAGACATGTCTAATGGGAGCCAAATTATCTACTCTTTTCCTCTCCTCTCTTGAATGTGTTTCGTCAAACCTCAAGCAATAAAGCAAGAACTTGAACCGCTTGTCAGAGAACACTAGATGACATAATTCGATACCTGTTTTGTCAGTAGACCAAATATTACAGCTATTTGCTCTATTAGCTTTCCTTGCTCCACATAAATAAAGAACACCAAAAAGAGCCTTAATTTCTAAAGCATCGGTAGGTCTCGCATCTCTTTCCCTGCTATAATGCTGTTGAACCTTTGAAATTTTCTGATTTGTGCATTCTACGATGGAAGAAATTATGTCACCGTCAAAAAATAACTCCCGGCATTCTTTTGGAGATTTAGCATTTTTAACTTCACCTTTTACACCCGGTAAATGAATCACAATGTTATGTCGACGAGTACGAACATATTTTGTAGGAGCATTTTTATACCACCGCGAAATTTTGTCTCGTCCAATGAAATATGTGTCCGCTATGTTGCGGTAAGTATCTTCAGAACTCACATCACTGTCAATTGCTTCTTGTTCCGTGTCTGTACTCTCTGTCCTTTCTTCCACAGCATCGTATTCAGAATCACTGGAATTGTCCGAAACATCTGATTCCCCCTCTTGCGCTTCCTGAAGCCACTGATCCACTAACCACCACCCACCACTAGGCCTGGGCGATATATCGATATATCGGAAAGTATCGCGATATTTTAATATATCGCGAATCCGATATTGAGTTTTCAAAATTGACGATATATCGTTGCTCGATAAATATCGTCTTATCGTGTCCCGATAATTTATCGGGGCCCGATATTTTATCGGGGCACGATAATATATCGGGGCACGATAATATACCATGATATCGCGTCCCGATAAAATATCACGATATCGCGCCCCGATAAAATATCACGACATATTATCACGATAAATATCACGATAAAAGATCGTGATATCGGAAAAAGACAGCCGTTGAGTTGGCCTTCGCTTAAGCTGGAGCAAGAACGTTTGAAAACTTACTATTCCGCCATCTGCTAATTCAAATTCTCAACATTTCTCTCTCACTCTCTCTTTCAATTCCAGTGGTCTGGTAGTTTATAGGTGACGTTATGTTCAAATTTTGGAAGGAACTGAAAATAACTGTTTGTAAATTAGTGTATGAATTGTCCGCTGATCTAAATATATCGAAACAAACTCAGCAAACAAACTATTCTACTTGCTAGAATAATGTGATCTTACTTTAGATGAATACCAAAAGTAACTTTCAGTAACATGCATTGTTCTGATTGCTTTACACGTAGTACCTAATGCCCAAATATATTGTATGCCTAAATATATTATTGTCCATTTGATCTACATCGCCAATGCTGACGTCACCACCCGCTTTCAGCTGCCGGTCATTAAAGATACGTTTTCATGTGGGCGTTTTTGCGTTGACGCACACTGCGCCACCAATCAGAAGCGAGCACGCCAACGCAGCCTGCGTTGCCGTCGGAGTTGGTCAACTTTCATCTTTCTGCGTTGACGCAGCTGCGTCAGAGCGAGAAACAACGCATTCTACCTGTCATTTGTTCGTCACGTGATTCTTTCGCTGGATTATCACGTATACCACGGTTTACCACCGTCATATGTTTTGGTGCGTTGCTGCTGGCGCTGCCGGTGACATGAAAACAGGGTATTCTCCTGACGCACAACGCAGCGTCAACGCAACGCAAAAACTGCCACATGAAAACGTAGCTTAAGACGATCAGGGTCATTACATTCCGAAGTGAATTCCTCATAGTCACCCTCTGTTTCATTTCCATCTTCCGGAGGATTTATGAAAATATTAATTTCATTCCTTACGTCTTTTAATCCAAATCTTATTTCTCGGGAAGGATTTCAGTAGTAGTCAGCAGTTTGAGACTAAATTAGGTAAATACATTAGTTTCATTAGCTCACGAAAAAAGTTCTTTCTCTTTAGGAAATAACATATACATTTCGTCTGCGTATGGCTGCCTGCAGGTCTGAATTGCCGTGGGCTCCCGCCCGCAGATAGTGTGCAGTCGAAATGATCAATGTGAGATGTGATGATGATCTGCACCCAATGTGAGTCTGGCTCGCCATCGATATTGTGCCTGTGTGCGGCTGGCCTGCGTTTAGTTTGCGGGCGCATGTCTGCGGCACGGCCGACTTTTGTGTGAGCTGCGATCGAAATCAATATGCTGTGCGTCTCTCTGTCGTTTAAAATTCGCCTGCACAAGCAAGGTGGCTAGTCTGATCACCAACCTGTTCCGGTCAGGCTGCTACGAAGCAAGTCACACACAGTTGGTTCGGGCCATACGGGACAGACATCACGTACCAGTTCTGTTTGCGTCGTATTCCGTAAATACCGTTGATCAACCGTGAAACTTCACCGAGGCTCGGTGGAAAGGTATTTTCTGTTAAATTAATTGCACTGATTATAATTTTTACCTAAAAATTGTTAACAGCATATTTAGGCATTACTACGTGTAAATCAATCAGAACAATGCATGTTACTGAAAGTTACTTTTGGTAATCATCTAAAGTAAGATCACATCATTCTAGCAAGCCGAATAGCTTGTTTTCTGAGTTTGTTGCGATATATTTAGATCAGCGGACAATTCATACACTAATTTACAAACAGTTATTTTCAGTTACTTCCAAAATTTGAACATAACGTCACCTATAAACTACCAGACCACTGGAATTGAAAGAGAGAGTGAGAGAGAAATGTTGAGAAATTGAATTAGCAGATAGCGGAATAGTAAGTTTTCAAACGTTCTTGCTCCAGCTTAAGCGAAGGCCAACTCAACGGCTGTCTTTTTCCGATATCACGATCTTTTATCGTGATATTTATCGTGATAATATATCGGGATATTTTATCGGGGCGCGATATCATGATATTTATCGTGCCCCGATATATTATCGTGCCCCGATATCTTATCGTGCCTCGATATATTATCGGGCCCCGATAAATTATCGTGTCCCGATAAATTATCGTGCCCCGATAAAATATCGGGGCGATAATTTATCGATATTTATCGATATGCTAACATTATCGTATCCCGATATTGAATTATCAATATCGCCCAGTTCTACCCACCACTGCCACCCTCTTCAACTGTGGGGTCCAGTTATCTTTTTTTCTCCATAATAGCCTGATAAAATATTGACCTCATTTTCAGCGCAAATCACTAAAATTACCGTTACTGTAATTGTAGATTTATGGATTCATAAAAATAAATATTAGGAAATAATATTCACCTGAAATTAGTAGCCTGTTTCCAATACCGGAACCACAGAAGAGATAAATTTTCAGATTTCAATGTACAATGTGAATTCCTTCTTCCTAAGTTTCCTTTTCGTGAAAAAATGTCCAATTTTGCAGGAAAAGCTCCCGTTGCACTGCTACAATAAGAAGCGATTGAAAACTTCGTAAGGAGACATCGAACACTCACTTCGATGCCTCAACAGAAACTAAGGATATTATGGCAGTCCCTTTATAGTTACACAACGTTGTGAACAATCTATTCTATGTTACCCATACGCTTGAAAAAAAAGGAAAAATATAGGCACTTTGTGATTACATTAGCGAGAAACTATTACTGAACCGAATAATTCATTTACAAATTCACAGGGACGACAATGTATTACACGGCAACACGGCGCAACCCAAATGGAAGAATATGGATAAAGGTACAGAAAGGGTCGCGCGGCGTCCAAGAGACGCCAGGACGGACCGATCAGAATGAAATCGCTTATCACGTAAAAAATGCCTGAGTGTAAGAAGAATGAACTCCTTCCGATGAAGTGTAATACTAGGAAGGTACACGGAATTTCAAATATAGGTAACCTATTCCCAAAAACAAAAACCACCTTGTTGTGCACCCTGGCGTCTCACAGACGCCACGCGACCCCTGCAGGGTTAAACAATCCTATAAACCATGGTATCAGCGAGAATCTTATTAGTCTTTTGGAACATATTTTGAGATCTGAAAATCCTTTTGTTCGTGGATTCATGATGATGAGGGAAGTAGAAGAAGAAGCAAACTAAGCAATCCTCATCTCTCCGTCTTTTGAAGGTCAATGCTTTGCATTTTTGGGGTTGGCTTTTTCAGCAATATCTGGTTGACACGTATATGAAAGTGGGACATGACCGTATCCAATGGGTTAAAGCAAATTAAAAAAATTACTTGCAGATAGGAATGACTCAATTTTTTAGTGAGTTGGCTGAGAAAAAGAATACTGTTGTTGTTGAAAGGATTATTTTGCCTTCTTCGTTTCCTGGGTGTACACGTCCTCAGTCGTTGCTTTTCATATGAGAGTAAACGTTGGTAAAATGAGGCCCTCATAGTAGCCCCTCGGGCCTTTTCCTGCACTCTTTGTTTCGCGCCTCATCACACGGAACAAAATTTTATGAAAAACAGATTAATTAATTACCACTACTTATACCAAGATTTAAAAAAAAAGTCCTCCGGCGTAGCAAAATCTCCGTCATTATTTGCAATTTATAACAATTTCAAAGTAAAAATTGCGTCATGCCATTTCTTCACCTCTGATTTTTTTCCCATTAAAATGTATAATCCAATATTACAAACATATTAATCCCTGGCTCATGATTACTTTACTTACGATTATTTATGGATTATTTATGTGGTGAATTGAAAGGCAAAAGGTGCGTAGATCGAGAAGTATTGATATAGATACATCATCTCATACGATAGAAATACCACTTAAATATTATCCCCATCGTCTACTAACTTATATAAAAAGAGAAATGAAATACATTTTGCATGACCTAATGAAACCTAGAGCAAAACGGAAAGCGATGATAGAAATTCCTATTTTCCTCTAATCCTTCCAGTTTTACCGATTAAAATAATACAGGATAATTAATTTGGCTGGTTTGGTGGTTAGATCCTACTTCCTTCGCATACCAGTGGCTTAAATCTCAAATCTTATTATTGGTGGTCATTTTTCGGTGTTACTCCAAGACATACTAAGCCGCTGTTTTTAATGAAAACTTGCAACTGTCTAAAACTATTCCCAAAACAAATTGACACAGCACTGTCATCTTGAAGCAAACGCATGCTGAATCTCCACGAAGAAATAGCATCATGGAGGATCTAAGGAGATACGGTAAGAAGAAAGAAGTTTCAATCGAGATACAGGATAATGGCTGATTGATGCATGGAGATACTCAAGAAAAACAAAGGCAGAAGGCACCAGCCGATCAGAAGTGAGAGACGCAGCTGGCTATATATGGCGGCCTTAATGTAAACCATTCGTCCACACCCTGAAGATGATTGCAAAGTTAGCCATCCTATTCATCGGTTTTTGGAATACCAACCCAATGGGAATCCCAAAATTATTTTACTATTTTCGCAGGTTATGCATTCGTCCCATGCACAACACCAACATGGAGAAGTGAATACAAAGGGTCTCCCCAAACTTCTCCTGATTGCAGTAGCTCCTCGATTGGCCAGTGCTACAAGCGTGAAATTCATGCTTTGTCTGCACGGTCGCTTTCCTTAGGTGTTGTCAAAAAGAAAGAAAGTACGGAACAGAGACAGAATACAGTCCACGTGAACAACTTCCGTTTTTCCCTAAACAAGACTCCGATTCGTCTTCCTGTCTCAAGACACCTGCCTATCCGCGCAATTTTCCAGGACACGGCGAGGGGAGTTGAATTCTTGGCGGTTGTAAGGATGACCTTGAAGGGAACCAATCAGAGCGTCCGGCAGCGATAGACGGCACGCCGCATAAAAAACACATAGGTGACCAACGTTGTTTCCATGGATACCCTTCTCCCCCTCCTCGCCATTCGCAGACACGCCGACCCGATCCGAGTGGAACAGCAGACGCAACAGAATTTAGTTCCACTCTCTGGCTTCCATCATTCTAAACAGCGGCGATAACTCATCCGCCACTTCCCAAAGATTTCATTAGGAATTTGAAGTTACATATATATCTTCGACTCGCACCCAGACATCCAAGTAAAAGACAAATGTAAATTTCCTGCAAATAAAAAGACAGTGAGCTACAACTGATGGATGCTATTGATTACGAATTCCTATCCTATCGTACGTTGGAGAAACGGCTGAAATCTCGGGATGATAGCATTTATGAAAACGTTTTCAAATACGCCAAAGTCACAGAATTGTACATTAGTGTCATAAAGGTATTACAAGTGAGAAAGATGCCATGTCCTTATTTTGTATTCCACAATGAATGATAATAAATTAAATTGATGTTCTCAGGGAGAATATTCAGTGAATATAAGATATGAAAAAAGACTTTTAATGCCTGGGTATGGAGAAGGATGCTGGAAAAAGGGTGGATGGAAAGTAAGCCGAAAGAAAAAGTGCTAGAGATGGTAGGACAGGTAAGAAGTAGTTTCCCAATATTAGCATTATGTTTCTTTGGAATAGGAATAAACCGCGAAGGGATTCTGAGCGATATCCTTGTCGGCTGAAGTTCGTAGTAAAGAATGTCGGGGCAGCGCTCGCCGTGTGGACCGAAGTTTGAAACAGATAAAATTGTTAAGATGTGCGGTATTCAAAATGAGCTTGAGATGATAGTTTGTTGTGCTGGCAGCACCCGGGCGGAATTCCCTAAGCGTGGTAATTTTCTTTTCGTGAGACCCGACATTAGAACTAATAAATACGTAAGTTAGTTGTCTGTCTGACTCTCAGCCGAGTACTGTCTTCATTCCTAACCTTTGAGACCGATGCTCATAATAGCATGTGATGGGAGCCTTAGTGAAATTACATCTACGCTAATATGAATGTAATAAAATAATGATTGTGATTCTTCCTACACAATGCATAAAAAATCAATAGAAATAATCAGAGCACAAACGCAGTAGGTTGGAAATTCTCCGATTTAAACTGCTATTGTTTTTGTTACTTAAATAAGTTGCTACTTGAGTTCAAGTAGCGACTTAGAGCATAGGTATTTTGGGTTTAATACTTAACCTTAATTTGCGAGGAATGGATTCCGAGTACATTAGCGATATGAATAACCATGAACAAATTATTTGAAAATTAATGATTATGAAAGACTGAATACCCGCTTCAAAAATCCCGTCTGGTTAATTAATAACGGACTCCCTTATCTCCCAATAAATACTTTCACAGTCATCTCGCGCTATGAGGAAAGGAAGGTTTTCAATGATTTATACAGAGCGAAAAAAATTGGTGAAATGTTGCAGTAAAACACTGTATCCTGTCCTAGTACGAAGTAATACGGATAACAGAGGCTATTTATAGAAACAATAAAATAGATTTCAGATTTTTGAGAAACAATGAAACCCTGTGAACAGGACGCCTTAGTAGCGTAACTGGTAGGACACGCGTTCAGAAATAAGGGGGAAAATCAGGGCCCCGATCTAGGCAAATATCTTTTTTCTGTTGGATATCCTCCCTGTGAGAAATTTCCTTTTCTCTGTGACAAAAATTTGCTAAAATATGACTAAAAATGACTTCTCTGATTAATGACCCCAAAGAACGAACACCGATACTCTGAAAGGAAACCATTTGCGAAAATGGCAAAGTTGGCGAAAGTTCATCTTCAAAAAACTATAGGTAATTCACATGGAAAAACAATATTTTATGATCAACGCTTGCGTTATCAAGATGCGTCATTCGACTCCAGAAGACTTATTAATGTCCACCGGTAATACAAACAACAGCTGACAATTATTAAAATTCAAAATGACGAGACAGATATGCCACACTCTGTTTATTTCTTACTTACCGTGCGATAAAAGTGATCTTCATATCTGAAATGATCAGGACAAAAGCTAAAGGAGAAAGTACAAGGAACTGCAAAAAATAAAATTCGTGGAAAAGCCTACAATGGTAAACTATGCCATGTTTATTTATTACTGCGTCATGGATTCTGAACTTGAAACTTTCAATAGAACGCGAGATGAAAACTCTAGTAATCTGTCTTTGCTTGTTCAGCTTGGTCTAAGTGCAGTGTTTAAAAGTATGTGAGTAACGTTTCTGAAGTGCTTGAAAAAAAATTACCAATCATTCACCGCATTATAGAATTAAAATAAAAATGTGTTTTCAATGTAATAAAATCAAAGTTTATTCATATGCAAAAGTCCAAGACCTGTCTCATATTACAACGCCGAAATGACTGTTTCCCATTGAAGTGCATTACGCAGAAAAAATACTGAAAATTATTTGCAAAGACCACAGACGGTATGTATCGATTACATTAGATAAAGGCGGATTAGTTACACAATCTCACTTAGCATATGAAGCTAAATCCCGAAGCAATGGCAAGACAAGGCAATTGGGCGAGTTTTTCTCATATCAGGACAGCTCATGAGTATCAAGCTATAAAACATTATTTTATCAGAAAAATTTTCTCGAAGGGATTCAATAATGACCTACCAAGTCCTGCACTGTATGTTAAAAAATCCCATATGAGTAGGAATATAAGTTAATTCCAAACACACAAAACCTTACTCGAAAACACCAGCCAACTAGATGACAAAATATCATACGTTCACGACTAGATATAATATGAATACGGAGTTGGAAATCTAGAAATACGCTCGAGGGTAATGTAATAGTTCTCATTAAAACACGACGACGACTCCTAAACTCATTTTTTAACACATTACATTCGCCAAGAATGGCAGTTATATACTGGAGTTCGGCATTTTGTCTCATTTATCCAGGTACATGAATTATTTACAATGAAGTGAATGTTAATTTTTTTTTATTCATGCTGACCGAGAGATATTGCTACTCTTGAATATAGCCACCGAATAACAATCAATTAAAATATTTAAAGCACGAACACAGAAGGTAGGAATTCAAGTGAATTTTACCTGTCAGCAATTTTAAACATAAGGTGTCTGCTATGTTCGAAGGCGTGGCTCACAAGTAAATTATCAATGTGAAAGATTAAAAGATGCTCTGAAAATCATAAATTTAAATGTGGCCTCAGATAAAAAATACTCTGAAATACAAAAAGGACATTGCAGGACATTACGATCCCGAGAGTATGGATTGAAATCGCAAAGGTCACATCACTAACGTGTTTCCTTTGTCGGCTTTCATGAAAATTAAATTGAAATTTTCGCCAGAGGCTTTTATGCTAGTGATCAGTTTATTTATCCGAATACGCGGGTGGGGATAGGGTTTTACAGAGGTTATTTGTGTTATGTCCGCTATTTCCTGTTTCTTGCCTAGAGACTTGTCTTTTTCACGAAAGCCGACAAAGGAAACACGTTAGCGATTCTAAATAAAGCCGATTATGTGACCAAGTGCGAAAAGTTTATTTCCGAAAACTGCTTCACCACACTGAATAAAGACCCGACAAACAGTTGTCAACAATCCCTCAAGTCCAAATTGAACAACTGCACTGCACTTGGTTACATTAATGAATTTGTGAACTCATTCTTAAGTTATTATCCTACCTATAAAAATACAATAATCCTTGGTGACTTTAATGCTGATATGCTCTCTCTGAGTTCTTACAGCAATCAACTAAAAGACTTCTTGTATTGTAATAACCTACATTTGGTCTCCGACCAAGCCACTCACCACACTATTAACAGCCATACCTGCCTCGACCTTTGCATTGTGGATGATTTGGACAAAGCATCCTCCTTTTCACAAACTCCTGTTCCATTCCTATCTACCCATGACCAGATATCCATTTCCTACCAATTCGTATTCCCATCACCAAAACGTCCACCCTTTACTTTTCGTGACTTTAAAAAATTCAACGAAGAAAGATTCCTTGATGACCTCTCCACCGCTGACTGGATCAAAGTGTATCAGGCCAATAACATCGACTCCAAACTAAAAATATTCAATGAAAATCTTCTGAATTGCTTTAACCTTCACGCTCCTGTGAGAACATGTCAACCTAAGGTCCCTACCACTCCCTGGCTGACCAAGGAAATCTCTGCGAAAATGAGGGAACGAAATCGTATACGCCGTGCATTCATTCGTTCCAACAACCCAATTTTATACGCTCAATTTACAAAGTTAAGGAACCAGACGAAACATTTGATCAACGATTCCAAACGCAAATACTATGCCAACGCTCTCTCTGGCATTAAAGATTCCAAGCGAGTATGGAAAGAACTAAGGAATCTAGGTCTTGTACGTCACCGACAAAACTCTCTTGCACAAAATATTACCGTCAATCAAATCAATCTCTACTTCTCTACTATTGCCCACACAGGCCTTAGCAGCTCCTCTCTTCTTCCTACCCTACCCCCTACATCTAATACTCTCGTCCCTTTCAGCGACTCAAATTTCTATTTTGAAATTATCAACACTGATACCCTCAATAAATTCATTTTCCGCTCAAGATCGAATTCCACCGGGGTAGGCAAAATATCTCACAGAATGTTGAGAATCTCCTATTGTATCACAATGCCTATAATCCTTTATTTGTTTAATTTTTCACTACTATCCTCCAAATGTCCTACCCTTTGGAAATCGTCTCTTATAACACCTATAAAAAAGATCAAAAATCCAGTGAATCCGTCAGACTACAGACCAATATCCATCTTATGCAACATTTCTAAAGCGCTAGAACGCATTGTTCATTCCCAAGTTGAGTATTTTCTCGCTCAAAACAATAAATTTGACCAATTTCAATCTGGATTTCGTCGCGGTTTTTCCACCCAGTCTGCGCTTCTGAAAATCACCGATGACATTAGAAGTTCGTTTGACAAGAGAATGGTGACGATACTCGTATTATTTGACTTCAGCAAGGCCTTCGATCGGGTAGACCATGCTATTTTACTTGAGAAAATGAGGAAGTTGAATTTCTCCTCTTCGGTCCTCAACTGGTTTCATTCTTATCTGTCTGACCGTCGACAGGCCGTAAAGGACACTTACGGGAACATTTCCAGCTGGACTACAGTCCTCTGTGGAGTGCCGCAAGATTCCGTACTTGGTCCCCTGCTCTTTTCCATTTTCATTAATGACCTTCCACGCGACTTAAAGCACACGAAGTACATGCTTTACGCAGACGACCTGCAAATGTATCGTCATTGTTTCCCCAACGAAATTGACGACTCAGTCAAAAAAATGAACGATGATATTAAAGTTATTTCTGTATGGTCCCAGCAAAACAACTTTGTTCTAAACTCAAGTAA
This sequence comes from Platycnemis pennipes, assembly GCA_933228895.1. Classification (NCBI taxonomy): domain Eukaryota; kingdom Metazoa; phylum Arthropoda; class Insecta; order Odonata; family Platycnemididae; genus Platycnemis; species Platycnemis pennipes. The sequence continues at coordinate 374,873 of OW121851.1, forward strand.
GACCAAAGCAATAATTATTGGTAGTCCTAAGATGACAAATCGCTTGCCCTATGAAAATGTATCTCAAATCTGTGTCGACGGCACCCTTATTCCCTATTCAAACTCTGTTCGAAATCTAGGTATCACCATGAGCTCAAGTCTGTCTTGGAACATTCATGTTAACAATATTTCTCGCAAAATCAACACAATCTTACACCAGCTCAAAGTGCATTCAAAATTTCTTCCCCAACACACTAGGAAAATGCTTATTTCATCGTTAGTTTTCCCCACTATTGATTACTGTTGCCTTGTTTACAATGACCTGAATGAAGAAGATAACACCACACTACACCGGGCTCTAAATTCATGCATCAGGTTTATTTTTAATCTTCGTAGAGATGCCCACTTGACCCCCTATTACAATGAACTTCGATGGCTTAATGTTAAGACCCGAAGGAAATACTTCCTCGGGTGCTTCTTGTACTCCCTGTTCAAAGAAAAATCTCCTAAATATCTTTTCGACATGTTTGCTGCCAAACCTTCCACTAGAGAGATGTGTACCAGATGTGATCCTGAGTTTTTATATTTTCCTGGTCATCGCTCAACGAAGTTCCAAAATTCATTTATAGTTACTCCGTGTCATCTCTGGAACACCTTGCCCAAAAGCATAAAAAAACTGTTCTTCCATTGCTAGCTTTAAGATGAAATATTATGAAATGTTACTCTCTGATCACTAAATGTCATATTCATATCCTGAAAATCAAGAAATGTATGCATATGTAATTTGTTATACGATGTCCTAACGATGTCGCATTTGTCCTTTTTACATGCCAATTGTTATAATTTATATTTAATTTGTCACAGCTTGTATATTGTATGGATTGTCTGATTTATTTCTTTTTTGTTGCTCGTTTAACTACGTACATTGTCTTTTGTCCTTAAGGGGCACAGCCCTGGGACAATTAATAATAAACATTCATTCATTCACTTCTCCCCTCGAGGGAAAAATGGCGCTTAGTGAGAATGAGCCCCCTGCCTCCAACAATGTTTGGACTTCCAAAAACACATAAACCGGGAATCCCTATTAGACCCGTTGTTTCCCACGTTTCTGCACCTTCTCATCTGTTGCCGACGAAGCTGAATATTCTCCTGAGGAATTTCTCCCCATTCAAGTCAACGTATGGAATTGAGAGCTCTACGGACCTTGCCAACAAACTAGTAAATGCCAAACCCCCCTTAAATGGGAAACTTGTGTCCTTTGATGTGTGTAATCTGTTTACGTTAGTTCCGGCCAAGGAAGCCATCAGTATAGCCAACTCATGGTTCAAAAGAGCGAAGTGCGGAGAAGATATTACCAACGATTACCATCAATTTTTAACCTTGTGTAGTGAACAGAACTATTTCCTGTTCAACGGGAGCTATTATAAACAAGAACACGGACTCCGTATGGGTTCACCGCTCTCTCCTATGCTCGCAGATATGTTCATGGACTATCTGGAAAACAATATATTTAATTCAAACCACCCACTTGTAAAGAACGTTGTATAGTAATGTTGATGACGTTATTTGTTTGTGGACATGTAGCAGAACACAACTTGAACAGTTCTTAGCCTATTTAAACTCCCAGCACAAAGTAATTAAATTTACCTTGGAATTAGGCCAACGCAAAATACAATATTTACACCTAACAATTTATATGGATAAAAATCAACACACATTTGCAATTTACCGTAAGGACACATATTCCGATGTAATTATCCCGAATAATTCTTTCCACCATCACACTCATAAATTTGCAGCCATCAACTCCATGCTAAATCTGTTAATATCCATCCCCCTCTCGGAATTCTTCTTTCAGGAAGATATTAAAACAACAAAAACGATTGCCCAAGGAAACGGGTACTGCAACGATACGGTTCAGAAACTACTAGATAAGAAACTAAGATATAAAAGCATTTCACTCGTGTCATCACTACATAGATAATCCTCAGACAAGCCTAACAAATGGTGTAAACTCCCATTTTTAGGTACTATTACCCACAAAATAGCTAGACACATTCCTGGTGACCGACTCAGAATTGGCTACTATAATCCGGTAACCGTAGAAAGATTTCTTTTCGACTCCAAGGACAAGATTGATAGTTCCGAAAAATGTGGTGTGTATCTACTAGAGTGTGATGATTGTAATGGTGTTTATGTTGGACAAACAGGTCGTATATTCACCGTCAGATCAAAAGAACACAAGAAATATTTATTAAATAATGACCCAAAATCCGGGTTTGTAAAACATCTTATTGAGGCTGGACATCATTGTAATTTTTCACCCAAGATTTTATATATACATGACAAAGGGTTTAAAGTGGATTTTTTTAGAGAATTTTGAAATTGCTAAGAGGCATGGTGTTCCTAATGTATTGGTTTTAAATGACTCTTCCGAATTTAAATGTTCTCCTTTCTCCTCTGTGTTGCACCATGACCGTCCGCTGCCCCTTCCTCTTCACCTTGACCATCGGTGATCAGCAATACCCTCCCCACATATTCTCCCACCCTCCCCCCCCCCCCCTCCCGGTCCCCGTTCTCCCCCACTACCCTACGTAAACCCAATTTGATCCAACATTGCCGATCCAGTGGCTCTTCCCTCCCTCAACCACTTCTCACCTAACCCCCACACCAAGGAATTTCGTATATAGTATGTGACTTGCACTCCCAGACACTTCGGAGATTGTACCCCTAATGATGACGTCATAACGTCGAAACCGATTGGGATACAATAAATTCGTTGAATGAGTACAAAGTGAATCATTCCTCCCATCAATTAATACTTTATCCTGTCACACAAAAGGACGAGAACTGATTGGGAAATGGAGCTGAGCGAATAACTGAATATCGACTACGAGGTCAATGCAATATAAATCAATTGTTAAGGAATTAGTTCGCGAAACTAAACTCATCCATTAAAACAAATTAATTCCAAGACGGTAGAATGTGAAGACACGCGACTGCACTTTCAAGTTCAGTTTCTTAACATCAATCGTTTAATCTCGGATGTACAGCGGCGGAAAAAATTAACGCAAATTTTTTTGCGCGCCAATGCGACATTCGCTGGAACTTCTAGGAATAGTGAACAACTGGCAACTCCGGGAAAAGAAGGCATCAACCGCGAGTGTTTGAAATCCACAAGACAAGTCACTTAAGTCAGAACCTAAAGCTTGCAAATAAATAACCTCCTCTTTGAAATAACCTCTCAAATTCTCTCGCAGTGTGAAATTCTCTCGCGCGTTCTCTCGTAGCGCTCGTTGTTTTCATTTCTGTTATAAATCTATATTTACGGTATTTAATGAAGGAGTGGTTAACTGCTATTATTATCCAGTCCATCTCTAATAGGTGCCGACTTCTTTATATGCTAAGGTCAAATTAAGGACATTTACTGTGATCGACTTTCCAAGGATCTTTTTATATGATGCGCCCCTTGTCTTTTTTGCTGGGAATTTTAAATAAAACTGTCGCAGGGAGAAATACTGATTGTCAGATACTAAATAAGGCACAAATTAAAATACATAAGCCTATTTTTCGCCGGTTTCAATCTGCGGAACAAGAACCGTATAAATTTTTAAATGGATCATGATATACTATTCAATAATCCTTTGACTGTCGAGAATGAAGATGAGAAGATACCTGAAGATACCATTTCCGAAATTACATACGCGCATAAATACCTAATTAGGTATTTTCCGATTTGTCTTTTATCTAATAACGGAGATCCGGGACCACTTGAACATTGTGGCAACTTCAAGCGCAATTCACTTAACAAATTTTTAGTATTGAAAAAACCCTTTATCATTACTTATCAATAGATAATAAACATCGCATTGACACATGAATTTATAATTTTTAGTAGCCGTGACTACGACGACGTAGTAAAAATATTTTAAAAAGTAACTAGTATTTCCTTTCTCTGTAATTTTTGCGTTTAGTGAGAAATGTTCGGATTAAATGTAATAGCTGCATAATTAACCCTTAATTAGTGATCTACTTATATAACCAGCATTTGAGAGGTCGGGGTTCGAATTTTGGTGAAGAAAAATAACTTTTAATGGGATTTTTTTCATAATAGGGAAATGAATGAATGAGAGATGCCGTTGCAACGACTCGCAGATGATCTGAGATCGGGATATACCAGTGGAATGAACATCGACACGAAAAATATCATTTGAGGTAACCAGAATTTGAATATCAATTTCCTATTTGCCAGTAACATCACCAATCAATTAATGTTCAAGGCCAATATCAGCAGAGGTATGGATCCTAATTCCACTCCAATTAATTTAGTGAGACTAATTCTTCCAAACTCTGAAAAAATAAAAGATTCATTTTCATTTGGGACGTAGTCTGCCGTTGATGACCGAGTATTGGCCGGCCGTGGTAGTCAGGTTGGTAGCGCGTTGGCCTGGCAAACTAAACGTCGCTGGTTCGAATCCAGCCCAAGGGATCAATATTTTATTAGCCCGAAAATTAGAATCTCAGCTTCCTCGGTGCGATGCAAACTAAGATAAAATAAATCTTCATGCAATTGGAACATCTAATACTCAAGGAAAAAGGGTATTTTTTCCGTGTGTGGTTGACGATATCGCTTATGCCTAACATCGAGGTTCAGAGCCCAATAGGTCATCTCACGGGAAAGAAGTGGCTTTTGACTAATTTTTCCATCTCACAAGTATTTGACGGGGCCTTCTCGCATTCTCGAACCTCAAAGGGCTTTTCCCCTCCAGATTAACAACAGCAAACCACTTGGAGCGTTGGAGCTTCCCTCAAGCTTATGCGTGACTTGAGGTTCGTGTCGATAGTGGGCCAGAGTAGACTTCGTTAGAAGATTTATTTCACAGCTGTCATGCTACTGCAGGCATGCACTTTCTTAGGGTAAAGACAACCACATTGGTCTTACAGTATGCCACATATTTCTCCCCAGAGAAGGAAACAGCTGAAGGGGATTTTACAGGTAAACTTTATTGTAGCGAAATTGCCCGGTGAATGGATGTAACTATCACCCTCATCAAAACAAGTTGGGAGAAGACGCATACTGTTGAGAGGAAAGATCGATAAGGAAGGCTACGAAACACCATCACCGATGAGGATGAACGGCTATTTCAATAGATTTGGGAAAACTCCTTCACTTCGGTAACTGTGGTCCGGATAGAGACGAGCTCCCCGCGACCTGAAGAACTGCACGAAGTCCCCTTTCGAAACTCAATATCTGCCTAAGACGCGCTGCAGCCAAGGTGGTGTTAGCTCTTGTGCACCTAGGCAAATGTAAGCGTTGGGCAAGGTTAAGAATGTTGGACTTGAGTTCTTTTTTCCGATGAGAAAACATTCAATTAGTTATTTCATTGTCTCGTATTCCTCTTCGGGGCTGATACCTGTTTATCAGCCAAACAACGCCCGTTTTTCTCACAGATACATTTGGGAACGACCCAGGAGCATCATTCTGCACTGTTGTTCGCCGTCTTTCGTTCGCGGCGGACGGTGTACGGTCTATCAAATGACATCCACCATTCTCCAAGTAAACGGGAACTACATTTGACGTCCGCGGTAGCGCTTGCCACCGCTTTTAGGTGTTCACCTCACCGTCGGGTGCTGTCGTTCCGGATGAACGCCCGTGATAGTGTGCCAAATACATATATGCTCCCACGAGTCAAGAGCAGTCCGAAAGAAAAAGCTCATAGGGCTTTGGAGTGAATTTTTCGATGCGTAATTGAGTCGCGGGCGTCAACAATGCATATAGAATATCATCAGCGTTCGCACAAGTGCCTTTTGGTGTTATTTCCCCTTCAATACCCTGGATTAGCCGATTGCAGGGAGTCCCTCCTTATCCGTCACATTAGGTTTTGCAAAACTTCGTCGTAAATTGGTACGACGGAAACGAATCACCATTTTCCGTACGCGCTTCATTCATAGTTTATTATTACGTTATTTCACAGGTGTTATCTAAATGCTCCTTTGTATAGGTATGAGAAAATTTATTTCACTGTGAACGTATCAATGAAAGGTGCGATTTAAAAGACTAAAAATAAGCATTTTAAAATATCTATAATTTATTATGTATTTTTCTTATTGAATGTCATGATAGAAGAGCATCTGTGAGATACTAGGGCCACGGTGCCCAGAGTTGTCATTGGGATTGAAAATACGGAGACACGTTCTCGAGCGAAAAGGATACGTTTATTCGGCGAGCTTCCGTGCGCTCGCGAGTCAAGAGATCGCGTCCACACGCCAGCAGACCCGCAAACCACAACTGGAGACACCGAAAAATGCACAACCATGCAGCGGCACTCCTTGCCGCTAAATGGGGCAGCGACCGCCTTTCGAACCGTCCGCTCAAGGCTCCCCAAGGCGGGTAAGAAACCCATTTCGGTGGACGACCTTATCATTGAGTGTCTAGGGGGAGGGTTCGGAGCTCGGCCACTACGACCCCAACCCCTTCCTGTGCACGCCTTTGATTCGCCTAACTTCTAATAAGGGTAGGGTTGACGAAGTGTACCGAACAGTAAAAAATGCTTTGGAAAATCAGATAGAGATGTCGGAGTACCGGATCTCTTGAATAAGCATGGTGGTGTAAAGAGGGGACCCTCTGTCTCAAGTATGCTGCCATAGGAGCGGCCGGTTCACGCCGGGTCAATCCAAATCCAAAACGTTACTAGTTAAAATACACTCATAAAAGTTAAAATTACTGAACACATTGGCAAAATTAGTTTTACTTAAAGGACACTTGTAATACCTAATGCTGTGGAAAATGGCACTTCTCGAGTGAAAAAGTGAATATTTAAAAATAGCATTGGCATGTATTAATACGCAATAATTTCTTTGATCCCCACATACGTTGTTTTATGATCAACTATTACCTCTATTTCCAAAATAAGAAGAAAAATTGATTTGGACACGCGTATAGCATACGCATATCTCACTGAAAATCTAGAAAATAACGCTGAAAAACTAAAACCAGAATGAATGACGATTTCAAGAGGTTTTCTTTTTTATTTGGGTCCTTCACTCTGGCCAGTAATCGATATTAAATTCGCAAATATGGCAGATGGACCCGAAAGCTGAGTTTTAGTGAAATAGCTTTCTTCCGCTCTGCACATAACATACATGAAAAATCAGGATAGTGCATTAAATCGAGTGATAAAGGCCATCAGAGATACGGTCAACTGCCTGCTTTCAAAAATAGGAGTTCACTGAATGAGAAAGTCAATCAACATGAATATCAGACGACGGGCAGGAATTGAGAAGCAAGTGGGGCAGAAAACCCAAGTCAAATATCACATTCAGCGAGCAACCCAATGGCTGGGTTTAGAGGTGAAGTAAATGACCTATTAATTTTCTAATCCCTACCATGTATAAAATTTACGCATGTAGGGTATTTTATTCTTTGAGAAGTTTTCATGACAGAACAATCGCATCACAAATATTTAGTTGGGAGTTAAAAGAGGCGTCACCCAGATTTGAACTCAGGAGCCTTCAGTTCGTCGACGAATAATCGTACCACTGGGCTACTACGACCATTGTGATTGGCAGCGTTATGTTGGGCTTCATATTCACAGAAAAAGTCAAATTAAACGATCCATTTGTAGCCGTGACTAAATGAGGACTCCTGATTTATTGAAGGAAATCAGCTTTTCAGCATCATTACAAACTTGGCAAATACGTAAGCTTGAACTAAGAAGTCAAAATATTTGTAAAATCCTTTCTTTCGACTTCTTAAGCGCTGGAAATCAAGTATCCAATTTGGGTATCGTCAATATTTTTGAAGAAAAGTTTTACTCGCTTTTGATAGATGGATTCTTTTGATGAGAATTATTTTCCACGTCTTTAGATTCCTATTATCCAGTTTCCTGTATTTACACGTAAAAGTTGTCAGGTAATACGCTAAAATGTTAATTTGAATGTTTGATATTCCTCCACATAAACGATCTAGCTAGTCAACCTAGCCTCCAGCAGTAGAATTATAACGAAATAAAAACGACATTCATCCATAACCCTTTGGATATTTTAGTTTGATAATATCTCGAGCAAACAAACAAGCTGCATCCTTACGATAAATTCACTTATCGTGTAAATTCATTAATTTTAAACCGAGAAAAATATTTCAAAAGATGTCAACGCATGAAATAAATAGCAAGTATCATTATATAAATTATAATAACTTTGGAACATGAACTGGCTACTGGGTGAGAGTGGTGGAGATCCATCATATTAACTCCAGGGATCTCTTGCGAATGTAGACATTAAATGTATGCCTATTGCGTCATTGTGTAAAAACTATTGGCATCCTTATGAGGTTTGAATATTCACGGTGTTGAACGGCCACATAGGCCGCATTTAGACACCAAACACTCTTGCGTTAATTATTTCCGCCACTGTACGTTAATTTCGAACAGAACGAAAGGGAAACAGAATTCAAATCGTGACAAAGCGTAAACGGTCAAGAAGCTAGATTGCCAAGAATCGCCTGAGATAATTCCAGAGACTCGAAATAATCTTTGAGACTTACGGCGTGAGTCACGGGTTTGGGAGGACAACATGGCATCGACCAGAAGTGGCAAAATCACAAGGAAAAATGTGGAAAATTAATGTAAAAATGAAAACAATCGGGAATAGAAAACTTTGGCGATGAAGTGGACTTACCATTTATCTACTGAAGAGCGGTCCTCTCAGCCAGTTTCGTAAATTCCCGGTTTTCCTTCACTAAGGCACAGGTCATCGATGACAAAGATTTTAAGGTCGCACGTAACTCGAAAAACTTCTTCCTGTAATAATTTCAAGCCATTAACAGATAGATTTGACCGACTTCGAGTCCTGTGAAGAGAAAAGCAAATATATATGCGTCCCGCGAGCACGCAAGTATTGCAGTCCGAGATAAAATTCCTACATAATACTCTGCAAGCCACCGCAGTGGTATATTGTAGGGGGTGAACCATTGGGAGGCATGCAATTAAAATGAGGGAGAACAACATTACACTTGTTGCCTTGCTTGAATTCAATGTTTACATGCAACAGATGAGCACAGTGGTACCATTCCGAAGAGAAATTTAAATCTTATATACTTGCAGTTGTAATGTTACCAATTAATGGGAAGGTAGTTTGTTGATTGATCGCCAAAGCCTTAGAAACATTGGTTACTTACTAGATATGAATTCTATGAACATAGAAGATGGTTAGCTGGAAGGGAAAGAAGACGTGCGAGGAAGTCTGACGAAGAATACGAAACTAGTTCAAGAAATGCGAAGTGTGCAGACATTGAAAGTGCGGGATAAAGAGATGAAAAAACAAACCACAGAATGTTTGAAGAATAAGGTGGAGAAAGGAGAATAGCAGTGGTAAGAGCTAATCTTACGGAAAGGAGAAAAGACCTATTGTAGAAAACATACATTTGTTCAAAAATGTTTTAATATTTTGTCAATGAAACCCAAATTGACAGAGGAGGCCTAGTCGCGGAAAGAGAATTTTGTAAAGAGAGGATATGGCTATTTGAAAGGAGAAGATGACATGGCGATGGTATTAAACTAGTGTAACAAATACGAATGATTCAGACAGTGCAAGTGCGGAACAGCCTCGAACCCGTGCGGACAGCTGATCGTATGCGAGGAGGGAGGATAGGGGGCAGACAATGGAAGGAGGGAGACAGCGAAGTGAGGGGAGGCACGATTAGGAGGGGGGAGGGAAATCAGGAGGGGGAGGAGGGGCAGGCGAGTCGTAGTTCAAAGTGATCGAATGGAGGTTCAGCTCCGTCCCGTTTGCACTGCGATTTACACAACGACTTCAATAAAACGTTAAGTGACGTGCAACACCCACCTCAAAGATGTTGTCTGCACGCTACATGAATCCTGAGTCTCGTCGATGATCCGGCGCGAAGGAACAGCTGCTTTGGGTGTGCAAAGAAGGTTTTAACGAGCCTTTTCCCTCACACGATACACCACAATTCCGGCACCTTTCACTTTCAGCAGTGGACTGCACCCGACCCACTCCCGTCCAGTCTACACTACCGCTAGCAAGGGTCCGTTCGCCAACCACACCGACACTCAAGCGACGCAACGGCGGGAACGCCTTAGACCCTCTTAAGATAAGAAAAATTCAATTTCTTCATGGAGGTGATTTTCAGCACGTGTTTCAGGGCCGTATTTACCACATCGCGTACCCGGGGCCTCGCGAGAGATGAATTGTAAATATATTAGTAAAAGACTGTAACATCGGGGCCCTCATTCTAGATTACGCCGGGGGCCTCAGAGGTCGTAAATGACGTGTTTGCCCAAGATAACAATGCAGTGGCAATTTGTTTTGTGATTCATGAGTTCGGACAATTGGAAGTTTTCATTGGAAACAGCACCTTACTATGGTTTGTAACACCACCGAAAAGTGACTACTAATAATGCGAATTGGAATCTAAACCCTGGGAAAATGAATAAAGTAGGATTTACATCTACATCGACATAATAGCCTTCAAGCCACAGTAGAGGTGGGTGGCAGGTTAAAATTCTCTATAAACATGCATATCAAATCTATACTACATATCATGCATAAATAAGGATTAGTAGTAATAGAATAGTCTAAACTTTGCAATTTTTAATAAATATAAAAATTGCAAAAAAGGCACGCAACATAATGCTGATCGTTGGGTTAACTAAAGGTCCTTATACAAGCAACGGCCTAAGCTATCCATTGATTCACTCGTATTGGACATATTTACCGCTAATCATATCCCTAATTGCATGAGGGAAAAAGAACATTTTGAATCAGTCAGTAAGGCAATCAATTTCTCTAATTTTGTGATTATGGTCCAGTCTACCATTGTAAGTTGGGGTTCGCAAATAATTTTTAACGTCATCACTGAAAATATTACCATGGAGGTTATTTAAGAGATTAAGTCTAAATTTCAACTTACGATCTGACAATGATTCCGAATTTAATTCATTTAATAGACTGCTTACGTTAACATGGTTATCTCACCGTCACTTTACAAATCTTGCCTATCTTCACTGCACACGTTCAAGTTCATAGGTAGGAAGAATTATTTTAAGGTGCTTCTAAGGTCAAGGTCATTTCGCACCTTAACTTAACCAGATTAAAAGCAAGCGTTAAAAATGTAATACTCGGTAAGTGTAGAGGAATGCTTAGGTCATATTAACATGGCATATGTATTGGTCATAGTAACATGGCAAAAGAGTTACATTTAGGCTATTAGGCAATGTGTCTTCCTGGGCCACAAATTTTGGGTCGTTAATTCAATTCATGGAGAAATTTAAGAACGCGATCGATAAGATTACGATTGTCGCCCAACAACTTGCTCAGATCCCCACATATTTTGTGGCGTTCGCGTTGCATCCAATATTTCACACAGTCGACAAGCAGAGGTTAAACGGCAGTTACAGCTATCGCATTTGGGTGCGTCCTTCTCGGGGGTAACGAAATACGAATGCTGTAATGTCCTATTCTTAGCCTGGTGACGATGACTTCTTCCCGTCGGCTATCCCTGACCGAGGACGTCCAAGATGTTACCTACATATTCTTTTATTTCCCTGAGTTTATTCGACGAGTTTCCCTGAGTTTGTCGCCCAAGAAGCGAGAACTGATTTTTTTCAAGACGTGGAGCTCAGTAAACCTAACAAAGTGAGAGTCAGTCGAACCTAAGTCGCTTTTCTGGAAGGAATTATTAGGAGTGTTATTTTGTTCTTACGAACATTTTAGTCTTTCACTTTATATTACTTCCTCCGTAAGTGCTTCGTTCCGCAAGCTGTGCGGTTCAAATCGCTGAATATTTGTGTTTATCAGAGTTGCTACTCATCTACCATCAATTATGGTGTGTGCAGGAGAGAAAAGGCTGGAGGAGTTGAGTGATGAACTGGCTGAGGACGTCTTGCTTGAAAGGCAAGTGATGAAAGTGCTTTGAGTTCTGATGGTGACAGTGAGAATGACATAAACGATCACTCCGAAGTTGACGCGTTGTTATAATGTGATTTGGATGAGGACGAAACTTCGTATTATGCTTGGAAGGAAATTTCCAATTATTAAGAAAAAAGAGACATTTTCATTGGTAATACCCGTCCACAGGGCAAAGCAAATAATTCGGAAAGCATTGAAGATATTTTTGAAATTTTCTTTGATTTCGAGTTAGTAGGAATGATTGTAGAGGAAACTAACTGTTATGCAGATCAATTAGTAAAACAAACAATAGAACTTTTTCTGTTGTACAACAATAAGTGTCATGCCTCCATAAACAAGACAATAAGCTTCCAAGACTAACTGAAAGTCATTTCATAAAAAGAATACCTCCTAAAGGTAATAAGACCAGACCTCAAAGACACTGTGCAGCCTGTACCAAACACAGGAATAGGAAAGAGACTGTTTGTTGCTGCAAGCCTTGTGACACCGGAATATGCTTCGATTGCTTTAAGAAATACCACACCTAGCAGAATTTGTAAGGTGATGTACTTTTACTGTATTTTTTATCACTCAAAAGATTTTCAACACTAATTTTTCGTTCTGAATAACTTTTAGAATGGGCATATAATAAAAAGGACTCTTTCGAAAGATTTCCAATTCTGATCAGTATTTTATATAAGACGACGACCGCTATACGAGCTCGGCTAACCAGCGGTGGCCTTGGAAATGGCTGAAACCAACATCTCAAGATGTTCAAGGGCGGATCCAGGATTTTTTTCTGGTGGGGGGCACAGGGGTCTGACGGGCAAACGGTCTTCTCATATTTGGGATTAAAAAACAACATACAACAATTACTCTACGAAATATACTCTTTGTTTTAATATAAAGGTTATTAATATGAAAATATTATTAAGTTACATATATAATAACGACAGTTTTCTTTTATGTTTCCTGCTGAAGATGTCCAGTACTTCAATAACGTTCATTTTTGACACAATGTCTTGATGGATATGCATTAAAGCCAGTCCATTCAAACGATCTTCTGTCATTCTGCTGCGAAGATATGTTTTTCATCGGCGTAAGGTGGAGAAAGATCGCTCGGCAGTGCAAGTAGTCACAGGAAACGTGCACTTCTAATATTTGGCAGCGCCGTTGCTGTTTTGTAGGCTGGAGACTTTGGCATAATATTTTCTCTCATCTCTTGCCAAATTTTTAGCTCTCCCTTCAAAGCTAAAAAACAAGGAAGGTCCTCTTTATATACTTCAGTACCTTGCAAAACATCCTCAATATCTTCGTTACTGAAGTTATGTGACAGCAGCTTTTGCAACTGTCCGATATTTTGCAGCTGTGCGTTAGGTAACTGGATGATATTTCCTTTAACAAATAATCTAGAAAAGGAATATATATTGTAAGGCGGTAATACTCCTCTCTAGACTCAGTCTGAATATTCTACCTATTTGTTTGACGGCCGGTAATTCTGCGGACCGTGATTTCTGTACCCATTTCATTTGCAAGGGCCTCAGCCATATTGAAATGTTTTTTGAATGTATCCGTGCTAGTTTCACGTTGCCTCTGCAGACTGGCAGTGGTCGTATTGATAAGCTGAACGGCAGAAAGTATATCAATTTCAATGCCTTGTAATGATCGAGATAAAGGCAGCGTGATTCCTAAAATATCAGCGAGGATTACCAAGCTTACAAGAAATTCCGACGACATGATAGCTTGGAGCAGCGAAAATGCAGGTGTAGCACTTCTAACTCCTTCTTCAGCCATTTTTTGCAAAATTCCAGGAAGACATGGCAAGACGTCCAAAAATGTCAAAACAGCTTCATGTCTGTCCACCCATCTGGTCTCACACATTTTTTAAATTATATTTTGTTTTTCCTTTGGCAGATGAACTTGCATTTCTTCCCTGAGGAGATTAATTCGTTGAGCTGACTCACTTCTCCAATCAATGTTATCATTATTTGTCTAGTTGTCTGTTTATTATACACTCTTGTGGGCAAGACAAATCTAACGACAGCTCAAAATAAGTATTACCAACAAAATATCAAAATCTTTCCAACAGGGGCGTCGCAATACCTACCTATGTCACGTTCCTGCAGCTTGTAACTAGCAGTGGCTGACGCTGCCGATGGATGTGTTCCATGTGTTGACGTAGTTGCCGCAAGCGAGGATGGATGCACATGAGAACCATCACATCCAATCCCTTTACCAGTCTCTGTAACTGCATCGTCCGTTTTTTTTTATAGAAATACGCACTTAATTTATTTTGTCTTTTTCTATCTTTGTCACTCATTTATAAATAATATCACTCGTTACGCACTCACACGCGCGCCTAAGCTCATTCTTCTATCGTAATTTAATTTTAATACGTTGACGTCACCGTCCTTATATACTGCGTCCCTAAAAACATTGTCTTCGTCCTCCTCATCGTCAACTTCGCGGTCTTCGTCCCAATTAAATCCCAGAGAAAAGGAACGCACAGCACTAGTAGTTGCGACAATGTTGCGATCTATTCAAAGGGTGCATCTAGCACGGCGGCAGAGCACCAGCGGTAGAAGTCAGCGAATGAGAGGCGTCCGACTGATGCTCGCTTACCTTGCATTATGCTGCCACAGATATTCTCACGAGTTGATTTTGTAGCGGCAAGCAGACGAAGCCCGGGTGTTTTGAAGTGCACTACAAAGCTCACGGTCCCCCCACGAGCCCCCTTCTCACTTAGCGATGTTTTTTTTCGAGCGATGACCAATGACCGGCAAATCTGTCTTCTTGACTTGGGCTCAAGGCTCAAATGATTGAGGCTCCGTAATACACAAAACTAAACGAACGTAATTATAACGGGACCGTATTAAAAATCTTGTCTATTTTTTAAGCTTTTGGGGGGGAGGCACGTGCCCCCGTGCCCCCCCCCCCCTAAATCCGCCTATGGAGATGTTTACATTGACTTTCTGCGTCTATCAAATCATTCGATTGCAGTAGTTTTTATGTATGTATAATGAAGTACCTGTGTAAACGTTAGTCCGTATTCTTCAAAAATGTAAGTCTGGCATATAATTTCTTTCGAGAATGTTTTCTATTCGGTCCTAATAATTGTTTTAATTTGAACGAATTTATAAGTGTATAACTCCTAAATTAATTAAGCTTTTTTAATGTTTTTAAGCTGTATATAAAATGAATAAGATTTGGTAACCATCAATAAAAATCCCCAAATTATAGAACTATTAGTTATTGAAATATAACTCATTGATCAGAGGTCTTCGTAAAGCATCAAAACATTTAAATCTCCTCTGGCGAATGGGTTAAAATCCATTTAAGCCTCCTCCGGGCTTGAAGGGTTAAACATTGGGACTAGTATCCCAATGAGGAATGCAAAAATGTAGCCGTAACTTTTCTATAAGTCATTCAATTTTTAGTGATGTAATTTTGCATTGCAAGAGACGCAATGTTTGTTGCCACTAAGAGTCCAATGGCCAAACCGTGATACTTTCTAAGAGAAATGTCTTCATTCTGCAATCCCCACGTCTTACATTCCTGCATTATTTTTGATTTTTTATAAATACCCGCTAGTAAAACCCCCGTTAATCATGACGAAATGTAAATTGAAATTGAAATCTAAGAAAACTGAAAATAATACTTAATTCTACATACAAATGTTTATGAATGTCCATTATGATAGAATTTAAAGCAGGAAATAAAAGGAGCCAATGTCTATAAAAATATTTTACCAAAATTTATATAATGTAATGCAATTGATAGTTTTTACCGGTTAGGGTAGGCTTTCATGGAGTCTCCCTTATCTACTTGTTATTTCATCAACACGTATCGGGGCAGTTCGATAAATTTCTTTTAACCTCTGTTATCGTATTTTATAATGTACATACAATCTTTAAACATGGATCTCCTAATTATCATATAATGGATCATAAGTAAAAAGCCCATAGCTTGAAATTGAAATGTTGAACACAATATTCACATAAGCTTCGTAGTTCTTCGACGTGTGATACTCTGAGAAACAAAGGTTTCCAAGGAGAGCACCGCAAGCAGAGATGCTTTTCCTGAGCTCTTGGTAGAGGCGATGAGGGTGACCCCGCTAAGGGACTGCTATCGGTTTGTTATCGCAGACCTCGTCAGACTACGAATCATCTGGCTCCTCTAGACTCCATGCCCAATCTTTCGCTGTCCGGAGCTGAAAGTCAATGAAATGAATGCTATTCTATCCACGTAGCGTTTTTTAAACTCTCTAAAATCAGAAAGCATCCGATAAAACAGGACATTCTCACGGCGAGAATCGCTAAACAATCTTCATTCAGAAGTAAATGGCCATATCGAGCACGAAGGAGTGTGAAGACGACGATCGGTAGGGAATTGTAAAAGCTCCGGCATAAATTTTTCCTCATTAATTTCTCACCCGTGCTCAATACCGAACAAACACACGTAATTTTCATGAGGAGGTCCAACATACATTCCTCTGCTTTCATTATAATCTGCATGTGTCATTTGCAGAATAAACATTTCACCATTTCCCATAGTATAGTTTTACAGTTCTCAACCCGTTACGGTGTGTTTTGAAGGAGAGTCCCGATTCTACTTCGCATTTCAACGACTCCCTTCCCACTCTATTTGCCCTCTTCGGCTCAAGATTGCTTGCAATTATTAGTAGATACGTTTGCCCGAAGTGCAAACGTTTTGAACTTAGCTGTAGATCTTGTCCATTGTAATAATCGTAATTTATTATGACAACATCAGGTTATCAATAATTTTACTGTAGCGATATTCCGGACATGATAATGGAATCTGTTGGAATTCCTGGAAATTAGCCTGCCATGGAAAGAATAAATGGTCGCTTCATAGCAGACGGGAAACATTTCTTGAAAGAAATAAGGTCCCTGGAGCGCCATCACCAAACGTGCCACTTAATAAGTGGCCGTGGGTCATTTCAACCGAGCGCTCTAGTCTGGCGGTTAGTATTCCAATGTCGTCACTGTGAAATTACGAAAGAAGTTTGCCAGTGAACCGGAAATACAGAAGGCTCCGGCAGCCCAAAAAGGAGAAATGACTGATGAACAACGTGCTCTGGATATTGTCGACAGTGTCGTTTCATGTCAATTGGAGGAGAACATTCCAATTTGGAGGAAATCTTCGCGACCACTGGAATACATGGAATTGGACACACGCGCACACACCTTTCAAAATCATGAAAATCGACTTGGGAAAGTGAGTTCTGCATTCTAAATCTCAATTCATGCAGCCATTTTTTACAACCGAATTTTAATATTTAATTTCTTACACTTTGTAATTGCTACTAAGGCATGGAAAAAAGAACTCTTAGAGTTGATACTTGAGGCTGTTGCTGAAGAAAGGCCATTGGCGATAAATAACGGGGACGTTACACTTTACTGGGGTCCCGTTTATCTCTGCTATAGCTGATGGTGGGTGGTCATATCGAAGCCACAGGTATGGACGAAGAAACTAATCTATCTGGATGCTCAAAGCAAATACTGCAGCACGTGCCGATGTTTATGAAAGCGCGGGGAGCCAATGACACACGAAAGTTGCTTCCGGAACTGGAGGGGATCCTCAAGTGGCATGGAAGCTGACATGGCTGTCCAGGCATTTTGATGCAGCGAGGAAATGCATGGCTTGCAATATCATTTCGTCGTAGGCGATGGTGATTCGACTGCTTTGAAAAAGGTGCGTGAATCCGCTCCATATGGAAGACGGGGCAAGGACATCGATTGTCTCATTTACGTGGTTAAATGCTACAAAAAATCCCTCTTCACAATTCAGTATGAACGCCCTAAATTGAAACCAGTACTAACACAAACAAAATTATGAGACTGAAAAGAACGGCACGAGATGCAATATTTCATAATGCCAAAGAAATGTATGGCTACGACTTGAGGAACTAAAAAACGGGCCGCTTCACGCAGCGCTCTCGTTGCACGGCATATTACTGCAATGATCAGGAGGTAAGAGATGACAAGGAGATGGGGGCCCTGGAAAGGGTCAATGAATCATTAAAACCCTTGATAAGGATACCCCTGTTATTCTTCAGAGTACGTCCGATAACTTTTATCTCCCACTTCAAAGCATCTACAGAAAACTTATTTGCCCAACTCTTCGTACAACTTCTTTATTCGTATTTCAGCCTGTGCATTTGATCTTCTAGAACACCACACATTTCCATCGCTTCCAGTGTTCTCTATTCTGCTGCTATTACTGTCAAAGCTTTTCTGTTAAAATAGTCAGGTTTGACTCCTGATAGTAATTAGTTGTGCAAGGTTTCATTGAATTTTGCTACGAGTAGAACATATGACCCGCAGTCCTTTCTGAGCAGGTCAAGGGGTTTCTGCAAGCATCGAATTAATTTTCTGCCGGGTCCAATTATTCTGGCCGGAATATGATCCGCGTGAGGACTTTGCTCCTGTCGCTCTACTCTCCACTACCCGTTTAACAATTATGTATATGTCACTCGAGTTTACGAATAAATAAATCTGTTACATTTGCCGATTTGACATCGAGGCATGTGACTACCTGAAGCCTTTTTTTACTCCTCTGTACAGCCTCAGCTGTACTTTACAGCCTCTGCTTTTAAACTTTACGGCGGTACAATAAACACCTTGGAGATAGACGGAGAGACGACAGGAACACACAAAAAAAAGACGAACACGTACTTACTTTGGCTAATTTTCTGGTTTTTTGCAACCCGTCTTCTGGGCCGCTGAGATGATACTGCCCAGGGGCCTTATTCTCGTTCTTGTCGCGGGACAACGAATCACGCGTTCCCCGTCACGCAAATTGCGTTCGTCTCCGATGCTGGTTCTTTGCGTTCGCGTTCGTCATAAGGCTCGAGCAGCCCAGTGTAACTCCCCTATCCCGGCAATGGAAGCGAGTGTCGCCGCTATTGTCGCCAGGCGGAAGTTTCACGGCGTAGGTGGCAGCACTAATGCTCGCCCTTGCGCTCACGGTGTTGTATATGGTTGAGATGCAGTAGAAGAGGTAATGAATTCATATTTTAGCTTTAAATATTTGATGAAGTACTGAAGGATCAAGTGCGTACAACTCATTGTTAATGTTACGTGAGAGGAATGCGTGGAAAAATAATGTGATGCCCTCATTACTCCACATTATCTGTCTCGAGACAAATCGTCTGCTAGAACTTCCGTCGATCAATCAGCGATATAAATGAAGTAAAACACATACTGCACGCGGTAATAAAATGTTGAAGAATTATTTCAGCGGACTACTGGTAACATTCAGATTTCTTTGTTGTAACAGTTGATACAGATAAATATTCAACGCACTGAACGAAGTAATAGCATAATAAATTGTGCCAATGGGAAGCAGAAAAGGCTATATTGCCTCTCTTAAACTCCTCTGCATGTATCCAGCTGAAAAGATTCTTAAATTTAAATAATTACGTGGTTTCTTTGAAATGTCGTACACAAAATTAGGAGGCTAGAGATGAATCAGTCAGCCATTATAGGCCAACGTTGGTCTACTAAAATAAACGTCATTGTTATTATAACGTCAATGGGTTGCGTCATGGGAATCATTTTTCCTCGCATGAAGCGAAACATTTCACAGTGGGCGACGAAATTTAAATATTGTAAACCAATTAAGTATATGAAAAACGTTTCCGCCTTTTCTGCATATCTTTCCATTTCATCTGTAATAAAAGTGCAAAAAGTATGCAAAAAGGGATTCACACAATTTAAATAAATATTCCCATTAATTCACCTGAATACTTTTATTTTAATCACGTTTTTGTCAACTTGGACATCTTCTTTTTTCTTCTATTTTCCTTCATTGCCTCCCTATTTTCTAAGGCAGTGAACTGCCTCATCCGCATGCGGATGTAGTAGTGCACCACATATGACACAACTACAGTCCCATGCTCTGTACAAGGAAATGTTATTTTGCACCCCTTTAACAAATCGGAAATAACATTCTCCAACACGTCAATGCTCCTACAATGTATCATAAATAACTCCTCCAACTGGAAAAGAAATTTGTGGAGGTTAACATTAGGGTGTGTTAAACCTCCACGAGTTTTAAGATTTACTAAACCAGCTACAGGGTGGCAATAAACAGTTAATGGATTAACAAAGGCAGCCCTACAGACGCCACACTGAGTATTCTTCAGCATTTGCCTGCCTAGGTACCCTGCAACATAGTAGGAGATACATTCTTCTACTGCCACCAAGGAGTCGCCATATTCAATTGCATCTTCAATGAGCCAGTCATCATGCTCAATGGCTAGTTCTATTTTTCTTTGTAGAATTTCTAATAAAGCTATCTTTTGAGGATTTTGAAATATTTCTCTGATTTCATTCAGTTTTATCAGAGGTGCTTCTGGCCTGTCACAAATGACACTGCAGTTCCCTGCCTTAGGGGGTTTAAGCACACTGTAGCAAGACAGCAATCTGTATAATTGGAGGAATGTAGGGGTCCCTGGATGATCATTTGCTCCCCCTGCCTGCCTGATAGTGCCAAAGAACCTCTGAAAGAAAAAAAAATACCAACACAATTAATCCAAGGAATAGAAATAGAACAAATTTACATTATCAAATCCTAGACTAGGCATCTGCACGACAGCACATGACAAAGAGCTTCAATACCTCTAGAGCATCTTGATTTATCTTGCCCGAGAGCACATACTGGAAGCCAAACTTCTCCACCATATACTTGGTTATCTCCATAGCTGACGTTATTGTCAACCTCAGAGACTCAGCAGTGCTTGTGGTCAAGAAATGACTTCTCTGAATGGCACCACACTCTACTCTTTCCTCCCAAACATTGAGCCATTTTAAGGAATCTTCTAAAACCTTGAGGAATATATGATGGATGTCAGAGTTACATATAGGAAATCAACAGCTTCTGCAGGTAATGACACATGGAAATAATAGAAACCACTAAATACCTGGAAATCTTCACACTGCGGTCTGAGACCCTCAGATGGAACTTTGCGGTTCAAAGCATCAAAAAGTACATTCATCCTTCTGCAAAACTCAGCAGTAGCCTCACAACCTTCCAGCTCGGAAGAATATTGACGGTAAAATAGTAGGCCTTTAGCTACAGAGTCACTTAAGATCTGTAATTTTAATGCATTTCACTCATGATAGGTAATGAAAAAATACATCAAACATAGATTCAACTTTGAACACTTACTTGAACTGCCAGCCTTACTCTCATTTGTGAAGAGGTATTTAAATTTAGATGGCAACTGGATAGCTTTGGACAAATCCTTAGGCTTTTTGGCCTATCCAAGTTATAAAGGACATGAAAGTAATCCCACTTGATTGGAGTATCATCTGGAGCAATCTTAAAAAATTTAAAGGTTTAAAAAACACTTTTAAAAGCATTGGACCAAGTAAGTACAATATGTACTGCAACGAACCTGTAATTCCCTTGCATTAAATAATCTGTTTCGAATATTTTTGAAGACATGGGGGGTGTCAGAAAACACAAACACTTTACGTCCTTCTACTGAGGGATGACTAAACCAATTTTTTGTATAGCTTCTTTTCCCTGACACTCCTAACATGGACCAACATTTTTTGTTGGTTGAGGCACCATCAGCCACAACCCCATGGATTTTAGCTCCGATCTTTTCCAGCCATGTGATGGCCTTAATAAGTAATTGAGCCAGCACAGTCCCACCTGTTGGCCCACGAGATGCGAACACCGCAATCGGCTGTGTGAAGTTCCCAGCTAGAGGCTGGAACATAAACACAAGGCCATGATTTGCTTTATCAGCAAACTGATTTGCCTTGGGACCATCTTCTCCAAAGTCTATTAGTCCCTTATAGGTTAGGGTCTGTGAATTGACACTAACAGATTCACGTATGGCCATTTCATCAATTAAAATTAAACCATGTCGCTCATACTCCTCCCTTCTTTGCAGATTTTTTTCAAGCAATTGAAAAAAAGAAGGATCAAACCCACAGCTTGTCTCAATAAGGGAGAGATACCTGTAAAGGAGAAATATAATAATGAGACAATGGCCATAAAAGGGAAAATTTAAGTATCCAGTCGCATTCAATACCAACCTACGGACAGTTTTCACACATGGCAATGGCAGAATGTTATTGGTCCTCAAAAAATTATATGCACAAGGGGAGCGCATATGCAAGAGCATACAAAGTAGAATCCAATTTTCACTGTAGCGTATTCCTCTTCGGTCATTTGCCTTAGCAGACTCAACTATTTGCATAAGGGATGTCTTTAAATTGTCAGGTATGTCCTGTCCTTGTAGCTGCTCCTCAATGGAGTTCTCCAGAGTTGCAGCAATTTCCTCTTGACATTTATTCAGTTTCTCTTTCAAGGCTGTAATTTTTGTGGCGGACCGCTGTTTCTTCCGCAAAGAGCTCCTATATCGTTTCTTAAGAATTTGAACTTTCCCATTGAGGTCAAAAGTATCATAAAAATGAAGCCTCTTCCTCGGACCACATTTATTTGCTCTATATATTTTCCTGCCCCAAGCCTTCTTCTCTCTGGTGCACATTTGGCAAACAACACCCTCTTCCATTAGAAGATGGCATTTTTCACTTCTCTCTATGCATTTGCCTTTTTTTATGAATCCAACACAAACTGTTGCTTCATCAACCTTTCTGAGAATTTCTTCCAATTCCTCGACACTCTGTAATGTGTCACATGTGACACCAATCCTTTTCAAATTTAAGGCAATGTCATAAATGGTACAGTTAATGCTTAAACTTGTATCAACCCACAAAAGCTTTTTTAAGGAAGGCTTCTTCAAACCACTTCCATCAACAGTCACTGAAAAATGACAAAATAACAGTACTTCCTCATCTTTCATGTGGCACTTTGTCCATGATGGAGGCACTGACACAGATCCAACAACATCTACCAGGTCATTGAAGTTCAGTGTTTTCTTAACATCATCAATCTCACCTTCTGGAATTCAGAGTAGAAAGTAAAGAATATACGTATATGGCAAATTACATAGTTTATTCTTAGAGTTAAATATAAATACCAAGTGTGTTATTGCAAGAAAATTTAAGGATCCTAACTCAACAATACTAAAGTTTCATCTCAAAAGCCCATTTTGCAAAATATTGTCATATTAGTAAAGGTAGGTATGTAACTACTGAGTACAAAACTATTATGCATAATGGTGGTAAGCAGGTGTGCATAAAAGTAAATGCTTTGCATTGCCATTATTATATCAACATATTCTTACATTATTGCATTAACTCAAATCTTATGTTGCATGAAGGTCATTCCATGTGAGCTAAACCATGGTCACATATCCACCAACTAGGATCATCATACTTTTATACCGCTTGCTAGTTTTAACCTTACTAATGAAATATCCACAATATTTTAGCCTAGATGCAAAGACTTTCTAAGATATGATATATTTCCATACACCAAGGCACTAAGGTAAAATCGTGCAAATCATCCATTAATGTATCCCTTTAAGGTTTAGGTTTCCACCTTATCTCTCATTCTGCACCTATCTCATTAAATACAGGTTTGCCTACACCACAAGTCTTTATTTGGAAAAATATACATTCCTACAGAGGTCACGCTGTTATCCATTTGGGGCACACACAAGAACAAACAGAAACAGCACAAGGGAAATTAATGTGCAGACAGCAATAAAAATGTAAAGACATTGTGAAGCCTGGACAGAATCTATATCTTTCATATGTTGCTTTTGTTTATCGTTTAGAGGATATTCATGATCATGATTCATATGCCCACCACAAAGTATGTAGCATGAAGACCCTATCAAGCCAGTTAGCTTTTGTTTTGAAAGTCCTGCTGGTTCTCCATTCAAAGTTCAAAAAGTCAATACAAATAAGGAGAAAACAATGTAGTCATGCTAAGATGTGCCTGATAATACTTTTATGAACCAGAAGGTGAGAAAATGAGAGGAGTATTCAGATTTTGTGTTAACGTTAGAGGATCTGAAAAAGAAATGTACTGAATCAAACTGTGAAAAGCAATTGTCAGTACTTTCATTAGTACCATCAAGTTGGAATACATCCAAAGCAGGTAAATTTTTTAATGTTAAGCTAATATTAGATGCAATTTCTTCGATGCCATAGGGAAATAAATATGCCATAAAGTGCCTAGTTTGTGATATTTTTATGGCAAAATGCATTGCGTACAGTTGTGAGCACAGCCCAGTTAAAGAGCAACTGGATGAAATGTTATGAAAACATTTGGCTAATGAGTTTACAGCAGATATAACTATGACTAATTCTCAGTTAATACAGACAGATCACATAACACTTGATAACATTTAGGCAAATATACATGATTATATTTACAGGCCAGTGGAGATGGTGGGACTAATCATATCTCTGTAACTCAGGCCACATATTTAAGGCCGTGGTAAGAAAAACTGGCTACATATAAGATCAAAATTCTACTAGAATTAGTTGCGAATTTCTCTTCCATTGTGAACTTTTCTGGGATAACTTAATGCTTAATTTGCTCACTTTTGAAATGTTGAAGAGAGAACAATCAAGACTATCAAAACTTCAAAACAAAAGTTAACTGACTTGATACTGTCTTAATGCTGCATACTCAGTAGTGGGCATTATACACAACATGCATGAAGATTAAAGCATTATTTTGGCAACCCACACATGCACTTAAAAGCTCTGCACACCACAGTATTGTAGAAGAGCTTTCCTACACAGTGGTGAAGTAGAAGATTACACAACCTATCAAATGCTCATCGTGCTTCAAGAACAAGAACTGCAACTCAAAACAAGCAATAATTACCGGCTGTGCTGAGTTCCCTCATTGGGGTTACATCATGATAGATAGGCTAGACAGTTAAAAGAATGTGTTTAGAGGAAAATTAATACTCACATCCCACATACCCTTAAGTGAAAGCCCTAAATCATAGGTGTAGTGGCCTACGATTTTGAATGTATCATTTCAATAAACTGCAACATTTGAACTTAAATGGCAACAAAAGTTTACAATTGAGAGTCTTTGTAATGTCTTTCTTTAAAACAAGAGATACATGTCTATGACATTCGAAATGTTTGCCATCTTTGCTTACTAATTTTGGTCTTTACTCGGGTCGGTACATACATATATGGTTGATTACACGATTTGACTTTTGAACAGATGGTTGAACGACGAGTTAAACTCGTGCTTGGCACAACAAAACGGAGATAGCACCTACGTGATGGTGTTAACAAATGTAGTTCTTAAAACACTTATTTCGATGACATTTTAATGAATCTCACAGAATGACAAATTTTAGATAATAAAACGATGTATTCTTACCTGGCGCGATAATATGAGGGATATCTATTTCCTTAATCCTTTTCCTCACGGCCACGGGAGATGAACCTCGATCTGTAGGTGGTTTCCTTTTCATTTTCGGAGTTGCTGATAAATATTTTGGACAACTAGGAAACTGAGATGGTACAGCATCATCTTTCAGTTTTGGTTGTTTATACAGTTTCTGTGAAGTTATAAGACGCTGGGTAATCATATGATTGAGCAAAATAAAAAATACGACGACCAAACATTTAATGCAACCCTGTGTCCAAGTAAATGTTATAAATATTAAAAGTGAACAACTTAATACTAGCAACTAATTACGTACTAATAATAAGGATTATCGAATTGTGAATGGACGAAATGTTATGAAATAACACTATCGGTACGAACCTCAGATATCACTTTTCCATTCCGGTCGTACAACGGCTTCTTCCACACGATTTCCTCTGGAAGAAAATGTTTCTGACACACCCTTTGCCCAGGTTTGAGTGAAAAATCTCTCCTAGGAATTGCATTTGCCCATTTTCTCAATATCTCCAGTTCCTTGGGAACTAAAAAAAACCGGACCTTCTCCGGGTTACTGTCGTAACCCGACGTACACCCCGGTGCAATACAGCGATGCCCTGGCATCCTTATACAATTCTTCAAGTACTTGAATTAAATAGAGTACTTGAGAACTGCTATAAATGATAATACCACAAGGAATACAGACCACTCACGTATGTTCACCATGCAATAACTGCGTATTCCAGGGCGAGCAATAGTGCTGCCACCTACTCGGAGAGTTTCTCCTCGGCGACAATAGCGGCGACTTGTCTAGCGGAGAGTGTCCAGTCCTTATTATTCTAAGTCCGTGGGCTCGAGTAACTTCGGCACTGTAACCATGGAAGTGACGTCAGCACCACTACGTCATGGATTTCAGCCAGTGCGAGAGGAGTAGACTTTCGAGAGGCAGCTATTTGCAGACGAAAAGGCAAGAGTAAACAAATAAACATTCTCAAACGCTTAAATGTTAACAGTTTGCTTGTAATACTTTTATAATTAATATAATTGAAACTCTATCGCATTCGATTATATGCTTATTCATACAGATTCGTTTCCATTATTCGTGTAGATAATACGAAATTAGTGCTCACGGGATAGGTAACACTCGGTAAGTTAACACTGAAAAGTGAAGTAATGTCTTTTATTTCATGCTCGAACAATGGTCAGATAGGTAACTAAAATATCAGGGTCAAAATATATGACGGATGGAACTACAAGGTAATAATGTTTGTCTCTAATTTAAAAGCAGTTGTGCGAGTGGGTTGATTTCTCTGAAACATTTTTCACGCAGCATGCAAGAAATCGAATATCTTTGCAGATATCTGAAGGCTATGGACTTTCCACGCTATCAAATGTACATTAATACGTTTTTTCGTACCGAGTTGTAACATTATGAATAGATAGCGTAATTGGTTTCATGCCTGTATTAAGGTTCTCATTAAGTGGGTAAGATAGAAAGGGAATAATACTTGGCCAATGTATGTGATGATATTACGTGAATGAGTTAATACAGTGTGATGAGCAGCCTTGATATTTTGTAACTTAAGGAAAAACTATATTCCTTTGGAACACCTCAGAGGAGTATTCTTATGGGAGCCTCAAAAGAATGTGCAAGTGTAGAGTAGTTTTTTTCCTTCCATGATTTCTTGCACTCCCTATATGCATACCTATGGCAGCACTCAATGGATTAACTGCAGTTACTTACCTTCATCCAGACATTTTCCTTTTTTCACTTCTATAGTGACTGGTCTCATCAACCTGTAGATATTGGTTAAATACTGGGAGGATTTTTACATTCATTTTGTACATATTATTCACCGAGAAGCATGTTTATGACCACATTGGCAGGAAATTTTTGTGTTGCATCATGCATCGAATTACTCCCTTTAGATATCACAATGCATCAAAATCTATGCTCATGCTTGAATTTCCATATTTCTTTGTTTTCAAGTACCTAGGCGTAGTATATTCAAGTATATATTCAAGTCATTATCATGAAGTTTACAAGGAGGAAACACGTGGACAAAATTATGGCTAAGGGAATGGCAGCTAAGTCAAGACTGGCACCCATCTTAAAAAACAACGCCACGCCGAAGGAGATAAAGAAGATCATCTTCTGCACATACCTAAGACCAAATCTGCTCTATGCAGCACCAGCCTGGACGGGATTAATAGGAATAACATTATTCAGGAAAATTGAAACATATGACAGAAGATGTTTAAGATCGGTGTTTAATGTAAAAAGAAGATACTCAAACGAAAAACTACATAGCTACACGGGAGTCCCTCCTCTAGCAGAGAAAATTAGGGAAGCTAAAGAAAAGTACATAAACACAAACAAGGAAAGTCATGAAGACATAATAAGAGACCTGGCGGAAACCAAAATAAGAGAGAATGACAGATATAGACGGCCTGAAAATGCCGCCGGAGAAAAAAGAAAAAACTGAAACTAAAGAAGCTGGTGACGATGGCAAGCAGACACAATAAGAGGCATGAAAAAATTAAATAGGAAGCCCAGGTGCGAAGACCCACTGTGCCCAATCCGGCTCGCCGGTGCGGATCGGTGGGATCGTGCCTGGGCCGACTATTGTCCTGGATGACAAGAAAAAAAGGTACAGGGCAAAAATTCACGAGCGTGAATAGCCCCTGAAACAAAAGCTGCTCCGCAGCAAATCGACACTCTGAAGTTTACAAGGAGGATGTCTTAGCCATTACGTAAATATTTTTAAATTGAGCTGGTGCTTCATCAAAAATACCTTTTTCATCAACCTGAACAATGTTAGTTGTAGTCATTTTCATCCAGATTTCAGAATTTTAGCTTTTCATAGCTGTATCAGGTGATGCATCAGCTCTGATTGGTGGCGGGTAAACAGTTAGGGTAACCCTGAAGCTTGACCTCTTATGGAACACTCTTTACAATCAGCAACAGCAGTTATAAATGGTTATGAGGCTACAAAGGGGCCATGAAACTCATGCTTCATTAGGGTTACATGAGACACACCACTGCATATGATTATAGAATAACACTGAATTCCATTTCCAGCACAAAACATACAAGAGGATGATAGGATCTGGTCGTTAAAATAATGAAAGAATTCTATTTCACATGGAAGATTGAAACTTAAATTCTTAGCTAGTATTTTCAAGAAATCCTGGGGTTTGTATGATGAAAAGTTTTACTGAATAATAACAGATAACATTTGCGGCATACCTACGTCATCAAACATGGCGGGGAGCGCAAATCATACTGAATGTACCCAGCGCCACTGTTTTCAAACGGTGAATCTATGAAACACCTTTTCGCGCCCATTTTTTTCCGGACTTTAGTTGAAGACGTTGGAGAGATACCTGGAGAGCGGATTTTCTTAGTATTCCTTAAGATTTCAAGAAAGAAATGTAAAGATTATTTTCTATGGCTTAATTAGGGACTTCTTAGCCCTGCTTTCCTAAGACCATCCACACATCAGGTTTTGGTTTTAGGGTGCTTTTACATCTAAGGTCATTTATGCAGCATCAAAGTATTCCTGTATGGAATAAATCCATAATGACTGGTATTTTTTAACTATGACATGTCCATATTTCGGGCTGTCTTATGTAACTTATTATTTTAAATATTATTTTGAGATTTAGGAAGCCTAAGAAAACTTATGTCCATTTTAAATCTATTTATTGTACCATACTGGTGCACATCAGACCTTATGAGTAAGTTTAGGATATCCTTCATGTGGATCTTGATCAACACATGAAATACATTTTCACCATATATTTTCATAATACCACTTCTGATAAAAAGTGTTTGACAATGATCTTAAACAGCAGCACCTGTTATTAATCTCACAGCCTTTTTTGTAGAGTAAAAATATTTTTTACACCACTTCAGTTGCCTCATAGATCAAGGCCATACAATTGTGACGCATCCGTGATGAGTTTTGCTTAGTTCGCGGGGGAGCCGGCAGGAGGCGCGCGCGAGGCAGGGCCTTCTTAGAGGACCTCTGTCTAGGCTTTCTGACCGTTGAGCGCCGCGACGCTGCGTGGGCGGTGCCTAATTACGCGCACTCAAAATACACAATTTGTGCCTTCAGTGGATGCAGAAATGGACGAAACGTTTGCCCTAAAGGGCCGCAACTCAGCAAAATCCATGGGGAACCGCTATTAAAAGATGACCTTTTCCATTGTCAGCCCCCCTCCCCATACGGGCCACGGCGCGAGGGTCTTGGGTTGACCGGTGTCTATTACGGAACTTCCGCCGATAGGAGATATCGTACGATACCACTATCGAACGAAATGATGGAGGCTGTCTAACGTGCTACCACGGTTCCGGCGTTGCTTTCGTTCGATAAGCTTCGGCTGTCTTCGGGGAGTTATCGTACATCGGTGACGTTGTGTGACGTTGCAGAGGAAACAGATGCTAACAAATGACGAACGATAACCCCAAACCGCAACATTGAGATCACGAAGTAAATATTTACAAACAGTTTAAAACAAACGTGAGTATTTAATTTCAGAATTTTATCTAGATTTCATTTGATTTTTGGCTTTCATTACTCCCGTAATTGTTGCTGCATTGTTAGTTACGACACAAAACCATTCATATTAATGTTGTTAGTCGTGCTATCTAATCGCCTTGTTTCATACCATCATATAAAATGGACAGAAACGAAATTCACTAAATAAAAGGTCAGTGAGCAAAATGTTTATAATTATATTTGACAGTACTTAATATTTTTGACGATGTAGTTTAAAAGTCCCATGTTTTAACATGCATACAGCTAACGGTGACATAATTCATTCCATCCATTCCTCAATTTAACATTATAATAATAGTTAAACTTATCGTTCATGCTATGCATTAGATATGGTTAACCTATAGCATCGAGCATGACAAGCATAACAATGGGAATATGACCCTCCTTACTTCTGCAGCAATAGCAGCAAAGAGTATAAGCCTTCCATTTCTTGTACTTAAGCATAGCATTTAAAATGTAAAGCCTTTACACATCAGTCACGGTTTTCAAGCTCAAGTATTGGTAGATAACAAATCGATACATCTTCTTCATCTACTCATTCACAATGCAAAAGGATTACATTTGTGTAAGAACATCATACGTTCAATATAGTTTACGAAGAGAAGTCACTGTCTAAATTGTTGATACCTAATGTTGAATTTCCATTTGGGCATGGTAAGTATGAAACCTTTTGCTTTACATTAGAGTAATCCTTGTCATCGAAACATATTAGCCTGTCAGCATGTGAAGCCTCTTCCCCGTAATCACAGTCCCGAAATTCGCCTCGAATGTCTCTCAAGGGGTTGATAGGAAATCCAGAAAATAGTTTTAAAATAAAAATATGTTGTCGTTACTGCCGTAAACGTACGGGATCAGCATCTAACAGCCATGCTGTAAAGTATTCGAAAGCAAAAATATTTGGTCATGGTCGGAACCGAACAGTCGTGAAAAGTATTGTTACTACGCCTTAGCCCACTCTGCCACCGCTGTCAATAAGCCCTGCAAAGAATTTATACGGAGTACAATTCTATGGTTGTATAAAACTCGATAGAAATCCTTTAAGAAGCCTGTTGAAAGAGTGGTGCTTGTAAACTACACAATAGATTGACGCATTAATAGTTGCGAGCTATGCCTCGTTACGCGATCTCATGCATTATGTTTCAGCGTTTACCTATAAGTACTTTGAGTGTAGAACAATTTGATGCAAATTCTCGCCACATTTCATTATAACGTATATCAATTTGAATTGCATACAATGATAATACTAATTTAACGATTAGAATACAGTATCCATCGGTATATTTGCTCATTTCTTTGAATAAACATCATAGGTGAACTCCCGAATTGAACGACAAGAAATAATGTCATTGTAATTCTAATTCTCACCCCATTGCGTTATTAGGTATATCAGTTTGCAGTGCATTCAATAGTTATAGTAATGTAACCATTAGAATACAGTATCCATCGGTATATTTGCTATTTTCTTTGAATAAACATCATAGGTGAACTCCCGAATTGAACGATAAGAAATAATGTCATTGTAATTCTAATTCTCACCTCATTGCGTTATAAGGTATATCAGTTTGCAGTGCATTCAATAATAATAGTAATGTAACCATTAGAATACAGTATCCATTGATATATTTGCTCATTTCCTTGAATAAATGTCGTAGGTGAACTCCCGTATCGAACGACAAGGGAGTTACAGACGGTCCGTAACCCGCTGTAGGATATCGTGCTTTCGATAAGCCGCTACCGTTCGATATGAAGAACCGTAATAGCTTTATCGTACTATTTGCCCCGTAACGAACGACAACTCCTCCGCCGTATCGTCATATTTATCGAACGATATCAACAGACGGACCGTAATAGCATTTCAGTTGTCAAACGATTCGTATCGAACGGAAACTACCTTACCGTTCGATAACTGCCTTATAGAAAGATCCGTAATAGACACCCTGACGTCGTGTATTGCTTTCCGTTGGCGATTGTTGCGATAGTGTTGGATACATTTCCGCTGGAAAGTAGACGGACTTCAACTTTGCTAATAGCTCGAACTGTGATCGATAGTGTTCGACATGTGTCCAGTATCGACCTGAACTCGCATCGCAGTTGCTATTTACACATGCGAGTCGGGCTTCATGGTTGTTAAGCCCGTTTCACACGACACTTGATCCCGCACAAGGTCTAGTATACTCGCTAGTATGCTAGCTTTCCAGTGTCGTGTGAACAGAACCAGTATGCTGGCTAGCAAGTATGCTAGCTAGTATACTCGCTGAGCTACTGGATTTCGTACTTGATGCGGTACTAGTTTGCTACTAGCTCCCAGTAGGTCCTAGTAGCCGTCATACAATCACGTTAGCTTTTACAAGCGCAATGCGGTCTTAGCTTTTTTAAATCAGTGCCTCCCACTCATTGTCCCGGCTGTTACGCACTCTTTGGCAGCGAAATCAATGTGTGGTGAAAATGTCTCGACAATTGTATTGGTCGCCAGTTGCCATCGATTGCCTTACAGAAAACTATGGGAAACATGAGTGTTTATACAACACGAAATTGCCAGTGTACCACAATAAGATGACGAGGACATGGGCAATACAGGAAATCGCCAGAGTCGTGGAGACTTTAAGACCAGGCACCACACCGATTGACGTTCGAGCGAAATTGAGCTCCTTGCGAACTCAATTTGGTGTGGAACACCAAAAAGTGAGGGCATCCAAGAAAAGTGGATGCTCAACGGATGAGGTATATAAAATCATAATAGTAATTCAGTTCACGACGAGATGCATTGACATTGTTTATTACGTATTTATTTGCGCAGGTTTATGTACCGTCATTATGGTACTATGAGAAACTGATATTCCTGCAGGCACACATTGTTCCTAGGAAAAGGAAAGAGACACCGATTAGGAATTATCAATCGATCAATCTATGGTAAGGAGTTGTAACTAAAATATTCACTTCAGTCGTGAAAGAAAATTATTTAAGCCAGCTGTTTTCCCTGAAATTTTCTTCAGGACAATGTCTCCATAGAATATGCCAGTCCCGATGTAGTCGAGGGGGAGTTTGAAGTGGAAGCCATTATGGTTCTGCTGGAGACTGACGTTACATGCAGAGAGGATTTTAAGGTAGAAAGTGGCCCAGGGACATCAGTGGACTACAGTACAGAATCCACTTCAAAACCAACAAGGGCAAAAAAGAATGCGGATAAAGAAAAATAAAGAAAGAAATCGAATAGCGCCCTAGAGAGTATTGCAAGGGCTTTAGATAAACCACCCATACTGCCTCCAAGCTCAAATGAAATGAACTTCATTGGGTATGTAGGTGTAGCCATAGAGGGGCTGCTTAATAAGAGGAGAAAATTAGAGCTGATGAAAAATATTATCGATTTAGTTCATGAGGCCCAGATGGAGGAGTTAGAATAGAGGAAAGATCTTAATTTTTGAAAATTATTATTTATGAAAAGGAAGCACGTTGAAGTAAATGTGCAAGAGTATTTCTAGTCTCTATTTTCATGTTTTTTTTAAGTTTATAAAGCAAGAAGTCATATATTTTGATTAAAAGAGTTCCAATTCACACTTTTGACTTTTATTATTATTAAAATGAGTCATTTGGTCACAATACTTCCAATTGTTTCAAACGTACCTGTTGTCACTTTTTGTAATGAGTTTTTAGTCGGATTGCCGTGGGAACAAGGGTGAAATCAACAATAATGCGCGTGAGGTAAACAACCATTTATTCGGCGCTGAAGAATTTACAGCCGTGAGGCGGCGAGAAAATATTTCAACATGGCGGACTGCATGATGCGTCGAACAAGCACTTTCGCTTTTCCTCTCAGCGATGGCGAGTTAGCAACTGGCTCCTCAGCACTTCCCGCTAAAGCTCTGTATTTAGATGAAATAAATAAAAAAAGTTAAACAAAAATTGTCTTTCACTAAAGGGTTCTGTTCCTTATGCAGTATTTTGATTTACCTGTAGGGCGTCTACTACCCCCTCCATCCCAACAGAGGCTGTTATCCCTGTTAATATCAACATCCTCTCCTCCAAGCTGCAGAGCCCAGAAATGGCCCACCCTGTCCCCTGCCCATGCTTCTGCAGCCTCAGCCCTTTCCTTCTGATATTGCTCTTCCACTCTTGCCAAGTCTGAAAAGAGTAATGTTGGTTAATGCATCTATTTCCCGGTGCACCAATAACTTCAAGATTGGTACTTAATAGTTGCTGCTGCAAAGCCACAAAAAATCCCTCAGAGAACATCCCTCAACTTCTCATCGGAGCAAGAGGGGAATGTGAAGATTATATGCATTTGAAATTCAATACATATTATCAAAGATGTCTAAATACAGATGTAGGTAATTTGACAAATGGTTTTTAATTCACAATGAAATCCCATCATAGTATAGTCACAAAGGAGTCCATGGCAATATACCTAAACATATGGAAACATACCTTAATCTACTCCTCAATACTTTAGGTCGCCCCTGAGGCAGAGGCATTTAAAGCCTGGGTTGCTTCTTTCCAGTGCTCCCTCTGGTCTACACAACTCATGTATGGTCATGACAGGGTGGCACTGCATAAAAGAGTTCTCTCTGCACAGTAGGCACCATGCCCTTCGCCTGCTTTTCTAAAATAGATTGTTGACATTATTATGATAATTTTACAGATGGGCATCATTACTTTTCTAATTTTGGGACTATATATTGCCTTTATTTACAATAGTATCCACCGCTAGGATGACATATATAAAAAGTATGTTTCTATTAAACTCTATTAGCGTTCAATGAAAAACAAACATTCAAAGAGATGAGTCTAACTGCATATCCGTGTTGGGAAGTTAAAAATTGACAGTCCTTATGTTACGAAACTTTAAAATATTAACATGAAATTAAATACATATCAAGTTGATGTTTAAGTAATGGGCGATCATTGGCTTACATTTCGATTTCCTGTTCATTTGGCGTATATAAATGTTTATCTAATACCTTAGCCATTTGTGAACGTTACATTCCACGATATGTGCAAAGTACAACGTTATTTCTTTACATTAACTATTTCGTTTACATCTATTGAACATGAGTTTAGGAACAGTTAACAGAATGGAATGAATATGTGATTCGCGTTGGCCGGATAGTTACGAGTTTACAACTTGGAAACCATTTAACTTAACTCTTCACTTTGAATACTCCGCATTAATAATTTACGCACTGCATATAACAGTCTGAATGACCAGAGATTAAATGCCGTTGTCTCTTAAAGATAAAAGATAACACAGCTACAGAAATTAGCTATGTAACATACAACTCTACGCAGTTAGTTTCATTCGATAATTAAATTTAACAAAGTTCCGCACGATAGCATTAAAAACAAATATAATGCGGTAAATGTGAGCTTAAGGGTTTTTTTTTACCCCTAGAAATCGTCGTTTTTCGATGAAATTTTCGGAACACAACCTGCTAATATGTCCGTTTTCATGCGCCAAAAAAAAATAAAAAAAGTGAAAAACTCACGATTTTACAGCATTTCAAACCCAAGAGGTGAGTGTTCGCAGCGCCGCCATCTTGGAAATTCCCCGTGTCGGCACCAGGTGGCGAGTAAAATGTTGAGTGGCGTTTCTGCGGTAGAGGCTGGGTAGAGGCTTCTTCTCACCAATCGCACCCCCTCCCCCCACCGGGGGAACGTCGGAATATCGCTAAAAAGATGACACTTCGATATGCACGCCCGAAACCGCAGTTTTGGGTATGATGACAGGTCTCAACAACCGAGAAAGGGTATTTAAGGAATACCCCCGCTTCCTCCCGACGAAACCCAACACGTAAACCACACTTTTGGGCATAATTACACGCCTGAAAAACCGAAAAAGGGTATTTAAGGAATGCCCCGCCCCAAACCTAGAAACCCAACACGTAAACCACACTTTTGGGTATAATCACACGCCTCAAAAACCGGAAAAGGGTATTTAAGGAATGCCCCGCCCCAAACCTAGAAACCCAACACGTAAACCACACTTTTGGGTATGATCACACGCCTGAAAAACCGAAAAAGGGTATTTAAGGAATGCCCCGCCCCAAACCTAGAAACCCAACACGTAAACCACACTTTTGGGTATGAACACACGCCTGAAAAACCGAAAAAGGGTATTTAAGGAATGCCCCGCCCCAAACCTAGAAACCCAACACGTAAACCACACTTTTGGGTATGAACACACGCCTCAAAAACCGAAAAAGGGTATTTAAGGAATGCCCCGCCCCAAACGTAGAAACCCAACACGTAAACCACACTTTTGGGTATGATCACACGCCTGAACAACCAGCAGTACAGGCAGAAAGCACTCCGAAATAACATGTACCGCAAGAAGCCATAGCGTCCGTATGGTCCAGAGTGTGAGCGAGAAGTGATGATGCATGACGGAGATCAGAAGCACGTTCAGACAGGAAAAATCAGAGCGTGGGAAAATATATGAGTCATTTATACACCGCGCGTGAACGCAGGTGGCTATCGACACTCAATAGCCTTCTGCGCAAGTCATAGGGAAGAGGTGAAAGGTTGCGAACCCCTCTAGCGGTGGTCTCGGGAAAAACCCAAGATGGCGATGAAAAACATCGATTTTCAGGTGAAAAATGGTCATTTTCGGATTGTTATATCTCATGACATAACGGCAGTAGTGCAATGTAATTAATATAATAATAAATGTACATCCTTCCTCTACATAACACAGTTGAAATGAAAGCGCTAACTAATACCGTTTTTGCGGGATAAGTGTTTGAAGTTGACTACCCTTAAGCTCACATCTACCTATAATGCTAGTAAAATTGATTTCCACGAGGTGATCAGTGCAAATTGAAAAGAATATGATCATAAATGTCTTACCTCGTCGTTTTCTTCTTCCTTCGTCCTCTCACGTAAACATAAACAGCTGTCTGCTGTAATTTCGATCTTCATTTTTTCAAATTCCCATTGGCCAGAATGCCGTTGCGTCATGAGGTCTTCGTGCATCTCCGTGGATCCATGACGTCACCTCGGAAAGACATCCCAACCGAATGTTTATGAACCGAAGGAAGTTACATGATCGCACGAAACGAAACTTTCGGAAAATCGCCGCCTTCCGAAACGAATTCGTCAACTCCGCCGTTCCGAGGCCGAATGTTGGGCCGAATTTACATGATAACCCCCCAGGTGTCCGCCTCTTCGCTCTCTTTCACTCGTATAAAAAAGTTAACAAAAATCAAACTTCAATATTTTCCACGACCATATAAACCATGGAACCGTTCCGTTAATATCAGTGAGGATTGGTCGAGCTGTAATGTAACTGACTGGAAATACGAAGTTTTCAAGTTGAGACCTGACGATGGTGGATGTATTTCGTTCACCATTTTTTATTTTACGAAAGCCCTTGATACATATTTTATATTTAAAGGGATGTTATAGGGATGTTATGCTATTTGCTACCATCGACCCATTCTTCTCTTTCGCCGTACATACATACCTTGTCGTTCAAGGGTATTTGGAACTGACCTCATGATGATAGGCGGATGGTTCTATCTTCTACTATTGCAATAGCTTTCAGAAAGGTACCCGTATTTCGCCGCTTTAAGAGAAATTATCGGGGATAGCAGATAAAGAAATCCTTTTTATGTCCAGCTCTCTGTCTGCTGGTCTAACGGCTTCCTGAAAAATGTCCGCCCTCCCTGAGCTGGATTTGAGCAAGAATATGAGAGCACTTAACTTGCCTGGGATAATTGCTGTCTTTTTATTTGCTTTTCGATCACTTCCAGCTATCGTGCAAGGCATCTACATGTCAGGGTCATAAAGTACTGAGTAGGAAGACGATAATTCGTTCATTCATCCACATAGGCCGTGCAATGTGCAATATTCAGGCCGCATGATGACGCTTTGAGGCCTACATGGTAATGATTATGGGTTTCCAACTTTCCTTTCGTTTCCCAGTGTTGTTCATTTTTGATAATTTTTAAATACATCGCTGGAGAAATCGAAGTTTTATCTCCACCTTAATTTTTGTATGCAATTTTTTTTGTTTTCTTATGCAACTAATCAGCTCAAATATTTTCAAGATAATTATTTTTCAAAGATTTTTCATCTCATGTTTTTAATTAATTTCTTATTATGGAATATCTCACTGGATAATCTTCTACGGTAAAAATATTCCTTGGTCACTAAAGCGTCACCAAAACAGACTCAGATATCCGGAATCGACGGAATTTCTTTTGTGACTTTTTCATCAGGCGATGATGATGATCACAAAGTCGAAGCAAAGTCATCTTCCGTGCAATTCCCTCCAAAGGTAACAAAATCCCACTACATCCCAAAGTTATATTATAGACTTGTGGACTAATCATATATTTTGCAAGTAATGGGCAAATGTAGAACATGTGACCACAAGAATAAACGGCTAAGAAAATTCTTTTAATACCAAAGCCAGAAATAGGTCCACAATATTTGTGGTCTAAAAGGAGTGTAAGTACATATAAAGCAAGTAGTATGTCCTGACAGCTTAATGAAACCAAATGTAACAGTGGAAATGGAACAGACAAATGGAAAATTTATCGTGCGGAAGACACATAAGGGAAATATGCGGCCGAGCGAAGAGAAAGCTAGGATTTATAAAAAGAGTACTTAGGAAATGTGATGAGAAGACAAAAGAGCGATGTCACTTTTCACTAGTTAGGCCCCACCTTGAGTATGCAGCCGGTGTATGGGATCCGAATGAATTAGGTTTGATCAGAGAACTAGACAGTGTGCATAGTAGAGCAGCTAGGTTCATCAAAAAAAGTTACGATATGTTTAGTTGTATAACAGAATTTGTACTAAAATTGGAGTGGGAATCATTATTAAAGTGTAAATTAAAGTACAGGTTAAATCTCTTAGAGAACTTTCAATCGGGTAGCTTTACTGAAGATTTTAGGCACATATAAAATCACCAGCGTATTATGCAGGATTTGACCATATATATAAGATTAGATAGATAGATTGTCGACTGATACATTTAAAATGGCATTTTACCCCGTTCTATAAGAGGACACAATAGGCATCCCAGTGTATGGGATTCTAATGAATTAGGTTTGATCAGAGAACTAGACATTGTGCAGCGTAGAGCAGCTAGGTTCGTCAAAAGGTGTTACGATAGGTTGAGTAGTGTTTCAGAATTACTACAAGTTTTAGGTAGGGAGTCATTATCAGAGCGTAGGTTAAAGTACAGATTAAATCTATCAGAGAAATTTCAATCGGATAGTTTTACTGATGATGTTATGAACATATTAAAAACACCAGCGTATTATGCTAGATTAGACCAGATAAATAAGATTAGAGAGATAGATTGTCTTACCGATAGATTCAAAATGGCATTTTTCCCCCGTACTATAAGAGAACAGAATAGGCAGCATAGGAAAGGGATAGGTATGGGAAATATTGTAGAGTATTCTGTAGTGCATGATGCATGTATTAACCCCTCAAATACTATAGATACTAACAATATAGTTGTATAAGAAACTTTAGTTGCTTGTTTGCATGTTAGTAGTGAATGCTTGGTGATATTCACCCCCTGCCACACACCCTGGCGGTGGCTTGCAGGGTATCCTGTAGATGCAGATGTAGATGATATGGAAAGGAGTTACTGAAGTCGTTTAATAAAGTTTAGGAAGTTAGTTTAAGCCAAAATAGGAAAGTGTTGCAGCGTACCCGCTCAGCAGTTGACAAATACGTACCTAATAAAATAAAATGGGGAAACGCAGAAGCTAGATAGTATGTACTACGCATAACATGTAACAACACTAGTAACAAAACCGACCAGGGGAAACAACATTCTAGACTATAAAAATAACTAATTATTAGCTTTATATTTGCAATCAAATATTTCTAACTCGTTTTTTGACGAAGTTTCTGGATATGTAACCCTATATGGGGGGTGATTCGTAAATAGCTAATCAAGGACTACCTGCCTGGCAAATTTCGTCAAAATCCTAGACCCGAAACTCAGACACTCCCCTTGTCAGCTGTTTATGCAATCTCGGTGTTGCCATGTGCTTCTATTATACATTCATAAGGCAATTTATCACGAAAATAAATAGTAAAGACACATTTTCAAACGTTTTACAACAAAAAATAATTATTTCTTTTCTTCAGTT
This sequence comes from Platycnemis pennipes, assembly GCA_933228895.1. Classification (NCBI taxonomy): domain Eukaryota; kingdom Metazoa; phylum Arthropoda; class Insecta; order Odonata; family Platycnemididae; genus Platycnemis; species Platycnemis pennipes. Next base: position 414,750 of record OW121851.1, read on the forward strand.
CATTAATAAATATTGTAATCAAATTATGACTGCATAGCAACGAATGCTGGAGTCAATACAATATTTCCATGGGTGTTTTCAAGTCTGTTTCCGCACTAATAGGCGCTTCAGACCGGGAGGAAAGGTATAAGGATAGGGATGGAAGGGATAGGGATAGGGATGGAAGGGATAGGGATCCAATACAATATTTAGTTTTCATTACGTACCTAAAACTTTTGTTTAACATATTGTTGCATGATATTTTACCCTGTGGATCTTTCTAATGCATATTTTAAAATACAAGAGGCATCACAAAGCCTAAATTAACTCATTACCGCAAATGATATAAATCATAAGAATACAGTATTTCGAAGCGCAGGTTCCTCCTTAATCAGCTCACTTAGTTACTATCATAGAGCGCCGACTGTCATCGACCGTGGTTCCATCTCGGCGGGGAAGATTCACACCATAGACGACCCACCTTTAGCCTCCGTCAGCACGTCAAGGAACATCTCCTGGCAAAAAGTAAAGAGTAAAGAGGGACTTCTCAACGCGGCAACTGAACCTCGATGTGACACCCACCCCTCTCTACATTAACGAAGCCCTTTGTCCTGGAAAGAGAAAAGTTCTGCAAGGGCTGTTGATTGGGAAGAGAAAGGCTATAAATATTTGTGGATACGTGGAGGTAAAGTTTTAATGCCAAAAGCTGAATTTAAATGTTCTCCTTTCTCCTCTGTGTTGCACCATGACCGTCCGCTGCCCCTTCCTCTTCACCTTGACCATCGGTGATCAGCAATACCCTCCCCACATATTCTCCCACCCTCCCCCCCCCCCCTCCCGGTCCCCGTTCTCCCCCACTACCCTACGTAAACCCAATTTGATCCAACATTGCCGATCCAGTGGCTCTTCCCTCCCTCAACCACTTCTCACCTGACCCCCACCCCTAGGAATTTCGTATATAGTTGTGACTTGCACTCCCAGACACTTCGGAGATTGTACCCCTAATGATGACGTCATAACGTCGAAACCGATTGGGATACAATAAATTCGTTGAATGAGTACAAAGTGAATCATTCCTCCCATCAATTAATACTTTATCCTGTCACACAAAAGGACGAGAACTGATTGGGAAATGGAACTGAGCGAATAACTGAATATCGACTACGAGGTCAATGCAATATAAATCAATTATTAAGGAATTAGTTCGCGAAACTTAACTCATCCATTAAAACAAATTAATTCCAAGACGGTAGAATGTGAAGACACGCGACTGCACTTTCAAGTTCAGTTTCTTAACGTCAATCGTTTGTATGTACTCGGATGTACGTTAATTTCGAACAGAACGAAAGGGAAACAACTCAAATCGTGACAAAGCGTAAACGGTCAAGAAGCTTGATTGCCAAGAATCGCCTGAGATAATTCCAGAGACTCGAAATAATCTTTGAGTTTTACGGCGTAGGTCACGGGTTTGGGAGGACAACATGGCATCGACCAGAAGTGGCAAAATCACAAGGAAAAATGTGGAAAATTAATGTGAAAATGAAAACAATCGGGAAAAGAAATATTGGCGATGAAGTGGACTTACCATTTATCTACAGAAGAGCGGTCCTCTCAGCCGGTTTCGTAAATTCCCGGTTTTCCCTCACTAAGGCACAGGTCATCGATGACAAAGATTTTAAGGTCGCACGTAACTCGAAAAACTTCTTCCTGTAATAATTTCAAGCCATTAACAGATAGATTTGACCGACTTCGAGTCCTGTGAAGAGAAAAGCAAATATATATGCGTCCCGCGAGCACGCAAGTATTGCAGTCCGAGATAAAATTCCTACATAATACTCTGCAAGCCACCGCAGTGGTATATTGTAGGGGGTGAACCATTGGGAGGCATGCAATTAAAATGAGGGAGAACAACATTACACTTGTTGCCTTGCTTGAATTCAATGTTTACATGCAACAGATGAGCACAGTGGTACCATTCCGAAGAGAAATTTAAATCTTATATACTTGCAGTTGTAATGTTACCAATTAATGGGAAGGTAGTTTGTTGATTGATCGCCAAAGCCTTAGAAACATTGGTTACTTACTAGATATGAATTCTATGAACATAGAAGATGGTTAGCTGGAAGGGAAAGAAGACGTGCGAGGAAGTCTGACGAAGAATATGAAACTAGTTCAAGAAATTCGAAGTGTGCAGACATTGAAAGTGCGGGATAAAGAGATGAAAAAACAAACCACAGAATGTTTGAAGAATAAGGTGGAGAAAGGAGAATAGCAGTGGTAAGAGTTAAGCTTACGGAAAGGAGAAAAGACCTATTGTAGAAAACATACATTTGTTCAAAAATCGTTAATATTTTGTCAATGAAACCCAAATTGACAGATGAGGCCTAGTCGAAAGAGGATTGTGTAAAACCACACAATTTTGGTGGGTGGATTATGTTCGGTAATCTTGTAGTCGTATTTGCCGCCGAATGGTACTCACAAAAATTCGGAAGCTTCAATGTCATGGCGAGCTGACACGGTGATGATGATGCCGGTTCTTTCTGGACGTCCGAAGCTCACACGTTCCTTCCAACAACTGTCCAAAAACCACCGTCCTCGTATCGAGGATCAAAAAAAAGAGAACCTCCTTGCCCTCTTACGGGCAAACACAAAAAAGGACAAAACAGAAACGAAATGCACCACTCAGCGGAAAATACGACTACAAGATTACCGAACATAACCCACCCACCAAAATTGGGTGCCAATTTTAAATATAATAAACAATTAACGGCGTGAGTGCTTAGGGAAGTATAAAGAAACCAAACAAAAACCGCGCAAGCTGAACTTGGGAAGATAATGAATAAAGGTTAGGAAATGAATTAGGTTCTTCACTCTGAAGGGGGCCTTCATCAGAGACTTTGTACAAATGGGTAGCCCACGGATGGAAATGGTTCATCTACATCTACATCTACACGATACCCTGCAAGCCACCGCGAGGGTGTGTGGCAGGGGGTGAAGGTCACCAAGCATTCACTACTAGCATGCAAGCAAGCAACTAAAGGGTCTCATGCAACTAGATTGTTAGTATCTACAGTATTTGAGGGGTTAATACATGCATCATGCACTACAGAATACTCTAAAATGTTTCCCCTACCTATCCCTTTCCTATGCTGCCTATTTTGTTCTCTTATAGTACGGGGGAAAAATGCCATTTTGAATCTATCTGTACGACAATCTATCTCTCTAATCTTATTTATCTGGTCGAATCTAGCATAATACGCTGGTGTTTTCAATATGTGCCTAACATCTTCAGTAAAGCTATCCGATTGAAAGTTCTGCAATAGATTAAATCTGAACTTTAATCTACGCTCTGATAATGATTCCCACCCTAATTCTTGTATTAATTCTGATACACTACTCAACCTATCGTAACACCTTTTGACGAACCTAGCTGCTCTACGCTGCACACTGTCTAGTTCTCTCATCAAACCTAATTCATTAGGATCCCATACACTGGCTGCATACTCAAGGTGGGGCCTAACTAGTGAAAAGTAGCATCGCTCTTTTGTCTTCTCATCACATTTCCCAAGTACTCTTTTTATAAATCCTAGCTTTCTCTTCGCTCGGCCGCATATTTCCCTTATGTGTCTTCCCCACGATAAATCTTTAGTGATTATTACACCTAAATATCTTACGGTTTCAACGTTTTCGATCTTCGTGTTATTAATTCTATAGGATCGCTCTATCGAATTATTCCTCCTCCAAAAATTGATAGCTACACACTTTTTAAGGTTGAGTTCTAACTGCCATTTGTCGCACCACTCTTGAATTGCATCTAAATCCTTGCTAAGTGATTTCGTGTCCTCTTCGTTTGATATACCCCTGTACACCACCGCATCGTCTGCAAAAAGTCTAAGGTTACTACTAACTACGGTACCCAAATCGTTTATGTATAAAAGAAATAGAAGCGGACCTACTACGCTACCCTGGGGAACTCCCGATGTGACTTTGATTGTGTCCGACATGATACCATCTATGACAACCCTCTGCTCTCGCCCTCTTGAGAATTATTTTACCCAACATACAACGTCTTTATTTATACCAAAACTCTCTAACTTCAAGATTAATTTATCACGAGGAACTTTATCGAAAGTCTTTTTAAAATCTAAAAATATCGCATCAACTTCAGTACTGCTTTCGCCGTGGACTAAAATATCGTGTACGAATAAAGCTAATTGTGTCTCGCAAGATCTACCTTTCCGGAACCCATGCTGGCTGTTTATGAGTAATCCCTGACTATCCGAATGCCCCATGATCGAACTGACTACTATGTGCTCAAATATCTTACAAGAGATTGACGTGAGTGAAATGGGTCTGTAGTTACTAGGTTCTTCCCTATCACCGCTTTTAAATATAGGTGTAATGTTAGCTACTTTCCAATCCTTGGGTACTGTGTGGTTCTTTAGTGTTTTATTGAATATTATTTCTAGATAGGGGGCTATTTCAGAAGCTAATGTTTTATAAACTCTGGAAGGAATTTGATCGGGACCTGGTGCTTTGTTTTTACTTATGCTTTTTAACTGCTGCTCTATTCCGCGACATGAAATGTTTATTTCGGGCATTTGCTCACTGAAAGTGTTCGGCGGTGGTTCCACTGCGTTTTGTGACGATGAGTTGAATACACTTTGGAAGAAGGTGTTTAAAGTGTTGGCTTTTTCTACACTGCTGGTGACTCTGATTCCTTTATCATTTTTAAGTGTGTGCACTGTGGACTTATTTCCCTGAAGCTCTCTCACATATGACCAAAACGCTTTAGGATTGCTATCTAAATATTCTCCTAACATCTTGCTCTTGAAATGTGATAACGCTTGCCGACATGATTTCCTTGCTAATGCTCTCGATTTTTTATAGTTTTGAACTAGCTCATTTTTTTCCTCTACCGATAGACCCCGTCTGGCATTTTTCATCTTAGTGTGGCATACCCTTTGTCGCTTTAGTGATTTCCTAACCTCCGCGTTATACCACCTTGGCTCTGTATTATCACTAATATATTTACTTGGTATGTATTTATGAACTGCGTTACGGGTGACCTCAAGAAATTCTCTCCACGAATCCTCTGTATTTAATCCTTTGCTTTGTTCGCTGAATACATTAAACGCTTCCCTTAATTCCTCTTTCATACCGTCGTAATTTGCCTTGCCAAATAAGTACACCCTCCTGCTTGGTTTATAATGTCTTTCAACGCCTACAATAAATTTCGCATGCACTATTTTATGGTCACTAATTCCTGTGTCTGTAACTGTATTTAGAACTCGCTCGGGTATATTTGTTGCTAATAAGTCTAGAATGTTGTTTCCCCTGGTCGGCTCTGTTACTAGCTGTTGTAAAGAATGTGTCGTAAAGGTGTTCAACAGTGATTCGCAATGTTCCTTATCCTTACCTCCTGCAATGAAACTACAAGTATTCCAGTCTATCGAGGGGAGATTGAAATCTCCGCCTACTATTATTCCTCTATCATTCTTCCCAGAAAGTAATGTGCGTATCTCTGACTCTAGCTCTATTATAGAATTGACGTCTGCGTCCGGTGGCCTGTAATATGCACCTACATATATCTGTTTTGCGTTACTACTTTTACTTTTAACGGAACACCAAATACTTTCTACATTTCGCTCTGAAATAAGTTCTCTTCTACTGACATACGGGTCCTTCACAGCTATGAAAACTCCTCCTCCGTTTCTGCTTACTCTATCCTTTCTGTATACTGTAAAACACTTCGGAAATACTTCATGATCTGATATGTCCTTCGAAAGCCAGCTTTCTGTACCTACGATTATATCTGCATTAGTACTCTTAATGAGGTGGTGAAATTCTGCTACTTTATTTCTTATACTACGACAATTCACTACTATCACTGAAATTTTTTCTTCCAATCTGTTTCTCTCTTGGTGCTCCTTTCCAACTAAAATTTTCCTCGATAATTTATGACGGACAAACTATTTGGTCTACCTCTTACCTTTGATGAATTATCATGTTCGTTCTCTCCATGTGTTTTTCTCTGACCTTCTAAAACTACTCTGCATGTTTTGTCAAATTCTTGCACGATTTTTCCCCCGCGGATTGACCTGCACTCTGGGCTACCACCTGAGCTAAACCCTACGTGTATGCACGAAGCAAGCGATATGAACAAAGACATGAAAAATTCTCCAAAAAATATATACAAAAGAACCAGGACAGGAACAAAATACAAAGCAAAAGAACGAAGAAAAAAATTATTGAACAGGCAGTTTGGCCAGTTTTGAAACTGGTCGTTTAAAAATACCCAACGCTGTTCGGACAGTGCTAACCCACACTCGTCTTCGAATTTTGCGCTTCAGACCGCGAGGAATGGTACAAGGAGCACAACGCAATTCGAAGCAAGGAATGCATTGATAAATCCTCTGCCTGATTACACTTCGGGCAGAGATAATCCAAAATTTGAAACTTAACAAATATTGTAAAGTATCTGGCCCTACGTGTAAATACACCTTGTGATAATAGTCTATGATCAAGTGAGTCACATGACTATTTTTGGGTAGCAACAATGGATGCTTCCGTTGATAAGGTAAATTCGAGTTTTGAAGACGCCCTGAGACAATCATCTGAATCAAGGAAGGGATTTAGGCGTTGAATTCGAACTGAACTAGGTAGACCTCGTTTTAGTCGATAAATGTCCTCTTTGAAGTGACATTGCTGAGTCATTCGAGTGCAAAGTATCAATGCCGAATTGATTTCATTCAATTTCAGAGATCCACCGATACGATTATTTGATTTAACCCTTGTGTTGTTAATAAATCTCAGACAATATGCCACAGTTCTCAACAAATTGGACCACGAAGAGTGGCGCTTGATGAATTCCAAATCGGGCTCCAGAAATACTGTGAAGGTGGAATCAAAAAAATTCTTCCTCTCCGATAGTTCATTTATTTCAATTGGTTTGAAAGAACTGATTTTCCAATTAATAAAGGGTTCCGATAGCCAAGCAGGCCCATGCCACCACAAATTTTGATTAATTATTTCACTGGGCAAACAGCCCCGACTTCCTATATCAGCTGCATTATCTTGAGTTGATATGTGATTCCAAGTAATATCAATCGCATTTTCCTTTATTTGTATTATACGATGAGCAACAAAGGTTTTCAATCGATGGGGTGGGGTGGTTAACCATGTTAGAACAGTGCTAGAGTCTGTCCAAGCAAATACGCGAGTTAATTTTACCACTCCCGATATACTATCAAATACAAATTTTATAAGTTTGGACAACAAGACCGCTCCTAAAAGTTCCAAACGAGGGATTGATTGAGTTTTGATTGGTGCAACTCGTGTTTTAGACAAAACTAAGTGAACACTTCCTTGTTCTTTTAAGTCACCCATTCGCACATACACAGAAGCACAGTACCCTCGTTCAGAAGCATCACAAAATCCCAGTATCTGGGAGGCGTTACATTCTATATCCAAAAGTTGGTCCTTCCCTATCCATCTAGGGATTTTGACAGCAATCAATGATGGCAACTGTTTCACAAACTCTTCCCAAAGTTTCAAAGTAGAAGACGGAAGTTCATCGTCCCAACCCAGTTTTAATTTCCACAAATTCTGCATGAGATATTTTGCCCAGAAAACAATAGGGGCAATCCACCCTAATGGATCGAATATCCGTGCAATTGTGGACAAAATGCCTCGTTTGGTATTGGGTGTTTCACATTGTCGTACATGATATGAAAATGTGTCCGACTTGGCTTCCCAATAGATGCCCAACAATTTGATTGATGGAATTTGATCGTAGTTAAATTTCACTTCAACTTGACAAAGATCAGACGGAAGCCCTTGCAGCACCTCTACTAAATTGGATGCCCATTTACGGACTTGAAACCCCCCCCCGCATTCATTAGATTATTTATTTCAATGATTAAATTCTTTGCCTTTTGGGGAGAGGCGGTGCCAGTAACCAAATCATCTACAAATAAATCCCGTGAAACAACAGCTGCAGCACAAGGATATCGAAGAGCTTCATCTAGGCACAACTGTTTAATAGTGCGCATAGCTAAGTAAGGTGAAGAGGTGAGGCCAAAAGTTACCGTATTAAGTTCATATTCTTGCAAATCAGAATCTAAGTTGGGACGCCATATAATGTGTTGATACGCTCTCTCCTCAGGCCGAAGTTCAATCATTCTGTACATTTTACATATATCACCTATTAAGGCCACCTTATGCAAACGAAAACGAATAATCAAGGCTGATATGTCTTGGTGAAGTTTGGGTCCCACCAGAAGCATATCATTAAGTGATGTTCCTGTAGTGGTCTTGGTAAATGCATCAAAAACTACTCTCACTCGAGAAGTGGTACTACATTCTTTGTATACAGCATGGTGCGGTATATAGTATTTGCCGGTACCCCATCCGACCTGGGACATATGGCCTAATGAAATGAATTCGGATAAAATAGAGTTATACTCATCTCTGCCTTGCGGATTCTCATTCCATCTCCTCTCCAATAACTTGTATCGCCTAATCGCTGTTGTCTTAGAATCTCCCAATGTCGCCAAATGATCTATTTCCTTAAGCAGTAAAGGAACAACATATCTGCCGTTCTGTCGTCGGATTCATTCGAAGAGGCGTTATTAGACGCAGCATGTGCTTCCCGCTTCAGAACACGACTTGCTACGGCTCGTATTTCGTGGTAGTAGCCTTCTACCTTATCGAATGCCTTTAACTGAGGTGCCTCTTCCTTTTCCAGCTCTAATTCAATAATCATTTCCCGCAATTGATCCGATAATTCAACGAAGGACTTATATTAATCATCGAGTAGCAAAAACCTACTCTCAAAAATGTGTTTATCCTCCGCGTTGCCTTCGATCGTCATGGATATTTCGTATAATTTTTCAATAATACGCATATTCTCTTCATATTTGAATTTAGTTAATCGATATCTCCTCATTAGCCTAATATTCTTCTCTTTATCGGACATGATGAATCAACTCCAGTCAAATGTATGTGAATCAAAGTTACAAGATGGAAATGACGGACACAAAAACAGAAGAAAACGGCCAAAGAATAACTCAAGATTCAAACGAAATAACAAAGAACAAATATTTCCCCAAGCACTCGCCACTACCAATAATGAATTCCAATATGATATTCAACAAAATGATTCAAATGTGGATTCATGAAATGGATCCGACCAATTAATCTGCGATCTGGTTAACCATACTGACATCCGGCCCGAAGGACCAAAAAAATGTTTAACAAATCAAAAGATGAAAACAAAGTGGACTGTATAAATCTGATTGCCGCCGAATGGTACTCACAAAAATTCGGAGGCTTCAATGTCATGGCGAGCTGACACGGTGATGATGATGCCGGTTCTTCCTGGACGTCCGAAGCTCACACGTTCCTTCCAACAATTGTCCAAAAACCACCGTCCTCGTATCGAGGATCAAAAAAAAGAGAACCTCCTTGCCCTCTTACGGGCAAACACAAAAAAGGACAAAAAAGAAACGAAATGCAACACTCGGCGGAAAATACGACTACAAGATTACCGAACAGAGAGGATATGGCTATTTGAAAGGAGAAGATGACATGGCGATGGTATGAAACTAGTGGAACAAATACGAATGATTCAGACAGTGCAAGTGCGGAACAGCCTCGTTACAGCAGGAACCCGTGCGGACAGCTGATCGTATGCGAGGAGGGAGGATAGGGGGGAGGCAATGGAAAGAGAGAGACAGCGAAGTGAGGGGAGGCACGACTAGGAGGGGGGAGGGGAATCAGGAGGGGGGGCAGGCGAGTCGTAGTTCAAAGTGATCGAATGGAGGTTCAGCTCCGTCCCGTTTGCACTGCGATTTACACAACGACTTCAATAAAACGTTAAGTGACGTGCAACACCCACCTCAAAGACGTTGTCTGCACGCTACATGAATTCGGAGTCTCGTCCATGATCCGGCGCGAAGGAACAGCTGCTTTGGGTGTGCAAAGAAGATTTTAATGAGCCTTTTCCCTCACACGATACGCCACAGTTACGGCTCCTTTCACTTTCAGCAGTGGACTGCACCCGACCCACTCCCGTCCAGTCTACACTACCGCTAGCAAGGGTCCGTTCGCCAACCACACCTCAAGCGACGCAACGGCGGGAACGCCATAGACCCTCTTAACATAAGGAAAATTCAATTTCTCCATGGGGGTGATTTTAAGCACGTGTTTCAGGGCCGTATTTACCACATGGCGTACCCGGGGCCTCGCGAGAGAGGAATTGTTAATATATTAGTAAAAGACTGTAACATCGGGGCCCTCATTCTAGATTACGCCGGGGGCCTCAGAGGTCGTAAATACGTCACTGACGTGTTTGCCTCAAGATAACAATGCAGTGCCAATTTTTATTGTGACTCATGATTTCGGACAATTGGAAGTTTTCATTGGAAACAGCACCTTACTATGGTTTGTAACACCACCGAAAAATGACTACCAATAATGCGAATTGGAATCTAAACCCTGGGAAAATGAATAAATTAGGATTTACATCTACATCGACATGATACCCTTCAAGCCACAGTAGAGGTGGGTGGCAGGTGGTGAATTCTCTATAAACATGCATATCAAATCTACACTACATATCATGCATAAATAAGGATTAGTAGTAATATACTAGTCTAAAATTCAATTTTTAATAAATATAATAATTGAAAAAAAGGCACGCAACATAATGCTGATCGTTGGGTTAGCTTAAGGTCCTTATATCAACATGCAAAAGCCTATGCTATCCATTGATTCACTCGTATTGGACATATTTACCGCTAATCATATCCCTAATTGCATGAGGGAAAAAGAACATTTTGAATCAGTCAGTGTGGCAACCAATTTCTCTAATTTTGTGATTATGTCCCCGTCTACCATAGTAAGTAGGGATTCGCAAAATATTTTTAACGTCATCACTGAAAATATTACCTTGGAGTTTATTTAAGAGATTAAGTCTAAATTTCAACTTACGATCCGACAATGATTCCCCATTTAATTTATTTAATAGACTGCTTACGTTAACATGGTTATCTTACCGTCACTGTACAAACCTTGCCGATCTTCTCTACACAGTTCAAGTTCATAGTTAGGAAGAATAATTTTAAGGTGCTTCTAAGGTCAAGGTTATTTCGCACCTTACCTTTACCAGATGAAGGCAAGCGTTAAAAATATAATACTTGGTAAGTGTAAAGGAATACTTAGGAATAGTATAAACTATCAGTGGACACGTTAGGCTTAAGTTGGTCATAGTAATATGGCAAAAGAGTTACATTTAGAGCTATTAGGCAATGTGTCTTCCTGGTCCACAAATTTTGGGTCGTAAATTGAGAAATTTAAGAACGCGATCGATAATATTACGATTGTCGCCCAACAACTTGCTCAGATCCCCACATATTTTGTGGCGCTCACGTTGCAACCTATATTTCACATAGTCGAAAAGCAGGGGTTAAACGGCAGTTACAGATATCGCATTTTGGTGCGTCCTTCTCGGGGGTAAAGAAATACGATTGAGTCAGGGCTGTAATGTCCTATTCTTAGCCTGGTGACAATGACTTCTTCCCGTCGGCTATCCCTGACCGAGGACGTCCAAGATGTGACATATTCTTTGATTTCCCTTTGAGTTCCCAAAACAACATAGTTTTCTTACGAGATTTCGTAATGGCAAACTCGTTAGTAATGTCCTCAAATGAAAGTGTTTTTGTTGTATTTGCCTCAATACACAGTAAAGAACGTGAGTTTAACCTTCGTTCAGAAGTACTAGTTCGTAGGTAATTCTGAACCCTTCTAAGGCAGGAAAAACTACGTTCTCCAGCGCAAATCGTAGCATGTATGCACAAACTAATCCTTAAAGCGATGTCCAAATGTGGGTACACATCTTCTAGGGAGTTAAATCTTAGAAATTTCGAAATTTCTTGCAACGTTTTTCCAGGTGGTTGATCAATCCCCACAGTGGTTTTGGAAGTGGATGCACTCTTCAGTATAATCAGAATCATTTGTGTAGATGTTCTAAAGATTGGTCGCCTTCTTTATCAACTTCTCTTCCATGTCTCTCTGATCAGTCTTGCTATCACACAAGATGTTGTCACGCACTTGTTATCACTCTCGTAAACTTTGGCACGCATCATCTCTAGCTGACCAGCGAGTAGGACACACTTTTTTTATTGCCTTCTTCTGATACGATGTATCCATTACGCTTGTTAAACATTGCCATAGTTTGTAGAGCACGTAAAAAATACATATATTTCCTGAAGCAACATGAAAAATTTGCACGCTTCTCCACAAGATTCTGCAGCAGACGATCCAACAAGGTTAAGGGAGCACATGGGATGAATAAAGCTACAGGATCTTTCTCCTTTATTTTTGCTTGCAGACCATTGTAAACACCGGCCATATTTGAAGCGCTATCAAACGATTGTCCTCTGCAATCATCGATGTTTATTTCAGATTTTCGAGCTCATTCATCACACTCTTGAACATTTCTTCTGTTTTATGACCCGCTGATGGAATGAAAGTAAGAAATCTTTCACACGACGCACCGTCACTTGTAACGTATCTAACAGCAAGGACTAACTGGCCTACATGTGACATGTCTGGGGTCGAGTCTATGATGAGAGCAAAGTATTTAGATTGTTTCAAATCTTCACAAATCATTTGCCTAACATTTTGAGCCATTAACTCAATTACCTCTTCGCAAGTGTTGGAAGAGAGATAATTTGTATTGCCACTACCACAATTACCGTTACGATGTAAGTTGCTAAGAATGGATCAAACTCGGATATCAGCTCTAAAGCCATTAAAAAATTTCCATTCCCATTACAACCAAATACCTCATTGTCACCTCTCAAAGCGAGACCTCTTGATGTCAGGGCCTTAACGGCCGCTAAAACTAATAATTAAAACAACTACAAATTATTAAAACAACAGACGGTCAACTAGGACGACATCCTTGTCAGCTTCGATGTCATCTGCTTTTTACGAAGGTCCCAATCAAAGAGTCAGTGGACATCATCAGGAAACTCACGGACTTCGGGCTTCCACCGGATTTCCCAAAACTAGCCAACTTCTGCCTGAGGAATAATTATTTTCTTTGGGGTGGACAATACTACGAACAAAAGGATGGGGCAGCCATGGGAAGCCCTCTCTCACCGGTCGTGGTCAACCTATTCATAGAACATTTCGAGGAAGTTGCCTTGGCCTCCAGCAAATTAAGACCGACATGCTGGATAACATATGTAGATGACACGTTTGTCATCTGGCCGCACGGGAGAGACACCCTGGACGAGTTTGCATCCCACCTATTTAGCCTGCACCCGGCCATACAATTCACTATGGAAACGGAAGTGAACGGAGCGCTAGCCTTCCTGGACGTTCTGGTGCAGAGGGACACCAACGGGTCCCTCCGACATTCAGTCTACCGCAAAGCAACCCACACCGACCGTTACCTTCACGCAGATTCCCACCACCACCCTCAACAAAAAGCGGCGCTCATCAAAACATTGCTGCAGAGAGCCAGATCGGTGTCCGACGACCTCTCCCTGAGGACCGAAGAAGAACACGTGAGGGCAGTGCTTCGACAGAATGGCTATGTTCTGATTCCTTCATCCGCCGCCATTCAAGAAGTTCGAAGGCAGGGTCATCACAAGGCACTTCAGGAAGGGAGGACACGAAGCCAGTCGCTTACGCATCCATTCCGTATGTCTCCGGAACCACGGAAAGGATCTCTCGCGTACTGGATAAAGCGGGAATCGTGACGCGTCACCGGGCCCTAAAGAAAATGAGAAACATTTTTCCATCCGCCAAGGACCGCCTCGATCCACTCCACTATGAAGGCGTTTATAAAATCCCTTGTTCCTGCGGTAAATCATATGTTGGACAGACTGGTCGCTCTGTGGCGTGCCGAATAAAGGAACATGAAAGGGCCCTGTCACATAGGGACACGGGGAAATCAGCCGTAGCGGAGCACGCCTTTTCCGAGGAGGGACACCAAATGTTAATTGACAAGACGCGGGTGTTAGCCCAAGAAAAATTTTATCACCACCGACTGATCCGCGAGGCTATTGAAATTGAGAAATGCCCCCTGAATTTCAACCGGGACGAGGGTATTCGACTAAGTCCGACTTGGAGAAGAATTTTCCGGAGTAAAGATACGCCTGGATGGTTCCATAAGAAAAAACAACGACACATCCGTTGGTACTGGGAGGGGGGGGGGGGGAAGTTCACCGACTCCCTAAGGACAGGGCTAAGTGGCGGCCACCTTCTCACGTCATTCACCCCCCACCACTCCACAGTAAAGGGGGGAGGGAAGGAGATATATTGAACTTTTCCAATATATTTTGTCATTGCCTGATGATGCGTCCTGCAATGGTCGCGAAAGCTCGCTCACCGACAACGCGTTATACGCAGCTGCACCCGAAAGCCTCTGACCACGAAGTAAGATACTTAAAATGCATCCTGGATAAACATGTTTAAAATATTTATAATGAGGGACCGGTCGTACAATATAACTGCAATGGAAAAAAAAGTGCCGAGAGGTAGTTTCGAACTTTCACATTGAGAACCCTGAACTTTACCCCTGACCCAACTGTACTTGTTGAGAAAGAGGTGATTTTATTTAAGCATTTAGATAGTAATGACATACCTACTTTACTCCTGACCCAACTTCTCTTATGGAAGATGCATAACTTTAAGCATAATCATAGCAATAAAATATTTCAAACTCGTTTTCTGTTGAAGTTATTGGAGTTGTGACCTAATATGGGGGGTACACATTTAATTGCCATGCGAATGAATTCACCTGAACCGGACCACGGACCTTTTTTTTCTTCACGGACCGAAATTTTGAGCCGTCGCGGTTCATCAAGGATGGCAACGCAAGAGAGAAAGGGCGTCTAAGAAGCCACGACCAAAGGTGAACCCCATCCAGCGCTAGAGCTGCGCTTGGTGGTAATTTGTAAGCAAACATCAAATCCTTCCTAATTCTGAAGATTCCGGCGATATGGAGTGGAAGCGAAACAGGCTCGTGTTTTTCTTTCTTATTGAATTCTTAAATAATCATATTTCTTATTTTATATGTAGGCCTCCAAATGGTTTCTGATGTTCTGGCCAATCACGAATTTTTGACTTTCTTCTCTCTGACGTCGGGAGAAAAAATGTGAATACTCAAAATTATAAAATCCAGCGACTAGAAAAATATGATCCCTTTCATGCCCTTTATTAGTCGGCTCAGCTGACATTATTTTTGTTACGGAAAACGATATCTATTACTAATCACTTTTAGATACGATCGATGATATCAGTTGTATATCGGAGAAAGATATCATTTATGTGTCATTTTTATATCGCCATTGTCAGCCGATGTTAAAACGACATTGGTGACGTCAAAATTACATTGGACCGACGTATAACTGCCATACGATGTTGCTTGGGTGATTGAAGAGGGAAGCGAAGTCGAGAAGGATGATATGGGAGCATCAATATTGAGATCGGAATTCGACGCAGCAGTAAGGGACCTTCGGATGAATAAGGCTTCTGGAATTGATGATATACCCGCAGAACTGATAAGGAATGCGGGAGAGAGGACATTGGCCCAACTTTATAATGTCATCTGCGACATGTACTCAACAGGAGAAATACCCAGGGACTTCGAGAAAAACATCATCATTCCTATTCCCAAAAAGAAGAGAGCAGAGAAATGCGAAAATTTTAGGACTATAAGCCTGACGACACATGCATCGAAGATATTGACAAGGATCATCTACAGAGAATAGAACGAAAAGCAGAGGAGTTCCTGGATGAAGATCAATTCGGATTCAGGAAAAGTAAGGGTACAAGAGAAGCAATTTTGGCCCTTAGGCTGCTTATACAGAAGAGAATGTAGAAGAACAAACCGACGTTCATTGCATTTGTGGATTTAGAGAAGGCTTTTGACAATGTGGATTGGAATTCAATGCTTGATATTCTAAAAGGAATTGGAGTGTCCTACAATGATCAAGGAATTATCCACAGTTTGTATAAAAACCAAGTAGCTGTGATTAAATCTGGACCCAGCTGTGAAGAAGCAAGAATAAGGAAAGGAGTGAGACAAGGCTGTGCACTGTCTCCCGTAATTTTTAATGTTTACATTGAGAGAGCCATCAATGAAGTCAAGGAGAAGTGTTCTGGAGTGAACATCCACGGAGAAACAATCAGCATGCTACGATTCGCTGATGACATAGCTCTCATAGCAGAGACAGAGAAGGAGCTGAATAAGATGCTTACAACCATGGAAAGGACAATGGCCAGACATCAGCTGAAGATCAATAAGAAGAAAACTAAGATACTGGTGCGCTGCAAAAGAGAAGAGGCCAAAACCAACGTTAAACTGGGAAAACAGAAACTGGAAAACGTGAAAGAGTTCTGTTATCTGGGAAGCAGAGTAACCAACGATGGACGAAGCAAGAAAGAAATAGTGAGTAGAATAGCCCAGGTAAAGAGGGCATTCTATCAAAGAGGAATCTACTAACAGCTGGAAATACAAGCTTGGAAGTAAGGAAGAAATTCATCAAAACGTATATCTGGAGCATGCTCCTTTACGTCAGTGAGGCATGGACGATAACAGCAGCGGAGAAGAAAAGGGTGGAAGCATTCGAAATACGGTGCTATCGAAGAATGGTGAAGATAAAATGGATCGACCGAGTGACAAATGAAGAAGTCCTAAGAAGAATGGGAGAAAAGTGTGCTAAAAACCCTCGTTTTTCTCCCTCCCTTCTTTATTATTTTTGAGTGATGTTTTGTTTTGGTTAAATATGTGAATCACCGATGTGTGTGTGTGCGCGCGCAGCATTCGAACTCCGCGCGCTGTTCCAAACATCAAGTCGTCCAAAGCCCGCACGGCGTGGGGTTCGCGTACCCACAAGCCATTGCCCCCCCCCCCCTCCCTTCCCCTCTCTCGACGAAGATGTGTGAAGGACAGAGAGACACCAGAGAGACACCAGGGAGACACCAAACAGACACCAGAGAGACACCAGGGAGACACCAAACAGACACCAGAGAGACGAGGAAGCTTCCCGAGATCGGTTACAGAAAAGGCCAGCAGTGCAGTTCCTGAGGATCAGAGGCTCGAGTAAAGGGAGAACTTCAAGCTCGGCCCATCTTTTTCCTCTCCACGGGGACGCTGCACTTTGACGGTCATTTTCCAAATACGACAGCCGATACGAACACTCGTGAGTTTCTCCCACGTGTCCGCCTTGTTCCCGATCCCCGACCCCCCCCCCCCCTCCCGTCAAGCCATCATTGAACAGTTGAGTGACTGGGTGATCGGAACGCCCGTCGTGGCAGAGAACTTTTGGTTAAACCCCGCGGGT
Organism: Platycnemis pennipes; assembly: GCA_933228895.1. Classification (NCBI taxonomy): domain Eukaryota; kingdom Metazoa; phylum Arthropoda; class Insecta; order Odonata; family Platycnemididae; genus Platycnemis; species Platycnemis pennipes. Next base: position 432,095 of record OW121851.1, read on the forward strand.
TTGCGTGTTTTTTCTTTCATTTTGTCAATTATTTTCATGACCAGGTTATTCTTTGTATTTTTGCTTACTGTCCTTTTTTTTCATGCAAGTGTCGACTGTGCCCACCCCCCTTTACTAACCTCTTTTCCCCGAGTGTTCTTTACCAGCCATTTGTGATATTCCTTGTGCTCGTGCTGCCTTAATTGCAAGAATAAATGTATTGTACTCTATCTCGAACCCATGACTACAAATAATTCCTTTTCGGATTCCACCTGCCCACCCCCTCCTTCCGTCCGTCGCTCCAACAGAACAAATCTACCGTTCCTACGTCGCCCACGACCCCGAGATGCTCTTCCCTCTGCCCGCTGTGATTCGCGTTAACTGTTCGTCACAATATATACCTTTCGCCCGGGTCAGGTGTCTTCTGATTGACCCAGACGTCGGTTTAAATATAAAAGGTCTTTTGACGCAAAGAAGAACATCGCTGAGGAAACGTACAATAAACCCGCTGCCAAGGCCTTTCTGCCGTATATTTCCACCATTTCGGGAAAGATCGAACGAATCCTTCGTCGCTTCGATATTGAAACGATCCACCTACCTCAATCTAAGATTAGGAACTGGTTGGTGAAGGCCAAGGATCCCACCGGGCTGAAGACTCCAGGGGTATACAAAATTCCCTGCGATTGTGGTATGGTGTAGGTGGGAGAGACCGGTCGTACCATCGAGCAAAGGTTGAAGGAACACCGAAGACACTTCCGACTAGCCCAAATGGAGAAATCAGCTGTTGCGGAGCACAGCATAAAAAGAGACCACGCACTGGTTTCAACCTCAGTAACACTTGGAGGCCAGTAATAAATTGCATCCGAGAGATGAGGAAGGGCGGCCCGGCGGCTAATATTCAAGGAGTCCAACAATCGGGCCCGTTAAATTTAAACCGACGTCTCGGCCAATCAGGAGACACCTGACCCGGGCGAAAGATATATATATATATAACCGCAATAATAAAATTCGGCACTCAGAAGCCCTGATGATGAAGAGCGAGTCGCTCTTTGAAACGTTGGCAGTAATGGAGCCTATTAACCGGTGTCAAGCCTGAGAAACATTTCTGCAATCCTAGGATTGTTGACCCTTGATGATGACAACTCTTGTTAAAACATTTCTCCAATAGTGTGTTTCTTTGTCTGGTTGTTGTGTAAGCATACTGTCAACACGGTTAAGAGAAATTTCTCTTGATTTTAGAGTAATTATTGCAGCTTTGTTTATTGGTGAATTTTCGTGGTGACACGCCCGATATTCTCCATTTTTCCAGTCTTTGAAACCATCTTTATCTTCAAATTGTGATCTTTCTTGGCTGTTAAACGCTAAACAAGGTCCACAAAAAACTGATCCCTTACTTTTGGAGAAAATCATCCATTTCCTTTCACGAACTTCTCCATTTTTTAACTTTCGTTTAAAGAGAGATTTAGTCAAATATCTCTTTTGATCTTTGTACTCTCTTAAGCTGTTAGTGAAATCTAAAGCTATGTTTTGGTCAAAGCCATTTTTTGCTATTAAATCTCTAGTAAAATTATTTAAGAAGCTGGATCCTTATCTAATTGTTAAATAATGTTTGCGAACTTACTTCTATTTCAGTAGGTTCTGGTAACACAGCTGTTTTGGAATAACTTGGTCCAGTGAAAGCATAGTCGTCCACTACAGAATCATCACAAACATCAGGGGTGGAATTCTGTAACTCGAAGCTCCGGAGCTAACTCGCGAAAAGAGCTTCATGAAGCTCCTAGCTCCAAACTGCATTCTGTATTCCCGGAGAGAGAGCCAGAGGAGCTAGCACTATCTCTCTGGCTCCTCTGGCGCCGATCGGTATTCTGTATGCCTTTGCGGAGCGTCTTCCGGCGCTCCCAGCTACCTCCAAAGGAGCTTCACGAAGAGCCAGCCGAACCCCGCGCTAGGCCTTTCTCCCGTGGAACTTACGGCGTATGTTGTTAGTCTTTTGTTTAAGCAGAAGGAACCACGGTCGTATATACGGAATATACGGAAGGAACCGTGGAAGGAACTTTCAGTGTGTGAACTTCGACATGGCACGAATGCTCAATCTCAATGCTCAATCAATTTTGCTTCCTTTGTTCGAGTAGGAGCTGGTTGACGCCCAAGAATTGATATTATTCTTTGAAATATATTTATACGCCTTTTCCTCGCGGAAATACACTGCCTCATATTAGTGTCATGACGCTGTATGCTTTCTTCAACTTTAATTAAGCAACAGCATAAACATACATTCTCGCGAAGTTATGACCTTAGACCAAGCTTTTAACTTGAGATAATTATTAATGTAAACAATAGTTCTGCACTGGTAAAAATAAAATTTTATTAGACTAAAAACTCCTTTTGGGACATGCATATGACAAAAATGAAAAGATCTATACAATCAGAAGGGAATGACGTCAAGTTCTGCACATTTCTCAACACATTGATGGAGTATACCGTAACACATTAACTTATCATAAAGTAACGTTTAATTTTTATGTAACTCACCATCGTGAGTGCACCAATTGTTATGACAGGTTAGGATTATTCTATACACATTTCACTCAAATGAAAGAATTATCCATTACGTACGCACTCAATCACATTCAAAGCTCAATAAACAAATTTGGAACGCCATGTGAATCCAACAGATTTTCTTGACAAACCGATTTTGGAGCCAATATGAACACTACAGAGACACAAAAGGAAGTAGAACACCTTATTTATAGTTAAGCACTTCGCAGTTACTGGCTACTATCGTTTGGAAACACTTTGACACCACTCGAATGACACCACTAAACGTGTAGGGAACACACAATGTAAATTAGCCACAACTGATTTCGGCAGAGAAAGATGTGAATCTGCAACATTCTGCTCGCTTAATTTCCACACTGTTTTCAAGAAATACTGAAATTTCTCATCACCGCCGCTCTAGTTTACGTCGCTTGTGACAAGTTTATGCCAGTGGACTTGGAAATGAGGCGAAATTGCGGCAAACGGTTGTTTTTAGGACTTCTATCTTCGATAACATTGGCCGAAGTGCATAGCATAAAACACCTCAATAGTACCTGTTGGAGACATTTAAAAAATATAATTATATAGCAGTACAATCGTCGCCCACCTTTACGACTCTCGTATCCATTACACGTCTGGGTCTTTGGCATCACAAAAAAATACGTATTTACATTTCTTAATTATCAAGCGTTAACAAGCGACGAATTACGGTAAAGTAGCTCAAATAAAGGAAGCGATGGCTATAAACCACGTAAAATAACATTGTACTTAATACATAAAATAATATAATATGTAATATATCGCCTTACAAACGCCAAGAAATATACAAAACAATAAAATATCTTACGTCTTATTACAACGGGCATTACCGAAGAATCACAACGAGATAGTTTTGCCAGCTAACTGCACCACATTTACCTTCCTTGCCTTTGCTCCGATATTCTAATTGCATTTCATACATTACAAAATCATTAAAAGTCCTTCAACAATGGATACGACATATAAATACGTCAGACTAGGCCAACTATCGTAAACAAACGGCAGCCATGTTGATTATACGATATTATGGTTTCACCGGAAATGGTTTAACTATTACCCGCGAAAAACATGTAAACAAACAATTCTATTGGCTCTCCGGACGACGTAGTATTTTTAAGGATTTGATCGAAAATTTTTCATACCCAGAACACTCTCCATTGGCGATCAGGCGCTAGAATAAGCTCCATCGAGTTAGAGAATACCGGTAGGAGACAATTCAGGGAGTAAGCCGAAGCTCCGGAGCTCCGAGTTACAGAATTCCACCCCAGCACTGCCACTAGCATTTTCTGATTTCCCTTCTTTTTCATTATCATTCTTTTCCTACACTGGCGAAACATTAGTTTAAAAAAACAAATCTAGTTTTTTTGTTTGTTTCAGAACACGCTCTTGTTCTTGAAGTTTCAATTTTGATCGTTTTTTTTACTCAGCACCACTGAGTCTCTTTCTATTGTCACTCATAGTAGTATACTTTTATGAACTGTATCTTCTTATTGAATAATTTAAGCCAGTAATCACAACACAATCATAACTACACAGGAGCAGCAGACCACAAAAGCATTACCATTGTTCATCACCGATTGACACACTGTTTTACCAAAACATAAACAAGAGAGGTTAGGAAGGTTTGTTGTAACAAAGTAGTGACCATGAATATGGAATCTGGATACAAATCTTTCCCCAGGAATGCTGCCAGGCATTTCGCAAGCATTTTGACCATAATGAAAGCAGCGCTACCACTAATGAGAGGGTCGTACTAATAAGAAAGGCGGCGATTTAAACGAGCTACGGAGGACAAGACAGAAATGGCAAGCGACAACCGTTAATAACTGTGGGATTAATGTAATGTACCAGTATTTTTAAACAATGAAAATAATAAAACCACCATTCATATGATCAAAAAATAAAAACAGCCTAAGCAACAATTAACCAAAATGATAGAACTTCTATGGAAGGCTTAGGACACCTTAGCTTTTGAACGTATTCAACATTTTGTGAATGAAATGCACAAAAAATACATCCGTCAACAGGGTGTGGCTGGAACCCCCCTGGAAAGCTTGGAACCCAAAAAAGTTGCATGGATAAAACTGTAATTGAAGAGGTATTCTTAGAGTACTTCATTAAGATATAAAGCTAGGTAGTTCTTTTCCTCTTATAATGGTAATGCACTGTACAATATTACAGCAGATGATAGACAAAAAACACACAAATTCTTTACTCAAATGGGTAATATCAAATATCACATCATTAAAACATTCCACAAAATTCTGCATTCCAGGGGTAGTGATACATTTGTCCATTAGGCTGCATGCAGTTGAATACGATGTAACAATGAGTGAACTGCCATGTTCACCATATATGTCCTGTAAGGAATGCAAAACATTTTTTCAATTAAAGACAAGAGTATATCAGCAAAATAAGAGATTTGGAAATGTTAGAGTCCTTTAAAAAGTCAGGCATATCAACCTTCAAGCTTTTCATCATGCGTAAATATTTAAAGCTCTCTTCGAATCACTCTCACATTGAAGACTATCTTGATTTTCCTATTGTTCAATTGATTATCAGTTTGGGTGTAAAGTTCTTATGATAGATTAAGTATAACATGCAGACCTTATGACATCCACTCAGTTATTTAAAAAAAATACATCGGGTAAGGTGGAAAGCCCAACATGGATGAGGTCTGAAAAAGAACAATATCACATGACGAACCATATTGAATTATAAGTTACATTAAAGCAATTGAATAGAGACATAAGAAATCTGAGACCAAATGTAATGTTCGAAGAATGACTCATGGAAATCACTTGTGTTTCACAGAAGAGTAAACTTCCTAGTGAATAAAAATGGTCGAAACAAGGACTGCCATTTGGATAATGCTGTCTTCTAAAACATTTGGTGGACTGCCCTTTCCAATGTCGTAATGTTTTCCGAACACCAGTACTGTCTCAAAGAAAGAAAGAGATAAATTCGCCAAAAATTTCAACACAACCCGGAAGGCGTTCATTGCATTATAATATAATGATATGTAAAAAAGTGTGAAACATATTCACCACAATGATGAGGAATCACTTACCTAATATATGATTAAAACAACAATTCACAACCATCAACGCCAACGCTTATGGACCATGTTCCACGAAAACTAAAGTGCACACAAAAAACAGACCAAAAATTATTGATAAGGGCACGGAAAGAGATCACTACTACAAATTTGGAGGGTTATATAACTATAACTCAAGAAGTTCATTGCAGAAATAACAAATGGCTACCATTGTCAATAATACCTCATGAAAAGCTAATACCCCCTTCCTTGTTTAAGGTATAGTTTCAAAAGATACGTCACAGAAACTCAAATAAGGTCATCATGAGCAGGGTGGTTGATTGATCAACGGTTCATTAGTCTGGAAAGAAAACATTGCATGAAATTAACTAGAAATAAAAAGCACCACTTGATTAGTTCACTGCAGGATTGTGCATTGACCTACCATTAAAAATAATTTTCCTGGAATCATATCCAGTTTTCGTCTCAAGCAATACTTTCAGATGTATTAATGAAGCAGGGTCACCTTATAAAAGGAGCATGATGACGTATCAAACACACACGTATTAACACAAACATCTGCAGATGTCATCACCAGCAGGGTGGTTGATCAGTTTGGAAAGGAAACATTGCATAAAATTAACTAGACATAAAAAGCACCACTTGAGGAGCTCACTTGCCGATCTTCGCTGCACACGTTCAAGTTCGTTATTTAAACCGATTTCGTAGGGATCCCATACACTCCAGCATATTCCAAATGAGGTCTTACAAGGGAAATGTAGTTGATTTCTCGTACATGATCGTCACATTTACCCAGTAGGTACTCTTTTGATGAATCCCAGTTTACGATTCGCTTGACTGACAATGAGATAACAGACATTTTAGAAAGATTTAGATATCAGAATACTTCATCACCACACCGTCATAACTCACACCATTCTAAAAATATCGCAAGTTGACGGTAGAATAAATATTAGAATAAACAAAATAGACTTATAATAAACACTAGAATTGCACGAAAACATCACGAGAACATTTTCTCCCGAAAAGTAAGCGTCCATTTCCAATTCACATGTGCACGCGAGGTAACGTGCCGCACTAGTTTTACAGAGTAAGTACTCAAATTATTCCTCTTATTATGTATACACATTATTTTTCAAGGAATCATTGCTCCGAACAAATATATATCAATATTGATTTACATTAATTCCCACGAGGACATTATCTCACACAGTCCACTTCGAAATATTTTATGCACGTGGGAAATATTTTAGTAATTCCAGGACTATTTAAACAACATTTAAACAACACCAGAAAACTAAAGGAAGAATGATTTCACTTACCGTTGCCTTGAACAAATGTTTGTTCTTCACGCCCCATTCCACATTTTCGACTCTCGTCTTTTTATGGCCAGTTTTGCATCCAGGGACAAAACAAGTTCTGCTTATATTAGCCATTACAAAGTTAATACAAGACAGAAAATCGCTTCCTCGCAATGTGCTCCCAAGTGGTTCAGTGTCGGTGCGCGCTGGAAAATTCCAGGGTCGACTACTCCCTTCCTTTCTGAGGTTATGAACCGCTAACTTCCTCAAAATCGCCTCAATACGCCGAAAATAAAATAACCGAAAGATAAACGTCGTCCAGTAATTTTTTCCCGGCCTACAACAAAATTACTCTCGCAAGCTCGCGGATCACCCTATCCTCACCGGCCATTCACAACTGAGAGAGGCACTCAATACTGATTGCAGCACCGCCAATTGAGAAGAATGTTCGCGGAGCCCACTGGCAGCAGCGTTACCTATGCGGCGGAGCCTGAGATTAAGAGGGCTGGTTACTACGTTTGGTGGTTGTGAATAATATGATCATGTGAAGTCAACTCGGAGGCAAGCAACTAGAATGAAATTGATCTCGTTAAGCATAGCGTTTTTATGAAGTTCGTCACCAAAGAAGCTTACTTTAGGCACACAGTGAAGATCACCTACTCGAGTAATAGGTTTACAATAGACCAAATGTAAACAGTAGCAGTGCAGTAGACTTAGTGTAAACAGTAGGATTACAGTAGACTTACTGAAAACAGTTGAGTGTTCCAAAAATCATCTAGGCTACCGTAAACAGTAGGTGAAATTTCCAGCAGGGATTTCTCGGTATTTTCAAAACATGAGCAACAGAAAATAAATTTCGATTTGATGTATTTCCGAGGGATTTTTTAAAGTTTTCAAATTGAAAAGGTATTTTTTACTGTGCTATATATTTTTAATTAGTCTGGGTCCCTTGAACTGCTAGGTTTTCTTGACTCTTATGGTTAAACAAATCCAGAGAACATAAAAAAACAGGTTTTTTTGTAGGGTAGGAAATAAAATGCATATTTATTAAGTGATATGTCATAAAATTTAATGGGTAGACAGATTTATAGCACCAGTTAGCACATTGCTGCTATTGGTGCTTACAGAAACCATGTGAAAAATTATAAATGAAAGTAATAACAACTTTAATACAAGCCATTGATAACATAATCATTGAAATGCACAGCAAGAATCAATAGAAAAATACATAGGAATAGATATAAATTTACATAGAGAAAACCGAGGTCTGGATATCATATTGTGCAATGAAATTCAAGGGTGCAGCAAACTAAAGTATCTGACTAGATTAAGCTGCCAGAATATAATAAAAAATAAAACTAACTATTGTGGCATTGTAAAATTTCTCTAAGGTGTTAACATACTACGTGTAAACATTAGGACCAATTTCACAAACTTTCTATTATGCATTCCAATTACATCTTGAACAAAATACAAATATTAGTACAAACACTAGAAACAATTAAGCATTAAGTTTCTCGTTTAACTTATTCACAAATTGTTTACCTTGCTTAAGTTCCTTAGTATAAAAACATTCTTTAAATATTGAATATAACATTTAATGAAAGAGGATCAAGTTTCATACATCTACTCATAGGTTAAGGATATTGGCTACATGCCCTTTCCTCATAAATATCTACAATGTTTAAATATAAAATAGATGCCATTGTACTTTGTATGAACAAAAGGTCAAATCTGATATTGTTGCCAATATTTCATGAAGGGCAAAGACCACTTCCTGAGAAATCAAGCAAGTCAAATTATTTTATTAAGTAAAAATTATAATTAATAAATTCGAAATATAATTCACATGATTTAAAACAAAATTTGACACAAGGAGGGTGGAGATTTTTACAAGGTAACAATACTCACAAACAGACACACGAAAGACAACAATTAAGCTAACTTCAAAAAAATCAATACAACTGCCCTTCCAAAGAAAACTTTTCACATCCCACCCACCAAAATACAATGAAATGAAACTGCATAACTTCAACCAGATTCTTTTCCAAAACATATAATGTAGTCAATTTGAAAATTTTAGGAAATACACAAATACTACTAACCATAAACTCCTTGGGAATGGTAAACATTTTAGTTAACAAGCCACCTTAAATGATTCACCATTCATATCAACACAAAATTTTTAGCATCTACCCTCTACAAGTAAAAACTGTTAATTGCAACCATGTCAAAAAACTCAACAGTTACTGATTTAGAAAAATAATGATACATTAAGATACATTGCAATAGCTCTATTTTATTCCTTAATTCTTTATTGAATTCAATATGTAATCATCAGAATTATATTTTCATTGCCAATGCAACATAAAGTCTTTCCAGGAATTATTTTTCTGTCATGATCAAATTTTACAAGGCCAAATATTCCTCATCAAATATTGAGTACAAAGGCTGTTGAAACTGGCCAAAGGCATTCCAAGAAGCTCCTCATAATGGCTTCTGACAAATAAATATTGGAAATGATCATAATTTGAAAATTCAGCTCCACTTCTTTTCATAGTTATTGGCAGTGGCACTATTTTCAATGCTCACTTGATGACAACACCTTATTTATGGAACACTTTCCCAAAATATTTTTCAATGCTCCGATTTCATTGAAAGCTGATAATCAATACACATCTAAAGATGGCCAAGATGTTAAAACATTGCTTCATATGGCAGGCATTGCAACAAAAAGCCGATTGGAGGTAAATTTTACGTAGAATGTGTCTTCATGTCACAGGTTTTCCACTCCTCCTGATAAATCTGCAACTTCCTTTTCATAAAAGCATCAAGCAAAAGACTTATAAAAATGTGCGGGTGCTATTAGCTCATTCAATTCACTTTTTCCTTTCATTTTATGCTGTTGCACGATGAGTATCATTGTTTTTATGTTTTGGTGACCTGTGTGGGTCACTAGGCAGGGGGACGGGCTTCACTCTCGCCAATGCCGGACTGAATTTGATGAAGTAGCTTGCTAACACATTCATGGACCTAGCACTCATTAGAAGGGCACACTCATTCAAGTTTACTTATACAGTGAAAACTATATACACTCATACAATTTATTCCATACATTTCGGTTTCAAATAAAGTTGGGATTAGTTGCTCACAATTAAAAAAAAACAAACTTCAAACATGCCAATGAGCAACAGTACAAACACACACAACATTCACAAAAACATGCACGCAAGCCACTGGGAGGGAAAAGGTTAAAGGGATTTTAGGGAAAGGTTATGATGTTAATGGTTAGAAGATGTACTATATGTAACGCTGGTCCTCATATCCTCACTCAGCTCCCTTTTTCTCAATTTCCACTTTCGTCGTGCGATGAGTCAATTAAAAAGTATCATTTGACAACATTAATTAAAATGCTTACATCTCGTCAAAGAATTTGAAGTGAAAGTACAAAAGCAAGTATTTTCTCCATTATTTCTTAACACCCATACAATGGCTACAATGCTCCAAATCTTATCCTATTCAAGAAAACTTGGCTAAAACCATAAAACCTACTTTTACCTCAGAAGCTGAACATTTAACAACTTAATGGAAAATGTTAAAAAACTCACCCCCACCAGAGAAAATTACTCAAAAATAATCAGTTACGGGTAGTTATTTATGGTGTGCACTTTACCTAGGTAATGAAATTATGGCTCAGAGTTAGGAAGAACAACTGAATCAGTGCTGGACTCGTAGTTCACAGCTACCAATTTTGCTTTTGATGTGACGGGAAGAACACATTAGGAAGTAATAACAAAAATAGGAGTGCCAAGGTGACTCCAAGGGCCTTCTGCAGTATCAAAAGAAAACCATCCCACAGTTTGCCTCTCGGACCTTTTGAACAAATTCTGTGGATCAGGAACGCTATCCACGTTTGAAACTGGCTGATACCACTTTATCCCATCCTGTTAGCAACTGATGCTGAATAGAGTTTTTGCACCTCACAAAAGACCTTCATTAAATATAAAGATAAACTGGAATCTGAGTTCAAACTCTAGTTTCTATCTTTAGTGTGAGACATATCACAATAAATATAGAAACAGTGTGTTCAAACACCTAAAATCTAACTTAAAGAAGATTTTATGAGCGACAAAATGGAGACTGGTATGGTGTACTGCTAGGATATGACTCTTCGCACTCCGACTGCTGATTCCTCCCGAGATGATGTGTGGTGGATGGAGCCACCACCCACGGGACATCCTCCGAGAGAGAGAGACGAGGAAAGAGGACTCTCCTTAGAGAGTGACATCTGGGAGCATGGGGCGGGGGGGAGGGGGAGGAGGTTGCGTGGGAGAGCTGCGCTTGCGGCCCACCCAGTGTCTCCGCCTCCTCTTGCGCCCGCTGCTTTGCTGGCGGGCCTGCTCTCTCCTGCGCCTGCTGCGTCCCTTGCTGCCCCCCTCCTCCTCATCATCCGAGAGGAAGTCTAAGGGCGGGGGGTGGTGCAAGGCAGGAGGTGGGGCCGAGAAGGCGACCATGGGGAAATGGGGGGGTGGGGGGGAGGGGTGGAAGGTGATTGGCGATGGGGGAGGCAGCACCGTTCCCTGCCGGACCCACTAGGCGCGAGAGTCTGTGTCATGCACAATCTTCCTCTCCTTGTAGTAAATCTCCTCTGATTCCTTGTCGCACAGGAGCAGCACAACTCCTCCAAACAGGAAGATGGCCGCTCCCCAACCCACTCCATAAGCCCAGCCAAACTCCCAAACAGTGCGATTCCCTGCACAAGGAAACAATTTTGGTGAGGGCATCTGGAAAAACCAGGCACATGCATGCCGACTATGTTACGAACTGGCGGTTGTATAATGTGCGCGTGACCCAAGATCCAGCAATCACCAGAGACTTTCATACCAATTAAGGTCCATAAGAAGTTAAAAATCCACAGATTTAATTCTTCGACTAGATAAATTAGAATGGAGCTCGTTACTCATTTGACTGGAGAATTTATAACAGGACATCTTAAATAGTCGTATACAACCTCCAATGCTTTAATGATCAATTCAATGTTCAAGGTTTTAGAAATTTACCATATGTGATGGCAGTAAAGATGCATCTTTTTCAAAATTAGGGATAAAAATTCACTCCAGGAGTAAATATTAGAGTTTGGCCTTCCATAGTATAATATATTTTTAACAATTATTAATTCTAAAATAATATTCATAATATATAAAATTCCCTCACATATTGCCCTGTGAAATAAACCAAAACAAACCTTCAAACAATTAGCCACCACTCTTCAGGCTCGCAGAAAACAGGCCATACACTTTCAAGCCACTAATTTATTTATAAACACAACACAACAACAATATCCATTCCCCCACTCATGCATGAGCACACACACGCCCAATCCAAATGACCCACTTGTACATCCACGAGTCACTTCACTTCACTTCCACCACGTCTTTCACACAACTCCCCTTCTCTCTCCACTCTCATTGTTTAATTGATTACCCACGACTCTCACGATTGGCCCCGACATCACCTAGAAACGAATGTTCACCTAAATTCTTCCTTATTGCACTATTGATTTGTTGCTTTCCCACAGACCACTTTGGGAAAAAACAATGGATAAAAATATGGCGGCTCGAATGTTATGTGACAATAGGCTAGTATTTACAACTGAATAATTATTTAAATCTCATATGGACAGTATATTCTACTCTGACTCCATTATATGTACTATACATTTCAATCTTATATTTACTTATATAGGTATTGTATATTTTATTAAAATGAAGAAGTTTGTAGTTGTGATTGCTTTTATTACACCTCATCACTATGACTGGCATATATTGCTTCTTTTTTTGCAATATCAAAGGAGGTGTGAGTAAGATAATGACCTTTATTGGCACTCATTATGAATGATAAGATAAACGTTGTGATTCAACAATGATTTTATTTCACACCACAACCATGGTTTTGATGGCTAATGTAATCTTCAGGTACAAATTACAGATCTGTGGTCACTCCGGAACATGTCACTGTGGTTTATTGGAAACTGTGGTAGAGAAAGAGAATTCCCTGCTGAGAGTGGACGCATCACAGCACCTCCCCACTCATTTAGTGAACGACTTGTGAATCTGTCAGAACATAACTTCAAACCAGAAGAAACCAGCTTGCTTGAAAGAGGCATGAAATACATCCCATATATTCTTATTGCAACCAAAAACATCACAAAACCTGGCAGTGGATGGCAAAGTAGCCCTCATAGGAGCTGAAATCGGTGATTAACAACTAGTGGCCCAAGAAATCGAAAAATATTTCTTACCCAAACAAAACTCAAAAAGAAGTTTGTGCTCGGAGGTTCCAGTTGTGAAATCCATCATCTGTTCCATTAAATCAAAGGAACTAAAAGCAGATAAGTGGCAATCTTGAAGAAGGAGGAAAAGAACATGAAGGGCAAGGAGTTTTTTTTTAAGAAGAATAACATCACAAAACTGCACAAGGATCCAACTGTTAACTTTCAAAAGGACATCAAAACAGTAATCTAATCCTATCCCATGCTGTTCACACCTTATGATTCACAGAAATTAGTGCAAATGAATCCATCTGCGCCATGGTCTACCAAAAGTCCAAAAACCATGAGCCTCGATATAATCAGTTGTTTCAGCCCCAAATCATCTCTCCTACCTATCAGACTCAACCAAGTGTAAAGGTACCTAACATTCCAATTTTTCTCCAAAATATGGTGTAATCAGCTCAACCGATCTAGCAGTTTGACTATCCCTACTAGAGTTTCCTCCCAATTGTCTCCTTCGATGTGGCCAACCTATTATTCAGTGTCCCCACTAAAAAGTGTGTGCAGCTAGACAAAGTCATCCTCTTATGGAAACATGTTCCCACCCATATAGTGATTGCCCTTGGAACATGTGTCATCTACACGATACCCTGCAAGCCACCGCGAGGGTGTTGGCAGGGGTCTCGCAAAGCTTTAAAATTCAAGGAACAAATACACGAACAACCTGAAGGTATGGCTGCAGGTTCACCCCTATCCCCATTACTTGTGGATATCTACATGGACAATTTGGAGAATGAACTGTTTGCATCTGGAGAAAAATGTCTGTGCTTCGTATCTCTATGTATTTTATGTGTGTGGTCAGAAGCTACAAGGAAGCTCGACACTTTCTTGCACCTCTTAAATGCTGTGGACAATTCCATAAAATTCAAGACGGAAAAAGAAAATAATGGATCCCTTAATTTTCTGGATTTGACAGTATCTAAGGAATTTGATAAATTAGTATTCTCCATTTTCAGAAAAGATACCAATACTGACCAAGTAATGCCAAAATGCCAAAATTATGCCAAATCCAGGCATAATTTTGCACAAAAACAGTCAGCACTCCATGCTCCTCCATCTGATCACAATCCTCTCGTCCACAGTTATTTTCAAAAATAGTTTAAAATTATAAAACTAATAGCAGTAAGTAATGGATACTATCCTAAGTAGTCATGAAATGTTTATAAACGTCACAGAGTTAAATATATTTAGTTACTATACTATAAAATAGGGTTAAAGTTAAATAATACATATTTTTAAAAGTAAATAAAAAATAAACAATATCACCAAGGGAGTGGGAGAGTAAACAACAAAAAATGCCGGAGACTTAAGGACGAAGCAGACGTAAAACCAACAACGGGAGGATTAATTAAAGAAGAGGAAAGAAGATTAAGGAGGAAGCGGGCACAAAGCCATGAGAAGAAGATTAAAAAAGAAGAAGAAGAGAGATGAAGGAGGGAGAAGGACCAAGGAGAGGAAAAAAGAAAAGTGAATGGCCTACGGGAAGAGCCATGGTGCCCAATCGAGCGGCTCAAATGGCACACAACTGAGCGGCTCAAATGGCACACAACTGAGCGGCACGATTAGGTCAGTGCGGGAAAGTTTAATCATAGGCCACGTTGAGTACCACAAGGTTAACCTGAGAGAGTCACATAGGGAGTTACGAGAGGAATTAACGAGTGGAAACACGAGCTAGTATCACACCATATGCTTACACACACTCCGAACGAATTCATTGTTGTAGTGCACGATTTACATAACAAGATGGCAACAGTGCTGAAGAAAATAGACAAGTTGAAAAAGATGGAGTTAGAGGGGGAATTGAAAACATTGGGTTTAAGTACCGCAGGGGTGAAACAGGAATTAAAAGACAGACTACGATCCACTTTTGAGAAAAAGGGAATAGACGTGAACATATACCAATTTAACACTAGAACGTCCGAGGGGATCAATTTGATCCTTTTTCGATTTGCAATGTATTCTTTTTGGAAACCAAAATAGGTAGAGTAATTTCCTCTCGTGACTTTTACACATTTTTAAGTTACTTTATGGGCCAAGAAGAAGAACCACCAGACTTCGTTTCTTTGTAAGATAATGTCATTTTTACCTTAAACGTCCGCAGGGATCAATTTGATCCCTAAGCGAGAAACATTGTATTACGAAGGGAGATAGCCTTTGGACTTGCCGCGATAGTATAAATTTTGTTGCAACTTATCATTCAAACCTTTCCACGGCCTTTTCATGTATGCAAGTCGATATCCCTCACTTCCATTACCTATTTCGCATCCATTCCAACTGCCTTCGGTCGGACAATCTGTCATCGCGAGCATGCGGATTTTATTGAGGTTCTAAAATGGAACTAAGACTTCATCTGCGTCCTCAAGACATCATTAGAGAGCTTACTAATATCGACTACAGGGAATCTGATGGTGGTGAATTGTCCTCAGAGGATGAAGAGTGTATAGTAGGCAGTGATTCAGAGTTGAGTGAATCTGGGGAGGAAATGGAAGTGCCCGAGATCCAAGGAAGGAATTCCGAAAATAACAGTGATAGTAATGGTGAGCTATATTTCCATATTTCTTTCTTACTAACTATATTTCAAGTATTTTTGCCCATCACTCATGCTGCAAGGGCAATATGCTCTAAATACAGATTCTGATGATGAGCCTCTCAGCAAACTACGATGCAAAGATATATTCCTAAACGAGCGTCGAAATTTTGAAAAAACTACCGGTAGTTGTTGCACTAAGGAAGCTCAAGGAGTTTTACAGGAAAACTTTGCCACCAGCAATAAGCAAAACGGTA
Organism: Platycnemis pennipes; assembly: GCA_933228895.1. NCBI lineage: Eukaryota > Metazoa > Arthropoda > Insecta > Odonata > Platycnemididae > Platycnemis > Platycnemis pennipes. The sequence goes on from OW121851.1 coordinate 448,125, forward strand.
GGTGTATTATATGCATTTCACTAGTATTATCTATCCTTATTTTGATAGTCCTTTAAGCCATTTTCATGCTTATATTTATTCCCAGGTGAAACAAAAGAGGACCAACACACAGCCCCCGATGGCACGGTGTGGTTGAAAGCGGACACAGGTGCTTATCTTCCTGGGCGTAAACCTCAGCATAATGTCCTGAGGGAAACAGCTGGACCAACCTCCTATGCAAAAAGGCACGTGAGTTGTGAAAGTGTTGCTAGTGCCTGGCGTTTGTTCATTGATAATTCCATACTCCTCCACATACGTAAGTCCACCGAAGCAGAGGCTAATCGTGTTCTTCAAGGAAATTCCTGGTCCATATCAATACCTGAACTGGAGGCATTGATCTCAATTCTTTATGCAAGGGGTGTTAGTGTATCAAGAAACATTGAACTGCAATCGCTTTGGTCCAAACCTTGGGGTCTACCATTTTGCAGTGAAACTATGGAACGAAATCGTTTTCGTAAAATTATGCATTTTCTCAGGTTTGATGAGAAGACGACTCGCTCCTTTCGTTTGAAAACGGATAAATTTGCCTTAGTTTCCGAAGTTTGGAAGAAGTTTGCAAAGAATTGTTCTAGCTACTATAGACAGGAGAAAACATCACTATTGATGAGCAGTTATTTCCTAGCAAAGCCAGGTGCCCGTTCACGCAGTTTATAGCTTCAAAACCCGACAAGTACGGGCAAAAGTTCTGGCTTGCCGTGGATGTGGATTCAAAAGATGGTCAGCGTCTACCAGAATATGTGATGATGCGTCTGATGGAGCCATATCTAAATAAAGGCAGAAATGTTACCGTGGATAATCTCCGCTGGAAGTAAGGTCCAAATCCCAACCGAGGCCCGAGTCTGCTGCCCCTTTCGTCATCTGGAATAGGAACGCCGACACTCTTGTGTTTCTTCACGAGCAGCATAAGGGTCTGTGTAGTGGAACATGTGGCATGCCATTATAAAGAATACTCTGTTGTGAAGGCACTTCAGGCTTATTAGCCCTCTCCCACTTAGCTTTCTTGGGAGATACAATCTGGCAATGGAAGACTATGATGGATGCTTATCATTTTCCTCATTCCCCTATCAAGGTTTCAGAGCTTGTTGACATACCACTTGTAGAGCAGTGGACATACCACAGATTCTGTAGAGCAGTGTTGAATCCACAAAGGTGTTGGTCATGAGAAACTTGCTCTTGCCAGGCAGGTTAGAACTTCAGATTCCACAGAGAGGTGCCTGTATTTGACTGTAAGCCCTTCCTTCATTTCTCTCACCTCCTGCATCTGGGGGATGCTAAGATATTCATTTGCCTCGTCCATCATCAAGATGAGGAATGGCATTTCTGTCAATGAGCTGCACGTCTTCCTTGCTATTCCAAATCTTTCCTTTCTCCAGATGGATGGTCATGCACTTGCCCAATCCGAACTCCATCCCTATATCCTCACTGTATCTCCATATGGTGTCCAACACCGAGCATGGGTTTTTCGTGCTTGAAGGCTTTAGCTGCAGGTCATCCAATCAGGAAAGATGGGTGACCTTATGCTTCCTATTTGATGGGACACCGTATATATAAATATCTACATTATATCTATAATATCTCTAATACCCTACCTCGTCTCAATTGAGTGGACAGTGGGAGGAGAGATTAACAAAACAGGAGGGGGCTAAGGCTATCACCTAGAAAAATTCCATGGTGGTATGTCACCGAATCTGTGTAGATGATCTTCTAGCTAGATGGTATGGCAAAGCACATCTTCCACAGAAGTAACATGCGCTTGATGCAAGGCACAAGCTCCATGTGGACTTTCATGTGCCTCAGCATGGCTATAATCAGCTCATGAGAGGTGGTATTGAAAGCCTTCCTGTAGTCCACCCAGGCCAATGATTAGGGACATGACATTTTCGCGGAACGTTTTTTGCGACAGGATTCACGAAATAAGCGACTTTTTGGGTTTAATCGCGAAATAACCGTGTCTTCTTTGAAACGCGATTTTTTAACGAAATTTGAGATATTTTGCAAATGCCGAATTTTTGTAGCATGAAATATTTTCTTTATTGATGACCGGATCGGATCTTTCATTTTTCTCGGTTCCGGATTCGGATCCAAAGACACGGAGTAAAATCGGATCCGGATCGTAGATTTTAAATTTTCGCGGTTTAGCGATCGAAGTGCCCCGTGAATGGAATGTAGGTGAGGTAGATATTGACAAGAAGAGGATGTGTAACTAAGGTCACGTAATTAGATGAAAACGTTCCCGTGCAACTAGAAGAAAAATAAAGAAACATGACTTTTCCCCGTTAACCCGGTATCGCGGGAAAAATTACGTGGGATGTCACGCGGGTAGCCTACATTCGCCGGGATCAGGCGGACAACGAGAGCTAGTTTGCTGTGCGATGTTCGATCCGTATCGCAGTTTAATTTTTTCTTTCAGTCACTGCATCGAAAATGTTATCATATTCAATTTCAAACCATTTCATCTGAATACACACTTTATTAGACTTTGTTGTCTAAATTAGATTTACAAACGAACCACTCATAAATTAAGGATGGTCGGGTCGGATCCAAAGAATCACGGGTCTTTCATTTCATTCACTACTGAAATCATATCCAGAGACAGTAAAAATTCAGATCCGGATCGGAGATTTTAACATCTCGCGGCCTCGTGATCGATACGCCCCGCGAATGGAATGCACGTATGGTAGATACCAACAAGGAGAGTTAAGTAACTCGGGTCACGAAATGAGAAGAAGATTTTTTCCGTGCCACAAACGAGGAAAACAAAATAAAAAATACTCGTATTGACCTTTTTCTCCATAGGCTCGGATGTGCGAGAAAAAAATTAAGCCGAATGTCATGCGGGTCGCCTACAATCGCCAGATTCCCGTAAACCTATGAGAGCGTAGTTGTTAAAAATGAGGGCTAGTGTACTGCCAGTCGCGAGTTCGATCCTTAACACTACCTAAGAATACAGCCGTGCTGTATTCCTAGGGTAATGCTAGTAGGCTGTTAAAAAAAGTAAGTTATCAGAAATTTCATGCCAAATTATAAGTAAAAAAAATAATTAAATTAGGCGAAAGGAAATTATTGGAAAAAATTTATATTACAGAATTAAATCGTGGAATAATTACGTTAACTTTACAGTGTATTTTTGAGTGACGCATTTGTAAATCTAGTTGAAGCGATAGAAGTACAAAAAAGTCAGTATCCACACACAAAGGTTGGAAATGAAGGATGATAATTAACTGTTTGTTCACATTGGTATGGAGTATTTATTAATAATATTTAAAAAAAACCCTTCCTTTAAGACTCCTTTTTCCCAACATTAAACACAGCTTTCACCATTTTAAAACGATTTTATTTACCGCATTTGTTATTTTAAACACCGCTTTTGATGATTTTTATTTACCATTTTTCAGTGTCCCTACCAATGATACATTAAAAGTCCAGGATCCTTGCATTGAAAAGCATCTTGGCTCACACACCTATCAATAAGCAGGTTGTCCTTGCATCCCAGGATGCCTTTCTATGAGTCCCTCTGCTCGTACACTTCCTCCCACACGGGCTGGACATGCCAGAGAATAAGGTCATTCAGGACGGAAGCCTCATTGAGGCAGGTTATAAGGTGGTAGTTTTTCAGACTGGACAAATCTCCCTTTTTGGGTATTAAAACTGTTCACCTCTCAATCAGCCAGGACTAAATTGGTTCAGACCCTGACAGGAATGATGTGAGGAGTCTGGCAAGGTGTTTGTGTGTGGAAGTGAACTTCTTCCACCAGAAATTATTCACTACGTCCACTCTTGGAGCAGTGAAGTTCTTCTTGCCAGAAAAGGCCGTCTTCACAACACTTTCCTTGGCTGAGATGGGATGATCCATATCCACTCAGTGGTGGTCACAAAAATCTTTGAAGTGGGCAATGGCTGGAGTAGCTTCATTGAATGGCTTTGTGGTTTCATAGATGTCCTTCCAGAAACATTCCACCTTCCGGACAGATTATGGTAAAATAAATGGTTGGCAAGTTTACATTGTGGAAGTACGTTTTCATTTTAAAAAAGAAAAAACTTGGTTCTTTTCCACAAATATATTTAAACAAATCTACCGGTTTCGGCCACTCTCAAGATTACAGTGTCCACAAGTTTTTAAAATGACAGATTACGGACAACAGTTGGAGGGGTCAGATGAGATGGAACAGCTGAAAGGAAAAGATGGAGTTCTCCTTCCTAGCACAGGTCCTCTTCTGTTGACAAACTTCACCAATGTAAGGGCCCGCACTCTATCCAATAGGTGTTGCTTAAAAATAAGTAGCACTCTTTGGCTGAGTGTAATATGGTCTCTCTGGATAGCACAAGCACACTGTATCCTTCAGTAAGCCCTATAATTGTGCATATGCTCATTTACTGTGCATTTGTAACACATTTTTTATGCGGAAAACTTGATTGTCAGGTCAAAGGTGGAATCCAGCATACCTCAAAATCTCATTAATTAAACAATATTAATAATAATGGATTGAATTTGCTGGTAACTGTTACTTGCATCAATCGTATAAACCGGTGGTGGATGCCAAAAATGACAAAGCTTCCCTGACATCATGAAAGAAGAGCGATTGTTGATGCCTACTTGTTACTAGCATTGCATTTCCATGCATCCCAGTTTTTTATTTGGAAATGAATTTGCTGAATTATTGTTAGTCTCGCAAGAGTGAGTTTAGAGTGCTATTTGGAATTGTTTTATAAGGACTTTTTAAAGATCGATTTATTGCATACACAGTTTATATCCCAGAGCATTGAATGACACCACCGAACAATCCTGATACAGGAATGTTAATCCTCTTTCACCATGCTTCTTGGTGCAAGCTCGCTAGCTCTCTCTTTGCTATTTCTTCAGACTGTAGTATTTCACTTATTTGCACTTGTTTACTCTATGATTACGAGGAAATGACCAGAAATATTTGACACTACAGTATCAAAGCCACAGAAGTTGAGGCTCAACTGGAAGGGAACTGAATTTGAAAAAGGTCTTACATGAACTAAAATTTCCTCTGCCATGATTGGTGAGTATTGTTTGGTTTATACAGTATTTATTTGCCTAGTAAAATTTATTAGAAAGAATTATTTGAAGATAAAACATCCCTTGCCTTTAATTTGTCTTTATAGAGTCAATATTGATGAAGTACCCAACAACTGGCTCCAAGATGATATCCACAGTTATTGGCTAAGTGTCAACATTCCATTAACCCTTCCAGCCTGGAGTCAAGTCATTAACTAATCCATGCTCAGTCATTTGGTGATTAGGTCCGTCCTCACCTATCACTGACCTCAGACAATTTTTTATCAGGGACATGATGCTGAAGGCTCTTTCTCCTGTTGCCACCGGAAGTGCAGCTAATAGTCTTAAGCTAACACAGATCTGAGGTAGAAAGTTTTCAAAGCCTTTTTTATGTATCACGTTCAATAAATCTACGGCCGAGTTACGGTTCATGTTTTCATCAACATATACATATAATTGCCTCCTTGCAGCCGGCATGCAGTCAGGGCACCAGTACAAACGGTTCTCCTCCTTTTGTCTCTCGTGGAGCTCACGAATGGAAACATTCTCTGAGGCCTGCACTTCTTCCTGGTATTTTATCAATGGCATGTCTCTCGACTAAACAGCGTTGTGGTGTGGATTTGTGGGAGGCCTCCAAGTGGTCGATGTATTTGAGCTAGCTCCGTATTTTTCAAAAAGCTGTTGAATCAGCTGTAGACAAAAGTTTAGATGATCTACCGTATTTAGCTAATAATTTTCTTCCAGTTAACACCATGATAATTATCCTCAAACATTTTACTTATTATTTAAGGAATGGCTCATAACTTAATAGGTAGCAAATACATACACATTCATATCTTTAGCTCCGATTGTATAGCTCTCGGATCATTTCCAATGTGTATAGCAACCCTGGCACCCTCCACCCCCCCTTATAAATGTCAAATTGAGAAACATCATTTTTAAAAGGTAAAATATCCAATGATACATATTTATAACCACAAATTCATGGGTTCCGCACAAGAGGGGGTTGATTAAACAAGTGGAGAAAGTGCAGAGGAAGGCTGCTCGATGCGCCTTGGATGAGAGATGAAGTGTGAGTGACATGCTGAAATGTTTGAGCTGGGAAAGCCTTGAGAGGAGGCGGAAGGCAGGAAGGAGGTTGGCCTATTGGAAGCTAATTTATCATGCAGGGAGATTGCCCAAAGAATGGATGTTGGTCCTTCAACGATTAAAGGCAGGGTCGGTGGGGGAGCACTCAGTAAGCAAGGAAGAGATTCCTGGCAGGCGAAGGATCACCATGGCAGAAGATGACGAGCAGCTTGTGCACTATGTGAGGCGTGACACGCCATCCAATGAAGCTCGAATTGCAACGAATTACCCAACAAGTTCGAGAATGGTTCAGCAGAGGATGACCGATTAGCGAAAAACAAGAGTGGCCATAAAGGGGATTTTGACTACAGCTCATTGTGCTGCGAGGCTCGTATTTGCGCACGATCTGAGGCAAAAAGACGAGGAGTTCTGCAGTAAAATAATATTTACGGACGAAAAGACATTTTCTTCCACAACATCTGGTCCAGTACCAGTTTATCGTACAACTAATACTAGATTTGAGACCAGATTGGTATATCCACGAAAGGGAAGGTCCGGAAGATTTTCGGTCCATACCTAGGCATGGGTATCTTTAGATGGTATGTTGGAGAGTGGATACTAACCTAAATATGGGGAGAAATACTTCGGGATAATGCAATGCTATCATCCGTAATGTGAGTACATGACCAAGATTTCACATGTCAAAAGGTAATTAAGCTTGGAAATTATCTGAATTCATACAAAAACTTTTGCGATTTCTATAATTTCAAAACATAATTGATGCTAGAGCATTTCTGCATTTGAGCCGACCTTGAATTCGATAATATTCTGCAAAAATTTTCACCTAGTTGTGCATCTGGATAATAATAACCTCTAATCGATATTATTCTTAACATAGGACAGCTCTCGGGTGCACAACTGCAGGCTGGCGAAAGCATGGTTTGAGGAAAATTGCTTACGATAATTGCGTATTATTTAATCTAATGTGCATATTATTCTATTCATTATATATCTAGTTGGACCAGCAGGACCCATGTCAAACAATTTACAGCAAACTAAGGACATACATCTTTGCAGAATAGGTGCTGAAATAGTTGAGGAACTAGACGACCTGGCACGACCTCGGATCGGAGAGAGCAGATGACGTAACTTAATTTGGCACACGTTAACTATACACAGACTTAGACCGCGCTAAGTTTGTGTACGTCTGCCAACTCTTGATGTCACATAGCGAATTCACAACTTCAATAACACATTTATGCGAGTTAAGATGTCTTTGAACAAAATGATTGTTTGTTAATAAAATAAATTACATTTATTGACACTATTTCCATTTTCAATCACCGCATTCACTTGACTAGGGAGTGTGTAAAGAGGAAGCCCCAGTAGGTGGCAGGCCAAATGGTTTTTTGAGGAAAATTCCCACACATTTAATCGAGTTGCTAGATTTTGCCAATCGTAGCACTGCCTACCCCAGATGTCCGGCTTCTTCGCAAAGTGCATGTAAAAGTGCCTGTGGTAGCTGCAGTTTTGGAGGACTGAATACTGCTGTCATTCGAGATTTTTCAGTGATTCTGTCCAGTAGACTTCCTGAAGAAACGATGAGTAAATCACTGTGTTGTTTTGTGCCTGGCTGCACCTCAGGATATGAATCCACCATAAAGGAAAATGAGAAGTTGGGGTTACGGAACAAAAGTTTGGTCAAGGCAAAAGTTAGTGTGATATATTTAAAAATGGGATATATCCAATAACATATAGTAGTAAGCTTAGACTTATTGTAGACGATGCGGTAATTCACAGGGAAATAGCAAATGAAAAAGATAGTGAATCACTCAATGCAGGAATTCAAGTTTGATGCGACAGGTGCTAGTTTGAACTAAACCTAAAAGCATGAGGCTATAAATGTTTGGAAGAGGAATAAGTTGATCACTATAGGAATCCATATAACATCAGTGAAGCCATGAGGAGTGGTGATGTTTTGGCTCTGCAAGAGCTCAGCATGTCCAGTTAGACTAGGCAGTAATAGTTCAATCGTAGAAAGTTTTAACTAGAGTGGAAATGAGAAGATTGTTTTCTTTCACTCTTACATTTCATGTTAAATTTACAAAATTACTACCAACTGCTATAAAATTGTTATAATAGTTTTTAATTAATGTTCTGATTTTTCCCTGTTAAATTGTTTGCGCTATTATAAGCATTGTTTTTAATTCTAATTTTATTCCACGGTGCAAGGATATCGGTGAGGTGCTGAGCCAAGTTGTAGGTTGGAGCACAAACAATTGGTGTAAGGGGCTTTATGAATTTTGGGAAGCCCGTATAATCTAGGAGACACTGGTGCCTGTGGCCGGAGATTCCTGACAGAAGGAAGGCCTGATTTCTTCATAGTCTTCCAAGTTACTGCGTCTGTCGGATCCCGGGGGAGTTTTATGCCTGCGTCATCTGTGAGCATCTCATAAATCTTGCATTGATAATCCATTGTTTTCAGAAGGACCGTAGCATTGCCCTTGTTGGCTGGTGGTACGGTTATCGCCGTGTTTCTCTGTAAGGAGCGAAGGGCTGATTGTTCCTTCCAAGTGATATTGGATTTTGGTGGTACGGCTCTTTTAAGGATAAAAGATATTTCGGTTCTTATTTCCTCCACTGCGTCCCTCGGAGGCTTCCGTATTTCATGCTCTATTCCACCGATGATGTCACTGTGTGGAATCACTCTGGGTGCGGGAACGAAATTGAGACCCTTAGAAAGAGCGGAATAAGTGTCTCCATCAATCCTTTCATCCGTAACCAGCCGGTTACGATCCAGAGGAGGGATTTCATTTTTGGTACTTGGCAAATGGTTGAATTTATTCTTCTGTATCATCGTGATCTTCCTTTGCAGTGACTCACTCGAGGCTGCAGTGGCCTGGCGGCGAATTTTCAAGGAGGCCAACAATCGGGCCCATTAAATTTAAAGCGACGTCTTGACCAATCAGGAGACACTTGACCCTTGCGAAAGATAATAATAAAATCTGGCACTCAGAAGTCCTGAAAGATGAAGAGTGAGTCGCTCTTTGAAACGTTGGCAGTAATGGAGCCTATTAACCGGTGCCAAGCCCGAGAAATATTTCTTCATAGTATTCGCCGGGAAAATACTAGATCTTATATTAACCCTTTCGCGCCGAACGTCGGTCATAGCCGACGCAGATTTTTGTACCCTAAAGACCGAACGTCGGTCATGACCGACGTGGATCTTTCGACCCAAAAGACCGAACGTCGGCCATGGCCGACGAGGAGGAGGAAAAGTGACCGCCGCGGAAGCAATAACCTCAGGTATACTGAGACCCCCTCGAGACCCGGCTTAGCTTGAGCTAAGACCCTTTCCCGGGCAACTGGGCTCGACCCTCTGCCTCATTTGTAACCCCCCTCGCTGCATGACTTCGCGGTTAACTAGTAGTCTATGCACTGGTTTTTCTAAACCATTTTTTTGTTATAAATTCCTTTAATTTAAGCTTTAAAGTGAAATATGCGTTTTTTGCTGAGTTTGTGAAAATTTTGAACGATATTCTAGCGTTAATATTAACGGAGTAATAGTGCAGAACTCTACATAACTTGTAGGTACTACATATGTTCACGGCAAAAAATACACTTTTGCATAAAGTTTTGTTTAAGCTTGGGGTAATCGTGATTCGTTCCTTCTCACTTAAATTTTTATTTTTTCTCATATTTGAATTCATACCTATTCAACTATCACATATTTTTATATTTCCGTATTTGTCCTCATCGAAAAGTAGATTTTCTGGTTTTCCTAGGAACTGGATCTTTAGTAACCATTGATTCTCCTTATACGTTGGTGTTCCATTTGAACTATTGGTAGTTTTATACTTTAATACCCTTATGCGTAAACGCATACATACGTATTCTCCGGGGCATTTCTTCAATAAAGCACTTGAGCCGGATGACTAGTTTCCCACGCTGTTTCAGGTAGCAGACTTTGGAAAAACCATAGATCCCATTCGTATGGTGCTGCTCTTTGTGTATGCATGGTCTTAATGGGTTAATAGCATTTTCGCCGAATTTCTAGGCCCCCTTTCACTTTCTTCGAAAACCGACTCTGAAGAATTATCATCTACACACCTGTGGTGGTATCTCTTGTGTTTTCATGCTGTGCTTCTCTTCTCAATGCCTTTTTACTGAATTACTGGATTCCCCATCCTTTTCGTAGAATTTCTCATTAGGAATCCATTTCTACACCCATGTGCCCATCCATAGGAATATTTGTTCTTCCTTGCTTCTCACTTCAGTCTTGGCTCTAAAGCAAGCAGTGCTCTCTCTGTTCGCCCGAGTTTTAGCCATTTCTTAGTTCAGATAAATTCTCTCTTTGTGGTGGCGTTGCAAAACTTTTGTTCGAGTGTAGTCATGTCAAAGGAACATTCTATGCTCGAGGACTCAATATTGGAGTTATTAACTAAAAGTGTAGTGAGGATGAAGACGTCTATTCGGACTCAGATGAGGAGACTTCGGATTATGATCCAGAGACTTCGACTGCTGAAGCAACAGGCGCACTGGATCCCTCAGTTTCATCTTCAGGCGATGCATCAGATACGAGGAAAAGATTGTTACCAAAAGAAGAAAGCTTTCTCCGAAAGGTTTGGATTTGTTTTCTGATGGTATTTCTCCAAAAATCCACGAATTTGATTCCTCTTCTTCCGGGTCTAAGGCTGCTGCGTCCGCGAGTTCTCCGATTAGATTATTTTATGAATTTTTTTTTCTCCACTGACTTGCTTAAGCTAATGTCAGAAGAAACCTATCGGTTCAAATTCGTTAATATTAACGCTAGAATTTCATTTAAAATTTTGAAGCGCTCAGCAAAACACGTGGAATCCATTTAATAAGTTTAAATTTTTGGAATATACGTAAGGGCTTTTTTAAAAAAACACTGCTAATACAATCAATTTACCGCGGACTCCTGCTGCGAAAAGGGCTGCTAAAGGGTTGGTTGGTTGAGCCCAGTGGACGGGGAAAGGGTCTGGTGTCCCGCTGAGTTGGGTCCCAAAACGGTGGGTGGGGAATACCTGCCTACTTCCTCGCCACGAGAGAGCTCCGGACGGGAGAGTCAAGAAATATCTCGTGCTCCTCGTACGACGGGAAAAATTCTCTTCCTATGGCTCCGGTGCGAAAGGGTTAATATACCTACAGTTTGCAAAATGCGTTCTTTTTCATAGTTAATTGTTTAAGTCTTTGTGTAAACAATCTTTGGTGTTTCCCAGTTTATGTTAGAGGGTTGAGGGTTTTACTAAGGTTTAAGTTACTCTATCTTCTGATATTGTGATTACCGTTTATCATCTCCGATAGCTGCTGTGCTAAAGTTGTGAGAGTGTGTGTCTCCTTGACAGTACCTTGGTTAACACTTCTTTAACTTACGACATAAAGTAACCAGCGTCAACAGGTGGTTCATTCAAATATCATCGAAAGTCAACCACTGCATTGTCATAAAGGCTGCTTCACACGATGCAATCTTTTGTACAATTTCTTGTACAAACTCTTGTATAAGAAAATTGTACCGTGTAAAGCGGCAAATTGTACGAAAACTTGTGCGATTGTCTAAATGACTGAATGGGAAATACAACCTGTTCTAATTCCATTCAGACAAACATACAATTTCGTTCAGTTTATACAGGTTTTATACAGTTTATTTCTTGTACAAACGTACAAGAAATTGTACAAAACATTGCATTGTGTAAAGCAGCCTTAACACACACAAAAATTTACACGTTTATTTGAACGATGATTGAATTGTTGTTCACTCATTCCTAATGTCCCAATTTGTTAAAGACTGTATGTGCCTGAAAAATGATAAATAGAGTCAATTCCTGTGGCAGCAATTCAAAAAGTCAGCGTGGAAGGCAGATGAAAACAATGACACATTTGTAAATAATGTTCAACACAATCATTTGTCATAACAATCATTTTGGTACTCACTGTAACTAAATTGTCCATTAGAATTTAAAAGTATGGGGTCTTATGGCGTTTCATTTCCCATGTAAATCTCCTTATGGAGCATAGTGCGGGTTCGCCAAATGCAGTAGAAAAGTTAACACGTCGCTAAGCAGCGTAAAAAAATGTTTCCTGCAGGAAACACAGGTACCAGATTGAACGGTGACATTTATTTGTCAATATTGTTTTAAAGAAAAGTTACAAAAAATGTTTTCATTGATTTCAGCGTATAAGGTAACTTTTCCGATTTTCACTTCTTAACGCTATTTAAAACAAACCATTCTTCAGAACAGCTCCAAAATTGAAGGGTTGATTCCCTAGATGTTTGTCTTTCAAACAGTCAAGATATAAACAGATTTTAATCCTCTATAGCGATGTAATTATTTTTAAACTATCTTTTGGGCCGGAATTATTGGAAAATGTAAGGTAAAAAGTGGTCGCCTGCTAACGTTCGTATTTAAAGAGATAGGTCCATACGTGCAGTGTATGAAATGTTGATGAAACTTTTAAGTTGTTTTAGTGAAAAAATGAGGACTCTATGGTGATTACCAAGGGAGTTATGAATTTTTAATATTACGAGATTATCCCGCGCCGCATTAATCTGCCGCATATATCACTTTCCCGCCAGCGTCGATTCTTCGCATATACGGCTGCTGCGCTTGAAGGAGACACTGTTAACGACACAAGCTAAAAGACGCTTCTGTGGATATCGTTTGGTACATACAAAGAAAATGCAAAGGTGATAAATTCATTTTGAGAAATCTGCCAACGAAACTGGACATTTAGTAAGCATTCAGAAATATGTCTCAACGGCTAATGTGGAGGAGATGACCCTCAGCCACTCTCTGAAAATGAGAAGAAATGGGTGTTTCCATTTTACTGAGGCATAGAAATTCCCAGGGCATGACCTTACAACAGATTTCCAGAAGGGAGGTGCTGAGGGTATTTTTGTAAGTTCCGTTACGAAGGAGCAATAAAACATCTGCAGGAAGGATGCGACCCTTCATAGCATCAAGTGAGAGTGACGGGCGGATTTGTCATAAGAATCCTCTGAGTGCTTTCACAACTGGTGTCTTTAAAGAGTTAAACAGTGCTGTGGATTGTCTTCCCTAACCGAGTGCTGCAAGCTTTATAATGTCTGAAGAGGTAAAAAAGGGGAGAAGCCGTGAGAGGCAGCTGGTGTTTATTATATTTACATATTTTCATAAAACAATGAGTGTTGCTGAAGCCTGCAACGAATCTTGGAAAGCTACTGGGTGCTCGAAATCTACTTTTTTTAGGGTCTCAAAGGAAGTGTCTCGAGGTGCATTAGTAACTCCATCAAAAACCAAGATGATTAGCTAGCCATACAAGAATGCGAAATCTTCGAATTATGATGGTTTTATAAGATCGGGAGCTAGACGGAAAGTGCCTCAAATGTTCTGCCAACTTTGAAAACTAGGTATCCTAAATTCTGCGAATGTAGACGACGACCTTCCTAATTTCAAAAGAACTACGCTTTACCATCTTTTGAGAGACCTAGTTTTCGTGTACGAACGAAGAAGTAGTCAGAGTCTATAGTTTATATAGACTCTGCCTAGTGATAGTATATAGTTTAGTTTATCGAAAGAGACGACATAATTCGTTTGCGTACCCGTTATTTAAGAGAACTTAGAGAAAATCGAACTGAACAAAGGACAATTGTATATACTGATGAGTTGTGGATCAATGTTGGCCAAACAGTGAAAAGGGCTAGGCGTAATATTGAGATTAGAACTCCTCGTCAGGCTTTTCTTGCTGGCCTGAGCACTGGACTAAAAGCACCCACCTCCCGAGGAGGACGTATTGCTATCATTCACGTGGGAACGGAAAATGGTTTTGTTGAAGGTGCGTTGTGCCTCTTTCTTTGTAAGAAAGCGGAAGAGCACGACGACGTTGACGGGGAGTATTACGAGAGCTGGTTCGAAAATTGTCTCCTGTCCAACATACCCATAGGATCCGTAATTGTTTTGGATAATGAATCCAACCATTCAACCTACAAAAAGCTGGAGGAAAAAAGAAAGTAAAGAGTGGTTGATGAGTAAAAATATAAGCACTGACAAAGACTGCTTAAAAAGAGACGTGATATACTTAGTCAAGTGCGGGAAAAGTTTGAGAAGCTGAGGGTTGATGAACTTACTAAGGCATATGGATGCTATAGTACTTCGACTCCCACCGTACCATTGTGAACTTAATCCAATTGAAATGGTTTGGGCCCAAGCAAAGCAATACGTTGGGATGAATAATTCAACTTTGAATAAGAAAGACGTCGAACGTCTCATATCGGAAAGCTTCAGTACTGTCTCTCAAGAAAATTGGAGAAACTATATTCAACAAGTAAAAAATGTGGCAGGCAGACGATTTGCAGGATGACATCGAAGAGTTAATTGTTCGCCTGACATCTTCCTCGTCATCTCCTTCGACATACGCTTCATCAGATAACCCACCCCAACCACACCCAAGCACATCCAGTTACATGGAGGGAGTTGAAAGCCTTTCGGATTCTTGAGATACAATTGGTATGAAGCTACTTAATTACTTTAAAATTTAGTTCCCGGGAAAGGCAACCCGTTTTCTCTCCATTATGAGGTTAGCGAAACGGTTTTACTTAACAAAGAATTGAAATTGAACCTTCTGCTTTACACATTCTTTTTTTGTTCCTTTTAAACTAATTTTTGCGACCCATTAGGCAACCAATGTGGTGAAATGAAGCCACAGCTCCTGTATATCGAGTCAAATTATATCCTCTCATCAAACACAAAGTATGTACTGTTGAGTCCGTCTCACAATTTTCCACTGCCCTGGGGAAAAAACCGAGTTAAAACGAGGTAAATCCAGTTAAATTTGAACTCGGACCAACTCGTAGGTACGAGTTGTCACCTCGTTCGAGATGGTTTCAACTCTTAGGCCCCGCAAACATATACAACACGCAAGGCAAGCAGTCCCGGCGAAAAATCGAAATACCTAGTTTGAACTCGTTCAATGTGGAATTTGTATTAAGTGGTTTCAAATTGCAGACGAGGGACCTTGTCTAAACTCGGTTCACCTCGTTCGAGGTGGATGTCGTATCAAGTGGTTTCAAATTGCAGACGAGGTAACGTGTCTAACCTCGGTTCACCTCGTTCGAGGTGGATGTCGTATCAAGTGGTTTCAAATTGCAGACGAGGTAACTTGTCTAAACTCGGTTCACCTCGTTCGAGGTGGATGTCGCATCAAGGTGTTTTACCTCGTATCCAAAGCTTCTCGTTTTAACCTGATTCACCTCGTTCGAGGTAGATGTTGTATCAAGTGGTTTCAAATTGCAGACGAGGTAACGTGTCTAACCTCGGTTCACCTCGTTCGAGGTGGATGTCGTATCAAGTGGTTTCAAATTGCAGACGAGGTAACTTGTCTAAACTCGGTTCACCTCGTTCGAGGTGGATGTCGCATCAAGGTGTTTTACCTCGTATCCAAAGCTTCTCGTTTTAACCTGATTCACCTCGTTCGAGGTGGATGTCGTATCAAGTGGTTTCAAATTGCAGACGAGGTAACTTGTCTAAACTCGGTTCACCTCGTTCGAGGTGGATGTCGCATCAAGGTGTTTTACCTCGTATCCAAAGCTTCTCGTTTTAACCTGATTCACCTCGTTCGAGGTAGATGTTGTATCAAGTGGTTTCAAATTGCAGACGAGGTAACGTGTCTAACCTCGGTTCACCTCGTTCGAGGTGGATGTCGTATCAAGTGGTTTCAAATTGCAGACGAGGTAACTTGTCTAAACTCGGTTCACCTCGTTCGAGGTGGATGTCGCATCAAGGTGTTTTACCTCGTATCCAAAGCTTCTCGTTTTAACCTGATTCACCTCGTTCGAGGTAGATGTTGTATCAAGTGGTTTCAAATTGCAGACGAGGTAACGTGTCTAACCTCGGTTCACCTCGTTCGAGGTGGATGTCGTATCAAGTGGTTTCAAATTGCAGACGAGGTAACTTGTCTAAACTCGGTTCACCTCGTTCGAGGTGGATGTCGCATCAAGGTGTTTTACCTCGTATCCAAAGCTTCTCGTTTTAACCTGATTCACCTCGTTCGAGGTGGATGTCGTATCAAGTGGTTTCAAATTGCAGACGAGGTAACTTGTCTAAACTCGGTTCACCTCGTTCGAGGTGGATGTCGCATCAAGGTGTTTTACCTCGTATCCAAAGCTTCTCGTTTTAACCTGATTCACCTCGTTCGAGGTAGATGTTGTATCAAGTGGTTTCAAATTGCAGACGAGGTAACGTGTCTAACCTCGGTTCACCTCGTTCGAGGTGGATGTCGTATCAAGTGGTTTCAAATTGCAGACGAGGTAACTTGTCTAAACTCGGTTCACCTCGTTCGAGGTGGATGTCGCATCAAGGTGTTTTACCTCGTATCCAAAGCTTCTCGTTTTAACCTGATTCACCTCGTTCGAGGTAGATGTTGTATCAAGTGGTTTCAAATTGCAGACGAGGTAACGTGTCTAACCTCGGTTCACCTCGTTCGAGGTGGATGTCGTATCAAGTGGTTTCAAATTGCAGACGAGGTAACTTGTCTAAACTCGGTTCACCTCGTTCGAGGTGGATGTCGCATCAAGGTGTTTTACCTCGTATCCAAAGCTTCTCGTTTTAACCTGATTCACCTCGTTCGAGGTAGATGTTGTATCAAGTGGTTTCAAATTGCAGACGAGGTAACTTGTCTAAACTCGGTTCACCTCGTTCGAGGTGGATGTCGTATCAAGTGGTTTCAAATTGCAGACGAGGTAACTTGTCTAAACTCGGTTCACCTCGTTCGAGGTGGATGTCGCATCAAGGTGTTTTACCTCGTATCCAAAGCTTCTCGTTTTAACCTGATTCACCTCGTTCGAGGTAGATGTTGTATCAAGTGGTTTCAAATTGCAGACGAGGTAACGTGTCTAACCTCGGTTCACCTCGTTCGAGGTGGATGTCGTATCAAGTGGTTTCAAATTGCAGACGAGGTAACTTGTCTAAACTCGGTTCACCTCGTTCGAGGTGGATGTCGCATCAAGGTGTTTTACCTCGTATCCAAAGCTTCTCGTTTTAACCTGATTCACCTCGTTCGAGGTAGATGTTGTATCAAGTGGTTTCAAATTGCAGACGAGGTAACGTGTCTAACCTCGGTTCACCTCGTTCGAGGTGGATGTCGTATCAAGTGGTTTCAAATTGCAGACGAGGTAACTTGTCTAAACTCGGTTCACCTCGTTCGAGGTGGATGTCGCATCAAGGTGTTTTACCTCGTATCCAAAGCTTCTCGTTTTAACCTGATTCACCTCGTTCGAGGTAGATGTTGTATCAAGTGGTTTCAAATTGCAGACGAGGTAACGTGTCTAACCTCGGTTCACCTCGTTCGAGGTGGATGTCGTATCAAGTGGTTTCAAATTGCAGACGAGGTAACTTGTCTAAACTCGGTTCACCTCGTTCGAGGTGGATGTCGCATCAAGGTGTTTTACCTCGTATCCAAAGCTTCTCGTTTTAACCTGATTCACCTCGTTCGAGGTAGATGTTGTATCAAGTGGTTTCAAATTGCAGACGAGGTAACGTGTCTAACCTCGGTTCACCTCGTTCGAGGTGGATGTCGTATCAAGGTGTTTTACCTCGTATCCAAAGCTTCTCGTTTTAACCTGATTCACCTCGTTCGAGGTAGATGTTGTATCAAGTGGTTTCAAATTGCAGACGAGGTAACTTGTCTAAACTCGGTTCACCTCGTTCGAGGTGGATGTCGTATCAAGTGGTTTCAAATTGCAGACGAGGTAACTTGTCTAAACTCGGTTCACCTCGTTCGAGGTGGATGTCGCATCAAGGTGTTTTACCTCGTATCCAAAGCTTCTCGTTTTAACCTGATTCACCTCGTTCGAGGTAGATGTTGTATCAAGTGGTTTCAAATTGCAGACGAGGTAACGTGTCTAACCTCGGTTCACCTCGTTCGAGGTGGATGTCGTATCAAGTGGTTTCAAATTGCAGACGAGGTAACTTGTCTAAACTCGGTTCACCTCGTTCGAGGTGGATGTCGCATCAAGGTGTTTTACCTCGTATCCAAAGCTTCTCGTTTTAACCTGATTCACCTCGTTCGAGGTAGATGTTGTATCAAGTGGTTTCAAATTGCAGACGAGGTAACGTGTCTAACCTCGGTTCACCTCGTTCGAGGTGGATGTCGTATCAAGTGGTTTCAAATTGCAGACGAGGTAACTTGTCTAAACTCGGTTCACCTCGTTCGAGGTGGATGTCGCATCAAGGTGTTTTACCTCGTATCCAAAGCTTCTCGTTTTAACCTGATTCACCTCGTTCGAGGTAGATGTTGTATCAAGTGGTTTCAAATTGCAGACGAGGTAACGTGTCTAACCTCGGTTCACCTCGTTCGAGGTGGATGTCGTATCAAGTGGTTTCAAATTGCAGACGAGGTAACTTGTCTAAACTCGGTTCACCTCGTTCGAGGTGGATGTCGCATCAAGGTGTTTTACCTCGTATCCAAAGCTTCTCGTTTTAACCTGATTCACCTCGTTCGAGGTAGATGTTGTATCAAGTGGTTTCAAATTGCAGACGAGGTAACGTGTCTAACCTCGGTTCACCTCGTTCGAGGTGGATGTCGTATCAAGTGGTTTCAAATTGCAGACGAGGTAACTTGTCTAAACTCGGTTCACCTCGTTCGAGGTGGATGTCGCATCAAGGTGTTTTACCTCGTATCCAAAGCTTCTCGTTTTAACCTGATTCACCTCGTTCGAGGTAGATGTTGTATCAAGTGGTTTCAAATTGCAGACGAGGTAACGTGTCTAACCTCGGTTCACCTCGTTCGAGGTGGATGTCGTATCAAGTGGTTTCAAATTGCAGACGAGGTAACTTGTCTAAACTCGGTTCACCTCGTTCGAGGTGGATGTCGCATCAAGGTGTTTTACCTCGTATCCAAAGCTTCTCGTTTTAACCTGATTCACCTCGTTCGAGGTAGATGTTGTATCAAGTGGTTTCAAATTGCAGACGAGGTAACGTGTCTAACCTCGGTTCACCTCGTTCGAGGTGGATGTCGTATCAAGTGGTTTCAAATTGCAGACGAGGTAACTTGTCTAAACTCGGTTCACCTCGTTCGAGGTGGATGTCGCATCAAGGTGTTTTACCTCGTATCCAAAGCTTCTCGTTTTAACCTGATTCACCTCGTTCGAGGTAGATGTTGTATCAAGTGGTTTCAAATTGCAGACGAGGTAACGTGTCTAACCTCGGTTCACCTCGTTCGAGGTGGATGTCGTATCAAGTGGTTTCAAATTGCAGACGAGGTAACTTGTCTAAACTCGGTTCACCTCGTTCGAGGTGGATGTCGCATCAAGGTGTTTTACCTCGTATCCAAAGCTTCTCGTTTTAACCTGATTCACCTCGTTCGAGGTAGATGTTGTATCAAGTGGTTTCAAATTGCAGACGAGGTAACGTGTCTAACCTCGGTTCACCTCGTTCGAGGTGGATGTCGTATCAAGTGGTTTCAAATTGCAGACGAGGTAACTTGTCTAAACTCGGTTCACCTCGTTCGAGGTGGATGTCGCATCAAGGTGTTTTACCTCGTATCCAAAGCTTCTCGTTTTAACCTGATTCACCTCGTTCGAGGTAGATGTTGTATCAAGTGGTTTCAAATTGCAGACGAGGTAACGTGTCTAACCTCGGTTCACCTCGTTCGAGGTGGATGTCGTATCAAGTGGTTTCAAATTGCAGACGAGGTAACTTGTCTAAACTCGGTTCACCTCGTTCGAGGTGGATGTCGCATCAAGGTGTTTTACCTCGTATCCAAAGCTTCTCGTTTTAACCTGATTCACCTCGTTCGAGGTAGATGTTGTATCAAGTGGTTTCAAATTGCAGACGAGGTAACGTGTCTAACCTCGGTTCACCTCGTTCGAGGTGGATGTCGTATCAAGTGGTTTCAAATTGCAGACGAGGTAACTTGTCTAAACTCGGTTCACCTCGTTCGAGGTGGATGTCGCATCAAGGTGTTTTACCTCGTATCCAAAGCTTCTCGTTTTAACCTGATTCACCTCGTTCGAGGTAGATGTTGTATCAAGTGGTTTCAAATTGCAGACGAGGTAACGTGTCTAACCTCGGTTCACCTCGTTCGAGGTGGATGTCGTATCAAGTGGTTTCAAATTGCAGACGAGGTAACTTGTCTAAACTCGGTTCACCTCGTTCGAGGTGGATGTCGTATCAAGTGGTTTCAAATTGCAGACGAGGTAACTTGTCTAAACTCGGTTCACCTCGTTCGAGGTGGATGTCGCATCAAGGTGTTTTACCTCGTATCCAAAGCTTCTCGTTTTAACCTGATTCACCTCGTTCGAGGTAGATGTTGTATCAAGTGGTTTCAAATTGCAGACGAGGTAACTTGTCTAAACTCGGTTCACCTCGTTCGAGGTGGATGTCGTATCAAGTGGTTTCAAATTGCAGACGAGGTAACTTGTCTAAACTCGGTTCACCTCGTTCGAGGTGGATGTCGCATCAAGGTGTTTTACCTCGTATCCAAAGCTTCTCGTTTTAACCTGATTCACCTCGTTCGAGGTAGATGTTGTATCAAGTGGTTTCAAATTGCAGACGAGGTAACGTGTCTAACCTCGGTTCACCTCGTTCGAGGTGGATGTCGTATCAAGTGGTTTCAAATTGCAGACGAGGTAACTTGTCTAAACTCGGTTCACCTCGTTCGAGGTGGATGTCGCATCAAGGTGTTTTACCTCGTGTCCACGGCTTCTCGTTTTAACCTGATTCACCTCGTTTGAGGTAGATGTCGTATCAAGTGGTTTTACCTCGTATCCAACGCTTCTCGTGTTAACCTGATTCACCTCGTTCGTCGTGGAAGTGGTTTTACCTCGTATCCAAAGTTTCTCGTTTTAACTTGATTTCACCTCGTTCGTCGTGGATTCCGTATGAAGTGGTTTTACCTCGTATCCAAGGTTTCTTGTTTTAACTTGATTTCACCTCGTTGGTTGTGGATCTCGTATCAAGTGGTTTTACCTCGTATCCAACGCTTCTCATTTTAACCTGATTCACCTCGTTCGTCGTGGATTCCGCATCAAGTGGTTTTACCTCGTATCCACGGCTTCTCGTTTTAACCTGATTCACCTCGTTTGAGGTGGATCTCGCATCAAGCAGTTTTACGTAGTATACTAAGCCTCGTAGTTCCATTATAGATACAAATGTCATAACATAAATAGACAAAATGACTAAAAGATACCTATATCGCTGGGTTCACTTCGTAATATTTTGACATAAATTAAATATTTGCTTTCTATATAGGTAGCTAATTAATTCATTTTTAATATCCAGTATTTTCATTTATGACGTTTGTAAGTCGTGTTAATATATCAATTATATATAATAGCTATATGAACGGTCATAATAGTTCATATCGCCACTATAATCGCCAATCTGAATCAATCCAATCCGAAACCAATCGCACTGATGCGAAATATTCTTGACAAAAATTGTTAATGAATATCCCGGTCTTAACATACATGCAATGCTCTGGTAATAATTATGGTATAATTTCTATGAGCAATTACAACATATGTTGTAATAGCTCGTAGAAATTTGAATTTACTCCTGTAAATACATTAAGAAAATTAAATATGGCCATACTGCTATTACATATTGTATTATTGGTTTAAATAAATTACTATTTTTAGTATGTAGTCTCTACAGTCTCTATAGTATGTTTATTTACTGGGAAGGTTTTCAACGACAACATGAAACCGGATGTTTACAAAAAATGAGCTCTCCCATTATTACAAACACAATTGAAACTCCTTCATTTAATAGTGTGACAATAAAAATATGGAAGTAAAAGAAAAAATATATATATATGTATTATTCAAATGAGAATGTATGGATAGAAGAAAATAATTATTGAATATCCAACAACTCTATTTTGAATTGAGATGCTAACTTGACTCAGGAACTAGTGCATGAAACGTCCATCTTTGATAATTGTGTTTACGGTGTTTACCTATGGCCTCCTGTAAAGTGAAATTCGCTCACCAAAGCGTACACTTTTCGTTGTGTATAAAATCGTGAAGTTTTTGTGTGCTACTGCATGTTGAGGAAATGTATCTTATCTGCATTATAAGAGTAATTAATATGAGGATAGTGTGCTGCGGCTACGTTGGAGATATTTAAAATTTGTACGCCATCGAGTGGACAATTTAGTTCGTAAACTGGATGAAGTTTTCGCCTACGCTCTTGGATTTTATTGCGAGGAATCCCACGATGAAGCAAAAGGAACGGATGGATATTGTGATTTGAAATTCTTCTAGGAGGTAAGTTTCAGCTGAACTAAGAGCTGTCGTAGTCATAAGTTATTCCTGCTTACTTTAATGTGGATAGGTACTGAACACTTTTCAAATGTCCAGTTTCGAAGGGGAATTCATGTCACAGTATTTTGTAAACAAATCGTCTAATTTATCCAATGGATTTCGCTGTTTCAGTTATCTCCGGCCTGCCATTGTATTTTTTGTATTTTATGCACGACAGGTAAGCTGTTCTCCTATTTTGAATATCCTGAAATTAGTAGGAATTACATTTAAGTACCCTAATAATTATATTTCGAGGCACATTGAAATATGTACGCTTTGTCATACTCTATTGGTATTTAAGAAATTATTGGATTAATTCTTTGTGTGGTAATGCAAATATTATGTTGTTTTCTACCAGCGGAAATGCTGCATGGGATACCAGAGTAAGTTATGAATTTATCTTTACAGATTGCTATGTGGATTATCTTAAAAGAAGAGGAACCGACGAGGTTTTGCCGGGGCGAGAAGCTAAAAGTGTGAGGGTATATATATATGCTCAACAATTCAAGACTTGAACTGGAAAAAAAGTTTAATAAAGATGCCTAATACTTCTTTTGTAAATTTGTTGATTTGTTTCTTAATCTCCTCTTGCCTATTTCGTATTTTCAAATCCACATTTGTTGATGTAGGTGTATCATTGTGTTAACTTATTCCTTATGCGCATCCTGTATTGCTTTTATACAATGAAGTGCTTGGTTTTTCGTGATCTCTCATGAAGCACGTAGTGTTCATTCCCCAAGGGTGTTTAAGAGAATGATATTATGATGAGTGAAATTTTGTTTTACTGGTGCTTTAGTTGCAACTCGGTGATCAATGTTGAGGCAAGTCGTTGTAAATAATATTAGATACATCTTTGAATAAGGGATAATTTTGGTTCAAATTAGTATCTCAAAATGAGTGGAATAGAAGTAATTTTCGATGAATGCTGTTGGAAGTGGTTGTGACATTCGGGATAATTAATCTTGTATCTGTACAGGTTAGTCAATGAAATGTACGGCTGAATAATGTATTCCGGTTGTGTTTATTGCTGTGTTCAGGTCAGTAGGATGTGAAGTGATGTAAGGAGGTGACGGATTCTGGTTCTAAGGAGTTGATACCGTGTGAAATTAGGTATGGGGTTCCAGTTGCAACTCTTTGTTATCAAAATGGTAGATATACTGTGAAGCGACGTCAATGAGGAACCAGGTTCAAACCAGAGGGCTTGATGCGACGCGGGGTCTGGGGGTCCAGTTGAAACCATGATTTCGTGCGAAAAAGCTAATGCGATGTGAAACGAGGTAGCGTGTTACTAGGTGAAATAGGATAGTGCGAGTTTAAACCAGTTGCTTCTCGTACAGGTTAAACGAGGTAATACGATATGAATCAAGGTAGTCTGTTCTACATAAAACGGGATAATGCTAGGTAAGACGAGTTGATTCTTGCACAGTTGCAACGAGTTAATACAATGTGAAACGAGGTAGCGCGTTACTAGCTGAAACAGGTTAAAGGTAGATCGAACGAGTTGCTTTTCGTACACGTCAAACTAGGTAATACGAGATGAATCGAGGTAATCTGTACTAGATAAAACGGGATAATGCTAGGTAAGACGAGTTGATTCTTGCACAGTTGAAACGAGTTAATACAACGTGAAACGAGGTAGCATGTTACCAACTGAAACCATGCATTACGAGATGAAACAACCACTTCCTCTCTAGATAAGACGAGATGACTCGAAAAGGATCAAGCTGCCCAGAAACGATAGGTACTGGTTGATACGACATCAATCGAGGTTATACGAAGTCAACACACGAGGTAAAGCAAGCAAAAAGCGGCCATAACCGACTTGAAACGAGTTGAAAGAACGAGTTAAACCGATTTGAAACCTTGTAAAACCATGCTAGTTCACTCTAACTCGTTTCAACTCGTACAATCCCCAGGGTGGTCCATTAAGAAAAGCAATGAGGACTATTTCCTACCATTTTATCGGGATTGATACTTCTCTAAGATTACTCAAGGGAAAAATATGTTGCTTTTGCTGATTTAATGGCGAACATTAGGTTGATAATTATTTCGTGAAGCTCTGCCGTCTTTGTAATATTTTTCGATTTTGCTCCAGAAAAACTGTGTTCCTATTATTCACTTGATTGCGCACTTCACTTTACATGAGACTTCTGATATGTGTGTATACTCCCGAAATTTATAAGGATTAGAAATGCTGAATCCAGTCACTCTCAAATATTTGTTAGCATAATATTTCTGTGAGATGGCTTTTTTCGGGGATATTCTCATGATTATATAGAAATATATGGTTAACTTGATCCTAAATTCGGCAACATGTTATTTATACCTCATAAACCCACTCGTTGACGTCTATCGTTAACATCCTGATGCTAACCAAATTTAATTTGGCATGTTGTTACTGCTGGTTGCCTACGTTACCAGGAGGCGGTCTTGCCTTGCGTAGGTTTGGCAACAGCATTCTCCATAAGGCCCATACTGTCAACTAAACGTGGAACGCTCTATAGTGTGTTGTGATTCAGAGTGAGGCTATGCTTTTTCGTCGCAGCGGCTTGCCAATGCAAAGGCAGTCATTCCAGTGATGGCTCGTTGGAGGCTAGGCGTCTCCAACGCAATCTCAACAAAGGGTACTCCTGTGTTGCTACTCTCTCTTCAAGGAGTAGCATTCATTCGTAGACGGCGACTCAGGTCTGGGCTTCCTTGAGACAGCGGTGGAGTGACTCATTGTCAGCGACAGTTTCTACTCTCCAGCGTGGGCGGTCTACTCTCCTCAGGGGGCAAGAGGAATTCATCATTTCTGGCCAGCTTACGGACTGGCAAGGCGGCCAACACCAACTTCTGAGCAGCCCAGTGCATGGTGTATCAGCAGTGGGCAGTGAGTACATTTCTAAAGCTAACAATAAGTCTTACGTTTAATCTGGCTCTTTCCTTTATTTATCTTGTTAATTTACCATTCCTTATCCATTAATTTCTTATGATGGAGCCTAAAGCCAAGCAGTTGTTAGTAAAGACTAGAGTCTTAGCAAAGGCGAGTGTTACTCGCATGAAAAACTACGTGGATAATTTTGAACATGGGTCAGATGCTATCAATCTAAGACTTCACGCTGAAAGGGTGCCGACTATATTCCACGAATATGATGAGGTTAAACGCCAATTGGAATTGGACGATGAAAGTGATCATGAACAAGAGTGTGTACTTCCATGTGTGCTTACTCAAAACCTTTGAGTAAACGTACATGCTTGCAAGGATGACTTCAATATTGGAATATCAAACAAGATCAGTTCAATCAGCCGTACCTTCAGATCACAGCACACTAGGGTGGTCCATATCCACAAAGAAATGTGAGGGTCGGACTAGTCAAAAGTTTCGTTTTTACATTCAGATCTCAAATCCAAAAACTGGAAGTCCGTGCGATAATTTTAGGCTTCGTTATTCTTGTTTCACTGCTTTCCTCATCATCATCATCATCAATGGTCAACAATCCTAGGATTGGTTTGACGCAGCTTTCCACTCGATTCTTCTATCGGCCAACCTTTTCATTGCGACGTAATTCTTCTCTTTAACATCCTTTACAACCTGTTCCATGAGTCTCATACGAAACCTGCCTTTTCCAATTTTCCCGTTCACTTTTCCCTCGACGATAGTCTTCATCATGCCATCGTGTCTCATTATATGGCCGATTAAGTTGTTCCATCTTCTTCTCAGGGTATTCAGAAGACTTCTCTTTTCTCCCACTCTTCTTAGGACTTCCTTGTTACTTACTCGGTCGATCCATTTAATCTTCATCACTCTTCGGTAGGACCACATTTCGAATGCTTCTACCCTTTTCTTCTCCGCTGCTGTCATCGTCCATCCCTCACTGCCGTAAAGAAACATGCTCCAGATGTATGTTCTGATGAATTGTGTCATTACTTCTACGCTTTTATTTCCAGCTGTAAGTAGATTCTTCTTTTGATAGAATGCCCTCTTCACCTGGGCTATTCTGCTGACTATTTCTTTTTTGCTTCGCCCATCATTGGTTACTCTGCTTCCTAGGTAACAGAACTCTTCCACCTCTTCAAGTTTTTTCTTTTCCTAGTTTGACATTGGTTTTGGCCTCTTCTTTCCTGCTACACACTAATGTCCTAGTCTTCTTCTTATTTATCTTCAGCTGATATCTGGCCATTATCCTTTCCATGATTACTAGAATCTTGTTCAGATCCCTCTCTGTCTCTGCTATGAGTGCTATGTCAACTGCTTTCCTATCATTAGCAACTACAACATACAAAACCCATTTTTTTCTCTTCATCCTTTGTTAGTACATGATTAAAATGTTTTGGCTAAAGCGACGCCTGTTTCGGCAGCATCATTTGTGAATGACATATTATTTACATAGAGCTTGAGTCTCAAACAAATGACGTTTGCTCTCCCAGGCTTTAGCTTCTACGTACATGGGCCAACATCCAGCGGCAGCCCCTGGCACTCATTTGCAGCTATTGAAAATGTTTCAGCTTGAGATTAACCGCCACAAAAAGAATGATGCCAGGGGGAAACTGTGGAAGACTGCTGGCTGCAAATCTCTGGGACCACTGGTATCTGTCTCCTGAGCTTGTGTGCCTTGCTCTGTTTGATCCCAATGTGGCTTTAGAGGAAAAAAGGCTATAGTTTATGCTATCAAAGCAACCCCATCGATGATGCGAATGTGTACAAAGCTTATGTCAACAAATAAGACAACTCCATTCAGGGATTGCAGCTGTCTGATTTTGCCAATCATGGTTCACTACGTTTTTTCTCGAAACTCAGTCAGTGTGAAGCCCCAATTTAGCGAAATAGAAGCTAAAGATTGGGAGAGCAATCGCACTTTGTTTGAAACTCAAGCTGAAGAGAAAAACAGGTTTTGTATGTTGTAGTTGCTAATGATAGGAAAACAGTGAATAACGAAGTCTATACATTTTTCTTAAATTTGTGCCTTTCATCCCTAAGCACCCAGGTTACAATTGATTAACACTTAAAAAAACGAAAATAAAATTACTTTTCCTGAAAGGTAGGCAACCAGATGTTCTGAAAGTGCGACTGTATGGTCCAGAATGGTTCCGGGTGACAACTGACATCAAACGATGCCACTTTCGTTCAATAACCTTTTTTGTACGGTCAATAACATAGCTCTGAAGTGCAAAAAGGTGGCATTTTGGGCAAATTTAGTATTTCAAACTTCCCGCGCCCTGCACGACCAATAAAAATTATCGCACGGACTTCCAGTTTTTGGATTTGAGATCTGTATGTAAAAACGAAACTTTTGATGAGTCCGCCCCTCACATTTTTACCCGGATATGGACCACCCTTCAGCACACGTAGCTCGCAGTCAAGGACTATGAAGCTTCCAAATATAAAATTACCCTATTTCAGTGGACAAGCTACTGAATTCAGGCATTTTCATGATACATTTACTAGTCTAGTGATAAAGAATGATGGCATTGATGACATTCAACAGTACCATTACTTACTGTCATCACTTGGCAGAGAAACTCATAAGGTAGTAGAGAATTTACCAATCAGTGCTGACAACTTCAAGATAGCATGGGAGGTTGTGTGTAAACGGTATGACAATCCAAAACTTATTGCTTCGGCACTCATCAAACGTCTCTTTTCACAATCAACGGTGAGTAAGGACTCAGTTGTCGACATGAGGGCATTGTTAAATCAGCTGCTTAGCAACTACAATGCGTTAGTAGCGTCTAAATTGGAAGTACCATTGCACGAAGTCCTTCTCTCACAACTTGTTCTTGAGAGGCTTGACAAACCCAGTCGTAAGGAATGGGAGGTGAAAATGAACTCGCATCAATTCGCTAGACTGGAAGAACTGTTAAAATTTCTTGAAAATAGATGTCAAGCATTAGAGCTGATCAAGTCCAATCAAAACATGAGATATGGTGTAACGGATTCCAGGTATCAGGAACCTGATAAACGAACGCAAACGCATACAAGAAATATGTATGTGATTGCTAATAGCAGATGCGTATTCTGCAATCAAATGCATTCCCTCCACAAATGTTCGGAATTTTCCAAGTGCAGTTTTCAGCAGCGGAATGATTTTGTGAGACGAAATTCTCTCTGTTATAATTGTATGCAACCTACGCACAGAATTAATAAGTGCAAGTCAGGCAATTGTCGGTCCTGTGAGCAAAGGCACCACACTCTTTGGCACAAGGTGGGAGGCAGCAATTCAGCATTAAGGCAATAGAAGTGTTCCATCACTCAGTCACCTCACCATTCAGAAAGGTCTCCACCAGTGGACATCGATGGGAATATACCGCAGAATAATTCTATGTCCTATTGTTCTCTGAAGGGAACAACTCAAACCCAGGTGCTCTAATCCACTGCTTTGGTGTGCGACAGCATCGGGAGGTTCCACACGTGTAGGGTACTTCTAGACTCCTGCTCTCAATCTCACTTTGTAACAGAGTCACTTGTACAGCGTTTGAATTTAAGGAAAACACGGCAACAACACCAATTGAAGGGATCAATGCTCTGCAATCAGAAGTGAAACACAGTGCTACTCTCCAGGTGTAGTCTAAGCTTAATGCATGCAATGTCACGGTTGACTGCATCATCAGATCATTCCATGAAAAACACAACTATCATCATACTACACATAGGAGAGAGAAACAGAACAGGAGGGGACTGAGGCAATCTCCTTGAAAAATGCCACGGTGGTATGTTACCAAATCCATGTAGACAGTCTTCTTGCCAGATGGCATGGCGAAGCGCGTCTTCCACAGTGGTAACAAATGTTCAATGCAGGGCACTAGCTCTGGGTGGACTTTCATGTACCTCAGCATGGCTATAATCAGCTCATGAGAGGTGGTATCAAAAGCCTTCTTATAGGCCACCCAGCCCATTGACAGGTTACGCTTGTATTGACAAGCGTCCTGGCTCACACACCTATCAATGAGCAGGTTGTCCTTACATCCCGCGATGCCTTTCTTTGAGCCCCTCTGCTCGTACACTTCCTCCCATACCGGTTGGACGTGCCGGAGGATAAGGTCGTTCAAGATGGAAGTGAACACCTTATATACAGTGCTGAGACAGGTTATAGGGCAGCAGTTCTTCAGATCGGACAAGTCTCCCTTTTTTGGTATTAAAACCGTTCACCCCTCAGTCAGCCAGGATGGAATTGGCTCCGTCCCTGACAGGAATGATGTGAAGATTCTGGCTAGGTGTTTGTGTGTGGAAGGGAACTTTTTCCACCAGATGTTATTCACTGCATCCATTCCTGGAGCACTGAAGTTCTTCTTGCCAGAGAAGGCCTTCTTCACATCACTTTCCGTGACTGAGATGTGACGATCCATATCCACTAGGTGGATACTCTTTAAAGTGGGCAATAGCTGGAGTACCTTCATTGAATGGCTTCCTGGTCTCGTAGATGTCCTTCCAGAAACATTCCACCTCCGGGACAGTTGGTGGTGTTTGGACAACAGGTGGAGGGGGTCAGAAGAGGCGGGATGGCTGAAAGTAGAAGGTGGAGTTCTCTTTCCTGGCGTTGGTCCTCTTGACCAACTTCTTCCTCGCCATTGTAAGTGCCCGCACTCTATCCACCTCGTGCTGCTTAAGGATAAGCAGCACTCATTTGTTCAGTGTGTGGTGGTCTCTCCGGATTGCACGTGCAATGCACTTGACCTTCGGCGTAAAGGCCCGATCGGAGGAAAGGTAATCCATCACACACTGAAATCTCGACACCTGTTGTATTGCCAGTGTGATTTTGGCATTAAGCTGTTTAAGCCTGTTTGCTGCTTTAGTCTCCCAAGTGGCAGGCACTCAGAGAGAGGCCAACAGTGTGGCGGCAGTATATACCATGCAGTCTATTTCCCAGAGGCTGGTCGTTTCCGTCAGGATCATATCTACGATGCCATTCAACTGGGACAGCTGTTGGTCCTGCAGAGAAATTGTATGATGAATATTTCTCTGCCTGGTAGTCGTCTCGTCGTAGTTTATCGTGCTTTCCAACCACTTGAGTAGATCAGAATCAGCCTTCGGCTCGTCTCCCTTCACTGAAAGATCGGCGGAAGCACCGGCAGTAGGAGGAGGTACATCTGCTGATCACTTCCGAAGGTGAATTTCTATCTTAAAGTGGACTGTATAATTTGCTTTTACGAAAATTACTAGTGACAAAAGGTTGAGCCACGACAATCTGCCACTCACCGATCGCGTGCCCCACCGACCGATGGCTCTGCGGCAAGCAGCAGGACTCCACAGCGATGGTTCTTTCACATCCACACTGCTCAGCGTTCACAGGTAGACTCACTTACACTCACTCATTCAACATCCACTCACTAGGCACACAAACAAATGATAAACGAAAACCGAAGTCCAGTGGCACCGCCAAGTGGTGGCACGGCTCAACCTTGACCTACCATTTGAAACCACAACTGAACATTCCCCCGCCCTTGGAACAACGTTCCAAAAAAACCAACTGGACAATAATTAAATTAATTGAGAAATAGAAAATCAAACAATTAGGGTACTTCCCCCTTCGATGTGATCATATGATCCAAACTAACTAAATCACACAATGGGAGAGGGAAAAACATGGAAAACAAAAACCAAAAAACAAAAAGGGAAAGGATTGGTTTATCTTCACTCCAAGGGGGCTATCAAGGAGATTTATTAGGAAGGGGAAGCCCACGGAAAGGTTCACAAATACTAATAACCAACAGTCAACTAAATAAACAAACCTAACTTTACTACACTACCGAATCCTACTCACTAACATTAATTATCTTTTATTGGTAATGGACATAAGTCCTTCACTGACCGTCTATACACCCCCTGCTTGGTTTTAACCTCAGCGACTCTAACTAGGCCATCCGTTCCCGGGAAACAATTGCTAATTCGACCAAGTCGCCACCTACAAGGGCTACATTTCGGGTCCTTCAATATCACTAGGTCGCCCTCCTTGATATCACTACTTTTGGTAGTCCATTTCTCTCGCCACTGGAGAGTGATTAGATAATCGTCCTGCCATCGCCTCCAGAATGTCGCCACTACTTGTTGCAGTAAACTCCATCGCCTTCTATATCCCCCTGGACCATGCTCCGGTTCTTCAGGAAGTGTGTAAATTGGCTCTTGCAGGAGAAAGTGGCCGGGAGTAAGGGCCTCGACATCGGTAGGATCCGTACTAACTGGAGTAATAGGTCTTGAGTTCAATACAGCTTCTATCTGAACGAGTACTGTGTAGAATTCTTCGTACGTTAGTACTTGATCGCCAAGTGATGCTGCCAGATGTCTTTTCACCGACTTTACACCGGCTTCCCATAGTCCTCCCATATGGGGGCTGCCAGGAGGTATGAATCTCCATGCGATTCCTCTATCACCCAGATACCGTTCGGCTCTACTAATGAAGTCAGCTGATGACGTTACTTTCCTCCAAGTCGCCATCTTTCTTTGCGCCCCTACAAAATTCGTTCCATTGTCGCTATGAATTTCGGTCACGGCGCCTCTTCGCGAAATAAACCGCCTTAATGCGGCTAAGAAACAATCGGAACTCAAATCCGAGACAAGTTCCAAATGTATTGCCCTTGTTGCGAAACAAACGAACAAGCAAATATATCCATTTAATATCTTTGCTTTGCATATTTTTCCCATTTTTAGGGCATACGGCCCGCCAAAGTCCATGCCTGTTATGCCAAATGCATTAATTTTCTCCAATTGAGAGGGAGGTAGATTACCCATAAACTGCTCTTTCGGTTTGGGGTTTGCACGAAAGCATTTCATGCAGTGCAATATTCTCCGACGAATAACCTCTCTAGCATTTATGATCCAAAATTTCGCCTGGATAAGGCAGTGCAAATGAAGTGACCCAGGGTGTAGGTGAACCTCATGATAATAATCAATAATCAAAGTCGTTAAATGATGAGACTTCGGAAGCAGCATTGGGTGTTTTTGGTTGAATGCAATCTTGGCATGCTTCAATCGGCCTCCAACCCTTAGGACTCCTTCCTTATCTATAAATGGGTTCAAATTTCTTAACCGACTGCTTCTTTTCTTAATAATTCTAATTCCTTTTGAAATTCAATTCGTTGCACTAAGATTACCAAACGCACCTCTGCCTGTGCTAATTCTTCCGTAGTGAGATAACCACTATGTTTCTCCTTGGGGTGCTTACAATTATGAATGAACCGCAGGCAATATGCAGTAACTCTCTTCAAGCGTGAAAATGAGGAAAACTTCAACAACCAAGCTAGTGTATCCTGTTCTAGTACCGTATGGAGATTAATTGTTCGAGCTTCCACTTCAAGGGCATCACACTCCGTGTGGTTAGCTAGTTTTGGAGCCCTCGGCCACCCCTCCAATGGTTGACTCAGCCATAACGGGCCCGTCACCCAACTCACGTCATCGATAAATTGACGAGGAGGGGCTCCTCTCGATGCTATGTCACTAGGGTTAGAGTCTGATGGCACATACCGAAATTTGTTTGGAGATAATTTCTCTTGAATCAGCGTCACTCTATTTGCAATAAAGGATTTCCAGCGGCGAGGGGACGACTTTACCCACTGAAGAGCAACCATTGAATCACTCCATACGACAACATATGAAATTATGCAGTGATGGTGCAATATATCTCTGGCATACTCAATAAGGTTAGTAGCTAAAACCAGGCCTAACAATTCTAATCGAGGCAGTGATATCCGCTTGATCGGTGCTACCTTTGACTTAGCTATCAGCAATGAGGTAGCAACAGTCTGATCGGCCTTCACACCTCGTAAATAAACCACCGCAGCATAGCCCCTCTCTGAACTATCCGCAAAAGCATGCAACTGCAGGTCGATTGCCGAGTCTAAATTCAAGCAACGACGTAATTCAAATTTCGAAATGAGTGGCAACTCACTGCGGAATTGCCTCCATTTGGCAACTACTTCCTCTGGAAGAGGGTCATCCCAATCAAGTCCGCTATGCCAAAGATACTGGATGAGCCATTTTCCATAAAATGTGACAGGACTAATAAAACCAAGCGGATCGAACAAGCGGGCAACCTCCGACAATATGGTTCTTTTCGTAATATCACCAAACCCAGCATCAAACTTATACGAAAAATTATCCTTTCTAAGATTCCAAGTCAAACCCAAAATTTCCGCGGCAGGTTGGTTTTCATATTGAAAAGTAAATACCTCCGGTTTCAGAATACAAAACTCTGAGGGTACATTCTTTAGGAGTTCGACCTTGTTGCTCAACCATTTGTGCAACTCAAAGCCTCCACGATCCAAAAGCTTCTTTAATTGACACTGCAATTTTAACCCTTCGTCGATGGTTCAAACTGACGAAACTATGTCGTCCATATACGTATTTTCTCTAATTATTCGAGATGCAACTGGATTTTCTATACCTTCATCGCATACCAATTGATGAAGTGTACGAATTGCCAAAAACGGGGCCGATTTCAGTCCATAAGTTACGGTGGTCAAGCAGTACTCTCGCAACTCCTCCTCGGGACTATATCTCCAAAATATCCATTGCATATCATAATTGTCCGGATGCAGTTTAATGTTTCTATACATTTGGCGGATATCTGCGATCACCACAACCTCATGCAATCTAAATCGTGTTAATATATCGATTAGATCCACTTGCAATTTGGGACCCTTATATAAAACATCGTTCAATGATATGCCATTAGTGGTTTTCATTGAACAATCGAAAACCACCCTAAATCGAGCGAATTCCTCCCTCGAGCGATAAATACAATGGTGCGGAATGTAGTAAGACAGTACCGATGGGGGACCAGATGCCACAATCATATGGCCTTGCGTAATGTAATCCTTCATAAATTCATTATACTTGGCTCGTAAAGCGGCGTTTTTCTTCAATCTATTTTCTAGCATATAAAATCTTTGCACAGCTAAACCATAACTTTGCCCCAATTCTGGTATATCTGTGATAAAAGGTAGCCGAACAACATATTGTTTACATTCACGAGCTACATTTTTCTGATAGTGTTGTTCACAAGCATCATCTTCCGGACTGCACTGGTATCTCCTCGGAGGTTCCTCATATTCCCAGAACTTTCGCACTAAATTTTCAATGCTCTCACCTAGCATTGAGCAAAACACCTGGACTTTATTATCGATATTTTCGATTTTCCCTATCAGGCAATGACCAAAAACTGTAGGTAAAATGTCAGGTGTCCCTGCCGGCCCAATTATTGGCGCGTCAACTACCACGCGCGCAAACCATTCGGCGCCTAATAGTACATCTACCTTTTCCTCATCGTAATACCTCGGGTCCGCAAGTTTCAATCCCACAATATGCGGCCATGTTCTATTAACGACCGATATTTTTGGACACTGAGCAATATGAGGAACCACCATAGCGTTGATATCATATTTCAACATGCTTTGGGAGGAAGGCTTTATTTTCAAACTGACCATTCCAGAGGATACTACGGCGTTATTATTTCCAAACCCGAAGATGGGCGTTCTAATTTTATTGGAATTTAGCCCTAACCGCCGAACGCAGGATTCAGTGATAAAGGTTCCCTGACTTGCGGTGTCAAGCAAGAGTTTAATGGCACGACCTTTGCCATTAGTATCCAATACGATTGCCCTAGCCGTTGCAAGCATCACTACAGACCCCGACCGATGAGTGCAAGTTTGAAGTGTGGAAACCTCGTTAACCGGATTTTTTTTCGTCTCACCTGAGTCCGCGCTCGCTAATTGAGTGTTTAGCTGTCGATGCTCTGCCGTAGCATTAGCTTTAGCCTCAAATTTCGAACTTGAGTTCCCAGGATTGGCAAAGCAAAGCAATTCATTATGTCGCATTTTACAGTTGGGGCATGGCTGTTTGACTTCACAATCTTTTAAAAAGTGGTCTTGGCTAAAACAAACTAGACAACAACCTTTTGCTTTTACTACCCTCAGCCGAGAACCCACAGGTAATTTCAAAAACTTCCTGCATTTCTCCAATGAGTGCGACAATGAACAATTTGGGCACGATTTCTGACTGTCCGTGTTAACAACCATACTCGTAGATTTTCTAAACGATTGTGCTGGCTTATGGGGCCTTTTATGCAATCCAGTTTCCACCGGTAACGATGAAGATGCCTCCAAAACTTTGGCTTCCTCATTCAAAAAATCAAAAAAGGTTTGTAAAGACGGCTCTACAACGTTCAATGCTATCTTTTCCCATCGCTCTCGCAACACGGAATTGAGTCTTCGGCGCAACAGAAAAATCATTAGTACAGACCAACTTTCGACATTGTGCCCCACAGTGCTTAACGTACCAACATACTCAGTGATTAACGTGCAAAATTTGCGAAGAGCTTGAGCTTCCCTACTGATTGGGGTCATATCAAACAGCGCCTCCAGACAGGCATTTGTCAGCCTATTAGGATCCATATAGCGTGATTTCAAACTCTCCCACGCGACCGAATAATTTCCCGAGGACACAGGTAGGGATAAAACACAGGACAATGCTTCCCCTTTAAGAACAGATTTGAGGTACAAAAATTTCTGCACGTCACTCAAGGAAGGATTATCATGCACCGCGGATAGGTATAAATCATAAAATGCCTGCCATTGCATTAAATTACCGTTAAACTCTATCAAATCGAGTTTATGGAGCGCTACTGCATGAGTAACATTACTCTCCACGGCAGCATGATGCCCCGTTGACCTTAAGCGAGGCTCCACATCGGGGAAGTGAGTGAGGAGAATTGCCTTCGTATTGTAGAACATCGCCTCGAACTCCTCAGTCCTCTTACGCAATTCTTTGTCCCTTTCCTTCGGAGGGGACTGTTTCGCGTACAACGCAGCTAATTTTGGAATGCCCTCATTAAAATCGTCTGCAATTTTATCAACCTGGTCTATCATAGCTCGTAATAAATTCCTCTGTTTTACATCACTCGCATTCTTTTCGAACTCTTTAGCGACATTATCGATACGAACCATCTTCGCAAGGAGAGATGCAATACGAAACTCTAAGTCGTCGATCGCCGGCATTTTCAGCTACCTGTTAAACCAAGCAAGGGTGAGCAACCGACCAAATCCTATCGATATCTACACTGATATTTAACGATATCCGGCCCGAAGGACCATATGATCACTTCCGAAGGTGAATATCTATCTTAAAGTGGACTGTATAATTTGCTTTTACAAAAATTAC
The DNA here is from genome assembly GCA_933228895.1 of Platycnemis pennipes. Lineage (NCBI taxonomy): Eukaryota > Metazoa > Arthropoda > Insecta > Odonata > Platycnemididae > Platycnemis > Platycnemis pennipes. Next base: position 484,689 of record OW121851.1, read on the forward strand.
TAGTGACAAAAGGTTGAGCCACGACAATCTGCCACTCACCGATCGCGTGCCCCACCGACCGATGGCTCTGTGGCAAGCAGCAGTACTCCACAGCGATGGTTCTTTCACATCCACACTGCTCAGCGTTCACAGGTAGACTCACTTACACTCACTCATTCAACATCCACTCACTAGGCACACAAACAAATGATGAACGAAAACCGAAGTCCAGTGGCACCGCCAAGTGGTGGCACGGCTCAACCTTGACCTACCATTTGAAACCACAACTGAACATCTGCCTTTGTACGATTGGTTTGGTAGTTTGGTTTGATCTTTGTAGTTAGCCGGTGGTGTACTACTCTGACCTTGCGGTTGGGGTGTTATTTTCTTGCGCAGGTGATAGGCGTAGTCGCGCAGATTCTGCTGCAACAGATGGTTATATTCAGGATGCATCTCACACCACAAAGAATGTCATGTATCCCCTGCGACTTGGCTCACTGGCAGCATAGCATGCTAGAAGGTCTCCCCTCAGGGTCTCCGTCCACTCCTTGCGAGCTCCCTTTTCTGATGGCATAGGTTTGCCACGCCCAACTTTGCTAGGGCCCTCATCCGAGAAGGGTGGCGGGAATTCTTCGGAACCCAATATTTCCACGAAAGGGGAGGTTAACCCCACAAGCAGACGGCCACCATTAGCCGGCTGAAGCCGTTACCGGGGACGCCACAAGGAGGTCGCTTTTTGACCCCTTCCTATTATTATTATTATTTTCATGGTTCAATGAGTTGGTCAAGTTATATCTGGCAAAGGTTATTAGGAGCTCACAAAAAATTATAATCGGCTCATAATTTTTACGTAAAGGATAGGCAGAATTGTGGTATACCCTGTTAAAAGTTTCCCCCCTGGAACCACCTGGGAACATGTTGTTCCAGGGAGAACCTCTCATGAACCAGTGTGTTCCAGGGAGATCAGTGAGGAGCTCCCGGGGGAGCACACATACCCTCCCCTTGCATATAACCTGGCTCTAAGGAAAATTGCATTCAGCCTGAAAGAAAAGGGAGAAACTTTGTGCTCCTGAAAGAACTGGGGAATGACATTGGATCCTACATGTACCTGGGAGGTCATGAGGAAGAACATGCAAATCTTAATCCATTTTCAAGTTCACTAGGAGAAATATTAGGGAAACAATAATTTTACAAACATGTGAAAGGGGAACAATCATACAGGACTGAAGGAGAATCCAGTGCAAATAATGGCTAAATTGAGGAGCACATGAACATAAAAAAATCCAGACGTATAATCCTCCATACAAATTATAAGGGAAACTCAATGATCATTCTGCAAAGTGCAACAACTGGTGGAAGTTGCAAGTCATCTCACACTTCCCATAATGCATTTCCATCTCACATTCCAACTCAATCAAGAGCAAGTTAGCTTGCTTTCATCTTCAACAGATAATGATTTTTTTACCAGAATATGCATGGATGCAACTAAAAACCTCCAGTGTTTCAATAGGTTGGATGGCTAAGTTCCTGCAAGACCCAGCTAGACGTTATCAGAAAATTTGCAGGAACTTCGCAGGGTTCAGCTAAATGTAGCTGGAATCTAGCAGGTTCCTGTTATATGTGGCAGAAACTTAGTACAGAATCTCAATGGCATAACAACCCAAAGTCTCATTTACATCAATACTTCGAAATTTTCTGTAAACCTCACAGCATTCCACCATAATCACCTTAATTGTAAACACTGAAAAGTATAAATATAGTCAAGAACTTGCGGAAAACGTGGAGAAACGCTAAACTTTTCACCTCCTTGATAGTCATTTAAAACGTTAGATTGCACTGATGATTTAGCTATAGTAAACTTAAAACCATTCCTTGGTTAATTGTATGAAAATGGGAAATAAAATTTTTAGTGCGCTTAAAAAATTGAGTCTTAATTTTCCACATGAAATTCCAAGTCCGTTCAATTCAAATAAAGTTTAGGAATTTTTTTTTTAAAAAGAACACTATCATAAATCATAAATAACAACTTTGGTGCCCATGAGTAATTTCAACGTGAATATTCATTTTATAGTTCGCGGTTTGGGGTAAGTTGTATCGGTCGTATCGACCCATATCGAATAGACTGCTATCGATGTAATTACAAAACCACTTTGAAATTCAAAATGGCTGTCATCATGGTGGTAAGCAAGAAACGTAAGAATTATCTCCTCGAATAATTATGTTTTCTTGCAATTCGTGATAATGGAAGCTTACTTTTAAATTCTAATGGATCATTACGTTACGGTGAGTAAATGATCGTTATGACAAGTGATTGCATTGAACGAATTTGTCATTGTTTTCATCTGCCTTCCATGCAGACTTTTTGAATTGTTGACACAGGGATTGACAGTATTTATCATTTTTCAGGCACATCATTAAAGTCATAAACAAATTGGAACATTAAGAATAAGCCAATGAGAATGCAGATCATCATTCAGCTACATGATAAAGGTGAAAGTTTTTTGTGTGTTGTGACAGTGCAGTAATGACTTTCAGTGATATTTAAATAAACTCCCAGTTGGAAAAATATAGTTTCACCTATTAGAGGTGCCATATTTAAAAAAAAAACACTTCTGGTTGTTGAAGACCTTGATCAACGATTAAAATAAAATCTTATGCTTAAAGCAAGCTTGATCACAGCTTTTGATTCTCATCCCAGTCGGCACAAGGGATACGCGTATCTGTGGTGGGAAAGGATCTACGAAGGATGGTGTATCTCATATGATATATATCTCTAATTCTCCCATCGTTTCCGCCATTCTGTTATACGACATAGAGTCTTTTGAATATTAATGTGGCGTTAAAGTATCTTTTACTAGGTAACAATGCAAAAATAATTATAATAGAGATTATTTGTGTAATTGTATGCATACGCCTGCTGCCCAATACTGTTTTTCAAAATAGACATGCTGAGGCGCCGCTGACTACTGCAGTCGTGCGCGAGCATTCTGTTTTCCGAGAAAGTTGACTAACTACTGTGTGCGTGAACCTGTTGAGTAAACATTGCCTTTTTTTGCAAATATGGATTTACTTTTGACCCTCGAACAGATTCGGAATATTCTCCTTGTTTCGACCCCTGCGCTCCTGTTGACTATTGCTCTACCAGGTTCGACACCTAACTTCTTGGATCCTAATTTTTGGATTGCTACCATCGAAAGTTTTAAGTTGGACCGCCATACCTTGAACATAATTTTGCAATTTTTAAGTAGATGCGGTGAATTCTTTAATTGTACCTGGACTTTGACCTTTTAATTCAAGGTAAGTGCATCAAAGTAAGACACGACCTGTGATATTTATGAAATTCATATTTTAAAAATTACAATTGGTTACCATGTGCTCGTCATTTTGTCATTATGTGCTGCGAATTATCCCACACAGCACAAAGGGAATAATACGCACATTATGTTAAAATATTATGCACCAAATATACCATGGCAGTGGTATAATGTGCGCATAAAATTTACATGAACTGTCTATATAGATGGGCTAATGTCCGCATAGCGACCACTTTTATGTGCATAATATGCTGAATCTAGACGGTGACTGAAATAGTACGTTTCATAATACTTCAAGATTTTGTGCATATTATTTAATATTATATATCGCGTGCATAGTACTGTAATCGCATATTATTTAATCTATTGCACATTTTATTAGGTCCATTATATATCTAGTTAGACCATGGATCCATGTCAAACAATTTACAGAAAACTAAGGACATACTTCTTTGCAGAATAGGCACTGAAAAAGTTGAACTGGCACGATCTCGGATTGGATAAGGCAGATCACGTAATTTGATACGGCATGATTTGGCACACGTTAACTATACACAGACTTATACCGTGCAAAATTTGTGCACGTCTGCCGTTTCTTGATATCACATAGAGAATTCACAATTTCAATAACACATTTATACGAGTTAAGACGATTACAAACGAAAACGTCTGTTTCTTAATAAAATTAATTACATTTATTGACACTATTTCCATTTTCAATCATTGCATTCACTAGACATTGTAACACATAATATTCCAATACATAAGGCATGACCTCAAGAACAGCCAGTGCGACAATCACCAATATCAAACTACATTGCATGTGAACACCGTTTTGGCGGGACAAGTGTTTGAAGTTCGATACACTTAAGCTCACATCTACCAAATGTTTTATCTGGGTACACAAAAACCTGCTGTCTTTTAAAAAAACAACGCTCTTCTAAAAATTGAAACTATATTTTTCCAACAGTTGGTTCGTTCAAATATCACCGAAAGTCACTGCACTGTCATAACACACGCAAAACTTTTCACGTTTATCAAATAGTTGAATGATGATCTGAATTATCGCTGGATCATTCCTAATGTCCCAATTTGTTAAAGACTGTATGTGCCTGAAACATGATAAATAGAGTCAATTGGCAGCAATTAAAAAAATCAACATGGAAGGCTGATGTAAACAATGACGAATTCGTAAATAATCAACGCAATCACTGGTCATAACAATCATTTAGGTACTCACCGTAACTTAACTGTCCATTAGAATTAAAATTAAGCTTCTACGATCACAAATTGCCAGAACACGTAAATATTGGAGGAGCTAGTTTTTTCTCACGTTACCGGCTTATCAACAGGACTGCCATTTTGATTTTCGAGATGGTCCAAGTCGACCTTGTTTGCAAGACATCGATTTGCAGTGCGCGCATATTATTCAAATTAATGCTAATAATTGACGGAATATTGTTTACTATTTATACCAATCCATTTATGCATATTTTATACGGCATAAATTTTCTGTGTGCTGTGTGGGATGTCATTAATATTTACAACGTATTTAACCATAACTTGACTTTTGCAGTTTTCTCTGCCCATCAGATTTTTGTTCTGGATGAATAAATATATTTCCTGAAGCAAGAGCTTGTTGTCCTTCATTGCTGTTATTTTCAGTGCAGTCTTGACGAAGAATGCTGTTGTTGATTGTTAATGTGTGGTGCATTAGTGAACATATGTTGATAATTAGATACATTGAATAAGTGGGGATTTGAAGCGATCGTAACGTAGTATTAATACCTGGAATTAGTTACTATACAAACATTCTCTCGTTACATATAAGAGAGGTTTGTCAGCAATTGAAATAGTTCTCATTATCGCCGATGTATGGCGCTGTACGCGCCCTATTGCGATGTAGTTCCACTTCCTGCCAACAGTGGCGCTCTTACGATATACGTCTGTACGGAGGGCTCTCATTGGTTCGGGGGGAGAGTGTCGGCCAATCGGAGGAATCGGTCTTATGTAGAAATTATGTGTAACTCCACCACCGCCACCACATATCTCCTTTGTGGCGGACATCTATCCACCGTAGATCCCGTTTCACCTCACGCTCGATCCCCAACGTATCCTTAACGCCGGGATACGAGATCCTTGGCCCCCATTGGCTATCCCGATTTCAACAGATACTATCTGGTGATTTAGGGATCTGTACCTCCTTGTGCCGGCTGGGATGCCATGTGGTTTTTTATTGTTATTGTCACATTGGTTGTTTTTGAGATTATGCCTCAGATTTGGAATCTTACTTGTTACAAAGGCAAGTGAATGCAATGATTGAAACTGGAAGTAGTGTCAATAAATATAATATACAGTAAAACCTTGCTTTTACACCCCCGCAATTTACGTTTTCCCGCAATTTACGACATTTTCATCAAGTCCCGATGATTTATATATCTCCACAGTGTTATGTCTTCACCGTATTTACACTTACGAAATTTTAAATGATCCGCCATTTGCGCTAGGCTGCCAAAAGGAACATGGCGGATAGCGTATGAGGAACCACATGAGGAACGAAATGGAAAAGGCGGAAAAAGTTTTGGGACATTTGCAAGCGAAAGACCTTTGAATTACAATGAAGTTTCTAATTCCTTCTATTTCTGGGTTCATCTCATACTTTCGTAATAAACTCGTTTTAATTCTTCAAGAGGAAATCAGGTAAAATTATAACAATTGTGCTAGTTCCCCAAATGCCTTATATTACGTTACGAGTGGCAATTATGCGATAAAATCATGAAGGATATGTATCTTCCAACGTAAAACTGTATTCCGGGAAGAAGTTGGCTGTAATTATGTGAAATAAAATGATGATATGCACTTCTCTTTAACAGTCATGTCTGCGAATAATTCTACCTTACTTGTAAGCGTTGTGTCCACAAATATAGACTTTAAGTATATGTTTATATTCGTGGGTGTTTTCATGATGATCCACGCATTTAGTTTTCTTCTTTTTGTGCATTACGAAGTTCTGCCATTAATTTTAAAGTCATTCTAATCGTAATCATGTTTTCCCAGCTATTTCCATGACAGCGTCAAGTAACGCGAACAAAACAAAAAATGGCCCACAAACGAGAGAGGAAAACGTTGTCAATAGAAGACGGGATAAAAATTTCGGGAAAAGTTGACTCGCATGTAGGTTCACGTGTTTCTTGCCAGAGAACTTGGGATTCCAATTGAACACTGTTGTTAAAACCCGCAAAACCATTGAAACCATTGCAGTGGAATGCGGACCCAGTGCAAGGAGGCGAAAATACGTCAAGTATTCAAAATATGATGAACTGGAAGAAATTTTAAAGGAATGGTTTCAGTGCGCCAGAGCATCTAACATACCTACCCATCAGTTATTCGTAAGGAAAAGACACAACATGTGACAATGAGGTTAGGAATTGAAGACTTCAAGGCTTCAAACGGATGGTTAAGCCAATTTAAAACTAGGTACAATGTTGTGTATAAATCAATTTGTGGTGAGTCAAACAGTGTTGATCCCCAGACAGTTACAAAGTGGAATGAACATTCTTTAAGACAGCATATTGAAGGGTATGCACCAAAAGACATATTCAATTTAGATGAGACAGGCCTTTTTTCAATGTGCTTCCTCATAATACTTAAGCTTTAAAGGTGAATCTTGCCATGGGGGAAAGTATAGTAAAGCTCATCTGACAGTATTGTTAGGTGCTAATGCTAATGGTAGTGAGAAGTTAGGCCATTTGTCATTGGAAAGTCCAAAAATCCCAGATGTTTTAAAAACATCAAGATATTTCCCACAACCTATGCCGCTAATACCAAAGCTTGGATGACGTCACATGTCTTTCAGGAACAAATGCCTCTAGATGCAAAGATGGGTGGACAAAACCGAAAAATTGTAGTATTTTTAGACCAATGCCCAGCCCACCCAAACAATATTAATTTAAGGAATATAAAACTGGTATTTTTCCCACCCAATTGTACCAGCCAGTTACTGCCATTAGATTTAGGGATAATCCATGTATTCAAAGCGAACTACCGCAGGATTCGGGTGAGAATAGCTATGAATCTTATAGACAGTGGGAGGGACCCTAAGAGCTTCAAAGTCACAGTTATCGATGCACTACACTACATAACACGATCATGGAAAGAAGTTGATGAGGGAAAAATTTCAAATTGTTTTAAAAAAGCAGGATTTAGTTTTTCTCAAGACTGCAACTTAGAACAGGATAGTGAAGAACCACTGGAAGAAGGGGGAGGAGATAATAGAGCTATGGGAGACAATGATCAGTTGCCATTATTTGGAGCTGAAATAAGTTTTTCGGATTTTGTTGGAGTGGATGAGCAATTATCAACAAGTAACTCTCTTCTATTGACCTGCATATCAGTGAAGAGGTAGCAAGCGAGGAGGATGATGGTGATATGGAAACACCAAAAGAAAGCACAATCAATGCTATTTCTGCTGTTAATGTACTACGATCCTATCGGTATTTATCAAGTGTTGCAGGAAGTAAGAACGAATTAGAGCTATTGGACAGAATAGAAAAGAGAGTAGAATCAATTAATACAAATAAAATGAGCAAGCAATCAAAGATAATGGAATATTTCCAGAAGGAGGCTAGTTAAATGAACATTTATCAGCTACCACCTATGTAGAATGATCTCTTTCTGAAGACTGACATATTGTACAATCTACCTCACTGAGAGTTTGGGATTAATAAAGAATTTTTTTATTGTCATAATTACATTTTTTATACTTACTTTTCATTTAAGACATGATTCAATTGAAAAATAGAACATTCAGCAATGCTTTAAGGGATTATTTTCATTAAATTGTGCCTACCCTCAACTTACACTTTCCCGCGATTTACACTTTTTTCCCTTATCCCCCTCAAAAGTGTAAAAGAGGGGTTTTACTGTATTTTATTTATAAACTGTCGTGTGTGTTCAAAATTATAACTTGCATAAGTGTGTTACTAAAATTGTGCAAGCACTATGTGACGGATTTAGTTCGGTTGAGTTCTGCGTATGGTGCACATGTGCCGAATTATGCCAAATCAAATTAAATGTGATATGCTATATCTGATTTGAGTTCGTTCTATGTGTGTATATCGCAGCTATCTCTAGTTCCTCAGCTCTTTTGGAGCAGGGAAAGATGGGAGTTCCATGACATATCTCCAGGAGCAGCTTACAGGGTTTTTGCAAGAGGACAGCAGGGAACCAATCCCCCGTGGAGCAGTTCCAGGGTGGTTCCCCCCTCCCAAAATCCCCTCAGATCCATTCTGGGGGAACCTTCAAACAGGGTAAAAAGGAGTATTTCTTGTATTTGCTGTAGTCGAGGATGAAGAAGTGTAAATAATGTACCCCTGTTTTGAGGAGCCTAATTTTGGAAAGAATGATGTCTGGAATAAAATGCAATATAGATGCGAGCATCACTCATGTCAGTATCATCAGTACCAGGAATCAGTTAGTGTCTTTTGATGCATTCCAGGGATAAGATGTGATTTTGGCCAGCACAGCATATTTATTATGGCAGTACATCCATTTTGAGCATTCTGAAGGAAAGTTCAGCAAGTGTGTGCCTGTGAAAAACCTGACCCCTGAGCTCAAAGAAGCACTACAACAAATTTAAGACTTACTTCAGGTAAAAAACAGTGGAAAGCAAATATACTACACATTTCCAGAGTAGAGGCTATATCTTATGACTGAGGTAAATTAATACATTCGGTCAAGATACAAGATTTAAGTATATGACAAACTGATGTAAATAAATATCTTCAAGATTTTCCACCATACCTTCATTTAGTTCAGCAGCAAAACACACTGGGTATACCACCAGAGCAATCAGGATGGATATCACTGCAAGAGAAAATTTTGAATATTCAATAAAAAAGTTATGAAAATATTTAGCACATAAAATTAATCTTAAATATAAGAAACAAAGTTGTGCTTTTGCTAAAAGATTTTTAATGAAAATTCTGAGACCAAAGATCTGGTGATTTCAGCTGTGGCAGTATCAACAAGCATCCCAGTGTCCACAGGTCAGGGCATCCATTTTGGGATGGAATCAACCTGAGCATTGTCCTTGAGCATATTGAACTTATCTCACACATCTGTCCTAAGTGTTAAAATATCCATTACATTGTACACCCTGACCAGATGAAAGAGCCAAAAGACTTGTGCAATCTTGAGACATCTATAGTGGTGATTCTACACATGTGTCTATGTCAGCATCTTGATAACATTAGGAGAAAGTAGAATCCAAATCATTTGAGGTTGAGTTTCTTCAAAGGTTGTCACATATAACAGGTGACCAAGTTGAGTTTCCATATGCACATATTACAAAACTTTCAGCATATTTTCTCACCCATTGACCTCTACTTCCATCACCACATGAATTGGTCACCAGCAACATGCTAAGCATATAGTTTTGTAACCATCTTTATAATTTAATTGCCTGTACATAATTATTATTGGAGAAATCTCAAGTTTTTTTATTAGGAACTGCAGCATTTTATACAATTTTTTCAGAAAGTAGATCAGGATATGCAAGTCAGAAAGCTAATTCAATGTTTCCAGTCACAAAAATAAGACTTTAATTTAGCAAAATGGTGGTCAAGTTCCACGACAAGTATAGGAGACTCAGTGACATTTAAGAGCAGAGATTAACAACCCATGTATCCCATTGAGGGCCCACATAACAAAGCCAGTTTGAATCCAGCTTGAATACACCAGTGCATGCAAGCATAAATCCAGCTGTGCTTTTTACATGATTCCAGCTGGATAACAGGTTGGATTCCCACTGGAATCCAGCTGGATTTCAAGCTAATGTTCCAGGCTGTCCCAACAAGCTGGATTTCAGCTGGATACGCCAGCTGGAATCCAGTTGGATACACACTTGACTATTCCAGCTGGATTCTATGTCCAGCTGGATTCATCCAGGCTGGAATCCAGCTGGCTTGCTATCTGGGCAGGTGACTATTACTTAGAGTATAGGAAAATGTGTAGAGATGCATAAAATCATTTCCATTCATATATATACTGACCAAAATTCCCATTTGATCGAAGGGTTCAAATCCAGGTAAAGCCTTTGGACGTCCCCAAACAAAATATCCTCGGGGTGCGCGAGGTGGCCCAGGAAAAGGACCCCTATACCCTGAATGTGTGAAATTCACAAGCCTGAGGCTTAGTTCAGGGAAAGGCAGAGCATTTAAAATGTCATGTTTCCCTTTGTCCTTTCAACGAACCTCTGCACCAACCACGTTACAGGTCATCATCGGTGCTGCAATTCCACTCAGCATAATTTTTTCAGAGTAATAATTGAGGCAACAAATATCTTACCAACTACATTTATTTTTGAAATCCATATGAATAACATACATACATTGTTTATGTATATGTTTATGTGCACTTAATTTTAGATTAATTTTTCTTTAAGATAATTCATCATTATTTTTAGGGGTGAGCCAAAATAACCTTAATTTTCCGATACCTGATTCCTAGGTACCTATATCTGCTGATATTTTGATTCAATAACCCCATATATCTGATTATTTACCAGTTCTGGGAACTGGATCAGATGATTGCTTTTTCAATGAATCCTCAAGTTTCCTGAGGTGCATGACCAAGAATATTTTTCACCAAGAGACCACATTATAAGAGTTTAGAAGAAAATTTTACAAGATATCTTACTGGGATCATCATGCTTTACAAACATACGTCCACGTCTGGCATTTGAAATTACCACCCATGTTACTCACATGGTTTTCAAACCACAATTTAATCACACAGTTTTGAAACCACAAAATACACTAGCCCAGTCACCACAGGGATGGGCTTCTCCCAGACAAATAAACCTGGACGAGCATATCTTCCACATAATATATCCTCAACTTCCATGATTTTAATCGCTGGTGCAACACAATTGAACGATGTGTCATTTTTGGTACCACCCCCCCCCTCCTCTCTCTCCCCTCACTGGACATCATGCCTCGGTGGACTAATTACCCTCCGGACTTAGCCGAAGGTCTTGCACAACTGGTGTCGCTAACGACAGGCGGAGCCATCGATGCCAACAATGCCTTCGATTCCAAAATGCATCGATTCCAGACTGCACTGTGCCAGCAAACCGTGCTAATGCCTCAGTGGGCTCAGCATCACTTATATAGCCCCCTGAATGCGGGTGAAGACCACAAGTGTGGCCATCGTACAAGCCGTCATTTGGTGTGATCCCACCGGAGTCAGAAAAGAGTTCCTGATGCTCCAATGATAAACTTCCACCTTGCCCTCCACTTCAACCATACCACCACTTTCCCTCCCCTCCTAATCCACCTATCGTCTGTCCCATGTTTAAACCCATTCCACTTTGACCTTGCCGAAAACACCCCCTCCTTATGCCTCCCTTCTCACGCTCTGTTCATGTGGAGATGGCAACAAGTTCACTTCTTGGCTACATCTGTCGGTCTCGAGTTAGTTTTTTGGAGACTTCGTGATTCTCGAGAGTCTCCTAGGGTCCATGGTCTATTGTTGCAAGTTATTAAGGTTTCCCTGAATTGGGAAGTGTATTTCAATTTTGTTGGCTTGTACTTGCTTTCTCTCTTCGCTGAAATACATTGTTTTGTATAGTTAGATTCTCATACTTTTGTTTTTTGTTCTATTTTGACCTCATCTTGCTCACCCGAGCTTGGAAAGAATTTTATCCCCTGGATGAGCATTTCTCACCAACTCATTATTTCATTCGGGAAACACTGCAACACGCTTTCATTTTAAGAGTGATATACAAAAGAAATGTTAGCCACTGTTTCCGATCCAAATAATTATTACATTAACTGCACAGTGTCAATCAAATTATACGGCGAAATCGTATTTAGAGGATTAATTAAATACCACATAATGACTTTGTGGTTCTTGCTTAAAATATGGATGTGCATCCACACGATGCACATTTTTGTCACTTAATTCATTTTATTCGTCAATACGAAACTGCACAAAATGCCTGCTACCTCTTGTATTAATTTGCTTTCCATGTTGTGTGTATATTAATTGCAAATTTTCAAGCTCCTCTTGAGTTCATACCTTAACAATGGAGTTTATACATAATAACCCTCACTTTTTGCCAAGTTAACCCGGTGGTAATCCCAAAAAAATTCACGCAAAGTGTTCTGAAGCCAGGAAAGCATTAAATCTTGTATGGCGTGGCATATAGTTTTCATTTTGAAAGATAAGTAATTGGCTATTGTTTTCATTTGGAAAGCAAAGTTATTGGTAATTGTTGACTTGATAGTGTTCACTCATGGCTTCACTTGCATTCACATGCAGTGTCTGTTGGCCAAGCACCATTTATATCCTAATAAAGCGCATTTTGAAGCCATCCAGGATAAATATCCTTCCGGAATTCCCCCACATTTACACACCTGCATCAAGTAAGTAAATCTTCCTCTTTAGAGCCAAGAAAAAAGCAACTGTAGAGAATGGTAGACAAAAACTGTAGTGAATTCCTACATTTCTTTATTCAATAAACTGTAGCCATTTAACTGTAGGGTGGAACTGTAGAACCAAAGCCTAACTGTATTCATAGGTGTGTGCAGGCCTTTTTATCAGGTGGTGCCTGGAAATGTTTCGATTATCAGAATTTGCGGTTGAAAAACTATTTGCACTGCCAGCTAGCCAGCTACAGTGAATTTTAAACATTGGTTGTCTGTTTTTTTATGCTGTTTTACACGGTATATTTTTTTGTGCAATTTTATGTGCATATGTTTGTATGAGGAAAATTGTACTATGTATAGTGGCAAATAGTGTGGACACACTAGTGCGAATGTCTGAATGTCTGAATGGAAAATAGAGCCCGTTCTAATTCCATTCAGACAAACTTAAAGCGACGGGCCTAAGTGAGCTTGAGCAGCCTTAAGACAGAGGAAAAATAATGCTTAAAAATCAGATTTATTTATCAGTTTATGGTTCATCTACTTTTCTCGCAAAATTATAAACATTCCTTCTATACATCATTATGCATGACGCATTTGCTGGGAATATTACCAGTGTATTCTGAGACTAATGAAAATATGTATTCTAACAACCCCAATGAAAAAATTGTATACAAATTGTATAGGGGCAGCCTGTATACAAATTTTGCACAATTTGTGCACAATGTGTACAAATTTTGTAGTACAAATTGTATACAATTTGTTTGCACACAATGTATACAATTTGTGCACAGTGTACACAGTAACAAAAACAAACAGATGGTTCAGGTAATATTAGTGCTACGATAGAGATTACTACCACCTTAACATTATCCAGTATATCTCATTCTAAAGAATTTTGCCTGCTGCAGTTCACAAATATACTGTAATTCCTGCCTACGTCAGTGTACCTACCCTGGTAGCACAAAAGATGCTGAGCACATGCTCACGGCATTTCCATTATGCTCAGGGAAATATTTTCGAAACCATGTTGTGAGCATATGCTGAAAATATTTTCATGTCATTTTAGAAGCCACTCATTTTATAACATGCAGTCCGCATATTTTTAGCACATGTTCATAGAATATGCCTAAAATATTTTGATGGAAATAGCTCATTGTTTATTGATAGACATGTTTATTTATACGTTTCCATAACTCTTAAGTCTACAACTTTGAGTTTTGAGTTGAGTTTACCAGAGTCCACTATCGTGCTCACAATCAGTCATGCTATCACATGCTATGATAACTGATCATACCAATATCCATCATCGTCCCGCTCAATTTCGTCTGTATGTCCATTGTTTTTTTACCGTTTTCTACTGATTAGACCTAAATTACTGTTAATGATGGTAAATATCCATGTTGTACGTTCATAATTGTGCCGATGTTGTCCATTTAGCTCAACGTTCATCTCATATTTCGCGGCGTTTGGGAATACCAACATCGCAAAGCAGAGCGGCGGCGAATTATGTTGAGAAACGAATGTGAGAGTTAGCCAGGCCAGACTAAGCGCCTCGCTAAACTGCATTTTAAACTGTTCTTGGTGTTCACAGCAGCTTAATTCGATGATGGGATGATCATCCTATCCTCGACGATCATGTTCGAGCATTCAGACAATACAGGTACGGCGAGTAAATTTACGTAATTGATTTTGATGAAGAAAAGACATCAATTTCTCATTGTTTTTAATAACCCTTCCAATGGTTTTCATTGGATTCCTGCCTCGAGTAGTAACAATTCTTTTTCTTCTTTCAGATATGTATGTTATATTATTACCGTACTCGGTATTTGGGAATGAGCTAACGAGGTCATTATTCAACTATAGTTCATATGTGAAAGTGAAAACGTCGGAATTGTTGATTAACCTTAGTGCAGTGACATGTGTTGAAACAATTTGAAAGAACTTCCTCTGGGAAAATGAATATGTTACATTACTGAGACGAGAGTGGATTAAAAATACCCTTGTTATTAAATATGCAGAACAAATAAAACAAAAGTTGTGTTGTTGGTGTTGTGCAAAAGCGATATCAATTCTATTTATTCTCGTGCCGTGTGCTGTCATACTGGTTTTCTTTGAGATGACGCGTGGTATGTTGAAGCGTATGTTTTATGTGGTACGGATCGTCAAGTGAATGAAATCATTGAATTTAGAAGAAATAATAATAAATATTTAAATCTACAGCTGCTTCGTTTTAATATCATTTCCCGAAAGTCGTAAAAATTAAGAGTGAATACATGTGTGTATGAATCCAGTGCAATTGCAATTATGGGAACTTCACTCCTTCACTTGTACAAGTGGGCGACGTCGCCCATTGAAAGGAGAAGTATAACTTTACAATTAGTTGTATTGGTTGTGTTTTGCATCTAACTTCAAGATGAAATGCGGTCGGAGCAACGATCGAAAGTCTCATAATTCTGTCATCTTGTGCTGAAGATATTTTATTCGGATGAAGAAAGGTCCGGAAGGCTAGTTAAATGGAAGAAAATCAAACTGATATTTCAGTTAAAAACTGACCATAGTAAATGGTACATTTTTGACTGAAATACCGGTATTGAAGTTCAAATTTCTTCCATTTAATTTGCTTTTCGGACTTTTCTTCCTCCAATAAAATGACCCTGAACGGTGATGGATTAAATATGCTACAAAAAATAATTGAAATATGCTCAGCATGTTTTCTCAAATATGCCATGCCTGTGTTGACAACATGCTCAGTATATTTTCGAAAATGTTTTCAGCACATTTATAGCATATGATTACCCGGACATTTGTTCATGCTCAGCATATGCTAGAAACATTTTCAACATATTGAACATATTTTACGAAAATGTGCTCAGCATATTGTGAGCATTAATTGTGCTACTAGGGTACTGACTGATGCCACCTTATTGATGATGGAGCCGTAGGACAGCTGCTTATACAGGACTCGTTGGCATCACTGTACTTGTAATTAGTAACTTTAAAAGACTAATACAGCAGTGATATCTGTTCTTGTAACGTTTCCCCGATATCTGTTTCACGGACAAAAAAAAAGTATGGCCGATATACATACCCAGCCACCGCATGACGTCCAATGGACGTCCATTTAACATCCTGACATCCAGAAGTCCCTTATGGACATCCATTGGATTATTTGCGTTTATTTGCATTATTTGTGCAATATTACTATTTTATATGTTTCCTTGTGGTTTTAGAATACTACAACAGTGAAGTGCACGGTGGTAAAACAAAATTAGACAGGTAAATAACATGCCTATTTCATTCTTTACCTTGGCGTACTAGGTTGCAAGTTAAATCCCTTCCCATTTCCTCGTAACTGTTATCAAATACTTTATATGTTTTCTTTGGGTTTGTATATGTATTTTGCCAGCATTCTTTACCTTTGGGAAAACTTGAAAGCTGTATTTCTTTTAGTTTCTAATAACCATATTGTGATTCACTTTGTATTCGTGGTTTAATGGCAGCCAAGAACATTTTGAATTAAGAAAATCTCAGTAGCGTTATTGGTATGCAGTGCTGCTCGCTTAGAACCAAATGAAGTTCCCGACTTAATTGAACATATAGGTAACTTTTAGTGACGACAATTTTCATGTCTCACACTTGTTCTGCTCTTCGGTGACTCTGATAAAAATTAAATTTAGCGCTTATGTTTATGTGACGAAGCCGGTGAATAAGGGTCGGCGAAAGCTGCCCTGACGAGAAATTTTATCCATCCAAGCATGTGTATGAGTAAGGTATATTGTATAGCATTATGCATTTTAGTAGAGCAAGTTTGAAATAGAAAAATACACAGAAAAATTAGATAAATCAAAAACATGTGTGACGTAGGTATGTTTTTTTGTCTGAGCGGTTTGTATTTGAGTGTCACAATTACAATGCTGATAAGAAAAATATTGGGACAATAAGTAACACACTTTTGAATAATTAATGTAAAAATAAAAGTGATGCAACAAAATGGCAAAATGTTACAAAACGTAGCAAAAGTTGTGTTCCGTAAGTTCCTAAGTTATAATCATATTTAGATTGTTTCATTCGAATTGTGGTGGTAAGTGTATAACAGGTAGGCAATGGAATATTATTAGTTGAATTAGAACAACATAGAGTAAAAACATTAAATGAGTCAACGTATTCAAAACATCTCCCATTTCTCCGCACTACGTGTTCTCGTTGGATCACTCTCATGACGTCATAGAAGTGAGTGTCAGCCTGTATGTTGAGACAGTCTTGTTATTGCTCGTGAGTTGTGTTACATATGTGCTCAGTAGACTCGAAAAGTGAAATAAATGGAAGACGTTGCCTTGGTTTCGTGGCGTGATGAGCCTTAAATTTATTACCTAATGGATAATGTGGGAAAATAAAAATTTGTATCATAAGGATAATGTGGGCAAATAAATCATCACAATCATTAAAATATCTCAGCAATAATAGTAATGACACCAGCTTAACAAAATGGCACAACTTAGCTGACCTCTCAGGCGAGTTTTTATTGTTTTGTCATGTAATTTAGGGTGGCTACTGATAACCAATTTTCAAATTCCCTAACTTTTCCCAGATTTTTCCCTGATGGCTTTACCAATTTTCCTCACCGATCACCAAAAGGAGTCCTATTATAGGAATATTTTTTATTGCTGATTTAACTTTTCGTCAAAACTCAGAAAATGTTAAAAGCAGAAATCAATAAATTAAAAGCTAGAGGAATAAAAAATATATTGAACCTCTGCTCTAATGAAAAAATATATTAAACCTTCACAAGTTAAGCCCTCACACCAATTGTACACACATTTAACACATTTTTCGCGGTCACATATCCGAGGACGTGTATCGTATATCCGTGGCCGTGTATGTTTCCTTCGGTAAAATTACAAATTAACAATGCCTAATTCTTCAAGGAAGATGTGGCGTGTCGTGGTAGTTCTGGGAAGTTCAAGATTACTGAAAAGGCATCGAAGGGAAAGTTAATGGCCAATTTTCTGGTGGACTCCAGCACAGGTATCACTAAGCTGTGCGAAAAATACAAACCAAAGCCAAGTTCTCAGACTGGATCAAAATTGGATGGCACGAGTGACTTTTAGAAGCAAATAACAATTTGTTTAACGTGGTCATAACCCCTTGATTGTAAGAGGGAACCAAAAATGTAAAAATATTTGTATAAACGAACATAACATAATCGCACCACTGCGAGTGAAAACAGGAGGCAATTAGCAATGGCAGCATCATATTTAGGAATATCATATTTGAGGTGGTTTGTGACCTAACTAAATTGCTTCGAGAGGGAGCTAAGGGGGCCATTCGATAATTACGTCGAGCATGAAAGGTGGGGAGGGGAGGAGAACTGTTCTTATGGTCTCGGGAAGGGGGGTATGGAAATCGAAGATGATCTTGCGTAAGATTTTGTTTACACGTGTGATCGTACTTGTATTACCATTTTAATAATCATCGTCTCGTATTTTTAGAACTCAAGCACGTATTTACTTCAAGCTAGTGTGCTCCAACTACCTCTCGACCTGATTCTCGAAAGTTAATAAGAACACAAGGTAAAATCTTCCGAACAACCTAGCCTTGGAATCCTTGTGATGAGCAGAATACACGGTGATCATGAATTTTAACACTACTAGACAAATATCGCAAAGGATATACAAAGGGGATACATTTTACGACTGATTCACAACTGAATGTTCAATGAATTGACGGGGCTTATTCTATGCACTTCGGCGACGGACATTAGTTTTAGTTGGTGAAATAAAGGACGGGAAATACCTGGTAAATGCAATGGTAGAAAAATAATAATAATAATAATTTTTATTTGTCCGGAGATTTGTTGCTACAAATATAGGACACGTCAAGGCAAATACATAAAACAGTACATAAAAGTGAAAAGCAATAATTAAAAATGAAGAAATTCATCAACAGAATAAAATTAATTTCTCAACAGAAATTCATGGAGCTTACGTTTGAAAAAGGCCATAGTCTTTGCCCTCTTAACTTCTGAAGGAAGCTTATTAAAGAGCAAAAGGCCCATATACCAAGGGGCATAACTAGAGTTTCCTATCCCAGTTTCTCCCTGACTGTTACAAGAATTCCCTGACAATTCCCTGACTTTTCCAGATTTCCAAAATTCCCTGACAATTCCAGGTTTTCCTGAACGATCGCCACCCTGTAATTAGTCACTTACTGCATCAGATAATCCAGATTCGTGGGCTTTAGCCTGGGTGACAAGTGCAATGTTAAACCTGTTACATATATCAAGGATGTTTGAAACTATGTCGTATTCTGATAATTTGCTTATACTGACAGATGTCAAGAAATTCCCTGCAGCCACAAAAATAGAAGTGGATAGAGTGACAAGGGATTGGCTGAGGCACAGTGATAGCAATAGGAAAAAAAACTGTTCAAGCTACAGATGCACATGTTGTTTAAGGATAATTTATTGAATAAATATTTTAATTACGTAATTATTCTCTCTTATGATTACACTGCATATGGGTTGCATCTGTAGATCCCAAGAAACTGAAATCCTTGCCTTTCCAAATCCTTAAATGGACATCCAATGGATCCATCCACAAGTGGGAAATTTCGACATCCATAGGATGTCCATTAGACGTCAAATGGATGTCCATGGATGTCATTAACATCCATGCAGGACATCCAATGGATGTCCAATGGACGTCACTGCAATGGCTGGGAGACTGAAGCACATATAGAATTCTACTTCCGTCAGGCTGATAAACTGCTATTTTCTTCTGATTGCAGTTTATTCCTTCTGAATTTTAAAATTTGTTAATTCACCTTTCTGCCTACCAGTGAGCAACTGTGAGAGTTAGTTTTCCTCACTAGTTCACTCATTATGTCATTTACTGCTTTTAATACTTTTTCTTCTTATTTATTCCTATTTATGGTCCAATTCACTTCGTTGTTTTTACTGTGTATTCATTGTATTATTCTTTAAATCTATCACTGATAATAGTTGGCTGTAATGATTGTCCTTTTATTTCACATTCATAACCATTGACAAATGTTAACAAACAGAAATCATGACATTTCTCATCAGACAGGATGGTAGCGCACATGGGAGAAAAATGCTTAAAGAAGTGGATGACAATTCAGTCTGGGAAGCAGAATTACCATAGATAGGAGAAGATAATGATTGGAAGGCCATGCCCAGGTTGTGAGGAGATGCCCAGGTTGTGAGGAGGGCATTTTATTCTATTGTGATCTTATTTTAATGCAATATATATTCCAGTTCAAAGGCTGCTTGTGTGTTTATTTTATGGCCCTGTCTCCCCCAGTTTTGCCAGACCAATTCAGTGACTACGAATTTATTGTCTATGTCACAAGGGAACACTAGCCAGAAGATGAGGAAATGTTCAATCAAAACATATACCTATTTAGAGTATGCTCCTAATGTGATTGATGCATGGACAATCATGGCCACAGAAAGGCAAAGATTGGGAGCATTTGGAATGTGGTGAGCCTTGATGAGGGAATATATATAGGCTGTGATCTGAAATTGCTTATGAAAATATAATTTGTGAAATGTTGCATCCAACTATCAAAAAGCAAAACAAAAAATTTATAATATGAACTGCTTACTATACAGGTGACACCTATTACACATATAAACACCTATTATGGCAGGTGAAAAATTATAAATTGTCCCATACCCATCATTCTTCCCGCTGTTAAAGGCAAGTTGGGGGGACTACTGCTAATTTCTCCACCTCCTCCAGCTGGTCTGACTCTTGATTCAACAACATTTTCAATGAGAAGATAGCTTTTATTTGAATTCAAATAACCATGAGCAATTGCCTCTTCTGATTGATGAAAAGGGAAATATATGTAACACTGTATCTAACAAAGAAAGCCCTTTAAGTGTGAATCTCGTCGTATTCACACTACCAGTAGGAATGACTATATATAGTTATGTATATGACTATGCTAGCAAATTTAGAGTTGTTGCAATGTATCAAATAACAATAGTGTTGACATTTCAAGCAAGTATCAACAAGCACGACTTTCTCAGGCAAATTATGGTTGTTTCTACATAATCCCAAGTTGCCCTAGAATTGAAACATCTTCCATATTTTATTTGAAGCAAAGGTCAGCACACCAACTCCAAAAATAAACGCCAAAAGTATGAAATACAAATTATCCTAGTGCTTCTCCTCAATTCATCGACAGCATTGACAGTATGGAGCATGGAATTAACTAGAGTATACATCACGAACATCACCACGATATACACATCCGTACCTAGAACTATTTGCATTACCTGCACATTATAGATAAAAAAATTTCGCAATCCAAAACCGATATTTCACTAAACCTTTGTCAACCATCAAATAAGCTAGAATAGCCCCTTGCCCTTGAATGACATTTATCACACAGGCTATTATTCCATGATCAAAATAAATCTAATTTCATTGGAAAGAAGGTAATAGATATTAAAAATTCTACAAAATTCAATCTGCCATAACAACCTTCAACACCCACCCTTCGTTCACAGCAACAATAGCGCCAGTCCACCTGCCTCATAGCAGACGGACCCAGAAGCTTGCACTTTTGGGAGAAGCGAACCACTACCATCGCCATTACGTGCACGCCCTAAGGGGGCACCTATGGAACTACCCAATGATGACCATATAAGGTGAAAGCCATGATGTCGTGTCCTGTGAATGGGGAAATTCGGAGATAACGAAAAACTCCCCTGACCTTTTACAGAGGACAGGGGTAGTGTATTTTTTCTGCGAGAACAAAAGAACTCAGATGCCTAAGATGTGTTTAAGAATTATCAGAGAATGGTATTCTATTGTTAAAAGTCTCAATCTTCCAGAAAGGGATGTCTATTTAACTATGATGAACCACATAAAGAATGCTAATGCATGTTTCCAGCCTACTAAAGCACAAAATGACAGTAAATAAAGCTAATTTGATCCATTTATTGCAGTACCAAGGTATTTTGACATCACTTACAACACAGCAGCTGGTCAGTCTTCACAGTTATCTAGCATATTACTTTTTTCTTCTTCGACGGTCTGGTTTAAGGTGTAAGCTTTCTTTGATTAACTTCGTGCTTTGGGCATATCCTACAATGAACATATATCAATATCCCCTCTCTATTTAGCCTAACTTAGCCTGCAGAAGACTCCCCATATGCTTGTGTGTTACTGGAATATTTTACCCATAAAATATAGTTGTATACATATATTTACTTATTCAGAAACCAAATTTGTCACGGTACTCACCATTTTGCTATAGCTCCACGTATTTCATGAGCATTTAGCCATTCACTAATATAAAAAAATCCACGGTATATATAAAAAATATTGACAGACGGAAAATTGCCTGAAATAGCCTTCAGCCAACCACCACTTTCATATTCAACCACATCGGCCATTTCAAAAGAAATATTTTCATTACCTCACATATTCTTTGGAGTACACCCTATTTCACAGCCGGCAGGAAGAAAATCTATAAGAATAAAAACCGAATGTCGTTTCTTGTCCCCCCCATCCATCCATCTGTGCATCCGCTCCCCCCTCTCCCTCGAAACGGTTCATTCAAGAGAGATGCCGTAAATTCCATTGTTATGAGCTGCTTCAAAGACCTGGGGAAAATATACTTATTTTTTTAAAGTTCCGGGTTCGATACTTGGCTTGAATAATAGGTTTACATTTGTTTAAATTAGGTTTGCCAATTTCAGGGAGTGCAAGACTTGTGACTTTTACTTATTAAAATATTTAAATTTTTATCGAATCCTTTCTTTTTTATTTAACGATCAAAGCTTTCAACTTGTTATTCCTGCATTCATCTTACATTTTTCATTCGAGACTTTATTAAATGTGTAGTTTATGTTGAAATTTGTTGATGTTTTTGATTCTTTTTCGATCATTGGCCATGGCCCTTTTTGGCTCCGAATGAAGACACAAATGATGGTTAAACAGTTTGTCCTAGTATGGTCGTAAACTGCATTGTATTTTTGGGAGTAATGTTAGAAGGTGCATACATACGGGTTATCTGCTCGGGCTACTCACAGATGAAGTTGTTTTTCCTCGCGGTTAACACTAAGAATACAGTAAGATGAATAATGGATATTATATAAAAGCATGAACATGAAAAGAA
Source organism: Platycnemis pennipes (assembly GCA_933228895.1). Taxonomy (NCBI): domain Eukaryota; kingdom Metazoa; phylum Arthropoda; class Insecta; order Odonata; family Platycnemididae; genus Platycnemis; species Platycnemis pennipes. Next base: position 507,568 of record OW121851.1, read on the forward strand.
ATGCAAAAAATTTCATCAAAATTAGAGGTAAGGTGACAAGTGAATGGGGGCGTTTACTCGGAATCGAAATCGCAATTTTGTACACAAAATCGTTAGATGGAAACGAAAAAAGAATTTTAGTGAAAAAATTAATCTTCTAACCATAACCATTCACTCATAAATCAAAAATTAAAATAAGCAAAAGGTGACGCCCACCGAAAATGCTGCTGTGATAACATTGACGTCATTTTCCTCCCGTCCTTGACTGCTTTTAGGGGAGGGGAAGGGAGTGGAGGGGAAGGGAGTGGAGGGGAAGGGAGTGGAGGGGAAGGGAGTGGAGGGGAAGGGAGTGGAGGGGAAGGGAGTGGAGGGGAAGGGAGTGGAGGGGAAGGGAGTGGAGGGGAAGGGAGTGGAGGGGAATGGAGTGGAGGGGAAGGGAGTGGAGGGGAAGGGAGTGGGGGGAAGGGAGTGGAGGGGAAGGGAGTGGAGGGGAAGGGAGTGGGGGGGAAGGGAGTTGAGGGGAATGGAGTGGAGGGGAAGGGAGTGGAGGGGAAGGGAGTGGGGGGGAAGGGAGTGGAGGGGAAGGGAGTGGAGGGGAAGGGAGTGGGGGGGAAGGGAGTGGAGGGGAAGGGAGTGGAGGGGAAGGGAGTGGGGGGGAAGGGAGTGGAGGGGAAGGGAGTTGAGGGGAATGGAGTGGAGGGGAAGGGAGTGGAGGGGAAGGGAGTGGAGGGGAAGGGAGTGGAGGGGAAGGGAGTGGGGGGGAAGGGAGTGGGGGGGAAGGGAGTGGAGGGGAAGGGAGTGGAGGGGAAGGGAGTGGGGGGAAGGGAGTGGAGGGGAAGGGAGTGGAGGGGAAGGGAGTGGGGGGAAGGGAGTGGAGGGGAAGGGAGTGGAGGGGAAGGGAGTGGAGGGGAAGGGAGTGGAGGGGAAGGGAGTGGAGGGGAAGGGAGTGGGGGGGGGGGGGGCAAGGGAGTGGAGGGGAAGGGAGTGGGGGGGGGAAGGGAGTGGAGAGGGATTCTCGGAAGGTCTGCTCGCACAGATGCTGTCGCAATCGCTCCCATTGGCCGAGTCAGTTGGGACACCCCCCCATTGAGATTAGGCAAAGTAGCTTCGCGGGCTCAGTTCTGATTCGACGAAGTCGATATACGTCAGAGGTTGCACCACACCCACTTTTCCGAAAGGGTTAAAAACATCATTTTTCGCCGCTTATAACTCAGGAAATAATTGTCGGATCAAAAAACGGAAAAATACGGGTCTTTTTATTTTACAAACTCTATCAGATTCGGCAATAAAAAAAATGGTAAACGACCCCATTGTGCTTCCAAAAATACATCAAAATCAACGGTGAGATGTGCAAATATGCAAACGAATGTCGTGTATGTAATTTAAATTGATTACATTTTTATCAACATTTTGGATAAGAAAAAAACTCCATATGGAATAAAATGCACTATTCCTTATCTTCAATAACCTTTATGAAGGAAGTTCATGATGCCACTGCCGATGACTTGAGGGCATCAATGCATAGACGCAGACTTTATAAAAGAGGCTGTAGAAAATGAAGCGTTTCGTGCCAAGGAGGCGGGGGAACCTTTCCTTACCAAGTATTCCACATTCTGGCTTCATTGCCCCCTCCTTCCAGCATACTTGGCTACCTTCATGATCCTGCAGAGTCCGAAAAACTATTCCCATTTCTGTAAAGGCTCGCACTCAATCACTGTCCTTAGTTATGAGTACATATCAGCACAGCCGGCTTAAGACAAAATTTTCACTCGGGCGAGAGAGTGTTCCAGCTTCTCAAACCCTGTTCTCACACACATTCACCAGTTGGACGTAGTAGTACAAAGTAGTAGTAAATTAGCTTGCCAGACATGAATTGAGTTGTCAATCCCCGGATAAATAAAAGTTTTTTTCCATTCCCACGGCACCCGGGCAGCCGCCAAGGCCTGTGCATCAGCATAAATTGGATTTAGGATTTTGAAATATAATTTGAGCCAATGATGGCTGGAGGGCACAAGATCCACTTAGTCATGGCATGGAGAGTTTCAAAATTATTCAATATCATGCACATTCATAATTTTTCATTCCCCTCGTTGAATTTAAATGGGCACCTTCAGCTAGTTGGCAATAATGGTATGGGCATTAGGGCGGATCGGAAAATTCGAATTTTCGCGGAGAAACTTGGCCCTCTGGAAAATGTTGTCAAAGTGACTCAAAATGAGGCCAGAAAAATTTGGAACCTCTAGGTCAAGCCTAGACCCTCGCGCCGTGGACATTTATGGGGTGGGGGGCTTAAAATAGAAAAAGTCATGTTTTTAAAGCGGTTCCCCATGGATTTTGCCGAGTTGCGGCCCTTTACGGCAAAAATTTCATCCATTTTTACGTATCTGCAGCCGTTAACCCACAAATTGTCTATTTTGAGTGCGCGGCCGCGCATAATTATGCACCGCCCACGCAGCGTGGCCAAATTTTCTGAGCGAAATCCTTTGTACAGCATTAGAAATTTCCCGAAGATACTGCTGGTCACTGCTCAGCAATCTCAAGTCTTCTTCGTGGGACAATTTTGTTGGAACTGGCTCCAATCGTATGATATCAAGCGTGTGGCAGTCTAGATGGGTGAAGACAATAGGTCTTGCAAACAAGTTTGGACCCTTAGTTTGCCCGTCTAATGTTTCTACCAACTGCCGCAGTGTTAAGTCAATCAAGTGTAATTGGCAAATAGACCACTGTAACGGACGTCGGAGTTTTGCTTCCAGCAAACGGATGATGCTTCCTTCCTAACTGGTATTCACTTTGGTGCCATCACATCCAATCCTTTTTAATTTGAAAGTTCAATATTTTCTTTCGCAAAAAAATCAAGAATTGCAGATATGATTTTTCTTGCAGATCCTCCTGTGGGGGAGACAAAACTGTAAGATTGGGAGCCTGGCTCTTCAACAAACAAGACATGTTCCTCCCTAACGTAAGATTGATATGTCCTCTTGCCTATTTACTCCAGTTTAATCGTTTCATCCTTTCGGCCGTCAAAATACAGACCTTCAATTGCATTTTTTTATTTGTCTTTGCTTTTACTGAATCTAGCATCTTCTTTTTCTGTCTTCGTAACAAATGCCGGTCCACTACCTTCCACCTGTCTTCCGGAGTTTTGAGCTTTGCGTCGGTTACAGTTGCGCTAACGATCATTGCTGCTGCTCTGAGGGACACCGGTCACCGGTACTTGTACGTACCTCCGTCACAGTTTGCAATTAAAGACGCCTTTGCCCCGAAGGTGGTTCCTGCACATACCTCCGCCACAGTTGGCAATTGAAAACGCCTTTGCCTCGAAGGAGGTTTTCATTGATTTTCATTCCTAATCGTATGAGGAACGTTGAGGTTCAAGTCGGTTGGTTCCTCGTCGGTTGAGTTTTCTCGAGATGTAGCGGGAAAAAATTCTTGATGCTCAGTTTTTACATCTTCAAAAATGAAAGATTTTGAATCGACGCTCTCCGACGATCCTCTTCTGAGGTTTTTCTTTAATCGTCGAGTTTCTGAGCCATCCGATCCATCGGATACCATCTTTTGTTTTGTCCTTTGATCCCTCAAAAATGCCGTTTCATTTGGGAGAACTTTATCCTCTTTCTAAATTTACACTCGCTAATTCTTTAGCTCTGACACGCACAAATATCACATAGTTTTTGGGATTCATTAAAAATATATTAATTTTTCTGTCGATTTGGCACCTTTCGTATGCTTGCTTGCATTTTTCTTAAGCCGTAGTACGTCGTATGGTACCGTATAATCCTTTTCTACACACCATGTTCCGGAATGATTGGAATAGAGGGCGTCTCCATAGTCGGACACTTTTTTCACTTTCAGACTAGTTGATAAACCGTAGACTCCCTTCCTGCGCTTTCGTATCTCAATGCGTCGCGAACATAAAAAAAATATATTTTATCACTTCTTTAAAATTCGGTAACGCCAATTCGTTTCTGTCGACGAGAAAGGAAAAAAATATAGTATGTAGGGTTATATTAATTTCAAATAATCCTCCCGTAATTGTTATTCCCTGCAAATTGTTTAATTATCTAATATTAATGAGATCAACGACGGAAGACGCATCCGTGATGAGTTTTGCTGCGTTCGCGGCGACCGGCAGGAGGCGCGTGAGAGGCCTTCTGACCGTTAGGCGCCGCGACGCTGCGTGGGCGGTGCATAATTATGCGCGGCCGCGCACTCAAAATAGACAATTTGTGGGTTAACGGCTGCAGATACGTACAAATGGACGAAATTTTTGCCCTAAAGGGCCGCAACTCGGCAAAATCCATGGGGAACCGCTTTAAAAACATGACTTTTTCTATTTTAAGCTCCCCACCCCATAAATGTCCACGGCGCGAGGGTCTAGGCTTGACCTAGAGGTTCCAAATTTTTCTGGCCTCATTTTGAATCACTATGACAACATTTTCCAGAGGGCCAAGTTTCTCCGCGAAAATTCGATTTTTCCGATCCGCCCTAATGGGCATGTGACGTCATCAGCTGTTTTTGGCAGCATGAAAAATTTTCGAATTTTGATTCCTCATAGCTCGAAAATTAGCTGTTATTCGTTAATTTTATGTATTCCAATTAAATAGATATAGAATAGAATGTGATATAACAGCATTTAATAGGCCAATTTCGATAGGAGTGAAAAACCCTATCACGTTTTAATTTTCAGTAATGAAATTTCAAGTCCGATCAATCCAATTTGAAGTTTAGGAAACTTCTATGCTTGAAAAAAAACCTTATCAAAAACCATTAATAACAACTTTGGTGCCCACGAGTAACTTTAACGTGAATATTCATTTTATAGTTCGCGGTTTATGGAAAGCTATCGACCATATCGAATACTACTACCAACGTAGCAGGAGTGACTTCGACCACTTCGAAATTGAAAAAGGCAGTTATTATGGTGATAGGCAAGAACAAGAGCGAGAAACACAAGAAAAAATTACCTCCTTGAATAATTACATTTTCTTGTGAGTCGTGATAATAGGAGCAATTACCCTTAAATTATAATGGACGATTAAGTACGGTGAGTGAATGATTGTCATGACAAGCGAATGTGTTGAAGATAATTCACGAATTTGTCATTGTTTTCATCTGCCTTCCATGCAGACTTCTTTAATTGCTGCCACAAGAATTGATGGTATTTATAGTTTTTCAGGCACATAAAGTCATAAACAAATTTGGACATTAGGAATGAGCCTATAAGACTTCAGATCATCATCTAACTTCATGATAAATAAAAATGTTTTGTGTGTGTTATGACAGTGCAGTGATGACTTTCTATGATATTTCAATGATCTCCAAGTTGGAAAAATATAGTTTTACTTTTTAGAGGAGCGTTGTTTAAAAAAAAAGACATCTGGTTGCCAAAAATCCAGATCAACCATTTAACATTAGGTATGAATGTTATGCAAAAAGCAAGCTCACTCACAACTTGTGATTCTCATGCCATGGGGTTTGATATTGGTTATTGTTGCATTGGCTATTCTTGAGATTATACCTCCAATTTGGAATCTTATGTGTTACAAAGGCAAATTAATGCAATGATTGAAAATGGAAGTAGTGTAAATATATATATAATTTATTTTGTTAAAAATCATCCAACTCACTAAGTGTTTTATTAAAATTATGAATTTGCTATGTGACATCAAAAATATCTTAGGTGCTCACGAATTTAGTACGGCTGAGGTCTGTGTATAGTTCACGTGTGCCAAATTATGCTGAATCAAATTATATGTGATCTGCTAGACGGTCCAAGGTTGTGCTTTATCTAGTTCCTCAACTTTTTTCAATGGCTATTCTGCAAAGAAATACGTCGTCAGTTTCTATCCAATCCGAGGTCGTGCTATCTCGAGTTCCTCAACTTTTTTCAATGGCTACGCTGGTCTTTTTCAATATGCTGCCAAGCTCCCTTCAATTGGCCAAAATAACTAACTTTCGAAGGGCAAGAGAGAAATGGCTTTCTTCAAAGGAGGTTGTGCGTGGTTGTCATCAGCTCAAGTCAGTAGGCAGTGGACTGCTGAGGGTGAATGCCAAGGGGGAGTAAGTTTTCTCCTTTCCTTTTTTAGTTATTTTTCTCCCTTTCATCATCCCCTAATTTACCATTCTCATTACTTTCATTTACTAAAGTTTTAAAACTTAGAGACATGTGACATGAAAACATTTATTATCCAGGTAAAAGAGTGACAGAATACACAGCTAGGAATTGTAGGTGGAATATAGGTTGATACTCAGAATCACTGGATTTGTAAACATAAAAATGGTTAACTATGACAAAAGGACATACATAGCTACTATTAAGTACTTACAGGAGAGAACCATGATGTAAACAGCCACTCGGTAGTACTTGTATTTAGTTCGGTGGTCCTTGCTCTTCAGACCCAAGCCAGTCAGGATGGTGGCGAAGACATCGGTGATGAGAGTAATGATGCACAAGGCAGCAGCCGCTCGGATGTAGGCTACAACATACCAAATGTCATTAAAACAACCACTGACAAGCAATAGTAACCATTACATTAACCCCTGGAACACCAAGATCGGGTAAAATTTTGAATATTTACTATTTTATCTATTATGCACATCCTTGATTTTTCTGTGTATTCTTCTTTAACATGTTTAGCATTCTTGTGAAAAATAATTGATTTCCATACATGCATTTTTATTAGAGGTGGGACGAATCCTAAATTTTCTCGAATCCGAATCCTAAGAGGTTCTCAAATCTCTCGAATACCTCGAATCTCTCAAATCCTGCATATAAAGTTGACAATAATAGAAAAGAAGACTTTTAACAGCTGCATTCAATGAAAAACAAATTTAAGAATAGTTCTCTCAAAAAAACAACCCTTTATTACAATAATAAAAATAAGATTTGAAGAGTTAACATAGGTAAGTAATAAACATGATACACAACATTTTTTGCATGAAAATAAAGCATGTGAAAGTTCTAGGAGATATAGCAACTACATGTTTCAAAAAGGTTCTTAAACTGATACTGAATTGCATGCTTAAAAAGGATAATTTTTTCCAATATTGTCAAGTCTTCATGACTCATTTACAGCGATAGGTGAGCTGTTTGCAGGAGGCAATTCCTCGTGTGTTAAACATTGTATGCAGAGGGACACGGGGAAATATATTAACTAGATAAATATATTAACTAAATATGGTTGGGCCAAGATTAGGAACAGTGTGAATAAATTGTAGTTGTAAATCAGAGAGAATATCAGGAATTAGTTTACAGATGTATGAGGAAAGATGCAGAAGAGCAAGCAGTTGAGAAAGGATGGGGGGGGGGAGAATATGGTGCAGTAGGCACTAGAGTGGTCAGGACACATTGGGTGTTGGCACAAATTATGGAGGGAATTGAGGAATGATGGAAATAGAAAGATTTAAACACATCAAGGCAAAATAAAATGAAAGGAAACAAGCAATAGCCTTAGGAGGGGTATGAAGAGTGTGAGAGAAAAGTGGCAAAAAGGTTGAGAGGTTCCAGAGAGAGGGAGAAATAGGCACCCTGTACTCAAAGGTTAGAAGGTTATTCAGCATCAAGAAGTGGACTACGATACTGTGCCTTAGTGTTAAGTCAGGAGAGCTGCTGATAGAACTTACAAGAGATTCAGCATAGGGGTAATGAATACGTGACAAGAACTGCATGGCACTTATAATAGGTAAGGGAACTTGGGAATAGAAGAGGGGAAGGACATAGATAAGGATGAACTGGGACCAGGAGTCCAGCCATGCTAGTAAGTTAGGGTAAACATTATGAGAAAATAAGGTGTGGAGACTATAATGTTATCCTATCAAAGCTACTTAAGAATCGAGGTTGAGAAGAACGTGATGATTTTACTGGTTTGTTCGCAAGATGTATGAGGATGAAGTTTGGCTGGAGGATTTTTTAAAATCTGTATTAATACCTGACCAACAAAGAGAGACAAGGCCACAAATGCTGAAAAGCATACATTTCTTATATAAATAAAAAATTTCAGCACCTATGCGATAGCATCAGCGATCTGCGAGTTATGCAACCCGGACAACAATCACGACAAAAATTACGTACTTGTACTGTAATTTCTCGCGGTATTACAACTCCACAGATGACCGAGGTCACGATAACTGGTGGTACATCTGAGAAAATTTTATTTCCCTTTCATAGTGGTAATTTACTACATGATTTTTTTACTTTGTATTTCACGGAGCGTTGAGTCCATCCACCAGTTGTGCAACCAGGACGACAATCACGGCAAAATCGTCTCGTAAAACGCAAATGGCGAACCATTCATAACTTTGCTAGCGTAAATAAAGGGAAGACGTTACATGGCGATATATGAAAATTATTAGGACTTGAAGAAGTCGTTAATGGAGAGAAAAATTAAATTGCGGGAGCGTAAACGCGAGGTCTTACTGTATTTGTAATGGACGTTTTTATCGGTAGAAACTAATCTGTTCTAATTTATGACATAAAGGTTTCGGTGTTTATTTATATTATAGGATTCGAAAGATGAAAATAGCACAAAGATTCGAGTATTCGTTTCCCGAATCTTTTCCAAGATTCGAGGGATTCGAATGTCCCATCTCTAATTTTTATATAAAAAATTGGCAAAAATAGAGCTTGGGTTAATTTAACCCAATCTTAGAAGTACTGTATTATTTCTAACTTTAATTTTGCACGGAAAGAACCACTTGTTTACCATGCAAATTATACCACAACCGTTCTCAAATTACCTTTTCCTCAGTCTGTAAATGTTGCTGCTGGGTGGCCATAGAAGTTAAAGCAGCCCATTCAAACTTCTTTGAAATTATTATTATTATAGCATTATAGAATTTGTGGTGCACTGCATCAAGTGTACTCCCAGACAGAACGTAAATTTCCGTATCTAGATACGAAGGGCGACGGACAAGATACAAGTCACACTACCTCGGGAAAAGGTGTACGCATGATATGTTACGTAAATCTAAAAAATGAAGTGCGCATAATTCAAGGTAGCGTCGGCACACTATCAATAACACTGTGAGAGTTTAATCGATGCACGTATTTTTTAAATAGAACTGAATAATTGCGAGAGATACGCTCCTTTGTCTCGGATACAAGTATCCCGTTAGCACACAGCTTGAGATCTATTTTTTGTTCACCACGGAAGACTACCACGCAGGAACGACACATGGAACGCTGAACCAGCGTTCCACTGGGAACCATGGAAAGCGAAGTGGACTAGTCCACTTTGTTTTCGGAATTCCGCTCATCACAGTGCTGCAAATTTATCAACTTGTTTGCATTACGATCTGTTGCGAATAAAAACCCATGTCGGCTTTTCAATACTGTCGGATACATTCCAAAGCTTGGCCGTCTCCGCAGACTCGAAGTAATTTAAGTGTACTGATCTTAACGCTGACATGCGAGATAACTTTTATTGTCCTCCGTTTTGTTGGCCAGCTATATATTTGTATTTGTTTGACAACTATATTTAATTATTTTCAATATATTTATTTTTGTCTGCATATTTTTTATGTGCCACATGCAATATATTATAATAACTGTCGATTGGCAAATAAATGTTATTAAATCATTATTACGTGAATTGCTCCAAGATTTACTGATTAGTGAAACAGTGAGGAAGGCTGGTTTGCGTGGCCCACGGGAAATCATCTCATGTATTGCCTTAATTAATTTAACCATTATAATGGTAAGTTTTACAATGGAACTTAAGAGCCAACGACAATATATATTTGAAAGTAGCATAGGAAGCCTAGGCAGATTGTATTCCTGCGCTTTTGTATCCCTTCGTATATTATTCGTAGATGAAATCTGCATGCATGCAACCATGGTCGACATCTTATTCGTCCACAGTCGGCCAATGGATGGTACATATACATTGACGAAATGACCCTAGGTATACGCGAATCTTTCTTGTCAATGGATACTATCTGGATATGAAAAGCATACGATTGCATCCTTGCTATCCGGGCTTGTGAGCATTGAGGGCAACGAAACATTCATAAATCTTTAAGAGCTTCATTCAAAGCCATATATTTGGCCGGTCAAACTCAAATATTTTTATTCATTACAATTGCAACTTTTGCTGAGATGGAGAACCAGAAATGATGGTGATTACATTTTTTTGTAGTTTGACAAATTCATGAATTTTCTCCCACACATTAAGTTGTCATAACAATCATTTACTCACCCAATTTTAATTGTCGATTAAAATTGAAAAGTAAGCTTCTTTGATCACGAATTATAAGAAAGCATAATTCTTTCTCATGTTCCTTGCTTATCACCATGATGACTGCCATTTTGAATTTTTATGTCGTCCAAGTCGCTCTTGCTTGCAATTACATCAAAAGCAGTCTATTCGATATAATCAATAGCTTCCCTGCGGAAAATTTCCAGTTAATACGAGATGAATCAAGTTGGACTTTATATCGGATCAACTTGCATTTACGAGTTCTTAACTCGTAACAACCGTTTCCAACTCGGTAACCCCGTGAACTTACACTACCCGCAGCTCAATGACACCTCCAACGAACTTCAATTAAGTGGATTCAACTCGTTCCTTCTCGTACTCGTTTCATCTCGTCGGCGAGGTAACTTAAGTTAACACAAGGCGAGGTAACTTAAGTTAACACAAGGCGAGGTAACACAATTGTGTTAACTTGATTCAACTTGTTCCTTCTCGTACTCGTTTCATCTGCTTTCATCTTGTCGGCGAGGTTAGTCGTGTTAACTTGATTCAACTCGTTCCTTCTCGTACTCGTTTCATCTGCTTTCATCTCGTCGGCGAGGTAAGTGGTGTTAACTTGATTCAACTCGTTTCTTCTCATACTCGTTTCATCTCGTCGGCGAGGAAAGTTGTACCAACTTGATTCAACTCGTTCCTTCCCGTACTCGTTTCATCTGTTTTTATCTCGTCGGCCAGGTACTCGTGTTAACTTGAATCAACTCGTTCCTTCTCGTACTCGTTTTCATCTTCTTTCATCTCGTCGGCGAGGTAATTCGTGTTAACTAGTTTCTACTCGCTCCTTCTCGTACTCGTTTTCATCTTCTTTCGTCTCGTCAGCGAGCTAATTCGTGTTAACTTGTTTCAACTCGTTCCTTCTCTTACTCGTTTCATCTGCTTTCATCTTTTCGGGGAGGTAACTCGTTTTAATTGGACCATAGGTTGATAACTTTAAATGAAATATTTTCAGCGTTAATGAGTTCATTTGTTTGATATTGAGCAAATATGGTCAAAAGGCAGACCACCCCTACAGCACACGAAGTTTTGGTATAATCGGCGAAATTTGGCGTACTCGGGACATACATACTGGTATATAGTACCTATAGGTACCGGCATAGCATAGCAAATTACTTAATTTTTATTGTCGAGTTTTTTTCATTTATGATTTGTACGTCAATATATTGATAATAGTTCATATCTACAAGCCAATCGGCATTAAACTTGACCAAAGCTTGTTGCTGACTTTGTTGACATATATACAGGTTCTGATAATTTGTAGTCCCATGAAGAAATTGAAACTTCCTCCTGTTAATACACCAAGAAAATGAAATATGGCCATTCTGTAATTCATCATTACATTATTGGTTTAAATAATTCATGAATATTAATGATGTTGATTATCTAGTTTTTTTGTTTTCTTGGCTCCAGGTTTTCGAAAATCAACAACATGAAACCGGATGTTTACAAAAACTAAGTCCTGTGGAAATTTCCACAAACCATGTGAACTACAAAAATGAATATTTTTGTTAAACTTACTCGTGGGCACCAAAATTGTTATTTATGGTTTGTCATAGTGTTCTTTAAAAAAAAAGAAGTTTCTTAAACTTTATTTGAATTGATTGGACTTGGAATTTCATAACTGAAAATTAAAACTGAATGTTTGAAAGGGATACACTTAGAATTTTATTTCCCATATTCAACCTATTAACGAAGGAATGGTTTAAAGTTACCGCAGCTAAATCATCAGTCAGATCAAACTTTTCAAGTGATTGCCAAGGAGGCGAATAGTAATTAGCGTATCTCTACTTTTTCGGAGACTTTTCAGTGTTTACACAAAGGCAATTATGGTGGATTACTTAACTGTGAGATTTACTGAAAATTACAAGTATAGAGGTACCTAAATTATGTGATTACTACATGGGCAGATTTTGTACTCAGTGATGCCAGATTGGGCGGGTTCCTGCCAATTGGGCGGGTTGAGGGGCTCTGCTGCTGGCGGGTATAAATTTCATTTGGGGGGTTCCCGCCAACTTGGCCTGGTTGGGCCATTCTCCCCGGAAATTTGGGAGTGCCTAAAAATATTTATTTATTTATTTTAAAGAAAATATTTCATATACAGCAGTGTTGCCATTTTACAGTGACGTATATAGCAGGACACATAATGAGAAACACATGCATATAAACATCCACAAGAGCAAGGTAAGAATAATTTCAACAAATAAAGTGCAAAGTAAAGAAACAAAATGAAGACAGGAAGGAAGGTTCCAGTTATTTTTAAGAGGGATGAGGTTAGTAAATGCGGTTGAAGATAATAAGAACGGATCGATGTTGTCGGGAAGTGAGTACAATAGGGAGGAGGAGAGCCGGAAGAGGAGCGAACGTTTGGTTAATGATAGTCTAGGAACGGGTAAATGGAGTAAGGCATGAGTACGGGTAAGTGGTGATGGAACTCTGAAGTTGATGAGAGGTAGGGCTGTTCCGTTCTGGGCTAGAAAATTTTTAATTAATTCGGTTTTAAGCCTATTATTGAGGAGAGTGCAGATGGAAAGGGAAGGGAGAATAGCATCCGTGGACAAGGAGTGGGACCTTAGGCTTCGCAATTCTTCCAAAGAAATTGGTTACAGCGCTAAGAGCTTTAAGATTAGACAGAGCGGACATGGACCATATGGGGGAGCAACAAGAAATAAGAGAGATCGATGAGAAGTACGATTGCAGTGCTCGGGGATCTCGAGAGGCCTAATGGAGACATAGCTTTACTTTTAACTGCCTGAATATGTCCAGAAAAATTCAGTTTATTATCACTTTACGCCAAGATCCTTAACAGAATACACACGATTCAGAGGTGTGGCATTAATGGTGTAGTCAAAAATGAGGGGAGATTTTTTAAGAGAAATAGACATAGTACTGCTCTTATGTGAGTATAAGGCAAGTTTCCAGGTATCGCACCGTTCGGATGTCTTATTTAGAGCACCTTGGAGCTCATAACAGTCAGTCACATTATTTATCTGCTTGAAGATCTTGCAGTCGTCTGCATAAAGCAAAGCGTGAGCATGAGAGGAAGGAAGTAGGGAGGCCAGATCGTCAATGTACAAATTTGAAGAGATAAGGTCCGAGGACGCTACCCTGGGGAACTCTTGATGTTACAGGTGACCAAGAAGAAAGGGAGCCCGACAGTATTACTCGCTGAGTTCTACTGCTGAGGAAGCTGGAGAAGAGGTTAAGGAAATTTCCATAAATGCTAAAACGTTGACTGAGTTTATGAAGGAGGAGGGTGTGGTTGAGGGAGTCAAAATCTTTTGAGAAGTCAAGAAAGATGGCATCTAGTTGTGTAGACTGTGGTGATAGAATGGTGTTGAATGACAGCAAGGATAGCCAGGCATGAATGGCATGGGAGAAAACCATGTTGATTGTTGAGAGGGAAGGTGAGGTGAAGTAACAGAGACGATTAAGAATGATCCTCTCGCAGTTGGAAGAGAGAAATGGGAAATGGGTCAGTGGTAGTTGGAGACGTCGTGGCTTTTCGGTCCAGTGTCATATATGGGAATGACATCGGCTGTTTTCCATTATTTCGGTGGCCACTGCCACCTTTCTCGAGGGAGAGGAGAAAACTGACTGAGGGGGCAAGGAAGGTCGGGGAAACAAGCGAAGGGTAGAAGTAAGGGAAAGGAGGGGGAAGGGAAAGGGTATGAGAAGAACACTCTGACGGACTGCATACAGGAAGTCCAATGCTTCTTCGGGAGTACCACGCCCAGGGGATGAGGTCGAGGCAGTGATTAACGTCCTCCCAGCAGACCCTGGACCAGGCTGGCAAGGGCTTAAGTGGGGTGCTCCGAGGTGTTCCCGCTCGAAAACAGCCTCGAGAGACTCGTGGTCGGAGTCGAAGATGTTTTGCCCGTGCGCAATCCCTCAGAGTAAGGAATGACCCATCCTCACTCTGAGGGAGATCCGCTCAGGACGTGAGGAGAACACATCACGGCTGGCCTGGAGACAGTGCACAGATAGTGCACGAATGAAATTCTCAATGAAAGAGTCGTCATGAGCATTGAGTGGGCGGTCATCCGTTGGGGAATCCCGGCGTACGGACAAATTGAAGTCGCCAACACGGGGCCAAGTTTAAGGGCTCTCAACACAGAATGAAGGCAGTTTTCTAACACAGAGATATTACTGGCAGGTGGATGGTAGAAACAGCCAACAGATGATTTCTTTAGTCTTTCATGTTTACTAGCGGATAGTGAGACTTCATTCCATACAATTTCACAGTCAGTCATAGCGGCGTTTCGAGGGAGCACTGAGTTAACGGCGAGAAGCACTCCGCCACGTCTACTTAGAGTGACGAACGAGTGGCAGTGAACGCTGTGGGAATTTGAGAAGGAGAGTTCACCACTGAGGGAGTCAGCCATGTCTCCGTGAAGGCAATAACGTCAAATTTCGAGAGCTAATGAGAAAGGGAATCACAGATAAATAGTTTGTTCTTGATGCTTCTACCCCTAACTTCCCTAGTTCATACCGATAGATTCCGTAGAACTCTCGAAAACATTAGAATAAAAAATAGTTCGACCGCTAACAATAGTACGACCTTTTCCCCCTGCCAAACACCCTTGAGGTGGCTCGCAGGGTATTATAAAAATAGTTCGACCGCTAACAATAGTACGACCTCTTCCCCCTGCCAAAAACCCTTGAGGTGGCTCGCAGGGTATTATGTAGATGTTAAGTCAGATTGAAGAGCAAGCACACATGCTATTATTTCTTAACTGATTGGGTGGTAGTCTGAGTGTAATTGGTCCCACGGTCGGCAGATTTCCGCGAAAAATATCGCTAGTAGGTAGGCTGGAGTTGCAGTGAGCGATCAATAAATCAAAAATAAATAAGTGTCAATGAGTTCTACTAGTATTTCATACATTATTTCAATAAGGAAAAGAAGAAAGTAAAGACAACGAGAAAACTGGGTGCATTACATTCGAAGAGAGAGATTGTTCCAAGGAAAGCTTTACACACTCCATTTCAAATTTTGAACTTCTCGAAAAATGTTTTCTGTTTCTTTGGAATGATTATTAATAGTGCCATGATGAGCTTGATCCAGCAAAGTGTCACTATATAGAGTCCTGACGCGAGACCCTACCAAAATGATCGAGCAGTTGGGAATATTGGTAATTTGTTGAGAATTGGAAAAATAAATCATTTAAGCATTAATTTAAGCACTTCTAAAATATGTTTAGTATAAATAGTTTATTTGTATGTTCTTCATTTCCTATACAAAAAGCAACAATTTTTAATGAAAAAAACATTTTTCTATTGGAACATTGCAACATTAGAACTTACAATGAAATTATTTTTCATTTAAAAAGGAAAATTCAATGAGGTAAAAGTCGGCATTCAAATAAAGTATTTGAACATAAACATGTCACATGTATAGATATCATTAAAACTACGCATAATTGATTTTCAAAACACTAAATGAATGATCTCTTGCAAAAGTTAATATTTTGGTCAATTTTTCTCGTAATGTTTCATAAATGTTACCTTATTTTTATTTGTTCCTTTTATGCGACAAAATAAATAGGAATTGAACATTTTACCATGTTATGTTTATTTTTATATTGAAATTAAACCACGTGGTTGTTATACATTAAATGTTATTTAAATCTTGCCGTGTGGCGAGAAAAGATAGGGATTGGGCGGGTGGTCGACGGTGGCCATGATCTGGTTGAGGGTCAAAAAATCTGGCACCACTGTATGTGCTATATTAATGCATTTATAGCTATGATTTGTTAATAGGAAATCCTTTTCCAATCGCATGTATTTTATGAACAGTGTACATGTTTTATAAATAGCAAGGAAGAAATATTTAGTTAATTTCAAATTCAGTACCAAAAAAACATGAAGCATATTAGACTGTCACTAGGATTGTGAATAAAATGAGAGACTTTGTGTGTTGACCCAATTGTATTGTAATGGCATTGCATTGCATCCACAATTATAATTCTATTGAGAATCTGTATCAAGTTTCTGCCACATACACCTGGATACTGCTAGATTCAAGCTGAATCCTGCAAGGTTTCCTAAAATGTCTTAGCTGGGTCCAGCTAAGTCCCTGCTACAACCAGTTGGATCCTGCTACAATTTCCAACAGGAATGTTTACCTTTTGCTAGTACATATATTCTGCTGCTGCTTGTTTCATGTGTACTTTAGTCTTGCTCAAGTAACATAAAAGGAGAATCATGGCAAACAGTGGTGCTTGGAAAACTCAGCATAAATTACGGTAATTCAGAGCTGATACATAAATGAGGATTGACCATGCTAACACCAATTTATTTCTCTTTTATCAAATTTCAATGCTATCTTATTGGAGCCATTGTTTATTTTTTATTTATTGAGAAACAAACTCATAAAAACCTTTAAAATATATTCACCAATTTTGTTATGCAGGAAAATCTCACCATTTGCCACAAAAATATATGGGTCAAAAATGACCAGATCATGGCAATTTGCAGGAGGTACGTGACCATGGCATTCAGAGGACCAAAATCAACAGAGCATATTTTTGGCTCTTGACACATCACAGCCTACCCATTTGAGAGGTGGGGATGCTAATTTCAGGTCATTTCAAAACAAGAGAGAGAAAAAAAACATGAGATAGTTTAGAGACAAAATTAATACAGATGAGGTAACATTAAATTGGCGAAAAATCAACCAAGCTAATAATCATGGAGGCAATGCTACCCAAATGGCTGAAATACTTGAAGAGGATACACATTTTATTAGAGGAGGTGGTTCAATTACGGGCTGTGGTCTAAATACGGGCTGGTTGATGAATGAAGTACTAGCAGGTGATGCATGCCATCGTATGGTGTATTAAGTACCTGCTTAATGATAAGAAAGAAGAAATGGAGTAGCTGAGCTAGCGCTGTCCTACTTGCTGGAAACTATAGTGTTTTTTTTGTCCATAACCATCATTACAGAAGACTCGAAAACTTTTTGAAGCAGATGGTTTGCATTTTTTTAAATTTTATTGAAAAACGTAAGATACTTTTGTAATTATTACATCAAAGCTGACCTTTTAAAATGCAATTTGGAGATGTTGAACAATGGATAGAATATTGATTATCCATAATATCTGCTGTTAGGTGCAACTCAAACATGCGGTTGGTCTAAATATGGTATAGCTAAATTGGCCTAAACACAGGCTAGCCCATATTCGGACCATTTTTCAACCTCACATCAAATTTTTTTTGTACTTACTTTTAAAAATTTATTTTGGTCGTTCTAATTTATTTACATTATTTTTCCTGCCTGCATGAACCTTTTCGATAAACAATTATTTGTTAATTATTTAAGTAATAGGCCTCATGGCTAAGTTTAAAGCCACCGAGTGTATCCTACGAGGAATTGGAGTGTCATACAATAACCGAAGAATTCTACACAGTCTGTACAAAAACCAAGTAGCTGTGATTAAATCTGGACCCAGCTATGAAGAAGAAAGAATAAGGAAAGGAGTGAGACAAGGCTGTGCACTGTCTCATGTAATTTTCAATGTTTACATCGAGAGAGCCATCAATGAAATCAAAGAGAAGTCTTCTGGAGTGACTATCCATGGAGAAAACAATAGCAGACTGTGATTCGCTGATGACATAGCACTCATAGCTGAGAAAGAGAGGGATCTGAGCAAGACTCTAACAACCATGGAAAGGACAATGACCAGATATCATCTGAAGATCAATAAGAATAAAACTAAGATATTGGTGTGCAGCAAAAAAGAAGAGGCTAAAAACAACATTCAACTAGGGAAGCAAAAACTGGAAGAGGTGAAAGAGTTCTGTTACCTGGGAAGCAGAGAACCCAATGATGGATGAAGCAAGAAAGATATAGTCAGTAGAATAGCTCAGGCAAAGAGAGCATTCCACCAAAAGAAGAACCTACTTACATCTGGAAATACAAGCTTGGAAGTAAGGAAACAATTCATCAGAACGTGCAGTTTGCCATTCTTGACAGCAGCAGAAAAAAAAGGGTGGAAGTATTCGAAAGGTGGTGACACAAAATAATGATGAAGATTAAATGGATCGACCCAGTAAGTAACAAGGAAGCCCTAAGAAGAGTGGGAGAAAAGAGAAGTCTTCTGAATACCCTAAGAAGAAGATACGATTTAAGCGCAGTGTTGCTAATGACAATCTTCACAGTGACAACAAACTCCTCATCGGCTGCTTTTGTCGTCCCCCTGGGAGCAACATTTCAGTCTTGGAGGAATGCCTAGACTCCGTCCTTCGTGTTCACGCCATCGGCGATTTCATACTGTTCGGTGATTTTAACCTTCCAATTACTTGGAATTCTTCAACCAGTGGTGTCTGTAAAGATCCGAATGGTGAGTTTTTCATTGACAACTTTATCGACGGAATGGGACTCTTTCAGTGCAATCCTTCTCCGACCAGGAATATGGCAACGTTGGACCTCATCCTCTCTTCGTTCAGTGTCCCACTGTCGGCAGAAACATTTTTGAGTCCGACCATGAATCCCTCGAGTGTTCGTTGCTCCTTCCCCTCCCCTTCACCTCCTCGGACCGACCATCGAACCCTCCCATGCCAGTGAAAGTATGGAACAAAGCTGACTGGCCCGCAATTAACCATGTACTTCCCCTCTTGCCTTGGGACCTCCTGGAGAGCGGTTCCCCGGAAGACGCCTTAGACCTCTTTTACGACCTTATTCATGGGGTCGTTTCCGACTTCCTCCCCACCCGAAGAATATCGAAGAAGAAGCCCATATGGCTCTCGTCAGAAGCTTCTCATGTCCTCCACAACAAGCGGGCTGCATGGAATCTCTGGAAATCCCATCCAAACCCCTACACTCGCGCCACCTTTTCTGATCTTCGCAGATTATATCGAAGGCTCATCCGCCGCGACTACTCCAACCATGTTAAAGCCATAACCGACGATATGCGAGTCAATCCCAAAAGATTTTGGACCCTCTTTAATTCTAGGCGTAAGTCGCCACGTATTCCTAGCACCATCGCATCTGGCCCTAAATACTTCTCCGGAAAGGAAAGGCCACTCGCCTTCAACGAATACTTCTCCTCCAACTTCGCTATTTCCAAGCCACACATACAACTTCCCACCCTCCTCCCCATTCCTCCTCACTCACTCTCAACTGTCTCCGTGTCCCCTCAGGAAACCCTCCGCCACCTCAACTCCTTACCTCTAAACAAAGCCACGGGCGCAGACGGCATCGGCTCCCTTTTTCTCAAGCGTACTGCTCAGTATCTCCACTTACCCTTATGCAAATTATTCTATCGCTTTTTCGCTGCCGGCACCTTCCCATCATGCTGGAAAACTGCTAATGTGACCCGCATTTTGAAGTCTGGCTCCAAGGAAAGTGTCAGCAACTATCGTCCTATCTCTATTCTTCCCACTCTTTCGCTCATATTTGAGCGCATTCTCCACGATCGTCTTTTGTCATTCACTCTACCTTACATTTCACCATATCAGCACGGCTTTCTTCCTGGTGGCTCTTGTTTAACAAACCTTTCTGTACTGCATCACCATATCACCTCTGCACTCGAAGCCTCTTCTCAACTTGACGTGTGTTACATTGACTTTGCCAAAGCTTTCGACACTGTCAATCATTCACTGCTTCTCCATAAACTGGAAAATGTTTTCAATATCCACGGTCCTTTCCTAGCAATCCTTCGTCACTTCCTTACTGAACGTTCCCAGAGAGTGGTAATTGACGACGTTTCCTCTTTAAGTCTTCCTGTCCCGTCTGGTGTCCCACAAGGCAGTGTCCTCGGACCCCTCCTTTTTGCACTGTTCATAGACGACATTATTTCCTGTGCCCTCCCTAACTCCTGCGAGATTCTTCTTTTCGCTGATGACTGCAAAATTTTCAAAATAATTAATACCCCCGACGATTCTCAATCACTCCAATCTGCCCTCTGCTCACTTGAAGATTGGTGCTCTAGATGGAAACCCAATATTAATCCTTTAAAGTCAACCTTCATGTCATTTTCTTTAAAATCAAAGCCCTTACGCAATCGGTATCACTTATCTGGCAAAACAGTCCCTGTCACCGACATACATAAGGATCTTGGCGTTATCTTTGACAGCAAACTTACCTTTACCCCTCATCTCCGAGAAATTAAATCGAAAGCCATGTCCGTTGTAGGAATTCTCTACCGTTTCACCGAAATAACAGACCCTCTAGCGCTAAAAACCATCTTTTCTGGTTGCATACTTCCCATAGTGGAATACTGCTCATTAATTTGGGCAATTGCCTGTCCCAGCAATCTTAAACTTGTGGAGCGCCCCCTTAAATTTTTCACCTCTATTGTCCGCCACCGTGTTCCCCACCTGCGTAACTCATCCCATAACAATATTATGTCCTCACTTGGATTATCCCCTTTGTCAACCCGTCGAACAATCCAAGATTTAAATTTCCTCCATTCGGTCATTAACGGCAATTTCCGTTCTAATGACCTTCTCCCTCTTTTCTCCTTCCACACTCCTGTCCGCAAAACCCGCAGCAGTGATCTTCTACACCTACCGAAATTCCGTCTTTCACTCTCCCAGCGATCTCTTTTCTATCGGCTCCCGAAACTTTTCAACTCTCTCATTTCCTCCCACTTGACCTCTCCGCCTCTCATCTCTCCTATACCAGATGTATCAAAGAATTTATGTTAACAGGTTGATCTTTTGTACATCACTACTTTTATTTTTGTTGATTAATTTATTTACTTGTTACATATTCAATGTAAAAGGCCATCTGTGCCTGTTTTTGAATATTTGGTAAATAAATAAAAATAAAATAAATAAAAGACGGCACAACTTGATCGGCCACATCATGAGACACGATGGCCTGAGGGAGACATTCATCGAGGGGCAAGTGGAAGGGAAGAATGGCAAAGGAAAACCTCGAGCGAGATACTTAGAACAAGTGATGAAGGATTTGAAAGAGAAGAAATGCATAAATATGAAGAGATTAGGTGATAGAAGGACTCAGAGGAGAGCTGCGTCAAACCAATCTGAGGATTGATGACCAATGATGATGATGAAAACCTTTTCAATGATGATAAGTTAGACAACAGGTGGCTTTTAAGTGAATACACTTAGCATATTCTTGCCAATAACCGGTAAGCAAGCTGAGCTGTAACTGATGGACAGAAGCTTAAAACTTGAGGAGTGAATTTTTAGTGAAGTGAAAATTTGTGAAGTTTAGTAACCAGTGAGGTGATTTTAACACAAGGAAAAAACTGGGTATGAGTAATATCTGTAGCTCCCAAAATTTTAGCAATTAATGGAGTAACTGCACTAGAGATTGACACAAGCTGCATAGTGACTGATGGATTTCTAGTCACTGGAGGGAGTTACCAGTTGCTGGTGAAAATTGACCAGTAGCTGATGGATTTCTCCAATACTTTTTCTCAAGGTTTTTGTCTTATTCTAACATTTTCATTATGAGTGGCTCACTAGCCCATATTTAGGCCACTTTTTGAGATCATTTCATTTTGACAACTTTTTGAAATAAACTCATTTGAAAAAAGTTGAAGGCTTTAAGTGCATATAACTACCCTATCCCACACAGCACGCAGAAAATTTATACCGCATAAAATATGCATAAATGGATTGGTATAAATAGTATATAATATTCCATCGATTATTAGCATTTAATTTGAATGATATGCGCGCACTGCAAATAATATGTAAACATTATACCATCTAAGACTGCGAATAAGAGGTGCATAATGTGTTCATATTTTTTAAATAGACTACAATCAATATCTTGCAAACAAGATCGACTTGGACCATCTCGAAAATAAAAATGGCAGTCATGTTGATAAGCCGGTAGCGTGAGAAAGAACTAGCTCCTCCAATATTTACGGGTTAAGGCAATTTGTGATCATAGAAGCTTAATTTTAATTGTAATGGACAGTTAAGTTACGGTGAGTACCTAAATGATTGTTATGACCAGTGATTGCGTTGAAGATTATTTACGAATTCGTCATTGTTTTCATCTGCCTTTCATGTTGATTTTTTTAATTGCAGCCAATTGACTCTATTTATCATGTTTCAGGCACATACAGTCTTTAACAAATTGGGATATTAGGAATAATCCAACGACAATTCAGATCATCATTCAACTATTTGATAAACGTGAAAAGTTTTGTGTGAGTTATGACAGTGCAGTGACTTTTGATGATATTTGAACAAACCAACTGTTGGAAAAATATAGTTTCAATTTTTAGAAGAGCGTTGTTTTTTTAAAAGACAGCAGGTTTTTGTGCACCCAGATAAAACATTTGGTAGGTGTGAGCTTAAGGGTATTGAACTTGAAACACTTATCCCGCCAAAACGGTGTTCACATGCAATGTAGTTTGATATTGGTGATTGTCGCACTGGCTGTTCTTTAGGTCATGCCTTATGTATTGGAATATTATGTGTTACAATGTCTAGTGAATGCAATGATTGAAAATGGAAAAAGTGTCAATAAATGTAATTAATTTTTATTAAGAAACAGACGTTTTTGTTTGCAATCGTCTTAACTCGTATAAATGTGTTACTGAAATTGTGAATTCTCTATGTGACATCAAGAAACGGCAGACGTGCACGAATTTTGCACGGTATAAGTCTGTGTATAGTTAACGTGTGCCAAATCATGCCGTATTAAATTACGTGATCTGCCTTATCCGATCCGAGATCGTGCCAGGTCGACTAGCTCAACTTTTTCAGTGCCTATTCTGCAAAGAAGTATATCCTTAGTTTTCTGTCAAGTGTTTGGTCCATGGTCTAACTAGATATATAATGAACCTAATAATATGCGCAATAGATTAAATAATATGCGATTACAGTACTATGCACGCCATATATAATATTAAATAATATGCACAAAATAGATATTCAAGTATTATGAAACATTCTATTACAGTCACCGTCTAGATTCTGCATATTATGCACATAAAAGAGGTCGTTATGCGGACATTAGCCCATTTATATAGACAGTTTATGTACATTTTATGCACACATTATACCACTGCCATGGTATATTTAGTGCATAATATTTGAACATAATGTGTGTATTATTCCCTTTTTGCTGTGTGGGATGTTATATATGACTTGTTGTATGTTGACTTACATCATTTACACCTCAATAAATAATATGTATTCGTAATAATCGTACGATTTAGCACAGTAGAACTAAAAATAAAACATGTAGCCCATATTTGGGCCACCTCCTCTACTACCTATATATTTCTATTCCAGAAATTCGCAGAACCTCTATTTCACCATCGGCATACTAATTGATGCAATTTTACATTCCACCCACACAGCACAAGTATAGACATACATAATGTATTTATGACGGAAATTCATGTATATTTTATATGATGTATTTTTTACTACGTTATTGCTGTATTACAGCGATAATAGGTTGGGATTTTACATTATGTAAGATTATGTATCCATATCGCAAATATACATGAAGATGTAAACTCAAAATAACAACCAATACTTTTGATTAGAATGATACAGAATAGTAAAACGTTGAAGGAAATTATATTGATGGATTTTAATATTATCTGGCAAATGATAATTTACCGGTGGTAGAATGTTGATTTTAATGAATCCACTCATCATTTTGACTGATTCGGTGTTCGTCCACCATTCCTACGATTCCTTCTTTTGAAGAAAACAAAGAAAACGTGTCGAGGTGTTAAGTCGTGTTTGTGTGAGTTACTCCAGCTTTCAGCAGTGCCAAGCAGCCTTGCTACTACTTCTGTTTTTCGGTGGTCATCAACAGATATTATTCAAGGTAAGATAGTGTTTAGGTATTATTTTTTATGATAATGAAAATTGCAATACCAATCTTTTGAAAATTTTAAATTGCCTGGAAAACACTCCAGTACTGCTTAATTATTCCATGCCTATATAGATATTAGGGTATATTCATCGTTCCGTCACACCATTGTCTCATTTCAGTTCCAATGGTTTGGTGGGCTCCTACACTGTAAAAAGTAGATCTGATTTTAAGGTACAAAAGTGATCTGAATTT
Organism: Platycnemis pennipes; assembly: GCA_933228895.1. NCBI lineage: Eukaryota > Metazoa > Arthropoda > Insecta > Odonata > Platycnemididae > Platycnemis > Platycnemis pennipes. The sequence goes on from OW121851.1 coordinate 531,808, forward strand.
CAGATGCAACAATTTTAAGACAGGGTACGTTGAATTTCAGCAGTATATCTTGTCTAAAAATAAGGCAGGCGAACGACTGAAAATCAGACCAAGTGGACTTATTTTCAGATAGGCCTCTGCTGAATTTAAGACAGCCCTGGTCTGGTAATAATGCGGGTTGCTATTGAAATTCAAGCCTACTCTGAGAGGATGTCTTATTTTAAGGCAGGTGTAGGACTGAAAATCACGCCAGGTGGGACTTATTTTAAGATAGTCTCATGCTGAATTTAAGACCAGGGCTGTCTTAAATTCAGCATGGGCCTATCTGAAAATAAGTACCACGTAACAATGCGGGTTGCTATTGAAATCAAAGCCTACTTTTATGCGATGTCTAATTATAAATACTAGATATTTAAACACTTCACACGAACACAAACCAAAACCCTAACGTTTCATATTTTTATTCGATGATACTGTTTCACTGACTAAATTCTTCAATAGAGCAAACGTAAGTCATAGAGTTTCCATTGAAAAAGATTCCACGACTGAAATGGGAACACATGGACAATAACTTCAAAGATAATATGAAAATGTGTACTTTTATTGGAAACAAAGTAATCCATACAAAGTCTTCGATACCACAGATGTGTGCCAGTATCTTCAAACCGAAGCAGGAACTGTCACTTGATGAGGGCGACTATTTTTTAGTTCTTACAACCCTGCCGCGTAGACAAAATAAAGAAGTTTACTCTCAGGATACGTCACTCAGACACAACTGGCTCCCTTCTGCAAATAAACTAAGTATCATTGCCACATTCTCACACCATTAACTCATCGCACGAAACTTATTTCACCTACTTACGATGAAATTTGACTAGACTTCGAATTTTACTTCCTTACTCTTCGTAATTCTTGTTGACATCCTGCTCCCTGAGGTTGAATGAAAAACACTGCGTTTTGTTTATCCTGCTCCCTGGTTACGCTCCGCCCATCAGTATCTGCTATTGGCTGGTTAGCTCCAATTGCGGAGCCAACCAAGGCGCCCTTAAGAAAATATTACCCCAAAACTAAAGAAAAAAACTATAGTTAATTTCTTTAGTTTTTCCTTTAGTGAATTGGAACAAGTTTTACCAAAACTATAGACTGAAAAACTATAGACTGAAAAACTATAGACTGAAAAACTATAGACTGAAAAACTATAGACTGAAAAACTATAGACTGAAAAACTATAGACTGAAAAACTATAGACTGAAAAACTATAGACCATAAACTATAGACCATAAACTATAGACCAAAAACTGTAGACCAAATACTATACACCAAAAACTATAAACCATAAACTATAGACCAAAAACTGTAGACCAAATACTATAGACCAAATACTATAGACCAATAACTATAGACCATAAACTATAGACCAAAAACTGTAGACCAAATACTTGGGACTCGCTGAGTACCTCCACCTTATTTTTAATCTAATCTAATCTAGATATATATATAGCTTCATGTAATCGCTAATTTTCTTGTTTAAATGCTGACTGGTGTAAATGTGTAACTTGTATTGTTTTTCTTAGGTGGCTTCATGCCACAGAAGATAAACAAAATTTATTATTATTATGTTGAACTATGCTGGCAATCATGCATTTTGGAGCCTGGCGAGAATGGTCCAATTTTTGTCTGCATGTCATGGCAAGCGTAGCCATGGTCTTTGCATGAGGATATGCCTCGAGGCAAGAAAAGAAAAAAAAGAGGCCTTGAGGGAAGATCTTCCCTCAGAAGAAAATTAGGCACCTCCTCTGCCCATTAAAAAACAAATTATGAACTAAACCTTATTATAGAGTTAACTGGTAGTAATAAAGAAAAGGGAAGTGTATATCCCTTAAGAAAATTAACTTAACCAAACTTAATGAAAAACTGTTGATTTAACTTAAGGAAATACTGAGTCGGATACTTTAAGAGTGATTAAGTAAATTGAAAGTTTCCAAACTTAAGAAAAAAACTGAGCAAAGAACTTTTGATTAAAAGTTAAGTAACTTAAGCAAACAGTTTCCAAACTTAAGAAAAAACTGAGTCAAGAACTCTTGATTAAAAGTTAAGTAACTTAAGCAAACAGTTTCCAAACTTAAGAGAAAACTGAGTCAAGAACTATTGATTAAAAGTTAAGTAACTTAAGCAAACAGTTTCCAAACTTAAGAAAAAACTGAGTCAAGAACTTTTGATTAAAAGTTAAGTAACTTAAGCAAACAGTTGCCAAACTTAAGAAACAACTGAGTCAAGAACTTTTGATTAAAAGTTTATACAAAATTGTATCGTAAAGTAAGAAACTGAGGACAGTGTTACTGTGGAAAAAATAACTAATGAAAACTTTACAGGAACTGTTCCCATAATCAAGTGAAAATAATCTCCAGTATGCATCGATTCAGTTCACTTCACTTTCTGCTAAAATTGGAATCATTGTTGCTCAGTCACTTACCAAGAATATCCACAGCTTCAGCCATTTGTTAGTATCATTAGAGAAGTTCTGTACGAAATAATATCATGTTGAGCCTCCCACAAACCTCCCCAAGCAGCATTTTGATGCTGGCCCGTTGTCGGGTCAACACCAGCCAAAGTCGGCTGTGCATCAGCCCGATGTCGGGCCAACACCGGCCAAAGTCGGTTGTGTATCGGCCAGATGTCGGCTGGTGACATTGGCCCAGTGTGTTATGCCAGAATGATAACGTTTGCCGGTGGAAAACCGACATTGGCTGCCAATGTTGGCCCAGCATCGGCATGATGTCGGCTAGTGTCGGGATGAAGTCGGCTCTGTGTTGGGGTCATGTCTTCCCAGTGCCAGGGTTATGTTGGGCCAACACAGGCTGATGTCGCCCTAAGAAAAAAATACTATAGAACTATATATAGTGATTATAGGAATTCTATAATCACTATAGAAATTTCTATAATCACTATAGAAATTTCTATAATCACTATAGGGTATAGTTCTATAGTCCTATAATCACTATGGGGTATAGTTCTATAGTCCTATAATCACTATAGAAATTTCTATAATCACTATAGGGTATAGTTCTATAGTCCTATAATCACTATGGGGTATAGTTCTATAGTCCTATAATCACTATGGGGTATAGTTCTATAGTCCTATAATCACTATGGGGTATAGTTCTATAGTCCTATAATCACTATAGGGTATATTCCTATAATCACTATAGGATACAGTTCTATAGTTTATACATACATAACTTACATAGACATCTCATATACAGACATATTCTCCTGGACCATGCTGTCTATATGGAGAGAGGTTTCAAATTATGTATCTTAAAAGCAAAACATTCTGAACATTTTATTTTTTATTCATCTCATATGGATTCAAATGTCACATTCATCTTATATCCATTCAAATGGATATCCATGATTGTATGATTTTCCTCAGTCCCTCGTAGACGGTATCGGACTTAGAGAAAAATCTGGTGCGCTCGCCGGAAAACAGGTTCTCAGCATTATGGAGGAAACTCTTATTTATCTCTCCTAGAGTTCAAAGAATATCAGAGACGTATATTTATAATGGTCATGCTTAATTTTAGCCACAAAATGGTTATTAGGGAAATGCTTTAACGGTGCAAATTATCCGTCTCAATCTTAGAGTAAAGTTAATAATCACATACGACTTAATGCCAGCCAGCAGCAGTATATATATGGCCTCCGTGTCTCATTCCCATACTTGGAAAATGTGTCAGGCCGTATGTCAAAGGTTGATAGGATTCAAAGTAGGTTAGTATAGGTCGTAAGGTAGGGGTATAAGTATGTGAGATAAAGATATTAATCATTCAGTAAGTGAGAATCACGATCCTTCATTTTCCTTTTTTTTCAATTTTGTTCCTTTGGGGAACAGTTGGCAAAACGGATACGAATAATGGTTGGCCAACCGCTGCACCTAGAATAATAATAATATAGGAATCCTCATGACCAAACGTTGGCCCAGCCATCTGTGCTACATGGGTATGTTCCAAATACCTTAGCCATAGTGATTATAGAAAACTATATATAATCACTATATATAGTCCTATAATCACTACCTATATATAGTCCTATAATCACTATATATAGTCCTATAATCACTATGTTCCAAATAACTATAGGACTATAGCCATAGTGATTATAGAAAACTATATATAATCACTATATATAGTTCCATAGTATTTTTTTCTAAGGGCGGTTATGAGCTGGCTTGCCCTTAGAAAAAAATACTATGGAACTATATATAGTGATTATATATAGTTTTCTATAATCACTATGGCTATAGTCCTATAGTTATTTGGAACATAGTGATTATAGGACTATATATAGTGATTATATATAGTGATTATATAATGTGATTATATATAGTTTTCTATAATCACTATGGCTAAGGTATTTGGAACGTACCCATGTAGCACAGACGGCTGGGCCAACGTTTGGTCATGAGGATTCCTATATTATTATTATACTAGGTGCAGCGGTTGGCCAACCATTATTCGTATCCGTTTTGCCAACTGTTCCCCAAAGGAACAAAATTGAATAAAAAGGAAAATGAAAGATCATGATTCTCACTTACTGAATGAGTAATATCTTTATCTCACATACTACTTATACCCCTACCTTACGACCTACACTTAACTACTTTGTATCCTATCAACCTTTGACATACGGCCTGACACATTTTCCAATTACATTAATGAGACAGGGAGGCCATATATATACTGCTGCTGGCTGGCATTAAGTCGTTTGTGATTATTAACTTTACTCTAAGATTGAGACGGATAATTTGCACCGTTAAAGCATTTCGCTAATAACCATTTTGTGGCTAAAATTAAGCATGACCATTATAAATATACGTCTCTGATATTCTTTGAACTCTAGGAGAGATAAATAAGAGTTTCCTCCATAATGCTGAGAACCTGTTTTCCGGCGAGCGCACCAGATTTTTCTCTAAGTCCGATACCGTCTACGAGGGACTGAGGAAAATCATACAATCATGGATATCCATTTGAATGGATATAAGATGAATGTGACATTTGAATCCATATGAGATGAATAAAAAATAAAATTTTCAGAATGCTTTGCTTTTAAGATACATAATTTGAAACCTCTCTCCTATAGACAGCATGGTCCAGGAGAATATGTCTGTATATGAGAGGTCTATGTAAGTTATGTATGTATAAACTGTATCCTATAGTGATTATAGGAATATACCCTATAGTGATTATAGGACTATAGAACTATACCCCATAGTGATTATAGGACTATAGAACTATACCCCATAGTGATTATAGGACTATAGAACTATACCCCATAGTGATTATAGGACTATAGAACTATACCCTATAGTGATTATAGAAATTTCTATAGTGATTATAGAAATTTCTATAGTGATTATAGGACTATAGAACTATACCCCATAGTGATTATAGGACTATAGAACTATACCCTATAGTGATTATAGAAATTTCTATAGTGATTATAGAAATTTCTATAGTGATTATAGGACTATAGAACTATACCCCATAGTGATTATAGGACTATAGAACTATACCCTATAGTGATTATAGAAATTTCTATAGTGATTATAGAAATTTCTATAGTGATTATAGGACTATAGAACTATACCCCATAGTGATTATAGGACTATAGAACTATACCCTATAGTGATTATAGAAATTTCTATAGTGATTATAGAAATTTCTATAGTGATTATAGAATTCCTATAATCACTATATATAGTTCTATAGTATTTTTTTCTTAGGGTGATGTCGGCTGCTGACACAGGCCCAATGTGGGCTGTAGACATTGGCTAAATGCCGGCTACTAATGCTGGCTCAATGTTGGAATGCTAACGTTTGCCAGTGGTACAACGGCTTCCAATGTCTTCCCAGCATTGGTTACCAACATCAGGATAGGACAACATTGGCACAACATAAAATGGTGAAATGACAATTTCAGAGGACTGGTGTTTGAAAAGTTTTGGCCTTGTGTTTGAAAGGTCGGATAGTGTTAAATTCAAATTAGGAACTAAATAACAAAGGAAATCTATAGCAGATGTAGAATACCAGGAGAAATACATATGCGTACATGTATTCAGTTAAAAAGAAATTAAGCTAGACTACATTTGGGGTATGTAACCAAGAAATGGGTACTTAAATTAATACTAAAACAATTTCAGTCAGAGACAATCGAGGAATATGTACTCTCGTATCACCTAGATTAAAAAACTATGTATTCCACATAATTACTTATGACTATACTTGCTTTAAAAAGGGAATACAAATTATCACTGAAAGCTGATATGTTGAAGAAATGAACCTCTGAAGTAGCATCACTTGGCATCATATGAGGGTTATAAAGAGCAGTTAGCTAAATTCAACCATTATGAAGTTGCACTTTAAGTAGACTTGCACAAACCCCATGTAGCAGCAACAGTTGGGTCAACGTTGGGGAACAGTTATGTCAACTTGTATTTATGTCCGTTTTCCGACCTTTATGGCCCAACATTTACCCAAGTATTCACTAACAATCATACAACCAATATTCCTATTAACCTGTGTTGGAATATGCCAATGCGAAAATCCCTGTACTAATTTCCTTCACCTTTCTCTAATGTAGCATAACTGAAGATCAGGTTTGATTTAAAAGAATACTGATATTTTAGCACGACCTCAAATAGTACACTCAGTATCTTCAGTATAGATAACAGTGACGGAATGGACTTCCACAAAGTGACGGCTACAACCAATAATCGTCATAATATAACTTTCAGGAAACACTCGAAAGCACCGCGTACGAATTTAAACAAAAACAGCTTTATACCTAATTTAATATTTATTGGCACTACTTCAAATTTCAATGATTGCATTCACTTGCCTATGTAGCACACATTTGAAATAAGATTCCACATTTCAGGCATTATCCAACGCGACTTAAGTCACACCACATGGCATTGGAATCAACAGCTGCAATCGAGCTTGCTTCTTGCACAACACTAATTTTTAAAAGGTTTATCTGGGTATTCAGTACCCAAGGGTCTTTTACAAGAATAATGGTCCACTCAAAATTAAAAGTAGATATTTTGAAGAGGGAGTTCTTTGAAATCTCATCGAAAGCCATGACTGCACTGAGGAAGACAAATACACCTAAAGTCTCACATTCATTACAAAGTTGATTTGAATCTTCATTAGGTCATTCCTAATGTCCCAATACGTTAATGGTATAACGTGCCTGTAAAAATAAATAAAGTCACTACTTTTGCTAAGAATTCAATCAAGACTACACAGAAGGCAGATCAAAACAATTTTTGAATTGTGAATTTTCTTCATCAGTCCCGCTTCGTAAAGACAAAATTACTCACCGTACATTATTCGTAAATTCCAGTTTTAAAGTAAGCTTCTTTGGTGACGAACTTCATAAAAACGCTATGCTTCGAGATCAATTTCATTCCAGTTGCTTGCCTCCGAGTTGACTTTACATGATCATATTATTCACAACTACGAACCTAAAAACTCAAATCACAACTGCCATTTTGAATGTAGAATTCGATTGGATTGGCATTGCGATTATATCGATATGTCGATTATGTCGATACCTTTCACGGCCGCGAACTATGAAATGAATACCTATTCGGGTTAAAGTTATTCGTGTGCACCAAAGTTGTAATTTATCGTTGATGATAGTGCTCTAATAAAAAACATATGTTTTCTAAACTGTAGTGCGTTTGAACGTATGTACTTTGAATTTCATCATTGGAAATTAAAACGCAATAGTTAACTTGTTGAGTTGACATGGAGTTTTTGATCCTAGAATTTTACTTCTCGTATTAATATATTTATATAAGCAATGGTTTTAATTTTAACTAGAACTGAATTGCCAGTCTGTACTGAATTTTTTTAATGATTGTCACAGAGGTGAAAATTTAGTCTTTCGGCACATCGGCAAGTCACCTCTGCTCATGTGGCCATGATATGATTTTCAAGAACTCAAAATGAAACATCGGACCACCATCGTACCGATGTCGGCAAGTGGTGTCAGCAATGCTACTTGAAGCTGGTGTTGGCCCAATGTCTGCAAAGTCGGCCAACCATAGCCGATGTCGGCCCAACGTCAGCTTCGTAGGTTGGCCGACTTTGCCGACACAAAGACGACATTGGGCCAACACCAGGCCGGTAGTTGATGTTGCCTGGGTCTACCCCAGAGCTAGACAATATAGTGACACTATCTTGAAATCAGTTGTGTAGGATGAGGAACTAAGGAAGAGTAATTGAATTAAAAACAACTAGTTTGAATCAGTATCTTAACTTTAATACATAAAAAATTAAAACACAAAAACTGTAAACAGTAAAGGGAAGAATTTGGGCATCTCTTAAATTATGTAAAGCGTGAAATGAGCAGGTGAGTCACAACTGGTAAATTCACACCAAAATTCAACCCTTACCATTTAGATTGAAAACACCAGTAGGTACCTCTTTAAAAACATTTCTAGCATCCACCTGACAAATTTTAGTCTACTGCAATTTTGGACAGTATCTTTGTGGTCCTATCGCGATTTTTTCACAAAGTGGTTGCCACTAACTTAAGAGTGAAAACTGTTGACAAGTTAAACTACTTTGAGTTCCTCATAAGTTACTTTATAGGTTTCAATAACTTACGGCAGAAACTGTGCAGGGGGCTTAGGTACTTACAGGCCAGAAAGTTTCTTTAAAGTTATCAATAACTTATGCAAGGAAACTGTTGAGCGATCTTAAGTAAGTACTCATAAAACCTTAAAGTCACTTAAATGATCTCTAAAAGTTTCTGAAAAAAACTTTAAGGATGGCTAAAGTTACTTAACTCGAGTTAGATCGATCTCTTTTAAGTTACTAAAGAGATTGAACTATAAAGCACCTCTTCATGTTAAGGAATATAATTAAACACTACCAAGGCTGTAGGAAAACAAAAAAAAGCTCAAATAACTAGATTTATAGTAAACTATATTGAAAACTAAAAGGCAAGAGTAACTATAAGGAGTATTTACTGAATGATCTTTCAGTTTAGGAACAAAAACTGAACACAATCTCTACTATGAGAAAACTAAAGAATCTTGGCTCAACAGATTTATAGTTACTGGTGGAAACTAAAAGGCAAGGGTAACTAGAGAATGAATACTAAAGGACCCTTTAGTTTAATGAGCAAAAACTAAACACAACCTATGCTACAAGAAAACTAAAGAATGTCAACTAAACAGCTCTTTAGTTTTTGGACCTCTAACTAAACAGTCTGTACAGTATTTGGAAAACTAAAGGTGCACACCTTTAGTTACTAAAGAATTTCTTTAGTAACTAAAGAATTTCTTTAGTAACTATAGATTCTGTATAGTAATTTTTTCTAAGGGCGTGCTTATTTTCAGCCCGGGTGATCTGAATTTCAGATCACAACCATCTTATTTTCAACATGCAGTGGTTATGGTCTTAAAATAAGACGGATGTGTGTCTGATTTTCACGCATCGTGAGTCTTAAATTCAGACCACTACCTTAAAATCAGACAGCGCTTAAATTCAGATCGCACTGAAAATCAGATCAACTTTTTACAGTGTATACTTCAAACTTGGGGCAGTTTGTCAGACACAGCTTGTCTAAAGTAATGATAAACAGAGTGGGAGAAGGTTTGAGTTGGGCAGGAAAAAAGGGGAAGAGGTCAATGAAATATTTCCGCAGCTTAATTGGTGTACTTATAGGTAATAATTTTGGTGAATTTCTGAATATCCTTAGCAGTCTTATATTTATAAATGGTGGTTCAAGTAATCAATGTGTGGTCAATCCTTAATGTTGTCTGTAAATCCTCAATTTTCTGGAACATAATGGGGGGTTATCATGATTTGTGGAAATTATACCATCATTTTGGGGGCCCTTAAAAATGCATATTTCCAAAGTAACTCATTTCAGTTCCAAAATTTGACACATATTCAGGGCTAGTTTGTTGGATTGGAACCTCTAAAAAATTGCATTTGCTGGTATGCGAAGGTTGCAACGTCATTTCATACGTCACTAAGATGGCGGACGGCTTGGGTCGAAGGGATTGTAGCTCCTGCAAAGTATTATTGAAATTCAACGAAAAAGTTGTCTGCTGCGACTCTTGTCCCAGTATACTGCATCCTAAATGCACAGAGATGACCGATTTATCCTTAAAAGCTGTACTCGAAAACTGCGATGTATTCTGGAGGTGTTTATTTTGTCGCCAATCGCCAAAGTTCGCAATTGCCAATATGGCGGCCGATATTGAGTTCACAAAAGAAGAACTTAGCAAGCTGAAAAAGGAGCAAGAAAATAAGCTGGAATGTGTGACACATGCTGACTGCGCGAAAACCTCTCTTCCCGAAGTAAGGTTTTTACCGAAACAGGCGGATACTACAGGAAAAGATAACCAGATTGCCCAATGCTCAGAACCGTCTATGTCGAGAGACTTGAAGAGCAATCATGAGCAAGCTCCAGTAAATACTGGGAACATTAACACAACCACCACAAATGGCAAACAACAACACGAAGCCACAATTACAAGGGTATATCCTGACGAAGAAGGAGACTTCATCGAAGTGGTCAACAAAAGAAAGGCCAATAGACAACAAAATGCGAGATCGAACAAGAAATGGCATCAAAAACCCTTGGTGATAGGGAGTGACGCAGATAATAGTGCCTTCTCTGGAGTTCCTAGGCGACTTTGGTTATTTGTGACTGGTGCCACTCCGAACACTACACCACAGGATATTAAAATTCAACTGGAAAGGAAACTTCAGGGAAAGAAATTTACGTGTGAGCAATTACGTGTGTCCCCCTACAACGCCTCCTTCAAAGTTGGAGCGGACTTTTCCATTTTAGACGATATAAAGCGAAAAGACATCTGGCCAGATGGAGTGAGAGTGTTTCGATTTAACCCTTCCTTATGGAAAAAGGCAAAACATCGTGAAAACGAAGCGTCGGACACTGCTAGGCAGCAAAACCAAGCAGAAGCCAGCCCTACGGAATCGTCCAGTATTCCTGTTTTGACTGAACCTCTACATTTAAAAAAGTTGGATGGCATGGTCACGAGGGGTAAAAGTGGCATTGTAAAACAGAAGGCATGACTAAAAGGTCGTAGTATGTTAACCATGTCTACAAAAGGTTATAATTCAGGTAATAATAGTCAAAAGATCAAAATACTAGTGTTAAATATACAGTGCATAAGTAACAAATTGGTGGGGCTAGAAGCTGTTGCCAATACTGAAAATCCTGACTTCATTTGCCTCAGCGAACATTGGCAAAAAGATATGAGTGTAACAATACCAGGCTATGTAATAGGTGACGCATATTGCCGTCAGAACAATATGCATGGAGGAGTGGTTATTTATGTTAAGAACAATCTTGTCTTTAATGCAATTTCGAGAGACATAAGACATCTAAATGAAGAATTAACACTCGAATGTTCGGCGGTTAAGTTCACTAGGGATGACCGTGTTTTTGTTGTCTTGGTTATATCTATATAACCAAGTCACCCTCAGCAAGCTGTGTATCCTTTTGTGATAAACTTGAATGTATGTTGTTTACGTTAACAAATCATGCGACAAGACCTACAATTATTCTTACTGGAGACCTTAATTGTAATTTGATGGTTGATGGAAGTGATCAGAGACAGCTCTCTCAAATTTTTGACTCCTATAATATGAAACCATTAGTTACTTCACCTACTAGGATAACGGCTAAAAGTAAAACACTATTAGACAATGTTTTCACTGATTATCATGAAGACAGCAGTGATACAAAAGTGTTTGATCCGTCAATGTCAGATCCTTTAGCAGTACTGTCTACATTTCATCTATCCAGAACTACACAATCCAGCACCCTCAAATATCAGAGGTTCTATAGTGAATCCAACGTTAATTACTTTCGAGTGTTGCTAAACCGACATAACTGGGTGGAGATGACTCATTCGGTTCATTTGAATGAGAACTTTAATGTTTTCTATAGTTATTTCATCCATTATTTAAACCTTGCTTTCCCTAATGAAGCAGTGAAAAGTAGGAGAGGTAATATTAAAAGCTGGCTTACTCCTGAAATCCGGGCTATGTCTAAGAAATTGAAAACGATGTTTCTCCATATTAAATATTCTAGAGATGATACAGTACACCAGCTTTACTCGCAACAGAAAAGGGAGTATAGGTATTTAGTGAAGCGCGCTAAAAAGGAGTTTAATGATAAGCGGATTAGGAATGCCTCTAATCCTTCAAAAGTTGCATGGGAAATTATTAAAAGCAATAGTAACCCAAACAATGTTGCACTGCCTCAGCAGGTAAACGATAACAATGGTAGCACAATTACCGAGCCTGGTAAAATATCAGATGCTTTTAACAAGGTTTTCCTGGCTCTGCCAAACACACCCCATCCTGTATTTTGTGAGCCCATGCCATCTAATATCCAGTCATATGCAACTATGTATCTAAAACCGTGTAGTGAGAGAGAACTTCACTCTTATCTTGTTAAGATTGGGAAAAAAGAATCTGTAGATATTGATGGTGTATCTGGCAAATTGATAAAAGATTGCGCAGACCTTATCCTAGCCCCATTGCTAATGCTAGTGAATCAGTCCTTGGCTAAAGGCATCTATCCAGATACCCTAAAGATGGCGAAGGTTATACCTGTCTACAAGAACAAAGGTGATCGGAACAATTTAATTAGTTACAGACCCATATCTATAATTTCTCAATTTGGTAAAATTCTTGAGTGTGTTTTCTGTAAAAGACTATTAGATTATCTTGAAAATCAAAATGTGCTATCTGATTACCAATTTGGTTTCCGCAAGGGAAAGTCAACAAATCTAGCTTTATTTGAAGCTGTAGATTATATAATTCAGGAGATAGACTCTAAATGTAAGGTTATGGGCATTTTCTTTGACTTGAGCAAAGCATTTGATGCTGTTGATCACTGTAAGCTGATCTCAAAATGTGAGTTGTTGGGCATCAGGGGCGTGGCGTTAAGCTGGCTGAAGTCCTATTTAATAAACAGAAGCCAAAGGGTAGCCTATCATACAGACGGGAACATCTATCTCTCCACCCCTATGGAGGTTAACAGAGGAGTACCTCAGGGGTCAGTACTTGGTCCTGTACTGTTTTTGATTTTTATTAATGACCTACCCAGTCAGTTGCGTATTAATGACACCAATAAATGTGTAATGTATGCAGATGATGTAAGTGTCATGACATCCAGTAGACACCTACATAATTTGGTTGTATCTAGTGAGCAGTTGATGAAAAGTATGAACTCATGGTGTACTGGCAATAATTTGATTTTAAATAATGAAAAAACTCAAGCAATGATTTTCTGTACATCTCGAACTATAATTGACTTTGAATCTATTCCGACAAATGGTAGTAATCTAACTACCATTAACTATTTTAAGTTTTTAGGACTTCATATTGACAGTAATCTGAAATGGAATTACCATGTTATGTTTTTAATTAAGAAGTTAAATTCAGTATTTTACTTACTATCTGTCATAAGATATTCAGTAAGCCAAAACATATTAATAATGTTATATTATGGATTATTTTATTCAAGAATTTCCTATGGCATAGTGTTATGGGGACTGCCCTCTCATCTTCACAGTGTTTTCAAGGTACAAAAAAAGATGGTGAGAGTGATGTGCAGCCAAAATTATTATGCTCACTGTTCACCTCTCTTCAAAAAATTAAAAATGTTAACTGTTCCATGTGTCTATATTTATCATTCTGTAGTCCATGTAAAACAAAATAGTGCTGATTTTGAATTGAGCTGTGGGGTCCATAAGTATGATACAAGACAGTGTAAAAACTTACACGTTAGATCATCTAGGTTAGCAATTGCATCAAATGGCCCAAGAGCTATGTGTGTAAAATTATATAATAATTTACCACAATGTATTAAAAATGAAGAGAGGTTTCTTGTATTTAAGAATATGGTCAAAGAATATGTTACTGATAAGTGTTTTTATAGTGTCAGTGAATACCTGACGCAGAATTTTTAAGGGTATTATTTGGTAATATAGTGTATTTCCTGTACCTGCTTGACGTGTCTTATACACTTGCATGTATTATTACTGTGCATTGTGTCTTTCGGATAAATAAAATAATACAATACAATACATAGCTTAAGCCAGGATAGCAACAAAGAATGAAATGACGTCATGAGCAATGAGGACGTTTTTTGTAAGCAGATCGATTTCTGTTTGTAAAAGGTAAAATTGTTAGCTAAATAGGTTCTAGTTTGGAAAATAAACTGTGAAATCTATATCTTTGATTCCTAATCTCACTGTTCATGAAATAAAATGTGGTATATATTTCACTGGTCTAAGTCATTTAAGAGTTCAAAGGTTTCTCAGTTATTTCTTAATATTTAGTGCATGCTGAATTCAGAAATCTTATTCCTCTTTGTTTAAAGTGCATGTGTTTGGTTTGTTGCTTTACCTTTAAATAGCTGCTTATTAGAGACTTCTGGTCAATATACGTCATGTTCCACCAAATAATAATCGTAAAAGATTTGTTGTCCCGAAAGATGCTTTTCTCAAGTAATAGGTAGAATGATTCAGTGAAATTATCCGACATGTAATACATGTGCACACTTATTTAAAAGGTTCAACACAAGAAAAATAATTAGGGTGTACAAATCGGTCTTATGACACCCGGTATACTTTTCATATGGAAATGTAGATAAATAGTTCAGGATGGTTCCTGCACTTCAGATTCATTTTCGACTTTAATGCATGTGCTGAAATCTCAAGGTTCATTCATCTGCGGCTTCCTACATGCTAGAAGTAAAATCAGCACATTTTTCTACTCCTCCCTCTAACACAATTCCCCACCACCTCCGTGTACGCAATTTCCAGCTGTGACCGGTGCTGCTATCATCAAGTCAAAGGTGTACCTAAAACAAAATAAAAGTTACTTATAAATATCTTTTCATCTTTTTTGCGTGGTCATGTGATGTGGAAATACCTATAATTTTTGACAACCTTCATTCCACAGTGAAATAAATAATTTACCTAGAAGTCCTATATCTTTGCATTGGCATAGCTGAAAAATTCGACCTGACTGGTCAAAGAGAATTACATTTTTGAATCCAGCATGGGCTAATAAATATAAAAGCACCTAAAAAAGTCGACTGTAGAAAATAAAGGTTTGAAACACAGACCAGTGTTTTTCATGGGAATCCCCCATTGCTTTAAGTGTATGAAGTAGACTGAAGTGTTATTTTGTTGGTGCTGGTGTACTTAACACTAACAATAAATTTCTTGCAATTATTTGTTTCAGATGCTGCTAAGAATGTTGACGGGAGATATGAGGAGAAGGCGTTTCAAGTAGAGGTATCAAATTGGCTGTGCCAAGCAAGCAGAAGGAAGAGCTTCTTCCCAAATGTGTTTAATGCAATTGAACAAAATTTTATTTTTCGTCATAATTGCTTATTTATTTCATGAAATCGTATGGTGTAATTGCTATTTTTTAATCATTACCAATCTTCATTTTATTCAATATTGGAGTTATTTCAGCAGGT
Source organism: Platycnemis pennipes (assembly GCA_933228895.1). Classification (NCBI taxonomy): domain Eukaryota; kingdom Metazoa; phylum Arthropoda; class Insecta; order Odonata; family Platycnemididae; genus Platycnemis; species Platycnemis pennipes. The sequence continues at coordinate 547,345 of OW121851.1, forward strand.
TATTTTTATTGGCACATACTCCATTAAATTTTTTTTGAAAATTTGTGATGTAAGATGCAGTTCCTAAATTTCCTGTTAAATTTTCCTTGGGTGTTACAATTGGGTCTACGATTGCTCAAGTGGCATTGATGCTTCCTTTATACGAAATATATTGTAAGTTTCTTGCATGCCATGAAATAATACTTTGGATTAAAGCTAATGCAAAAAAAACTAGGGGGAAAGTAATACTGGGAAAGAGTGGACATTTTCATGAATAATACATTATGTAATTTTCATGGAAAAGTACACAATGGTATACAATGTAAATTTCATGGAAAGATGCATGAAGGTACACAATGTAAACTTTGTGGAAAAATACACGATGGTACATTATGTATTACACTGTAATATAGATGTGCTAGAGGACATTGAAGCATAAATGCAGCCAAAATACACAGAAATTGCAGCTGTATTACAGATGAATACAGCATCTTGTCATGGTGTATTTTGGCTGTATTACAGCTGTTATACATATATACTCCACTAAGTGTGCTGTGTGGGCATATTCAATGAATCCAAATAATGATGTACAAGTAAAAAAATTACACTGGCATATTTAGGTCAGCATTATTTTAAAAGGGCTGTATCAAAGACATGGGTAGTTCATGCATGAACTATTCAAAAGGAACTATTCACTTCAGTGAACAAGGTGAACAATTCATTGCCTCAGACAGTGAATCATTCAGTTTGAACTAAAAATCCAATGTTTGCCTCCTACTCCATGAGCTTAAAATGCATCGGCTTGCCGATAGTCCAGGCAATGAGAGTTCACCTAGTCTGCTGAAACCACTTGCAGTTCAGTAACTTTGCTAAATGAATCGTTCCCGGCATTTTCTAGGTTCTCGTAGTTCAAATTGTTCCAAACGTTCCCCGGAACTACAGAGATGCAAAGTTAGTTCCAGGAAATTTCGCCGATGGCGATACTGCTCTAAGTTCCCTCAGAGCATAGTTCCTGGAACCGTTCACCACGAGCGGCACCACTTGTTGTGTAGTTCATCTAAACTAATTAGTTCAAACAGATCCAACGGAACTGCTTTGTTCCTGGAGAAGTGGCCAGCGACTGATGCAGCAAATACCAAGATAAGAAAAAGGTACAGCATCGAATCTGGCAGTCATTTTTATCGCACTAAAATGAAACAACTAAAAATATAGGAGAAGAACTTGAGAAAATAACATTCCAACTATGTAATTTTTATTACTGCGGGCACATACTAAATGAATAGCAGAGGAAAGATGCGAAACACTATTAGCTCATTGCTTATGAATATTAAAAACAATATAATTAGTAGTGATATAAATGTTACGGAAACGACAGATTCTTTTAAATCAATTCTTACAATAACTTGTCGACATATGTTCACCCTGGATATTAGGCTACCAACACGACAGTGTAAACTATGGTTCAGAGAGCTATTCACTAACACGAACTATATTTCCCATCACTACTGTATTACCTTCCTTTGGGGCCAAGAATACCACTATACATACCGACATCTCTTGCCTGATAGCAGTCTGGCGGTGCTTGCTGGTTGAAGGGCAATGGTGTCGGAGCGTTCTCACCGATGCAGTGGATGAAGAGGCCTTGGCGCCACCCGGCTGCCATCAGCCAATCCGTACTGGCCAACGCCATGATCATCAGGATGATGACGATCAGGCCGCATATGAAGGCTATCACCTAAAAGAAGAAAGCATGATAGTCAATTAGCATATCAGTGAACAAAGAGCTATGAAATAATAATAATAACAACAACGTCCTTTCCGTGTAGCAAATTCAGCTACCAATACGACAACGACGAACTCGAGGCGAGATTCAAGGATCTATGATTGAAAAGATCCATGTTTCCCTTCTTCCTCTGGTCGAGAGGAAAGAAATATTGCGAATAGCACGATTGTTGGGCATCGTGAAGAGACGAACGATCGAAACATCGACGACTTGAGAGTATGGTCAAAAGATCTCTGCAGCTATGCTAGACGTGGCAGGACCGTACCGCAGGGTACCAGCCACGGTTTCAGCGCTCCGCAGGACAAAGAGCGGACTGCGAGTACCTATATAGCCGTTCCTTCAAGAATTGTGACCATCGAAAAGACAATACCTCGCACTACGCACCGCAGCTGACATTTTCATTCGACCACTTCACGGCACACGGTGCACACTGGAAATCGATAACGTCTACGGGATGCTAATCGCTCGAACAACATCATTCGCCATCTTCCTGTTTACTTTGGTAAATACATATGGCTTTATAGCGAACCCAGGGTATTTGAAAATGCATCAAGATTGTAGGTTTCTCGAAGGAAAAGAATTACTGCACATTTAGCAATACGTAGGTACTCGGTGAATTAGACGGCAAATGGAAACTATTATTACAGCAACGGAGAATTCACAGGCTGAGCATCCTATTGCATATCATTCTACTTTTGATAACCGAAAACTACAAATATTTTATGTAAAACAGTAAACGTAAATTCAGAGAGGAGGAAAAGCTCTTTAGGATACAGTAAAATGCAAATGTCGAATGCAAATTGGAGGTGCAGGGGATGGGGCTTTTGGAGCCACCCTGACACCTTTCTCTTCACATCCATTGTGCCCCGACCCATCTATTTATCCTGCCCCCGCCACTTGCAGACAGAGAACCGTGGTAGAGATATGGAGGGGGCTACCCATCCAACCTCCGTCCCGGCACAACGTTGCTTAACGTTGTGATCTGACGGGAACCGGTGATTCAACGTGGCTAGGATACAGTAACGAGGTACTGTAATATTAGATCGAAGGTTTCCGCGGCGTTTGTTAGATGCTCTGTGCATACTTCCGGGCATGGTCTTTATATAGGGACCTTGCTTCCGGGTTTCCTTCCGCGTAAGTTAGCTAGATGACGACAGTTTCTGCATCTTTTCTACTGCCTTCGTCCAGAAGACACAGATAGGATATGCAGCGAAACTGTCGTCATCTTGCCAACTTACGCGGAAGGAAACCCGGAAGTATGCAGAGAGCATCGAGGTACTATAATGATATAGATTCTTTGCCTCAGCTGCAGCTGAGGCAAAGAATTGTCCATGGACAATTCACACTGCTTATTAATTACATGGTTTGTAATTGCATAAGAATGACATGAAGGCTTTTGATGGTACGGTCCAAGAGGTGAAATTGAAACTATATCAGAACATATGAAATGCCTGAGGAGATGTGCGTTTGCTATTCAATGAGGGTTTATTCGGAGATGGTGGGTGTGGCCGGGGGAATGGTGTATTCCGGCTGAAACCGGAGTAGCAAGGCCCCTGGAATTGCACTCACCATATAACTGGCCCCTATTTAAGTGCTCTGCGGAGACCACTTCAAGTTCGGTGCTCCTCCCGTCGGATCCCTTGAGGATCCCCTCCACCGTTCCCTGAGTTCCAAGTCGTCGCTCTACCCAATTATTCACAAATGGTGTCAGCTCATCGATGCGGATGAAACTATTCTGGGTGTCTATTATGGAACTTCCGCCGATAGGAGATATCGTACGATACCACTATCAAACGAAATGATGGAGGCTGTCTAACGTGCTACTACGGTTCAAGCGTTGCTTTCGTTCGATAAGCTTCGGCTGTCTTCGGGGAGTTATCGTACATCGGTGACGTTGTGTGACGTAGGAGAGGAAACAGCAGAAGATCGATGCTAACAAATGATGAACGATAACCCCCAAACCGCAACATTGAGATCATGAATATGTATACATATTCATGATTGAGATCACGAAGTAAATATTTACAAACAGTTTAAAACAAACGTGAATATTTAATTTCAGAATTTTATCTAGATTTCATTTGATTGTTGGCTTTCATTACTCCCGTAATTCTTGCTGCATTGTTAGTTACGACACAAAACCATTCATATTAATGTTGTTAATCGTGCTATCTAATCGCCTTGTTTCATATCATCATATAAAATGGACAGAAACGAAATTCACTAAATAAAAGGTCAGTGAGCAAAATGTTTATAATTATATTTCACAATACTTAATATTTTTGACGATGTAGTTTAAAAGTCCCATGTTTTAACATGCATACAGCTTACGGTGACATAATTCATTCCATCCATTCCTCAATTTAACATTATAATAATAGTTAAACTTATCGTTCATGCTATGCATTAAATATGGTTAACCTATAGCATCGAGCATGACAAGCATAACAATGGGAATATGACCCTCCTTCCTTCTGCAGCAATAGCAGCCAAGAGTATAAGCCTTCCATTTCTTGTACTTAAGCATAGCATTTAAAATGTAAAGCCTTTACACATCAGTCATGGTTTTCAAGCTCAAGTATTGGTAGATAACAAATCGATACATCTTCTTCATCTACTCATTCACAATGCAAAAGGATTACATTTGTGTAAGAACATCATACGTTCAATACAGTTTACGAAGAGAAGTCACTGTCTAAATTGGGTAAATGTGAGCTTAAGGGTATCGAACTTAAAAATTTTATTTTAACCCCTAAAAATCGTCGTTTTTCGATGAAATTTTGGGAGCACAACCTGCTGATATGGCTATATTATCTCGCGAAAAAAAAATTTGAACAAGTTAAAAACTCACGATTTTGCAGCATTTCAAACCCATGAGGTGAGTGTTCGCAGCACCGCCATATTGGTGTTTCGCTGCTTCGTCACCAGGTGTCACGGTGATTGTTGAGTGTATTTTCTGCACTATAATGGTTATCTAGGAACAGGAGAACAGCGGAAAGCGTGTTTCGAGACTTCTCACAACCGATGAAATTGCATAAAAACACGTACGGGTTGGGGGTTTTGTGTCACTTCACAACCGATTAAACTGCAGACAAACACGTACGGGTTGGGGGTTTTGAGACACCTCACAAGCGATGAAAGTGCGTAAAAACACGTACGGGTTGGGGGTTTTGAGTCACTTCACAACCGATTAAACTGCAGAAAAACATGAACGGGAAGGGGGTTTTGAGACACCTCACAAGCGATGAAAGTGCGTAAAAACACGTACGGGTTGGGGGTTTTGAGTCACTTCACAACCGATTAAACTGCAGAAAAACATGAACGGGATGGGGGTTTTGAGACACCTCACAACCGATGAAATTGCATAAAAACACGTACGGGTTGGGGGTTTTTAGTCACCTCACAACCGATGAAATTGCATAAAAACACGTACGGGTTGGGGGTTTTGAGACACCTCACAACCGATGAAATTGCATAAAAACACGTACGGGTTGGGGATTTTGAGACACCTCACAAGCGATGAAACTGCGGGCGTCCGTATGGTCTGAAGTCAGAGCGAGAAGTGTGTTATCTGTGAGACCACGAGCAAGTTCAGACATGAAAAATCATAGCATTTCAATATCGCGCTAAAACGCAGGTGGCCGCCGACACTCAATAGCCTTCTGCGCAGGACATAGGGAAGAGGTGAAATGTCGAGGAAATCCTCTAGCGATGGTCTCCGGAAATATCCAAGATGGCGTCGAAAACATCGATTTTCAGGTGAAAAAATGGTGATTTTCGGATTGTTATATCTCATGAACTAATGGCACTGGAGCAATGTAAGTCATGCCATAATAAATGTACATCCTTCCTCTATATAACACAGTTGGAATAAAAGCGCTAATGAATTAAGTTTTCGCAGGATAATTGTTTGAAGTTCGATACCCTTAAGCTCACATCTACCATCAATTTGAAGTGCATACAATGGTAATACTAATTTAACCAATGGAATACAGTATCCATCGTTATATTTGCTCATTTCTTTGAATAAACATCATAGGTGAACTCCCGAATTGAACGACAAGAAATAATGTCATTGTAATTCTAATTCTCACCCCATTGCGTTATTAGGTATATCAGTTTGCAGTGCATTCAATAATAATAGTAATGTAGCCATTAGAATACAGTATCCATCGGTATATTTGCTCATTTCTTTGAATAAACATCATAGGTGAACTCCCGAATTGAACGATAAGAAATAATGTCATTGTAATTCTAATTCTCACCTCATTGCGTTATTAGGTATATCAGTTTGTAGTGCATTCAATAATAATAGTAATGTAACCATTAGAATACATTATCCATTGATATATTTGCTCATTTCCTTGAATAAATGTCGTAGGTGAACTCTCGTATCGAACGACAAGGGAGTTACAGACGCTCCGTAACCCGCTATAGGATATCGTGCTTTCGATAAGCCGCTACCGTTCGATATGAAGAACCGTAATAGCTTTATCGTACTATTTGCCCCGTAACGAACAACTCCTCCGCCGTATCGTCATATTTATCGAACGATATCAACAGACGGACCGTAATAGCATTTCAGTTGTCAAACGATTCGTATCGAAGGGAAACCACCTTACCGTTCGATAACTGCCTTATAGAAAGATCCGTAATAGACACCCTGATCATATTCATCATCGGTCATAGGATTGGTTTGAAGCAGTCCTCCACCCGACTCTCCTATCGGCCAACGTCTTCATATCGACGCAGTTCTTCTCTTTTACATCCTTCACGACTTGTCCCATATAGATCATGCAAGGTCTGTCTTTTCCATTCTTCCCGTTCCCTCGACGATTGTCCTCACCACTGCATCAACAATCCTTATTATATAATTACTGTGAAGGTGGTGATCCGTTATTGAGAGCTCAGTTAACAAAATATTTAGGCTTAAACTATTCATCGGATCTAACACGGAATAAACACATAAAAAGAATTGCTGTTAAGGCCACAAGAAACATTACACCTCGTTATGAGGAACCTTAAGTTTGCCACGTAATACGTACGTTATTCGGCTTATTTAACGATTGTACGTCCACTACTAGAATATAGCTGCTCAATTCGGGATCCTAACCAAGGTTATTTGATTGAACAATTAGAAAATGCACAAAGGAAAGCGGCTAGATATGCAAACCAACAACGACGGACGCTTTGCTAGTGTTTCTAGCACGAGTGGTGACCTCGGCTGGGAGTTTCTCTCTCAGAGACGCTTGGAGATGCAAGGTCAAAAAAACTTGTACGAAGTGTAATACTGTGGCTTTGATGCCTTACTCCTCTTTGCAAGTGAAACTGAGTGAACCCCCGTACTGCGGCCGTCATGACCAAAAGTGAGGCCCCTGATCACAAATGAAGGAGAGTCCTCCTTTTTGCCTTGTGCCGTTGAGGAATAGAATGGCCTTCTTCTCCCATGAAGTTCCTGATTCAGTAAACGATTTCAGTAAAAAACTAAATACATATATTACGTTCGAAATCGAGTATTTAAACTGATTTTTGTATAATTTCTTCTGAATGATAATTGTCTGTTGTACGCCTATGTTCCTGTGAAGTATATTGTAATATCATGTATTTATCCACTTACCAACCCTTTTTCACTGGATTTAATGCACTTGCAAATATATTTATTATTATTATTTATTGATCGAAGTAAACAAACTTTGCGAATTTCACTGATATAATTTAATCACGATCCGGGTTTCAGCAATTTATGTCATCTTCAGGTTCTGTCATGTTCACCTGAAGATTACATAAATTGCTGAAACCCCGGTCGTGATTAAATTATGTCAGAAATTCGCAGTTTGTTTATTTCCATCATGGCAAATTTTCACAAAATTACCCCTGAAACAGTTCGATTTACTATTATCAGGCCATCGTGTCTTCAGATTTGGCCGATTAAATTGTCCCGTCTTCTTTTTAGAGTTTTCAGCATACTTCTCTTTTCTCCCGCTTTTCTTAAGACTTCTTCGCTTGTCACTCCGTCGATCCATTTGATCATCGAGTACATTATAAAGGGATCCCCGCATGGGGCAAAACTGTTATATGGTTTGGACATAGTACTGGAAGTTGAAAAGAAAACTTAACATTGTAGTTCTAGTAAATAGAATAATCACTTGGTAAGATTCCACAAATTTATTTCACCACCGACCTAGGTTTCGATTGTTTGACAATCATCTTCAAGGTAAGCGCGGAGAGTCCAGGAGTTCATTATATACCCGCACCGTGTTCACGTGATCCATGGGTTGGAGCAACAATGGGGGGGGGGAGAGCAGTAACTAGTTGTGAGTGGGCCGTATGAGGGGGGGGGGAGGGTTGAGGAGATGGGTCAAGTTAGGGAGGAAAGAAAAGGTAAGGTAAGGAAGGGAGAGTTGGAAGGGAACATATTTTCATTCAACAAATGTGCATTATTTGTGGTAGCAGCCTGCTGCCAGACATAATATACACCTGTTAAATGAATATATGTTCATTTAACAGGTGTAATAAGAAGGTTCAAAAGAATGTGTTCCAGCACTATAACAAAAGTTATAGTGCTGGAAGACTTCCATAGTGGTAAGAATTTCGCTTTCTAATCGACTTAAGGAGTTATGGTAAGAACAGCCGCGGGCAGTTTTGGGCGACCGTTTCCGGCCTTTTTTCGCTCTGTCCGTGTTTATATATCACTCAACTACGGGATAACTATTGAAGATAGAGACTTGCGGTTTCCTTTCTTTGATTCAGGAGATGTCATTCCGTATAACGATCGGAAAGAAAAGTTTTTATTTCTCTAGGTCAGCGAGAAAATCTAGCTGAACTTTGGCTTATTAAAACTTTCTTCGAAGAAAAATTCAAAAATCAGGAAAAAATCGAGATGTAGCGATATCTTTCTTCTACAAGTACGTTTAAGCACATAGGTCATATTAAGTTTCCAAACCCCCTATCATCAAAGCGGTGGACCCCTGCACACCGAAAATCTTAATTTTTCCGGTGGCTTTTGAGGCGTACTAGGCCGTTATGAATTTTATCCTCCACAGCACTGACCCTGCGGCAACGCGGCACAAGGGGGAGTTTGGTCGTCCACTCGCCGATTTCGTCATCCGCTCAGCATCTGTACTGCTGCAAAGCACGTCTGTTATATAAAGATACTTTTCATAAGCATTTCGTATGCAGGGAGAAGGAAATTGCTATTTTATAAATTGAGAAACGTGTCCCATTCTAATTATCCAATATTTTTTTGTCCTTTTTTCTACACCATATTTTCATTATATGTTGTCTCCCACTCTCAAAAACCACGATTTTTGCATTTTTCTCTGCACCACAAACTGATAACAATCCAAAACTACTACCAAATCATACAGACACTCGACGCACCAAACCTCACTCTTTTGGCTCAAAACTTGGGAGAGAACAAAAAAACGGATATAAAATGACTGACTGACACGCTAAAAAATTAATATATATATATATATATTGTAATGGTTCGCCCCATTACGCAATGCTCCCTGGCCCGACCGCATCCCCCGCCCCTCATACCCTCACCCCACCCCCTCTAAACTCGACCCGTGGAGGAAGGTGAGACGGAGTGCGAGCGGGAGTGAATGAGTCGGTGTAAGAACAAGTGAAGTGATATGGGCCTGTGGCCTGACCCACACCTCAAACCCCCCCTCCCCCCCACATCGAGAACCCCCCCCCCCACCCCATCGTCAATCCCGGGTATATAAGGCAAGCAGCAGCAACGCCTGGAAGAGATTTAAAAAGGAAAGCGATCCGCGGGCGGAGCCTATGCCTGTCGCCAAGCCGTACAAGTTGGCGAGATTGTTTCGCGGACGACAAGAGAAAAACGTCCTGAAGGAGACTCCCATGCATCGAGTGCCAGACGCCGCTCCTGTCCTGACACGGAGGAGCCTGCGGTCGGAGAAGCAAAAGCAGTGAGATCTCCAGGACGTGGTTGTCGCCGTGAGGCCAAGTAAGGTTGTCGACGCCCGACCAGCTTTCAATATAAACCCCCCCTGTGTTCAGCTGCAGCACTCGCATCTCCATGAACTCCCTTGAAACTGTGTACTAAACATTATTGAAGTGGAACGAGTGTTTAAAGACAGAAAGAGGGAAGGACTCATAATTACCTCACGCCAGAAGGCTGACATCGCTAAAATTGTGCCGTTGCCCACCGCTTATGACGGTATCATTTTTTTTGTAAAATTATTTTCACAGTTTCTGTCACCATCAATGTTCATGAAATCATTTTATTCATTCATTCCTCAGTAACTTCAGAAAAAGAGAATATCATCCTTTGTTAAATGTATCAATTTTTCGTTTTGGAATAATAATGTGTGTTTAAATGAATGGGGGAAAGTGTGTGTGCATCGTCTTTTTCCACGGGTCGGGAGGCGAGGCTCCTTATCGCCCCCCACCACATTCCATTCCTACCCGCCATACGTTTCGCCCCGGCGGTAAAGCCAGGGAGTGTGTGAGATTGCACAAGGTCGGGGACCCCCCACCCGCTTACCTTCTCTTAAAGAGGCATATTTCTATTTCCTTTTCGTACCAGGTGACGCAGTTTGGCTCCGCGGACCTAGCGCGGGAAAGGTTCGCGAAGGTTTTCTTATTTTTTGTGCGTGTTTCTTTCGGCCCAAAAGGACCTGTAATTCTTGTCCCGCATTTTACGTTGGCGAATGCACTACACCCTTGGCAATCCGTACGAATAATCATCGATCTTCCACAAAATCCGCCATATTTTCATCATTTCCTATCCCTATACACACTCATTCCCACGGTCTCTCTTTTGATAACTGCTTTTCCCTCTCAATACTTGAATCCCTACCGAACCATGCTAGCAAAATAGAGGTCAGGACTCGTGAGAATGCTTTTATTTGGGCTCTCCGTGCATTCGAGAAGCCCGGCTTGAATGTACAGCATTAATCACCCCCAATCTCATCCCTCACCCCTCTTCCTCCCCTTCAATTGCCTTCACAACCTCTCCCTCCCCTCCCCCCCTCCAACTGCCTTCACACCCCCGCTGCACACTTCAGTTCCTCTCCGGCTGACGAAGACTGCAGAGGCAGTCGAAAGCTTCCAACTGTTTTAAATGTGAGTGTCCCGTTTTTTATATTTTTGTGTTTCTATGTTTTTCCTGTGCTATCATCGTATATGTTTCATCGGCTCTTCTGAGTGCTACTTCCGTGATATATATATATATATATATATATTGTGACGGGACACGTGGCTAGACTGTTCGACCTCATCGCAGCCGGGGTTTGTCTCCGTACGGATCCTGCGGCCGGGCAAATTCCCCCCCCCCCTTTCCCATTCCCTCCGTCAGCCACGAACGAGACGTGCTACCGCCACTCCGGAGAAAGGAAAGGAAAGCTCCGCTCCTAATGAGATGCGACAAGGGGTGCCACTCAAAACCGGGGTCAAGCTGATCAGCAAGCAGAGATCAACGAGAAAAATATCTTAGGGTGAGGCCTTAGCGGAACTGCAGCATTACCCTCCGAGATCGGCGGTCATCGGACCTGAAATCGAATGGACGCGGGTCACAGCGTTCGGGAGTAAAGGACGACTCACGCTCACAGGAAAAACACCGATTTATTACTAGACACATAAGAAAATTACACTCCAATACCATAATGAGGGATGAATGAGTTGGTGATACGTGAAACATTAATGAAATATACCCAAATGATAGCTAACCTAACTAAGAACTAATGAATGATACAAAAAATGAACAGTGAAACTCTTTGAAAAATGAAATGAAATGAAATTAAACCCTTTATACAATATTTACAAGCTCCTCGTCCTTTCGTTTGAAATATAGTTGAGGACCACTAGGACGGGAGGAGAGTGATACAAATTCAATCTGCTTGGGACTGATTTTCAAATGACGTGCGCCCCTCTTAGAGAATGTGAGTTCACTTGCGCAGGACGGTGGAGTTGACTCAGGAGTTTGGTAGCGACGGCTTTCGCCCCGATTCACTGGGCGTCGAAGACGGGGTCGGAGTTCGCTCGACCATTGGCCGATCGGTTCGGGGGGTTTGATAGGAAAGTACTTATGCCTGGTAAGGTGTCTGGAGCATGCCCGGAGACGCGTGGGTTTCCCGGCCCTGGGGTGAGAAATCGTTGGCGCCGGACCTCGGCCCAACCTTCTACGTCCGCCTTAGAGCCAACAGGGAAATTGTCGCCTGGCTTCGATGTCGTCCGCTTGCACGAGATGTGTCCTCTCAAGCTATGACTCTTTCGCAGGTCCGCCTCTCCAGCTCCACGCCTTATGGCTGCTTTCAATCTGTCCTCCTCGCTTCTCCGTTCTCTGCGTCCGCTTGCGTCGCGTCGCTCTCCTTCATTCGAGTCGCCTCTCTTTCCGTCTGCCGTCTTTCACTCTGGAGTCTGAGGTCTGGGGTCTGGGGCGAGCTCACTGGGGAACCCTTCTTATATCGTCGGTCAGTGCGACCGGCGCTACAACTAACATTAAAAAATAATGGAGGATCGAAAAATGGTGGGCGGTAATTTGAACCACCGCGCGAGCCGTCTCTCTCTTCGTCTGCCGCGCGCATCCACACGATCGCGTGAAAACGCCGTGATCACGGTCACACGAGCAGATCGTCACATCGCCCCCCAGAACGAATAAATTTTTTCTCGCGGGATGAAAAAGGACGCAAGAAAAAATGAGTTCGCGCTCTGCACGAAAAAACAAACAACAAAAAAAACCTGAGGTGGTTCCTTAACACCTATAAGGCACCAAAGAAAACGCGTTATAAATGCCTGATTCGGAACTGTCTTCCCGAGACAAAATGTACGCGTTAGGCCCAACCCTTTTGGAGATCCTATAAGGACCAGTAAACAAATGGAAAAACTTATGAAATAAACCGAGTCTGGAATCGGACACCCTAGGCGTCCTGAGAAGCACGAGATCTCCGAATGCACCCCTTTCTGAAATTCCTTTCTCCTTCTGGCGGACCTCGTCAAATTCTCAGCAGCGAAGCGAATGATTGATTCCTTCCCGAGTACGGTGTCTTCCGGGCATACTAATCCGTCAGGGAAACGGTTCGGCGGTTTTCGACCTAAATGAGCCTCAACTGTGGTCGTTTGCGTGGACTCATGCATCACTTCGTTGAACCATCTGTTCACGAAGGGCAGAACCTCTATCCACGCCCGGTGTTCCCTGCTGCAATAAACCATAAAGACTCGAGACGATTCTTTCATAATTCTCTCGCTTGGATTGGACTGCGGATGACGTATGGACGAGTATGCAACTTTTATACCAAGTCCCTCTAACTCATCCCTCCATCTATCGCTGGTGAACATCGTTCCATGGTCCGATAAGATGGTTTTGGGTATCCCACATAACGGAAAATATTCGTTTTTTAAACGATCTAAACAATTTTTCGCTTTGGTTTTGGCCAGCGGATAAACCTGAACGAATTTGGAAAACACATCTACGCATACGAAAACGTAACGAAAGCCCCCCTTACTTTTAGGTATACCACCATAAATATCCACAGCGAGGAGTTCACCTGGTCCGTTTGGAATAATACTAGCCATCGGGTCCTGGAAATTCTTCGTTGGATATTTAGTCCTCTGGCAAATGTCACATTTCGATACTTGTTTCCTTATCTCTCTATCCATGTTAGGCCAATAGTATCTGGTTTTGATTACTGCAGCGGTCTTTGTGCCGCCGAAATGAGCATACGCTTGGTGCGCGTAAGTAATAACACTCTCTCGGACTTCTCGTGGCAACCATACACGATAACGAACTCGATTATCGGGGGATGGAGTTTTCTTAAATAAGATCCCCCCTCGCAATGTCACGGAATCGGCAACGATCGCACCGTGCGTCATTCGGTAACGAGATTCCGTGTAAAAAACCTACGATAGGCCGCAGGTCGCGATCATTATGTTGTATCTGCGCGAGATCTTTAAATTCATCCTCTGGGAACGGTGACAAATGAAGATCGATCTCGGCTACGAGGTACTGTCCTGGCAGCTGTTCAACGGACGCCGAGCGTCCTATCGAGTACCGACTTAACCAGTCTGCCACTAGGTTTTTCTCCCCCGGACAATATTCAACCGTAAAAGAATACTCTTGTATCAAGAGAGCCCATCGTGTGAGTCTACTATTATTAAAATGACACTTGTTTAGGAATGAAAGCGCCTTGTGATCCGTCAGAATGACGAATTCTCTCCCTAATAAAAGCGTCCTAAATTTGGTTAACGTCCAGACGATTGCAAGTGCTTCCTTCTCGGTCGTCGAGTACGCTAATTCGGGACCTTTCAGTGACCGACTCGCAAACGAAATGACTCGTTCGCAGTTGTCCTCTCCCTTTTGAAATATGACAGCTCCTAGACCTATGTCGCTACTGTCCGTCTGAACAAAAATACTTCTCGTGAAATCTGGGAAGCTCAGCATGACGGATTCTAAAAAACGTTTCTTGATGTTTCTGAATGCCTCGTCGTGCGCTTCCTCCCATCTCCATGGAGTACCCTTCTTTAGTAAGCGTAATAAAGGAACTGTTAAAGACGAATATTTTTGCACGAATTTCGCGTAAAAATTGCACAGACCTAGAAATCCCCTTAGCTGTTTTACATTAGCAGGAGCTGGGGCTGTCTCTATGGCCGAAATTTTCTCAGGATTCGGCCTGCCGCCTTTATCGGACAATATATGTCCTAAAAAACCGATTTCCTTACTACAAAATTGAGATTTTGTTAAGTTTATCGAAACATTTGCTTTCAAAATTTCTCAAAGAGCAAACTTAAATGTTTAAGATGTTCTGAGAACGTAGGAAAAGCGACAAGTATATCGTCGACATATACAGTTAAACAGTGGTTGAGCTCGGGGCCTAGAATATTGTCTAAACACCGTATCAATGCTGCTCCGCTCCCGAACGCAACGCGCTGGATCACATAACTGCAGGAGTTAAACAAAAACCCTGTGTACTTCCTATCCTCAGGATGCAGTTCTATCTGCCAGTACGACGCGGTGAAGTCGATGCAAGAGAAGTATTTAGCTCTGTGAAAATTCAACAAAACATCGTCTATTCCTGGAGGAACGTCATTTTCTGGAACGGTGATGCTGTTTAAGCGCCTGGCGTCTAAACATAATCGCACTGCACCATCCTTTTTCTTGACCACCAACAACGGGTTGATATAAGCTGTCTTTTCTTTTCTAATTATGCCTTGCGTGAGCATCTTATTAATTTTCTCCTGCACCTGTTGCCTGTATGCTATGGGAATTGGGTAGGATTTCTGAACGAAAGGTCGATTGTCAGATAGCTTAATCCGATGGCGGACGCCTTTGATCGGAGTCGGAGTCGAGGAAAATAGCGCATCGTATCTAACCAGGAGTCTCCGCAAGTCTTCTTTTTCCTCGCTGCTCAACCGATTCGATTTCCTGATCGCCTCCTCTATTCCCGTTCCGTCTACTCTGTCCTCCACGGCTAACACTTTAGCAACGTCATGTTCCCTTCGAACATTTATGGGAACCTTAATTATTGCCGATTCTGAACCCCTCACCTTCACAGTTTTCTCGCCTAAATCAATGAGAACTTCATTATCCACCAGAAAGTCCATTCCCAGAATCAATGGTTTCACAAGATTTTTTATTACAAGACAAACTACTTCAAACTCTATTCCTTGTATTTGGAGCGAGAGTAAGACTTGCCGAGTGATTAGTGGTGACTTCCGGCTGTCCGCACATACGATGCGCGATCGATTTAAGGGAAAGGAAGAGATTATTTCTCTTGATTCTAATTCCCTTAAATGCTTTTCGCAAACCGCGGAAATTTCACTGCCGGTATCCAATAACGCTTCCCCTTGAATCCCATTAGTCCAACACTTCACAACGGGACACACTCGTCTTTCGTAATAAGTATTGCTGTGCCCTTCGCCATTCACCCTCTCTCCCTCTATCTCACATGTGGAGACTATTTCACATATTATCCTCTCTCTGTCCGTCTCGGCTGGGGACCGGAGGTGAATCACACCAGCCGACGCGTGTTTAACGTCGCATCCTGGTCCTCAAATGGAGGTGCGCTAGGAGGGGGCGGACTCGGGGATTTCTCCGCCGGCCGCTGTTTCCTAGCTTTCCGTCCTCGCTCAACCGTGACCGAATTCACCCAATATTCCTTATCAGCTGCCCGCGGTCTCGTATTCTCCGATCCTTGCGATGCGCCTGGAGGGGTAGAATTTATGGTCGTCGGCGTGCTTGACAGGTAGGATTGATCGTACAATCCAAATAATACAATTAACCGTTCCACTGTTAATTGTTCATTGTTCAATGGATTTTAACATGTTTTGAACATGCGTGGGAAATTGCCTTATTAAAGAGTGGAGGATTTCTCCCTCGCTCATCGGTGGGGAACACAAACGCGCCTGCGCTACTTTTTCAGTCGCAAACTGTTTCATCGTGTTAGTTTTGCCCATAGCATATCTCCCTGTTATAACTTGCATGCGGAGATTATATTGGGTGTCAGTGTCCCAAAAATTGGCCAAAAATCTTTCTTTAAATTCCGCGAGTGTCGACGGGACTGGCCACAACGAATTTCCCCATGTCTTCGCGTCCCCGTTCAACATCTGGAAAAACACTTGCGGCTCTAAAGCCTCCGGAATGGAAACTATAGAAAAGTAATTATTGGCTTCCGTCAGGAAGGCAATAGGGTGTTCGATGCTGAAGGCAGAAAATGTCGGCTTCGAGAGAGAGAGTGCGCCGATATTGCCGCTGCTTGCGTGGTCGTGCCCCTATCCGTCAAAGCGGCCACTTTGGATTCGAATGATTTCACTCTTTCCTCGCGTACTTCCGAGCGATCTTTTTCGCCCCTCTGCGACGTGACTACTTCATCGTAAGACTGTTCCAACGCATTTGTTCGGACCTTAACGCTCCCAATCTCCGCACAAACAATTTTCTTGCATTCCTCGCGAACATTCCTCGCTGTCGCCTCCACTCCGTCTACGCATCGCGTTTCGACTTCGCTTATTTTCTGTTTTACTCGTGACATATCCTGAGAAAAACTCTCGTTCCAACTTCTCATTTCTGCCTGCATTTTTTCGTTACTTATAGCAATTTCCCTTTGCAATGCATAATGATCGGCCTTTCTTTCCTGCCACAGGGCTTCAATACTTTCATTGCTAGCATTTATATCCCGACGTATGGCTTCATTACTTTGCCTGCTGGCATTTATATCCCGACTCACGGCATTTATATCCCGACGCTGGGAATGCATCAAAGAGAGGAGGGTGTTAAGCGGGTCTTCACAGGACTCCGTTTGGCTCGTTTCGCGACTACCGGGTTCGCTGGGTTGGACGGCGGGGGATTCAACCTCCTTCCTCTCGGGGGTATCTAACGCCATACCTGCCAGTCCTAGCGTCAAACCATCGGTTTCGGAGCAAACACTATGGTCGTCCGAGTCGACCTCGTCCCTCTCTTTCTCACGATATTGCGTAAACGCTGCCGACCTATTCTCCTTGTCCGTCATCTTACGATTAAGAAGAACGCACAGGAAAACTCGAAATGAACACCGAAATGAAACTAGTCAGAAATACACACAAAACACGATTTATGCTAACAATTACTAAACTTCATCATTCGGAGCCTAATTTAACGCAGACCCTGAAATAAAAAGGAAACCTACAGCAAATACAACGGAAATAATCCTAACGTGCTAGGAATAAAAGAATTCCTAGGTTCATTCTTCCTTTTGGAATGCGAATCGCACTACAAATTATCGGCCTAAAATACTGGACGGTAATTATTCCGGCCCTTTAGTTGGACGCAATCTTAATTCCGGCCCTTTTAGTTGGACGATAATTATTCCGGCCCCTTTAGTTGGACGCCAATATATATATATATATATATATATATATATATTGTGACGGATTGGCCGTCTTATCTTTGTTTTTCCCTGGTCGCGCCTCCCGCGTCGGTCATTTGCGTCACTAAAGCAGGGTCCCCGTTGCGTAAGCGAGATGAACGCCTGCCTTTTTCTGCGTGGATATCTGGTAAAATGTTCCTTTGTCTTGTGCATTGGATTCTTTAAGAGTAAGAATCACGCCACTTATGTGTCTACCCAGGTCATTGGGCAGTGTAAGCCGTGAAACTATTGGTGATTTTTGAATTGAAGTCACGTGACAGCGAGGACGCCGACTGTTGAGTCGGGAGATATATGATAGCCAGTTGGTGATTGGGAGTCGAGCACAGAACCTCAGGGTGTGCTGGTGAAGCCAGGCGAGAGTGTGGACGGAGAGAGAGAGGCGATAATTGGAGACGGAGATCACCACGACTTCCGCGACGAATTGACAAAGTCGTTCCCTAGCGGTTTTTCCTGCGTTCTGCCCCAGAAGAGGAACGAGACGCAGCGGACCTCGATCCCGGCACCCCAAAGAGGAGGTGCGGTTTCGGGTAGATAAGGGCGACAGACCGCAAAAGCTAGCGGGTCGCCGCATCCCCGGAACCGAACGTTGGACGAGTTCCTTTCAGTCGGAAGGTGCATTATCTCAACAGGAGATGTTGAATTCCGTTCTCCACGCCACCATACCGAAAACTCAACGGTGCAGTCTCTCCGCGCTGGATTTCGCCGTCAAGCTCCACACCAGCTCATACATAAGTATCGCCACACCCGTATTTCCCCAATCCTAAGTGGTTTCAACCCTCTGATTCACGCTTCCCCACTGTGAAACCCGTGTGCGCCAGAATAAGTGGTGTACGAGATATCCAAACAGAGTTAAAGTCCCTTCAGGTCAAGAGAAGAGTCAAACTGATCCCAAGAGTGGACAATCATAGTCCTACGGGACCATATTTCTGTATCACTCACTCCCGTCCTCATCATTAGTATTCATAAAAGGACGAGGAGCTTGTAATTCTCTTCATTTACTAGTTTATTTTATTTTATTTTTTCATGTTTGGTCATTTATTTGGTCAAAGTGTTACAGGGTGATTATTTTATTGTTGTTAATTTCGTTCCATTTATGTCTCGCCATTCATTCACCTCTTCATCCCTCATTAGTCATTAAGACCTGTGTTATTTAGCTGTAGAGTGCCTTCGTGTTCATTTTCATGCTCATTTCATTGAATAAATGTTGCTTGTGTTAATTGTAAAAAAAAGGCAGAGGTTCATTCTTACGCTCCGCGTAATTTCTCCCGCGCTCACGTCATACGGTGCTCCCTGTTTTACCGTCCGCCCTGGCTTAAAAGTCCCCCCGACCCTCGAACAAGTTGGATCGTCCTTGCTTTGCCGGCTGAGCTGGTCCGATGCCGCGGTTTTGAGGTGGCGCCCTTCTCAAGCACGCGACAAAGGTCGCGATATCCCTTTTTCACAAAACCATTTCCGACCCGGGAAAGTCCGAAGGAGACGAGGTGTCGAGGCAAAGGTAAGGGTTCCATTACTCGAAGGCGCAAGGACTGCGGCGAGTCAACGGGCAAAGGAGAATCAACCCCGTTCCGTCACAATGTATCTATATATATATATATATATATATATATATATATATATATATATATATATATATATATAAAATCGCCAGAAAAGCGCACTACGCAGTCATAATAAATACAGAATAAAACAGACGACGAAAACATAGAAACACGCAAAAGAGACACTCACAAAAGTTTGGACGTTTCCGCGGTCATGCCGCCTTTTTCAACGGAAGAGGGTTGACGGCCGTTGACTGCTGGCTGAGTCCTCTTCGTGAGTGAAAGAGTGGGGGAGGTGGTAAGAATGGGTACAGGAGTGAGGCGGGAGACAGTGGAGGAGGTAAGGAAGTGGTGGCCTCTTGTGGGAGATGTTCAAGCCTGGCTTTTGATATGATCTTTCGAGCCAGATACGCGCCAATTCACGAGACCTCACCTCAATGCTAGTGGCATTTTCGGAAAGTACTTCCACTATGGCGAGGGAAAAACAGTTGTCAAAAGTTTGATTATGGTGGGCAGTATGTTTCGGGATAGGTTCGTGGAAGGGAGGAATTTTGGTGGAATGCCGGTGGTTGTTCATCCTGATAGCTAGTGGTGTAGTGCACTCTCCAATGTAGAAGGAGGGGCAGAAATTGCAGGAGAGGCGGTAAACTACATTGGTGGAGGTGCAGGAGGGTGTAGAGGAGGATTTGTTAAGGACTGATGAGGAGGCTGAGCGGAGTAGAAAGCAACATTTGCATCTCGGGCGTTTGCGAGGTGAAGAGAAATTGGAAGGAAGGGGAGCATGTAGAAGAGTGGGTCGGGTGGATCTAAGAATATTGCAGAGATTGGGTGCTTTTTTGTAAGTAACGGAAGGGCAGGCGGGAAGGAGATTTGATGTTGTATGGTTGGTATTTATGATGGGGTAAAGATCTCTCAGGATTCTTTTGCGATGCAGGGCGACTGCATAGACCACCGTGCTACCAAGGTTACTCTAATTTCCAGTGAATTCGACGGGGGTTTATAGCACCAATTGCCCCCCAGATGAGCCCATAGAAGCGGCCAAGAGTAGGCGCGAGGGCATGGTTCCACCCACCAACGGAGAGAATACACAGAAGAGGAAATGATAGAAAGACTCACTCACTCAGACAGTATGAAAGATAGAGCACATATGTGTGGGGCACACAACCCCTAAGAAGAAAACAACCAATCTGGTCATATGCACAATACACCATTCATACACAACGCCATAGGCGCAAATACACAAATATAAATTCAAACAGAAGGTGAAAGAAAGAGATAGTAAACATACAATAAACAGTGAACACAACGGTGGTGTGGAGATTGACTGATGGCCGAAAACACATGGAAAAAATTTCGCCTTGACCGGGAATCGAGCCACGGACCTATCGGACCTATATATATATAAGGGGTCATTCCACCCAAATTCGACCAGGTGATTGCCCTTGGGGTAATCGATTTCGACCAAATTTGGCAGATCGTCTTCATTTGATTACAAAACAAAAACCCCAAAGCCATTTCGTAATACATGCAACGGTTTACGAGATATTACAATGTTGTAAAACTAGAATTTTACAAAAGCGTCTTCGCGTTTGACGGCATATCTCCGGAAATAAGGAAGATAAAAATACATGCAATGACTCATTTTGAAGGTCTTGAATTGAAAAAGATAATTATTAGATTATTTTATAAAATTTAAACAATTAAATAAAGTTTATAACAAATTCAATTTTTCAAATCGCTTTTTGACGATGTAGCTATGCCTTCGATTTTCCTCATTTTTTTATATGTTGTAGATACAACCCTTCTCTACAAGCTTAAAAAATTTGGTAGGGGTAATATTTCATTTAAGAAAGAAAAAAAAATTGAGTGAAGGTGTAACGCTGGCCTCCCGCCGCGGCGGCGTCCGGCTCTCGCGCCGAACTTTCAGTAGTCGGTTCTCCAGATCTCATCAGCGCGCTTCCTTTGCTATCCTCTTTTCGCCAATTTTAACTGCATACCGACCCTTTGATTCTCTTTACCCTTGTCATTCGCCATTTGCTTCCCACTGAAGTGACCGCCGCTTTAGAATCCAGGATTAGCGACAACATGCTTAACAGTGGGTGCGACCATGGGCCCACCAGCGGCCGTGCTCGGAGGACAATAGACAAACCTCGCTCCGTCTTAGACCTCCAATGCTACTTTCCTCTCTTCCCCTATCCCATTTTCCTCGCATACCCTTTATTATGTTCTGAGAAACATCTTTGTAAGTATTGCTCCCAGTAGCCGTCGCCCACCCTCACACATTCACATATTAACCCCTGGTAAAAAACAACGGTAAATACGGGTAGCCACCCATGAAAATGTTTTTTCCCTCACAACCTATCTCATTTGCAAGCAATTCGTCAGTTGTCGCCTGTCCTCCGTCAGTTACATTACAAAACACTCCTTGGTCTCGCTTTTCAAGTGCGCGCGTTTCAGTGCGAGTAAATGTTCTTCGGACTGTAGCCGTTGATTATGAAGTGTTCCGTTGGTGATGCGTTAAACGAGAAATGTTCGAGTGATACAGTATTGAGAAGTTTTCGCAGCTATTCTACTCGTGAAATTGAGTTAATCAAATTGAGAAGTGGTGTGGATGCTGTCCTCAGTGTGTGCAACCGTCATTGTAAGGATTATTTACTGTTCTACGAGGTTCGTCAAAAGCAGTGCTGCAATCCCTTGAATTTGCACAGAAACATTCGCTCGATTAAATTGTGGACAATTACAAGGGAGTTCCAAGATTCCTATCATGACTTAGTGCCTGTTGTAATAGAGGGTAGAAAACTCTGTGTTCAATGTAAAGTGGGTGTGAAAAAATTGATCAAGCCAGAAAATGTTGCCGAAAAGAACAGTTCAGGTTGCTCTCAACATGAGCCAGAAAGTCAGTCTGAGCAAGCGACAAATGACGATTATCTGAGTAGGGTTTATGGTGCAGCAGGACCTTCAACCAGTGCTACATTCACCATTAAATCTCAAGGTTCTCAGTCAGAGTCATCAGTTAGTTCCATGAAAGATAGCGGGACTGATGAAACAAATGGAAGTCAGTACACTCCAGGAAAAGAAATTCGCTTGGGAAAACTGAACGAGACCTTAAAATCCCTGGATCAAACACCTATAACAACGAAAAAATTGCACAGATCAAGAAAATATCCGGCGAAGAAATTAAAAGTAGCCACCTCTGCTTTGAGATTATCTCTTCAAAGGGTTACTGGTGGGATGGTGGACATTCAAGAAGATATCCCTGAACAAGAAGATCACTTCCACCAAGCTGGCAAGGAAATGATTATGCAGCTGAAGAATAAGTTCCTCAACGCTACGAAAATTAGTGACAAAATTTTAATCTTATCTGTCCTACCTAAATCTTGGAGTGTTTCAAAGATAAAGCAGGAGTTTCACACATCGACGTATTTGGTTAAAAAGATGAAAAAATACGTATCTGAGCAAGGAATTCTATGTTCTGCGAACGCGAGACGAAGCAAATACCTCTCAAATGATACTAAACTGAAGGTGATAGAGTTCTACCGTGAACCAGATATTAGTAGAGAAATGGCGGGTAAAAAAGAGTGTAAGAGTGTGAAGGAGGGAAATTTGCGTGTAGTTAAGCAGAAAAGGTTAATTCTTTGTAATTTGAGGGAAGCCTATGAAGCTTTTAAAGAGAAAAATCCTTATTTAAAGATTGGTTTCTCCAAATTTGCGGATTTGAGGCCTCCTGAGTGCGTGTTGGCTGGTGAACCTGGCACTCACACCACATGCGTCTGCATGATCCACCAGAATTACAAGTTGCAATACCTCGGGGCTGGATTAGAGCAAATAAAATCGGATAACGGAGAAAAATTGTTCAAAACCTATCGGGATTGCCTGAAATTCTCACTCTGTCGCCCTCCGTCAGAAATGTGCGTTATGGGTGAGTGCTCAGATACACTACCGCGAGAAGAGGACGAAAACGGTGATGACGTCGTCAGAAAATGTGGGAGTACAGACAGTATGACAACAATTATTTCAGAGTACTTCAGGGAAAACTGTATGGATGAAGTTCGTTTCAAGCAATGGACTCATGAAAATCGTTTTACATTAACTACACAGGTCAAGGACGTAGATAGTTTTTGTGAGGCTTTCGCTGAGAATACCACCAAAGTAAGAAGGCATGACTACATCGCTCGCATGCAAACTGCATTTTATTTGAAAGTCAGAGACAATCTGAAATTGCGAGAAGTTGTCGTTGTGGCCGATTTTTCCGAGAATTTTTCATTTCTTCACCAAGATGCAGTGCAAGGGGTCCATTGGTGTAACGATCAGGCTACAGTACATCCATTTGCATGTTACAGCAGAAATACCAGCGATGAAGTCACACCTTTCAGTTTGGTTATTATTTCAGACTGTATGGAACATAACGTGAGTGCATTCTATACGTTTCAAGGGAAATTGATAACTTTTCTTCGAAGAAGGGATCAATATCTAAGTAAAATAATTTACTTTTCCGACGGTGCTGTGGCTCAATATAAGAACCGCTACAGCATGCTGAATCTATTACATCACCAAGAGGATTTCGGAGTTGATGCTGAATGGCATTTCTATGCAACATCGCACGGAAAGGGCCCGAGTGACGGACTAGGAGGGACGCTGAAACGATTAGCAACACGTGCCAGTCTGCAGCGCCCGTATGGTGAACACATACAGACTCCTGAGGAGCTATACAAATGGGCAAAATCAAACGTGAAAGGGATGGACTTTGAGTTTGTAACCAACGAGCAAGTGAACGAGGAAAAGAAGAAGCTGGTGAGAAGATTCCGGGAGGCACCTGCTGTGGAAGGTATACGATCTTTCCATGCGGCTATTCCACAATCCAGAAAAGACTTATTATTGAAAAGTCTCTCCCAAGCATCCGAGGGAATTACTTTCCACTTCTCTGATGCTGATTTGGTGTGTTTGGAGGAGAGTACAGATGTTTTACAAGGTCCAGTGAGAAGGTGAGTACATTTCGCACCCGGAATTGACTAGGCAATATTAATTCCATGGCTAAATCTAACTTTCATCTTTTAGGTCTGCAGCTAAGAAGAAATCACCCTCGGTGATTTAAACAGCCAGCACAGCAATGTTTCATCAGAGAAAACAAAAGGATACATGAGTTTCCGGCCATTTAAGCAGCTCTAATTAATCCTGCAATTGTTTTCTAAGCACATGCTTTAAATAACTAAAGGGAAAAATGATGGAACGATATGCATACAAGCTAAATACTCTAACTTAAATAATGTATGCTTACTTTCAATTTCAATTAAAATTTAATTTAATTTAAAGGAAAAATCAGTAACTATGGTTATTTAGATACAAAATTTAATTTAAATGTGACATTTAAAAAAAAAAAATATAGAGATTTATAAAATTAATTTGAAATAAAGAAATGTTGATTTGAAAAATTTCAACTTCATGCCAACCATAAACTATTGTTTCAGAAAATTGAGAAAATACACGTTTGTTCCCACTCACGTGAGGAAACGTTTTTCATGCATTATAGTAATAGAGTTTACAGTTCAATACTTCAGGAGAGAGGGGAAAACGTGGTGATGACTGAGGGCAAAAGAGTCCAGAAAGGCAATCGTTTCTTAAAGGAAACAAATATTCCGTTGAATGGCAAGCATGGGTGGCTACCCGCCTTTACCGTTGTTTTTTACCAGGGGTTAATATGTGAATGTGTGAGGGTGGGCGACGGCTACTGGGAGCAATACTTACAAAGATGTTTCTCAGAACATAATAAAGGGTATGCGAGGAAAATGGGATAGGGGAAGAGAGGAAAGTAGCATTGGAGGTCTAAGACGGAGCGAGGTTTGTCTATTGTCCTCCGAGCACGGCCGCTGGTGGGCCCATGGTCGCCCCCGCTGTTAAGCATGTTGTCGCTAATCCTGGATTCTAAAGCGGCGGTCACTTCAGTGGGAAGCAAATGGCGAATGACAAGGGTAAAGAGAATCAAGGGGTCGGTATGCAGTTAAAATTGGCGAAAAGAGGATAGCAAAGGAAGCGCGCTGATGAGATCTGGAGAACCGACTACTGAAAGTTCGGCGCGAGAGCCGGACGCCGCCGCGGCGGGAGGCCAGCGTTACGCCTTCACTCAATTTTTTTTTCTTTCTTAAATGAAATATTACCCCTACCAAATTTTTTAAGCTTGTAGAGAAGGGTTGTATCTACAACATATAAAAAAATGAGGAAAATCGAAGGCATAGCTACATCGTCAAAAATCGATTTGAAAAATTGAATTTGTTATAAACTTTATTTAATTGTTTAAATTTTATAAAAGAATCTAATAATTATCTTTTTCAATTCAAGACCTTCAAAATGAGTCATTGCATGTATTTTTATCTTCCTTATTTCCGGAGATATGCCGTCAAACGCGAAGACGCTTTTGTAAAATTCTAGTTTTACAACATTGTAATATCTCGTAAACCGTTGCATGTATTACAAAATGGCTTTGGGGTTTTTGTTTTGTAATCAAATGAAGACGATCTGCCAAATTTGGTCGAAATCGATTACCCCAAGGGTCAATTTTGCCAAATATCTGGTCGAACTTGGGTGGAATGACCCATATATATATATATATATATATATATATATATATAGCCTCCTGCCACGAAATTTAGGATCGGATACTTTTTCAAGAAGGAGGTTGCAAAAAGTTTCAACAGGATGATTGGGAGGATACGATTTGGGTTCAGCATTGGAAGGGGGTCGGAATGGCTGTAAGGCTGGGTGAAGTTTATTCGTTGAAGGAATGTGTGAGTCCCAAAACACTCGCCATTTCAGATTCCTGCAAAATGTAACAACATCGGACATTAAATTGATGTGGTTAACTTTGGGAGTCGGAGAAAATGATAGCCCTTTCCCGAGTAGGGACAACTCACCAGGGCTCAAAGTGTGGGAGGACAAGTTAACAATATCACTTGAAGAATGTGGGGTGGCACATTGTTCAGAAGGAGTTTGAGATTTGGGTGTCTGATTTTTATGGGGAGGTTTCGGTAGGGTTGGAATTATGTTAGTTAGGAGGCCTAGGAAGGTTAAAAAGAGTGGCTAGATCAGGTTTATCGCTATACAGAGGAGGTGGTGTAGGTCTTGGAGGGGAAATATTTAGTGGCAGGGGTAGTCCTTTGTTAAAATGTGAGCGATACAGGGAGGATAATTTGGACAGATGCTTCTGTCTACGCCAGTGCATTCGGCGAAGGGAAGCGCTAGTGATGGCAATTACTTTGTCAATGCATGTGGGAGCGAAAGTTGAGATGACGCGGGAGAGGGAGGAAACTTGCTGGAAATGAGTATTTTTAGCAGTAATATACTGGGAAAGAAGAAGGTATGATAAATCTAGTGAATATTTGTGCTGTAGTTTGAAGAACGGTGGTCGAAACTGTGGGGGAATGCCATCAAGGGGGAGATGAACGGTGAGGCCATTGGGTGATATGCCAAATCTTAAGCAAAAAGTTAAAAATTCGACGTGACAGGTGAACATAGCAAGTTTTTCAGAATGAAATTTGATACTCTTGAGCCAGGATTGAACATAAAAAGGAGTTGCCTTGATGTAGGGGAATAGGAGATATGGAAATAAGTGAAGAAGATGGAAAATGGAAAAACAATGAAAGGAAAATAGGGTGGAAAAAGGAGTAAACGGCGCACTAACCGTTGCGCGAACACGAAGAAGATGAAGCTCGGCAGATGACCGTAGACAGCAAAATGGTGAAAAATCCCATTGGACGTACAATAAAAAATTCACAGAGCAGACAGATGAGGCGACACAAAAAGAAGAAACACAAAAGTAAACATAATTGTTAAATTTTCGGAGGCATGGACCTCCTTCCTCAGAAGATTAGAATGGAAGTTGGGATTGATAGGAATTAAGGGGAGGGGTAGGGAGGGGAACAATTAGGGCTACATTGGAATGTGGAAAGGATGCGCCCACCCCACATGGACACGTACGATCCGCGAAGAGCGGACCACACGCGCACACGCGAAATGGGCCCTTAATAGGTTTAGGCTGTTGAGACCGGGTGGGCGTTTACAATGTAACAAATGGATGTGTGCGAGCTCAAGAGTACGGAGATTGATTTCAGGTGAATTAGGTGGAATTGAGGCAATTATCGTAATGCGGAAACAACTTTCAAACTTACTATTATGGGTGGAAGCATGAATGGGAACCGGGAGATTCAAATTGAGGTTATTAGTAGTGCAACGGTGATTATTAATTCGAATGGCTAGGGGATTGGTAGAAAGACCAACGTAAAAAGCGGAACAATGAGTACAGGTGAGTTTGTAAATTGTGTTATTCGAGGTGCAAGTGGTATGGGAGCGAATAGGAGGGTAGGTGAAAGGTGTGTTGGGGCTGGAGAATTGGGAATCATTAGTGAGGAGTGGACGAGATTTACATCGAGGGCGATTACAAGGGTAAGTGGCAGGGGGTAACGGAGTAGGAGGTTCAAGTGTGCGTGTCCGATTGAAAAGCATCTTTAGGGTGGGTGGTCTACGATATGTTATGGAGGGGGGTTTCGAAAATAG
Organism: Platycnemis pennipes; assembly: GCA_933228895.1. NCBI lineage: Eukaryota > Metazoa > Arthropoda > Insecta > Odonata > Platycnemididae > Platycnemis > Platycnemis pennipes. Next base: position 575,055 of record OW121851.1, read on the forward strand.
GCTTTTGGTAATTTTGCTATTACCAAGAATGGGGTAGAGTTCAGAGATAAATGGCTTTAATCGGTGGATGCCGGGGAAATATGTGGTAGTGAGGTTAAAGGTGCTTGAATTGTCTTTTGGGCGGGGTGTGAAGTCAACAGTGGCTGGTAAAATCCTTTTGTCAAGGAGGTGCGAAGGATAATCGCGGTGGAGAAGGGCGGTGCTTAGCTGAGACAGGAAATGAGAACGTGTGTCAGAAGAGTTACAAATTCGGTGGCCACGAATGGAGAGAGAGTACAGTATAGGTGTTTTAATATGAGGAGGGTGACAACTATTAAAATGTAGGTATTGTTGTGTGTTTGTAGGTTAATTGTGCACAGATGTGGTGATTTTCCCGTCGGATAAATTAATATTGACATCTAAAAAGGTTATGGAGGAATCTGAAATGAAGAGAGTGAAGGAAACAGAAAAAGAGGAGTTGAGGGCGAGAAGGAAGGAGTTAAGAGAATCATGACCATGAATCATTCTGAGGAAGGAGGTCCATGCCTCCGAAAATTTAACAAGTATGTTTACTTTTGTGTTTTTTCTTTTTGTGTCGCCTCATCTGTCTGCTCTGTGAATTTTTTATTGTACAGGCACTTCCAAAAAAAAGTTAACACTTCAGAGCCGAAAATTTTCCAAGTCCCGAGTTGACGGTGATTTGACAACGCTGCGTCACGGCTTCCCTCTGGCGGAGCCTCGCGAAATTCTAACCGAAAACAAACCCCCTTCCCTCCTCCCCCGTCCTCGCCTTTCCCTGTTTAGCAGAAGGGATTACTGCACGGTCGGTCTTATTATGCCCTAAAGCAGGGGGCTATTGTGGGCACTCCATGGTCGTTCATTCCGACTCACTCCCGACGAAGTCCTGAACACATCTCTACGCTCGCCAAAAAAGCTACGTCGCGAAAAAAACTGGACAAATTTTGAAAATGGCTTTCTTTGAGATATAGACTTGAAACGTCGCATAAATACTCAGGAAAGATTGCTAATTAAGGAGTAATGCATCATTTGACATGATTCGTATCTGTTAGTCAGATACAGGGGCTCAAACATAACCAAATTTCCAAATAAACACCTGCATCATTTGCCTATTAACACAATGCTTTGCCTTTAAATTGCTGAGCTACAAATACTTTTTTAATCGTTTCATTGCTATTCCATTACTTATAAAAGCTAGAATATATCTAGTTCACATGGGCCCTAGAAAGACTTCACTCTTTTCAAGGGCTTGAATAAGAAGTATGTTCCCGGAGCGGACGCAAAGAAAAATAACTCGATTCCGCGTAATCTATCCCGTCGCACGGCTCAAGATTCTCGCGATTTCATCAAATAAGAGTGATGGAGGTTACTGACAATGGGTACAGCTCAAAAACAACGAATTAAAAGCCTTAGGGACCATGTCACTTCAGCAATGTAAGCGAGTCACGTCAATTCCCGCCCCCGACGCGTGGAGCCAAACCCCAAACGCGCGGTCGGAAAATCATATGTATTTTTCGATGTCGCAAACTTACTTTTAATTTCTCTTCACTTTCGTGAAAATGAGTTTTCAAAGACTGCTCAGATATAAGTTACTTGACAAGTGTCTCCCTAAAACGTTAGATATACTCTGCTTGATGTAAAAGTTTTGTCTGAGAACAGTGTCCGCCATTAAGTAATGGAATAGCAAATAAACGATTCAAATATATTTGTAGCTCAGGCAATTAAAAGCAAAGCATTGTGCTAATAATAGATCATGCTATTTTTATTTGATCAAATTCCTCCCACAACGTCATCATCAACTTGCAAGATATTAGGATAAATATTATTACAGGATTTTTTTAAACTTCGTGATGTTTGATCCCCATTGTGTCTCACTAACGGATGAGAACCATGACAAATGATGCATTATTCCTTAAGTAGCAAACTTTTCTAAGAATATGTGTGAAGTTTCAAGTGTATATCTAAAAAAAAGTTATTTTAGGTTTTTGTCCAGCTTTTTTCGATTTCCGACTAATGTGGGTCGGTCCTGTGTCCCGAGATTGTCATTTTCTTCGACGCGAGCTGCACGACGTCTGAAGTCCCGAACATATATCTATGCTCGCCACCATCGTCGTAGAAAAAACCATTTAGCATTTATGTTTTAGGAGTCCTAATTTGAATAATAATAATAATAATGCCCATGAGATTATTATTTGTATTATGTCAATACAAATCTGTTACTGACCACGCAGCCGTTTCCCTAAAATCTGGTCTAATTTAACCCTTTGGAAGAAGGTGTTTAAAGAATTGGTTTTTTCTACACTGCTGGTGACTCTAATTCCTTTATCGTTTTTAAGTGTGTGCACTGTGGACCTATTTGCCCGAATCTCTCTCACATATGACCAAAACGCTTTAGGATTGCTATCTAAATATTCTCCTAACATCTTGCTCTTGAAATGTTATAACGCTTGTCGACATGATTTCCTTGCTAATGCTTTCGATTTTTTTTATAGTTTTGAACTAACTCATTTGTTTCCTCTACCGATAGACCCCGTCCTGCATTTTTCATCCTAGCGTGGCATACCCTTTGTCGCTTTAGTGATTTCCTAACCTCCGCATTATACCACCTTGGCTCTGTATTATCACTAATGAATTTCCTTGGTATGTATTCATTAACTGCTTTAAGGGTGTCCTCAAGAAATTCTCTCCCCGAATCCTCTGTATCGAATCCTTTGCTTTGTTCGCTAAATATATTAAACGATTCCCTTAATTCCTTTTTCATACCGTCGTAATGAGCCTTGCCAAATAAGTATATCCTCTTCCTTGGTTGATAATGTCTTTCAACGCCTACAATAAATTTCACATTAACTATTTTATGATCACTAAAGGTTTCAGGTCCTAATACAGCTAATTGCGCGCGCATGAGACCACAACTAAATAATTATTCGTATGAGATTTTACTGATTGCAAGAGCTCCGTAAGCATGTGAAGACATTTCCGTTGGTCAAACTGTAACTAATGTTACGCTCTAATTGGTTATTCAATGCCTTTTTCCGTTCTTCAAAAGGATGAGGACTGTGACAACATACGAATATTCCCGAATACCCATTGTTTATAGGACACCTGCAGGTGGTCGCAAAATACCCCCGACTCCCGCCTCACCCTTATTCCCGACCGCGGCGTTGAGCTGCGTGTCCTCCTAACCCTGCTGAAGGATCGCCACCCACTATTCTCCTCCTACCGAAAGGGAGGGGCGGCGAGGAAGCATGGCTAGCTGGGAATTCCCTCTCAGAAAGGGTTTGCACACGTTACGCGCGGGCACCCGGCCGCCATACGGTGATCTCCTCTCGAGGGGCCAATTGCTCGGATTGCGAAGTGGGTGGACGGCAATTAGTAAATGTCCTTAAGGACCTATATCGCAACTGAGAATAGTAATTGCATATTGATAAGCTGTTCCTATATTTCCTTCTGATGGAAAGGTGATCCATTATTCGACCATATTACATGCTAAACAATACCGCCAAAAGCTTTGGATATATTTCTTTAATGGACGGAATTAATTCATTTTTGTGAATGAATTGTTACTTCCTTGGCATCACATATGAAATTAATAAGAGACTATCAAACCTAAATCATGAAACCATGTTGATAAACGTGTTCACTTTTGGGCATGTAAATGTTTTTGAAATATTCGCCCGGTAATGTGAGTAGAAACAAACCTAAAAGCGCTCAGGTGGAGGAGTGGATGGGCAGACGTCTGCGATGTTTTACCTGCTTCCGGATCACCCCTTATGAATAGGCACTGGGCTGCAAGGGCATAAACTCGGAGGAGGTAGACCCAAGGCATACCGCATGGAAGGGGTCGTGGGTGCAATAAAACGTATAGAGTAAGGTTTTTGGGCAGTGGAAAATTATTCCTCACGGAGACCGGTCCTCCCCATCCCCATTGTCTCAGTACAGGGACTGAACAGGGTGGTCAGAGGGAACATGCCGCTCCCCCCATTTGGCATTCAGATCTCCTCTGAGGAAAGGGGACAAGGTGGCTGGGAAAACGAAGACCAAGGCTCTGAAATCGTCGGAGCATCTCTTACCGCGTGAATAAAAAGAAGGGGGCAAAAGGAATTCAAAAGAGAAACCAGTGTATTTCTAGAATGTTACATGGGCCCTAGAAAGACTACACTCTTTTCAAGGGCGTGAATAAGAAGTATGTTCCCGAAGCGCACGCGAAGAAAAATAAAGTAATTCCGCGTAATCTTATTCCGTCGCACGATTCAATATTCTCACGATTTCATCAGCATAGATCAGTGAAGGTTAGTGACAATGAGTGCAGCTGAAAAACGACGAAATGGAAGCCTTGGGTCCATGTCACTTGAGTAAAGTAAGCGAGTCACATCACTTCCAGCCCAAGCCGCGCGGAGCCATGCCCCGGACGCGCTATCGGAAAATCATATGTATTTTTCGGTGTCATAGATTTATTTTTATTTTCTCTTCAATTTCGTGTTTATGAGTCTTCAACGAGTGCTCTGATATAAGTCACTTGACAGGTCTCTCGATAAAACGCTAGATATTCTCTATATTATGTAAACATTTTATCTGAGAACAGCGTCTGACATTTTTTAACGGAATTGCGCTAAAATGCTTCAAAAATATTTGAAGCTTTGGTAATTTAAAGGCAAATACTTGTGTTAATAGATCATGCTATTATTTATTCAATCAAATTCCTCACATAACGTCACGATCAACTTAACTTGGAAGACATTCGGAGAAAAATTAGTTCAGGTGTTTATTTGGAAATTTGGTCATGTTTGAGCTCCTGTATCTGGCTAATAGATGAAAAGCATGTCAAATGATGTATTATTCCTTAATTAGCAGTCTTTTTTTGTGTGAAGTATTAAGTCATATTTCAAAGAAAGCTATTTTTGAATTTTGTCCAGCTTTTTCCGATTTCCGACCACTATGCGACGGTAGAAATATGTTCAGGACTTCAAATGTCGTTCAGCGCGAGTCGGAAAAAACGACCATGGAGTGCCCACCATAGCCCCCTTCTTAAGGCATAATAAGACCGACCGTGCAGTAATCCCTTCTGCTAAACAGGGAAGGGGGTTTGTTTTCGGTCAGAGCTTCTCGAGGCTCCGCCAGAGGGAAGCCGTGACGCAGCGTTGTCAAATCACCGTCAACTCGGGACTTGGAAAATTTTCGGCTCTGAAGTGTTAACTTTTTTTTGGAAGTGCCTGTACGTCCAATGGGATTTTTCACCATTTTGCTGAATATCTATATATATAAAAATGAATGTATGTGTGTGTGTGTGTGTGTGTGTGTGTGTATGTCCTTTATGCATTACTACACCATTCATCGGATCGCCATGAAACTTCGGGAAGTTGTTGAGTACACTCCCGAAAAGAGGACTACGAAATCGATATTTCAATATCGATACTTTATCGATATAATATCGCTGAAGTATCGATAAATTGTTACATTATTGATACAAAATTGAGGTTTAATTATTTAGTTTTTCAAAAGGAATGTATCGTTGCAATATCGATACTGTATCAAATGTATATAATGTGTTTGTCCTTTATGCATTACTACACCATTCATCGGATCGCCATGAAACTTTGGAAAGTTATTGAGTTCACTCCGCGAAGGTTTCTACAAAATCGATAATTCAATGTCGATACTGTATCGATATAATATCGATAAAATATGGATACATCGATACATTGTTGATACAAAATTGAGGTGAAATTATTTAGGTGCTTTTTATCAAAGTTTTATAAAGTATCATTACAATATCGATACTGTATCGATACAATATTGATAACTTCATGCTTTACCACAACATTCATCCAATGTCCATGAAGATTTGGTTAGTTGTTTTGTTCACTCCATGAAGGTTTGTACAATATCGAGAATACAATATCGACACTGGAGACGGGATGTGCATCCCATTAAACTTGCAATTCATTGAAACACTCACGTGCAACATATTCAAATCATCCGGCATGGGACAAATATTTCAGAAATGCCAACTTATTGCTTGGGATGAATGCACAATGGTGCACAAAGCATCGCTCGAGGCTCTGGATCGATCATTGCAAGATTTCCGTTGAATCCTGAGACCATTTGAGAACGCATTAATATTGCTTGCACGACATTTCAGGTAAACATTATCTGTAATTCCTCGATTGACACTAGCGGATGAAATAAATGCTTGCCTGAAATATTCTACTTTGTGACGACACGTAAAGGCGTTAAAATTATATACAAATATGCGTGTCCAGCTGCAAAACAATCGAACAGCTGAGATATATTGTATACCCATAAGAATTGTGAAATTAAACATACGAAAAACGTGCGCTTTCCATTTAACCAGATTGAGCCACAGCAACACGTGGCCGGGTCAGCTTGTATATATATATATATATACAAGTCTTGGGAGAAGCCACAATCGTGGAAAATAAACAATATCACAGGTGTGAAAATAAAACATAGAGACACAGAAAAAGAACACTCACACGTATAGTTGAATATTTCGGTGGTCACAGACACCTTCCTCAACAAGAAGAGGAATACAAGTGAGGAGACGGACGGTTGGAAGGAGAGAGGGAAAAGGATGGCTTGGGGGAGAGGGTGCTCGTGAGGGTAGGGGAGAGGATGGGGGAGAGGGTGGGGGGAAGGGTGGGGGAGGGTTAATGCATCGCATTGATTCCAGGATATTTACATGCATCTAAAAGATAGATGCATGTTAGCTCAATAGTGTGCAATTTAACGGGTGGATCTGTAGGAGGGAGAGAGGAAAGAATTGAAACTTTGAAACACGAATTGAACGAAGAATCATGTTCAGAGACATGTTTGGGGACAGGGAGAGAGACGTGCGGAGAGGAGGGATTGCAAGAAGCGCTGTGATTATTCATGCGAATATTAAGGGGTGTGGTGCATTGGCCAATATAGAAAGCGGGGCAGAGACTACATTGAAGGTGGTAAATAACATTACTGGAAATACAGGAGGAAGATGGAAAGTGAGGGAGAGAGTTAAGAAGATGAGAGAGAGATGTGGGTGGTGCGGTGAAAATAGGGCATGTCTTGCATCTCGCGCGATTGCATGGAGTCGGGGTGGCTTTAATGCTGTGGGAGTCTTTGAGAAGAGGATTAGTACTATTGAAAATACTACTAAGGTTGGCTGGGCGTCTGTAGGTAACTGAAGGGCAGACAGGGAATATTTTGGAGGTGGAGCTGCTGTTGGAAAGGATGGGGAAGAGTTCCTTAAGTATAAGTTTGAGGGAATGTGAGCCAGGGAAGTAGGTAGTGCAGATGGAGGGGATGTTGTGGCGATTCGGAAGAGGAGGTTTAGGTTGATACGGAGTTTTAAGGATTTTTTTGTTTAGAAGGGATTCTGGGTAGCCACGGCAGAGAAGAGACTTATGAAGGGTCGAAAGGAATTCATGTAGGGAGTCCGGGTTATTACAAATGCGGTGGCCGCGGATGGAGAGAGAGAAGGGAATAGAGCGTTTAGTGTGGGAGGGATGGCAGCTGCTATAGTGTAGATATTGAAGTTTATTAGTTGGCTTTATGTGGACTGCGGTTTTAAATTTATTGTCTGAGAGGGAAATGTTGACATCGAGGAAAGAGATGTTAGTGGTAGAGGTGGTTGAAGTGAAAGAAAGAGACGAAGAGTCATCAAGTGAAGAAATGAAAGTGTTGAGGGAATCAATGTCATGCGGCCAGAGGAGGAAAATGTCATCAATGTATCTCACCCATAGTAGGGGTTTAAGTGGGTAGTGGGGAAGAAAGTTCTTTTCAAGGAAGCCGAGATAAAGATTGGCGTACGAGGGGCTGAACCTACTCCCCATGACACAACCTTTGGTTTGAAGATAGTGTTGATTGTTGAACGAGAAGGCGTTGTGGGTGAGAATGAAGTAGGATAGGTCGAGTAGGAATTCAGTGCTAGGGACGTGGGGCGTAGGACGTTGTGATAGGTAGTGGCGGAGAGCGGAAAGGCCTTCATGATGTGGGATGGAGGTGTAGAGAGAGGTAACATCTTTGGTAGCCATGATAATGGGTTGGTTGGGGGGAAGGGTGATGGAGTTCAATATGGAGAGAAAATGATAGGTGTCACGGACGTATGAGGGTAGGGACTGGACATGAGGTTGGAGATAGTAGTCCACGAAGGCAGAAATGCGTTCCGTGGGCGAGTTGCACGAGGAAACAATTGGGCGGCCAGGATTGTTCTCCTTGTGAATTTTAGGAAGGAGGTAAAAGTGAGGGGTGCGAGGATGTGGGGGAGAGAGAAGAGAAATTTCTTCATTAGTCAGGCCTTCTGTAGGGCCTCTGTCTTTGAGGAAGGAGGTGATGTCAAGGTGGAAGTTCGGGTTAGGGTCTTCTGAGAGCATGGTGTAAGAGGAGGAGTCAGACAGTTGTCTTGAGGCTTCTTTTAGGTAGTCTGATTTATTAAGGATTACAACAGTGGAGCCCTTATCTGCTGTGGTGATAACAATGTTAGGGTTATTGCGGAGGGATTTGATGGCAGAAAATTCTGCTGGGGAAAGGTTCTTGTTAGGTTGGAGAGATTGTAAGAAGGAGTCGCTGGAGACTTTGGAGAGGAGACGGGTGATGAAAATTTCAACGGGATGATTGGCGGGATAGTTTGTCGGCTCGCGGGAAGAAGGTGGTCGAAATTTTAAAAGAGAGTCGTGAACGGTGGAGGGACGTTGCTGCTGTGTTGCCGGTTGGGAATCCCAGAAGACCTTCCACCTTAGGTGGCGGCAGAAGTTCAATGTGTCGGTGAGCAATGTGGCATGGTTGATTCTGGGTGTCGGAGAAAAGGATAAGCCTTTGTTTAAAACGGAGAGTTCTGTGGGGCTTAGGGCGGTCGAGGACAAGTTGACCACCTGGTCCGCCGGCGAGGCGACAGAGTCGTCAATGGGAGGGGGGAGGGGGCGGAAGAGGGCTCGCGGTCTTGAGGAATGCGCTTCGGAAAAACCCGAGATCCAGGCGGGGGTGGGGGAGGAAGGTTTAAAAGGACAGAGAGATCGGGGGTGGACTGGTAGAGGGGGGATGGGAGCTTGGGAGGGGGGGAAAGATTAAGCGGCAGGGAGAGTCCCTGGTGAAAGTAGGAGAGACAAAGATTGGAAAACTTAGTTAAAAACTTCGTGCGTCGTCGTGTGAGACAACGTAGAGCTGACTGGAGAATGTTATTCACAGTAGGAAGGAGGTGTGGAGCGCTTAAGGATATGATGTTTATGAGGGAGAGCGTGGAATTGTAGTAATTGTTGGTAAGCACGGAATATTGATTGCATACATATTGACAGAGGAAAAATGACTGTTGAAATGATAGTAAATGGAGGTGTGGGTGTAGTGTTGAAGGAAGGCCCGTTAGGGGAAATTTAATGCGCAGGCCATTAGGTATTATGCCTAAGGAGATGCAAGCAGAGAGAAATTCTGTATGACCCGTGTATTGAGCCAGCTTAAAGGAGGAATTGCGTAAATGTTTGAGCCAGAGGGTGGTTGGATCAATGTGACACATGATGAGGGAGGAAGTTCAGGAGTAAGGAAGAAGAATGAGAGGATAAAGATCAAAGAGTGGTGAAAGGAGGGATAGAACACTGAAAAAGGTGACTGTGACTTACAGCGCTGGAACCGATGAAACAGCCGTTGGACAGAAGAACACTCAGTAGGTATGCGTAATGCATAAATATACAAGTCTTGGGAGAAGCCACAATCGTGGAAAATTTTTTTCTATAGCACACGAAAAACATAGAAACACAAAAATATAAAAAACGGGACACTCACATTTAAAACAGTTGGAAGCTTTTGACTGCCTCTGCAGTCTTCGTCAGCCGGAGAGGAAACGAAGTGTGCAGTGGGGGTGTGAAGGCAGTTGGAGGGGGGGAGGGGAGGGAGAGGGTGTGAAGGCAATTGAAGACGAGGAAGAGGGGTGAGGGATGAGATTGGGGGTGATTAATGCTGTACATTCAAGCCGGGCTTCTCGAATGCACGGAGAGCCCTTTCTCACAGTCCTGACCTCTATTTTGCTAGCATGGTTCGGTAGGGATCCAAGTATTTAGAGGGAAAAGCAGTTATCAAAAGAGAGACCGTCGGAATGAGTGTGTATAGGGATAGGAAATGATGAAAATATGGCGGATTTTGTGGAAGATCGATGATTATTCATATTCAACCATTCATTCATGACACACAAACTGAAAACCATTCTTAAGGACCTCTTTCCCATTCTGAAAAACAGCGACGTCACTTCTTCTCTACTGCCTCGTTGCCCCTCCATTTCCTACAGACGGCCACCGAACTTAAAAAATATTCTCAAGTCCACGAACCCTCTCTATCGCACTTCTGATTCTCCTCCCCCACGGCCCTCTCCATGCAATCGTCCCAGATGTAAAACGTGTCCTTTAATGCGGTCCGCACCTACATCTCCACACCCCCTCATCACTTCTTTCCCCTCCTCCCAAGCTACTTGCCAGTCCAAAAATATTGTGTACCTTCTGACCTGTAATTCTTGTCCCGCATTTTACGTTGGCGAATGCACTACACCCTTGGCAATCCGTATGAATAATCATCGATCTTCCACAAAATCCGCCATATTTTCATCATTTCCTATCCCTATACACACTCATTCCCACGGTCTCTCTTTTGATAACTGCTTTTCCCTCTCAATACTTGAATCCCTACCGAACCATGCTAGCAAAATAGAGGTCAGAACTCGTGAGAATGCTTTTATTTGGGCTCTCCGTGCATTCGAGAAGCCCAGCTTGAATGTACAGCATTAATCACCCCCAACCTCATCCCTCACCCCTCTTCCTCCCCTTCAATTGCCTTCACACCCTCTCCCTCCCCTCCCCCCTCCAACTGCCTTCACACCCCCGCTGAACACTTCAGTTCCTCTCCAGCTGACGAAGACTGAAGAGGCAGTCGAAAGCTTCCAACTGTTTTAAACGTGAGTGTCCCGTTTTTTATATTTTTGTGTTTCTATGTTTTTCCTGTGCTATCATCGTATGTGTTTCATCGGCTCTTCTGAGTGCTACTTCCGTGATATATATATACAAAATAAAACAGACAGACGACGAAAACTCTTAGCAATATTCTTAGATCCACCCGACCCACTCTTCTACATGCTCCCCTTCCTCCCAATTTCTCTTCACCTTGCAAACGCCCGAGATGCAAATGTTGCTTTCTACTCCGCTCAGCCTCCTCATCAGTCCTTAACAAATCCTCCTCTACACCCTCCTTCACCTCCACCAATGTAGTTTACCGCCTCTCCTGCAATTTCTGCTCCTCCTTCTACATTGGAGAGTGCACTACACCACTTGCTATCAGGATGAACAACCACCGGCATTCCACCAAAATTCCTCCCTTCCACGAACCTATCCCGAAACATACTGCCCACCATAATCAAACTTTTGACAACTGTTTTTCCCTCGCCATAGTGGAAGTACTTTCCGAAAATGCCACTAGCATTGAGGTGAGGTCTCGTGAATTGGCGCGTATCTGGCTCGAAAGATCATATCAAAAGCCAGGCTTGAACATCTCCCACAAGAGGCCACCACTTCCTTACCTCCTCCACTGTCTCCCGCCCCACTCCTGTACCTATTCTTACCACCCCCCCCCACTCTTTCACTCACGAAGAGGACTCAGCCAGCAGTCAACGGCAGTCAACCCTCTTCCGTTGAGAAAGGCGGCATGACCGCGGAAACGTGCAAACTTTTGTGAGTGTCTCATTCATTCCTCGAAAAGGGGAACTATGAGATGGCACGACTCCTCGCCCAGAAGGCGATGCGCTCAATCATCGATCGATCCAAATTCCATCAGGGATCTTATTCTTTTATATGGTATCACCATTTCGTCATTTCATCATCCCGCCATTTCACCACCAAACGCCCTGGACCGTGATCGCCGAGGTCGAATTGAATTCCGCAGAAACCGAAAAGGCAAATTCCCCCACAGCGTTTGATCGGAAAGAGAATGAAGGGCAGGCTCGCGCATAGCAGCAGACGGTGACCGAGCGACTCGTCGTACAACCCAAAAATCGTTCACCGCTTAAATGCAAATCGAAAGCAGACATCGGCGGAAGGGAGGGGGGATGCAAAAAAAGGGATTTGGATGCGGTGGACTGGGTCGAGAAAAAGACAGGAATGGAATTCCATCTCGGAAGCTTTCGTTCGCGGGAAGGAAGGCTCGGGGATTGGCGCCAGCTCCCTGCAAAGGACGTCACAGGTCGCGGCAGTCCGCAAGTGGCCTGCACATCCGTGTCGGAGGGAAGGATATAACTTCATTACCCATCCTTCAGACTCAAACAGAGGTGCCGCTTATTAGTTTGCAAATGGTCCAACTGCGATCGGTGGAAAAAGAAATGGCGCGGTGCGCAAAATGGAGAAAAAACCACAATTCCATCTTTTTGCTCAGATTCAAGACTGATTCAACATGAGTAAAGGGTGTTGGTTGGTTATTCAGGGAAGGAGTCGATGGACAGCTGAGGCCATTTGCGCCACTTATAGGGTAGGTGGGTAATTGGGTACCTAATGGTAGGAGTTATTTAGGGGACGGAGGAAGGGTGGAGAGAAACCCGGCGTCGGCATTAGCCTACTCTTAACGAAAGGCGCCAAGGGGACCCCGGCTTAACGTCCCATCCGACGGATGGAGTACTGAACCTGAAATATACCACTGTAAATATTTCATCTCTGTTAATTCATATGCTATGAATTAATTATTCTGGCAACTTTAGCTAAAATTTCTTTTTGCCCAAATTTAATTAAAGTAAGAAGTGGTTTCCGAAAAAAAATATAAAAATCGTCCAGAAGTACGAAAAAAACTGTAATTGTATTAAAATGAACAAAAAATTAAAGTCACTCCAAAATTTATAAAACTATGAAAACAAATACATAATGACGTAAGGGTGAAAAATAATGAAAATGTATAGCTTATTGATACCACTAGTTCACCTCTTAATGATTTAACTGTTAATCATGATACGACGGAGGTTCTGTAATTAGTTTTAGCTGTAATATCAATTAAAATCTTTCATGGACTAGTGTTAAGTTTCCTTCTCCCCAAACGCACCCTTCACCTTGGTCGATGCCGACAATGAATTTCCAAAGAAGGGGAGGCTTCCCTTCGAAGGCAACGCATTAAGATCACCGCCAGTCGTGCACCGCGTCACTCACTCCATCGACCCGTGGCAACCTCTGCCGGAGTTCTCCATGCACTACAGCCTGCATTGCGTTTAGGTGGGTGGACATTATTCAACCAAACATGTTAACAGCAACTGGTGAACTTGCTAATTCTTTTCACTAATGGAAAATATTAGGTAAAATATAGAAATAAATTATTGAATTCTCCGAAATAATTGCAGTGTAAACAAAAAGGGATGTTCCAACGAACGAATATTCTACGACGATGGCATTTTCCATTTCCGAAGCTGGGTTTACTTAGTAACATATTTTCGTGACAGTTTGAAGGCTTTTTTCCTCCAGGAAAATTAAGGCAAGATAGGACATTATGCTTAGGGGTTGGGAAAATATTTCATTCGGTTAGGAAAGGTTTATATCTTAGAGTACAAACGGGTTAATTTGTTAAGGCAAGGAGTTTTTACCACAGAAGGGTTATTTTGTTTAGGTAAGGAATTGTTTCCACAGAAAGGTTGTTTTGCTACGCTCTATGCAACTTCACCCGAGGAGCTCGTCTTCACATCAGACGAATGAGACGCATGCACACGTGACAACATCTGTCGACGGCAACGTGACTCACTGACACAAGGTGCTCTCGAGAACCAGTGGTGCGCGACACGCAAGCACCAAGAGAAGGGCGCAGCACATGTGCACGGAAGCCGTGGGTGGCTGCTGCGACATTTGCAAGTGCGGTTTTATGGTCGGTCCATTAATGGCGCCCGCCCCACCAACGCCTCCAATTATTGATTCAGGCACGTGCATGCGCGCGCCGGCGACACCCCAATCCCCCCCCCCCCCCCCCCTGCAGGGAACGCAGCCTGCACCTCGCCTTGCCGCCCAGCCACGAGATTACGAAGCACCAGCAGAGCCTCACGGGTTGAGCATTTTGTGCAGTGCAGTGCATGTTGGCTGACAATTCAACCCCTGCCACACACTTTTACGGTGGCTTGCAGGGTATTATGTAGATGAATACTACCTGGGCAGATTTCATGCGCCGAGGCGACGAAAAGAGGCAAGTGGTGGAGAATTGCTTCCTTGAACCGCTCAAATATTAAGAAAGAGAAGATGAATGAGTTTCCATTGGCAGCGAGTGTGCGACGGTCCGATGAGAAGAAAACGCTGAAGGACTCCGTTGTGGCGTTAAGGCCCGAGTGCGTGTAGGGCCCCGGTGGGCCTCCAAATTCAAATACGGCCGAATAGGGGTCTCGGGGTCGGATTGCTACGCTAGGCATCGGTTGCTCAGCATTCTTGCACCTCACGATTGGAACGGCCAGACCGAATTCAAGTGTTAACGGGTCGACACTGCTTACTGGTGCCTTCGCGAAAGCCATATGCACTGTTTTCTGATACAAAAGAAATTCCCTTCAATAGAGAGCAATGCTCACACAGGCTGTCAGACACACACTGGCGGGGCTTCCAGGCGTTTAGCATTGAAACGATGTGAGCTAATCGCTCCAGAAAAATGCTCTCCGTTTGTTTATACCGTGAATACACTTTGGATTGAAAACTAAATTTTTCCGGCTATTTTTGTGTATTATAGCAACTATAAAGCAGTATATTGTTGGTAAAAGTGGAAAAATTCTCTCAGCAGCCATATTCCCATTTGCGTACAAATACCGAGATGAATTTTCATTTCTAGCGGCGTTTATAATTCCTCTCCATCACTCTTACGGGCGGCTCCAAATTTATCAAAATCTTGTATTCATTCCTCACTTTTACTCTCCGGTGTAGCCATGGCGCTCCATCACAATTTGTCAACTGGTTAAACTGACGACAAGATACTCAACCAAGAACAGCATTAGAATAAATAATAAATATTCTAGGCATAAGAATAACAAAACAATTGAAAACGAGAAATGAACTAGCCATGATGGTACAAGAATCGTGAAGAGTAATCGAATGAGTTATAAATTTACGCCAGGGAAAGACCCATCCGTCGTGGGTCTAAAGGCCGTTTTACACGGTGAATGATCATGCGAATGAAATCATGCGCATGAAGTTCATGCGTCGTGTAATACGGAAATCTCCTCGAAAGAAATTCATTCGCATGATCATGCGATCAAAATAAGAACTAGTTCTAATTTTGATCGCATGCTTCCTTGAATGATCACGAGATAAGAGCGCACGACGTCCGTCTTTGTTTTATGAGCGGGTAGAAGAGGGAGGAGAGAATTCAAATTAAATAAGTGCAGGACGAAATGCAATTATAATTGGTTTTCGGAGCTTTTCGTGCTTACACAATGAATTGACGTGCCCATGGAGTATATATAATATTATGTAATTCTTAGAGGTAATTTATATAGACATTCACCAGGAGAATTTCTTCAATTAATCACGTTTTGGGCGAAGGGTGCGTTGAATATAATATATTAATACAGAAACTGTGAAGATGCCGTGACTTGGCGACGGGAGGCCGCCAATAATTACGCTTCCCATCACCCGGAGGAGGAGAGGGCAGCAGCTCTTCTTCACATGAGTGAAGCTGGAGACCACAGTGGTCGGTAGAGCGACACTCATTTCACTAGGGGGGTTGTAACATTTACTTTAACGGCTGTATTACTGCGATGTGGAAGGCAAAGGGAAACCACCACATTATTATCCCGAGGAGCTGCAGCTACTCCACTCTTTTCTTTCTTATAAAGACGTGATGGAACCCTCTCGAGTAAAATATTCCGCAGGTAAAATAGTCCACCATTCGGATCTCCGAGCGGGGACTACCCGAGAGAGTACATCTACATCTACACGATACCCTGCAAGCCACCGCGAGGGTGTGTGGCAGGGGGTGAAGGTCACCAAGCATGCACTACTAACATGGAAACAAGCAATTAAAGTGTCTCATGCAACTAGATTCTTAGTATCTATAGTATTTGAGGGGTTAATACATGCATCATGCACTACAGAATACTCTATAATATTTCCCCTACCTATCCCTTTCCTATGCTGCCTATTCTGTTCTCTTATAGTACGGGGGAAAATGCCATTTTGAATCTATCGGTACGACAATCTTTCTCTCTAATCTTATTTGGCTGGTACATCCGTCAAGTGTGATAGTAATTTCAGGGTAGGAACGCGGAATGTGAGATCGCTTCGGACCTGTGGAAGACTGGAGAAGCTGAAGTTAGAAATGCGAAGAATCAGCGAAATGAAGTGGCCCGAAGAAGGACACTTTTGGAGTGGAAGCTACAGGATTATACATACAGGATCATTAAATGGTAATGCTGGAGTAGGCATAATGCGCAGGAAGAGTGCAGGACTGTGCGTGAAGAGCTTCCCGCAGTACAATGAAAGGATAATAATGGTGAAGATCGAAACCAAACCTATAAATACCGTAGAGGTGCAGGTTTTTCATGCCTACGACGGACTATGAAGATGAAGACGTGGAAGACGTCTACGAAGATATCACGGAAGTTATAAAACAGGTAAGAGGAGAAAAAACCTAATTATTTTCGGAGACTGGATCGCTATCGTCGGCGAAGGTCAAGATGGAAGAATAACTGGTAAATACGGATTTGGAAACCGAAACGAAAGAGGAGAAAGGCTGCTGGAGTTCTGCACTCAGCATAAGCATTGCTATTATGGAATCCTTCCACTACGTGAAAGCTTCAAATTTCAATTTAAATTACGGTATGCCTCACAGTTCTATAATAACAGATCATTTTGAATCAGGCCTAGCATACCTTGATCTCTATTTCTCCTCTCTTTCTAGCTTTCTCCGGCAAAATTGTGTCCGCCACCATTGTAATGGGCACTTGTAGCAGTAGATGCGAAAATTAAACCATACCGATCCATGATTTAGAGCTCTACTTTTCTTCAGATCAACTTAAACCTCAGTATCTAGAAATCTTCGTTTAATGAATAGTATAATAACTAAATATACACCATATTTCAAACAGCACCTTCAAAAGTGCATTTAACTACGATGTAGCCAAGCTATACACAGATCACCCAATGATTAATGAACCTTTTAGGGTAGTTGCAATCAAATTCTAAGGTCTACTTAAGCAACTGCATTCAATAAAATGCAATGAATACCCAGTTACAGAAGACAATCGTACAGAAGACATATTGTTTCAAGAACGGGAACCAAAAATTGCAGGTATTTAGCAAGTCATTGGAAGGAGGCAAAGCACCAAAGGATTGGAGAGTTACAAATGTAGCTTCTATGTTTAAAAACTCTATGGATCCAGGATATAACAGACCAAAATTCCCATTCTTGTGAAATTCTTGAGAACATAACAGTAAGTAAATGCAATGTAATGACTTGATGGTCGACATTTTCATCAATAAAAACAACACGCTTTTCACAAAAGTACACCTTTTAAACTACCCTTGCGATAAAAATCAACAAAAAATTTCTTTAAGAGAGGTTAAAGTTTGGCTACGATCAGATCAATAACTTTTAAGTACCGTATTTTCTACGTTAGTAAAAAAAAACTGGCTCTTTTTTGATCAACCTGCGATTGTGTTATAATGGGATGAAATAAAAATGTTATCTTTAGTTAGTTAAACGCAGAAGAAAATTCGCTACCTTTTGGTTCAGCTTTCATATGGCAGGTTTTGAAAGCAAGAGTGGAGGAGAAAGGCTTAGAGGAGATATAAGTTGAAAAGAAGACAAAAATGCGGAATACTGAAGCCGATGTCAGGGACGCACATTGCACCCCGTGATTCGCCGAGAGGGTGAATGGCAGGCGGTGGGGTGCTGGTGGTAATTCATCAGCCGTGAAGTTTTTTTTTATTTTAAAGAAAGAAAACCACATATGATGCCATTTTATAGTGGCCAAATAACATTAAATAAATTTTATGACACATACAAGAAGGAAAGAAATAAAAGTAACAGGAAACAAATATTAGGGAAAGACTATTCAGGTGACAGATGCGAAATAGAAATGCTTGTGAAAGATTTAAATGTGAGTCCAAAGGGGCCAATGTGTTGTCGGAGGGAGTTCAAGGAGAGACGGAAGGAAGGAGAACGATTAGTAATCGAAAGTCTGGGAATGCGAAGCAGGGCAGTAGGAGGACGGGAGCCCCCTCTCGCTGATGATATCTCCTTGCAGTGGTGAGGGGGGCCCAAGTGAACCTGAGAGCTATGCCGGAGTAAGCTCCCCTGGTAGGGCCACCCAAGCCGGAAGGGTCAAGGCCAGACAAAGAGAGGTCCTCCAGGTTGGGGGTTTAGCATAGGGCTGACCACCCTATCTCGTAAAAAAAAGATTTGTTGCGAAGAGAAAAGACGATGAAAGCCGATCTAGATCTAACGATAAGCGACCTATGCAAAGGAAATTGGATATACAGATAGCCATGTGGAATTTTCGAACACTAAATAAACCAGGTGCCCTACAGGGCCTCAAGGAATAGACGGGAAAATACAACATAGGAGTAGCAGTCATTCACGAAACTAGATGGAAAGGAATCATAAACAGTGGAAAGTACGCTATCATGCATAGCGGAGGAGAGAGCGGTGTTGGAGGTGGTACAGGCTTCTTATTGGACAATAAGTATAAGGCAGCAGTCCCCAACTTCATGCCTATGAATGAAATAATGTGCGCTCTAAGGATGAAAGCCCGCCTCTTCAATGATATGTGTATATATGCACCAACAGAGGAAGCAGGGGAGGAAGAGAAGGACACATTCTACGAACAATTGGAAGAGGAAATGGAGAAAATCCCGAGACATGATGTGAGAATAGTTCAGGGGGACTTCAATTCAGAGGTGAGCAAAGGGGAGGCATACAGAGAAACCATTGGAAAAAGTAGTCTTCATGACGTAACGAATAACAATGGACAGAGATTAATCGATTTTGCTTGATGGTGGTAAAAAGTACCTGGCACCAGCGAAAAAACATAAGGAAGGTCACGTGGTGCTCACCAGACGGAACTGCTTTTAACCAATGATTCACTTTATTATTACTTATTCAACGAATTTATTTTAACCCAACCGGTTTCGACGTTAGCACGTCAACATCAGGGGTGAAATCTCCGAAGTTTCTGGGAGTACAAGTCACATATATACACTTGTTGGGTTAAAATAAATTCGTGGAGTAAGTACAAAGTAAATCATTTCTCCCATCATGCCGCCATTCCACAAAGTAGAGCCTGCAACAGTTGAAGTTTTACTTTTAAACAAATTGACCATTGATAGAAGGAATGCATCTGTAAGGTTGACAGCTGTAGAGGAGCTGATTGCGACTCGGACCATTGCATGTGAGATTGAGATATAGACATCGTATTGCAGTGTAACTACTGATCCACAGGTAGAGAAAAAGCATGTAAAAGATACAATGTCGCAAAAATTAAAGAAGAGGCCACTGCAAAACAATATGAGTCTGAGCTCAATAAGAGTTTGGAAGGGAAGCGACTGAAATGGGAGCAAGAAAGTGTTGAAGGAAAGTGGAGTATAAGAAAGAGTGCATTGCAAGAGACCGCCAATGAAGTCCACGGGAAAGTTAAAGTTGGGGAAAAAATGGAAGGATGGTTTGATGAAGAATGCAGAGAAGCAATCAGGGAGGGGAATGAGGCAAGGAGGAGGATGATTGACAGAAGAACAAGAGCAAATGCAGCGTCTTTCAGACAGAAAAGAAAGGAGGCTGACAAGATATGTCGAAGGAAAAAGAGACTATGGGAGAGAAAGCGGATTACGGAGCTGGAGGAACACCACAACGCCCTTGAAGTGCGAAAATTCATCTACATCTACACGATAGGTACCCTGCAAGCCACCGCGAGGGTGTGTGGCAGGGGGTGAAGATCACCAAGCACGTACTACTAACGTGCAAACTAGCAACTATATTGTCTCATGTAATTTGATTGTTAGTATCTATAGTATTTAAGGGATTAATACACGCATGACATTCTATCCCAAAGAAGAAGATATAAAAAAAGGTTTCAACCACCGGAAGTATTTTGCAGGGATAAGGAAGGAAAGATGGAAAGGAACTAATTCTAGAACGGTGGGCGAACGGTTGAATGCCACTGCAGTGAGCATGACACCAGCGTTGGATGAAGAGGAAAGCGGCAGACAACGCAAGTAGACACTATCCCAGTTCCAGCACCATCCTCAGGGGAAGTAAAAGAGGTGATCAAAACCCTAAATAATAACGAAGCGCCAGGAGGTGATAATATTTCAGCAGGGATGAAGAAATACGGTGGGGAACAGCTTTTACTTCACATTCACCGACTGATTAGTGAAATATGGGAATCAGAACGGATGCCGGAGGAATGGAGTCTGGCTATCATTTGCCCAATCCATAAGAAGAAAGATAAGAGCATCTAAATCTACATAATACCCTGCAAGCCACCACAAGGGTGTGTGGCAGGGGGCGATTGCTCACCAAACATGCACTACATATCATGCATAAAAGGAATAGTATTAATATAGTAGTCAGAACTACACTATTTAAAAAAGATAGAACTTGCAAAAAAACATGCAAAAACATTCTGTTAGTAGGGTTAGCTTTAAGTACTCATACCAACATGCAGCTACCAATGCTATTCATTGCTACTTTCCGATACGACATATTTACCGTTATTCGTATCTCTAATTGTGCGAGGGAAAAAGGACATTTTGAATCTGTCAGTTCGGCAATCTCTAACTTTATGATTATGGTCCAGTCTGCCATAGTAAGTTGGGGTTCGTAAAATATTTTTAACATCATCACTGAAAATATTGCCTTGGAATTTGTGAAACAGATTAAGTCTAAATTTCAACCTGCGATCTGACAATGATTCCCATTTAAATTCATTTAATAGACTGGTTACGCTAATATAATTATCGTATCGTCCCTTTTCAAATCTTGCCGATCTTCGCTGCACACGTTCAAGTTCATTACTTAGACCGATTTCGTAGGGATCCCATACACTGGCAGCATATTCCAAATGAGGTCTAACAAGGGAAAAGTAGCTGATTTCTCGTACATGATCGTCACATTTACCCAATACTTTTTTAATGAAACCCAGTTTACGATTAGCTTGACCAATTATTTCACGTATATGTTTACCCCAGGAAAGATCATGTTATTCCAAGATATTTAATGGATTCCACGTTTGTTATTTCATTATTACTTATTTTGTATGTGCTAGGAGGAGAACTATTCTTTTTCCAAAAATTCATTACTACACATTTTTTAAAGTTTAAGTCTAACTGCCATGTATCACACCAATTTTCAATTGCTTGTAGTTCATCATTTAAATATTGCTTATCGTTTGGGCTTAGAATTTCCCTGTACACAACTGCGTCATCGGCAAATAGACGAAGCTTACTTTTTACCACCTTACTGATATTATTAATGTACAGAAGGAACAGGAGTGGACCTATCACACTACCTTGTGGGACACCCGAAGTGACTTCGGTGAGGTAACACCGTCCAAAACAACCCTTTGAACCCGATCATGTAGAAAATCACTTATCCAAGATATAATTTTATTGTCTAGCCCATAAGATTTTAATTTCAAAATTAGTTTGCTATGAGACACCTTGTCAAAAGCTTTTATGAAATCAAGAAAAACAGCAAAGGTACCTTAATGGTGAACTGTAACAAGATCCAGTACATGTTCTCTTCCAGAAAAAGTGAACTAGAGAAAGATAAATTTATAGAACTGAATGGGGAAAAATACGAAATAAGTGGTAAGTTCAAGTACTTGGGAGTGCTGGTGACAAAACACAATGAATTAAATGAAGAAATAAAAGCCAGAATAGCAGCAGGCAATAGGGCTTTAAGAGCATTGCTGAAGGTTCTCAAGTCACGTAACCTTAGTCGAAACTTGAAAACAAAAGTCTATAGAACTGTGATTAGACCTGTAGTTATGTACGGCTCCAAAAATGGACTATGACCTCTGCAGAAGAGGAACAGCTTAAAAGATGGGAAAGGAAAGTTTTGAGAAGGATTTTTGGTGCAAAGAATGAAAATGGACAGTGGAGAATTAGAAGGAATAGAGAGCTAAAGGAACTTTACAACCACCCAAACATAGTGACAGAAATAAAGAGTAAATGGTTAAGGTGGTCAGGCCACGTCGAGAGAATGTCTGAGAGTAGAATGGTCAAAAACATATACATGGGACATCATGGTGGTAAAAGATTGAGAGGAAGACCTCGGAAAAGATGGCTGGATAAAGTGGAGGATGATGTGAGGAGGATGGGATATAAGAGATGGAGAATCAAAGCAAAGAAGAAGAAGAAGCGACTGGTCCGACATTGTCGCAGAGACCAAGGCCCTACAAGGGCTGTAGCGCCGAGGAGTAAGTAAGTATGAGAACAGGAGGGACGGCATGGAATTTTGAAGTTGACAAAGGAGAGAAAATCGGGGCAGTCGATGGTGGAATTGAGAATATTATAAATAAGTTTTAAGTCTGCTGTGATTCCAGGGGTGCTAAGATTAGGGATGGAGAGGGAGGTGAGAATAGTATTTGTGGACATGTTACGAATATGTGGTAATCAATTTTTAACTATTTTAGCAAAGAAATTGCAGACGCAGTCCAGAGATAAGAGATTAGTTTGAGGAGAGATAGACCAGATGGGGCAGGAATAGGTAAGAATTGGTGGAACGATTAAAGAAACGAAGGTCCGAAGGGCTTGTGGGTCATTAACTTCAGTGAAACAATAGAGCAGGCCTAAGAGGGTCATTGATTTAGACTTGATGGTTTGTATATGTTGAGAAAAATCTTAACTTATAGTTTGTGAGAATACCTAAGTCCTTAGATGTAGAGACACGTTTTAGAGAGCGATTAAAAACCGTATAATTAAATTGATGGATAGATAACCTTCTTTAGAGAAAAGGACAATGCGCTACAGTTGTCTGGGTTTCATTTAGGCTTCCATAAATTGCACCATTTGATGTCTGCCGCATAGCATCTACATCTACATCTACACGATACACTGCAAGCCACCGCGAGGGTGTGTGGCAGGGGGTGAAGATCAGAAAGCATGCACTGCTAACCTGAAAACAAGAAACTATAATGTCTCATGCAACTTGATTGTTAGTATCTATAGTATTTAAGAGGTTAATACATGCATCATGCACTACAGAATACTATAAATATTTCCCTTCCTATCCCATTGCTATGTGGCCTATTCGGTTCTCTTATAGTACGGGGGAAAATGCCATTTTGAATCTATCTGTACGACAATCTATCTCTCTAATCTTATTTATCTGGTCGAATCTAGCAGAATACGATGTTTTTTTTAACATCTTCAGTAAAGCTATCCGATAGAAATTTCTCTAATAGATTCAATCTGTACTTTAACCTACGCTCTGATAATGAATCCCACCCTAATTCTTTTATTGATTCTGAAACACTACACAACCTATCGTAACAACTTTTAACGAACCTAGCTGCTCTACGCCGCACACTGTCTAGTTCTCTGATCAACCCTAATTCAATAGGATCCCATACACTGGCTCCATACTCAAGGAGGAGCCTAACTAGTGAAAAATAGCAGCTCTTTTGTCTTCTTACCACATTTCCCAAGTACTCTTTTCATAAATCCTAGCTTTCTCTTCGCTCACCCGCATATTTCCCTTATGTGTCTTCCCCACGAAAAATCCTTAGCGATTGTAACACCTAAATGTCTTATGGCTTCAACGTTTTAAACCTTCGTGTTACTAATTTTATAGGTACGCTCGATCGAATTATTACTCCTCCAAAAATTGATAGCTACACACTTTTTAAGGTTAAGCTCTAACTGCGCCACTCTCGTATTGCATCTATATCCTTGCCAAGCGATTTCCTGTCTTCTTCATTTGTTTTATTCCTATATATACCGCATCACCGCATATACCGCATCGTCAGTAAAAAGTCTAAGCCTACTGCTAACTACAGTACCCAAATCGTTAATGTATAGAAGAAATAGGAGCGGACTTACTACGCTACCCTGGGTAACTTCCGATGTGTCTTCGACTGTGTCCGACATGATACCATCTATGACAACCCTCTGCTCTCGTCCACTTAAGAATTCTTTTACCCAACATACAACGTCTTTATTTATACCAAAACTCTCTAACTTCAAGATTAATTTATCACGAGGAACTTTATCGAAAGCCTTTTTAAAATCTAAAAGTATCGCATCAACTTCAGAACTGCTTTCGCCGTGGACTAAAATATCGTGTACGAATAAAGCTAATTGTGTCTCGCAAGATCTACCTTTCCGGAACCCATGTTGGCTGTTTATGAGTAATCCCTGACTATCCAAATGCCCCATGATCGAACTGACTACAATGTGCTCAAATATCTAACAAGAGATTGACCTGAGTGAAATGGGTCTTCAGTTACTAGGTTCTTCCCTATCACCGCTTTTAAATATAGGTGTAATGTTAGCTACTTTCCAATCCTTGGGTACTGTGTGGGTCTTTAGTGTTTTATTGAATATTATTTCTAGATACGGGGCTATTTCAGAAGCTAATGTTTTATATACTCTGAAAGGAATTTGATCGGGACCTGGAGATTTGTTTTTACCTATGCTTTTTAACTGCTGCTCTATTACGCGAAATGAAATGTTTATTTCGGACATTTGCTCCCTGAAAGTTTCGGCGGTGGTTCCACTGCGTTGTGTGACGATGAGTTGAATACACTTTGGAAGAAGGTGTTTAAAGTATTGCCTTTTTCTACACCGCTGGAGACTCTAATTCGTTTATCGTTTTTAAGTGTGTGCACTGTGGACCTATTTGCCCGAAGCTCTCTCACATTTGACCAAAACGCTTTAGGACTGCTATCTAAATATTCTCCTAATATCTTGCTCTTGAAATGTGATAACACTTGCCGACATGATTTCCTTGCTAACACTCTCGATTTTTTATAGTTTGGATCTAACTCATTTTTTTCCTCTACCGATAGACCCCGCCCTGCATTTTTCATCCTAGCGTGGCATACCCTTTGTCGCTTTAGTGATTTCCTAACCACCGTGTTATACCACCTTGGATCTGTATTATCACTAATGACTTTCTTGGTATGTATTTATTAACTGCTTTACGGGTGACCTCAAGAATTTCTCTCCACGAATCCTCTGTATCTAATCCTTTGCTTTGTTCGCTAAATACATTAAACGCTTCCCTTAATTCCTCTTTCATACCGTCGTAATTAGCCTTGCCTAATAAGTATACCCTCCTCCTTGCTTTATAATGTCTTTCAACGCCGACAATATATTTCGCATGCACTATTTTATGATCACTAATTCCTGTGTCTGTACCTGTATTTAGAACTCTTTCGGGTATATTTGTTGCTAATATGTCTAGAATGTTGTTTCCCCTGGTCGGTTCTGTTACTAGCTGCTGTAAAGAATGTGACGTAAAGGTGTTCAACAGTGATTCGCAGTGTTCCTTATCCTTACCTCCTGTTATGAAACTACACGTATTCCAGTCTATCGAGGGGAGATTGAAATGTCCGCTTACTATTATTCCTCTATCATTTTTCCAGAAAGTAATTTACGTATCTCTGACTCTAGCTCTATTATAGAATTGACGTCTGCGTCCGGTGGCCCTTAATATGCACCTACCTATATCTTTTTTGTGTTACTACTTTTACTTTTAACGGAACACCAAATACTTTCTACATTTCGCTCTGAAATAAGTTCTCTTCTACTGACATACGGGTCCTTCACAGCTATGAAAACTCCTCCTCCGTTTCTGCTTACTGTATCCTTTCTGTATACAGTAAAACACTTCGGAAATACTTCATGATCTGATATGTCCTTCGAAAGCCAGCTTTCTGTACCTGCGATTATATCTGCATTAGTACTCTTAATGAGGTGGTGAAATTCTGCTACTTTATTTCTTATACTACGACAATTTACTACTATCACTGAAATTTTTTCTTCCAATCTGTTTCTCTCTTGGTGCCCTTTCCAACTAAAATTTTCCTCGATAAATTTTTGACGGACACACTATTTGGTCTACCTATTACCTTTGATGAGTTATCATGTGTGTTCTCTCCATGTGTTTTTCTCTGACCTTCTAAAACTACTCTGCATGTTCTGTCAAATTCTTGCACGATTTTTTTCCCGCGGATTGACCTGTACTCTGGGCTACCACCTGAGCTAAACCCTACGTGTATGCTCCAGTATCCTACGCGCTACCCTAGACGATGCCTCGTCCGTGTAGTGGACACCCGAGCGATTCAGCGGCACCCGACACGTTTCCAGCTCCGGCCCGAGGTCCAAAAACTCAGCTCCCTCGCTCCCACAGACTTCACGGAGTCTCCGGTTTATGCCTTCCACTTGGCTCCAAACCATCGACCCCCGATCCGTCCTAGGTACCAAGCTTCATATAGTCAGCCTCATATCGACACCGAGACCACCACGAACGCTGTGGAACTCGGAGCATAGATCCCTTACGGAATCCATGACATCCTCGGACCCCTGTTTCGCGGCGTCGTTAGTTCCGACATGGTCGACTACGTGCAGCTTGGAGAAGTTAGTGGCTCTGACCTTTCTTTCAACGCCTTCGTCACTTGGGGCACCGTACCTCCTGGTATACACCATGAGCGCACCCGTTCTTCGTCACCTCTCCCTCGGGATTCTCCACCTCCTTCCCGACGGGGCCTTGGCCCGCATCTAGTCCGGCGGACATTGGAGCTACCTGTCACTAATACTCCCTCCCTTCCCACCCGACTCCCAGTCGGCGAATTCTCCCGAGGCGGAGCGTTGGATGCGCCGACCTCCGCCAGCCCATAAAACCTATTACAAACGAGGAAAGGCTCGACTTCTGCCTTTGCATATCCACGTTCGTTTAGGGTGACCCCATGGCTCCGTCTAGAAACCACTTCCCACTCTCCCCCGGATTCGGAGGCAGGCTCCGCGAGAGGTTCAGGGGCGCGGGAAAGGTCCTCAAGCCTCCAACCCACGCCAGCGCAAGGGCTCGCCCCCGCACCAACGCGTGCGGAAGGCCTTCGACAACCTCCCCCAAGGTCCGTGTATATCTACGGACATTTACGGACCTTGACCTTCCCTATCCACCGTCGCAACGTCGCCACCAGCCGCTCCACGAGAGGGCGAAGCCTATCCACCGTCTTCTCGAGCTCAACGACTCGAGCCCGCAAGGGCTCGCGATCGGGCGAGTCACGGAAGAGGTTGACAGCTGACCTGATGGGAGTTATCATAATCTAACTCTAACTATCTCTCTCCCTTAGACTCGCAGCGGAGCTATCTGGTAAAAGAATCTAATATTTACTACACAATAATAAATAACTAACAAGCCTCATCTACAATTACATCTACACAATACCCTGGAATCCACGGCGAGGGTGTGTGGCAGGGGGTGAAGACTACCAAGCATGCACCACTAACATGCAAACCAGCACCTATATTGTCTCATACAACTTGATTGTTAGTATCTATAGTATTTAAGGGGTAAATACATGCATCATGCACTACAGAGTACTCTAAAATATTTCCCCTACCTATCCCTTTCCTATGCTGCCTATTCTGTTCTCTTATATTACGGGGGGAAAACGCCCTTTTGAATCTACCGGTACGACAATCTATCTCTCTAATCTTATTTATCTGGTCGAAACTAGCATAATACGCTGGTGTTTTTAATATTTGCCTAACATCTTCAGTAAAGCTATGCGATTGAAATCTCTCTAATAGATTTAATCTGTACCTTAACCTACGCTATGATAATGATTCCCACCCTAATTCTTGTATTAATTCTGATACACTACTCAACCTATCGTAACACCGTTTGACGAACCCAGCTGCTCTACGCTGCACACTGTGTAGTTCTCTCATCAAACCTAATTCATTCGGATCCAATACACTGGCTGCATACTGAAGGTGGGGCCTAGTGAAAAGTAGCATCGCTCTTTTGTCTTATCATCACATTTCCCAGGTACTCCATTTATAAATCCTAGCTTTCTCTTCGCCCAGTCGCATATTTCCCGGATAGTTCTACCCCACGATAAATCTTTAAAGCAAAATTCTTCTTGAAGTAACGAGCAAGCAAGCAAATACAGACCACAGATTATCACCAGAAGACAATTAACCTAGGGGAGACAGGGACTAGGAGTAAACTACTCAGGCAAAAAATACACGGGTGATTGGTTGCAAGGGTTGCGCTCGGTAGGGAGTCTCGATTGGATGTGGGTCACGGTTGACCTTGGTTAGGCTGGGGTTTGGGAAGGGAAACAGAAGGGGAGGGGAGCTCTGGAATGTATACGTGAGGAATGTAGGCTAAAGCTACGTTTTCATGAGGCCGTTTTTGCGTTGACGCACACTGCACCGCCAATCAGAAGCGAGCACGCCAACGCAGCCTGCGTCCGTGTTGGCTATATTTCATCTTTCAGCTGCGTCAGAACGAGGAACAACGCATCTAAATGTCATTTGCTCGTCACGTGATTTTTTGCTGGATTGTCACCTATACCACGGTTTACCATCGTCATATGTTTTGGTGCATTGCTGCTGGCGCTGCCGGTGACATGAAAACAGGGTGTTTTCCTGCCGCACAACGCAACGCAAAAACGGCCACATGAGAACGTAGCTTAAAGGATGCGCAAAACCAGCGACTACGAAGATATGAAGCAAAATGTAGCTAAAGTAAATGTATTAACACTAGGACGCCCAGACTTCTCGACATCATTCAACGCCCAAATGGGGTCATTTTGACCCCCGGTAATTAATAAGTTAATTTATCACAAGGCATTTATATTTTTACATTTTTAGTGTTTTTTCATTAAATGATGTCCTAATTCTTCACATTCATCGATTTTTTCAGTTCATTATTGTAATATTTTTCTCGATATAACTATTTATTGAAACACCAACTTTGAGTGTTGGAATCATTTTCTCGATTTTCTTCAATTTCATTTTTCTTGCCTAAAATGGTGACACGCAGTAAACAACAAATGTCATATACTATATTTTAATGGATTTATTTATTGTTTTTGAAGTTTGAACTTTTGAATTATGAATGATTTGTCCTACCAAAATTAGAAATACCATCAGAAAAAAAGTAAAAATATTTAGTAGCCTAATGAAAATAGTTTTCATCATCATCAGTATTTCAATCCCATGATTGGTTTACTGCAGCCCTCCATTATGCCTTATTTAGTGTTAATTCCCTCACACTATGATATGCTTCCTCTTTCACGCCCTTCTTTATTTGCCCTATATACTTGCCCCTTGGTCTTCCTCGCGGGTCCTTCCCTTCAATCTTCCCGTCTAATATATTTTTAACTAATTCATTGTGCCTCAAGTTATATCCAATCCGTTTCTTCTATGCCGTAGGGTTTTCCACATTGTCCTTTCTTCATCTGCTCTTCTGTACACCCCTTCATTCCTCACTATATCTGTCCATTTAATCTTCAACATTCTCCTCCAGCACCATGTTTCGAAGGCTTCAATTCTTCGCTGGTCTGCTTTCCCGATTTTCCATGTCTCTGATCCATAGAGTACCACGCTCCATACGACAAAGGGCTTCCTTGTTTGCAGCAGTAGGTTCTTTGAGCACAGTAGTTGTCTCTTCTTCATAAAAGCTTCCTTAGCTTGTGTTATTCTTTGCTTGATGTCCGTTGAGCTTCTTCCATCCCAGGTTATAGTGCTGCTGAGGCAGGTGAATTTCTCCATTTGTACCAAATTCACTCGAATTGTGATATTTGCCCTAAGCTTCTCTCTTCTGCACACTAGGATTTTAGTTTTCTTCTTGTTGATGCTCATATTATATTCTTGAAGTACTTGGTCCATAGTAGTCAGGGATGCATGTAGGTCCTCTAGTCCACGAATGTCACATACAACGGCTTGTTTACGTGTATCATTTTCTCGGCCAGTATCCTTCAGCTGAGCATTGCCTCCCTAGCTTCTTGGTTTTTCTTAAATACAAATTGATTTTCCGAAAGATTACCTTCGATCTTCCCTTCCATTCTTCTGCTAATAATCTTAGTAAGTATTTTCGATGTGTGTGACACCAGGCTAAAGGTACTCTGTTCTTCGCATTTCTCTGTCCTTGGCTTCTTCGGGATTGCAATCATTTCACGCTTCTGGAAATTCTCTGCTGGCCTTCCACTGTCATAGCTATCTTTGATTATTCCAAGGGTATCTATTGCTTTGACCCCGAGTGCCTTGAAAATAGTGAATGAATATTATATCAAATAGTGAGCTTACTTTTACATCCACCCCTCCTAGTGTCTCTACTGAGATCATCAAACGGGTACTAATCGTCACATTCTGAGGATTATATTTATTCTTCACAAGTTTCAAATGTCAGCTTGCCGTCGGAATTGTCAAATGAACACTCTCCACAATCTGACTCATCTTATTGAATCTTATGCAGCTCCGCAAGAATGTCAGCAGAACATTATGCTGGTCTTTGAAAAATTTTTGATTACAGCTATCTTCAAAATAACGATCACACCTAATATTCGTCCCTAGAAGCCACGACCAATGGGCAACAAATACACGAACTTCACTTACTGTAACTGTGAGAATGAGTTCTAAATTTGAGGGTTTATCTTGTGGAACCACTCGATTGGAAAATAAAAACCACCTTGTACATTCCACGCAAAGGTTTTATAGGTTCATACCATGGTTTCGACAATATCAATCTTGATAATGACATATATTGCCGAAATCACGGTAGTAACCAATGAAACCTTTGTGTGGAATGTACAAAGTGGTTTTTCTTTTCCATTGTGGGAACGAGTTTTATTCTCAACTCGTCATCCGAAGAGAGCTAATCAGATTTGGAGTCAACTAAGTAGATAAATTTCATGCAAAAGTGGTAAACAAAATTGCATTCTCCTCACCCCGCAGAGATTGACAATGTATCATGATGTCCACAAAGTAATTACTAAATATTCCACATGTAAGCAAAACGAAAAGTGAGGACGTGATGGGGAAAGGGAACAAAACTGTTTTGGAAACTAATACGAACTTGGAAGATAAGTAACTGAATGAAAAAGAAAAGACGACAGAGCAGTGAACACATATGCAGCAGAATGTTACAAAAATGCAAATAAAAGGACCTTTAGCAGAGATAAAGCGCGCAAAT
The DNA here is from genome assembly GCA_933228895.1 of Platycnemis pennipes. Lineage (NCBI taxonomy): Eukaryota > Metazoa > Arthropoda > Insecta > Odonata > Platycnemididae > Platycnemis > Platycnemis pennipes. The sequence goes on from OW121851.1 coordinate 606,165, forward strand.
GAACGCTTGGGTCAAAATGACCCCATTTGGGCGTTCAAGGTAAAATATAACTTAACTCCTCAATGGATTATTTTAGGAATGTAAAAATTTATGTAAGTGAACACCTATTAAAATTATTAAAAGTCACGAGAGGAAATTCCGTTCTCTTAAAAAATGAGATCAAAAAATAAATTTAAAAATACGATTGGGTCAAAATGACCCCTATGGGCGTTCTAGTGTTAAATATCTACACCTAAAAAAGGAACGAAAAAGACGACCTAAATTAAGTACTAGTCCAGGAAATATAAATATATGTAAAAAAAACTATTACCGAATAAGTTCATAAACAATAAGCGATAAAAATCAACTATATGAATCTACTAGGTTAAAAATAAGTTACGCAAACTACAGAGTTAGTATAAACTATATATTTATAAATAAACTCAAAACAAATTAAATTAAGAGGAAAACTCAATACAGAGAACAAAAACTTGTAAAACTACTGAGACCGTTAATAGTTACGTGGGAACTACACGTTAGGATGGAGTATACGATTCTACACAGAACTATGAATAAATAACGCAATAAGGTAATATTAAATTAAAAGCCACTAGTAGGAGAACAACTGTACATAATATCACGGAGATTAACAGCGGTACGGAAGCACAGATATTATGAAGCAATAAGTAATGCAGATGCGCTAGAACGAATAAAGTAAAATTAAAGACGGGTGAAGTTTAAGAATAATATGTTAACAATAGTGTATAAAAAACGGTTCTATAAACTGAGAAGCTTAGAATAACAACAAAATTTATGGTGATGATAAAATATAAATAGGAAACGGAAATACGCTACGGAATAGCCGCACGATGTGAAACAGTAGTGGAAGATTTGTATTTATCTCAAATATAAAAGTAATAAATAAAACACGGGTTTAGTTCTACTTATCGCTATCGGCACACACTCTCGGCAGGCGCACACGGGAATACAGGGACTCCGGCCACAGCAGGCACAGAACACTCACACACTAAACACACTCACTTGCTACTAAACACTCACTACTGAATATACTACTACACTACGATACAGGCCCAGCTAGGCAACGCTAAAATGCTGCTGCTGGCGACCAGGTGAAAAAGTAAAGGCACAGGGAAGGTTCGGAGCTCAGTGACCACCCGTCCGTACTCTCCGAGCGCAGGGGAAGGAATGAATCTTGAAAAAAGGAAGCATCTTGTAGTTCATGTCAATCGGAGGGCCTTTTGAAAATTCTTGAAAATTATGTAGCCATCGGCGTAAAGTGGGGTGTGAGCTTGGGATGGAGGCAGTAGTGTGGCAAGATCATCAATATATAAATTAAAAAGGTACGGACCAAGGACACTGCCTTGAGGGACACCAGATGTCAGTGGAGACCAGGGAGAAGAAAAACCAGAAAGAATGACCCTTCGAGTTCGGTTGCAGAGGAAACTTGAAAGAAGATATTTAAAGTTACTAGAAATATTGAAACGTTCGCTAAGTTTATGAAGGAGGAGGCTGTGATTGATCGAGTCAAAAGCTTTACAAAAGTCTACGAAAGTCGTATCCAACTGCGTTTTGTCATTCAAGTAATTACGGCATTATGGAGAGAAATAGCTCAGTTGGTCATACACGAACGGCCCGGAAGAAATCCATATTGATTTTCAGAGAGATGAGGGGATGTGAAGTATTTAAGTCGGTTGAGGATTATTCTCTCACCAACAGTAAGGTTATGGGTCGATAGTTTTTTGCTACGTTTTTTGGGCCAGATTTATGTACGGGATAATATTAGCAGTTTTCCATGAAGACGGAAAGGTACATATGGAAAAACAGCGGTTTAAGAGTAAACTTAAAGGTTAAGTTTACAGGGATTCACCACAATGGGGGCGTTTACTCGGAACCGTAATCGCAATTTTGTACACGAAATCGTTAGATGGAAACGAAAAAAGGAATTTTATTGAATAAATTATCTTCTTACCACAACCATTCACTCATAAATCCAAAACGTAAATAAGAAAAAGGTGACGCCCACCGAAAATGCTGCTGTGATAACATTGACGTCATTTTCCTCCCGTCCTTGACTGATTTTAGGGGAGGGGAAGGGGACTCTCAGAAGGTCTGCTCGCACAGATGCTGTCACAATCACTCCCATTGGCCGAGTCAGTTGTGTCCCCCCCATTGAGATAAGGAAAAGTAGCTTCGCGGGCTCAGTTGTGATTGGACGAAGTCGATATACGTCAGAGGTTGCACTACGCCTACTTTCCCGAAAGGGTTAAAAACATCAGTTTTTCGCCGCTTATAACTCGGGAAATAATTGACGGATCAAAAAACGGACAAATACGGGTCTTTTTATTTTATAAACTCTATCAAACTCGACAATAAAAAAATATGGTAAACGACCCCATTGTGAATAAATATTGGACTCAGGCCATCAGGGTCTGCGGAGCGTTGAAGTGGAATGTTCCGTAGATTATTAAGAACTTCCAGTGGGTCGGTTTGGATTTCAAAAAGGAAGTTATTAGTAAGGGGTGACTGTAAGTGATCTTGGGTGAGGAGTGGAGTAGAGAGGGGCGTCATACATTCAGTGAAGAATTTGAGAAAGAGGCTCGTCCTGTTTTCTCCAACAGCATTGTCATTAGCATACGAAACAATTTCTGGGATTCTGGGATTAGAAAGGCAACGATTATCAAGGGACTAAAAATTTCTGGGGTAAGTACCTAATAATTGTACAGGAGAAGCACAGGGTGAACGCAATTTAATCACGGTGGATGAGACATTTTGAGTGGCGACGCAAATATTTGAAAGTGCAAAGGGTGTGCTCGTTTGGTCAGCATTTTTAAAGGTACTGGGCGTGGTTCGTATTTCCAAGAATGCGCAAATTCTCAGACTTGAACCAGGATTTGGGAATTTTCTCATTTTGTACTTTACCTCAGGTATCCAGTCCTCAATCCCTATTTGGGCACATTGTAGTCAATTCAATCATGAGGCATTTGGATAGTAAGGGATTGGTCATAAACAGCCAACATAGGTTACGGAAAGGTAAATCTTGCAAGACACAATAGCACGGGAAAACTGTACGACTTGGGGGGAGACACAAAGACAATGGCTCGAAGCAAATAAACTGGCAGAGGAAGTGAGGGACTACAAGCAGTGTTTTTGTCAGATCAGCGTACATAGTGTCTTTTCTGTAGGGTGTTAGTGTGAAATTAGAACTCATATTGCCTGTTAAGCTGCTTTCTTTCCCAGGTAATTTATTTAATCCAGTAATACAACCGGTCGTGCAGTCTCAAAAGAACGGGACTGAGAATAGCTCGATGAGAATGCACGGAGTCACCCCATAGCCATAGATCTCTCGGTGAGGCAAAAGAAAGGTGAAGAACACAATGGGATAAAGCATACTGTGTCGGAAGTAGTGATGTGCGATACAGTTCCTTTTCGTGAATAGTTCACTGAACTATAGTTCATCTGTTGGAACCATTCAGATGAACTATTCACTGAACTGTTGTTAGCATAATATCAAGGTGGGCATATGCCACGAATTTCAGTAGGAATGTATTTAAAAGCGATTTCTCGTTTCCAAAGAATACATAGATTACTGCAAATAGTAAAGGTTTTAATATTCACAAGCAATGAGCAAATGGTGTTCCTAGGGCATAAGGCGGTCAAACCCCCCCTCGGACATCTGCAGTAGCTGAGGCCGCCTTCGGTCTTACTTCCATCCAAGAAATGCCATCCAACGGGGGCAATATAATTATGGAAAAGCAACCTTTCTGGAGGGAAAAATATCAGTATCCTTCGATGGGTAAAGGCACTGTCCCGAACCCAGGGGTGGGAATCTGGGAAACCGGGTTCCTATTCAGTCCCTTGTCAATGTACCGTCGTTCCCTGAATGTGTGCAATTAATTAATGTTAGAATATCCTTAATATCACAGATTATGTACGTATATACTTCGGTTGGGCAGAATTTTACACTGGCTCAGTTTTAGTCGAGTGTTCTCACTTGTCTTGTCTCACTTGTAGGCAGCATAGGAAAGGGATAGGTAGGGAAAATATTTTAGAGTATTCTGTAGTGCATGATGCATGTATAAACCCCTCAAATACTATATATACTAACAATATAGTTGCATGAGACCCTTTAGTTGCTTGCTTGCATGTTAGTAGTGCATGCTTGGTGATCTTCACCCCCTGCCACACACCCTCGCGGTGGCTTGCAGGGTATCGTGTAGATGTAGATGTAGATGTCTGTTTTTCTGCGGGATGCCGCTGATTTCACTTACGGTTACAGAAATTTTGCCAGGCAATGTAATTTTTTCGCATTATATTTAATTCCCAGATGGGATCCACCGGCCATATTTCTTTTTGCCTCAAATATGTTTGCTTTATGTTACAGACAGACATTATTATGTTACCGGCACCAGAACTGCCTTATTGCTCTCGTCACTCGCCTTCTATTCATTAAATATATTACCGCAGTTATATAAATTACGCATTTGGAAAGTTACACATTTTCTCACATCATCTTCTATAGGTTAATTATCTCATCTTAATGCGATAAAAATCACTGTCATATTCTATACAGTAGATTTTCTTATTCGAGTACTCTTTGACTCGATTTACAGTTGTTTCGTATTTTGAGGAACTACTCGTCCGCAAGTTGCCGCGACTAATTCTGCATTCAGGGCATTCTGACGCGTTCGTAGTTTAGAAGAAAACAGTTTCACCAACTGTCCTGGTGTCGACCTCAGGTTAAGGATCATTAGTAGTTCATCCTTGATCTGAAGAAGGCACCCATCGATACTGTAGTATTCTGAGCAACGTACGCGGACAAAAACCCCGAAATCCCTGAACGACGTGCGATTCGATCCCACTCCAGGCCAACCACTTCGCCTGGAACTAAGCAGATCCGTTCGATCTGTTTGAACTAAGTAGTTCAGGAGAACTACACAACGAACCACGAATAGTGAACGACTCAAGGAACTGTTCTCCGAGGGAGATACCAGAAATTTCTGGAACAGTCTGCGAAATTTCCTGGAACAAAGTTTGGTATTATGTAGTTCCAGCGATCTGTTGGAACGATTTGAACAAAGAGAACTGAAACGCCCGTTACTAATCATTCAATCAAGTCTAGTCAGCGAAAAAAAAGTGGTGTCACCTTTCAGCAAATTAATTGAACTCATTGCGTGCATTGCCTGAACCGAAAACCACACCGCACTTAGGTGTAACAATCGCTAAAGATTTGTCGCGGGGAGATACATCCAGGAAAAATGCGGCCGAGCCAAGAAAAATCTAGGATTTAGACAAAAGTACTTGGTAATTGTGACAAGAAGACGGAGTTACTCTTCACTAGTTAGGCCCCACCTCGAATATGCAGCCAGTGTATGGGACCCGAATGAATTAGGTTTGATCAGAGAACTAGACAGTGTGCAACGTAGAGCAGCTAGGTTCGTTAAAAGGTGTTACGATAGGTTGAGTAGTGTTTCAGAATTAATACAAGAACTAGGGTGGGAGTCATTATCAGAGAGTAGGTTAAGGTGACTTCACTGACAAAGTAGCTTGTTTGCATGTCAAAAAAGCATGTTTGGAAAATCTTCACACCCTACCACACACCCTCGCGGTGGCTTGTGGGGTATTGCCAAGATGCAGATGAATTATTGGCAAGATAATACAAAGACACATATTAAGCTCATGGAGTAGGTGGAACACATTGAAGTTTTAGCTCAAACTGAACGATTGACAATCCGAGGCCGTGAATAGTTTACCTAGTTCACTGAAGTGAATAATACCTTTTGAATATTCATAGCTCATTCGCGAGTCACCAGTCGGAAGGAAAAATGTTTGATTCATAAGAAGGTTAGGGTTAAAGAAAAAGCACATTTTGAATAGAAGCGTGTGGAAGGTGGAATATTTGCGAGTCTGATCGTCTTCTATCACACATCCTTGCAATTACTTACAGGGTATTATGAAGATGTTGATATCAGCGTCACAAAAACAAGGCTCCTGCTCACCCGACTATGTGAAAATGGTAATTAAAAAATAAACAGAATCAATAACGACTTTCACTGTTATTACAATTTCTCTTCATTGCGAATGACACACCACCACTCTACATTTAAAATTACCCCAGTGATTATCTAATATTTTAAGTAGCCAATAAGTGACAGAGTATAACTGCCATAATTTGTTAAAATATACTGTGTGCTTCAAAACTCTTAAAACCAGTTTTATTGCGTATAATGCATCATCCTCACAGTGCGCCGTGAGTCGCTAATCCACTCGAACGCGGGGGGATGGAAAACGGGGCGGGGGGCACAGCTACACCGATAAAGTGAACAGCAGTGGCTCTAACTTCGACAGGAGCTGCACTGGGTCAAGAAGGGGTGTACAAAGGAAGAGTGCGCTGAGTGGAGATGAAGCCACGGTGAAAAGGCCAACGACTACTGAGTCTCTAACAGTCGGCAATGTCAACAAATGCGAATATTAATTCGCGCATCGGTACCGCGACCGCAGCTAAAACTGTCAAGACAATACCATTAAATAAATGTCACCAAAATGTTGAATGCTCTTTGGAGAGCATTATTTTAGCACGCAAAATGGGAAATGTTAAAATTACTTCGAATTCTAAGAACAGAAAAATCATACAATTTCGGCCTGAAATCAAGAGGGCTGGGTAAGGTAAAATGGATGAGGGGCACTGTGCTCACTTAAGAAGAGGTACAATATTGGGAAAATGGATTTTGCAATGACTCTTCTCCTAGAATAAAACTTTGCCACACAACACTAGAACACTTGCCATTCCTGGTGGAGGAAAAACCTCTCTAATGCAAGGAGTTTCCCTACCCTGGCACTACTAGTTACCTAGGCATGTAGAATCAACGGCATACTGTTCCAAACACTGGCACACTACTGCCAGTGTTTAGAACAGTATTCAGTATAGCGCACATGATAATGACAATCATTCTTCTACCTGCGCTCGGAGAGGACGGACCGTTGGTCAGAGGTCCGACCATGGGTCGTTACTTTCACTTTTTACCTGGTCGCCAGCAGCAGCTTTAACGTTGCCTAGCTGGGTCCGTAGTTTTTAGCTCTAAATTGTTTCGTCCTAGGCTTCCCTATATTTCATAGTGTAGTAGTATATTCAGTAGTGAGTATTTAGTAATAAGTGAGTGTGTTTAGTGTGTGAGTGTTCTGTGCCTGCTGTGGCTGGAGTCCCTGTATTCCCGTGCGCGTCTGCCGAGAGTGACTGCCGATAGCGATACGTAGAACTAAACCCGTGTTTTATTTATTACTTTTATATTTGAGATAAATACCTTCCACTATTGTTTCACATCGTCGCGGCTATTCCATAGTTAGAGTATTTCCGTTTCCTTTTTATGTTTTAATTTAACTTTATTCGTTCTAGCGCATCTGCATTACTTTTTGTTTCATAATATCCGTGCTTCCGTACCGCTTTCATCTCCATGCTATAGTTGTTCTCCTACTAGTGGTTTTCTAATTTAACATTATCTTTTTGTGTTATTTATTCATAGTTCCTTGTAGAACCGTATAATCCATCCTAACGTGTAGTTCCCAGGTAACTGTTAACGGTCTCAGTAGTTTCACAGGTTTTTGTTCTCTGTAGTGAGTCTTCCTCTTAATTTAATTTGCTCCCGAGTTTATTTATACATGTATAGTTTATACTAACTCTGTAGTTTGCGTAACTTATTTTCAACCTAGTAGATTCGTGTAGTTGACCTTTTTATCGCATATTGTTATTGAACTTATTTGGTAATAGTTTTTTTTTAGATATATTTATATTTCCCTGACTAGTGCTCAATTTAGCTAGTCTTTTTCGTTCCTTTTTTAGGTGTAGATATTTTATACATTTACTTTAGCCTTTTAGATATATAGTTTATTTATACATTTATAGTTTATACTAACTCTGTAGTTTGCATAACTTTTTTTAACCAAGTAGATTTGTATAGTTGATATTTTTATCGCTTATTGTTATTGAATTTATTCGGTAATAGTTTTTTTTAGATATTTTTATATTTCCTTGACTAGTGCTTAATTTAGCTCGTCTTTTCCGTTGCTTCTCTTTGTAGTAGATGTTTAACACATTTACTTTAGCTTTACTTTAGACACTTTTTGCTTCATCTCTTCGTAGTCGCTGGTTTTGCGCATCATATAGCCTACATTCTAGAGTACTATGTAGTGCATGATGCATGTCTTACCCCTTAAATACTTTAGACACTAACAATCAAGTTGCATGTAACAATATAGTTGCTAGTTTGCATGTTAGTAGTGCATGCCTGGTGATCTTCACCCCCTGCCACACCCCATCGCGGAGGCTTGCAGGGTATCGTATAGATGTAGATGTACATTCCTCACGTATACATTCCAGAGCTCCCCTCCCCTTGCGTTTCCGTTCCCAAACCCCAGCATAACCAAGGTCAACAGTGACCCACATCCAATCGAGACTCCCTACCGAGCGCAACCCTTGCAACCAATCACCTGTGTAGATTTTTTTACCTGAGTAGTTTACTCCTAGTCCCTGTCTCCCCTGGGTTAATTGTCTCCTGGTGATAATATGTGGTCTGTATTTGTTTGCTAGCTTCTTTCTTCAAGAGGCTTGTTAGTTATTTAATATTGTGTAGTAAATAGTAGATTCTTTTGCCAGATAGCTCCGCTGCGAGTCTAAGGGAGAGAGATAGTTAGAGATAGATTAGGATGACTTCCATTAGGTCAGCTGTCAACCTCTTCCGTGACTCGCCCGATCGCGAGCCCTTGCGGGCTCGAGTCGTTGTGCTCGAGAAGACGGTGGATAGGTTTCGCTCTCTCATGGAGCGGCTGTCGGCGACGTTGAGACGGTCGAGGGAGTGTGGGGGTCATCTAAGGCCTTCCGTACGCGTTGGTGCAGGGCGAGCCCTTGCGCTGGCGTGGGTTGGAGGCTTGAGGACGGTCACCACACACCCGAGCCTCTCGCGGAGCCTGCCTCCGAATCCGGGGGAGAGTGGGAAGTGGTTTCTAGACGGAGCCATGGGGTCACCCTAAACGAACGTGGATATGCAAAGGCAGAAGTCGAGCCTTTCCTCGTTTGTAATAGGTTTTATGGGCTGGCGGAGGTCGGCGCATCCAACGCTCCGCCTCGGGAGAATTCGCCGACTGGGAGTCGGGTGGGAAGGGAGGGAGTATTAGTGACAGGTAGCTCCAATGTCCGCCGGACTAGATGCGGGCCAAGGCCCCGTCGGGAAGGAAGTGGAGAATCCCGAGGGAGAGGTGACGAAGAACGGGTGCGCTCATGGTGTATACCAGGAGGTACGGTGCCCCAAGTGACGAAGGCGTTGAAAGAAAGGTCAGAGCCACTAACTTCTCCAAGCTGCACGTAGTCGACCATGTCGGAACTAACGACGCCGCGAAACAGGGGTCCGAAGATGTCATGGATTCCGTAAGGGATCTATGCTCCGAGTTCCACAGCGTTCGTGGTGGTCTCGGTGTCGATATGAGGCTGACTATATGAAGCTTGGTACCTAGGACGGATCGGGGGTCGATGGTTTGGAGCCAAGTGGAAGGCATAAACCGGAGACTCCGTGAAGTCTGTGGGAGCGAGGGAGCTGAGTTTTTGGACCTCGGGCCGGAGCTGGAAACGTGTCGGGTGCCGCTGAATCGCTCGGGTGTCCACTACACGGACGAGGCATCGTCTAGGGTAGCGCGTAGGATACTGGAGCATACACGTAGGGTTTAGCTCAGGTGGTAGCCCAGAGTACAGGTCAATCCGCGGGAAAAAAATCGTGCAAGAATTTGACAGAACATGCAGAGTAGTTTTAGAAGGTCAGAGAAAAACACATGGAGAGAACACACATGATAACTCATCAAAGGTAATAGGTAGACCAAATAGTGTGTCCGTCAAAAAATTATCGAGGAAAATTTTAGTTGGAAAGGGCACCAAGAGAGAAACAGATTGGAAGAAAAAATTTCAGTGATAGTAGTAAATTGTCGTAGTATAAGAAATAAAGTAGCAGAATTTCACCACCTCATTAAGAGTACTAATGCAGATATAATCGCAGCTACAGAAAGCTGGCTTTCGAAGGACATATCAGATCATGAAGTATTTCCGAAGTGTTTTACCGTATACAGAAAGGATACAGTAAGCAGAAACGGAGGAGGAGTTTTCATAGCTGTGAAGGACCCGTATGTCAGTAGAAGAGAACTTATTTCAGAGCGAAATGTAGAAAGTATTTGGTGTTCCGTTAAAAGTAAAAGTAGTAACACAAAAAAGATATAGGTAGGCGCATATTAAGGGCCACCGGACGCAGACGTCAATTCTATAATAGAGCTAGAGTCAGAGATACGTAAATTACTTTCTGGAAAAATGATAGAGGAATAATAGTAGGCGGAAATTTCAATCTCCCCTCGATAGACTGGAATACGTGTAGTTTCATAACAGGAGGTAAGGATAAGGAACATTGCGAATCACTGTTGAACACCTTTACGACACATTCTTTACAACAGCTAGTAACAGAGCCGACCAGGGGAAACAACATTCTAGACTTATTAGCAACAAATATACCCGAGAGAGTTCTAAATACAGTTACAGACACAGGAATTAGTGACCATAAAATAGTGCATGCGAAATTTATTGTAGGCGTTGAAAGACAATATAAACCAAGGAGGAGGGTATACTTATTTGGCAAGGCAAATTACGACGGTATGAAAGAGGAATTAAGGGAAGCGTTTAATGTATTCAGCGAACAAAGCAAAGGATTAAATACAGAGGATTCGTGGAGAGAATTTCTTGAGGTCACCCGTAACGCTGTTCATTAATACATACCAAGTAAATATATTAGTGATAATACAGAGCCAAGGTGGTATAACGCGGCGGTTAGGAAATCACTAAAGCGACAAAGGGTACGCCACGCTAAGATGAAAAATGCCAGACAGGGTCTATCGGTAGAGGAAAAAAATAAGCTAGTTCAAAACTATAAAAAATCGAGAGCGTTAGCAAGGAAATCATGTCGGCAAGCGTTATCACATTTCAAGAGCAAGATATTAGGAGAATATTTAGATAGCAGTCCTAAAGCGTTTTGGTCAAATGTGAGATAGCTTCAGGGAAATAAGTCCACAGTGCACACACTTAAAAATGATAAAGGAATCAGAGTCACCAGCAATGTAGAAAAAGCCAATACTTTAAACACCTTATTCCAAAGTGTATTCAACTCATCGTCACAAAAGGCAGTGGAACCACCGCCGAACACTTTAAGTGAGCAAATGCCCGAAATAAATATTTCATGTCGCGGAATAGAGCAGCAGTTAAAAAGCATAGGTAAAAACAAATAACCAGGTCCAGATCAAATTCCTTCCAGAATATATAAAACATTAGCTTCTGAAATAGCCCCCTATCTAGAAATATAATTCAATAAAACACGAAAGAACCACACAGTACCCAAGGATTGGAAAGTAGCTAACATTACACCTATATTTAAAAGCGGTGATAGGGAAGAACTTAGTAACTACAGACCAATTTCACTCACGTCAATCTCTTGTAAGATATTTGAGCACATAGTTGTCAGTTCGATCATGGGGCATTTGGATAGTCCGGGTTTACTCATAAACAGCCAGCATGGGTTCCGGAAAGGAAGATCTTGCGAGACACAATTAGCTTTATTCGTACACGATATTTTAGTCCACGGCGAAAGCAGTGCTGAAGTTGATACGATACTTTTAGATTTTAAAAAGGCTTTCGATCAAGTTCCTCATGACAAATTAATCTTGAAGTTAGAGAGTTTTGGTATAAATAAAGACGTTGTATGTTGGGAAAAAGAATTCCTGAGTGGGCGAGAGCAGAGGGTTGTCATAGATGGTATCATGTCGGACACAAATGAAGTCACATTGGGAGTTCCCCAGGGTAGCGTAGTAGGTCCGCTTCTATTTCTTTTATACATAAACGATTTGGGTACCGTAGTTAGTAGTAACCTTAGACTTTTTGCAGACGATGCAGTGGTGTACAGGGGTATATCAAACGAAGAGGACACGAAATCACAAAGCAAGGATTTAGATGCAATTCAAGAGTGGTGCGACAAATGGCAGTTAGAACTAAACCTTAAAAAGTATGTAGTTATCATTTTTTGGAGGAGGAATAATTCGATAGAGCGATCCTATAGAATTAATAACACGAAGATCGAAAACGTTGAAACCGTAAGATATTTAGCTGTAACAATCACTAAAGATTTATCGTGGGGAAGACACATTAGGGAAATATGCGGCCAGCGAAGAGAAAGCAAGGATTTATAAAAAGTGTACTTGGGAAATGTGATGAGTAGGCAAAAGAGGGATGTTACTTTTCACTAGTTAGGCCCCACCTTGAGCATGCATCCAGTGTATGGGAATCTAATGAATTAGGTTTAATCAGAGAACTAGACAGTGTGCAGCGTAGAGCAGCTAGGTTCGTCAAAAGGTGTTACGATAGGTTGAGTAGTTTATTAGAATTAATACAAGAATTAGGGTGGGAACCATTATCAGAGCGTAGGTTAAAGTTCAGATAAAATCTATTGGAGAAATTTCAATCGGATAGCTTTACTGAAGATGTTAGGCACATATTACAAACACCAGCGTATTATTCTAGATTCGAACAGATAAATAAGATTAGAGAGATAGATTGTCGTACAGATAGATTCAAAATGGCATTTTTCCCCCGTACTATAAGAGAACAGAATAGGCAGCATAGGAAAGGGATAGGTAGGGGAAATATTTTAGAGTATTCTGTAGTGCATGATGCATGTATAAACCCCTCAATTACTATATATACTAACAATATAGTTGCATGAGACCCTTTAGTTGCTTGCTTGCATGTTAGTAGTGCATGCTTGGTGATCTTCATCCCCTGCCACACACCCTCGCGGTGGCATGCAGGGTATCGTGTAGATGTAGATGTAGATGTAGTATAAGAAATAAAGTAGCAGAATTTCACACAACCTCATAAGGAGTACTGATTCAGATATAATCGTAGGTACAGAAAGCTGGCCTTCGAAGGACATATCAGATCATGAAGTATTTCCGAAGTGTTTTAACGTATACCGAAAGGATAGAGTAAGCAGAAACGGAGGAGGAGTATTTATAGCTGTGAGGGACCCGTATGTCAGTAGAAGAGAACTTATTTAAGAGCGAAATATAGAAAGTATTTGGTGTTCCGTTAAAAGTAAAAGTAGTAACGCAAAAAAGATATATGTAGGTGCATATCACAGGCCACCGGACGCAGACGTTAATTCAATAATGGAGCTAGAGTCAGAGATACGTACATAACTTTCTGGGAAAAATGATTGAGGAATAATAGTAAGCGGAGATTTCAACCTCCCTTCGATGAACTGGAATACGTGTAGCTTCATTATTAGCAAGTTAATTGCCGAAGTCTTAAAAACAAGATACCTGAGTTCCATCACCTTATTCATACTACTGATACAGATGTAATTATAGGAACTGAAAGTTGGCTGACGGATGACATTCCTGACTCAGAAATATTCCCCAAATCTTTTAAAATATTTAGAAAAGATAGACATAACAGAGCAGGTGCCTTGCCTTGCCAAATTCTTGCCTTTCACTTTTTCCGTCGCCAGCAGCAGCTTTTTAAGTTGCCTAGCTGGGCCTGTATCGTAGTGTAGTAGTGTATTAAGTAGTGAGTGTTTAGTAGTAAGTGCTTCTGCGCCTGCCTTAATATATTATTACGGTAGTGTGAGTGCTTGCGTGGGTTCTTGGTGTTGTGGGTGCTTGGTCCCGCCGTGGTGCCGTCCCGGCTGGTCTTTGGTGTGTGGTTTACGCTGTGTCCAAGTGTGTTCGCTGATAGTGCTAAGTAGATCTAATTTCAGTTTCTTCTTTCTTTTAACCACTCCGCAGCAAATAATACTCTTAAATTATAATACTGTCACCTACTTGTTGTCTAAGTCTAATCTAATCTAGTTGAGCGGACTATATTTAAAAGTATTTACATATTTCTATTTTATCATCACCGTAGTTCTCGAGGCGGCGTTTAAGTTTTTTTTCTCAGTTCATAGCACAGTTCCTTTTATATTGTTCCGCCTAGTTATTGGCTCAGCTTTTCTTACTATTCAATATTTTAATCTTGTGAAGTGTTAACGTAAGTGAAAGGAATATATTAATAGTTATATATACTTGCTTTTGATTGAAGAACTGCATAAAATTTAACGGTTGTCGCAGTAATTTAAATTGTATAGTTTATTTCTCTTTCATCTCCATTGAGTGAGTTAACTTACATATTTATTCCTCAGAGCTATTTTCTTTAATAAAATTTCCTCTTTGTATATGTAAATATATTGTTATCTAGCACATTTAGAGATCGTTACTTGTTTTGTTACATCCATAATAAGTTGTCTCTTTCACCGTCCTTCTTATTATTCTGTAGTTGGTCTCAGTAGTTTTATGTAGTGCTTTTTCTTTATCATTTAGTGATCTTATATTTCGTGTAGAATATATTTATAGTTAGTTATTTGCTGGTTACATTTTTACTAAATAGTTTATTTTTGCGTTTTTTCTTATTATTATTAAGTAGTTTAACCTTTTAAGTATTAACGTAAGTTAAACGTAGTATATTAATAAGTTGTCTCTTTCATCGTACTTCTTAATATTCTATAGTTTCTGTCTCAGTAGTTTTTTATGTAGAGCTTTTATTTTTCATCATTTAGTTATCGTCATATTTCGTGTAGAATATATTTAAAGTTTGTTATTTGTTGGTTACGTTTATACGGAGTAGTTTATTTTAGCGTTTTTTCTTATTTATAAGTAGTTTAAACTTTTAATTATTTACATAAGTTATACGTAATATATTAATATCCTAACAGTAGTTTTAACTCTAATCTAAGTGGTAGTTGGGTAGTAGGTATTACATGCATATTAACCTAACTCTTCTCTCTACTAGAGCCTTACTCTCCGTTGTTTTGTCAGTTAGCTGCTTCTTCCTTCTAGCCTATATTACTCACGTCAACAACACTACATTCCTTCCCTTCCCATCGCTAACCTTGTCAAGGTCCAGACCCCCAGCCGTGAAACAATCCCCTAACCGACTCCCCGTCGAGAGCCCTTCCTGCGCAAACCACTCACCCGTGTAAGTCTTATCCTACCTCCTGTTGTTGCTAGGGCAATTAGTTAAGTGCCTACGTGCTGGTGATTATTGATTTTTAAATCTTATTGCTGAGTCCTTTAGAGTTCTATTGTAGGCATTTCTTAGTGTGTACTGAATTGTGTAAAGAATCTAGGTACTTTCTGTTCCTTGTATTAATATATCTGAAGTTTATTTATAATCGAATAGTACTGCTTCCAACGTAGTTCATCCATAGCTTAGTGGTTGTAATTTATACTATATAGTCTTTACATAGCTTAGTTTTCGGGGAAATAGTGATTAGGATGGCTTTGAATCGGTCTTCTGTCGGGACGCTCGATAATTCAGGCGAATGCGCGGCTCTAAGGGCCCGTATCGCCGAGTTGGAGAGAATCGTGTCGGAGCTCCGTTCGAAGGTAGAAGGGAGGGTGTCTGTCTCCGAGAGTGTTGGAGTTTCGGGTGGACTCATTAGTGAGGATCCAACCGTCACTACACCGCTCAGTGAAGAGGTAGCGCCAGCCCCTAAGCCCGATGAGTGGAGGGTAGTTACTCTGAGTAGCGGAGGTGTAAGGCTGCGGCGCGGAGCGGAGTTTGCAGAGGCAACTCCTCTCCCCGTCTCAAATAGGTTTCAGGCGCTTCCTATGGATGTCGCCGAGATTCCTGCAGCCGGCACCGTCGCTACTTCGAGAGCTCTCCGAGGAGAAGCCGTCAGAGTGGGAAGGGGGGGATGCTAGTGATAGGGAGTAGTAACGTTCGGCGTGTGAAGGCTCCTTTGCGGAGAAGAAAGACCGCGAGGGTGTTAGCCAGGGCTTAACGTCTTGGTGCATCCCCAGTGGCGGTATTCCTCAGGTGACGAAGGCGAAGGGAGCGGCAGTTGCGGGCACGAAGTGCTCTAGGCTGAAGGTCGTGGCCCACGTAGGCGTCAACGATGCCACCGACCGCAGACCCGAGGAGATTCTGCATTCCTTTAAGGAATTGAACTCTGAGGTGAAGCGGGTAAGTGAAGTCGCGGGCGTTGAACTGGCGCTTTCGATTTGTAGTCTGGTCCCGAGGATCGATCGTGGACCTCTGATTTGGCGTCGAGTGGTAGACATAAATCAGAGGCTACGCCGTTTCTGTAAGGACATTGGAGCCTCCTTCGTCGACCTTCAGCCGTCGCTTCGGTCGTGTAGACACCCTTTAAACCGCTCTGGAGTTCATTACACTCCGGACGCCGCCAAACGCGTGGCGGATAGGATATTAGATCATTGCAGGCCTTTTTTAGGGTAGATGGTAGGGTAGAGAGTAGGTCATGTAGTGGGGTAAATAACTTCTCGTTGCCAGTCGCTTTATCGGCTAACTTTCATGAAAGCAGAATTGAACCTCAAAATACTTCAGACATGACTACAGCTCTCCCTTGTAGCCTTAATAATAGTCGAGGTGAAAATATTTCCGTTGCGGTAGTTAATTGCCGAAGTCTTAAAAACAAGATACCTGAGTTCCATCACCTTATTCATACTACTGATGCAGATGTAATTATAGGAACTGAAAGTTGGCTGATGGATGACATTCCTGACTCAGAAATATTCCCAAAATCTTTTAAAATATATAGAAAAGATAGACATAACAGAGCAGGTGGTGGTGTTTTCATTGCAGTCAAGAACTCAATCATTAGCAAAGCAGTAATATTTCCCGACAACCCCTTAGAATGTGTTTGGTGTTCATTAACATGCCCTAAATCCAGATCAATATCTGTATGCGCATTCTATAGGCCCCCAAACACTGATGTTGAGTCATTGTTAGAACTGGGAAACCAGATAAATGCAATAACGTCCCGTAACAGCGAACGTAATATAATAATAGGTGGAGATTTCAATGCACCATCAATAGACTGGAGAACATACTGCTTCAAAGCTGGAGGAAGGGACAAAGACATCTGTGAGACTCTATTAGATGTGTTCTCCAATAACTCCCTGACACAATTAGCTACAGAACCTAATAGAGGGGACAACACTCTTGATTTACTGGCAACCAATATCCCACAACATGTGACAATGATTGACACGGTTGATGGAATCAGTGACCACAGAGTTATAACTGCAAAACTCTCGCTATCTTTAGATAAAAATTTTAAACAAAAAAGAAAGTTTTACATTTTTAAAAGAGCAGACTTTGCTAACTTTAAAATTTATTTAAGAGATTCCTTATCGGATTTCAAAAAGTCTTCCATAAAGGTATGTACCAACGATTCATGGAAGTCGTTCATTAATATCATGCGCTCTGGGATCAACAGATTTATCCCTAGTGTAACGTATCAAAATTTAGCCATATCATGCTGGGGAGTTGGGGAGCCGCCATGTTGGTTTTTGTACAGAATATTTATACGGAGACATAGGGAAATATGGCGTCGGCCTCGACAATGGCCAATTTGTCATTGAGCCTGGTGATTCAGGTCATTCGGGAGTTGCATTCCCAAGAATAGAAATTGTCTCGCAGGCTATTGTTGAACTCGCGGCAGGTTACGGAGGGAGACTAATTATGGCCGGGCGTTAACAATTAAGAAGTGCCGATATAAAGAGGGACGAAGAGGGAGACAGGGGGGCTGCTGCGAGGCTTCTAGGCGGCTAGTCGAGGAGTCGAACGAAGGTGAAGGCTGATAGTCCAAGAAGAGGGAAGTGTCTTCTAGGCGAGTCTGATAGTCTAAAGAACAGTGAAGGGGCGTCTAGCTTCGAGTCTGATGGTCTGACAACAGTGAAGTGGAAAGTGGCATGGCGGAGAAGCCAGGATTAACCCAAGGAGACGGGGATCGCCTCAGCTAGAAACTCCAGATAAACTAAAGGGATAAAGCGGTCCACTCCCCACTATTATGTAGGTACTTATTTTTAAGAGGGTACTGGCTATATTTTATGTGAAAGTGAAAAGTGAAATGGCTCGTGAAGTGATCTATGGCCTGTAAAAATTGAGCCTGAAGATACCAAGAGTGAAAGTGATATGTTGTGAGGGTAATTTATTATGATACTGTCTATATTAATTTGTATTGTGTGTGGAGATAAATCAAATTGAAAAGGAATAAATTACATTTATGGCGCCCAACGCTTGAGCACGATAAAATATTAGACGTACGGGGTTGTGTGATAGGCTACGTTTAATAGATACCACGAGGAGAACCTGAGAGGTGCAGAGTAGGAAGTGTTCACGTTAGAGAACGCGAGAGAATTAGACATCGGGAAAATTACTACAGATTAAGTGTTAGTAGTAACGGTGTAATTGTATAAGATGGTACGGGCAAGGAAAAGTCTGTTCGAGTTGAAGAAGGCCGAGGTGCAGGAGGAATTGAAGAAACTAGGGTTAGGCACCGAAGTAGTTAAAAATGAATTGGTCGGTAGGCTTAGATCTGCTCTCGAGGAACAGGGAGTAGTCATTGAATCTCACAAATTCGAGGTCGAAGACAGGACTCCAACAACGATGGATTTATGGGCTTGGTTGAAGGAAGAGAAAATCAAGGAGAAAAGGGAACGAGAAGAAGAGAGTAGACGGAGAGAAGAAAGAAGACAGAAGGAGCAGGCGGAGCTGTTAAGAACAATCTTGAGGGAGCAGGCGGAACAGCTGAGAGGAGCAGAAGTTAGGATGAATACGCGGATAGAAGAGGAAAAAGCAGAAAGGCGCGCAGAGATAGGGGCTGTCCGCGAGGAGGCGAATAATAATGTCCAAAGTATAGCGGCGGAAACACGGAAGGATTTATATAATGTCAAGGAAAGGCTAAAGGATTATGAAAGCTTGGCGATAGAAACGCGTGAGGAAGTGAGGAATATCACTGAAAAGATGCAGCTGCTGACCGCAGAAAAATTGAAGGAAGAGTCGGAACTGCAAGGAAAAGTACGAATAATAGCGCAGAATGAAGCGGAAAAGATAAGGCTGCAGTGTTCGCGAAACTCAACCGCAATTCAATCACCGGGAGTGATGATGAAGATTCCATATTTTGACGGTAGGAGAGGAGCTAGGCCTATGCGATACATCAGTGAGCTGGAGGAATACCAAGCCATGTACCAATTATCCTCCAACGAAATGCTGAAAATCGTAAGACAAGGTCTGACGGGATCTGCAGGCGAATGGTTTACCGCTATCTCACATCTACTAGAAGACGTAGAGCAGTTCACACAGCTGTTTATGATGCAGTATTGGGGGCGTGAGCAGCAGATGGAGGTTCGGAGGACGCTAGATTCCGGCCGGTACGTTGAACGAGGGAATATCAGCCGAGTGGAATACGCAACATCCCGAATAAGCACTGCAAAGGAACTAAGGCCACCGATGGAGGACGAGGAAATAATCTATAGGTTGGAGCATCATTTTGGTCCGGAGGTCAACACGGCAATCATATCGCAGCAAATAAACACCATTCCTAGATTGTTGTCATTGCTCAGCCGATACGATAGGGTGGTGCCGCAGCCGATACAGGAGACGAAGGAAGAGAGCCGAAGAAGATGGACAGGAACAGAGGAAAGGAGAATTGATTTTAGAGGACGTGGATACAACCCACCACCTCAGAATCAAAATGGTAATAGATATCAACCTAATCCATCCGGAAAGCAGAGGCAGACATCTCCGGTGAGACGGTACAGCAGCCGAGAACAAATGGATGGACGGAGTTACGAAGAAAGACCACCCAGGGAGAATGCAAACATCCGCACGATGATTGTGGAAAACTCCGGGAGTAGTGAAGAAAGGCCTGAAGAGCAGGGAAACGCGAAGGGGCAAGTCGTGCAAGCAGTCCCGACACGACATTAGCCAGAGAAATGGGGACCGAAGAAAGCAATAGAGGAGACAGGAGCAAATACGACAAGGAAGTCAGGAATATATTATGCATACCCGACGATTTGACCGAAGAAGAAAAGGAACACGGATCGCATGAAGAAAACAAGTGTCCGGAAATTGTAGTGGAAATAGGGGGGCGGAAGTTTAAGGCACTAGTGGACACCGGTTCAGAAATCACATGTCTGAATGAGAACACATTTACGGAGAATCCAGAGGTATTCAAAGGTGTATTAGAGGTACCAATACGGGGAATTCAGGTGATCGGAGCAATAGGTAGGAGGAGCGGAAGAATTAGTAAACAAATCTTTCCCACAATAAACATAGGGAAGATTGATGTAGTAATTAATTGCACCATCATACCTAATCTAGTGAAGCCGTTAATATTGGGCACGGATACATTAGAGATGCTGAGAGCGGAGATTAATTATACTGAAAGCACCATAATCCTGAGGCAAGGGCGGAAGATGGAAGAAAGAAGATTCGGAATGCCTACGGAGTCGTCACAGAAGCTAATAATGGCAAATAAACAGGGGCAGTATGAGGAGAGAGAAGATACAGTTTCTATGGAGGAAATCCACAACAGCATGAGAAGCATCAGCGATTTACAGGAGAAGGAGTTTAGAGAATTAGCGGGTATTATTTATAAGGAGAAGGAGATTTTCAGAAATACGCCCGGAAAAATAAAGGGGTATTATTATAAGGTGGAGATAAAAGGTGACGAGGAGTTCCACGGGAAAAGTTACAATGTACCGCTAAATTACCGTGCGAAGGCACGTCACGCTATAAATCAGCTGTTGGAGCAGGGACTCATAGAAAAGAGTACATCACGATATGTATCACCCCTGATATGTTTACCGAAGCAGGATGGCTCAATAAGGCTATGTCTGGATGCGAGGGCGGTGAATAAGATGATGAAGCCGGATTACGCTACGTCAAGAACGCCTCAAGAAATATTTCAAGATTGTGCTAACGTAAAATACATGACATCTTTAGATCTCACGCAAAGCTTCTACCAAATTCAACTACCTCGAGATTCTCGGAAGTATTGTGCAGTTTACTTTGAAGGATTTATATACCAATTTACTAGAGGGCCGTTTGGCTGTGCAATTAGCAGTAACGCATTAGTCAGAGCACTTGATTACGTACGTGGAAAGGAAGTAAAGAAGTGTTTTCTCAATTTTGAGGACGACTTACCTTGTCTGATGGCAGACAGCACCCAAGAAAAGGAAGATATTCCAGGGTTAGTTGAAAGATACCGGCGTAGAGTCAAAATAAAGGGGCAGAAAGGAAGGGTGCTACGCTCAAGTAAAAACAACAGAGAGGGAATAACTTCGAGATAGGAGATCGGGTTCCATTAGGCACAAACGGAACGATGAAAATTCCTTGTATCCCACATTAAACCATACGTAGAAATCACTGCACTCACAACAAAACGCACAAGAAACCAACTCCACACAGAACATCGCGCAAGCACAGTTGAGAAAGGACTGAGAACGTAAGAAAATAAGAGCCGAGTCATGCGATTTACTAGTTACATTGTAAGCAAGCGTCGGCAGACACAGATTTACCGCGCCATTTGTACACATTTTATCGCAAGGTCGCAGAGGTGTAACAAAGTAAGGGCTTGTGATTAAAACTTTGTATTTGTGCTGTGAGGGAGTGGACCTACGGTTACTAAATTGGTGTTTAAGTGAAGTCAGCTGGGTGAATGAACATTTGGACTCAATATGATGAGGCTGACAGTTACAATGTAAAACTTTAAAGGTGAAGGAGATTTTATGTTTGATGTGTAGCAAAGTGTGGTTCCTTTGATTACCAGAAACTATTTTATTGATGGTTATGCACTTGCGTGTTTAAATATGTACATTTGGAAATTACATATGACCCAATGTTTTATGTAAATTGTACAACTTACTTTAAAGATGTTAAATTTGAAGAGGGCATATGACATTCGTTTTGAATATTTGTATGTTATGTTTTAAAGGTAAAGTTGATGTTTTAAAGAAGGGTATAATTGCATTTATTGTATTTTATGAATGTATGTAAACATAGTGGATGTGGACCAATTTCAGGGGTAGAACGATCTTTAGAGGCGCCGGGGCGACGCTTTATTTTAATTAGAGGCTTCGAAAGAAAATCTTATAGGATATAATATTTGCTTTCGACGGGGCAGATGTAACGTATCAAAATTTAGCCATATCATGCTGGGGAGTTGGGGAGCCGCCATGTTGGTTTTTGTACAGAGTATTTATACGGAGACATAGGGAAATATGGCGTCGGCCTCGACAATGGCCAATTTGTCATTGAGCCTGGTGATTCACGTCATTCGGGAGTTGCATTCCCAAGAATAGAAATTGTCTGGCAGGCTATTGTTGAACTCGCGGCAGGTTACGTAGGGAGACTAATTATGGCCGGGCGTTAACAATTAAGAAGTGCCGATATAAAGAGGGACGAAGAGGGAGACAGGGGGGCTGCTGCGAGGCTTCTAGGCGGCTAGTCGAGGAGTCGAACGAAGGTGAAGGCTGATAGTCCAAGAAGAGGGAAGTGTCTTCTAGGCGAGTCTGATAGTCTAAAGAACAGTGAAGGGGCGTCTAGCTTCGAGTCTGATGGTCTGACAACAGTGAAGTGGAAAGTGGCATGGCGGAGAATCCAGGATTAACCCAAGGAGACGGGGATCGCCTCAGCTAGAAACTCCAGATAAACTAAAGGGATAAAGCGGTCCACTCCCCACTATTATGTAGGTACTTATTTTTAAGAGGGTACTGGCTATATTTTATGTGAAAGTGAAAAGTGAAATGGCTCGTGAAGTGATCTATGGCCTGTAAAAATTGAGCCTGAAGATACCAAGAGTGAAAGTGATATGTTGTGAGGGTAATTTATTATGATACTGTCTATATTAATTTGTATTGTGTGTGGAGATAAATCAAATTGAAAAGGAATAAATTACATTAGTAAATTCAAGAAAGAAAGCACTGAACCTAGGTGGTACAATGCCGAAGTGAGAAAATCCCTGAGACGGCAGCGAATATGTCATGCTAAAATGAAAAAAATTAGTAAACATATGCCCACTGATGAGCGTAATGTAATTATTGAAAATTATAAAATTTCAAAATCCACTGCAAAGTCAGCCCTTAGTAATGCATTTGCAGAATTCAAAAGAAAAACACTTAGGGAACAATTGAAAGAAAATCCAAAAGTCTTCTGGTCGTACGTAAGGGAAGTGCAAGGCCATAAGTCTGCCGTCCATCCACTTAAAAATGATAGAGGTGAAATGACCACAAACACACTCGACAAAGTTAATTTGCTAAATTCCTTCTTCCAAACCGTTTTTAACCCACCTTCCGGGGATTCAACTGTCGTGTTACCTGACCTCTTTCAGCGGTTGATGCAACCAATTGACATTTCCTGTAATGGTATTGAAAAATTACTTAAAGATATAAGCCCCAACAAATCTCCTGGCCCTGATCAAATTCCCTCCCGCGTATATAGAGAGTTAGCATCCGAAATTTCCCCCTACCTTGAAATAGTATTTAATAAATCCCTGACCGAACACGTCGTACCGATGGACTGGAAAGCAGCCGATGTAACACCCATTTTTAAAAGTGGCGATAGGGAGCAGCCATCTAACTACAGACCTATATCCCTCACATCCATTTCATGCAAGGTCCTAGAACATATAATTGTCAGTTCAGTCATGGGACACCTAGATAGCCAGAATTTATTGTCCAATGTCCAGCATGGCTTCCGAAAGAGCAGATCGTGTGAAACCCAACTTGCTCTCTTTTCCCACGATATTTTAGTTTCTGGCGAAAAAAATATTCCAGTGGATGCTATATTTCTCGACTTCAAGAAGGCTTTTGACAAGGTTTCTCACAGCAAACTAATTTTGAAGTTAAAATCTTATGGGTTAGACAGTAACATTATATCACGGATTAATGATTTTCTGCATGATCGGGTTCAAAGGGTTGTTTTGGACGGTGTTTCCTCACCGGCAATTAAAGTCACTTCGGGTGTCCCACAAGGTAGTATGATAGGTCCACTCTTATTCCTTTTGTATATTAATGATATCCAAAAGGTGGTAAAAAGTAAGCTTCGTCTATTTTCCGATGACGCAGTAGTGTACAGGGAAATTCTATGCCCGAACGATAAAGAATATTTAAATATTGACCTACAAGCAATTGAAACTTGGTGTGATACATGGCAGTTAGAATTAAACTTTAAGAAATGTCTTGTAATGAATTTTTGGAAAAAGAATAGCTCTCCTCCTACCACTTACAAAATAAGTAATAATGAATTAACAAACGTGGAATCCATTAAATATCTTGGAATAAGACTGACAAATGATCTTTCCTGGGGTAAACACATTCGTGAAATAATGGGTCAAGCGAATCGCAAACTGGGTTTCATTAAAAGAGTATTGGGTAAATGTGACGATCATGTACGAGAAATCAGCTACTTATCCCTTGTTAGACCTCATTTGGAATATGCTGCCAGTGTATGGGATCCCTACGAAATCGGTCTAAGTAATGAACTTGAACGTGTGCAGCGAAGATCGGCAAGATTTGTAAAGGGACGATACGATAATTATATTAGCGTAACCAGTCTATTAAATGAATTGAAATGGGAATCATTGTCAGATCGAAGGTTGAAATTTAGACTTAATCTCTTAAACAAATTCCAAGGCAATATTTTCAGTGATGATGTTAAAAATATTTTACGAACCCCAACTTACTATGGCAGACTGGACCATAATCATAAAGTTAGAGATTGCCGAACTGACAGATTCAAAATGTCCTTTTTCCCTCGCACAATTAGAGATACGAATAACGGTAAATATGTCGTATCGGAAAGTAGCAATGAATAGCATTGGTAGCTGCATGTTGGTATGAGTACTTAAAGCTAACCCTACTAACAGAATGTTTTTGCATGTTTTCTTTGCAATTTCTATCTTTTTAAATAGTGTAGTTCTGACTACTATATTAATACTATTCCTTTTTTATGCATGATATGTAGTGCATGTTTGGTGAGCAATCACCCCCTGCCACACACCCTTGTGGTGGATTGCAGGGTATTATGTAGATGTAGATGTAGATTACAGGAGGTAAGGATAAGGAACACTGCGAATCACTGTTGAACACCTTTACGTCACATTCGATACAGCAGCTAGTAACAGAACCGACCAGGGGAAACAACATTCTAGATATATTAGCATCAAATATACCCGAAAGAGTTCTAAATACAGTTACAGACACAGGAATTAGTGATCATAAAATAGTGCATGCGAAATTTATTATAGGCGTTGAAAGACATTATAAACCAAGGAGGAGGGTATACTTATTTGGCAAGGCTAATTACGACGGTATGAAAGAGGAATTAAGGGAATCGTTTAATGTATTTAGCGATCAAAGCAAAGGATTAGATACAAGGATTCGTGGAGAGAATTTCTTGAGGTCACCCGTAACGCAGTTAATAAATGCATACCAAGAAAGTCATTAGCTATAATACAGATCCAAGGTGGTATAACACGGTGGTTAGGAAATCACTAAAGCGACAAAGGGTATGCCACGCTAAGATGAAAAATGCAGGACGGGGTCTATCGGTAGAGGAAAAAAATGAGTTAAATCCAAACTATAACAAAACGAGAGCATTAGCAAGGAAATCATGTCGGAAAGCGTTATCACATTTCAAGAGCAAGATGTTAGGAGAATATTTAGATAGCAATCCTAAAGCGTTTTGGTCATATGTGAGAGAGCTTCAGGGAAATAAGTCCACAGTGCACACACTTAAAAATGATAAAGGAATCAGAGTCACCAGCAGTGTAGAAAAAGCCAATACTTTAAACACCTTCTTCCAAAGTGTATTCAACTCATCGTCACAAAAGGCAGTGGAACCACCGCCGAACACTTTAAGTGAGCAAATGCCCGAAATAAAAATTTTATGTCGCGGAATAAAGCACCAGTAAAAAAGCATTAGTATAAACAAAACACCAGGTCCCGATCAAATTCCATCCAGAGTATACAAAACATTAGCTTCTGAAATAGCCCCATATCTAGAAATAATATTCAATAAAACACTAAAGAACCACACAGTACCCAAACATTGGAAAGTAGCTAACATTACACCTATATTTAAAAGCGGCGATAGGGAAGAATGAATTATCGGATTCTATATCCTTTATCGGATACTTTATGAGCATTGGTAGCTGCATGTTGGTATGAGTACTTAAAGCTAACCCTACTAACAGAATGTTTTTGCATGTTTGCTTTGCAATTTCTATCATTTTTAAATAGTGTAGTTCTGACTACTATATTAATACTATTCCTTTTTTATGCATGATATGTAGTGCATGTTTGGTGAGAAATCACCCCCTGCCACACACCCTTGTGGTGGCTTGCAGGGTATTATGTAGATAGATGTAGATGAAGTTCCTAACTTTCAAGCAAATGTTGGCCGCCATACTAGATAATCAAATGAGTGACGGAAATGGCAAAACAACTAGGCATCATCCTTGTCAGCAGCCAAAGCAGATCTCTGGATCCCCAGTTGATACACGGAAGGAGTCTCAGCAATGCGCCCAATCCTCCTTCAATGCAAAAAGCGATCAGCCTCCCCTCTCACCCGACGATGCGTCGTCGCCAAAAGACAGAGAACGCGGTGCAAACCCCGATTTCGCAAGTGAAAAGGCGTTGGCTTGAGCAGGTGCCCTCAGCAGAACAAGGTGATAAAGGATTTATGTCGTTAGGGTAATCAATATCCGGCTTAAACAACGATATTTCCACTTTTTGTACTCACGATCTTCTTGTGATCTTCTAAAACGTATGCCAAACTCCCACGGTTAGACTTGGAAAACCGCTTACCTGAAAAAAAAATAAACATGTTATATATGGCCACAGATGAGAATTAAGTGCATACTATATTTCACAGAGGGACCTTTTACAGCATATATATGAAGCGTCATGAAAACAAGCAAATTCTTTTTTTTAATGATTTAATTTTTAAATAATATATAAATAACAATATTGCAGATCCAAATTTAAATTCTGCAGAACAATAATACTGATTGAAATGGTAGAGCTATTTCACAAAACACATTGCAATACAAAAAAGATTAAGATATTTGCTCATTATTGAAATAGAAACGTAATTTGGTTGTTCCACAAAAAAACTATTTATTACACGACCCGGGTTTCGTCGTGGATTTACATCTTCAGGAACCACACTGACATGGAGCAGGGTTGTTATGTTGCACTCCTCAAAGAGAAGAGGGTGGAGATGGCATTGGAGGGAGGACTAGATTGGAAGTAATGTTCTGTCCTTGAGCTTGGGAAGGCAGGGGGAGGAGGAGGAAGCATCGCCCTCTTAGGAGAGGGACAATCGGCCTCTTATGTAAGAGCTTCCCAATGTTTAGGAGGGGGGAATGGGAGAAGCACAAACATTTATTGAGAAGAATACTTCCTGCTGTCAAATTCTTTACAATTCCCTTTTTCCAAGCAGTCGAGTCAGGGTCCTGAAAAGTCGCACCAGAGTCCTCCTCAATGTCCCCATGCTTTCCGCTTCAGTTTCCCCATCCCTACTGCCCGTTTCCCACCTTTTGCCCCCCGCATCCGTCTCACCTTTCTCTCCCCCCTGATGGCAGCCTCTCGGCCCTTCCCACGGAGCGAGGTCAGCAATGGACCTGAGCGACGACGCAGCTGACGGATTGAACGGCCAATTAGAGAGAGGGCCACGGTGTATCACGTGGGGGGCGCCGCCAAGGAGAAGCCACCACGAGAAGCGGGTGCTGCCTAAGGAGAGCTGGTGCACGGGCATGTAAGCACGCAATAAGGAATCTTCCGATGAAAGCCTGTTTTCCGTTCCCTGGGCGCTCGCTCACAGACCCCAGATACCTACTCGACCTTTTTTACACCTTTGGCTAAAGAATCTTACAGTCCATTAATTTCAAAGTGCAAAATCTTAGGGCACATATTACTCCTGTGTTTTTCTTTGATGTTTAGCCAACAGAGAGAGGTGGTTCTCCTTCCCAAAACTTGCCTCGTGCTCTTTGAATTTACGCCCTGTTTGGCCTAGCGGAGAAATCGTCAAATTGTCCTCCAACCTTGCCTTTCGAGTGACTGATTAAGTTTCTGAGGTTGCACATGCTATAAAAAGCAAAAGTAAATTCCGGCATAAGTTTCGTGATCGGATATGTCCCCTAAATATTTAAGCTTCCGCGATTAAATTTCTTTATTCTTTGCTCTACTGTAGATCTCATTGGTTGCATGCTTAAGATGTTTCCTCTTATAGAAAGTGTATATTAAAATATGAGTGTAACCATTATTTATAGCTCTTTGTTTAATTAACTCAATTTCCTTGACTTTTTTGTCTACAGACATAGGTATAGTTATTAGCCTTGGTATTAATGGATGAAAAACTACACGCTTCTGAATGTGGTGATACTCAGATGTAGCGTGGATTCGCGGCATCGTGTGCTTCCTAAAAATTTCGAATTCCACTCTCCTACCCGAACATGAGATTTTGATATCTAAGAAATTAAGGGACCAATTCTGCTCCAATTCAGTAGTCAATGAACCTGATGATGACGCCGTGAAACTAGTCGAACCAGATAAAAAACGCTGTGCTTTTAAACATAGTTTTCTTTTGTCATTGTTGTCTCTGGAAAACAGTTCACACTCAAAGTTGTCCATACATCAAGATTTCCGCTATGGAAGAGGCGACCCCACGGCAAGCCCTGCGTTTTGTACCTAAATGTTGTCATTAAATGTGAAGTAATTTTGCGCGACGCACAGAAGAGCACAATTCGTCGACCACCGGAGCCGCCACGCCCTCTTTCACCTATGTGGCTTCTGCTAACAACACGGCCTCTTTGCACGGTACACAGGTGAATAAATTGCTCAAGTCAATTGAGACGAGGATACACTTGGGGGGATTAATTAA
This sequence comes from Platycnemis pennipes, assembly GCA_933228895.1. NCBI lineage: Eukaryota > Metazoa > Arthropoda > Insecta > Odonata > Platycnemididae > Platycnemis > Platycnemis pennipes. The sequence goes on from OW121851.1 coordinate 634,963, forward strand.
TCAGCCTACGTCTTAGCCAGCTCGCTTGAATTTCTTAACCCATATTTCGGGAAGAATGCGGAGCATTTCCGAAACAACGAATTTCCTTTCTTGGCAATTAGATGATTGGGAGCGGATGCAAAAGAGACCACTCGGGATGTCTGCTTTTTGAGTTTGAGGTAATCCAAAAAATCTAGGCACTCTGGGGTTCATCTGGATGAATTTGTTGTTCTGTTGGCGAGAAAGAGACACGTCACAAGATCCTATCACTTCTTTGCACTGTTTCTTGTAAGTCTTTCCGTATCATTGACATTTTGTAATCACTGATAATCTTCTCACATTTGCCGATGTAGTCACCTTTATTCAATATGACCACTGAGTTCCCTTTATCGGTGTTTTAACCAACCAAATCATTCGTTCCCAGCGTTCGCCACCATTTTCTCGCCACCATAACTGTTTCTGCCAAGTATTGGTTCACAGTGAATGGCGGCACTCACTAGTTCGCTCTATGTCGACGAAACCGCAGCAAATAATACTCTTAAATTATAATACTGTCACCTACTTGTTGTCTAAGTCTAATCTAATCGTGTTGAGCGGACTATATTTAAAAGTATTTACATATTTCTATTTTATCATCACCGTAGTTCTCGAGGCGTTGTTTAAGTTTTTTTCTCAGTTCATAGAACAGTTCCTTTTATATTGTTCTCCCTAGTTATTGGCTCAGCTTTTCTTACTATTCAATATTTTAATCTTGTGAGGTGTTAACGTAAGCGAAAGGAATATATTAATAGTTATATATACAGTAAAACCTCTCTAAGGCGGCCACTGCCGGTTCCAGAAAAAAGTGGCCGTTCGGAGGGGTGACCGCTAAATAGGGGCTTTCAGGATAAATTACATAAAATACTTACATATGCTCATTTCTAAAATTATTGTATTAAAGTTTATTTTTAATAAAATTTTATTTCATATTCAGCTAACAAATAGGGTTTATAATTACTTTTTGAAAAAACCTGTCAAAGTACTTTGTTTCAATTGGCTACATTTTCTTTTAATTAATACATTTTCTAAACAATTTTGGAGATTTTCATAGGACTTCATTGAATTTTCATTGAAATCCTTGTCAATTTTTCGGAAGAATGATTTTAATTTTAATAGTGAATTTAATCCTTCCTTTACGCTCATCTCAGTGATATTTTCATTTTCCACTTCTTCCTCTTCACTATCGCATATGTCTGCATCTAATAAAGAAAGAAACGGCTTGTTATGAATTATCTCTTGGTTTGATGAAATTCGTAAGACTTCGAAAGAAATATGAAACAACCCTTACCTTTGCCACCAATGCGAGACTCCCAATTTCCATCCAAGTCATCGTAGCACTCTACATTCGCCTCTTCTGTGGTATCGTATGATATTCGTACAGTCGACGCCAACATTTGGAGCTCCTGGTGCAGCGCATTGTTGCCATCAGAGCTGCAGGGAATTTCCTCTTCACAGTTTTCACCTGCTATTATTCCACAAGAAACAAAGCACTTCCTGATGGTTTCCTTCTCGACTTCTTTCCATGCCGATTTTGACCATGACACAGCCTCTCCCACATTGTTTTTTTGGTGAGATCACTAACACATGAAGCGTCGTCCATCATTGCCAGTAGGCTGCGTAGAACCTTTCGCCGGTATCTCAGTTTAAAAGATTGAATAATCCCCTGATCTAGGGGTTGAAGGCGAGCTGTTGTGTTTGGCGGTAAAAACTGAAGTTTCACATTCGAAAGATGTATTTTTGGATGGCAAGGGGCGTTATCTAAAAATAAAATAACCTTTCTTCCTTGTTGGATCATCTTTTTATTAAAGGCACGTAACCATTCTTCATAAATTGCAGAAGTCATCCACGATTTACTATTTGCACACCACTTCACGCCAAGAAGATCCATGTTAACGTTTTTAAAGCACCGTGGCCTAAGTGCTCTTCCAATCACTAATAGGGGCTCCTTTTCTCCAACTGAATTACAACAAAACATAATTGTTATTCTTTCTTTGCTTAGTTTTCCACTTTTGCATTCGACATGTTTCAAAGAAAGTGTCTTGTTCGGAATGGCTCTGTAAAAAAGACCAGTTTCGTCCATATTAAAAATGTCTCTGGCCTCATAACCCTCCACAATAGACGACACTCTCAATTTCCATTCCTTAACAGTCTCTGGAGAAACATCTCCTCCTTCACCACTACTTGATCTAAAAACAATATTGTTCCTGGTCCGGAAACGTTCCAACCAACCATTACTAGCTGCAAATCCCTCAATCTGAAGTTGATTTGCAATGTCCAAAGCTTTCTGTTGCAGTATTGGACCACTAACCGGCAAATATTTTGCTCTGGCACACTTAAACCATTCGTATAACCTATCATTAACTTCACTAAACTTCTGATCTCTCTTCCTTTTTATCCCTCGATTCTTGTTGTCCTCCCACTCTTGTAGAATAGTGTCCCTGTTTTTAATGACAACGTTTATCTGTGTCCTTCCGCACATAAATTTTTCGGCAATTTTCCTTGCTGACATTCCTTTATCACTATCAAAAATAACATTTTTTCTCTCTTCTAAACACAACACCTTATTGCTTCTGCTGCTCAATTCGCAATCCACTGACAAATCTTCCGTAAGCTCCAACCGCCCAACACACCGTGCCAATCGCGAATACGTCTGATATTTTGCCTCCTTTGCTTGAGGTGTCGGACCGGAAGCAGAAATAGGAAGCAGCTTACAGTGTAAGTCGCTTATAAGTAAGCTCGTAAGTATAATTGAGGAACGGACGGATGGTCCCCGATATTCCCTTCGTCAGAGGGAACGAAACAATGTAATGCCTTGTCAATGTAAGTGTATCAAGTACATCTACATCTACATCTACATAATACCCTGCAAGCCACCACAAGGGTGTGTGGCAGGGGGTGATTTCTCACCAAACATGCACTACATATCATGCATAAAAAAGGAATAGTATTAATATAGTAGTCAGAACTACACTATTTAAAAATGATAGAAATTGCAAAGCAAACATGCAAAAACATTCTGTTAGTAGGGTTAGCTTTAAGTACTCATACCAACATGCAGCTACCAATGCTATTCATTGCTACTCTCCGATAGGACATATTTACCGTTATTCGTATCTCTTATTGTGCGAGGGAAAAAGGACATTTTGAATCGGTCAGTTCGGCAATCAATTTCTCTAACTTTATGATTATGGTCCAGTCTGCCATAGTAAGTTGGGGTTCGTAAAATATTTTTAACATCATCACTGAAAATATTGCCTAGGAATTTGTGGAAGAGATTAAGTCTAAATTTCAACCTGCGATCTGACAATGATTCCCATTTCAATTCATTTAATAGACGGGTTACGCTAATATAATTATCGTATCGTCCCTTTACAAATCTTGCCGATCTTCGCTGCACACGTTCAAGTTCATTACTTAGACCGATTTCGTAGGGATCCCATACACTGGCAGCATATTCCAAATGAGGTCTAACAAGGGAAAAGTAGCTGATTTCTCGTACATGATCGTCACATTTACCCAATACTCTTTTAATGAAACCCAGTTTGCGATTCGCTTGACCAATTATTTCACGAATGTGTTTACCCCAGGAAAGATCATTTGTCAGTCTTATTCCAAGATATTTAATGGATTCCACGTTAGTTAATTCATTATTACTTATTTTGTAAGTGGTAGGAGGAGAGCTATTCTTTTTCCAAAAATTCATTACAAGACATTTCTTAAAGTTTAATTCTAACTGCCATGTATCACACCAAGTTTCAATTGCTTGTAGGTCAATATTTAAATATTCTTTATCGTTCGGGCATAGAATTTCCCTGTACACTACTGCGTCATCGGCAAATAGACGAAGCTTACTTTTTACCACCTTTTGGATATCATTAATATACAAAAGGAATAGGAGTGGACCTATCACACTACCTTGTGGGACACCCGAAGTGACTTTAATTGCCGGTGAGGAAACACCGTCCAAAACAACCCTTTGAACCCGATCATGCAGAAAATCATTAATCCATGATATAATGTTACTGTCTAACCCATAAGATTTTAACTTCAAAATTAGTTTGCTGTGAGAAACCTTGTCAAAAGCCTTCTTGAAGTCGAGAAATATAGCATCCACTGGAATATTATTTTCGCCAGAAACTAAAATATCGTGGGAAAAGAGAGCAAGTTGGGTTTCACACGATCTGCTCTTTCGGAAGCCATGCTGGACATTGGACAATAAATTCTGGCTATCTAGGTGTCCCATGACTGAACTGACAATTATATGTTCTAGGACCTTGCATGAAATGGATGTGAGGGATATAGGTCTGTAGTTAGATGGCTGCTCCCTATCGCCACTTTTAAAAATGGGTGTTACATCGGCTGCTTTCCAGTCCATCGGTACGACGTGTTCGGTCAGGGATTTATTAAATACTATTTCAAGGTAGGGGGAAATTTCGGATGCTAACTCTCTATACACGCGGGAGGGAATTTGATCAGGGCCAGGAGATTTGTTGGGGCTTATATCTTTAAGTAATTTTTCAATACCATTACAGGAAATGTCAATTGGTTGCATCAACCGCTGAAAGAGGTCAGGTAACACGACAGTTGAATCCCCGGAAGGTGGGTTAAAAACGGTTTGGAAGAAGGAATTTAGCAAGTTAACTTTGTCGAGTGTGTTTGTGGTCATTTCACCTCTATCATTTTTAAGTGAATGGACGGCAGACTTATGGCCTTGCACTTCCCTTACGTACGACCAGAAGACTTTTGGATTTTCTTTCAATTGTTCCCCAAGTGTTTTTCTTTTGAATTCTGCAAATGCATTACTAAGGGCTGACTTTGCAGTGGATTTTGAAATTTTATAATTTTCAATAATTACATTACGCTCATCAGTGGGCATATGTTTACTAATTTTTTTCATTTTAGCATGACATATCCGCTGCCGTCTCAGGGATTTTCTCACTTCGGCATTGTACCACCTAGGTTCAGTGCTTTCTTTTTTGAATTTACAAGGGATAAATCTGTTGATCCCAGAGCGCATGATATTAATGAACGACTTCCATGAATCGTTGGTACATACCTTTATGGAAGACTTTTTGAAATCCGATAAGGAATCTCTTAAATAAATTTTAAAGTTAGCAAAGTCTGCTCTTTTAAAAATGTAAAACTTTCTTTTTTGTTTAAAATTTTTATCTAAAGATAGCGAGAGTTTTGCAGTTATAACTCTGTGGTCACTGATTCCATCAACCGTGTCAATCATTGTCACATGTTGTGGGATATTGGTTGCCAGTAAATCAAGAGTGTTGTCCCCTCTATTAGGTGCTGTAGCTAATTGTGTCAGGGAGTTATTGGAGAAAACATCTAATAGAGTCTCACAAATGTCTTTGTCCCTTCCTCCAGCTTTGAAGCAGTATGTTCTCCAGTCTATTGATGGTGCATTGAAATCTCCACCTATTATTATATTACGTTCGCTGTTACGGGACGTTATAGTATTTATCTGGTTTCCCAGTTCTAATAATGACTCAACATCAGTGTTTGGGGGTCTATAAAATGCGCAGACAGATATTGATTTGGATTTAGGGCATGTTAATGAACACCAAACACATTCTAAGGGGTTGTCGGGAAATATTACTGCTTTGCTAATGATTGAGTTCTTGACTGCAATGAAAACACCACCACCTGCTCTGTTATGTCTATCTTTTCTATATATTTTAAAAGATTTTGGGAATATTTCTGAGTCAGGAATGTCATCTGTCAGCCAACTTTCAGTTCCTATAATTACATCTGCATCAGTAGTATGAATAAGGTGATGGAACTCAGGTATCTTGTTTTTAAGACTTCGGCAATTAACTACCGCAACGGAAATATTTTCACCTCGACTGTTATTAAGGCTACAAGGGAGAGCTGTAGTCATGTCTGAAGTATTTTGAGGTTCAATTCTGCTTTCATGAATGTTAGCCGATAAAGCGACTGGCAACGAGAAGTTATTTACCCCACTACATGACCTACTCTCTACCCTACCATCTACCCTAAAAAAGGCCTGCAATGATCTAATACCCTATCCGCCACGCGTTTGGCGGCGTCCGGAGTGTAATGAACTCCAGAGCGGTTTAACGGGTGTCTACACGACCGAAGCGACGGCTGAAGGTCAACGAAGGAGGCTCCAATGTCCTTACAGAAACGGCGTAGCCTCTGATTTATGTCTACCACTCGACGCCAAATCAGAGGTCCACGATCGATCCTCGGGACCAGACTACAAATCGAAAGCGCCAGTTCAACGCCCGCGACTTCACTTACCCGCTTCACCTCGGAGTTCAATTCCTTAAAGGAATGCAGAATCTCCTCGGGTCTGCGGTCGGTGGCATCGTTGACGCCTACGTGGGCCACGACCTGCAGCCTAGAGCACTTCGTGCCCGCAACCGCCGCTCCCATCGCCCTCGTCACCTGAGGAATACCGCCACTGGGGATGCACCAAGACGTTAAGCCCTGGCTAACACCCTCGCGGTCTGCCCTTCTCCGCAAAGGAGCCATCACACGCCGAACATGTGAGCATGGGCAATAAAGCTCCTCTAAGGCCAATCAGAGAGAGATTTGAATTTGAGATTTCATGGAAGTGGCCGTATCTTGTTGTTACGCTCTGGCCGCTGGTCGGGAAGAGAGGTGACCGCTGAATAGGGGGTCATTTTTCAAGGGGAAGATAGGGTAAACCAATCCGTTCTGGGGAAAAATGGCCGTTTACAGGGGTGACCGCTGAATAGAGGTGGCCGTTTGGAGAGGTTTTACTGTACTTGCTTTTGATTGAAAAACTGCATAAAATTTAACGGTTGCGCAGTAATTGAATTGTACAGTTTATTTCTCTTTCATCTCCATTGAGTGAGTTAACTTACATATTTATTCCTCAGAGCTATTTTCTTTAATAAAATTTCCTCTTTGTATATGTAAATATATTGTTATCTAGCACATTTAGAGATCGTTACTTGTTTTGTTACATCCATAATAAGTTGTCTCTTTCACCGTCCTTCTTATTATTCTGTAGTTGGTCTCAGTAGTTTTATGTAGAGCTTTTTCTTTATCATTTAGTGATCTTCATATTTCGTGTAGAATATATTTAAAGTTAGTTATTTGCTGGTTACATTTTTACTAAATAGTTTATTTTAGCGTTTTTTTCTTATTATTATTAAGTAGTTTAACTTTTTAAGTATTAACGTCAGTTAAACGTAGTATATTAATAAGTTGTCTCTTTCATCGTACTTCTTATTATTCTATAGTTTCTGTCTCAGTAGTTTTTTATGTAGAGCTTTTATTTTTCATCATTTAGTTATCGTCATATTTCGTGTAGAATATATTTAAAGTTTGTTATTTGTTGGTTACGTTTATACGGAGTAGTTTATTTTAGCGTTTTTTCTTATTTATAAGTAGTTTAAACTTTTAATTATTTACATAAGTTAAACGTAATATATTAATATCCTAACAGTAGTTTTAACTCTAATCTAAGTGGTAGTTGGGTAGTAGGTATTACTTGCATATTAACCTAACACTTCTCTCTACTAGAGCCTTACTTTCCGTTGGTTTGTCAGTTAGCTGCTTCTTCCTTCTAGCCTATATTACTCATGTCAACAACACTACATTCCTTCCCTTCCCATCGCTGGTAGCCCAGAGTGCAGGTCAATCCGCGGGGGAAAAATCGTGCAAGAATTTGACAGAACATGCAGAGTAGTTTTAGAAGGTCAGAGAAAAACACATGGAGAGAACGAACATGATAATTCATCAAAGGTAAGAGGTAGACCAAATAGTTTGTCCGTCAAAAAATTATCGAGGAAAATTTTAGTTGGAAAGGAGCACCAAGAGAGAAACAGATTGGAAGAAAAAATTTCAGTGATAGTAGTGAATTGTCGTAGTATAAGAAATAAAGTAGCAGAATTTCACCACCTCATTAAGAGTACTAATGCAGATATAATCGTAGGTACAGAAAGCTGGCTTTCGAAGGACATATCAGATCATGAAGTATTTCCGAAGTGTTTTACAGTATACAGAAAGGATAGAGTAAGCAGAAACGGAGGAGGAGTTTTCATAGCTGTGAAGGACCCGTATGTCAGTAGAAGAGAACTTATTTCAGAGCGAAATGTAGAAAGTATTTGGTGTTCCGTTAAAAGTAAAAGTAGTAACGCAAAAAAGATATATGTAGGTGCATATTACAGGCCACCGGACGCACACGTCAATTCTATAATAGAGCTAGAGTCAGAGATACGCACATTACTTTCTGGGAAGAATGATAGAGGAATAATAGTAGGCTTAGATTTCAATCTCCACTCGATAGACTGGAATACGTGTAGTTTCATTGCAGGAGGTAAGGATAAGGAACATTGCGAATCACTGTTGAACACCTTTACGACACATTCTCTACAACAGCTAGTAACAGAGCCGACCAGGGGTAACAACATTCTAGACTTATTAGCAACAAATATACCCGAGAGAGTTCTAAATACAGTTACAGACACAGGAATTAGTGACCATAAAATAGTGCATGCGAAATTTATTGTAGGCGTTGAAAGACATTATAAACCAAGGAGGAGGGTGTACTTATTTGGCAAGGCAAATTACGACGGTATGAAAGAGGAATTAAGGGAAGCGTTTAATGTATTCAGCGAACAAAGCAAAGGATTAAATACAGAGGATTCGTGGAGAGAATTTCTTGAGGTCACCCGTAACGCAGTTCATAAATACATACCAAGTAAATATATTAGTGATAATACAGAGCCAAGGTGGTATAACGCGGAGGTTAGGAAATCACTAAAGCGACAAAGGGTATGCCACGCTAAGATGAAAAATGCCAGACGGGGTCTATCGGTAGAGGAAAAAAATGAGCTAGTTCAAAACTATAAAAAATCGAGAGCATTAGCAAGGAAATCATGTCGGCAAGCGTTATCACATTTCAAGAGCAAGATGTTAGGAGAATATTTAGATAGCAATCCTAAAGCGTTTTGGTCATATGTGAGAGAGCTTCAGGGAAATAAGTCCACAGTGCACACACTTAAAAATGATAAAGGAATCAGAGTCACCAGCAGTGTAGAAAAAGCCAACACTTTAAACACCTTCTTCCAAAGTGTATTCAACTCATCGTCACAAAACGCAGTGGAACCACCGCCGAACACTTTCAGTGAGCAAATGCCCGAAATAAAAATTTCATGTCGCGGAATAGAGCAGCAGTTAAAAAGCATAAGTAAAAACAAAGCACCAGGTCCCGATCAAATTCCTTCCAGAGTTTATAAAACATTAGCTTCTGAAATAGCCCCCTATCTAGAAATAATATTCAATAAAACACTAAAGAACCACACAGTACCCAAGGATTGGAAAGTAGCTAACATTACACCTATATTTAAAAGCGGTGATAGGGAAGAACCTAGTAACTACAGACCCATTTCACTCACGTCAATCTCTTGTAAGATATTTGAGCACATAGTAGTCAGTTCGATCATGGGGCATTTGGATAGTCAGGGATTACTCATAAACAGCCAGCATGGGTTCCGGAAAGGTAGATCTTGCGAGACACAATTAGCTTTATTCGTACACGATATTTTAGTCCACGGCGAAAGCAGTACTGAAGTTGATGCGATATTTTTAGATTTTAAAAAGGCTTTCGATAAAGTTCCTCATGACAAATTAATCTTGAAGTTAGAGAGTTTTGGTATAAATAAAGACGTTGTATGTTGGGTAAAAGAATTCTTAAGTGGGCGAGAGCAGAGGGTTGTCATAGATGGTATCATGTCGGACACAATCGAAGTCACATCGGGAGTTCCCCAGGGTAGCGTAGTAGGTCCGCTTCTATTTCTTTTATACATAAACGATTTGGGTACCGTAGTTAGTAGTAACCTTAGACTTTTTGCAGACGATGCGGTGGTGTACAGGGGTATATCAAACGAAGAGGACATGAAATCACTTAGCAAGGATTTAGATGCAATTGAAGAGTGGTGCGACAAATGGCAGTTAGAACTCAACCTTAAAAAGTGTGTAGCTATCAATTTTTGGAGGAGGAATAATTCGATAGAGCGATCCTATAGAATTAATAACACGAAGATCGAAAACGTTGAAACCGTAAGATATTTAGGTGTAACAATCACTAAAGATTTATCGTGGGGAAGACACATAAGGGAAATATGCGGCCGAGCGAAGAGAAAGCTAGGATTTATAAAAAGAGTACTTGGGAAATGTGATGAGAAGACAAAAGAGCGATGCTACTTTTCACTAGTTAGGCCCCACCTTGAGTATGCAGCCAGTGTATGGGATCCTAATGAATTAGGTTTGATGAGAGAACTAGACAGTGTGCAGCGTAGAGCAGCTAGGTTCGTCAAAAGGTGTTACGATAGGTTGAGTAGTGTATCAGAATTAATACAAGAATTAGGGTGGGAATCATTATCAGAGCGTAGATTAAAGTTCAGATTTAATCTATTGCAGAAATTTCAATCGGATAGCTTTACTGAAGATGTTAGGCACATATTGAAAACACCAGCGTATTATGCTAGATTCGACCAGATAAATAAGATTAGAGAGATAGATTGTCGTACAGATAGATTCAAAATGGCATTTTTCCCCCGTACTATAAGAGAACAGAATAGGCAGCATAGGAAAGGGATAGGTAGGGGAAATATTTTAGAGTATTCTGTAGTGCATGATGCATGTATTAACCCCTCAAATACTATAGATACTAACAATCTAGTTGCATGAGACCCTTTAGTTGCTTGCTTGCATGCTAGTAGTGAATGCTTGGTGACCTTCACCCCCTGCCACACACCCTCGCGGTGGCTTGCAGGGTATCGTGTAGATGTAGATGTAGATGTAGATCGCTAACCTTGTCAAGGTCAGCGATAACCGAGACCCCCAGCCGTGAAACAATCCCCTAACCGACTCCCCGTCGAGAGTCCTTCCTGCGCAAACCACTCACCCGTGTAAGTCTTATCCTACCTCCTGTTATTGCTAGGGCAATTAGTTAAGTGCCTACGTGCTGGTGATCATTGATTTTTAAATCTTATTGCTGAGTCCTTCAGAGTTCTATTGTACGCATTTCTTAGTGTGTACTGAATTGTGTAAAGAATCTAGGTACTTTCTGTTCCTTGTATTAATATATCTGAAGTTTATTTATACTCGAATAGTACTGCTTCCAACGTAGTTCATCCATAGCTTAGTGGTTGTAATTTATGCTATATAGTCTTTACATAGCTTAGTTTTCGGAGAAAAGCGTGATTAGGATGGCTTTGAATCGGTCTTCTGTCGGGACGCTCGATAATTCAGGCGAATGCGCGGCTCTAAGGGCCCGTATCGCCGAGTTGGAGAGAATCGTGTCGGAGCTCCGTTCGAAGGTAGAAGGGAGGGTGTCTGTCTCCGAGAGTGCTGGAGTTTCGGGTGGACTCATTACTGAAGATCCAACCGTCACTACACCGCTCAGTGAAGAGGTAGCGCCAGCCCCTAAACCCGATGAGTGGAGGGTGGTTACTCTGAGTAGCGGAGGTGTAAGGCTGCGGCGCGGAGCGGAGTTTGCAGAGGCAACTCCTCTCCCCGTCTCAAATAGGTTTCAGGCGCTTCCTATGGATGTCGCCGAGATTCCTGCAGACGGCCCCGTTGCTACTCCGAGAGCTCTACCGAGGAGAAGCCGTCAGAGTGGGAAGGGGGGGATGCTAGTGATAGGGAGTAGTAACGTTCGGCGTGTGATGGCTCATTTGCGGAGAAGAAAGACCGCGAGGGTGTTAGCCAGGGCTTAACGTCTTGGTACATCCCCAGTGGCGGTATTCCTCAGGGGACGAAGGCGATGGGAGCGGCGGTTGTGGGCACGAAGTGCTCTAGGCTGCAGGTCGTGGCCCACGTAGGCGTCAACGATGCCACCGACCGCAGACCCGAGGAGATTCTGCATTCCTTTAAGGAATTGAACTCTGAGGTGAAGCGGGTAAGTGAAGTCGCGGGCGTTGAACTGGCGCTTTCGATTTGTAGTCTGGTCCCGAGGATCGATCGTGGACCTCTGATTTGGCGTCGAGTGGTAGAAATAAATCAGAGGCTACGCCGTTTCTGTAAGAACATTCGAGCCTCCTTCGTTGACCTTCAGCCGTCGCTTCGGTCGTGTAGACATCCTTTAAACCGCTCTGGAGTTCATTACACTCCGGACGACACCAAACGCGTGGCGGATAGGATATTAGATCATTGCAGGCCTTTTCTAGGGTAGATGGTAGGGTAGAGAGTAGGTCAGGTAGTGGGGTAAATAACTTCTCGTTGCAAGTCGCTTTATCGGCTAACTTTCATGAAAGCAGAATTGAACCTCAAAATACTTCAGACATGACTACAGCTCTCCCTTGTAGCCCTAATAATAGTCGAGGTGAAAATATTTCCGTTGCGGTAATTAATTGCCGAAGTCTTAAAAACAAGATACCTGAGTTCCATCACCTTATTCATACTACTGATGCAGATGTAATTATAGGAACTGAAAGTTGGGTGACGGATGACATTCCTGACTCAGAAATATTCCCCAAATCTATTAAAATATATAGAAAAGATATACATAACAGAGCAGGTGGTGGTGTTTTCATTGCAGTCCAGTACTCAATCATTAGCAAAGCAGTAATATTTCCCGACAACCCCTTAGAATGTGTTTGGTGTTCATTAACATGCCCTAAATCCAGATCAATATCTGTCTGCGCCTTCTATAGGCCCCCAAACACTGTGGAGTCATTATTAGAACTGGGAAACCAGATATATACTATAACGTCCCGTAACAGCGAACGTAATATAATAATAGGTTGAGATTTCAATGCACCATCAACAGACTGGAGAACATACTGCTTCAAAGCTGGAGGAAGGGACAAAGAAATCTGTGAGACTCTATTAGATGTTTTCTCCAATAGCTCCCTGATACAATTAGCTAGGCACCTAATAGAGGGGACAACACTCTTGATTTACTGGCAACCAATATACCACAACATGTGACAATGATTGACACGGTTGATGGAATCAGTGACCACAGATTTATAACTGCAAAACTCTCGCTATCTTCAGATAAAAATTTTAAACAAAAAAGAAAGATTTACATTTTTAAAATGGCAGACTCTGCTAACTTTAAAAGTTATTTAAGAGATTCCTTACCGGATTTCAAAAAGTCTTCCATAAAGGTATGTACCGACGATTCATGGAAGTCGTTCATTAATATCATGCGCTCTGGGATCAAAAGATTTATCCCTAGTAAATTCAAAAAAGAAAGCACTGAACCTAGATGGTACAATGCCGAAGTGAGAAAATCCCTGAGACGGCAGCGAATATGTCATGCTAAATGGAAAGGATTAGTAAACATATGCCCACTGATGAGCGTAATGAAATTATTGAATATTATAAAATTTCAAAATCCACTGCAAAGACAGCCCTTAGTAATGCATTTGCAGAATTCAAAAGAAAAACACTTGGGGAACAATTGAAAGAAAATCCAAAAGTCTTCTGGTCGTACGTAAGGGAAGTGCAAGGCCTTAAGTCTGCCGTCCATTCACTTAAAAATGATAGAGGTGAAATGACCACAAACACACTCGACAAAGTTAACTTGCTAAATTCCTTCTTCCAAACCGTTTTTAACCCACCTTCCGGGGATTCCACTGTCGTGTTACCTGACCTCTTTCAGCGGTTGTTGCAACCAATTGACATTTCCTGTAATGGTATTGAAAAATTACTTAAAGATATAAGCCCCAGTAAATCTCCTGGCCCTGATCAAATTCCCTCCCGCGTATATAGAGAGTTAGCATCCGAAATTTCCCCCTACCTTGAAATAGTATTTAATAAATCCCTGACCGAACACGTCGTACCGATGGACCGGAAAGCAGCCGATGTAACACCCATTTATAAAAGTGGCGATAGGGAGCAGCCATCTAACTACAGACCTATATCCCTCACATCCATTTCATGCAAGATCCTAGAACATATAATTGTCAGTTCAGTCATGGGACACCTAGATAGCCAGAATTTGTTGTCCAATGTCCAGCATGGCTTCCGAAAGAGCAGATCGTGTGAAACCCAACTTGCTCTCTTTTCCCACGATATTTTAGTTTCTGGCAAAAATAATATTCCAGTGGATGCTATATTTCTTGACTTCAAGAAGGCTTTTGACAAGGTTTCTCACAGCAAACTAATTTTGAAGTTAAAATCTTATGGGTTAGACAGTAACATTATATCATGGATTAATGATTTTCTGCATGATCGGGTTCAAAGGGTTGTTTTGGACGGTGTTTCCTCACCGGCAATTAAAGTCACTTCGGGTGTCCCACAAGGTAGTGTGATAGGTCCACTCCTATTCCTTTTGTACATTAATGATATCCAAAAGGTGGTAAAAAGTAAGCTTCGTCTATTTTACGATGACGCAGTAGTGTACAGGGAAATTCTATGCCCGAACGATAAAGAATATTTAAATATTGACTTACAAGCAATTGAAACTTGGTGTGATACATGGCAGTTAGAATTAAACTTTAACAAATGTCTTGTAATGAATTTTTGGAAAAAGAATAGCTCTCCTCCTACCACTTACAAAATAAGTAATAATGAATTAACAAACGTGTAATCCATTAAATATCTTGGAATAAGACTGACAAATGATCTTTCCTGGGGTAAACACATTCGTGAAATAACGGGTCAAGCGAATCGCAAACTGGGTTTCATTAAAAGAGTATTGGGTAAATGTGACGATCATGTACGAGAAATCAGCTACTTTTCCCTTGTTAGACCTCATTTGGAATATGCTGCCAGTGTATGGGATCCCTACGAAATCGGTCTAAGTAATGAACTTGAACGTGTGCAGCGTAGATCGGCAAGATTTGAAAAGGGACGATACGATAATTATATTAGCGTAACCAGTCTATTAAATGAATTGAAATGGGAATCATTGTCAGATCGAAGGTTGAAATTTAGACTTAATCTCTTAAACAAATTCCAAGGCAATATTTTCAGTGATGATGTTAAAAATATTTTACGAACCCCAACTTACTATGGCAGACTGGACCATATTCATAAAGTTAGAGAATTTGATTGCCGAACTGACCGATTCAAAATGTCCTTTTTCCCTCGCACAATAAGAGATATGAATAACGGTAAATATGTCCTATCGGAGAGTAGCAATGAATAGCATTGGTAGCTGCATGTTGGTATGAGTACTTAAAGCTAACCCTACTAACAGAATGTTTTTGCATGTTTGCTTTGCAATTTCTATCTTTTTTAAATAGTGTAGTTCTGACTACTATATTAATACTATTCCTTTTTTATGCATGATATGTAGTGCATGTTTGGTGAGCAATCACCCCCTGCCACACACCCTTGTGGTGACTTGCAGGGTATTATGTAGATGTAGATGTACAGAATACTCTAAAATATTTCACCTAACTATCCTTTTCCTATGCTGCCTATTCAGTTCTCTTATAGTACGGGGGAAAAATGACATTTTGAATCTATGTGCACGACAATCTATCTCCCTAATCTTATTTATCTGGTCGAATCTAGCATAATACGCTGGTGTTTTTAATATGTTTCTAACATCTTCAGTAAAGCTATCCGGTTGAAATTTCTCCAATAGATTTAATCTGAATTTTAACCTACGCTCTGATAATGATTCCCACCCTAATTCTTGTATTAATTCTGATACACTACTCAACCTATCGTAACACCATTTGACGAACCTAGCTGCTCTACGCTTCACACTGTCTAGTTCTCTAATCAAACCTAATTCATTAGAATCCCATACACTGGCTGCATACTCAAGGTGGGCCTTAACTAGTGAAAAGTAGCATCGCTCTTTTGTCTTCTCATCACCTTTCCCAAGTACTCTTTTTATAAATCCTAGCTTTCTCTTCGCTCGGCCGCATATTTCCCGTATGTGTCTACCCCACGATAAATCTTTAGTGATTGTTACACCTAAATATCTTACCGTTTCAACGTTTTCGATCTTCGTGTTATAAATTCTATAGGATGGCTCTATCGAATTATTCCTCCTCCAAACATTGATAGCTACACACTTTTTAAGGTTTAGTTCTAACTGCCATTTGTCGCACCACTCTTGAATTGCATCTAAATCCTTGCTTTGTGATTTCGTGTCCTCTTCATTTGATATACCGCTGTACACCACCGCATCGTCTGCAAAAAGTCTAAGGTTTCTACTAACTACGGTACCCAAATCATTTATGTATAAAAGAAATAGAAGCGGACCTACTACGCTACCCTGGGGAACTCCCGATGTGACTTCGTTTGTGTCCGACATGATACCATCTATGATACCCCTCTGCTCTCACCCACCTAAGAATTCTTTCACCCAAATTACAACGTCTTTATTTATACCAAAACTCTCTAACTTCCAGATTAATTTGTCATGAGGAACTTTATCGAAAGCCTTTTTAAAATCTAAAAATATCGCATCAACTTCAGTACTGCTTTCGCCGTGGACTAAAATATCGTGTAAAGCTAATTGTGTCTCTCAAGATCTACCTTTCCGGAACCCATGCTGGCTGTTAATGAGTAATCCCTGACTATCCAAATGCCCCATGATCGAACTGACTACTATGTGCTCAAATATCTTACAAGAGATTGACGTGAGTGAAATGGGCCTGTAGTTACTAGGTTCTCCCCTATCACAGCTTTTACATATAGGTGTAATGTTAGCTACTTTTCAATCTACATCTACATAATACGCTGCAAGCCACCACAAGGGTGTGTGGCAGGGAGTGATTGCTCACCAAACATGGACTGCATATCATGCATTAAAAAGGAATAGTATTAATATAGTAGTCAGAACAACACTATTTAAAAAAAAGATACAAATTGCTAAGCAAACATGCAAAAACATTCTGTTAGTAGGGTTAGCTTTAAGCACTCATATCAACATGCAGCTACCAATGCTATTCATTGCTACTCTCTGATAGGACATATTTACCGTTATTCGTATCTATAATTGTTCGAGGGAAAAAGGACATTTTGAATCTGTCAGTTCGGCAATCAATTTCTCTATATTTTTGAATATGATCCAGTCTGCCATAGTAAGTTGGGGTTCGTAAAATATTTTTAACATCATCACTGAAAATATTGCCTTGGAATTTGTTTAAGAGATTAAGTCTAAATTTCAACCTGCGATCCGACAATGATTCCCATTTCAATTCATTTAATAGACTGGTTACGCTAACATAATTATCGTATCGTCCCTTAAAGGGAATGAGTTTGCTCGGGAAAGCAAAAGGGAATTGCTCTTGAAATGTGATAACGCTTTCCAACATGATTTCCTTGCTAATGCCCTCGATTTTTTATGGTTTTTAACCAGCTCATTTTTTTCCTCTACCGATAGACCCCGTCCTGCATTTTTCATCCTAGCGTGGCATACACTTTGTAGCTTTAGTGATTTCCTAACCTCCGCGTTATACCACCTTGGCTCTGTATTTTCACTAATATATTTACTTGGTATGTATTTATTAACTGCGTTACGGGTGACCTCAAGAAATTCTCTCCGTGAATCCTCTGTATTTATTCCTTTGCTTTGTGTTCACTAAATAAATTAAACGCTTTCCTTAATTCCTCTTCCATTCCGTCGTAATTTGCTTTGCCAAATAAGTATACCCTCCTACTTGGTTTATAATGTCTTTCAACGCCTACAATAAATTTCGCATGCACTATTTTATGATCACTAATTCCTGTGTCTGTATCTGTATTTAGAACTCTCTCGGGTATATTTGTTGCTAATAAGTCTAGAATGTGTTTTCCCCTAGTCGGTTCTTTTACTAGCTGTTGTAAAGAATGTGACGTAAAGGTGTTCAACAGTGATTCGCAATGTTCCTTATCCTTACCTCCTGTTATGAAACTACACGTATTCCAATTTATCGAAGGGAGATTGAAATCTCCGCCTACTATTATTCCTCTATCCTCGTTCGGAGAAAGTAATGTGGCTATCTCTGACTCTAGTTCCATTATAGAGTTGACGTCTGCGTCCGGTGGCCTGTAATATGCACCTACATATATATTTTTTGCGTTACTTCTTTTACATTTAACGGAACACCAAATACTTTCTGCATTTCGCTCTGAAATAAGTTCTCTTCTACTGACATACGGGTCCTTCACAGCTATAAATACTCCTCCTACGTTTCTGCTTACTCTATCCTTTCTGTATAAGGTAAAACACTTCGGAAATACTTCATGATCTGATATGTCCTTCGAAAGCCAGCTTTCTGTAACTACGATTATATCTACATCAGTACTTTTTATGAGGTGGTGAAATTCAGCTACTTTTTTTCTTAAACTACGACAATTCACTACACTTTTTCTCAATCTGTTACTCTCTTGGTGCTCTTTTCCTACTAAAATTTTCCTCGATAATTTGTTAACGGACCCACAATTTGATCTACCTACCTTTGTTGATTTATCATGTTCGTCTTTTTTATCTGTTTTTCTCTGACCTTCTAAAACTACGCTGCAATTTCTATCAAATTCTTCCACGATATTTCCCCCGCGGATTGACCTGCACTCTGGGCTACCACCTTAGCTAAACCCTACGTGTATGCTCCAGTATTAGAACCAATTTCAGGAAAAGTAAATCTGTAGTTGCTTATTCTACCTACAAATTACTAAGAAATAAAATACGAACTCGCATTCGTGATTGTAAAATAAAATATTACTATGAGGCATTTCAAGATAAAAATGACTCGCGATCAGTATGGCGTGAGATTAAAAGACTGGGTCTCGGGAAACCACGGAAGGAACCAGTACCTATAACTTTTCCTCCTGACGATCTAAGGCCGTCTACACACGAAGCTATTGAAAAGTAACTGATCAGTGACGCGAATTACTAACCAGTTTACTTTGAGTAACTTTCTATGTAATTCAATGGGACGTGGCACACGGCGCTACTGGTTGGTGACTGAAATGTGATTCACAGAAACCAGTTAGTAACTAGTTCCCTGGTGACTCGCATGTCCATCTACATCTACATCTACATAATACCCTGCAAGCCACCACAAGGGTGTGTGGCAGGGGGTGATTGCTCACCAAACATGCACTACATATCATGCATAAAAAAGGAATAGTATTAATATAGTAGTCAGAACTACACTATTTAAAAAGATAGAAATTCCAAAGAAAACATGCAAAAACATTCTGTTAGTAGGGCTAGCTTCAAGTATTCACACCAACATGCAGCTACCAATGCTATTCATTGCTACTCTCCGATAGGACATATTTACCGTTATTCGTATCTCTTATTGTGCGAGGGAAAAAGGACATTTTGAATCGGCCAGTTCGGCAATCAATTTCTCTAACTTTATGATTATGGTCCAGTCTGCCATAGTAGGTTGGGGTTGGTAAAATATTTTTAACATCATCACTGAAAATATTGCCTTGGAATTTGTGAAACAGATTAAGTCTAAATTTCAACCTGCGATCTGACAATGATTCCCATTTCAATTCATTTAATAGACTGGTTACGCTAATATAATTATCGTATCGTCCCTTTACAAATCTTGCCGATCTTCGCTGCACACGTTCAAGTTCATTACTTAGACCGATTTCTTAGGGATCCCATACACTGGCAGCATATTCCAAATGAGGTCTAACAAGGGAAAAGTAGCTGATTTCTCGTACATGGTCGTCCAGTCACCTGTGATTCCAGTTGCAAACTCGAGCGATGGGTGACCAACAGATCAACCTGTTGCTAGTGGAAGAAGTTGAAAAATACCCAATTTTGTATAATTTCAACCTTCCTGGTTATTCAAGGAAACATGAAACGGAGAAGGCGTGGGCAGAAGTCGGGAACGTCGTAAAATTGACAGGTATGTTTAAGTACAACCTACAACTGTACAACCTATTTTGAAAACTCTTCTCAAGGTATGGGTGTATCCAACAACTTCTGATTATTCCTCTTCTCCTCCTTCTAATCAGAAGTTGTTGGATACACCCATACCTTGAGAAGAGTTTTCAAAATAGGTTGTACAGTTGTAGGTTGTACTTAAACATACCTGTCAATTTTACGACGTTCCCGACTTCTGCCCACGCCTTCTCCGTTTCATGTTTCCTTGAATAACCAGGAAGGTTGAAATTATAAAAAATTGGGTATTTTTCAACTTCTTCCACTAGCAACAGGTTGATCTGTTGGTCACCCATCGCTCGAGTTTGCAACTGGAATCACAGGTGACTGGACATGCGAGTCACCAGGGAACTAGTTACTAACTGGTTTCTGTGAATCACATTTCAGTCACCAACCAGTAGCACCGTGTGCGGCGTCCCATTGAATTACATAGAAAGTGACTCAAAGTAAACTGGTTAGTAATTCGCGTCACTGATCAGTTACTTTTCAGTAGCTTCGTGTGTAGACGGCCTTACAATGTCTCTCCAAACATCGCATTTCCCTTCTCTGTGGAAATCTGCCATAGTTCATCCAATTGCCAAAACAAAACAGCCAAAGTTAATGAGTGACTTTCGACCCATATCAATTCTTTGCTCTCTTTCTAAACCTCTAAAAAGACCAGTGCATACATTTATTACAGATTATTTAACCCAAAATAATTTTTACGATCCATTCCAATCTGGTTTCAGGTCGAGGCATAGCACCCAAACTGCCCTCATTAAAGTTACAGATGACATCAGAAGTGCCATTGACAAAAAAATGGTCACAATATTAGTACTATTTGACTTGAGCAAGGCCTTTGACAGGGTTAACCATTCTATTTTACTCAAAATACTTGCTGACCTCAATTTTTCAAACTCAGTCCTTGGCTGGTTTGATGCTTATCTGAAGGGCCCAACTCAAGCAGTGAATCTGCCTGATGGGTCTGTCTCCAATAGCGTAAACATCACATCCGGTGTCCCTCAGGGCTCGATACTTGGCCCACTCCTTTTCTCTATTTATATCATGAACCTTCCACGTCAACTACAGCACTGCCGTTACCACCTATATGCCGATGATTTTCAAATTTACACTCGCTGCCCAATTACGGAAATCCATGACCATGTTGCAAGAATTAATGAAGACATAAAGTCAATCTGTAACTGGGTAAAAAAGAATTCGTTAGTTATAAATAGTTCAAAAACAAATTGCATTATCATCGGTAGCAAAAAACTAATTAATAAAATTGATTTTGATCAACTTCCTAAAATAAGAGTATCTGACAGTGAAATTGAGTATGCCCAAACAGTAAAAAGTCTTGGCCTTTTGATCAATCGCACCTTATCTTGGTCTGATCATATCACGCAATTAAGAGCTAAAATATTTGGCACTCTGGCCCAAGTAAAACGTTGTCGAATCCTGCTCCCAATGTCCATACGTAAAAAGATAGTGACCACTTTGATTTTATCTCAGATTGATTACTGCTCATTAGTATATGGTGATTTAACAAAAGAACTGGATACAAAACTTCAAAGAGCACTAAATGCCTGCATTAGATTTATTTGTGATTCACGAAAGTACGATCACATCACACCTTGTATAAATACACTACGGTGGCTTACAGTTAAAAACAGAAGAAAATATTTCCTGGGTAGTCTTTTGTACGATATTTTCAACACTAGGGAACCAGTTTATTTGTATTCTCCATTTCTTTTCAAGGAGAGCTTTCAACAACGGGTTACAAGAGGGAGAAACGATAAACAACAAATCCCAAACCACCGGACTTGTGCCTTTAATAGGTCTTTCGTAGTAAGTGGCAGCAAATTATGGAATGCCTTATCTAGTGAAATACGTAGATCAAAAAATAGCCGAATATTCAGGCAAAGACTCTTTAACTACCTGTTTCAAAAACAAAGTTCAGATAGTTCACAATTTGATGCGGCCTTTCCATAATAAACGTAAATTAATGAAGTTGTTCAGATGACATATTTGTTAATATATTTTTTTGTATTGGATTATGCATTGTCTTGTTGAGTTGTCTTTATCACTTTATTTAAATTTTTTCTTGCTTCATTTCATACTGTAATATCTGCACAATACGGACGACTATTCTCTTGTAAATTTATAGAATGTTCATATGAGGCTGAGTAGCCTCTGAGTATGTTCCAAATTTTTGTTAAATATGTTGTACTGTATATGAAATAAAATATTTTCTCTCTCTCTCTCTCAGTATCCTACGCGGTACCATAGACGATGCCTCTTCCGTGTAGTGGACACCCGAGCGATTCAGGGGCACCCGACACGCTTCCAGCTCCGGCCCGATAGGTCTTGATCTACATCTACGTCTACATAATGCCCTGCAAGACACCATAAAGGTGTGTGGCAGGGGGAGAACTCTCAACAAACATGCACTACATATCATGCATAAAAATTTGTAATTAAAAATTAAAATAGCAAAGCATACATGCAAAACATCTATCTATCTACATCTACATAATACCCTGCAAGCCACCACAAGGATGTGTGTCAGGGGGTGATTGCTCACCAAACATGCACTACATATCATGCATAAAAAAGGAATAGTATTAATATAGTAGTCAGAACTACACTATTTAAAAAGGATAGAAATTGGAAAAGCAAACATGCAAAAACATTCTGTTAGTAGGGTTAGCTTTAAGTACTCATACCAACATGCAGCTACCTATGCTATTCATTGCTACTCTCCGATAGGACATATTTACCGTTATTCGTATCTCTAATTGTGCGAGGGAAAAAGGACATTTTGAATCGGTCAGTTCGGCAATCAATTTCTCTAACTTTATGATTATGGTCCAGTCTGCCATAGTAAGTTGGGGTTCGTAAAATATTTTTAACATCATCACTGAAAATATTTCCTTGGAATTTGTTTAAGAGATTAAGTCTAAATTTCAACCTGCGATCTGACAATGATTCCCATTTCAATTCATTTAATAGACTCGTTACGCTAATATAATTATCGTATCGTCACTTTACAAATCTTGCCGATCTTCGCTGCACACGTTCAAGTTCATTACTTAGACCGATTTCGTAGGGATCACATACACTGGCAGCATATTCCAAATGGGGTCTAACAAGGGAAAAGTAGCTGATTTCTCGTACATGATCGTCACATTTACCCAGTACGCTTTTAATGAAAACCAGTTTGCGATTCGCTTGACCCGTTATTTCACGAATGTGTTTACCCCAGGAAAGATCATTTGTCAGTCTTATTCCAAGATATTTAATGGATTACACGTTTGTTAATTCATTATTACTTATTTTGTAAGTGGTAGGAGGAGAGCTATTCTTTTTCCAAAAATTCATTACAAGACATTTCTTAAAGTTTAATTCTAACTGCCATGTATCACACCAAGTTTCAATTGCTTGTAGGTCAATATTTAAATATTCTTTATGGTTCGGGCATAGAATTTCCCTGTACACAACTGCGTCATCGGCAAATAGACGTAGCTTACTTTTTACCACCTTTTGGATATCATTAATGTACAAAAGGAATAGGAGTGGACCTATCACACTACCTTGTGGGACACCCGAAGTGACTTTAATTGCCGGTGAGGAAACACCGTCCAAAACAATCCTTTGAACCCGATCATGCAGAAAATCATTAATCCATGATATAATGTTACGGTCTAACCCATAAGATTTTAATTTCAAAATTAGTTTGCTATGAGAAACCTTGTCAAAAGCCTTCTTGAAGTCGAGAAATATAGCATCCACCGGAATATTATTTTCGCCAGAAACTGAAATGTCGTGGGAAAGGAGAGCAAGTTGAGTTTCACACGATCTGCTCGGCTTATATCTTTAAGTAACTTTTCAATACCATTACAGGAAATGTCAATTGGTTGCATCAACCGCTGAAAGAGGTCAGGTAACACGACAGTTGAATCCCCGGAAGGTGGGTTAAAAACGGTTTGGAAGAAGGAATTTAGCAAGTTAACTTTGTCGAGTGTGTTTGTGGTCATTTCACCTCTATCATTTTTAAGTGAATGGACGGCAGACTTAAGGCCTTGCACTTCCCTTACGTACGACCAGAAGACTTTTGGATTTTCTTTCAATTGTTCCCCAAGTGTTTTTCTTTTGAATTCTGCAAATGCATTACTAAGGGCTGTCTTTGCAGTGGATTTTGAAATTTTATAATATTCAATAATTTCATTACGCTCATCAGTGGGCATATGTTTACTAATCCTTTCCATTTAGCATGACATTTTCGCTGCCGTCTCAGGGATTTTCTCACTTCGGCATTGTACCATCTAGGTTCAGTGCTTTCTTTTTTGAATTTACTAGGGATAAATCTGTTGATCCCAGAGCGCATGATATTAATGAACGACTTCCATGAATCGTCGGTACATACCTTTATGGAAGACTTTTTGAAATCCGATAAGGAATCTCTTAAATACATTTAAAAGTTAGCAAAGTCTGCTCTTTTAAAAATGTAAATCTTTCTTTTTTGTTTAAAATTTTTATCTAAAGATAACGAGAGTTTTGCAGTTATAACTCTGTGGTCACTGATTCCATCAACCGTGTCAATCATTGTCACATGTTGTGGTATATTGGTTGCCAGTAAATCAAGAGTGTTGTCCCCTCTATTAAGCGCTGTAGCTAATTGTGTCAGGGAGTTATTGGAGAACACATCTAATAGTCTCTCACAGATGTCTTTGTCCCTTCCTCCAGCTTTGAAGCAGTATGTTCTCCAGTCTATTGATGGTGCATTGAAATTCCACCTATTATTATATTACGTTCGCTGTTACGGGACGTTATAGTATTTATCTGGTTTCCCAGTTCTAATAATGACTCCACATCAGTGTTTGGGGGCCTATAGAAGGCGCAGACAGATATTGATCTGGATTTAGGGCATGTTAATGAACACCAAACACATTCTAAGGGGTTGTCGGGAAATATTACTGCTTTGCTAATGATTGAGTACTGGACTGCAATGAAAACACCACCACCTGCTCTGTTATGTCTATCTTTTCTATATATTTTAATAGATTTGGGGAATATTTCTGAGTCAGGAATGTCATCCGTCACCCAACTTTCAGTTCCTATAATTACATCTGCATCAGTAGTGTGAATAAGGTGATGGAACTCAGGTATCTTGTTTTTAAGACTTCGGCATTTAACTACCGCAACGGAAATATTTTCACCTCGACTATTATTAAGGCTACAAGGGAGAGCCTTAGTCATGTCTGAAGTATTTTGAGGTTCAATTCTGCTTTCATGAAAGTTAGCCGATAAAGCGACTGGCAACGAGAAGTTATTTACCCCACTACATGACCTACTCTCTACCCTATGCTTTTAGTTGGGTTAGCTTTAAGTCCTTATACCAACATGCAGCTACCAATGTTATCCATTGCTACTCTCGTACTGGATACATTTACCGTTATTCATATCCCTAATAGTACGAGGAAAAAAGGACATTTTGAATCTGTCAGTTCGGCAATCTATTTCTCTAATTTTGTGATTATGGTCCAGTCTACCATAGTAAGTTGGGGTCCGCAAAATATTTTTAACATCATGGCTTTTCTAAACAGCATTAACTGACCTACTGGTGTACGACGCTCGGGAACAAGTGAGGGGAGAAATGGAAGCCGTGGAAGGAAAGAGTTGGAAGGGGTGTGTTGGAGAAAGGAGGTAGTTGAAACGTTATATAGGACACGTGGTTGTATTCTGTAAAACGTTAACAACCATCCACAAAAGGAATAATTGACGTTCAACACTTATATAGCCACTCAATTGTGATCAAAATGAAGAACCAGTTTTTTTACGGAAAATCTCCCAGCAGTGCATCGCAGAATCCATTAAAATGCTGCGCGTTGAGTAAAATCACTGAGAGACATCGGATGGTCCAGCAGAGCTCACATTACATCTCAAGTTTACCCTACAAGAATTCAGCTCTCTTCAGAAGCAAAACTGGAGTTTGAAGCAGGCGTGAGAAGGAAAGGAACGCGGAAGGCAGGTTAAGTTTACGGAGCCGAGGAAGCTATTTTATGCTCCAAGGCGTCGCTATAATGTAGAGCCCCGCGGTCAGAGCGAAAGGCCAACACATTCGCAGCCGCTGCGATTGAGAAGGAGAGGGGAGGGGGAAGGGAAAGAGGGTGATTCACCCTTGGAGCCGCACAAGCAGACATCTCGAAAAGGTAGGGGGCAGGGGAAAATCACCCTCCGAGTGCTGGGTGCCACACACACTCCCAGAAGGGTCTGAGAAAGGGCCAAAACTTGAAAAGATGGCAACCTGGAGATAAGTCACGGATATTCCAGAGGGAATGAGAAAGGAATGACAGTAGTGGATGTGGAAAGGAACAGGAGGGATCCGAAATTTCCACTTTCCTAGAGATGGCAGACGTAAACGGAATTAGCATAATATTTGGCGAACAACGCCGAGAAGTAGAATAGAAAAAGGCGATTTCTAACAAGAGGAACGAAACACGGAGCAAATACTTTCCAAAGTGAGCCGAAGGTGCACATGATCCAGAAAGACATCTAAGGTTAGCGAACGGAGCAGCAGGCTGAGAAGGAAAAAACTACCCAACTTCACAGGGCCTGAATAAGTACGAAATGAAGTCCTATCTCTCCAAAATAAGTCAAATTCTATATTTTATCGTGAATATTTCACTCCTTACCTCATATTAACGGATAATGTAAATTAACTAAATCTACAATTGCCTAAAACATGGAATATTCGATAGGAATGTATTACTTAAATTAGTTTAAAGAATCAGAAGATGCTTTCATAAAAAGTGTCTGTTAAGGATTAACAAAAGAATTTTTCGGAGAGACTTAGCAGTGGCTCATTTTCCAACATAACTTTGGGCAAATAGGAAATGGTAATAAGAAGAAATAAAGGAGGTGGTGATAAAGCAGACCTTTGTGACAAGCAGGACAAAAATGCTTGCGTTAGAATGGAACGCAACGCCTTAAATAGGAGAAACCCGCACTGTTGACTCATTTTCCGCTGAATACTGCGGTTATGGATCTCACGGATCGTTTGATTTAATCGAGAGCAACTTTTCTCTGCAGAATCAGTTTTCAAGTAATTCCATCGTAAAACCCGCAGGTGCAAATTCACCGAGGGAGTAACGGCGGTAGGGAGGCAGCGCTGATTTCAGGGGCCTGCAATCACATTCCGAAAGATAGAGGAGCAACGATCGACGGGTAAGACGCTACTAACCGCGAAGATATGCGCGGAGCGATTCCAGAGATTGGGGGAGAGCTGAGATAAGGTACACTCTCTGGCGTTGAAGGCACTAGGGGGTGGTGCGGTGGAGATTACGCGCGGGGAAAAAGCTGTTCCGCGCGTAATTTTCATAGGTCCCGGCGCTCCCACACACACGCTTCCATAAAGCCGTCTCATTTCCTGCTCTCACGCGAGCGGATTTTATCTACATACATACGATCATAAATATATACATGTATATACTCGCATATACACTGCTACGCTCGAAAAGACGAGCAGGAGAGCAGGTTGGGGAGGGAGGTGGGGTTGGCGGTGGGGTGGGGAGCAGCGGGGTGGAGGCAGGCGGGGGGTAGGAGGGGGAGGACTGGGGAAAACGCACCACATTATAGACCGCGGTGCTCGTTCCTTTTTTTGTAAAACTTTCTTCATCCTCCTTTAAGTCCCATAAATCATTCGGGGGTGGGTGCCTTATCCCTCATGGCTTTTATTTTTATTTTGGAAGTGGAGGAAAAAGGGTGGAGGAAGGGGTGAGGGCCGTGGGAAGGAGGGAGGTTTCTCCTCGAGAGTGGCTAAGAAAGAGTGGGAAGGGGTCGCTACCAAGGAGAAGGAAGGGTGTCATGGTGGAGCTGGTGGGGGAGGGCTCCGGGCGGAACGCGGCATTCCCCTCCGCATGAATATTTGAGGGAAGGAAATCGGCGGGGGAGGGGCTGGTTCTTAGGAAGGGGGGGTCCATGGGGAGGGGGTGGTTCATGGGGAGGTGGTGGTTCATGTGATAGGGGTGGTGTTCATGGGATAGGGGTGGTGTTCATGGGATAGGGGTGTGGTTCATGGGATAGGGGTGTGGTTCATGGGATAGTGATGTGGTTCATGGGATAGGGGTGTGGTTCATGGGATAGGGGTGTGGTTCATGGGGAGAGGTGTGGTCATGGTGAGGATGTAGTTCATGGGGAGGGGTGTGGTTCATTGGGAGGGGGTGGTTCATGGTGAGGGGTGTGGTTCATTGGGAGGGGGTGGTTCATGGTGAGGGGTGTGGTTCATGGGGAGGGGTGTGGTTCATGGGGAGGGGTGTGGTTCATGGGGAGGGATGTGGTTCATGGGGAGGGATGTGGTTGATGGGGAGGGATGTGGTTCATTGGGAGGGGTGTGGTTCATGGGGAGGGTGTGGTTCATGGGGAGGGTGTGGTTCATGGGGAGGGGTGTGGTTCATTGGGAGGGGTGTGGTTCATGGGGAGGGATGTGGTTCATTGGGAGGGGTGTGGTTCATGGGGAGGGTGTGGTTCATGGGGAGGGGTGTGGTTCATGGGGAGGGGTGTGGTTCATGGGGAGGGATGTGGTTCATGGGGAGGGATGTGGTTCATGGGGAGGGATGTGGTTGATGGGGAGGGATGTGGTTGATGGGGAGGGGTGTGGTTCATGGGGAGGGTGTGGTTCATGGGGAGGGTGTGGTTCATGGGGAGGGGTGTGGTTCATTGGGAGGGGTGTGGTTCATGGGGAGGGATGTGGTTCATTGGGAGGGGTGTGGTTCATGGGGAGGGTGTGGTTCATGGGGAGGGGTGTGGTTCATGGGGAGGGATGTGGTTCATGGGGAGGGATGTGGTTCATGGGGAGGGATGTGGTTGATGGGGAGGGATGTGGTTGATGGGGAGGGATGTGGTTGATGGGGAGGGATGTGGTTCATTGGGAGGGGTGTGGTTCATGGGGAGGGTGTGGTTCATGGGGAGGGTGTGGTTCATTGGGAGGGGTGTGGTTCATGGGGAGGGATGTGGTACATTGGGAGGGGTGTGGTTCATGGGGAGGGTGTGGTTCATGGGGAGGGTGTGGTTCATGGGGAGGGATGTGGTTGATGGGGAGGGATGTGGTTGATGGGGAGGGATGTGGTTCATTGGGAGGGGTGTGGTTCATGGGGAGGGTGTGGTTCATGGGGAGGGTGTGGTTGATGGGGAGGGATGTGGTTCATTGGGAGGGGTGTGGTTCATGGGGAGGGTGTGGTTCATGGGGAGGGTGTGGTTCATGGGGAGGGTGTGGTTCATTGGGAGGGGTGTGGTTCATGGGGAGGGATGTGGTTCATTGGGAGGGGTGTGGTTCATGGGGAGGGTGTGGTTCATTGGGAGGGGTGTGGTTCATGGGGAGGGTGTGGTTCATGGGGAGGGTGTGGTTCATGGGGAGGGTGTGGTTCATGGGGAGGGTGTGGTTCATGGGGAGGGTGTGGTTCATGGGGAGGGTGTGGTTCATGGGGAGGGTGTGGTTCATGGGGAGGGTGTGGTTCATGGGGAGGGTGTGGTTCATGGGGAGGGTGTGGTTCATGGGGAGGGTGTGGTTCATGGGGAGGGTGTGGTTCATGGGGAGGGTGTGGTTCATGGGGAGGGTGTGGTTCATGGGGAGGGATGTGGTTGATGGGGAGGGGGTGTCGGGTTGTCCACCGGGTAAGCGCGTCCCTTTTAGCCAATGTTTCGATCCTCGACTCGAGGGTCATCTTCAGGGCGAGATGAGTGCATCCTGAAATTGTCCGCCTGAATAAAATCCTGAAATACATGTCTTCATGGGTCAAGTGACTCGTGATTGGTCGATGATGGAAGGCATGTCGAGGGAGTCTCCTGATTGGCTGGCGTATTGCTGCTTCTTTTTCCTTCTCACCTCCTCGATTTTTCCCAGCACAGGCTTCCGCGTGCCGCTGGTTGTGCACCCGGAGCCCCTGTTTTTCATGTTTTTCTTCCGCATATGAATTTCGATGGCCTCGATTTTGATGGACGCTGGGACCCCCTGCAAGGGTATGCGGCGGGATGTGGCTCTACGCGAGAAAATTGTAAATTTCTTACGAACTGGTCTTAGTGTCGAATTGAAAGAGGATGATCATCAGGAACTGTCGCAGAAACTCCAAAGATAACATAGTAGATAAACATGCAAGTGTTTCTTCGGCATAAGCCCCCTGTACCACAAAGGTTTTGTCCAGAGAATCTGTGCGAAATAACACAAATTCATCACACAAAATGTTGTAAGAGAGAGAAAGCCAACCATTTGAAGAACCATACGGAAATGGAAGGTGAACAACGGCTTAACACCGCACGGCGCAAACGAAAGACACGATCATGATCGCAATGCGTCATTTCTGCCGGCGCCGGGAAGGGCGCGGGGGAGGGGGGTGGGGAGAGAACGACTCTCGGTATCAGTCATGCGACTCTTGTGTATTCATTCGCACTGATCGCCACCCCCGACGTACTGAGGGACGAGATTCCGTTCAGGAGACGACGAAAGGGGAAGTCGCTCGCCGAGCGGGGGCTATAGATTGTGATGGGGTTGGGTAATACAAACCCTTTTGGCAAAGCCTACACAGGGGGCTCGGGGGTGAAGCCACTCCAGGCGCTAGGAGCGGCTTCCTGGTCAGCCCTGAGTGATAAAAGCTCCAGGAGGAGAAGTAGCGAGCTGCCGAGAAGGGAAATGGTTCAGCCATCGCCTCTCGATGGCCAAGTGAAGGGCAGGAGGACAAGGGCAGGGATGACGAGGGGAGCGGACTGTCGGAGGGCATAAGAGGAAGGGGCGACAACGCAAGAGATGGTTCGGCCGCTGCATCGCGAAAGGTGGGAGGCCGTAGCTACCATTGCCACACCATTACGAGACAACGCACGCAGACACTGAAGCCACCGATGCGCTTGGTGTTCACATCTATGCATTCACTGATTGATTGAACGACTCCCCGAGCTAAAATTAGAAACTGCTTCCTGGCAGCTACCATGCGTTTATTCGGTTAATGAGCCGAGGACACTCAAGCGGAAACCCTACAAGCAATAATTTCATTACTCGTTCCATCAAAAACAATATTACTATTCCTGGGGAAACAACTTCATGCAATGTATGTACATCTACATCTACACGATACCCTGCAAGCCACCGCGAGGGTGTGTGGCAGGGGGTGAAGATCACCAAGCATGCACTACTAACATGCAAGCAAGCAACTAAAGGGTCTCATGCAACTAGATTGTTAGTATCTATAGTATTTGAGGGGTTAATATATGCATCATGCACTACAGTATACTCTAAAATATTTCCCCTACCTATCCCTTTCCTATGCTGCCTATTCTGTTCTCTTATAGTACGGGGGAAAAATGCCATTTTGAATCTATCTGTACGACAATCTATCTCTATAATTGAGCTGTCCGTGAGGGACATCTCAAGACACTCGGAGAACCAGGAGCGGGCAGGTGACGTAGTTCCCTGCCCCTGTTCGAGGTAGGGCGTGAGGGCAGAGGCATCACCCCAAATTATCGGGTCATTGCTTGCCCGTAGCCACGGCGTGGAAGTGCCAGGCCCCTACCTGCAATTTAATGGGTCCTGCCCAATAAGTAGCCGCGGAGCCCAGGAACGAGTGCTGAGTTTGGGGTAGCCCACCACCGCGCACGGACGACTCCGACGCCGCTTCTCGCTCTTCGTCCCGCGCCCGAGACCGCGTCCGGCAGAGGTGGTTGGACCAGAGGAGGTGACCGGACCCCCCCCCCCCCCCCCCCGCGCGTGTGCACCCTTATTACCACGTCATTCCCTCTCCTTTTTCCCCCTTCCCCCCCTTTGATTGTCTTGTGGCTAATTTGTGTCTTGTCAATAAACCTTCTGTTTCTCAACGCCGTTGTTTTTACTGCTACCTCCGACCGAAGAACAGTTCATGAATGGTAGCAGAGCGTGGTTTATCGGAAGGTAGCTAACGGCGTATAAAACATGGCTGAGAAACTTCCATCAGGGACCGCGTGGATTAATGACATCGCTAAGTCCGATGCGATCGAGCTGTGTTCGAAATTAGGGATCGAGAGTGCTGGCACGCTGGATGAAATCCGGAAAAGGTTACGTGAGTTTGTCCGCGAGCAGGTTAAGGGCACGGAAGATGGTGAGCCGATCGGGATTGAAAGAGAGAACGCTCGCGGCAAAGATGTGGAGTGGAGTGTCAAGGCTGACTTGAGCGCTCTGGAAGGAATTGTTTGTGCGGCTACTCGCTGGGGAATGCGTTTCGAAGGCGTGGCTGGCGAAAGCGTAGTTAGTTTCCTGGAATTATTCGAGCGATTTGTGCGCCAGTTCGAATTAAGCGAGAAAATGCAGGTGAAGTTAATTCCCGAAATATTGGGGGGTAGGGCGCTGGTTTGGTTCTGGTCGAAGCGGTTCGCCGATAGCCAACAGTTCCGTAGGGAAGTGAGAGTTACCTTCGGAGTACCAAACTACGAAACTCGGTTAAAAAAGGACCTATATAACCGGACCCAAGGAAGGCAGGAAGCTCTCGTAGATTATATAATTGTGTTAGAAACAATGAATTCTAGGCTCAACAGACCCCTTGCGCCCGATGAATTATTGGAGGTCGTTTGCGGGAACCTTAACCCGCAATACGCGATGCAGGTGGGTGGCAATCCCGGATCTTTGGAAGAGTTGATGCAGTGGACGCGTCAATACGACGAAAGAAGGGCAGTGGCTGAGTCATATCAGGATCCACCATTACCCGAAGATATGGTAGAAATGGATTTCGGGTACCGGAGTCCCGGTTATGCGTCGAGGGGTGGTTAGCCCGACCAATCCCAACAGCCAACTACCCAGTTCCGAAATCATGTCGTAAGGGGATCAAGGGGACCACCACAGCGCAATCTCCGCGGCTACCCTGGTAACCCACAAGTTCCCGTCTATCAGCGCGCATGGAAGGGAAACGAGTAGGCCGCGGCGTGTCAAAGCGGAAGGGCCGCCGCGGTAACGTTACTGCTTGGATAAATAGGCCGCAGATCCAAAAGTATATATAAAAAGTATAAAAGTATACGTCGCAGTATAAAAGTATACCCAGTATTTTTCCCAAAATAACAGTGGCAGTCAATGGAGTATGTGCTACGGCCCTCTTAGATTCTGGGGCCTATCGGTGTTGCGTGGAAGAAGCGTTCGTAGAAAACCTAAAAATCCCGCCCAATATGTTACGGACCACGAAAGACATTTGCTGGGGAATAGGCTCGCAGCCCGTTATTGCCACGAAAAGAGTAGATCTTCAAGTGAAAGTTGAGGGTTTGTCCTGGAAACACGAATTCCTAGTGCTTCCTAATACCCCAGTCCCTATTATACTAGGAGTGGATTTCATGAATCGCACAGGAATGGTATTGGACTTCGTCAAGAAAGATATTTCCTTTAAATGCCGGCCAGATATAATAGCTAGTGTGGTAATGGATGAGATACCGGGGGAAGCGAAGGGTTGCATAAAAATGGATCACCTTACGTCAGCTCAAAAGAATCGGATTAATGAGGTTGTGTCGTCGTTCGCGGATGTTGTGACAAAATCGTTGGGGTGTACTAAGTTACTCGAATATGAATTGCCGTTATTAGATTCTACTCCCGTCAGATCCCCGCCCTACCAGTGCAATCCAGTGAAAATGTCCGAGATGAGGGAACAAATAGGCGATCTCATGTGCAAAGGCGTGATCACAGAGTCGAACTCGCCATACGCTAGCCCTGCTTTCCTTATACCCAAGAGAGACAACAGGTCCAGGTTAGTAGTGGATTATCGAGCGCTCAAAAAATTTAATTTGATGCCTTCCCGTTGCCGACAGTAGAAAATGCGTTCCTCCATTTCGGGAGAGCGAAGTTCTTCACCATTCTCGATTTGAACGCCGCGTATCATCAAATACCATTAACCGCTCAAAGCAGGCAGGCCACGGCATTTGTAACACCGTTTGGTTTATAGGAGTATAATAGGTTACCCTTCGGGATTTGTACTGGAGGACAGATACTATCTCGACTGATAGATAAAATATTTGGTGACATAAAATACAAATATGTTTTCAACTACCTGGACGACATAGTTGTGTACAGCGAAAGTTTCGAAGAACACCTTATACACCTCGAAGATGTCCTGATGCGGTTAAGAGGGGCCGAAATCACGGTGAACCCGGAGAAGATTACGGTCGCCCTTGGGGAAATGCAATACCTGGGTCATGTCGTTACAGCTCAAGGAATTCGGGTCGACCCGGGAAGGGCAAAGACAATACGTGATTTTCCGGTCCCGATAAATTTAAAAGCGGCGAAAGGTTTTCTAGGAATGTGCAGTTTTTAGTCTCGCTTTATTCCCTCGTTCTCCGAGGTGGCTGGCCCGTTGAACCAATTAAAGAAAAAAAACTGTCGTTTCGTCTGGGGGCGCGCTCAGCAACTCGCGTTTGACACCTTGAAAGAAAATATTTCCTCCCCACCAGTGCTGAGGATACCCAACTTTGACGAGCGCTTTACTTTACATACGGACGCCTCAGCAAATGCGATAGCAGCGGTATTATCGCAAAGTGTCGAAGGACACCTGGCGCCAGTGGCATTCGCGAGTCGGGCGCTTACTGAGGCGGATAAAACGGTATACCACTTACGAGGCGGAGTGCCTCGCGCTTATATTCGCCGTAGAGAAGTTTGACAAATATTTGCGAGGGCGAGAATTCGACCTATACACTGATAATGAAGCATTATCCTGGCTACGACGCAATCCCAAACAGCATGGTAAAATCGGGCGGTGGATGTTACGCCTATCTCCTTACAAATTTAACACGCTGCATGTCAAGGGCACCGAAAACGTAGTCGCAGATTGCTTGTCGCGCATGTTTGAGGAAGGCGAAG
Organism: Platycnemis pennipes; assembly: GCA_933228895.1. Lineage (NCBI taxonomy): Eukaryota > Metazoa > Arthropoda > Insecta > Odonata > Platycnemididae > Platycnemis > Platycnemis pennipes. The sequence continues at coordinate 669,624 of OW121851.1, forward strand.
GTACCGATGAAGGAAAACGAGAATTCAGCGTCGGAGTACTAGAGTGTGTTCCCGGGGTATTCACCTCAATCACGGAACATCAGCAAACTGATCCGGAATGCCGAGCCATAAAGGAACGATTGGAGCGAGGCGAGAAAGTTAAAAGTTACAAATTATGCGGAATTTAGTGGTATTTCGTGGGCGCACGGGAAGGCGTAATCGCGTATTTGTCCCTGTAGCAGTAAGGGCGATGGTAATGGTATATTTTCACGATTCCGCTGTCGGTGGCCACCTGGGTTACCATAAAACCAAAGAGAAAATTAGTCGAATCTTGTATTGGCCGAATATGCAAAAGGAAATTTTGCAGTACGTTAAATCCTGTCCGGAGTGTCAACGTGCCAAGCCCGCACAAAATTCGCGTATAGGGCAACACTCGGCGGAAGTGGCAACCCACCCCTGGGAACGAGTATTTATCGATTACATGGGTCCGATGACGCGTACCAGATCGGGCAATGTGTGCGTTTTCGTCATTGTAGATGCCTTCAGCAAATTCGTCTTCATGATACCCACGAGAAATATGACCGCTCAAAGTACCGTCACGGTTCTCAACGATCGGGTGTTTTCTATTGTTGGGTTTCCCAAAACCATTGTTACCGACAACGTATCAGTGTTTACTTCCAAAGAAATGAGGAATATGTGCTTCTTGGGAGGTATAAAGCATGTGACGACCTCCCCTTACTACCCTCAACCCTCGCACGCCGAACGCTTCAATAGGAATTTGAAGACTGCCCTTAAAATATTTCACCACGAAAAACAAAATCGGTGGGACGAGAGTTTGAATGAGTTGTCAGTCGCGTTTAACGCAGCTCACCATCAAAGTATCGGATGTACACCGGCCAGTCTCTTCATGGGACGCGAGCTGAATCATCCGTTAGGATTGAAGTGGGATATCGATGAGAACTCGGACATCTCCCAGGCGACGAAAGATTTGAAGGAGAGGTGGGCGGAGGCCCGGAGGTGCTTGAATCGCGCAAATAAGAAGGTGGAAACCAGGTATAACTTGCGCCGAAGAAAACACGGTTTTCGAACTGGCCAGTTAGTAGTATACAGACTAAATACTTTAAGTTCGGCAGTTAATAAGGTGTCGGCCAAATTGGCCTCTAAGTGGTCGCAACCATACCGGATAATCCGATTCACTACGCCGGTCACGGCGGAATTAGGAGACGGAGAAAGCGGAGTAGTTAAAAAAAAATGCCACGTCTCCCAACTGAAACCACACCATGAACGCTAACCTTATCCCCCTTCTTTCTTTTCCCATACCTACTGCGTCGCTCGATCCGGTCTCGGGAGCGGTCGTACGAGGGAGAAGAGGAACCGAGAGGTGTCTGGTGCAGGCAGCCTTGGGGTTTATTGTTCGGTGGTGTTTGTATGGGAAGGCGAAATTGGGTTTTCTCATGCCTTTTTTTTCAAGGCATTTTTGGGGTTCCTAGTTGCCTCTTGTCCTTGTTGCCTTGCTTGCTGGTCGCCAGTTCGGCGATCCGCTTCTGTTTTAGCCGTCTACTCTGTTCAGTTTTGCTTGTTGATTTGTTCGCCTTGTTTATTTTTGTTTGTTTGTTATTCAAGCCACGGGAAGTCAGGTACACCCACCCCAGCAACCTATTCCTCCTTCCTTCGACAAAAAGGGGGGGGGGAGAAGTAAGGGAGGATGAGCTGTCCGTGAGGGACATCTCAATTCACTCGGAGAACCAGGAGCGGGCAGGTGACGTAGTTCCCTGCCCCTGTTCGAGGTCGGGCGTGAGGGCAGAGGCATCACCCCAAATTATCGGGTCATTGCTTGCCCGTGGCCACGGCGTGGAAGTGCCAGGCCCCTACCTGCAATTTAATGGGTCCTGCCCAATAAATAGCCGCGGAGCCCAGGAACGAGTGCTGAGTTTGGGGTAGCCCACCACCGCGCACGGACGACTCCGACGCCGCTTCTCGCTCTTCGTCCCGCGCCCGAGACCGCGTCCGGCAGAGGTGGTTGGACCAGAGGAGGTGACTGGACCGCTCCCCCCCCCCTGCGTGTGAACCCTTGTTACCACGTCATTCCCTCTCCTTTTTCCCCCTTCCCCCCCTTTGATTGTCTTGTGGCTAATTTGTGTCTTGTCAATAAACCATCTGTTTCTCAACGCCGTTATTTTTACTGCTACCTCCGACCGAAGAACAGTTCATAATCTTATTTATCTGGTCGAATCTAGCATAATACGCTGGTGTTTTTAATATGTGCCTAACATCTTCAGTAAAGCTATCCGATTGAAATTTCTCCAATAGATTTAATCTGGACTTTAACCTACGCTCTGATAATGATTCCCACCCTAATTTTTGTATTAATTCTGATACACTACTCAACCTATCGTAACACCTTTTGACGAACCTAGCTGCTCTACGCTGCACACTGTCTAGTTCTCTCATCAAACCTAATTCATTAGGATCCCATACACTGGCTGCATACTCAAGGTGGGGCCTAACTAGTGAAAAGTAGCATCGCTCTTTTGTCTTCTCATCACATTTCCCAAGTACTCTTTTTATAAATCCTAGCTTTCTCTTCGCTCGGCCGCATATTTCCCTTATGTGTCTTCCCCACGATAAATCTTTAGTGATTGTTACACCTAAATATCTTACGGTTTCAACGTTTTCGATCTTCGTGTTATTAATTCTATAGGATCGCTCTATCGAATTATTCCTCCTCCAAAAATTGATAGCTACACACTTTTTAAGGTTGAGTTCTAACTGCCATTTGTCGCACCACTCTTGAATTGCATCTAAATCCTTGCTAAGTGATTTCGTGTCCTCTTCGTTTGATATGTAAACTCCACCACAAATTTCAGTCTCCTTCTCAAGTCGGAATCAGTGCAGCAGCAGCAGCAATTTCCTGTCGCTCAAACGCGGAAATTAATAAAATGATTGGCGGCGATGAGGAATCCCAAATAAACTTTGTTGCCTCACCGAAGCATAATATCCAGCACAAACATCGGAAATGAAACATTGCCATCTGTGACCTTTTCTAATCCAGCAAGTGCAATTGCGCGCTTCAGCCTCCAGGTGGCACGAGAGTCATTCCATTCGGCCAAGTGAATCCTTGGCAGGTGAAGACGCCGTTTCCGAGGCGCCTGAACATCAATATTAGCTCCACTGAATCTTGGCGAGATCTTCCTCTCCCTCAGAGTGCATGCAATCTCAATCACCAATAGAGTCGCCTTCTCACCCCGCGCACCTCTTACGTGTAACGGGACTCCAACAGCCGCGAAAACACTTTCGATCCCTGCGTTTGGATTTGCCGACCAAGGTAGCCAGGTCGGAGAAGCGCCACACAACGCAAAGGTCGAGGGTTCAGATCCCACCGCGGAAATGGATGAAGTGTCGGTTCTAGGCGTAGTGTTTGGTTACATGTAGTGGTATAACGTAGGCCGTTGGCTTAGCTAAAACAAAAATATTTTTACGCTTCCCACAGCGGCTGAAAATCATCATGGTGGAACGTCTGTGGCAAAGAATATCTTTGGGAAGGATTTCTACCAACTGTAAGACGTGTGCTTGGTCCTGAAACATTCAGACGAATAATTTTCTGAAATTTCAGTTAAGACAGGATAAAAATACGGCAGATGGAAGAAGAAAACTACAGAATATTTTCCGCATCCATATGTGAACGAAGAAACACTGAAGAATTTCTGAAGTGACAAGTGTCTACGCGGGCTCCAAGAGCTGATATTTTTATTACAGAAAGTGACAAACAAGGGAGGTCACCTGTGCTGCTGAAGATAAGGAATGGAAAAGAGTTAAGAGAAAATAAGGGTCGGCATTAGCCTACTCCAAAAAAATGCCAAAAGGTCAACTATTAACTATTTAATGTGTCTTACGCAATGGAAGGTAGCACTTTGCTTGAAATACTCTGAACGCAGCAATCAACTGGAGTTTCAATGAAAATATCTGCCACTGTCGGGATTTGAACGTTGGGTGTCGTACTGAGCAGTTTTCAGGATTATGCGCAATCCTCTTTCCCTTTACGGATGGTCCAAACCGAATTTGAGTTTCCGTGGGAACTAGACTCGAGTGTTAACTCCGATCACGTGGAGCAAATATTACAATAAGTTGAGTATCCTTGAAGCTCCAGGGGTCATTTGCCGAGAAACTGTCAAAAAATTTAGCCAGGAGCATTAAAGAGGAAGATTTTTGGAGCACTTTGCTCAAATAATCTCCCACCAGGAAATGAGATGTCCTTTTCTTTAACATGGTTTCTTCCGCAACCAGCTCTTTCCTTCTATTAGAGAGGTAGGTATACACCGAAGTTAAACAGACATGCACGCACATCAATAAGGGAAAGAAGAAGAAAACTGCCCTTCCTTCAGATTACTCCAGCGACGTCGGTTCCTCCGGATTCCACTCTGGTTGCATCACCCGAACAATGATTGGTTGTATTATTTTTTTACATTTGGTAAAGGGAAAAGGGTGCCCAACTTTCCCCTTGAATTTTTCAATTTTTGTCAATGTTTACTCACCTCCCTAATAAGCCGCATGAGGTTTTTGTTTCATTTGCCTTCAATATTGCATCCATCCAAGTCTATAATTGCACGCCCGGGTGTAGATCAGGTGCTCTGCGTACTTTAGAATACAGTATAGAAGTCCTAGGGCCTTTAGAATGCAGTCCTAGAATCTACACTCGGCACAAAAATCTTAGCAAATCATCTTGGATCTGAAGGCGTCCTCTGTGATACCGACGACACTTCGGACTACCAACGGGGAAGGAGTCTAAGGATCCTGGAGTCGAGTCATTTTTTCAACACTGAACAAGACTTCGAAGCGTCTCTCATTGACTTTTACGGAAAAAAGCACGTAAAAGAAAGACAAACTCAAAACACATTAAAAAGATATCATAATGGTAATGGCTAAAAAAACGCAACCGGAAGAAGGAACAATTCCCTCGGCATTCAAGACCGTTCGAGGCTGAGCAATGCTCCCGTCTTTCACTTCCATGACGATCCATCACCTCGGAAATTCTTGACGAAGCATTTCCATTTCGCATTTCGAAGAATTTGCATTAAAATAACGAGAATATATCTTTAAGTCTAAAAATGTCGTGTAAGTTAAAGCGATACGATAGTCTTTCCCGCGGAGATATTAAAACCCGTTCGTGGCAAAAATGTAAGATGAAAATACAATTACTTCCATCGGTCTTCATCACAATAAACATTATCAGATAATATTTCTGACGTCTTCAATGAAACGGGAAATAAATCAATAAGTAACGGGAATTGGCTCGTGTTTTCTTTCCATATCATGTTTCGCTTCCACTCTGTATCGCCAGAATCTTCAGAATGTTTAAAATATATTCCTATTGAACGAGAACCACGCCGAGAAAATGTTTACTGATCTTTACGAATACAAAAGCGATTTGAAAGAACATTCCAGGTTCATTCGTGGCCAACATTGCACTCGAATGGTAATGCACTGATTCTAGGAGGAAAGCACCCCGACGACATGATACAAATGCGAAAAGCACTTTTCCAGAGGGGCATGTTAAAACACATAATGCTAATGGTCCAGGAAAATAGTAATGACGATTCCGGCTGTGTTGAAAAGTTGTCCATGAAGAAATATTTCACATGTTTTCACTCTTAACGTTAATAGTACTAAGGGTTGGTTAAGGAATGGGGAGGTTCAAGAAGCAAATATTGTTGGAGAAGCGACCTCGTCGTCAGCTCGTATCAAGAAGCAGAATGCATCACCGCTACCAGAGCGGAGTCGCTCCATACAAACGCTTCGGAAATTAAGGGACCAGGCCGGCTGAACGAGCAGCCAACGACTCTTAAGCGATGGGCGTGGGGGCATCGGATATATATCGACCGCCTTTGAAGGCCACACACGAAGCCACCTCATATTTTATCCCACAGAAGGGAAAAGCAGTGGTTTTCTAGAGTGCCACATCTAAAAACCGATACTACGGTTATCTCGGAAACCATAAGGCTACCTTGTATCTCTAATGGCGACAAGGGTTTATAGCCGGCATTAGACTTCACCGAAGACGAAGCTGCTCGCATTTCCTGAGGAAGGGAAAAGGTTAAACTATCTCAAGAATGCTTCTATCCAGCCAGTAAGACCTTTGAGAACCGTATAAAGGCGAATGCGTATACCGTGCGCTGTGCGAGGGTGCGGGTTTGGGGGAGACGGAGGCAAGCGGATGGAAGCGCTGAGGGGTTGATTACAGCTACGCCCCGAGGATAAAGTTTCACCGAAAGGGAAACATCATTTGGACGACATGCACAGTGGCGAGGCCGGCAATGACAAGGACGGAGCAGTAAAGCTGGAGTTAAGCTGCGGAAGGGAGGGAAGGGGGCATTCACAAAATGCATACGACCGCAGGAAAAAATTAGCGTTTCAGTATTTAAAAGTAGCTCACCTTCAAACTTAATGGGATAACTCAATTAATTAAGATTAATTACAAAAATATTCTACCTGACAGAGAAAAATGACAAGGTAAATTTCCACTCATGGCGCAGAAGCGCTGAAACTAGTCGTACCGTCAATAAATTTACGAGTGTGTCTGTCACTATGGACTTCCACGTAGTTAAGCCTAAATCCTTCCAACTTTAAACTCCCTGAGGTTAGCCAATTCGCATCATCAGTTGGATCATCTATTTGAAATATATCACAACATTATGCACAGAATTCAGTTTAAAATGGACAAAACACGGTCAAATGATATACATACAGGTAGTTAATTAAAATTTAAAATAGAAAAGACATTAACAGAATAATAGAGCGGGAAATAAATATACACGAGGCTATTGGAGCAGATTATACACCTGCTGATACTAGCACATTTGTGAGCACAAACGAGAACAGCGCAATAGTAAATACATAGAAACTCAATAATCTTAGAGGAGCACTTTCATGGCTTTTCAGTTCAGCAAACGCTGCGATTGAGTACCGAATAATCGCACACATTTTTTCTAATCATCAATTTAATTTTTCTGGCAATCAATATAATTTAATTTATTTTGTTAACCTTACACAACAACTAAAGAAAATATCGCTAGCATAGCATTCATTTCAACATTTACAATAAGGTTCTAGACATCCTGAAACATTCCCATCACTACATTTAATCTGCGATTTGCAAATCCTAATTTCATCATGTTTAACATGGAAAAATATCAGAATAAAAGTGTTTGCCAGCCAGTAGCTGGGTTACTTTCTTGAACCATTGATTAAGAGCGGCATCAACTTTTTTCGCACACAGCTTCATTGCACCACAGAGTCAATAACGACTGCATAATGAAGATTACGGAGCTACTGATGCAGACAGATGCAAAAAAACATACGGAGCCGGGGAATTTCTTGAGAGAAAAAAATGAGTGGAATGGGCCACCGCTGGTCGCAGTGGAATGTGCGGAAGAACAGCGAAGACGGCAGAAAGTACTCACGGGACAGCAACACGCCACTGAAGGCGCTTCACATGAAGGTCGATCGAGTCGCAGTCCAGTCTTCAGCGACGAGGAGGTCAACCTCCTTCAATCACATGCTTCGTTAAGCAGGCGTCGCCTCCTTCGTCGCCCCTCCCAAGTTCGATGGCCAGTCGAAATCTATTCTCTCAAAACATTTCAAAGAACGCGAGGAGGACGATTCCATCCAAAGAGCCAAAGAAAATTTGAGAATTTAATTCAAGAAATGTTCGTCAGTCAGCAAGCACAACAACGTTACGAGAATCACCAAAACTTTCAAAAAATCCTCGAGCAACATTTTCCACTTTGAAAGAAATGTATGTTTGCTGCATCGCCATCTGCGGTGAGAGAGTGTTGGAGGGGGGAGAGAGAGAGTCTTGGTGAAAGGGTTTCACGCCTAACTTCTTCTCCACGTCACGCCCCCGAACCAACGTGCATTGATATACAGCTACACAATCTCCAGAATCGGATACCGAGAATCACGAAAATAATCCGAAAATGACGAGGCGTGACTCCATTGCGCGGCGAGGATGTTGCCACCGCAATCGCATTTTAATTCCGAACGGCAGAGAATATGTCATGCTTAAATGAAACGAATTAGTAAGCATATGCCTATCGATGAGCGTAACGTATTGATAGAAAATTATAAAATTTCAAAATCCACTGCAAAGACAGCTCTTCGTAATGCATTGGCAGAATTCAAAAGAAAAACACTTGTGGAACAGTTGAAGGAAAATCCTTAAGTCCTCTGGTCGTACGTCGCCATCAAACTTCTCCCTGATAACCTAAAACTCTACCTAGTGGACATCTTCAACTACTGTCTCATGACCGCCTCTTTTCCGGACAATTGGAAGACCTCCATAATTATTATGTTACCCAAACCCCGTAAAAATCACTCAGATGTTAATAATTACCGACCTATTTCACTGACCTGTACCTTTGCCAAAATATACGAAAGACTAATCCTTACCCGACTAAAGACGACCTCGACAAGACTTTTCAGAAAAGAGCAGTTCGGATTCGCAGCAAAAACATCCACCGTCCACCAAATAAACCGCCTGACTGAACACATAACCTCCGGTTTCAACGACAGAAAGGTCACATCAGCGGTCTTCCTTGACATCAGCCAGGCCTTTGATAAGGTCTAGCATGAGGGCCTGATATTCAAACTTTTAAAACTTCCCATCTCAAACAACATCATCAAAATCATCCAATTCTTCCTTCAGAACCGCAAATTTCAAATCAAACACAACAGTTTCCTCTCCGATCCTTTTCCTATCCATACTGGCGTTCCCCAAGGAGCAGTCCTCACCCCCACCCTTTTTAATATTTATATTGATGACTTCCCTACTACCCCCATCACCGAACTTTACCTTTACGCAGACGACACCACCATTGCAACCAGCAGCTGGTGGCCGGACAAAAACGCCGACGCCCTTCAGGACCACTTGGACTTAATTGAAGACTGGCTTGACTCTTGGCAACTTACCATGAACCCAGGCAAATGTGCCAAGCTTTGCTTTACGTTCAAAAAGATTAAACGAGACAATTTCCCCCTGACATTATATAATAAATTTATCCCACAAAAGACGACAGCCACCTTTCTAGGTGTGACACTAGACGAAAAACTTACATACTCTGCCCATATAGACAGCATCCTTACCAAAATTACCAACACCAAAAATGCCTTTTACCCTCTCCTATGCTATAACAGTCCTACCTCGCTAACCAACAAACTTCACATCCTCTTCTCTATTATCTTCCCCCAAATCCTTTATGCATCTCCCATCTGGAGCACCACCAATGTCACAAACAGAAAAAAAATCCAATGCTGCCTCAATAAGATTATCAGAAGATTAGCCGGAGCCCCTTGGTTCATCCCCAATGCCAATATCCACCAGGAACTAAAGATCCCGCAACTCCAAACCCTTATTGACCGGAACCTCCTCAATTACTTCACATCCATTCGATACTCCAACAATGATCTAATTTCCTCCCTATGGTCCCCAAACCTTCCAAAGGGGAAATTTCATTACCCCAAAGACCTAATACCAAAAACCCCAGCAAAAATGAAACCTAAAATCAAAATCCTAAAACTACCTAACAAGCAAACCCACATTAAAACCCTTCACCTTCCTTTCAAACCATTCCCCTCCCGTACCCCGGAAGACATCACCACTACAATCAGTGTACCAGAAGAACTGCTCCATCGGCTACAAGAGTCAACAGTCCCAGCAACTCTACAACGTCTCTCAGCTCCCATATCAATCATTCCAACAACTCCCCACCCCGGAAATGGCAGAGGCTCACCAAACCTAAAATTGCTCCTTCCCCCTTTCCCCGACTAAAACCTAGTCAAGTACCTCCTACCTAAAAATATGTCCTACCAAAAATAACCTCAAAAAACCACAGTCATCCCTCCCTAAACAAAATAACCTTTCCAACAAATATAAAAAAATCACATTACTACCTGAATTCCCTTACATTCCTTATTAAAAAAATAAAAAAACCACTCTACCCGAAACTATCCTCCAATTAATCTACTACCACGACCTCAGAGGATGAACATCCGGGAAGGCGTTATAGGATCACTATCATAAGTCTGGAAGTCTGGAAGGGAGGTGCAAGGCCATAAGTCTGCCATCCATTCACTTAAAAATGATGAGGGTGAAATGGCCACAAACACTTTTGACAAAGTTAACTTGCTAATTATTTCTTCCAAACCGTTTTCAACCCACCTTCCAGGGATCCAACTGTCGTCTTACCTGACCTCTTTCAGCGGCAGACGCAACCACTTGAAAATTCCTATAATGGCATTGAAAAGTTACTTAAAGATATAAGCAACAACTAATCTGCTGGCCCTTATCAAAATCTCTCCCACATGTATAGATTAGCTTCCGAAACCTCCCCCTAGTTAGCTTCCGGAATCTCCCCCTACCTTGAAACAGTAATTAATAAATCCCCTACCAAACACATAGTACCGATGGACTGGAAAGCAGCCGATGTATCACCCATTTTTAAAAGTGGTGATAAGGAGCAGCCATATAACTACAGACCTATATCCCTCACATCCATTTCATGCAAAGTCCTGGATCATATAGTTGTCAGTTCAGTCATAGATAGCCAGAATTTATTGTCCGATGTTTAGCATGGTTTCCGGAAGAGAAGATCATGTGAAACTCAATTTGCTCTCTTTTCCCACGACATTTTAGTTTCTGGCGAAAATAATATCGCAGTGGATGCAATATTTCTCGATTTCAAAAAAACTCATGACAAGGTGTCCCATAGCAAACTAATTTTGAAATTAAAATCTTATGGGTTGGACAGTAACATTATAACACGGATTAATGATTTCCTACATGATCGGGTGCAAAGGATTATTTTGGACGGCGTTACCTCCCCGGAAATTGAAGTCACTTCAGTTATCCCACAAGGTAGTGTGATAGGTCTACTCCTGTTCCTTCCGTACATAAATGATATCAATAAGGTGGTCAAAAGTAAGCTTCGTCTATTTACCGATGACGCAGTAGTGTACAGGGAAATTCTATGCCCAACGATAAAGAATATTTTAAAAAATGTCTCGTAACAAATTTTTGGAAAAAGAATTGTTCTCCTCCTAGAACTTACAAAATAAGTAATAAAGAATTAACAAACGTGGAATCCATTAAATATCTTGGAATAAGACTGACACATGATCTTTCCTGGGGTAAACATATACGTGAAATAATGGGCCAAGCTAACCGTAAACTGGGTTTCATCAAAAGAGTATTAGGTAAATGTGACGATCATGTACGAGAAATCAGCTACTTTTCCCTTGTAAGACCTCATTTGGAATATGCTGCCAGTGTATGGGATCCCTACGAAATATCAAACTTGAACGTGAGCAGCGAAGATCAGCAAGATTTGTAAAGGGACGGTATGATAACCTTAATAGCGTAACCAGTCTATTAAATGAATTAAATTGGGAATCACTGTCAGATCTCAGGTTGAAATTTAGACAATCTTTTGATCAAATTCCAAGACCATATTTTCAGTGATGATGTCAAACATATTTTGCGAACCCCAATTTTCTATCGTAGACTAGACCATAATCACAAAATTCGATAAATTGAATGCCGAACTGACAGATGCAAAATGTCCTTTTTTCCTCGTACAATTAGGGATAACGGTAAATATATCCAACACGAGTGTAGCAATGGATAGCATTGGTAGGAGCATGTTGGTATCAGGACTACAGCTAACCCAACCAACAACATGTTTTTGATTGTTTGCTTTGCTTTTTCAACGTTTTTAAATAGTGAAATTTAGAACAGTACACTAATACTAATCCTTTTATATACATGATATGTAGTGCATGTGTGGTGAGAATTCACCCCCTGCCACACACCTATATGGTGGCTTGCAGGGTATAATGTAGATGTAGATGAGAACCGATGAGTTTAGAACGAAATTATCCCTTACCACCCTGACAAGGAATTTCCAAAGGTGACTGAAAAATTCACGAAATATAAAACAAAAGAACCAATTCAACGGCAATAAGTAGCCAAATATTGGAATAATACCACTGCAGCCCATCTTCTTCAAGTAAAAATTAACAGATAGACACTAGAATGCTGCGTGAAAACGACCAAATAGACCAGTCTTACTGACAGGTAAAAAGTCTTAGAAATTGGCCACTAGGAGGAAGAATTATTGGGCCTGACAGTGTTTTTTTTTCTATTGCTAAGAAGAAACTCTAGGAAAGAGAAGCGCTGTGTGTGGGTGTGAGAGAGGGAGAACTAGCATCTAATTTGAATGCCGTTAGTGGCGCAGGATTAAGTTCCTCCTGAACTGCTTACGACACCGAATAATGTTACCCTCTTACTGAGTGGTGAAACTTCCAGATGGGCAGCCGCCACGAGGTGGCGTGATAGAGACCGTCAAACTGGCAGTGGCACAAGCTCTCAGAAAGATGGCCACTAGGAGGTAGGATGACTGGACCTGATACTGTTTCTCTCTTCATATGAGGTAAACACTCTTATGAATTCTTAGAGAGTCACTGGAAGGGTGTGATGCTTGAGTGTGTGATTGCGTGAGCTAATTTCTAGTGGCATTTTGTCATTTCTGATTGGCTCACGTGTTTGAGAACTGTTAGTGTTATTGCCTTACTTGGAGGCAACAACTCCGGGATAGATAACCCCCATCCTGTATGTCAATTGAATGAGTGTGTGTGTGTGTGTAAGCGAGGGTGTTTTTGAGACTCTGCACAGTGGGCTCAAATCGAAATTCGCCCGACAAAAGTTCAAAACGACTTTTTCTGAGGTAACGTCTTGAAACTTGGCACATATACACACAAATGATTGGTGTATATGGAATGATAAGTCATTTTTCATAGGTATTATCCGTTATTTAGATACAGAGGCTCAAACACGACCATTTTTCGAAAAAAACGCCCCCTCTCATTTTTCTTCGAAAATATTAAAAGTTGAGCAGATATAGGAGTAATTGAAGGATTTTTATGAAATAAAAAACATTGTTCCTTGTGAACAGGCATACACTCTGCACATGTTTCAGACATTTTTGCGTATATTTGAGTGCTTTTACGTCACAAAATGGCGGACCCTTTTTAGACAAAATTTTACATAAAGTAGGCAATATAACCCTTATTCGGAAAATGGTCTCTGAGATACTACATGAGAGTATAAATTGAAGATATTTCTAGGATATTCCGTAAAAATATTTCTAAAAGGTTTGCGACGCCGAGAATAAACTCGAATTTTCGATTGCGCGTCGCGGCCCGGCTCCGCACAGCGGGACCTGGAAATACCGAGACTCCGTTGGATTGTTCGATGTTTTGTGGATATTAAATCCTAAAATTTAACTTTTTCAGGCTTTGCATGCCGTCACTGATTTCTAAAGATTCTATACTGAAGATTTTGCGAGGATATTGGTTCGAGAGAATGGATCAGTGCACTCGTAACTGCGGTAAATTTGTTTCTATTTGGATAATTTTCGGAATCCTGCTGAAAATTATGAACGTCTTTCAACTCTTGAGAAAGAATGCCGGTTCTCAGGGAACCATGCATGTTCTCCATAAAAAGGCAACATTTGGGATTTGTTGCGCGCATCATCATCTCTTTGTATTGAGTGACATACTGGATCATTAGTTGGAGGGACGGTTTCATTTAAACTTGACATACCAGTGGTTTTGCATTTTTTTTTGCAACACCGATCACACAATGTAACAATATCAAATTATAATGCTCTCGACGAAAAGTAAAGTAGTATGGATGAAAAAACAACTAGATTACTCAATAATATATTGTGACGGAACGGGCTTGATTCTCGGATTGACCACGTATAGAACGAACATGTTCGCGAACTCTTTTACGTACTTCATCTAACGTCCAGTCTGCTTCAACCCCTAATTTAACACAGGTTTCTAACAAATCTGATTTAGACAACTGATTGATCCAAGAAGTACCGGGGGGTAATTGTGAAGCCATTATACCGAGTGCGAGTAGTTTAACACATAACCACGCTCTGCTACCATTGAACTGATGGGCGTAAGTGAAAACTACGACACAATTATTTGAGGCACCGGTTTATTAACAAAAACCAAAAAAACACCAATAGGAACAAATAAAATAGACAAGCGATAGCGCGGGCCGTACCGATTTCCGGGAACGAGGGTTAGGGAAGGATAGGTTATACCGGGATAGCCGATGTGCCGAAGAGACGACGGCAGATGAGCGGCAGAGGCGTCGGCGCGGTCTCCTCCCGAAGTGAGTCTGGACTCCACGACCGGCTCGTTGGAGGGCTAGAAACCAAAAACGGTCCGGTCTCCATCGCCCTTAATATACCTCCCAGGCCGAGCCAGCCCCATTAGAAACCAGCCGGGAGGTTCAGGGGGGGGGGGGTATGGGGTGGATTCTCTGCACCCACACCCCCGACGTGAGGCCTGGAGAGGCGTCGAACATGGGGCGGCTCGGCACGTGGGAAAACAGCATGGGGTGGTGACCCGGCACTCAGGCCCCCGTCGCGAGGCCGGGAGAAGAGCCGAACAATCATGGACGGCTCACTCGTCCTTTTTTGAATACTAATGATGAGGACGGGAGTGAGTGATACAGAAATTATGGTCCCGTAAGACTAGTATTGTCCACTCTTGGGATCAGTTTGACAGGGTCTCTTCTCTTAACCTGAAAAGACTTTAACTCTGTTTGGATATCTCGTACACCACTTATTCTGGCGCACACGGGTTTCACAGTGGGGAAGAGTGAATCAGAGGGTTGAAACCACTTAGGATTGGGGAAATACGGGTGTGGCGATACTTATGTATGAGATGGTGTGGAGCTTGACGGCGAAATCCAGCGCGGAGAGACTGCACCGTTGAGTTTTCGGTATGGTGGCGTGGAGAACGGAATTCAACAACTCCTGTTGTGAAAATGTACCTTCCGACTGTAAGGGACTCGTCCAACCTTTGGTTCCGGGGATGCGGCGGCCCGCTACCTTTCCCGGTCTGTCGCCCTTATCCACCCGAAACCGCACCTCCTCTTTGGGGTGCCGGGATAGAGGTCCGCTGCGTCTCGTTCCTCTTCTGGGGCAGAACGCAGGAAAAACCGATAGGGAACGACTTTGTCAATTCGTCGCGGATGTCGTGGTGATCTCCGTCTCCAACTATCGCCTCTCCCTCTCTCCGTCCACACTGGTCTGGCTTTACCAGCACAACCTGAGCTTCTGTGCTCGACTCCAATTACCAACTGCCTTCGTTCGTCTCCTGTAACTCTCGTCCCCCCCTCTCGCGTGACTTCAATTCAAAAAATCACCAATAGGTTCATGGCTTACACTGCCCAATGACCTGGGTTGACACAAAAGTGGCGTGATTCTCACTTTTACAAAATCCAATGCGCTAGACAAAGGAACATTTTACCAGATATCCACGCAGAAGAAGGCAGGCGTTCATCTCGCTTACGCAACGGGGACCCGGCTTTAGTGACGCAAATGACCGACGCGGGAGGCGCGTCCCGTTGAAAAACAAAGATAAGACGGCCAGTCCGTCACAATAATATATTAAATAAAACTGGAAAACTGATAATGTTTTGCATAGAATTTGCTGCGCCATCTCTTACTTATGGTTTAAAAAGAGAAAGTATTTTGAAAATAGGATGGCAATAAACGAGAATGACTTAAATTTATATTGCGAGTACCGGTTTACTTCCGCTTGGACGAAAGGTTTTAGTGTTTACGGCTGTGGGAGAAACCTACTTATTTAATTTGTAAACCGGAAGAGCTTAATTCTTTCCATCAATCGAAAGCAGGATAATTATAGTAAATCAAAACATTTCTGTCCATTTCTTAATTCTCGTTCATTCTCTTTACACGAGTTTGTCCAATCACCATTGTCCGATCAGGAAGGGGAATAATTTCTTCAGCTGAGTCCTGTTCTTTTTTACCAATCTCATGTTCTGAGAGCGAATGCTACGTGTGATCTTAAGTCAACGTGAAAAATATAAAAATCACTTTCACTGCTTAAACAATTGGTAAGCAGTTATACGAGCACTCGAAGTTCATCGTCGTCAGCAAGTGCTCCATACACATTCAATCATCCCTGGCTGCAGCTGGTTGAAAACCCAACCGGGAAGGATTCGAACTCGCGACCAAACCGATATGCTCTCGTACGACAAGCAAGCAATGCTTGCCGTCGACTCAGATGCAATATACGCTCCCTTTGCAAGTAGCCTAGAGGGACAGGGGCAGTTACCGCCAAACAATCACAAATTACATGGGCCACACTGCGTTGCCCTGAATAAATGCCACAATATCAGCAACTATCACTCACCTAACACTAGCGGTGATCATGATTCTGAAACCCAGTTCTTTTCAAGACAATATGCGAGGTACCAGCAATTATTCTGCTTAGCTTTAATGCTCGTAATTGTAAGTCTCTTCAGTTTATCTGTAAAAGTCTTTGAAATCTTGACACCAAGTCTACAATAATTACTCCAGTTTTCTTGAAGCGGTGTTCCAATTTTCGCCTTGAGCCATTAGGGTGTCTGGCGACAATAGAGGGAAACGTGCAGCAAAAAAGGCAGCAAGGGTCAAATACTAAAATAGGCAATGGTTCATTAAGGCGTTGCATTATAGTAGGTGCATTACTTCGCTCTGGTAAGATAGTGATAACAGATGATGATCGAAGAGGGGTCCCGGAAATGTTTCCTTTAATCCGAGAATAGGAGAAAGTAATCCGATTTCATGATTGTGAAAGGGTATCAAGTGCCGAAAAAAGAGGATTTATGCTTTAAAGCACATCTATAAAAGCTATAAGAGACAACTAGGAATCGTTTACTTATGATTTACTTTTTAATGGAATAACAATGTAAAAATGGGTTGGCTACTGAGGGTCGGATTGATTTCGTTCCCTGTATT
Source organism: Platycnemis pennipes (assembly GCA_933228895.1). NCBI lineage: Eukaryota > Metazoa > Arthropoda > Insecta > Odonata > Platycnemididae > Platycnemis > Platycnemis pennipes. Next base: position 686,483 of record OW121851.1, read on the forward strand.
GCATAAGCTCGAACTCGTCTGAATATTGGTATCTTATTCTACAGAGAAAAATTCCGCGAAATTTCGACTCGGTCAAGGTTTTTATGTTACAATGGAATCATACAGCAAATGGAACACAGACAAAACGGCGAAAAAAATTCACCGTAGACCAAGAAAGGCCACTTCCCTTTTTAAGACAGCATCATCGGAAGTCCAACTACTGTCGTGCGACTGAAACCACAATTCATCGTTTTTTGAAATCGCAACGAAAGAACTCGAAGTCGTGCCAACTGGCAGGCTCGCAAAACAAAACTAGCCCCAGTCGTGCCAATTCCATTCCCTTATTTCCCCCACGGGATCATCATTCCAGACGTAAAATTCCGTTCTAAAACCTAACGAGGAGGAAGCAGAGTGTATCCAGTGGCACATGGAGTTTGGCGAGAGGAGGAGAGAGTGATTCGGGGCGCGGTGGATCCGTTGGCACCCAATATGAGAAGAAAGAGGAGCAGTTGGTGAAGGAGCGGCCAAAAAAAGAGTCAGGTTGCTCCAATAGTGTAGAACACAAGGAAGTAAGCGAGAAATATCGGGGTTATTAACGGAGAGGAAGTGGGGGAAGAAGGTAAGAGTGGGTGAAACACAAAGCAAGGAGAACTAAAAACGAAGCGGTGGAAACTAAAAGAGGATGTGAGAGGAGTGAATTCGAGGGCTGAGAGAGAAGAGAAGCTATGTTACCAGAGTGAGATTAGCTGGGCTGCATATAATAGCGTAATTGGAAAAGAAGACGTTGGCAGGAGAAATGTGGAAGAAGCATTACGAAGAGTGAAAAGGGAGCAGAGGCATGGAAGTAGCGGACTCCTAATGGTCCAGTGATGGTCTCATAATGGTCCAGTACACGGGCGAGTCGAGATGCTCTGGGATTCAGAAGATTTGGCGACAAGAAAGAAAGGCCGTGGGTTGGAAAGAGAGCATATTGGTTGGCTACATTGAATAGAGACCATGATGTGGCAATTGAAGAAGTGCCAAATTGACATCACTCACGATGAAGATTAGAGTGTGAGTAGTAGAAGGAAGTGTACACCAGGAAAGAGTGGAGGTGGAACAGTTAGTGGCAGGGAGAGGGACGATGGATTGCGACCTCCAGATTCCCCAGGTGTATGAGAGAAAAAGGTGCACCGGAAAAGCTGGTAAGGTCGGTGAAGGAAATAGATGAGACGAAGTGGGCAAGAGGGCAACATCAGGGATCCCCTTCATCTTTCACCTGGTGATGGAAAGGCATGAAGAGTACCATGGAGCATGCCGGCGACATGTCAGCCATATGCCACAAGGAATAAACCGGAAGGGAAACTTAAAAGGCGAAGAAGGGGAGAGCGGAAAGAGAGGAGGAGGCGATGGAGAAGATGCAAAGAGAGTAAAATGCCGACCTCACTGATGTGGGATAAGACGAAGAAGATGCAAATAAGTTAATCCAAGAGTCCCACCCAATGTAGCATCTCGGTATTTGAGTTGCTCAGCAAGTGATTTGATGAGAGAGCAGGGAATTTATAACAATTTGCAGCACTGAGTTGATGAAATTAGGATTCATTAAAAGAATAGCAGGATGGTGCTCGGCTGGAAAACTTACAAGATTTTGCTTTAGGCCTCCGATATTAATCTAGCATTTAGGATCCGATAAGTAATGATTTAATTCGCGACAAAATACTAGGGAAAGTAGCTCGTTCTGCAAAGAACGCATACGACCGTACACAAAGTGTCACACAGCTCTTAGAGGGACTTGGAAAACTGAAAACTCGTAAATTAGGCGCCAGACTCAGGCCACTCGAAAATCTGTCAAATTCGAGGATGATACGTCACGCGTAGGTACTGTCACCCTTACACCTGCGTATAGGCAGATCAGATAGAAATAACAAAATTAGAGAGATAGACTGCCGAACGAATCGACATAAGGATTAATTTTTCCCGCGAGCAATTCTTGATCATACTCAAATACGAGTGTGTGAGTGTTTTTTTCTGAGTGCAAGTGCGTTTTGTGTTTGCGTTCATAAGCCAGGCATCCTGACCAGCAGGGTCCCATCAGCCCTGTGAAGGACCCCAATTGGGTTGAGTGTGTGTGTCTGTGGTTGTGTCACTGACGAGGAAGTAACATTCCCGTAAATCACCACAGGAGGGTTTTCTGGTTGAGAGTTGGTCACTGGTGTGGAATCCACCCTCCCGCAAACCAACACAGCAATTTCTCCTTGACGAGGGTTGCCAATTTTAACGGTCATTGGAGAATTTTATTTTTAATTTTATTTGCCACTTTAAGAGACCGCAGAGCTCATCTCCTTAGATTCAAATACGTTGGGATTCCCAACTACAGTGAAACCTGCCTCAACGGCCACCCCCTCAAGCGGCCAATGTTTCCTGCAACCGAATACATTTCCCATATAATGTCCCTCTCTCCTCCTGTTGCGCCCTCCGTCGACGGACGCCGGTATTTCCGTCCAGCGGTCAATCCTGGAGCGGCCAGTCGCGAACGATTACTTTAGCGATCAATTTTTGGAATATACTTGGGGATTTATTTTCTTCCATTCGTAAAACTGCTCGTTTTATGAAGCACTTGTTGAGAAATAAAGCATTTATTTGCAGAAAAAAATTGTTTTTATTCAAAAAGTCACTGACCTATCAAACTACCCTCGTATCAAAAGAATCACTGAAGCTTCTGGAGTGGAATTCCGTAGAAAAATTCAGCGACTGTCGGCCACGTTGGGTCACCGCTTCAACTAAACCGTATGAGCACGCACTATTATCCAGCGCGCTAACAAAAACGACGCATTGGAGCCGCTATACGACGGACATAGGAGCTGCCTTTCACTAAAAAGTCCCCGGCTACCAATTACTACAAATTTTCCTTGAAAGTCCCTGGATAGTGACCTAAATAATAAGCACGGAAAAAATAAAGGTTTTTAAAATACCGTACGGCTTGTTTCTGATAGCCAGGGTCAAATATTTTTCAATTTATGCTGACGATATTATTCCAGGGATTGCCTAATACTTCAGCAAATGATTCTCCACTATACCGAAGGCACCATCGTGTGGTCTGCCACCAAATGAAACTGTCTACGGCTGAGTGACTGCCGAACTACTTGCGCAGCGTTGGTGTCCTTGGTGTTGCATGCTTCTCACAATCCACAATGTCCTCAAACACGGAGCTTAAAATGAGAGACGCAATTTTTCCGTTATGTCAATTATCGGAAGAGGCTAAGGAGGGTATGAATAGAGATACGAGAACAATTGAAGAGCGTTTTAGAAGAAAAAACGCAAGAGTGGTCAACAACGAGAACTTATTTCGAAGACTTCTTCTGACGGCAGATCCCTTAATTAAGGCGTTATGGTACCCTCGGCCGCGGGCAGTTTTGGGCGGCCGTTTCCGGCCTTTTTTCGCGCTGTCCGTGTTTATATATCACTCAACTACGGGATAACTATTGAAGATAGAGACTTGCGGTTTTCTTTATTTGATTCAGAAGATATCATTCCATGTAACGATTGGAAAGAAAAAAAATTATTTCTCCAGGTTAGCGAGAAAACCAAGCTGAACTTTGGCTTATTAAAACTTGCTTCGAAGACAGAAATTCAAAAATCGGAAAAAATCAAAAAATGGCGACATCATTCTTCTACAAGTACCTTTAAGGCGTTATGGTACCCTCGGCCGCGGGCAGTTTTGGGCGACCGTTTCCGGCCTTTTTTCGCGCTGTCCGTGTTTATATATCACTCAACTACGGGATAACTATTAAAGATAGAGACTTGCAGTTTTCTTTATTTGATTCAGGAGATATCATTCCACATAACGATTGGAAAGAAAAAATTTTATTTCTCCAGGTTAGCGAGAAAATCAAGCTGAACTTTGGCTTATTATAACTTGCTTCGAAGACAGAAATTCAAAAATCGGAAAAAATCAAAAAATGGCGACATCATTCTTCTACAAGTACCTTTAAGCACATAGGTCAGAATTAGTTTCCTAAGCCGCTATCATCAAAGCCGTGGACCCCTGCACGCCGAAAATCTTAATTTTTTCGGCGGCTGCAGAGGTCGACCGCGCCGTTACGAGCCATTTTCCCATTCCATTCTCCCCACCGTCTCTGGTCAGCGGCAACATTGTGCCACCCTCACTCCTTCGCTCCTCATCCCTCGCACGTGGGTCGCTCCCAGGCGAGGGTCGGATTACATACAGTCTCTGAGTTCAGTTCTTAGAAATGTTTGCGTAAGTCAGAGCTTCCATTCTATTGCTTTGGTCGAGATCTCACCTTTTGGAAGTCGTGCTGCCAGAAGTTTTATAACCCTCCAAGTTCATATTTAACCCAAATTCACTAATGGGTTATCATACTCTCTATAGCAATTCTTCCTCGGAGAAAAAAGTTTCTATATCTTCCGCCTTTCATTTTTATCACTTATAGCATACGATTACTTACTTAGCCCTCCGTGGTCCCACATAAGGAGTAGCATTTACATTAACAATTGCCAATATAAATTTGGTTTTTACTTCCAAAACCTTTCTCCTTTAAAGTATGTCAGAAATTAAGAAGAATCCCATTGGATTCAAAAAGATACGGCGCATGAAACACATTAATAACCTAGCGCATATTGAACTGAACAACCTTCAACTGAATCTGACACAAGGGCAGGGACAATAAAAATGTTGTCCTAAGAAATACGTAATCAACCATTAAAATAGTTCTTTTTTGGCGTTTTGTAATATTCTGATTGTGAAATGAGCAGATGCTACCTAAATAACTAAGATTAAATTAATCACTTCTCGTGTTCTCTCGAAAACATCACTAATTTTTCACTCGAGACTTTTCCTCGTGAAAGTGATTGATTTTAGTTCATTGCGAACAACCACAATGTATGTGTACATATATCAATAACTTTGTAAAAAAATAGCAACAACTCTATTCGCTCTTTGTCTTACAATCTACAATCGCATTGCCTTTCCGAAAATTTTAGTAGTATTTATTGTCCTACACCAGACATGAACCAGATGAAAGAAAGCCCCATAAAAATCTAATCCTTAACAAGAAATATAGTTTCCTGTTTCAAATCATATAAACTTCCATAAAATATTCCGTTGCTCAGTTGCAACTTACTATTAAATAAAATAAAAATTTTGAAATGAGTTTCAAGTAGAATTAAATGTTGTGGTTTTTATAACCTCCATCTTCACAACCAATGGAATGGTAAAAGTTGGCTATCATAACAATTCATGCAGAAGATAGGCATATACAACGAGATTAGATGCACTCATGATTTTGTCGATGCACGCGGTGAAACTAGGAGTAGTAGATAGAATTCGGAGTAAAATTCGTGAAAATAATAGAAAAAGTGACAAATCAAGCAAACGTATGTCATTTCAAGAGGTTGAATATGTACCAGACGTTAAGGAAAGAATTATCTTCTAGTGGAATAAAATACATTTATAATTTTCTAAATTTTTCTTTACAAAGACTGCTGACGCCGCCGAAATGTATTTCGGACACGATACTCTTGAAGGGTAATATTAGTCATAATTATTTAGAGGAGGCAACCGACAGCTATAATCATTTGCGCTATTCAGAATACGTGAGTAATTGCGTAGAGAAGAGGCTTCCATGGAACGGAAGATGGGAGAAGGAAACCCGGAGTTGCCCTTTTCCAAAAGAAAGACTCCAAGGAGCCCACGGTGTAGCGTTCCATCCGACAGACGGAGCACAGAACTTGAATATCTCTCTATACAGCACTAAGTAGGGACCAAAAAACCTATGAAAAATGTCTGCAACAGCCGGGAATCGAACCCGATCCCGGATGGAGAAGACTAGTACTCAGCTATCATGACCACATAATCTCTATCTCAATTGTTATTCACATTCTAATATGCTTAAAATCTCCATAAGAGGCCAAAGAAAACACCAGGTTTAGTCCCAAGGAGTTGGGGCCTAATCGATTTTCTGCCTTCGTTGTCATTCGTAGGCTAGCATGTATATGCACTCTCCTGCACCTTCTAATCTTGTTCCGTCTATGAGAGATGCATGGAAAAATTGTGTCGAGACACCATCAAAAACTTCTTTCGCTGAACATCGAAAATTTTTTTTCGTAGCGAGCGTAAAGGGGGCTGGCCCGCCATAGCAATACAGAGGGGATTGCCCCCCTAGTTATTTTTTAAATAATATAATAATAAATTGTGAATAAATATTATTTGCTAATAAGAGTATGGTGAAATTCTTTTTCCGTCAAATTTTCCTCTCTCGCCTTGCTGATATGAGGAGCCCCTTATATCTGCAATGCAAATCCTTCTACCGTACCAAGGGAGGACGACAAGACTAATTCCATATAGTATCTGAAGAGAAGCCGTGGTTTGATCATAATATACCAGGACTGTAACCTCCATTAATGGCTTTGTGGACTCTCCCTTGAAAATGGCAAGTGAACTTTATGACCGCAGAAGGTTTGGTCGGGAGCAAGGTTTTTTTTACGTAATTAACACGTTTTCTATTCAGGTAATTCGCTGCCACACTATTAAGGTTTTTACACATGTCATACGTTCCATGTTTTGAGGTCAAACTATATTATTTTCCAATTTTTGAACAATAAATTTTCTCGAAACAAAGCAAATCTTTGTCTTAACTGACAAAAAAATCATCCAGATGAGTCATTATCTCATCAAGAATATACGAGGCGTATTCCACAAATCTACTTTACTTTCTTACTTATTCGCCGTTCGCTTCTTAGCCCTTTTCGTAACGTTGCACTAGCTTTTTCAATCTCCTTTGCACGCATATACATCTACATAATACCCTGCAAGATACCATAAATGTGTATGGCAGGGGGTGAGTTCACACCAAACATGCATTACATATCATGCATACAAAGTAGAGATGGGACATTCGAATAGTCATATCCTCGAACACCTCTAATAGTGAGCTATTTGCACTATTATATATTCGAGGACACAAAGTAATAATTTCACCATCTCGAATGCATTACACAAATCGACTATGCTTTTATAATTCGCGGGCATCGGTTGGGTAACATGTTACAAAGCATTAGGGCTAGCAGATTTGGTTGGTACCAATTCATTAGTTAATATTTCAAACCAAACTTCATCTTTAAGTTAAGCATGAAAATATAAATCCATAATAACTTCACGAGAATTACATGACAAAGCAAATGATCAAACGCTCGCGAAATTGGTTGTTCCTTTTTTTTGACTCCTCGTTGCATGACTACGCTTACATTTTATAAATTCAATTTTTGAAATAAATTTGGTTTCCTTATTTAATTTCAGGTTTGTGATTAACATAGTAAAATACATGCTTATAATAAGAAACAAAAGAATCGCGGTGTTCCAAGTTTGCCGCGGTTTGTCAGTTGCGTAAGGATTGAGGAGAAGAAGTATATAAGCCGTCGTAAAACTTACGTTCGTTTTTAATCCACCAAATTTCTTATTAACGTAAACTTATAAAGTTATGTCAACTTATTAAGTTAACTTATTAAACTCAAACTTATTAAGTTAGAATGGCCATCGAAGTGTGGCAACATTTTCACATTTGTGATCTCGACGAGAAATTAGCAGTTTGCAATTTTTGCAGTGCGAGTATATCGCGTGGTGCGTCGCGTACTACTTCAGGTTTAAAACACCATTTGAAAAGGCACAAAGATGACATTATGCAGCTGATTGACAAAGGCTACCCTGAGACCCATGATGACAGCAATTCTGAAGTTATGTCATCTACTCAGTGCTCTTTGCCATCGTCGTCAGCAAGTGAATCTGGTGAAGCAGCATCTCCGCCAGGGAAAATTAAAAAACATCATCATCCTAGAAGACAGTTATCCTTGCCGAGTTTCATGGATAAGAAGGGGAAGTTCAAACCAGAGGACAAGAGGCAAGAAAAAATAACAAGGGTAATAGCCGAAATGATAGCACAGCTGGGATAATCTGCGATAAAAAAAGAAATAGACGGGACCCAGACACAGTGAAAATGTTAGTTTTTTTTTAACAAAACTTAAACTTAAAATAATGTTGTTCGTATTTGAAGTACCTTATTGCCAAAGGCAATGAGTGTTTTTATTAGTCCCTAATTAGCGAAGTGCAATTTCTGTTTTCAGAAGTTAGTACATATCTTATTTGCGGAGTGAAATTTGTGTTTTTAGAAGTTAGTACATACCTTATTTGCAAAGAGAAATTTATATTATAGTAGTACTTTATTTGCAAAGTGCCAAGTTACTTTTGAAGTGCCAATAAAAAATTGTTCATTCTTATAAAGCAGGATAAATAATGCAATATTTTTATTAGAGTTGGTGATATTTTAACATTGATTGAATTATTTTTATGGCTGTGCTCCAACAGATTTGTGACCAACTATAAATATGTGTGAATATATTGTCAAGAGCATTGTTTCTTTTTAGAACCTTCAATACTTCAGAATTTTGATACATTCTGTTTAGCTAATTTTACAATTTAGTTTTTTGTAGTTTTTGTAAATAGGGTCTCAGAAATAGTAGTACTACGCTATTTTTTATTTGAATTGTCGTTTGTATTTAAAATTTGTGGAAAAACGCCCATGATATTCAAGTACAATATTCATAAAAATATTAGATATTCTAATTCGAACCTCGAATTCGAGAAAAATGCTATTCGACCTATCTCTAATAAAAAGGATGTATAGAAGTTCTCCGCCTGAGAATTGAGCTGGGTGAAAACGGCAGTCTAGAGATCTTCAAATCTTCCACTAATCCTTGCTTCAGGTGCAAGAAGAGGTAATATTAGGTATAGGGACTGTATGGTGGGTGATCGAGAAGTTCCCAACGGAAATCCTGAATCTTACCTCTGGTATGGACAGCGGAGTGAGGACGCGCCATTTCATAGTAGTGGACTCTCCCGGACGACAGTTTACCGAGCCGTCGATATAGGATGGAACGTCTCCGTGACCATTGTTCAAATATTGGTGCGTCCAATAGAGTAACTTTATCATCCAGAAAACTAATCATCAATCGTCGATGAGATCGCAGTTTTTGGTCCTCTTCTTGCGATATTATTGGTTTGGATACTGGGCCGGCCACTCCGCTCCTCATTATGCACATATGTGCGGCCACTTTTATAGTCTCGACACTATTGTCTATTCAATTCTTCTCTTATTTCTGTAATCCCATGAATAGGCACAACTCCTGATGAATAAGAGTAGCTGTAGATCCTTTTGCACGCAAAAATCGAATTACAGGACGCTCTTCGCAACTGGCGGGAGTAACGATTTTCGAAGCCATTTGCAAGTGACCAAAGCTGTCGACTCACCCAAAAAATACTACTACTCGAAGCCATTGTTACTTGTTTTCAGGGATAGTCAAACGAATACTGTATCAACATAATGACTTCAGTGAACTCATAAACTATCAATAGATGGCGTAGCATTCAAACAACTTTGTTCTAAGCTGCCAACATTTGAATATAAGGAAAAGGTCCTTACTTTTCGAATACACCTTGTAATTCAGTGCGTTTTCTGAAATTAATAACTTTGTTTTTCTAGTGTTCGTAAATTGCATAGATAAGATGTCTAGCGTCGTTCACGGAACTCCATCATGAAGGAAATCGCGTTATCTTTATTTTTTATGTGCAATAGTGTTTTATCATTCGATCTGGTGTACGGATGCGCACTAGAACAATGGAAAGTTACAATAATTTGCTTCCAGAATTAGCTTTCATATTCTTCAAGAGAAAAAACTTGCAAAATTATATCCGTACATTTTATAGTTCATTCATGCCAGTAAAAACTTCAAAGTTACGTCTTGCACAGCTATGCGCAGTCGAGGAAGCGCGTCATGCAAACCAGCATACGAATTAGCGCCCTCTGTCAGTTTTGACCATACCTTTAGCATATAGGCACGGTTTGTGAGAATCGAAACAGAAACTGCAATATGCTGGTCGAAATACTGCGAAACGCTGATTCAGTCACTTCCGTGAAAGATGTCTGCAGATGAAGATGCGAAGCGCTTCAATTACATCCCGTACATCTCGTTCCACTGTTTTGTGCACAACATCCTTGATCTATTTGTCGTTCGCAAACCATGGTGATTGAGGATAAGCCCAACAAATTAACCTAACAATTTGGTACTTAATTTACATGTATAATAATATCATTTAATAAACTCTGCCGGTAGTAATTACGTTAGTGTTACCAATCCTTCATTGCTATAAATTATCATGCGTTTTAAATAACCATTCTGAATTAGAATAACATTTGGACCGTTTCTGTGACGACTGCGCTAAATCCGCTTCAAAATGAATTCGTGCAATTTGCGATAACGTTACCCACACCATGAAAGGATACGTGATTCTGCCCCAAATTTTTCGATCGTGAAAATGTGACGGAATTCGGAATGACTTGCCACTATCATTGATTTATCTCATTTTTAATCATATTTTTAAATGCCCAGAAACTTTTTCGTTCTATAATGATTATTGACAACAGTTAAGGGTTATCAAAAAAGCCGACACGACCGATGTCATCGAGAAAGTGACTCAAACATAAGTACAGTTATTACCTGCGGCTTAATTTTACCGCAAAACGTATCTCCCGACGTTACAGGGTTTCCACAATGTTTAATTAGCCTTTGTGCACGAATACTTACCTACTACATTAGAGGATGAAATATACACATCAGTCACACCCCTTAACGAAAGCTATAAATTTTGAATAACGCTCCGACAGTATGATGCTGCGTTAAATTTTACAGCAGATTACAAGTTGTAATAATCAATAAGAACCGGCCGTTGAAGCAGGGTAAAGAACGTATCGGCCAAGAAACCAAAATATTCCGGGAAAGTACCTTCTGCGTTGTGTTTTTACTAGCGTTACGCGGAAATGTGTGATGCAATGTCCATATTTGGAGTAACATATTCCCATTTCAACGCCCATGAAGTTAATCCAATTAACAGGTGGAAAATAGAGTTGAAAAGTCTTTAACGTCTGAGCCTACATCTGAGGCTAAAAAAACACAGAAAAATTGTAGTCAAGGAATCCTTTTAGTTTCCGCTAGTTGCTAAGACGGTAACAGGAAACCTAATTTGCATTTCAATTTCGCATTGAGAAGTACTAAATAAGCAATACGAGTGAGTGAATACCACATTATAATAGTGCTTTCATAAATTATCGAAGGAAATCTTGAGACACGGTGGCAAGCGTCCGACGAAGCTGTAAAAAACCAGAGTAATGATGGCAATGAAATAATAAAAGGTGTTGGGCGGTGAAATTTATTTCATTTCCTGTACCGATATATCTTATCGTATTGACGCAACCACATTACTCTCTGTATTGTAATGTTGCAGTACGAAAACTGGACAAAATTACCATAAAAATGCGTAATTTCTTGTTCTTAAGCGAGTGTAAACGGATTTCGATAAATCATGACTGAATTCTCACTATATGTTTCAAAAATAATTTTAAAAAATATTCCCTTTCAGATAAGAAAATTTCCGAAAATTCTTCGAAATTCTAGATATGTACCCAAAATTCGCCTCTAATTCCCGGTGTTCAACCCGAAGGTTGGTCTTTGATAGGTGAGAGTAGAGCTCACCCCGTACTAAGCCATTGGCGTGTGAAATTCACACATTCAGGGTACGGGGTCCACTTACTTTCCCTGGGCCATTTGAGATTGCCTACGAAGTTCTGACTCGCAGAAAATCAAATCACGAGGATTTTAGGCTGGGGAGTCCAGAAAGCCACTTGAACCCGAAACACTCCGGTCGGTAGCCCAGTGCCCTATCCACTAGGCCACCCCGAGACACCCTGTTAGCTTATTTCCAATGCGAATGCGCGTCCAAAAGGATCCTCACGAATTCCTAGAAACAGTTGATGAACCAAGGCAGCAGAAGACCTTGAGCGGATGACGAAATCGGCTAGGGGACGACCAAAGTCCCCTCCCCCTTATGCCGCGTTGCCGCAGAGTCAGCGCTTGTGAGGATAAAATTCATAACGGCCTAGTACGCCACAATAGCCACTGGAAAAATTAAGATTTTCGGCGTGCAGGGGTCCACGGCTTTGATGATAGCGGCTTAGGAAACTAATTCTGACCTATGTGCTTAAAGGTACTTGTAGAAGAATGATGTCGCCATTTTTTGATTTTTTCCGATTTTTGAATTTCTGTCTTCGAAGCAAGTTATAATAAGCCAAAGTTCAGCTTGATTTTCTCGCTAACCTGGAGAAATAAAATTTTTTCTTTCCAATCGTTATGTGGAATGATATCTCCTGAATCAAATAAAGAAAACTGCAAGTCTCTATCTTTAATAGTTATCCCGTAGTTGAGTGATATATAAACACGGACAGCGCGAAAAAAGGCCGGAAACGGTCGCCCAAAACTGCCCGCGGCCGAGGGTGCCATAACGCCTTAAGCACATAGGTCAGAATTAGTTTCCTGAGCCGCTATCATCAAAGCCGTGGACCCCTGCACGCCGAAAATCTTAATTTTTCCAGTGGCTATTGTGGCGTACTAGGCCGTTATGAATTTTATCCTCCCAAGCGCTGACTCTGCGGCAACGCGGCATAAGGGGGAGGGAAATTTGGTCGTCCCCTCGCCGATTTCGTCATCCGCTCAAGGTCTTCTGCTGCCTTGGTTCTTCAACTGTTTCTAGGAATTCGTGAGGATCCTTTTGGACGCGTATTCGCATTGGAAATAAGCTAACAGGGTGTCTCGGGGTGGCCTAGTGGATAGGGCACTGGGCTACCGACCGGAGTGTTTCGGGTTCAAGTGCCTTTCTGGACGCCCCCCAGTCTAAAATCCTCGTGATTTGATTTTCTACGAGTCAGAACTTCGTAGGAACTCGCAAGTGGTCCAGGGAAAGTAAGTGGACCCCCTACCCTGAATGTGTGAATTTCACACGCCAATGGCTTAGTACGGGGTGAGCTCTACTCTCACCTATCGAAGACCAACCTTCGGGTTGAACACCGGGAATTAGAGGGGAATTTTGGGTACATATCTAGAATTCCCAAGAATTTTCGGAAATTTTCTTATCTGAAAGGGAATATTTTTTAAAATTATTTTTGAAACATATAGTGAGAATTCAGTCATGATTTATCGAAATCCGTTTACACTCGCTTAAGAACAAGAAATTGTGCATTTTTATGGTAATTTTGTCGAGTTGTCAGTTAAGACAAAGATTTGCTTTGTTTCGAGAGAATGTATTGTTAAAAAATTGGAAAATAATATAGTTTGACCTCAAAACGTGGAACGTTTGACATGTGTAAAAACCTTAATAGTGTGGCAGCGAATTACCTGAATAGAAAACGTATTAATTACGTAAAAAATATCCTTGCTCCCGACAAACATTCTGCGGTCATAAAGTTCACTTGCCATTTTCAAGGGAGAGTCCACAAAGCCATTAATGGAGGTTACAGTTCTGGTAAATAATGATCAAACCATGGCTTCTCTTCAGATACTCTTTGGAATTAGTCTTGTCGTCCTCCCTTGGTACGGTAGGAGGATTTGCATTGCAGATATAAGGGGCTCCTCATATCAGCAAGGCAATAGAGGAAAATTTGACGAAAAAAGAATTTCACCATACTCTTATTAGCACATAATATTTATTCAACAACTTATTATTATATTATTTAAAAAATAACTAGGGGGGCAATCCCCTCTGTATTGCTATGGCGGGCCAGCCCCCTTTACGCTCGCTACGAAAAACAATTTTCGACATTCAGCGAAAGAAGTTTTTGATGGTGTGTCGTCACAATTTTTCCATGCATCTCTCATAGACGGAACGAGATTAGAAGGTGCAGGAGAGTGCATATACATGCTAGCCTACGAGTGGCAACGAAGGCAGAAAATCGATTAGGCCCCAACTCCTTGGGACTAAACCTGGTGTTTTCTTTGGCCTCTTATGGAGATTTTAAGCATATTAGAATGTGAATAACAACTGAGATAGAGATTATGTGGTCATGATAGCTGAGTACTAGTCTTCAACATCAGAGATAGGGTTCGATTCCCGGCTGTAGCAGACATTTTTCATTGGTTTTTTGGTCCCTACTTTAGTGCTGTATAGAGAGATATTCAAGGTCTGTGCTCCGTCTGTCGGATGGAACGCTACACCGTGGGCTCCTTGGAGTCTTTCTTTTGGAGAAGGGTACCTCCGGGTTTTCTTCTCCCATCTTCCGTTCCATGAAAGCCTCTTCTCTACGCAATTACTCACGTATTCTGAATAGCGCAAATGATTATAGCTGTCGGTTGCCTCCTCTAAATAATTATGACTAATATTACCCTTCAAGAGTATCGTGTCCGAAATACATTTCGGCGGCGTCAGCAGTCTTTGTAAAGAAAAATTTAGAAAATTATAAATGTATTTTATTCCACTAGAAGATAATTCTTTCCTTAACGTCTGGTACAAATTCAACCTCTTGAAATTACATACGTTTGCTTGATTTGTCACTTTTTCTATTATTTTCACGAATTTTACTCCGAATTCTATCTACTACTCCTAGTTTCACCGCGTGCATCGTGTTAATGTAAATGCTGCTCCTTATGTGGGACCACGGAGGGCTAAGTATCGAGGGCTAATGCTATAAGTGCTATATGCTATAAGTGATAAAAATGAAAGGTGGAAGATATAGAAACTTTTTCCCCGAGGAAGAATTGCTATAGAGAGTATGATAACCCATTAGTGAATGTGGGTTAAATATGAACTTGGAGGGTTAAAAAACTTCTGGCAGCACCACTTCCAAAAGGTGAGATATCGACCAAAGCAATAGAATGGAAGCTCTGACTTACGCAAACATTTCTAAGAACTGAACTCAGAGTCTGCATGTAATCTGACCCTCGCCAGACTTCTGGGAGCGACCCACGTGAGAGGGATGAGGAGCGAAAGAGGGAGGGTGGCACAATGTTGCCGCTGACGAGAGACTGTGGGGAGAATGGAATGGGAAAATGGCTCGTAACGGCGCGGTCGACCTCTGCAGCCGCCGAAAAAATTTAGATTTTCGGCGTGCAGGGGTCCACGGCTTTGATGATAGCGGCTCAGGAAACTAATTCTGACCTATGTGCTTAAAGGTACTTGTAGAAGAATGATGTCGCCATTTTTTGATTTTTTCCGATTTTTGAATTTCTGTCTTCGAAGCAAGTTTTAATAAGCCAAAGTTCAGCTTGATTTTCTCGCTAACCTGGAGAAATAAAAGTTGTTCTTTCCAATCGTTATGTGGAATGACATCTCCTGAATCAAGTAAAGAAAACCGCAAGTCTCTATCTTCAATAGTTATCCCGTAGTTGAATGATATATAAACACGGACAGAGCGAAGAGACTGCCGCCCGAAACAGCCCGCGGCCGAGGATACCATAACCCCTTAATAAGTCCACTCATTGTCAACAAAAAACCGAGGAGATGGCAGAAGGAAGTCAGCCACCTTATAATCATAAGCTATTGAGCAGAAGAAGATATGAAGGGTGAAGAAAATGATTCTTCAAAGAGCTCAAAATGCCAATAGTCAATGTAACATAATGTGGATTAATTTATGAAATGGTAAAATCGGAGTATTTAACTAACAAGACGTATTTTAGACTAAGGAGCAATATTTGTGAGTAATACTAAACAGTATTACTCACAAGTGTTTAGTATTACTCACAATTATTGCTCCTTAGTCTAAAAAACGGGTTAATGGTAGTTTAGCGGGGCCGTTGCACAGGTAGCTAGTGGGACGGAGGTCATTAGAGGGTTCGACCCTCGGTCTCGTCGAAAATCGACCCTCACCCATCCCGGGAGCTCCGCGAAGGTAGACCATTCCCAGCGGGTGGGGTCCTCGGGGAAATTGACCACTAGACATGGTTTTTCGAAGTTATAAACTTTGGAACGTATCAACAATTTATCTTCTTCATTGTATCGTTCATTCCAAGACGTCGAAAAACGTTTTTTGATTGACGCTCTACGATGAAAATTAAAGATTTTCCTATTTTTCGCGTAAAAAGCGGATGGGATGTGGCAACGTTGCTACCTGAGAGGGAGAGTTTGGAAAAAGAGAGCGGGAAAAGACAGACCGTGCGAGTCTTTCTGGGATCTCAATGTTCGCTGCTCCATGTCTCTGATCAATAGAGTGCCTCGCTGCTTTCTTTTTGTCGATTCTCATATTATTTTCCTAAATTACTAGGTCCGTAATATTCCAAGATGTTTACAGGTCCACTTGCCTTTCTGTTAGAACTGCGATAGCCATCTGCGAACCGGAAGCATGTTTAGTTCTTCAACATTAACCTTGATTACTTTTATACCAATTTCTTCTGCTTCTCGTTTTGCTTCTTTTTGTTATATATTATATCAAATAATAATGGCAAGAAGCTCTATCTTTGTCTAACTCCTCATTTGTTTTGGCTTCTATTTTCCTTCCATCAATCATTCGTACTGTTGTGACCTGATTCTTGCGGAGGCGACAGAGTATTTATTTGTCGTTGTAGTCCATCTCAACTGCTTTCAGTATCTTGAACATCTTATTCCATTCCACGTTGTGAAATGGCTAGTTGATGGAGGCTGTCACATGAGTCACGAGAAAGATGAGGAATTTCAGAAGTAATTTTTCAGTGGTGACAAATTATTGACAATTAGTTTTCCTAAGGAGGCTAATGGAGGTTACTATCAACGACCAGAGAAGTTGCTAAATGGTGAAATAATATATTTGGTGACACTAAACTGCCGTAGTATAAAAATAAAGTAGTTTAATGCTACCATATCATTAAAGGCACCGATTCGGATGTAAGTATAGGGACAGAAAGTTGGTTATCAAACGAAATCACAGATAATGAATATTTTCCAAAATCATTTACCATTTATAGGTTATCCGACAGGTTTCCTCCAATCTTTCCTTCCATTCTTCGGCTGATTATTTTAGTAAGTGTTTTCGATGCACGTGACACGAAAGCTACGTTCCTCTTAGTGACTCCTATATGTTCTTCTTTATTGCAGCTAAGGATTAATACACCAATAATTGGAAGTTCTAATTTGAGAGTCGGTTAAAGAGTGTATGGTGTTCACTTCGACAGCCTAAAGCCAAAAGATTCTTTATATGTGTATATTATAGATATGATAGCGACGGCAGTTCAGTCTCAGGCCTGGAGAGCAAGAGAAGGGCGTCGGAACTATTTTCGCTGCGAGGGGCCAACCTTGTAGAGAATTTATTGTCCAATGTTCAGCATGGCTTCCGAAAGAGCAGAACGTGTGAAAGTCAATTTGCTCTCTTTCCCCACGATATTTTAGTTTCTGGCGAAAATAATATTCCAGTAGATGCTATATTTCTCGACTTCAAGAAAGCTTTTGACAAGGTTTCTCATAGCAAACTAATTTTGACATTAAAATCTAATGGGTTAGACAGTAACATTATATCATGGACCACGAATATTATATTAGCCTCCTCTGTGTAGCCTGTAGCCTCCTTGTCATGGATTAATGATTTTCTGCATGATCGGGTGCAAAGGGTTGTTTTGGACGGTGTTACCTCACCGGTAATTAAAGTCACTTCGGGTGTCCCACAGGGTAGGTGATAGGTCCATTCCTATTCTTTTTGTACATGAATGAAATCCAAAAGGTGGTAAAAAGTAAGCATCGTGTATTTGCCGATGACGCAGTAGTGTACAGGGAAATTCTGTGCCCAAATGGTAAAGAATGTTTAAATATTGACCTACAAGCAATTGAAACTTGGTGTGATACATGGCAGTTAGAATTAAACTTTAAAAAATGTCTTGAATGAATTTTTGGAATAAGAATAGCTCTCCTCCTACCACTTACATAATAAGTAATAATGAATTAACAAACGTGGAATCCATTAAATATCTTGTAATAAGACTGACAAATGATCTTTCCTGGGGCAAACACATACGTGAAATAATGGGTCAAGCGAATCGTAAACTGGGATTCGTCAAAAGAGTACTGGGTAAATGTGACGATAATGTACGAGAAATCAGCTACTTTTCCCTTGTTATACCTCATTTGGAATATGCTGCCAGTGTATGGGATCCCTACGAAATCGGTCTAAATAACGAACTTGAACGGGTGCAGCGAAGATCGGCAAGATTTGTAAAGGGACGGTACGATAACCTTATTAGCGTAACCAGTCTATTAAATGAATTAAATTGGAAATCATTGTCAGATCGCAGGTTGAAATTTACACTCAATCTCTTAAATAAATTCCGAGACCATATTTTCAGTGATGATGTTAAAAATATCTTGCGGGCCCCAACTTACTATGGTAGACTGGACGATAATCACAAAATTAGAGTAATTGATTGCTGAACTAACAGATTCAAAATGTTCTTTTTTCCTCGTACTAATATGGATATGAATAACAGTAAATATATCCAGTACGAGTGTAGCAATGGATAACATTGGTAGCTGCATGTTGGTATAAGGACTTAAAACTAACCCAACTAACAGCATGTTTTTGCATGTATGCTTTGCTATCTTTATCTTTTTTTAAATAGCGTAGTTTTGAACAGTACCTATACAAGTACTAATCTTTTGTATGCATGATATGTAGTGCATGTTTGGTGAGAGTTCACCCCTGCCACACACCTTTATGGTGGCTTGCAGGGTATTATGTAGATGTAGATGTACAGGCACTTCCAAAAAAAAGTTAACACTTCAGAGCCGAAAATTTTTTAAGTCTCGAGTTGACGGTGATTTGACAACCCTGCGTCACGGCTTCCCTCTGGCGGAGCCTCGCGAAGTTCTAACCGAAAACAAACCCCCTTCCCTCCTATCCCGTCCACACCTTTCCCTGATTAGCAGAAGGGATTACTGCACGGTCGGTCTTGTTATGCCCTAAAGAAGGGGGCTATTGTGGGCACTCCATGGTTGTTTCTTCCGACTCGCGCTGCGAGACTGAAGTCCTGGACACATTTCTACGCTCGCCACCGTCGCGAAAAAAACTGGACTAATTTCCAAAATAGCTTACTTTGAGATATAGGCTTGAAACTTCACATAATTACTCAGAAAAGATTGCTAATTAATAAATAATGCATCATTTGACATGATTCTTATCTATTAGCCAGATATAGGGGCTCAAACAGAACCAAATTTCCAAATAAACACCTGCATCATTTGCCTATTAACACTGCTATGCCTTTAAATTGCCTGAGCTAAAAATATTTTTTAATCATTTAATTGCTATTCCATTACTTAGAAAAACTAGAGTATATCTAGTTAACATGGGCCCTAGAAAGACTCCACTCTTTTCAAGGGCTGAAGGGCGTGAATAAGAAGTATGTTCCCGGAGCGTACGGAAAGAAAAATAACTCGATTCCGCGTAATCTTATCCCGTCGCACGGCTCAATATGCTCGTGATTTCATCAAATAAGAGTGATGGAGGTTACTGACAATGGGTACAGCTCAAAAACAACGAATTGGAAGCCTTAGGGTCCATGTCACTTCAGCAATGTAAGCGAGTCACGTCAATTCCCGCCCCCGACGCGTGGAGCCAAACCCCAAACGCGCGGTCGGAAAATCATATGTATTTTTCGGTGTCGCAAACTTACTTTTAATTTCTCTTCACTTTCGTGAAAATGAGTTTTCAAAGACTGCTCAGATATAAGTTACTTGACAAGTGTCTCCCTAAAACGTTAGATATACTCTGCTTGATGTAAAAGTTTTGTCTGAGAACAGTGTCCGCCATTAAGTAATGGAATAGCAAATAAACGATTCAAATATATTTGTAGCTCAGGCAATTAAAAGCAAAGCATTGTGCTAATAATAGATCATGCTATTTTTATTTGATCAAATTCCTCCCACAACGTCATCATCAACTTGTAAGATATTAGGATAAATATTATTACAGGATTTTTTTAAACTTCGTGATGTTTGATCCCCATTGTGTCTCACTAACGGATGAGAACCATGACAAGTGATTCATTATTCCTTAAGTAGCAAACTTTTCTAAGAATCTGTGTGAAAAGTGTCTCCCTAAAACGTTAGATATTCTCTACTTTGTGTAAAAGTTTTGTCTGAGAACAGTGTCCGTATATATCTCTAAAAGTATATATCTAAATATAAATCTCAAAAAAAGTTATTTTAGGTTTTTGTCCAGCTTTTTTCGATTTCCGACAAATGTGGGTCAGTCCTGTGTCCCGAGATTGTCGTTTTCTTCGACTCATACTGCACGACGTCTGAAGTTCCGAACATATCTCTATGCTCGCCACCATCGTCACAGAAAAAACCGTCGTCACGCATTTGCATAACATTAAAAATCGACTTTTTACTTTGAAGAGGAACTCACATATCATCATTGGTTGTTATCACCCTCCAATTAGTATGTGTCCCTTAAATAATTAATTCACGTGTTGTTTCACGTTCGTGCCATTTCAGAGTGAGTTCATAGGCATATTTAATTCTCACATCGATGTGGTCAGAAGCTTTGAAAATATGCGATCCCAAATTTTAAGACTAGGAGCAGGCTGATAAGAACATTTTAACGTTTTCGCCGTATTGGCGCAGTAAAATGCTCGATTTTCAGGATGAAGTAAATAACGTTCCCAATTGTGGTGGCATTTCCACGAATTAACCTTAGCATTTATAGTTTAGGAGTCCTAATTTTAATAATAATAATAATTCCCATGAGATTATTGTTTGTATAATACCCATACACATCTGTTATTGACCACGCAGCCGTTTCCCTAAAATCTGGTCTAATGTCTAATCTAACGCTTTGGAAGAAGGTGTTTAAATTTTTGGCTTTTTCTACACTGCTGGTGACTCTAATTCCTTTATCGTTTTTAAGTGTGTGCACTGTGGACCTATTTGCCCGAAGCTCTCTCACATATGACCAAAACGCTTTAGGACTGCTATCTAAATATTCTCCTAACATCTTGCTCTTGAAATGTTATAACGCTTGCCGACATTATTTCCTTGCTAATGCTCTCGATTTTTTATAGTTTTGAACTAACTCATTTTTTTCCTCTACCGATAGACCCCGTCCTGCATTTTTCATCCTATCGTGACATACCCTTTGTCACTTTAGTGATTTCCTAACCTCCGCATTATACCACCTTGGCTCTGTATTATCACTAATGAATTTACTTGGTATGTATTCATTAACTTATTTACGGGTGTCCTCAAGAAATTCTCTCCACGAATCCTCTGTATCTAATCCGTTGCTTTGTTCGCTAAATATATTAAACGAGCATTTACGGGCATTTAAATGTTTTGAAATATTCGCCCGGTAATGTGAGTAGAAACAAACTTAAAAGCACTCAGGTGGAAGAGTGGATGGACAGACGTCTGCGATGTTTTACTTGCGTCCGGAACACCCCTCATGCCTGGGCACTGGGCTGCAAGGGCATAAACTCAGGATGTTGACCCGAGGCATACCGTGTGCAAGGGGTCGTGGGTGCAACAAAACGTATGGAGTAAGGTTTTTGGGCAGTGGAAAATTATTCTTCACGGAGACCGGTCCTCCCCATCCCCATTGTCTCAGTACAGGAACACAACAGATTGGTCAGAGGGAACCCCCCATTCAGCATTCAGCTCTACTTTGAGGAAAGGGGAAAAGGTGGCTGGGAAAAGGTGGCTGGGAAAACGAAGACCAAGGCTCTGAAATCGTCGGTGCATCTTTTACCGCGTGAATAAAAGGAAGGGGGAATTTTTAACGGAATTGCGCTAAAATTGCACTAAAAAATATTTGAAGCTTTGGTAATTTAAAGGCAAAGTCTATTGTTAATAGATCATGCTATTCTTTATTCAATCAAATTACTCACATAACGTCACGATCAACTTAACTTGGAATACATTCGGAGAAAAATTAGTTCAGGCGTTTATTTGGCAATTTGGTCATTTTCGAGCTCCTGTAGCTGACTAAAAGATGAAAAGCATGTCAAATGATGTATTATTCCTTAATTAGCAGTCTTTTTTGAGTATTTGTGCGAAGTTTCAAGTTATATCTCAAAGAAAGCTATTTTTGAATTTTGTCGAGCTTTTCCCGATTTCCATCCACTATGCGACGGTGGCGAGCGTAGAGATATGTTCAGGTCTTCAAATGTCGTTCAGCGCGAGTCGGAATAAACGACCATAGAGTGCCCACCATAGTCCCCTTCTTTAGGATATGAGAATACCGACCGTTCAGTAATCCCTTTGTCCCATCTGGTAAAAGGGTAAAGGAGGGGGGAGGAGGGAAAGGGGTTTGTTTTCGGTCAGAGCTTCTTGAGGCTCCGCCAGAGGGAAGCCGTGACGCAGCGTTGTCAAATCACTGTCAACTCGGGACTTAGAAAAATTTCGGCTCTGAAGTGTTAACTTTTTTTTGTAAGTGCCTGTACATATCATGCATAAAATTTGTAACTAATAATTAAAATAGGAAAGCATGCATGCAAAAACGTGCTGTTAGTTGGGTTAGCTTTCATCTACATCTACACGATACCCTGCAAGCAATGCGAGTGGGTGTGACAGGGGGTGAAGATCACCGAGCATGCACTACTAAAATGCATACTAGCAATTATATTGTCTCATGCTACTAGATTGTTACTATCTATAGTAGGTATTTGAGAGGTTAATACATGCATCATGCACTACAGAATACTCTAAAATATTTCCCCTACCTATCCCTTTGCTATGCTGCCTATTCTGTTCTCTTATAGTACGGGGGAAATGCCATTTTGAATCTATCGGTACGACAATCTATCTCTCTAATCTTATTTATCTGGTCGAATCTAGCATAATACGCTGGTTTCTTTAATATGTGCCTAACATCTTCAGTAAAGCTATCCGTTTGAAATTTCTCTAATAGTTTCAATCTGTACTTTAACCTACGCTCTGACAATGATTCCCACCCTTATTCTTTTATTAATTCTGAAACGCTACTCAACCTATCGTAACACCTTTTAACGAACCTAGCTGCTCTACACTGCACACTGTCTGATTCTCTGATCAACCCTAATTAATTAGGATCCCACACACTGGCTGCATACTCAAGGCATCGCTCTTTTGTCTTCTCATCACATTTCCCAAGCACTCTTTTTATAAAACCTAGTTTTCTCTTCGCTCGGCCGCATATTTCCCTTATGTATCTTCCCCACGATAAATCCTTACTGATTGTTACACCTAAATATCTTATGGTCTCTACGTTTTTGATCTTCGTGCTACTAATTTTATAGGTACGCTCTATCGAATTATTCCTCCTCCAAAAATTGATAGCTACACACTTTTTAAGGTTAAGTTCTAACTGCCATTTGTCGCACCACTCTTGAATTGCATCTAAATCCTTGCTAAGCGATTTCCTGTCCTCTTATTTTGATGTATCCCTGTACACTACGGCATCGTCTGCAAAAAGTCAAAGCTTACTACCAACTACGGTACCCAAATCGTTTATGTATAAAAGAAATAGAAGCGGACCTACTATGCTACCCTGGGGAACTCCCGACTTGTTTTGATTGTGTCCGACATGATACCATCTATGACATCCCTCTGCTATCACCCACTTAAGAATTATTTTACCCGACATACAACGTCTTTATTTATACCAAAACTCTCTAATTTCAAGATTAATTTATCATGAGGAACTTTATCGAAAGCCTTTTTAAAATTTAAAAATATCGCATCAACTTCAGTACTGTTTTCGCCGTAGACTAAAATGTCGTGTAAGAATAAAGCTAATTGTGTCTCGCAAGATCTACCTTTCCGGAACCCATGTTGGCTGTTAATGAGTAATCCCTGACTATCCAAATTCCCCATGATCGAACTGACTACAATGTGCTCAAATATCTTACAAGAGATTGACCTGAGTGAAATGGGTCTGTAGTTACTTGGTACTTCCCTATCACCGTTTTTAAATATAGGTGTAATGTTATACCAATCCTAATACTTTCCAATCCTTGGGTACTGTGCGATTCTTTAGTGTTTTATTGAATATTATTTCTAGATAGGGGGCTATTTCAGAAGCTAATGTTTTATATACTCTGGAAGGAATTTAATCGGGACCTGGCGATTTGTTTTTGCTTATGCTTTTTAACTGCTGCTCTATTCCGCGACATGAAATTTTTATTTCGGGTATTTGCTCACTGAAAGTGTTCGGCGGTGGTTCCACTGCGTTTTGTGACGATGAGTTGAATACACTTTGGAAGAAGGTGTTTAAAGTATTGGCTTTTTCTACCCTGCTCGTGACTCTGATTCCTTTGTCGTTTTAAGTGTGTGCACTGTGGACCTATTTCCCTGAAGCTCTCTCACATATGACCATAACGCTTTAGGATTGCTATCTAAATATTCTCCTAACATCATGCTCTTGAAATGTGATAACGCTTTCCGACATGATTTCCTTGCTAATGCTCTCAATTTTTTATAGTTTTGAACTAACTCATTTTTTTCCTCAACCGTTAGACCCCATCCTGCATTTTTCATCCTAGCGTGGCATACCCTTTGTCGCTTTAGTGATTTCCTAACCTCCGATCGAAAACGTCGAAACCATAAGATATTTAGGTGTAACAATCAGTAAGGATTTATCGTGGGGAAGACACAAAAGGGAAATATGCGGCCGAGCGAAGAGAAAACTAGGAGTTATAAAAAGAATACTTGGAAAATTTGATGAGAAGACAAAAGAGCGATGCTATTTTTCTCTAGTTAGGCCCCACTTTGAGTATGCAGCCAGTGTATGGGATCCTAATGGGGAGCCTATAGGAGCCGGGCCCTTTTCAAGGTTGGCCCCTCGCAGCGAAAATAGTTCCGACGCCCTTGATACCGAGTAAATAAATGTTCCCTTTCGGCTCGTGAGTTTGTTAGCTCTCAGAGAAAATTGAGCTGTGACTACTTTATGGTCGCTAATGCCTTTCTCGGTTACTACTTTTACAACATGTTCTGGTACATTTGCCGCTTCTATGGATCAGAGACATGGAGCAGCGAACATTGAGATCCCAGAATAAGACTCGCACGGGCTGTCTTTTCCCGCTCACTTTTTCCAAACGCTCTCTTTTTCGCCCTCTCAGGTAGCAGCGTTGCGACACCCCATCCGCTTTTTACGCGAAAAATAGGAAAATCCTTAATTTTCATCGTAGAGCGTCAATCAAAAAACGTTTTTCGACGTCTTGGAATGAACGATACAATGAAGAAGATAAATTGTTGATACGTTCCAAAGTTTATAACTTCGAAAAACCATGTCTAGTGGTCAATTTCCCCGAGGACCCCACCCGCTGGGAATGGTCTACCTTCGCGGAGCTCCCGGGATGGGTGAGGGTCGAACCCTCTAATGACCTCCGTCCCACCTGTGCGACGGCCCCGCTAAACTACCATTAACCGATGAAAGTCGTGGGCTGGGCAGGGGTCCAACACAAGGTGTCATAATATCCGTTTTGCGAACCCTCTTCTACTTGGGGGCACGAGGGCGAAGTAAAGGTTGCCTGTACGACATCCGCAAATAACGGGAGCCTTGGAGGAAAATGGCATTTCAAAGGGCTGTTGCCCACGGAAGTTAAACATCTTCAAGCTTTACAGACTTAAATTTTGAAGCGATATTACGGCGTTGGTCCCTTGAATGCACGGGAAAGCAGACTACTGAACAACTACCAAGAGAATAGATCCTCTTATCAAACAACTGTCACAGCTCTTATGACGAACCTTTGCAGCACATACACTTAGAAAATCACCATAAGTTACTTCGTAAGTCCACGGCGTATGATAATACTCGCCGTTGTATTCCCATTAGCTAGCGCGTAAGGCTGCCTTACTTACGGTTCTTCCCTGTTCATGTTACTTATTTTCTACCCAAAAGCAAAGACACCGCGAGAAACAGGATCCGACATATTGCCCTAATAAGAGAGGGAACATGTCAAAGACTAAGATCGGTTCTGTAAAGTACTACCTCCTTCATTCCGTAAAGATGCTACAGTTGAACACCCTTAATCCGGGAATCCCTAATCCGGCAATTTTACCATGACCAACTACCCGGTACTTCATGGAAAATTCCGAAACATTTTTCACCGAAACATTGCTTCATAACTCGCCGAGATATTATCCCATTCTTAATTTTCCCATTTCGAGAATCAGAATAATTTAAACATATTAATTTCTGGTACTTTGTGTACCAGAATTTGTGCACAGGAATAATTTTGCAGAGTGAAACAAACATATAAATACGAAGACATGGCCGAGACGGACTGCGACCAATTTACAGATCGAACACTTTCAATGGCGCGCGCATTTTTGATTGACCACTAGACGTTTTTTGATAACATTATTTGTTATTGGTTCATGTTTCTCCCAAATCATGTCTCATCTATACAGTTGTGGCAACAGCAGAGAAGTGAGGCATCAGTACAAAACGTTAACGATCGCAGAAAAAGTGCAAGCAGTGAAGAAGCTTGACGTCGTTGCATCAGTAAAGCGTTTATATGAAACATACTGCGTGGGATCTTCAACAATATAACACATTAACAAGCTGAAAGAGAAAATCCTCAAAATGTTACTGTGAAACTGACACAAGTGAAGTGAAGGTTAGTTGAAAGGAAAATAGGACAATAATGAAGAGTCGGATGAAAAGAATGAAATGATTAGTACTAATAAGAACTGTTTTCAGAAAAGTAAACACTTCAGCATCGTATATACCACAAAGAATAGCTCACATCTGTAGTTAAAAACCACGAAACACAGTGATGAGGACGTGTGAGGTGACCTTGCTTGGATGTTTCGTACTAGGGATTGGAAAATTAAATCTAGAATCGATTTTCGATTAATCGACTTTCGATTATGGGTTTTAAAATCGATTTTCTAAAAATTCGATTTTTTGCCCAAAATAATCGAAAAATCGTAATCGAAATCGATATTTTTAAATAATAAAGTAATTTTCCGCTGAAATATGGATGTGTTGTTGTAACAAAATGCAAAATATGGGGTAATGGAAGCACTAGGGATAAGAACTGAATACGGTTAAATTTATTAATACAATATGTTATTTTAAAGGTATCAACAAGGTATTCAGGAGAGTAATAATCCATAAAAGATACTAACGTACATATAGGTAATATAACAAGCAAATTACATATAATTTAGTAGCAATGAGAATTGCATATTGAGAAGTGGGCCTACCACAAAATGAAAACCAGAATTTTATTTATTTCTTGTTTGCAAAGCCGTGGAACCAGTGTTCCTCAGGGATGGACCTTAAAACACTAACACATTTAATCGATTTCGCACCTGAGTTGCAATTAACCAGACGTGAGAAAAAAGTCGCTCACACGGAACGCAAGAGGCAATATAGATAAAATCCTGCTGGCTACTTTGTATATGTGGGGATATTCTCCATTAATGTCCTCCCTAGCTTGTAGGGATGGACTTGCGGTCGACTGGAGGGCGGTTTACGAACTGGCGAAGCTCGATTGGCACGCCACCAGCCCGATCCTGATCAGCGTTATCTTCAACACCCCACACTAGTGAAGCCGAGCTTGGAGTTATATAGTATCAAACCTTACCTATCTTCTGAACAGTGAGCTCACCAAAAAATGCAGAGGCATTGCGGAAACATCTGTCTAGAGGTCCTAAAATGTTACCGCGACTATTTGGACGAGAGGATCCTCCTGAAGAACCTGCTCGGCTTGGCAGTCTTAATCCTGCAGATGACGAGGGTGGTGAGAGCATTAAAGATTGAACTGACGGAAATCGACGATGGGAACAAGCCTATGGACACAAATTTTCATTTACGGCATCTACTTAATTTTAAAAAATTTGAACTTGACAAGCAAGACAATATTCTTTACTCAAACCCTCAAGTATTGTCGTCTCGTCGTCCGTCCTGAAAATGTTAATAGTACACAATCATCCGTACATTTTGGCTATTTCTTTTTTCGGGATTCATTCCGCGTTTATTTAAATAGCATAACAATATTTCGCTAGCTCTCCTGCTAGCCTCGTCAGACTAATCAAAGAGGCAATAGAAATAACGAAAAGACCATCGAACATCAACCGTGAAGACGGTCATACGTTGGGGAACAATTTAAACGGATTTTTTCAAATTCATAGACATCTTGACATCTACACGATACCCTGCAAATCACCGCGAGGGTGTGTGGCAGGGGGCATTCATTCAGGCAACAATGGGGTCCACTCCTATATATAGGATGACGAGCGAGGAAACGACAGTTTAGATAACCTGACGAAGCTAGCAGGAAGGCTAGCGAAATATTGTTATACTATTTAGATAAACGGGAATGAATCCCAAAAAAGAAATGGTCAAGAGTGCATCCGCGGAAGCCTACGAGTTAAACTTCCGAACACTTACCCCATCTCATCGTGGTGATGGCGGAGATAAGGGAAATGCTGCTGTTGCTACAGTAGAATCACTATCCAGGTCCATTTCTTCCTCAGACCTATTATCATATTCACTGTTTGCCTTTCTCTTTCTTTTTGGCGCACTAACATAAACCTCAATCTTGTGCACCTTCTTCAGATGACTGATCAAAGTACTAGTCGAGCCACAGTAAGTCAAGCAGCTGACACTTTGAACACTTAGCGAAGGATTTATTATTAATTGTTTGCTTGCTGAAATACTGCCAAACAGCACTTGGAGGAGCCATGGCTGATGCAAAGGGCGGCAAACAGCTCTCCGATCGGCTCGACACGAAAGCAACACAAGTAGCAAGGCGAGGAATCAAACAAAACGCATGCTGGCCAACGCACGCAGCCTACTGTACAGTGCGATTGAAACTTCGTGGCCCATGCGCAGAAGACCATATTCGCAATGGACGAATCTATTTTGAAGAAGACGAGTGCTCTGAGGCGATTGATTGAAAAAACGTTTACAAAAAAGGCACAATGTCAACACATATTATCATTTCGAATCTTCGTATCTTGGTCTACAATATATTACAACTCGCGAGTACCCGCCGGAAAGACAAGGTTTGTAATAAAAATCCGCAGCCCTACAGTTGGCAACTCCAACCTGCAGAAGGGTCCGAAGCACTCTTTGCCTCCCCTCCAAGGCTCCCCCAACTGCGATGCAGAGTGAAATAGCACGGCGCGGAGCAAAGCGAGGCGGCAAAATTCAATTGCTGTAGCAAGCTAAAAATCGAAAATCGATCGGCTATAATCGATTTTGATCGATTTTTCAAAACAAAAAGTCGCCTTCGATTAAATCGAAAATCGGAGTGTGATAATCGATTTTCGATTAAAATCGAAATCGATTTTACAATCCCTATTTCGTACTTTTCCTGTTTGGTGGTGTCTTTGGGTGTTAGAGTCTCGGATAGCTGAACTCGATACCATTAAAAATGGATTCGCAGAGATAAGGAGGAAAATGAGAAGTCTGAAATGAAAAGAAAGAGGGAGGAGTCAAAGGCTTTGGAAGTGAATGACGTCGTTTTGCAACTCGATTTCTGAAACGTCACATCGGAGGAGAGAGCACCAATGAGCACCAGGTGCGGGTGGTAGAAGGGTGGAAGGGGGGGGGGGGCGCGAAGAGTGCTTTTTCTCCGGGAATGCCACAGTTCTCTTTCTGTGCTTTATCTGTAGGCACTACCTTTATATAATTGGTAGTCAAGACGGCCGCCAATCCATCTCAGTGTATTTCATGCTAGCAAAGGTTTACATCCTAGCGATGCACATGTTTAATGCTGATGAAGGTGGAGTAGGCTATCAATTATTTTTCAAACATCACTAGCATTCAGTGAAGAGGCGTGCAAGGAAAGACTCAAAGAGTACTATTAGTAATAGGAAGAAACTGGCCTCAATCCCGCCTAAAATAAATAAGGAGGGTGGCACAATATTGGACTGGAGAGGGCGATCATCAAGTGGCGTCGTCAGCGGACACTTTGGCTTCACGGCGGCCGCTTAGGGCATAGTCTCGGCTGAATTCCAGAAATTCGAAAAGCTAGAGGGACTAACAATTGGGCAACAGCTGTATTCCCTTCTATATCGACCCCGCTGAAACCGAAAATCGATGTTGCCCAGCTGAAAAATGGACCGAAAGTGAGATATTCAAGATGGCGTCTAAGTTAGAAAAAGGCATATAATCGCATCAAGGAAAGTCACTCTCCTTGATTCGCATTTTGGATGGTAGAAACGTGGTTTACATTACCAAATGTATGTTTGTGCGAGACGGACTCGGTCGCTTGGCAACAGCAGCGCGATACACGCCTCTCTTGTAATTGACGTGGCGCGGTTACTATTTGTCGCATGAAGCCGAGTGTAGGTTTAAATAAAAGCTTATTGAATTTACTAAGACTTTTGTTCAAGACATTATTCTGATATTTAGTGCTGTTTGCCGGAAAAGATGACTTTTTGGCAGTAGACACCAAGGGTATTCCGTGAAATTTCAAAATATCTTGAAAAATTAGGTCCAAGTGTCATTTTTGGTTCAAGATTCTTGTTCCTGACTAAAAAAATCATTATAATAGACGTTGAAACTAACAATTTACTCCAATATGTAAGAGAAAACGGCATGTTTTTAACGAAGACGCAATCTTGACTATCTCACTTTCGGTCCATTTTTCAGCTGGGCAACATCGATTTTCTGATTCAGCGAGGTCGATATAGGGGGAATTGGGCTGTTGACCAGTTGTTATACGAAATGCCCCTAGACTCATAACGGAGGCCCTTTTTGAGATTTTAGCCTAGACTAACAGGTTTCACTGTACCCCGAATTCCATCACCTCTTCCCCTTGTTACCATCGCGACCCAATTGCTGGTGACCTAACACCCCTTGCCACACTCCCCTTCGTGGCTCGCAGGATATTGTATAGATGTAGATCTGTAGATGAAATTAGTTTGGATCGTTTATCGGATGTGAAAGGTAAGGTAAAAGTTGCCCAGAACGAAAGAGGAAGAAAGAATACGAAGAAACGGAAGCGGTACCCAAAGTCATACTCTCCTCACTAAAAACTAAAATCAATTATTGTAAATAAGGGAACTCAATGCACAATCACTCAAGGTAATTACATTTCTTACCAAATTCAGGGGAAATTCACAAAGCGCCAAGTCGACACATCGTTGCCATACAACCTTTGGACACTTGGCCAAGGAGGATCTCGAAACATATCGATGGGGCGAAATTGATGAAAAGTAAACAACGAGACAGACTTAAAAGGTCTAATTTGAGTAAATGCACGAATCAAAAGGTCTAAGATAAGAGGAAAATTGTAGCAAGGTCATGAAAGATGTACGTGTGTGCAATGCACGTTAGGTGTGAGTTCAGCCCCTGCCACACTTCTCTATGGTGGCTTGCAAGGTATTATGAAGATATGTAGACTAAAGATTTGAGCTGGATAAAAAGAGTTTGAAGAGTCCGGTGGCGTAATCAATCTACGTTCTGAGCAACGTCCCAAATACCAAAGGAACAGCCCTGAGGGTAGAGTGAGGGGAGTTAAAGTTAAAAGTGTGAGAAAGATCAGGGAATACACCCATAAAGTTAGGGAGGCGAGACCTACATTTGACGCATTGATCCATGGGAAAGAAGTACACTGCAGTAGAGAGTTATTAATATACTTATCCTTGCAACGCCGAGGAACGTGGGAGCTGAAGATAAAAACTTCCCCGAGTCGCGTATTTCCTGGTGCTTCTATGTTCCTTCCTTATACGGGAAAAAATACTCATTAAAGGCATTCTCCTCAACACTGCGAGGGGCAAAAGGGCGAGGGAAGAGTCGACAGCCACTTGCTAGAATTAAAATGCTCCCCGCTTAGAAGGGCTGGAGAAGAAGGTGGTTGTCTCCTGCTGCTGCAACACAACACCCAATCTGCAGCGACGAGAAGGAAGCTCGGGAAAATGGCGAAAGGGAAGGACGCGAACCGAGGGCGCCATCACTGACCGAAATTCACACTCGGCGGAGAGCTGCGGTATTATCTTCATGTCTCGAACGCGCAACACGCAGTACTGAAGTTGATGCGATATTTTTAGATTTTAAAAAGGCTTTCGATAAAGTTCCTCATGACAAATTAATCTTGAAGTTAGAGAGTTTTGGTATAAATAAAGACGTTGTATGTTGGGTAAAAGAATTCTTAAGTGGGCGAGAGCAGAGGGTTGTCATAGATGGTATCATGTCGGACACAATCGAAGTCACATCGGGAGTTCCCCAGGGTAGCGTAGTAGGTCCGCTTCTATTTCTTTTATACATAAACGATTTGGGTACCGTAGTTAGTAGTAACCTTAGACTTTTTGCAGACGATGCGGTGGTGTACAGGGGTATATCAAACGAAGAGGACACGAAATCACTTAGCAAGGATTTAGATGCAATTCAAGAGTAGTGCGACAAATGGCAGTTAGAACTCAACCTTAAAAAGTGTGTAGCTATCAATTTTTGGAGGAGGAATAATTCGATAGAGCGATCCTATAGAATTAATAACACGAAGATCGAAAACGTTGAAACCGTAAGATATTTAGGTGTAACAATCACTAAAGATTTATCGTGGGGAAGACACATAAGGGAAATATGCGGCCGAGCGAAGAGAAAGCTAGGATTTATAAAAAGAGTACTTGGGAAATGTGATGAGAAGACAAAAGAGCGATGCTACTTTTCACTAGTTAGGCCCCACCTTGAGTATGCAGCCAGTGTATGGGATCCTAATGAATTAGGTTTGATGAGAGAACTAGACAGTGTGCAGCGTAGAGCAGCTAGGTTCGTCAAAAGGTGTTACGATAGGTTGAGTAGTGTATCAGAATTAATACAAGAATTAGGGTGGGAATCATTATCAGAGCGTAGATTAAAGTTCAGATTTAATCTATTGCAGAAATTTCAATCGGATAGCTTTACTGAAGATGTTAGGCACATATTGAAAACACCAGCGTATTATGCTAGATTCGACCAGATAAATAAGATTAGAGAGATAGATTGTCGTACAGATAGATTCAAAATGGCATTTTTCCCCCGTACTATAAGAGAACAGAATAGGCAGCATAGGAAAGGGATAGGTAGGGGAAACATTTTAGAGTATTCTGTAGTGCATGCTGCATGTATTAACCCCTCAAATACTATAGATACTAACAATCTAGTTGCATGAGACCCTTTAGTTGCTTGCTTGCATGCTAGTAGTAAATGCTTGGTGACCTTCACCCCCTGCCACACACCCTCGCGGTGGCTTGCAGGGTATCGTGTAGATGTAGATGTAGAACACACTCTCAATTCCGGCCAAGAACGTCTATCCTTCCCACCAATTACCCTTCTTCTCCGTTGTGTCCAGTTTAAACCGGTTACTCATGGGTATCGACTGCAGAATTGATAGTCCACCATTTGACACATTTGTGGAAAGTAATTGTAAGGAGAACTTCCCTACCTTGCATTCGGTGATCAGAAAAAGAGAACATTCCGTGCTTACGAGGCTAAAGGGAATCATAGTAATGCGATGGTAACTAATGCACTCAATTCTCGGAAAATTCATTAGGACAAAATATCCTATAGTTCACTTAAATTGCGCATGAATTAATGAATTACCTTCACCAATAACCTTACATTAATTATTCACCTCTCATATTTGATGCGAAGCTAACCACGACTCTAGATATAGATGCGAAATAAAAAACATTTATAGGTTTAAAGCAGCTTTCCTTCGCCATTATGTCGAAATTATTCGCCACAGAAATGAAATTAAAAAAATAAGAAACTGCTAAATATCTTCCGACAGTGAGAGAAACGAAATTCGTTCCTTGAAATTGTTTGTAATTCATGAGCCCTTCTAAATGCTTCTTTCGAGTATCAAGTCTCCCAGCCATCGGTTATTCACAAACCGGAAGAAGAAAGCTGGATAGAGGGATTGAGGGAGATGATGAACGCTGTAGAGGGAGCAAAAGGGAGACGAGAATAAAATCTGAAAATAACACCGCAAGGCCAGGAAACAGTAAACAATGGTTTCATAGCATCATTAGTAATGACTTCCAGAGCATCGCAACAAGATGGAAAGCATGAAAAGGCTCCACATTGAAACACTTTCTAATATGGGGAGGGAGATCAGAATAAATTTCAAGATATTCAATTGAAGAATGAAATCTGGGAGAAGTGGAATATATCTCAGATCCTTTTAGACATCAGGTTTTCGTGAAAGATATGGACGAATTTAAGCCTCATAATTTTCTATTCAAATGAACAAAATCCTTAACAAACCTAGGATGTTACAGCGTACCCTTACGTAGGCTGCAGGTAACGCAGGAACCTAAGATGGCGCTACGAGATAATAGAATTTTTAATCATATACATTGCGATATGTTTTAGCATTGTTATAACGAAATGATGAAGCCAATATAATAGCCAAAACTAAAAATAATTATAAAAAAACGGCGAGACTAGGGATAGTTTCTAAAACTCCCTCGCCTCGTTAGGAGACTATTAACCATTTCTCTGATCCGGTAGCAATCGTCAGTTGGATTTTTTTTAAATCTTTTAAATAGCCAACACCGTCGTATCAATTTTAATATGGAGAGAGACATTGAAGGACGGTTGAATTTCCTTGATTTGGAGATATCTATAGAAAACGGCAGACACAGTTTCGGGGTATTTCGGAAACAGTGCTACAACGACGCAGTTATTCCAATGGACTCTTGTCATCCCATGTCTCATAAGCTTGCAGCTTTCAACTCGTTAATTCACAGACTGGTGACCTTACCTTTGCAGCCCCCGGAGTTTAACAGAGAGTTGGAGATAATTAGGCACATTGCTTCCACGAACGGCTATCAAGGACATACAATCGATAGCATTCTGCGTAAAAAACGCCAGAAGTTGGCCATCAACAATATTTACACTCCTACAGTGCCCCCACTAGAACCTAGAAAGTGGTGTAGATTGCCTTATATTGGCAATCTCTCTTCCAAAATAGCCAAAACTTTTCCAAAAGACAAATTTAGAATCTCCTCTTACAATCCAGTGACGCTGAGCAACCTCTTATGCCACTCGAAGGACCGATTTCACCCCATTCTCCAGTCGGGAGTGTACAAGATTAAGTGCAGTGATTGTGCGAAGTGTTATATTGGGCAGACAGGTAGAAACTTCGTCACCCGTATGAGGGAACACCGCAAATGTTGGGAGAAAGAGGACCCATCTTCCCTCGTCGCCAAACACCTCTTGGACACAGCACACCACTGCCTATTCCACCCGGAGATACTCCACGTGGAGAGGAAAGGCCGGAGATTGGACGCGCTAGAACAATTTGAAATTGTTCAGCAAGGAGTGGAGTTCCTCATGAACGACCAGCTTTTCAAATATCACTCCCCACTCCTAGCCATTCCTTTCCCTAAATCAACCATTGACTCGCCACCAGTGTCCCCCCTCCCACCTCCTCCTCCCCATCTAATACCCCCTCCCCTCGCCCAACACTTCCCTCCCCCACCCCCTCCAAGTTGGGTATATATACCGCTTTCTGGACTCACAATTTTTGTACCTGATGATGGCTTCACCGCTGAAACGCGTTGTACCACTAATAAAAACCTGTGGAATAAGTTCCATATCTTGTTGTTTATCATTTCTCCAAGCTTAGAACACATTGGGCTTAAATAACATCTATTTGACCTATCCACATATTCTACAAAATGCTATCGTATTCCTCTCTACCCTATTCGTTGGAAACATTTTCTCCTGCCCCTCAAATATCCCTTTTTAGATGCTTATAACCTATACTTATCATATACTCTTCAACGTACCCAGTCCTGACTCCCCCTTCTCCAACACACTGTTGCAGCTTCACTGAGATCATTGCTTGCGAACATCCCGTGCCCAGTTTCTCCTGACAACTTCTTCTTTCCCCCAGGATACCATACCCTTCTCTGGATCGTAAACCTCTCCACTGAGCCTACCTCCTCAGCCATTAAAAGTAAAAAGGCTATAATCTAACAACATCCTCTCTGGTTAATAAGTGACTCATTAAAAAAGTGTTAAAAATATCTAATGCTAACGTCGCTCCAGCTTGAACATTAGCAAATACCACATTAAACAGAATATGATTACAGTGACGAGTAAGAAAAACAGGTAAGAAAGCGGAACAAATGTAGGCTGCCTTATGCTTCGGAACACAGAATTCGGAAGTTTAACGAAACAGGAAGGAGTGGATCTTCAGAGAGGGAGAGTAATTGCCTCCTCCTTGCGTCTGCTGAAACTATTCGAATTGGTTTAATTAACGGAAAGCCATTCTCAAATATAATTCGAACGATGGGGAGGAGCGATCCCTTACAAGGCGGAAGAGTACACAAACGCCGCAATTTGGACAGAGAGAGAGAGAGAAGTCCTCCATTAAAACTTCGCAGAACTGCGTGCTCCATATGAATGCTGCCATCACTTGAAATGGAAAGGAGTACGGATGCATTTAAGGCCACCATCTAGAGATGACTCAAGGGTCAACAGGAGTAACTCTATAGGAAGCTACTACATTCAATCGGTAATCAACTTGATCCCGAGCAATGATACAGATGCTCAACTCGAAATATAAAGGTAATAACTGAATAAGTTGGCAGGATTCGCTCGCCTTAACATTTAAGTGGTCTCGGCGAGGGGAATTGAGAACTACTTGCACTCATCAAATGGAAATCATGCTAGATAAATTTGCATGCATACTGTAACATCGTGCCAAATCCTAACTAGAAGAGTCATTGCATTTGTTTTGGCAAATGCTAGAGGGAATGAAGACAATCGTCGAGGGGAAAGTGAACGGGAAGAATGGAAAAGGCAGGCCTCGTATGAGATATATGCAGCAGCTTGTGAAGGATATGAAAGAGAAATACTACGTCACAATGAAAAGGTTTGCCGATAGAAGAATCGAGTGGAGGGCGCGTCAAAGCAATTCTAGGATTGTTGACCCTTGATGATGATGAATGCTAGACGTTTTGTTTTCTTGGTTGTTTTCTTTGGGTTGATGGTATTTTTTTTCGTTTCTTGTAGATGCAAATTATATTTTTTATGTTTTAAATGAAATCCTTTTTGTAAATAGTTGAACGTTTATTTTGTGAAAAATGAGTTAAGGACCTAGCCACGTTGACACACCGGTTGCCGTCAGATCACCGAAGTTGAGCAACGTTGAGCCCGGACGGAGGTTGGATGGCTGAGGTGCGGACTCTCATGCATGCATCCTCAACCGCGGTGCTCTGGTGCTCTCTGTACGCGAGTGGCGGGCGGGTGGGATGTGAACTTCCTCTCAACGAATCCAAAGAGGGGTCCACCAAGTGCCTGAAGGGCGCTCCCCCCTGCCCTCCAATTTACATTTTGGTTGGGAAAAATGATGTGAAGCGGTTGTTGGCAGAGGAGAGAAGGGAGAAATTGTTGTGTGAGAGGCGGGAGAGAGAGAGAGAGAGGATCAGAGATGAACATTCTCTTATAAGGAGGGTCTGAAACCTTAGAAAACTAATAACTTATTGGAAAGGAAAAGTCACGATATCACAACACTTCACTCATATACATAAGCCATTCAATGCCGACAGGTTCATAGTCATTATCTAGGAAAAAAATAATACACTAAAGAATGAATGACCGGGCAGTAAGGATTGAGTATTTAATTCGATCCATGACGACTATTCCATAAGAATTTGGCGATTCCGCGGTCGAATTTTCGGGAATAGATCCCTCCATGTAGTAAGAGGAAATTATCGATAAACAAGGCGACGAACATAGGGGAAGAGAAGGTAGGTAGGTACTGTTCATAAAGCAGGCAGTATTAGCAGAAAACTGAAAAGAGGGCCCATGAAACAGCACTTGCATAGATTACTTCTTGAAAGAGGCATAAAAAATAAGATTTACATCTATCCTAATTTAAATACGTATGCATAAGAGGACAGTTCTATAAGTTAGCTGCCTGGCAAACAGAAATGTGTCTGACAGAACCAAATGGCCGGGTATTGTC
This sequence comes from Platycnemis pennipes, assembly GCA_933228895.1. Taxonomy (NCBI): domain Eukaryota; kingdom Metazoa; phylum Arthropoda; class Insecta; order Odonata; family Platycnemididae; genus Platycnemis; species Platycnemis pennipes. The sequence goes on from OW121851.1 coordinate 724,193, forward strand.
AAGGACGATTGTTCATACGGCACTGCAAGATTCAAAGACTCTCACGGTGGGATAGATGGCAGCAAATGATTTCTGGCGTCTCGTGTGTGGCATAAAATTACACCTATCGGTTGAAATGGGTGCAGAGAGATGACGGCACACTTCCTAATGCCCACACGCACTCTGATGCACCTGTTTTTCACATCATTGTCTTCTTTAGGTCCACATACCTCTCACTCTTCTTTTCAAACTCTGCACTTCTTCCCACCCTCATATTCACTTCCCAAGGCTTTGTATCAGTACCGAGGCCCTTAAAAACTATCCACCTCTCTTACAGCAACTTCCTCTCCTCCTGCACCAGACTAAACAAGTCCTTGTTTGTCTTCCTTCGGACTTACTCTACTTTCTCAATCCATTTCCATTCTCGCTAAAATAAATAAGCTTCATCACCAAGAGAGAGCACGGATGCATCGAATACGCACTGGAATGTGCGCAGAAGCATCAGAGATTGAAACAGTCGACGTCTATTTCCATCCCCCAACACTTCACATCTGCCTGAGCGAACGAGCAGAGGGTTGGTCAAAGGGCACATCTCGGCCGCCACTTTGGAGACGCCAGGCGTCCGCTACCCATCTCTGGGACAGATTGGGCGCCAGAAATGGTATTATTAATATTTTCCCAAATTCCACGGAGTGATCTTGAGACTGCTTTCGGCCATGGAGTCAAACGTCCTCGCCGCTGAGAGGAACGGAGAGAGAGAGACACGTCTTAATGGCGCACGACGCAGCTGCGGGCCGAGGGCTAACCCCTCAAGTAACGGCTCAAAAGTTAACGTCCCCGTTACATTTCCCGCAATGAAAGTATATTTTCAATAAAACGATAAAACCGATTAGTATGCTTATCCCACTTTGAAATGGTATTTATCGCTTAAGGCGCCGTGGTACATGATTATTTTTTCGCTTTCGAGTGCTGAGATGATGGAGATAGTTTTTCCGTCGACCGGTAGAGTTACCAGAGTCGGCGCCTACCCAACCAGCCATATTTTTGTTCAGTGTCTCCTCTACGCTTTAATTCTTTGCGCAGAGGTGATGAGGCAATAACGACCCTTCCCTCTCAGCCCCTCCGTCCGCGGAATTTTCCATTGCTGACCACTAGACGCAATGTTGCCATTTCAACATACGATGGGACCAAACTGTTTGGCAGACTCCACATTATACCATGTGGCAACGTGGAATTCGCGGAAATGCGTTCGCTACGTTTTTCTAAGAACCGAGCCGGTCTGGTCCTAGTGGGGTTCGTAGCTGCAGGAGAACGCGTCCACGGTCCCAGTCATGAATGGGCTTCATTTTTCAGGGTAGCCGCGTTGATTGGTTGTTGTGACAACAGTTTAGCCGTAAGAACTGCAACAAATAGGAGGTGGTCTCAGCTGGTAGCTTGGCTTGCACGTGTTAATGTCTAAATGTGGTAATTTGAAAGTAATATGTTTGTGCCTACTACAGACCACCCCATTCCGATGTACACTCAGTATTAGAACTCGAGAAACAGATCAGGCACATTAATTCTCATACCAACGAACGACAGATTATTGAAAGGTGGAGATTTCAATACAACATCGATAGATTGGAAAACATGTAGTCATTAGTCTGGGGGTAGGGAAAAAGAAATCTGCTCGTCATTTTTTAACCAGTTCGCGTAATACGCAGTACATCAAATAGTAAATTTGCATAATAGAAGGGAGAATGTTCTCGATTTACTTGCCTCAAACATCCATGAAAAAGTTATTGAAGTTAAAAATGTCGATGGAATAAGTGACCACAAGGTAGTACACGTTAAATTATCCCTCAATACTGACAAAAATGTAAAATTAAAAAGAAAGATTTGCCTTTTAAGTAAAGCAGATTTTAACGGATTTAGGCGTGACTTACAGACTTCTTTTGAAAAATTCTAAACATCAGAAAAAATAGTGATGCAGACATGGAAAGAGTTCCTCCAAATTACACGGTGAGTGAGTATAAGAGTGAGAATAGGGAACCAGGGTGGTACAACGTGGAGGTTAAAAAAATGTTTAAAACGACAACGAGTTATCCACGCGAAACTAAGAAAAATGTAGCTAATAGCGATCTAAAAAAATTATCGAACGTTACATATAAAGCAGCCGCAAAAATAGCCCTTAGAAAAGCGTAAAGTGGTTTCAAGAGAAAAGTACTTGGAGAACAACTAGAGGGGAATCCGAAAGCATTTTGATCATATGTTAGGGAAGTACAGGGAACTAAAATTTCAACGGTTAATTCCTTGAAAGGGTATAGGGGCGAAATATTTAGATAAGGCTAATTTGTTGAATTATTTTTCCAGAGCGTTTTTAATCAATCTAAGCGTAGTTTGCTCGAAACAATACCAGACCGATTTCAACAAATAATGCCCCCGATCGATAATTGTATCTTATAACGGAATCGTATCCTTACTAAAAATGTTAGCCCCAACAAGAGCTCAGGTCGTGATGAAATTCCTGCTCGTGTGTATAAAGAAATAGCTCTCGAAATGGCACCGTATCTTAAAGTAATATTTAACAAATCCCTCGAAGAACACGCGGTTCCCAAAGACTGGAAGATAGCAAACGTGATCCCAATTTTTAGAAGCGGCGATAGGGAACATCCATCGAATTATAAACCAATATCAATAACGTCACTGTCGTGCAAAATTATACAGCATATGATAGTTACATCAATAAGGGGACACCTCGATAGCACAGGATTTATTGATAACAAATAAGCATGGGTCCAGAAAGGGACGGTCTTGCGAAAATCAGTTAGGTCTTTTCGTTCATGATATTTTAGTTTCCGGAGAAGGTAACGTACAGGTAGACGCAGCGCTTTTAAATTTAGAAAAGCGTTTGACAAGGTTCCCCACTGTAATTTACTCGCGAAGTTAGCATCATACGGGATAGACAGTAATATGGTAGGCTGGATAGGAGATTTCCTACATGAACGCGTTCAATGAATGGTATTAGATGGTGTCACCTCAGGCGAAGCAAAAGTTACATCGGGTGTTCCCCAGCGTGATAGGCCCAATTTTATTTCTTCTCTCCGTAAATGACTTGAATACAGTAGCTCAAAATAGCAAGCTCCGTCTTTTTGCCGATGATGCAGCAGTCATCATTGGTCATCAATCCTCAGATCGGTTTGACGCAGCTCTCCACTGAGTCCTGTCGGCTAATCTCTTCATATTTACGTATTTATTCTGATGCAGTAGTGTATAAGGAAATAAGAAATTAAGAGGATAGTCATTCTTTAGCTAAGGATTTATATGCGATTGATGATTGGTGTGATAGTTGGCAGCTAGAATTAAATTTGAAGATATGCGCGATAATGAACTTTGGGAAAAAGAATAACTTTCCCCAGAAAAATTATTGCATCAAAGAAAAGAAAATATCTAACGTAGAATTTATTAAATACTTAGGCGTCACCAACATTGAAGACATGCTGTGGGGGAAATACATCAGGGAAATAACTAGTGTAGCAAACCATATATCAGGATTCGTAAAAAGAGTTCTAGGCAAATGCGATGAGAGAGTACTAGAAGCTATTTTAATCTTGTCAGGCCTCATTTAGAATATGCCGCTAGTATATGGGATCCGTACGAGGAAGGTATGATAAAAGAATTAGAGCGTGTGCAAAGGAGATCCACTAGATTTGTTAAAGGCCGCTATGATAATTGTATAAGTGTTACGAGTTTAATAGAAGAACTAGGCTGGGAATTACTATCAGAACGCAGGTTGAAATTTAGGTTAAACCTTTTCAGTAAATTGGAAACCGATTTGTCGCATATTTTAAGTAGATAATTCTTCTTCCCGATACTCCACCGGATAAACCTTCGTTTTTCCCTTCTTCGGCAATTGCCATATCGTCAAATGAATCATGCAAAGTTTCATCAGCTACTGAATCGTCAATATTGGACGGGATTTCTTCAATAGCGCAAGGAGTTCCTCCTACGTGCGACTCTGTTCCCATTATTTTGAGACGCCTGTTTCGGATAATAGAAATTTGCATACTTACACATGAATATATCATTACATTAAGATAGTGTTTTCACAAAAAATGACAATATTTACCTTTTTTCTTCCCTCCGCTTGGCCAAAAATTCACCCTTTGTTTTTTTCCTCGCCATCGAAAATGTCAAGCGACTGCCTACTTTAATTTTCCGATATCGGTACGCTTCCGATGAAATTTCGAGACTTGACAATTAGTCAGTTTGACTATTACTAGACACCCCGAGAGCGACAACCTAAGCTGAGACTCAAGAAACAACCCGTCAGTAAATCAGACACTCCGTCTCACTCGCCTCTGCTTCCCGCCCGCCTTCACTTTCCCTTCCCCCAAGCTTCAACACCTCAAGGTTACCGTTTTAGGATATAGGGTAGAGGGACCGTGCCACTTTTTGAGTAGCGCAGTAGGCGGAGAATGTGTGAACTGTTTCGTGATTTGCACGTTGCTAGAGGCGTATCCCTGGGCTGGAGTTGGCGAAAAACATAAATTACTTTCAGAATATCTCAACAGCGTGTCTTTTAATAAAAATCAATAATTTTCAAGGATCCAACAGACTAAGCTTGAATCTTGTACTCTATAATAACGAAAGTTAAAAAAATAGCCCCTCTGTCTCCCAATATTTGCAACAAAAAGGTCTATTTTTACATCGGGATATATTTTTAACAACGCTTATTACGTAAAATCTAGGATTATAGAGTAATAGTTTGATACTTTCTCTTTTAATTACTGAAAACCCCATTCCGATATCTAGCTTTCTGTTGGAGCAATCTTCCTTGAAAAATAGGTCTGAAAAACAGCTATGTCCCACGGCCCCTTAATACAATTTTTTTAATACTGGCAATCACTGTGTCTTTAACATGAGCACCGTAAGCTAATATTCATTTTTCTTATGTATTACAAATGATGACAAATTACGTATTCCAATAAAATGTATCAGTCACTTAACTCAGATGTCTAATGTGTTGCATTTCATGTCCAAGAAAACTTACTTACGAGCGCCAACTGTTAATGAAAATGTGTGTGCCAATCCCGGGATTGCCATTTCATCCGGGATCGCAGGATTCGGGATTGCACTCTTTAGCTATCATCAGGTTTTCATCCAGGTTATGATTATGGTTGTGATTGGCATTTCTGGTTAACTCTTTCTTTCTCTCCTTCAGGTGGAATTTGGAGAACCACGTGTGAAATATGTGAAGAGGCTCAATCGTTGCCCTTAAGTGCCGGCACCTGGAGGAAAGTTGACCTCCCGCCGGGAAATGGTCTAAAGCCTTCAACCAATCCATAACTCTTTGTGAGCTTAATTTCACCTTTGAAAGGCCGTTCACATCGAAAATTGAAATAAAAGATTGACATTCATCGTCACGATTTCATAAAAACTCCATGCAACATATAAATAAAAGTCATTAAATACCAAATTTCCTTTCTGTTGGCCAGCGTGAAGGGAACAAAAGCGGAATTCCTCAACTCGCATTTCTAAAAAGAGAAAAATTCCTGAACTGTTAACTGAACACCACACAAATTATTTAATAAAGTATACAAAAACAGAAAGAACGGCTACGACTGAAAGACACGGCAATTCACTGAAACAGAAAACATTTTATTCCTATTCAGTGTTAAGAAATCATAGTAAAGGTTAACTAAAGATCCATGTCACAGCCAGGAATGTACAGTGTAAATTAGTGGACATGAATTTTAGTGGACACTTATAGCCTCAGTTGTCGGCTGGCCATAGTGAGCTAACGACAATGAGCCACATTTTTTGGAGTTCATCTGACCAAATTTTCCGAGCGAAATCCTTTTGCCACAGCATTATAAATTTCCCGAAGACACTGCTGGTCACTGCTCAGCAATCTCAAGTCTTCTTCGTGGGACAATTTTGTTGGAACTGGCTCGAATCGTATGATATCAAGAGTGTGGCAGTCTTGAAGGGTGGAGACAATAGGTCTTGCAAACAAATTTGGACCCTTAGTTTGCCCGTATAATGTTTCTACCAACTGCCGCAGTGTTAAGTCAATGAAGTGAAATTGGCAAATAGACCACTGTAAGGGACGTCGGAGTTTTGCTTCCAGAAAACGGATGACGCTTCCTTCCTGACATGTATTCACTTTGGTGCCATCGCATCCAATCACTTTTAAATTTGAAAGTTCAATATTTTCTTTCGCAAAAAATCAAGAAAATGCAGATATGATGTTTCTTGCAAATCCTCCTGTGGGGGAGACAAAACCGAAAAATTGGGAGCCAGGCTCCAACTAACACGACATGTCCCTCCCTAACCTTAGATGGGTAAGACCTCTTGCCTATTTTCTGCAGTTTGTTTCATCCTCTCTGCCGTAAAAATACAGACCTTAAATTGTATTTTTTTATTTATCTGTATTTGCTTTTACTGAATCTAGCATCTTCTTTTTCTGTCTTCGTAAGTAATGCCGGTCCACTACCTTTCACGTGTCTTCCGGAGTTTTGAGCTTTGCGTCGGATACAGTTGCGCTGACGATCATTGCTGCTGCTCTGAGGGACAAGTCACCAAAACTAGCACATACCTCCGCCACAGTTGACAATTGAAGACGCCTTTGCCCCGAAGGAGGTCCAGGTTGATTTTCATTCCTAATCGTATTAGGAACGTTGAGGTCTAAGTCGGTTGGTTCCTCGTCGGTTGAGTTTTCTCGAGATGTGGCGGAAAAAAATTCTTGATGCTCACTTTTAGCCTCTTCAAGAATGAAAGATTTTGAGTCGACACTCTCCGACGATCCTCTTCTGAGGTTTTTCTTTAATCGTCGAATTACTGAGGCATCCAATTCACCGGATACCATCTTTCGTTTTGTCCTTTGCTCCCTCAAAAATGCCGCTTCATTTGGGATAACTGTATCCTCTTTCTAAATTTACACTCGTTAATTCTTTAGCACTGAAACGCACAAATATCACATAGTTTCTGGGATTCATTTAAAAATATATTAATTTGTTATCGATTTGGCACCTTTCGTAGGCTTGCTTGCATTTTTTCTTAAGCCGTAGTACGTCGTATGGTACCATATAATCATTTTAATCACACCATGTTTCGGAATGATTGGAATAGAGGTGCGTCTCCAAAGTTCGGACACTTTTTACGCCACCAGACTACTTGATAAACCGTAGGCTCCCTTCCTGCGCTTTTGTATCAATACGTCGCGAACATAAAAAAAATATTTTATCACTTCTTTAAAAGTTAGTACTGTCAATTCGTTTATGTGGACGGGACAGGAAAAACGGTTTAGTATGTAGGGTTATATTACTTTCATACAGTTCCTCCGTAATTGTTATTACCTGGAAATTGTTTAATTATCTAATATTAATGAGATCAACGGCGGAAGACGCATCCGTGATGAGTTTTGCTGCGTTCGCGGCGACCGGGCAGGAGGCGCGAGCCGACAGGAGACGCTCGAGTGGCCTTCGGAGCGTAGCGCCGCAACGCTGCGTGGGCGGTGCATATTACGCGCGGCCGCGCACTCAAAATAGACGATTTGTGGCTTAACGGCTGCAGATACGTACAAATGGACGAAATTTTTGCCCCAGAGGACCGCAACTCGACAAATTCCATGGGGAACCGATTTAAAAACATGACTTTTTCCATTTTCAGCCCCCATCCCCATAAATGGCCACGGCGCGAGGGTCTAGGGTTGACCTAGAGTTCCCAAATTTTTCTGGCCTCATTTTCAGTCACTTTGACAACTTTTTCCAGAGGGCCAAGTTTCTCCGCGAAAAATCGAGTTTTCCGATCCGCCCTAATGTACACCTGCATCCACCGCACTCTGCCCAGCGCACGAAAATCAAGCGTGTGGATTTCTTTTAGCGAGCAAAGGCACGGAGAGAACATTGATTGACGAAATTAGAGCAGCAAAATTTACGCCGGTCCCAGACACTCAACGGCATTCCTCGTTCCACGGCAGAGAGATTCACTGTGATGGACCAACTCAACCATACTACCTCAAAGCAAGCACGCGCGTTGGGGAAGAGGCCTCTCCGCCCCATACGTCCTCATTCATTCAGGCCGAAGACATAACGTGCAAAAATAGACACGTTGAAGGACGCTTAACTTTCCTCAATAAATGCCCTCGTTCAACGCTCTTTGATACCGCACAGGCCAACCGCCCAACGACGCCGAGTTCAGAAAAAGAAAAATGATAAAATATCAGCAGCGGAAATACCAGCGCGGCTCATTCTCCCCAACACGCCCACGGAATGGCGGCGATGTTGCGAGTGCGCTCAATGTCATAGTACCTGAATTGACACATCAATGACACACTATCGACTTCAGTGCTCTGGAGGAAAAAAGAAATCGCTTAAATGTATGCTGTTCTCAGAATGGATTTGGAAAGTGGAGTGATTAAGGAGTAACTCATCCAGAACCCCACACGAAAATGATTAATGAGAAACACAGAAGTTAAAAATTGAACAATAAGGCACGCATTCCACAGTCTTAAAATTGCATGTGACATACAGAAATCAGTGAATTGACTTGATAGTGAAAATAGGCTATTGATAGCTAACGTTAGACTTTACTGCTCTGAAAAAATTATTATTACACTCGCATTACACTGGTTTTGCTGACAGTTTAAAAAATGGGCAAAACTTACAAAAAATATTAGATCCACACCAAACTCTTGCTCAGCCAGAACGCTTACCTGAAAAGAGAAAAAATATATGGTTTAATTATATTATTGCTCCAGCATTTTCCAGAACGTGTTTGAGTAATGGGTAGCAGGATATTATTTATACGTATGAATACGAAAAAGGGGCTTCACTTGAGTAGGAATGAAAGGACATGCATAAAGATGGATTACTTGCACAATCTGATAAATGAACCTTGAAATTTGTCAGCAATACTTCTCAAAAACAGCTCATGGCGTCAACTTAGATTTCTACAAGGGATAGAAGTTAAATCAAATTCAAATCGTTTTTAGGAAAAAAACATTAATTCTAATCGCTCCTACAGCGATTTGGAAGGCAAGTGAAATTCAAATACCCAGAGCGAGACCAATCCTTACACATGATATTCAATCCACATTCAGATCGGAGGATTGGTTTTCCAGCAAAGAGGATGGAAAGGTGAAATCAGGTTCCCAAATGATGGCGGAAAATTATTCAATTAGTAGTCGTGGAAGGAGGGGAGAATCTGGAGAGGGAATAAAGTAGGCGTGAGAACCGCTGTAGTCCGGAGACTTCAATCAACCTCGCTCACCCACCTGAAGGCTTCCAAGTTTCCGAGCGAAGGGATGAGGCTGAGAAGAGGGGAAGGAAGAGAAACCGCGAAAGAAAATGACGACCACCACTCAAGGCGTTATCACTTGGTCTGAGTGGAAAGTTTTCATTAAATGAAACATAAAACCTCAAGGCCATAGCTGTAAAGAATGCAAGATATTCCACAGAGAAAAAATCATTCGCCTTGACCGGGACTCGAACCCGGACCCCCTGATTTCCGGCCAAGTGCTCTACCAGTTGAGCTACCAAGGCGTCCTCTTTCTCTGTGGAAATTCGAGAGGCTTTAAAGGAGCTAGATGTTGCCGGACTGCTGGACATATTATGCCACAAGCAGCCGAAGTGGTGCGCATTGCGCCACCGTCCACGAGGTTAAAGCCGACTTTAACACTACCCGGTCTTCTTCTGGCTAAATGATTCTATCCCTATCAGCGAATTCCAGCCGGAATCCAGCCTACAGGCGGTGGAACCAATATAAGCTGCCGAGTGTGCTTGTCGAGATGTTATGTAATTACATGGAATTTCTTCTAATTCCGGATATCATTACATGTATATTGTAACATGTCATTTACTAGCCATGTCATGCATGGGATTCAAGGAGCCGCCATATTAAATTTTATCAGGAGAGTTTATACAGAGTCATAGGGAAAAATGGCGTCGGGCTTGTCTAATTTAGTATTGAGCGTTGTGATCCGGGGCATTAGCGAGTTGCAGTCCTCAACAAAAGGAATTGTAACCGTTGTTATTGTTGAAGTCACGGCAAGATACGCAGGGAAATTAAATTTGGGCCGAGCGTAAACAATGAGCGAGCTTACTATATAAAGAGGAACGGAGAGCGAGACGGGGTCGTCTAGTCCAACAATCCTCCCGATCGGAGCGGAACCCATGTCGGGGTATGATACAGGAAAAAGCCATTGAGGTCAAGGAATTGGCCCGTGGGAAGCTGAATCCACGTCGGGGATTCATCTGGCGGAATTGGGCCTAATTCGAGACAGGCGACGGATCTTCAGCCAAGGCGGAGAAGTCAGGGTGCAGAAAGAGGCAGGGATCGCATATTGGAGGACACAGCCGGGAACTCCAGAGCGTACTAGAGGGATAAAGCGGTCCACTCCCCACTACTATTGTATGTACGTAATTTTAAGAGGGTATTTGATGATATGTATGTGCAAAGTGAATAGTGAAGTGGCTCTTAAATATATGTGAAGTGATTTATGGCCTGTCAGTTTGAGCCTGAAGAGAGAAGAAAGTGAATGTGATATCGTAAAAGATTAGGAGGGTAATATATTATATTGTGTATGTTGTTTGTGGTGTGATTTTAGAGGACGTGAATAATAAATTATAATTCAATAAATAACATAAATTAATTAATAAATTACAATATCGATTTCAATTGTTTCCACAAAGTCAACGGCGATACGCTTTCATGTATACTACGCCTTTGTATAAGGTAGAAACTAATTCATTTTGTGTATCATCGTGATCATATTGTACGTTAAAACTGTTATTACACTGTTCATTTTTTATCAACTATATTATGTAAATCTATTACATTACCACAATATTATATACATACATTATATTGATTTCGAAAAGTCAGAGATGGCCCTGAAATTTGCTCAGTGGTTGACCCACGGAGCACAACAAAGGAAATGTATTCTAAAATACAATTCCTTTGCATGATTCTGCCTTGTCTTCTGTTCAGTACAAGTATAGAATGTAAGAAACAATTTCTACTGTAATCTCATTGCGACATGTCAATAGGGAACTTCATAGAAGTGTTTTATGATAATTACAGTGAAACACTGCACTAAAAGAAGTCTTATAAGTTTAGTTTGCGATTGAAAATAACACCCTTCTGTACTGTAATCTTTAAATTAATGAGGGAGGGATTGGATGTATGCTCAAAGCCACTGCTGGAATCAAAGAACATATATTGTGATATGTACCGGAGAAAGAATCAGGTGCGGCTGTGGTAGGCAAGGGACGGGGCTGCCTGCTACAGTCTACATCTACATAATACCCTGCAAGCCACCACAAGGGTGTGTGGCAGGGGGTGATTGCTCACCAAACATGCACTATATATCATGCATAAAAAAGGAATAGTATTAATATAGTAGTCAGAACTACACTATTTAAAAAGGATAGAAATTGGAAAAGCAAACATGCAAAAACATTCTGTTAGTAGGGTTAGCTTTAAGTACTCATACCAACATGCAGCTACCAATGCTATTCATTGCTACTCTCCGATAGGACATATTTACCATTATTCGTATCTCTTATTGTGCGAGGGAAAAAGGACATTTTGAATCGGTCAGTTCGGCAATCAATTTCTCTAACTTTATGATTATGGTCCAGTCTGCCATAGTAAGTTGGGGTTCGTAAAATATTTTTAACATCATCACTGAAAATATTGCCTTGGAATTTCTTTAAGAGATTGTCTAAATTTCAACCTGCGATCTGACAATGATTCCCATTTCAATTCATTTAATAGACTGGTTACGCTAATATAATTATCGTATCGTCCTTTTACAAATCTTGCCGATCTTCGCTGCACACGTTCAAGTTCATTACTTAGACCGATTACGTAGAAATCCCATACAATGGCAGCATATTCCAAATGAGGTATAACAAGGGAAAAGTAGCTGATTTCTCGTACATTATCTTCACATTTACCCAGTACTCTTTTGACAAATCCCAGTTTGCGATTCGCTTAACCCATTATTTCACGAATATGTTTACCCCAGGAAAGATCATTTGTCAGCCTTATTCCAAGATATTTAATAGATTCCACGTTTGTTAATTCATTATTACTTATTTTGTAAGTGGTAGGAGGAGAGCTATTCTTTTTCCAAAAATTCATTACAAGACATTTCTTAAAGTTTAATTCTAACTGCCATGTATCACACCAAGTTTCAATTGCTTGTAGGTCAATATTTAAATATTCTTTATCGTTTGGGCATAGAATTTCCCTGTACACTACTGCGTCATCGGCAAATACACGAAGCTTACTTTTTACCACCTTTTGGATATCATTAATGTACAAAAGGAATAGGAGTGGACCTATCACACTACCTTGTGGGACACCCGAAGTGACTTTAATTGCCGGTGAGGAAACACCGTCAAAACAAACCCTTTGAACCCGATCATGCAGAAAATCATTAATCCATGATATAATGTTACGGTCTAACCCATAAGATTTTAACTTCAAAATTAGTTTGCTGTGAGAAACCTTGTTGAGAAAGCCTTCTAGAAGTCGAGAAATATAGCATCCACAGGAATATTATTTTCGCCAGAAACTAAAATATCGTGGGAAAAGAGAGCAAGTTGGGTTTCACACGATCTGCTCTTTCGGAAGCCATGCTGGACATTGGACAATAAATTCTGGCTATCTAGGTGCCCCATGACTGAATTGACAATTATATGTTCTAGGACCTTGCATGAAATGGATGTGAGGGATATAGGTCTGTAGTTAGATGGCTGCTCCCTATCGCCACTTTTATAAATGGGTGTTCCATCGGCTGCTTTCCGGTCCATTGGTACGACGTGTTCGGTCAGGGATTTATTAAATATAATTTCAAGGTAGGTGGAAATTTCGGATGCTAACTCTCTATATACGCGGGAGGGAATTTGATCAGGGCCAGGAGATTTGTTGGGGCTTATATCTTTAAGTAACTTTTCAATACCATTACAGGAAATGTCAATTGGTTGCATTAACTGCTGAAAGAGGTCAGGTAACACGACAGTTGAATCCCCGGAAGGTGGATTAAAAACGGTTTGGAAGAAGGAATTTAGCAAGTTAACTTTGTCGAGTGTGTTTGTGGTCATTTCACCCCTATCATTTTTAAGTGAATGGACGGCAGACTTATGGCCTTGCACTTTCCTTACGTACGACCAGAAGACTTTTGGATTTTCTTTCAATTGTTCCCCAAGTGTTTTTCTTTTGAATTCTGCAAATGCATTACTAAGGGCTGTCTTTGCAGTGGATTTTGAAATTTTATAATTTTCAATAATTACATTACGCTCATCAGTGGGCATATGTTTACTAATTATTTTCATTTTAGCATGACATATTCGCTGCCGTCTCAGGGATTTTCTCACTTCGGCATTGTACCACTTGGTTCAGTGCTTTCTTTTTTGAATTTACTAGGGATAAATCTGCTGATCCCAGAGCGCATGAGATTAATGAACGACTTCCATGAATCGTTGGTACATACCTTTATGGAAGACTTTTTGAAATCCGATAAGGAATCTCTTGAATAAATTTTAAAGTTAGCAAAGTCTGCTTTTTTAAAAATGTAAATCTTTCTTTTTTGTTTAAAATTTTTATCTATTTATTTAGTCCATACGGTCAATGATTTTGCAACTTTTTGCAACAAATATTCAAAACAATTTAGTGAACCGTTAGGGGGAGGGGTTACTCCGGGCGAGCAGGGACACGACCATCGAGAATAGATTCTCGATGTATTCTCGATGGTCGTGGCAGGGATCGCAGCGAACTGACCCGGCCTTCCGTTTTCTATCACCTCCCCCCTCACTTCGAATATCGTGTCGGATTTCGGATGATGAGACTTGCGGAATGGATATTCTAAGAGAAGATGGGCGGATTGTATGTTGCAAGAACGGAGGAGAAATCCACAGACCTCCCTTTCCTTCCCCAAGACACTCGGAGAACCAGGAGCCGGCAGGTGACGTAGTTCCTTCTGCCCCTTTTCGAGGGCGGGCGTGACGGCAGAGGCTTCACCCCGAATTATCGGGTCATTGCTTGCCCGGTGCCAAGTGCCGGGCCCCTACCTGCAATTTAATGGATCCGACCCAATAAATAGATGCGGAGCCCAGGAACGAGTGCTGAGTTTGGGATAGGCCGAGCACGGACGACGCCGCTTCTCGCTGCTCTTGGTGCGGCGCCCGAGGCGAATGGTGGACCAGGGATGGAATTCTGTAACTCGGAGCTCCGGAGCTTCGGCTTACTCCCTGAATTGTCTCCTACCGGTATTCTCTAACTCGATGGAGCTTACTCTAGCGCCTTACGCCAATGGAGCTAGTTCTGGGTATGAAAATTTTTTCGAGCAAATCCTTAAAAATGTTACGTCGTCCAGAGAGCCAATAGAATTGTTTGTTTCCATATTTTTCGCGGGTAACAGTTCAACCATTTCCGGTGAAAACCATAATATCCTATAATTACCTTGGCTGCCGTTTGTTTACAATAGTTGGCCTAGTCTGACGTATTTATATGTCGTATCCATTGTTGAAGGACTTTTAATGATTTTGTAATGTATGAAATGCAATCAGAATATCGGAGCAAAGGCAAGGAAGGTAGGAGTAGTGCAGTTAGCTGGCAAAACTATCTCGTTGTGATTTCATCTACATCTAAATCTATACGATACCCTGCAATCCACCGCGAGGGTGTGTGGCAGGGGGTGAAGATCACCAGGCATGCACTACTAACATGCAAACTAGCAACTATATTGTCTCATGAAACTTGAATGTTAGTGTCCACAGTATTTAAGGGGTAAGACATGCATCATGCACTACATAATACTCCAGAATATTTCACCTACCTATCCCTCTCCTATGCTGCCTATTCTGTTCTCTTATAGTACGGGGGAAAAATGCAATTTTGAATCTATCTGTATGACAATCTATCTCTCTAATCTTATTTATCTGGTCGAATCTAGCATAATACGCTGGTGTTTTCAACATGTGCCCAACATCTTCAGTACAGCTATCCGATTGAAATTTCTCTAAGAGATTTAATCTGAACTTTAACCTACGCTCTGATAATGATTCCCACCCTAATTCTTGTATTAATTCTGATACACTACCCAACCTATCGTAACACCTTTTGACGAACTTAGCTGCTCTACGCTGCACACTGTCTAGTTCTCTCATCAAACCTAATTCATAAGGATCCCATACACTGGCTGCATACTCGAGGTGGGGCCTAACTAGTGAAAAGTAGCATCGCTCTTTTGTCTTCTCATCACATTACCCAAGTACTCTTTTTATAAATCCTAGCTTCCTCTTCGCTCGGCCGCATATTTCCCGGATGTGTCTACCCCACGATAAATCTTTAGTGATTGTTACACCTAAATATCTTACGGTTTCAACGTTTTCGATCTTCGTGTTATTAATTCTATAGGATCGCTCTATCGAATTATTCCTCCTCCAAAAATTGATAGCTACCAACTTTTTAAGGTTAAGTTCTAACTGCCATTTGTTGCACCACTCTTGAATTGGATCTAAATCTTTGCTAAGCGATTCCCTGTCTTCTTCTTTAGATACACCCCTATACACTACCGCATCGTCTGCAAAAAGTCTAAGGTTACTACTAACTACGGTACCCAAATCGTTTATGTATAAAAGAAATAGAAGCGGACCTACTACGCTACCCTGGGTAACTTCCGATGTGTCTTCGACTGTGTCCGACATGATACCATCTATGACAACCCTCTGCTCTCGCCCACTTAAGAATTCTTTTACCCAACATACAACGTCTTTATTTATACCAAAACTCTCTAACTTCAAGATTAATTTGTCATGAGGAACTTTATCGAATGCCTTTTTAAAATCTAAAAATATCGCATCAACTTCAGTACTGCTTTCGCCGTGGACTAAAATATCGTGTACGAATAAAGCTAATTTTGTCTCGCAAGATCTACCTTTCCGGAACCCATGCTGGCTGTTTATGAGTAATCCCTGACTATCCAAATGCCGCATGATCGAACTGACTACAATGTGCTCAAATATCTTACAAGAGATTGACGTGAGTGAAATGGGTCTGTAGTTACTAGGTTCTTCCCTATCACCGCTTTTAAATATAGGTGTAACGTAAGCTACTTTCCAATCCTTGGGTACTGTATGGTTCTTTAGTGTTTTATTGAATATTATTTCTAGATAGGGGGCTATTTCAGAAGCTAATGTTTTATATACTCTGGAAGGAATTTGATCGGGACCTGGTGATTTGTTTTTACTTATGCTTTTTAACTGCTGCTCTATTCCGCGACATGAAATGTTTATTTCGGGCATTTGCTCACTGAAAGTGAGGTGGTCCCACTGCCTTTTGTGACGATGAGTTGAATACGCTTTGGAAGAAGGTGTTTAAAGTATTGGCTTTTTCTACACTGCTTTTAAGCGTGTGCACTGTGGACTTATTTCGCTGAAGCTCCCTCACATATGACCAAAACTCTTTAGGATTGCTATCTGAATACTCTCATAACATCTTGCTCTTGAAATGTGATAACGCTTGCCGATATGATTTTCTTGCTAATGCTCTCGATTTTTTATAGTTTTGAACTAGCTCATTTTTTTCCTCTACCGATAGACCCCGTCCTGCATTTCTCATCTTAGCGTGGCATACCCTTTGTCGCTTTAGTGATTTCCTAACCTCCGCGTTATACCACCTTGGCTCTGTATTATCACTAATATATTTACTTGGTATGCATTTATTAACTGCGTTACGGGTGACCTCAAGAAATTCTCTCCACGAATCCTTGTATCTAATCCTTTGCTTTGATCGCTAAATACATTAAACGATTCCCTTAATTCCTCTTTCATACCGTCGTAAATAGCCTTGCCAAATAAGTATACCCTCCTCCGTGGTTTATAATGTCTTTCAACGCCTATAATAAATTTCGCATGCACTATTTTATGATCACTAATTCCTGTGTCTGTAACTGTATTTAGAACTCTTTCGGGTATATTTGTTGCCAGTAAGTCTAGAATGTTGTTTCCCCTGGTCGGTTCTGTTACTAGCTGTTGTAAAGAATGTGACGTAAAGGTGTTCAACAGTGATTCGCAGAGTTCCTTATCCTTACCTCCTGTAATGAAACTACACGTATTCCAATCTATCGAAGGGAGATTGAAATCTCCGCCTACTATTATTCCTCTATCCTCGTTCGGAGAAAGTAATGTGGCTATCTCTGACTCTAGCTCTATTATAGAATTGACGTCTGCGTCCGGTGGCCTGTAATATGCACATATATCTTTTTTGCGTTTCTACTTTTACTTTTAACGGAACACCAAATACTTTCTACATTTCGCTCTGAAATAAGTTCTCTTCTACTGACATACGGGTCCTTCACAGCTATAAATACTCCTCTTCCGTTTCTGCTTACTCTATCCTTTCTGTATACGGTAAAACACTTCGGGAATACTTCATAATCTGATATGTCCTTCGAAAGCCAGCTTTCTGTACCTACGATTATATCTGCATCAGTACTTCTTATGAGGTGGTGAAATTCAGCTACTTTATTTCTTAAACTACGACAATTCACTGATTCTTTGGTAATGCCCGTTGTAATAAGACGTAAGATATTTTATTGTTTTGTATATTTCTTGGCGTTTGTAAGGCGATATATTGCTTATTATATTATTTTATGTATTAAGTATAATGTTATTTTACGTGGTTTATAGCCATCGCTTCCTTTATTTGAGCTACTTTACCGTAATTCGTCGCTTGATAATTAAGAAATGTAAATACGTATTTTTTTGTGATGTCAAAGACCCAGACGTGTAATGGATAGGAGAATCGTAAAGGTGGGCGACGATTGTACTTCTATATAATTATAGTTTTCAAATCTGTGTCCAACCGGTATTAGTGAGGTGTTTTATGCTTTGCACTTCGGCCAATCTTATCGAAGAGAGAAGTCCTAAAAACAACTGTTTGCCGCAATTTCGCCTCATTTCCAAGTCCACTGGCATAAACTTGTCACAAGCAACGTAAAATAGAGCGGCGGTGATGAGAAATTTCAGTATTTCTTGAAAACAGTGTGGAAATTAAGCGAGCAGAATGTTGCAGATTCACATCTTTCTCTGCCGAAATCAGTTGTGACTAATTTACATTGTGTGTTCCCTACACGTTTAGTGGTGTCAAAGTGTTTCCAAAAGATAGTACCCAGTGACTGCGAAGTGCTTAGCTATAAATAAGGTGTTCTACTTCCTTTTGTGTATCTGTAGTGTTCATATTGGCTTCAAAATCGGTTTATCAAGAAAATCTGTTGGCTTCATATGGCGTTCCAAATTTGTTTATTGAGCTTTGAATATGATTGAGTGCGTACGTAATGGATAATTCTTTCATTTGAGTGAAATGTGTATAGAATAATCCTAACCTGTCATAACAATTGGTGCACTCACAATGGTGAGTTACATAAAAATTAAGCGTTACTTAATGATAAGTTAATGTGTTACGGTATACTCCATCAAGGTGTTAAGAAATGTGCAGAACTTGACTTCATTCCCTTCTGATTGTATAGATCTTTTCATTTTTGTCATATGCATGTCCCAAAAGGAGGTTTTAGTCTAATAAAATTTTATTTTTACCAGTGCAGAACTATTGTTTACATTAATAATTATCTCAAGTTAAAAGCTTGGTCTAAGGTCATAACTTCGCGAGAATGTATGTTTATGCTGTTGCTTAATTAAAGTTGAAGAAAGCATACAGCGTCATGACACTAATATGAGGCAGTGTATTTCCGCGAAGAAAAGGCGTATAAATATATTTCAAAGAATAATATTAATTCTTGGGCGTCAACCAGCTCTTCCTCGAACAAAAGAAGCAAAATCCGACGATTGAGCATTCGTGCCATGTCGAAGTTCACACTGAAAATTCCTTCTGCTTAAACAAAAGACTAACAACATACGCCGTAAGCTCCACGGGAAAAAAGCGTAGCGCAGGGTTCGGGCATAGATCTTAAGTCCTATTTAAGATCTATGGGTTCGGGCTGGCTCTTCGTGAAGCTCCTTTGGAGGTAGCTGGGAGCGCCGGAAGGCCCTCCGCAAAGGCATACAGGATACCGATCGGCGCCAGAGGAGCTAGAGAGCTAGTGCTAGCTCCTCTGGCTCTCTCTCCGGGGATACAGAATGCCGTTTGGAGCTTGGTTAGCTCCGAGTTACAGAATTCCCCCCCAGAGGTGGTGACCGGACCCCCCCCCCCCCCCGTGTGTGATTCCTTGTTACCCCGTCATTCAGCGGGTGACGCCGCTAAAGTTTCCGCGGCCAGTTCGCGGTCTTTGAATTCAAGTGATATCTCATCATCACCAGAGGTAAGCATAAACAAAATACATTTATGTGGCATGTCATAATATAGCATGTGACTTATCATGACAGGGCACTACATGTAGTACTGTTAAATAACACTAATATTTAATGGAACCATGAACTATGGGACAATTTCTAGGATATTCTTCCGGTGCCCATTAACCATAAACGATTGTTATACTTGTTATAGGCATCACTAGGTGACTGCTATAGGGGTTACTGTGGCTTGCCATTAAATAGCTGTTAAATTGCTATATTGTTCAATGTAGTGTCGTAGGTTCATGCTGTTAGTAATTTTTGCATTCTTTTTTCATCCGCATGGAGGAAGACTTAAGTTGTTCAGAGTTGTGGCTGCTGAGGATGGAAGGCATCGATGCCGCAGTCGAGGAAAAGGCTAAACGTAAACGCCGGCATAACCTGCTATGCACTTAAACATCGCTATTAACCGGAATGAAATACTGTTAGAAAAATAGTTTAAATTAAATAATATTTATATTATTATTTATGAATGCCGGCACATATATATCGTATTAATATCCTTAATACGATATCCAGTAATATGATTTGTTTCATTTGCATGTTACTTACTTTACTTTACTTGAGTTTTATTTTACCTGGGCGGGATAGGACGTTGCCGTCCTCTCCACCCCCCGCCCAGGGCAAAAAAGATACATTATTGGTTATAACATTATTGGTTCAAATAGGTACAGAGTACAAATATATAGTTAAACACATTGTAAAATGTAAAAAAAAAGAAAAAAGTACAAACATTTTGCCTTATACAAATCAAAAATGTTACAGGTATAATGTAATCAGTAAACGTCTGATCCACCATCTGTAATGTAATTAGTAAAATAAAATAAATATATATATAGATATGAAAAATATTTTTATAAAATAATGATAAACATAAGAAGAAAATGATAAAAGATGAAAAATCAAAAGTATATAAATGGATTCTCATGAGATGTAAGTTCCCAGTAGTAATTTGTGAAGCCTCATTCTTGAGTAATTCGTTTTTAACTTCTTTGGCAATGCGTTATACGCCCGTGGAAATGAAGCAGCAAATGATCCCGCCATCCTGGATGATCGGTGACAGGGGATTTGGATCGTCGAGGCCGCGTTCCTTGTGTTTCTGCCATGGATCGTCTCGAGCGATTGTAGCCTGGATGAAATGTAGCCAGGAGATTTTTTCTTCCAGGCTTTAATCCCTGCCTGGATTATGGCATGCGTTTCCCGGTCATTAACCTTTAGTATCCCCTCCTGGATGTAATACGGGGTAAGGTGCTCCATGTAGTTTGGCCTGAGGGCGTATCGCATGCACGAGTTTTGAGCTAGCTGGAGTCTCCTCACGTCCTCGCCGGAAAGGTCGCTACATGGCACCAGGCAGTAGTCGATGATGGGGAATAGAAGAGTTTTGATCAGGAGGATCTTTTCCAGGCCGGTAATGCATACCCCTGAGTCGCCGGAGGCCCCAGTGGACCCTGGAGACGACCTGCGACACCTGGGATCCCCAGGAGAGGTCGTGGCTAATGATAACACCGAAGTATTTCACCTTTTCTGAGAAGGGGATGGATATTCTGCTGATTTGAATGGTCTGAGTATGTGGCCCAACGAATCGCTCCCGGATTCTTCGATGGCCCAGGATCATGGCAGAGCATTTAGTGCGGTTTACGACCATCCCCATTCCTGCAAACCATTCACTCACACGGACAATGTCCACATTCATCCTCTTCACACATTCGTTCAAGGAAGGGCCATCACAATCCGCGATCAGGAGGACGTCGTCTGCGTAGAGCATTATTCGGCTGTACTGCGTAACCCTGGTGACACCGTCTATGAATAGATTAAAAAGAAGTGGGGACAGACAGGAACCCTGGGGTACACCAATGGGGAAGGTTCGCAATGGAGGGCGCGGACCTTCCCGCACCCGTAGGGTTGCGCGACGATCCCTCAAGTAGTCCTCCACCCAGCGGACCGTCTCCCGGCTGAAGCGCAGGGATGCCAGCACCTCCAGAAGATGGTCGTGCCGAACCGTGTCATATGCCCTGGTCAGATCCAGCGCCGTCATCACCGTGAGTCTTCTGCTATCCATGGACTCTCGAATGGGGTCCAGAACCCCAACGAGTGCCAGTTGGGAGCTATGGTTAGGACGGAAGGCCGACTGATTCGGACTCAGTATTCCCTCTTTGTTCACGTGAGCTGCCAGCTGCCCAAGGACTATCTTGTCGAACACTTTGCCCAGGCAGTTGACCACGGCGATGGGGCGGTAATGGCGACATTCCGTGGGGACGGGAACTTTGGGGAGAGGAATAATTAAAGACTCCTTCCATGGGATCGGGTAGATACCAAGCCGGAGGCTGGCATTGCAGGTGTCGGCCAAGGGCTTCCTTAGTGCCGGTAAGAGAATCCGCACCATCTGAACCACGATACCGTCTGGACCGGGAGTCGGCGACTGCAGCTCTTTGACGGCCTGGTCTACGTCTCGCTCCGTGATGACTGCAAAAGTGAAAGGCTTGGTTTCCGGAACTGGAATGTGTGGTCGTGGTATGGTGCCATAGTCGCCGCCGTTCGTGGGTGGGGTTGCGAAACTATCCAGGAGAATATCTGGTGGTACGGTGATCTCCGGCAGAGCTCTATTTCGCAGTCCTCCCTGCGCCCGAATGACTCTCCATAAGTCAACTAGCCCACCACCCACCTGATCGGAGAAATATCTTGTCTTGGCATTCCGTACTAGTTGTTTTGTCCGGTTCCTCTCCGCCCTGTACAATTCCCAGGCCCACGTGGTTCTATTCTTTGTGTACCTATTATATAATCGGTCCCTTTCTTTCATGGCCTTACGTATGGTGGAATCAAGCCATGGAGCAGGAGGTTTGCTGAATGTTCTCTGTTGTAGGGGCACGTACCTGTCCATGATGGCCAGGATTACCTCCCCCAGCAGCCTTGCGCTCTCGTTCGGGTTACTGTCCATGGAGATCTCGTCCAACCTCCATAGAGTGTGGTCTGCCAAGATCGCAGCGGAGTCAACATTCTTGATATTTATGGATATGTTGTAACATGGACATTAGTTTTTCATTTTCAAGGGTCAAGAGTACACAAGTGATGCAACCAAACAGAAAGTAGTTGCCAGAGAAATGGGACTTCCATGTGCTTGCCGTCGGAAATGCATGACGAAGATAGGAGAAGCGGCTTCCAAAATATTCCATGACTTCTGGGACATTGTTAAGAATGACCAAGCGGGCACCACAAAAATCATCGGCAATATCCACCTGAAGTTATACAAGGTGTTCACGATCATATACGAGGCATACCCACCCACTTACTACTGTCGATGCAGAAATTATGTGCACTCGAATTTGAATGCAAATAACAAATGAACAGCTAAGCTTACAGAAAAACTAATCACACCGTGGCTTTTCTTACTTCATTCTGCGTTATTGAATGGTAAATTTAAATTTTTTAAACGTATTTTCATATTTTTTACAACTGTTGTGACGTTAAAAGTGCCAATTTTTGACGGTGTTCGAGCAAAGCTCCGACTTTGATGACCCGTGAATCAATACCAACTCGTTCAATTGCAACCAAATTTTAAATGGTTTTAGATATACATGTTTTCTATGAATACTGTTAGTTTTCAGTGTATAACTTAGAAATAAAATGAGTTGTTATCAATTTTATAAAAAGTTAGCAATTCAAAACTGCGGTGTCGTAGAATTTCGTTCTTGGTGGCGTTATAATCCGCATATCCTGAACGCATCCAATATGTAATTGTCTAATATTTCAACACATTTGTTTAATTTATATCGATTGGTATTTATATTGGCGAAAGCGAGCTCCCTCGGCAAGCGACTGGCATTGTTTAAGCCGTGCAGTGTTGCCGCGTACATCCTCTCCTGGCCGCAAGCACCAGGCTTGTTTTACGTGAACGGATACAATTGTGCGTCTTTCACATTTCACATCAGGTGTCTTCATGAGAGCCTTGGACCTCCAACGGCAGCTTCAAAAACGTGTGCTTTTATTCCTTTTTAATTTATTTTCAAAATATATATGAGACAGCAATTAAAAATCATAATTTGATGGAATATGGTCACACAAAGAGTCATCCTCCTCGACTTCTTCACTATCAGAAGAGCTGTTTAAGTCAATGACGAGAGGTTTGACTTGAGGTATTTCCCCAGTATTATTACTCAATCTCTTCTACGTGCTTGATACACTCCTTCGATAAATACTTTGACACTCAAGTTAAAGCATCGTCGCAGAGAACTCATAGCATGGTTTCGCTTTTCCCTTCTCTTCAGCATTTGCTCTGTTGACTTTTGTCACTTTATTCTTAACATGTGCCCATATAAGTTCAATTGCATTTAATTCACAATGCGCGATGGGTAACCATACTAATTCTACATCAGTCCTCAACTCTTCCGTAATTTGGTTAATATTTTGGGTGTTTTAAAGTAGGGTTTAGCATGTTGAATGAGCTTGGCTTTGGTCAGAGATTCGAAGCTACTGATATATCCAGGAAATGGAATCTTTCTCTCAATTAACCACGCTATTCTGCTAGCTATTAACCAGTCCATTGTAGGGTTTTTTATTTTAGGATCCAGTATTGTGTGAAATGGAGCATGGTCGATGAAACTCGCCGATTTATTTGAAATCACGGCCAAAACCCTTCGAAACCACTCTTCAAAATACTGGGAGTCCATTTCCTTATGATAATCACCAGACACTTTCTTCCCAACAAAACACAATCCCGCACCTTCTAAAACTCCATCTCCACTCCCTACATGTAGGATAATTACACAGTGACCAGCGCCGAAAGGAACCTTGAAGCCACCTCGCCCATCAAAAACTTCTTGAAGCTGTCCGCGGTATTGCTCATAGTTTGGGAAGCCATTATTCGATTCTTAAAATTCGTTTTCTTGCCAAGCGTACTGTTTTCTTGCCAAGCGTACTATTTTCTTGCCAAGGGTACTGTTTTCTTGCCAAGCGTAATGTTGACCGCACCATGTTTCGTCTGTGTAGAAGATTTCATATCCTTCATTACTCAGTCGTCGTATTCTTCTTCAATTTCTTATACTGGAATACTATATTTTTGACAAATTCTCGTGGCTTGGAAATTAACATTTTTGGAAAGTCCTCTAAATTGTCCTCCAATTTCGCTTTACATTTTTCAATGTTTGGAAATAATTTTCTGACAAAAAAGCCATGAATCGTTCGCCAAGTTACTCCTTTTGTAAACTGGTCAATGTGAACCAATGGGCGCCTTGCTTGGTCCTGGGTTTACCTCAATAATGTTCTCGCTGTTCTCCGAAGATACTTTTTACACCGGGCGAAGTGACACGCCAAGACAATAACAACTCGCTGGTAAACCGGATAGCACTTATCATCAATTTTCTCTCTTCCTTGCTTAAAAAACAAATAGCTGTTAATCATTCCAATTTCGTACTCAAAAAATGGTGGTCGGAGGCATCTTGAGCGATATATACTCCACAATAACCAGATAAACTATCGTACACAGTAGACTGACGGCAGTGATAAACCACTGATTTCACGAGTGGTGAATAATACTCCTTAGACTCATAATAGGGGTATCATGGAAAATTGATGTAAAAGTTGGTTGGATGCGATTACATTATCGTTGATATCCACTGACAAGCGAAGCCTGGCGCTTGCGGCCAGGAGAGGATGTACGCGGCAACACTGCACGGCTTAAACAATGCCAGTCGCTTGCCGAGGGAGCTCGCTTTCGCCAATATAAATACCAATCGATATAAATTAAACAAATGTGTTGAAATATTAGACAATTACATATTGGATGCGTTCAGGACATGCGGATTATAACGCCACCAAGAACGAAATTCTACGACACCGCAGTTTTGAATTGCTAACTTTTTATAAAATTGATAACAACTCATTTTATTTCTAAGTTATACACTGAAAACTAACAGTATTCATAGAAAACATGTATATCTAAAACCATTTAAAATTTGGTTGCAATTGAACGAGTTGGTATTGATTCACGGGTCATCAAAGTCGGAGCTTTGCTCGAACACCGTCAAAAATTGGCACTTTTAACGTCACAACAGTTGTAAAAAATATGAAAATACGTTTAAAAAATTTAAATTTACCATTCAATAACGCAGAATGAATTAAGAAAAGCCACGGTGTGATTAGTTTTTCTGTAAGCTTAGCTGTCCATTTGTTATTTGCATTCAAACTCGAGTGCACATAATTTCTGCGCCGTCAGTAGACAGCAGGCACAAGAATCCCCAAAAGTTTTATTTCTACTGTGAGTTGATAATAAGTTCTTTATACCGGGATCATTATCTACCCTACTGTGAGGAAGAAAAAATTGACAGTGTCAAAGAGGATAAGTACAGACGGATTTTAATACAACATTGAATACGGACACAGAATACAACATTGGCTTCAAGATTCCTCTTTCCGACGCCTGTAAAGTATGCGACGAGCTTGCTACTCAGATTAACTCCTGAAACCTACCCAATGAGCAACAAAAAGTCGACGACCTCAGGAGGAAAAGAGAACTACATCACTGGAAAGCAGAAGCAATGCTACTACTACAGCAGATATCGCCAGAGCCAAGACTGATTCCAGTATCGTGGTTATCTCAGTTGACTTGCAGAAGGCTCTCCCTGTTCCAAAACTTACTGTTGGTCCAGCGTTTCACAAGCGAAAAATACGGATGTATTACGCGGGTATACATGACTGTGGAACAGATATTGGACACATGTACATGTGGACTGAGGATGTCGCAAAACGCGGCAGTGATGAGATATGTAGCAGTATATTAAAGTTTCTCCAGACAAACAGACGTACTTTCAAAATAATATGCTACTCAGACAACTGTGCCGTACAAAATAAGAATTGGACGGTTATGTGCATGTCATTGTAACAAGTACGTGGTGACAAATTCAAAGAAATCGAACACAGATTTTTGATTAGTGGTCACACACGACTGCCATCCGACAGAGATTTTGCATGCATTGAGAAATACCAAAGACGCCATGCGAGTCAAGTTTCTCGCCCAATGAGTGGGTGGATATTGTCAAGGAAAGCAGGCTAGAAAAGAAATTGTCCGTTACAGTTATGAAATGAAGAATTCCTAGGGTAGAGCAAAGTGTCAGCATAGCACATAACGAAAAGTAATACAGTAACAGATGGACATCCTATTAACTTTTCAAAAGCTGCAGTGTTCAAAGTTTGGGCCTCAAATCCTGACTCAATTTTCGTGAAGCACACTGTACACGCAGACTTCCGTGAAATTAATGTCAAGAAGCGTGGCCGTCCTACACAGATATCGAGGAATACGACCTTAACACCAGAATATCGTAGGCCCCATACCTGTACAGCATAAGAAACTGTCTGATGTCATGGACCTGCTTCCCTATATACCTGCGGTGCATCATGGGTATTATTTATCCCTGGCTCAGTACGAAGCCACAGAGCAGGTTGATGAACCTGAATTAATTTGATTTCAGTTTCTTAGATGAAAATGAGGGCAATGTGAATGGTGATCAGTAAAGCCAAATGTTGGCACTGAAATATTGGTGATTAAATGACAAGCCACAAAATTATATGTATTCCTTACACTTAATGTTGTTCTTCATTATATCTAGTATTTAAATATGTTTTATTTCGTGCGACAAGATTGCCTTAATGTATGTAGGTAGTACCTTATAATGCAATAAACATTCCTCTTACGTCCATCACCTGATTTATGGAATTTTTCGAACCTTCAGTCGTCTCTCCTGTAAAATTTCCTAAATGTGGCTTACCATTATCTAGCCCCGAGCGCCTCAATTGGTTTTTAAAGGAAAAGGAATTGTAAGGATGAGGTTGGTAAGGTCAAGAAGGAAGTCAGTGCTAGGAGTGTGTGGAGTGGAACGTAGGTTTAAGAAATGGCGGAGGGAGGAGAGGCCTTCCGAGTGAGGAACAGAGAGAGGTAACGTCAATGGTTGCCATAATGATGTTTTGATCATTGGGAAGTGGAGTGGAATTGAGGCGGTCGAGGAAGTGGTAGGTATCTTTGATTAAGAGGAGAGGCCGTGGACTAGAGATTGAAGGTAAAAATCTACGAAGTTACGTTCGGTGGGTAAGTAATAGGAGGAGACTATGGGACGGCCGGGATTATTGGGCTTGTGAATTTTTGGGAGGATGTAGAAATTAGGGGTGCGGGGATGGGGAGGGGTGAGAAGGGAAATATCGTGCTGGGTGAGACCATCATTGGGTCCTTCTCGTTTAATACTGTGACAATTTCGTTGAGGAATTGTGGGTTAGGATCATGGGGTCTAGGGTTATAGGAAGAAGTGTCCGAAATTTGTCTGAAAGCCTCATTGGTATAACCGGAGGAATTTAGGACCACAACGGTGGAGCCTTTATCAGAGGGGGTGATGACGATGTTGGGATTATAGGTGAGGTTATTAAGGGCTGAGAATTCAGTGGGAGAAAGATTGGATTTAGGTTTAAGGGAGTTGATGAAGGTGGGATTGGAGATCTAAGAGAGAAGGAGATTACAAAATGTTTCGATAGGGTGGTTGGAGGGGAGAGGCTTGGGTTCATGGGAAGAGGGGGGTTTGAATTTGGTAGGTGCTGTGTGTATTGAGTCGGTGGGTGAAGGAAGTGTGGGTTGGGTGATCCAGAAGTATTGCCACTTTTGGGTGGAGTGAGAGATTGAATGAAGTTTTTGTCGCTTAGTTTGGCGAGGAAGAGTTTGATGAAGATTTCCACTGAGTGATTAGGATGAAGTGGCTTGGGTTCACGTGTCAACGGGGGATGGAACCTGCCAAGTGGGTGGAGGGAGGGGAAGGAGTGTTTTACTGGGTCTGCCTTGGAAGGTCATCCACCGAAGATTCCGGCAGAAGTTTATGGCGTCGGCCACAATGGTAACGTGGTCGACCCTCGGTGTGGGCGAAAAGGATAGTCCTTTTCTGAGAACTGCGAGTTCGTTCGCCTCCAACAAATGAATAACCATCACATCTATCCACAAAAAGCCTACCAACCACGAACAACATCTGCATTATACTAGTTGTCACCCGCCACACACCAAACAATCCATCCCATACTCCCTCTCCGTCCGGGCTCACCGTCTCGGGAACAATGCCCTCTCTCTGCACCGAGCCATAGGTAACCTCCATCACGCCCTCCAGAAACGTGGGTACCCAGAGCCTCTCCTTAGAAAGAAAATTCTATCCCCTACCGCTAAATACACACCCCGCATCAAAAATAACCCTCCCGGCCGATTGAATCTCAGCAACACATTTTTTCCCGACTCACACAAAATAAAAAGTATCCTGAGAGACCTTTAACCCATCATAAACCACAACCAAATTAAATCACGTTTCCTTCCCGCCTGCCCTTCCGTAACACACAAAAAAGCACCCATCTTAGAAATATTCTTAGATCCAACCGACCCACTCTTCAACATGCTCCCCTTCCTTCCTCTTTCTCTTCACCTTGCAAACGCCCTAAATGCAAATGCTGCTTTCTAGTCCGCTCAGCCTCCTCATCGGTCCTCAACAAATCCTCCTCCACACCCTCCTGCACTTCCACCAACGTAGTTTACCGCCTCTCTTGCCATTTCTGCCACTCCTTCTACATTGGAGAGTGCACCACATAATTAAGCTATCAGTATGAATAATCAACGGCATTCCACCAAAATTCCTCTATTCTACGAACCTATCCCTAAACATACTGCCCACCACAATCAGATTTTCGACAATGGGGGCGTCGACTCGGAACCAAAATCGCAATATTGTACATGAAATCGTTAGATGGAAACGAAAAACGAAGTTTAGTGAAAAAATTAATATTCTAACCACAACCATTCAATCATAAATCAAAAATTAAAATAAACAAAAGGTGACGCCCACCGAAAAAGTTGCTTTGATATCATTGACGTCATTTTCCTCCCGTCCTTGACTGCTTTTAGGGGAATGGAAGAGAGTGGAGGGGGATTCTCGGAAGGTCTGCTCGCACAGATGCAGTCGAAGCTGCTCCTATTGGCAGAGTTAGCTGTGTGTCCCCCCCCCCCCATTGCCATATAGTTCCGCGGGATCAGCTGTGATTGGACGAAGTCGATATACGTCAGTGGTTGCACCACGCCTACTTTTCCGAAAGGGTTAAAAACATCAGTTTTTCGCCGCTTATACCTCCAGATCGGACTCTATTCTTCGGATCGGACAAGTGTCCCTTTTTCGGTATTAGGACCATTCGCCCCTCAGTCGACCTGGACGGAATTGGCTCCGTCCCTGACAGGAAGGATGTGAAGACTCTGGCAAGGTGTTTGTGCGTGGAAGAGAATATTTTCCACCAGAATTTATTCACTGCGTCCATTCCTGGAGCAGTGAAGTTCTTCTTGCCAGAAAAGGCCTTCTTCACATCACTGTCCGTGACTGAGATGGGACGATCCATATCTGCTAGGTGGTGGTCACAAAATTCTTTAAAGTGGGCAATAGCTGGAGTACCTCCTTTGAATGGCTTCCTAATCTCGTAGATGTCCTTCCAGAAACGTTCCACCTCCGGGACAGTTGGTGGTGTTTGGGCAACAGTTGGAGGGGGTCGGAAGAGGCGGGACGGCTGAAAGGAGAAGGTGGAGTTCTCTTTCCTTGCGTTGGTCCTTTTGACCAACTTCTTCCTCGCCGTTGTAAGTGCCCGCACTCTATCCACCTCGTGCTGCTTAAGGATAAGCAGTACTCTTTTGTTCAGTGTGTGGTGGTCTCTCCGGATTGCACGCGCAATGCGCTTGACCTTCGGCGTAAAGGCCCGACCGGAGGAAAGGTAATCCATCACACACTGAAATCTCGACACCTGTTGTCTTGCCAGCGTGATTTTGGCATTAAGCTGTTTAAGCCTGTTTGCTGCTTTAGTATCACAAGTGGCAGGCACTCAGAGAGAGGCCAACAGTGTGGCGGCAGCATATACCACGCAGTCTATTTCCCAGAGGCCACTCGTTTCCATCAGTATCATATCTACGATGCCATTCAACTGGGACAGTTGTTGGTCCCGCAGAAAAATTTTCTGATGAATATTTCTCTGCCTGGTAGTCGTCTCATCGTAGTTTATCGTGCTTTCCAACCGCTGAAGTAGATCAGAATTGGCCTTCGGCTCGTCTCCATTCACCGAAAGTTCGGCGGAAGCACTAGCAGTAGGAGGTATATCTGCCTTGGTAGGAGATAGAGCCTTGGCCGGTGGTGTACTACTCTGATTATTATTATTATACTTTATTATTATTACTACTTTAATATTATTATCTCCCTATCTATATTAGGGCAATAGTATCTGGTTTTGATAACTGCAGCTGTCTTCGTGCCGCCGAAATGAGCATACATTTGGAGCGCGAAAGTAACAACTTTCTCTCGGACCTCTCGCGGCCACCAAACACGATAACGAACTCGATCATCGGGCAATGGAATTGTCTCAAAGAAAATCAGCCTCGCAACGTTGCGGAATCGGCCAATTTTTGTATGCGATCGTGCCGTGCATCATTCGGTAACGCGATCCTTTGAAAAAAATTTACGATAGGCCCCAAGTCGCGATCATTATGTTGCATTTGTGCCAGATTTTTAAATTCATCTTCGGGGAACGGCGTCCACTGAAGAGCGATCCCAGCTACGAGGCACTGTGTCCTGGTGTAGCTGTTCCGGCGTCGTCGAACGTCCTACCGAGAGTGGCGACAGTCTGCCACTAGGTTTTTCTCCCCTTGACAAAATTCAATCGTTAAAGAATATTCTAGTAGCCCATCGGGTGAGTCGACTATTATTAAATTGACACTTGCTTAGAAACTAAAGTGCTTTATGAACGGTCAGGATAACAAATGCGTTCGCTGCGGATTCCTACTGTCCGTGATGAGCTTCGGCTGCCTCCACGCGACGATGACGAAATGCCGGATACGTCATCAATTTCCACCAATCCACGTCATCAATTTCCGCCTCCGGGACTTTGCTCCGACAAATAGAGTTCATCTTCCGCAGTTCGAATGGGTGGGCAATTGAGGTAGGGCAGGACTTTTCAGAGGACTAAGGAAGGGTAGAGGGAAACACGGGATAATGGTTTCTCTTAAGTTACCGGAGAAAACTTACGATACTTTTGCTTGCATTCGGTGAATTAAAGTTGCATCATAAGTGAGACACCAGCAACCACAGGTTTGTAGAAACCTTCTGACTGCGGTCCACGGTTTAACTTCCCATCCAACGGGATTTGCAATTGTTGTAAAAGTACTGAATGCTCTGCACACAGCACTCCGGTAGGCGCTCGTGGTAAATAGCTGCCATTCAGGAATCTGCTACAGCCGGAATTCAAACCTGTTCCCTCAAGCCAGCGGGCCAATCCGATTGGAGAAGTGACGACATATGTACTTGCTTTCTCGGTGCTCCAGTATCTACACCGGCGGCATCATTACTTCAGTGCGGTGTAAATTAGCAACTTTTTTACTTGTTTTACGCCGATAACAAACTGTTTGCCGAATTGTCTTCTGGATGGAACGCGGACTCGTCTGTGAATGATTTTTATCCTTCATATCCTTCATTTTGTGCGACTCGTTTTATTCCGTTTCCAACGATTTGATGGCGAAGCGCGAAATCCCGCCTCACTCCCCTAACTTCGCCGCGCATCGAGTTGACTGAAGATCTGCATCTCATTGTGGATTTTAATTAATACGCCTTTATTAGAGCTTTAAAAAATAGTGTATTCACTACTCTGTGTACCCTTCGTCTCTCGTCATATCAATGACTTACTTCCCTGGGCTGAAGTTCACTTGCGGCGATATACCCGCCAGACTGAAGCAGTTTCTCCTTTCTTGGGCCATCCTCACGCTAAGGACGTTTGTGTCACCTAATGAACGGTGTGATGCTGGTGTGAATATTTTTTTATTTGAACCCGTGTATTTGAGGCAGAGCAAATACTCGTTTTTCATTGAAAACATTAATTCAATTCAATTCTTCGGAAGTGATTTCATCAATTCTGGTGATGAATCAATCCCTACCGTACTTAGTTTACTTAATCCGTTCCATTCGGCTGGTCATCTTCCAATTTGGAGCACAATCCACATCTAACATAAAGAGCTTAAGGGAAATTAGCTTGCAGACAACAAGAAAAATATAAATTCAATGTGGAAAACTGGGAAACCTGGACAAAAACTCTGTCCTCGATGTGTTGCCTCTGTTTCTCAATTACAGGACATTCATTTTCATGATGCATACAGCCCACCACAGAGTATGGACATGAAGGAACTATGAAGTCCGTTAATTGAAGTTTTGTAGGTCTTGGCTGTTAAACGCCATCAAAATATCAAGAGTGAGGAAATCAAACCGATCAGGTTATGCCGGGAAAAAATACAGTAAGTGACTTCACTTTTGGAGGAAAAAGTAAGTTCATGTTAAGATGTACCTGAAAATGTTGATGATATATTCATGATCCGGATATTGAGAAAAATTGAGATGAATGTTCAGATTTTGCTTTAATGTTAGAGTATCTAAAAAAGAAATGTGCTGAATCAAACTGTGCTAAGCAATTTTCAATACCTACTTTGGTACCATCAAGGTGGACTTTATCCAAAGCTGCTGAAATATTTAATGTGACTGAATACCAAGCAAAGTTCGGGAACTAAGGAAAAGAAAAAAAAACATTCTTCCAGATATTAACAGAGAGAAAGCAGCTAACCTATGATGTTAAACAAGCTGTTTTAAAATTTTATGAAAGTGAAGAGTTCAGTCACATTTGTCCCGGAAAGAAAGATACCGTGTGTGTAGTTACTGAAGGGCGGAGAGTACAAATTCAGAAAAGACTACTTTTGCGTAATCTTTCAGAGTTTTACAGCATTTTTAAGCAACAGTACCCTCATGTAAAAATAGGAGTGTCTAATTTTTGCCAATTGTGCCCTAAATGGTGTGTAACTGTTGGAGCAAGAGGTACCCATTCCGTGCGTGTTTGTATGCAGCACCAGAATGTTAATCTAATGACACATGCACTTTCTTCGATTAAACAATTTCTTTCACTTTCTTCACTCGAGAATATTCAGGCGAATATACACGGTTACGTTGACAGGCTTGTGGAGATGGTAAACCAACTTGCCGCTCATCATTTCATCTTTGTATCTCAAGCAATAGTTTTAAGACAGGGCAAAGAAGAATTGACTAGAGATGAGATCATAATTCTACTTGAATTTGCTGAGAATTTCTCATTCATTGAGCAAGATGCAGTGCAAGGATTCTTCTGGGACAGTAGTCAGGCAACAGCCATAGTTTCGTCGTTTATGCTAAAGAAGATGGTGGAGAACCTTCTCGCTCCATCTCGCCCCTCCGAAAATTAAAAGGGATGTAGTGATGAAACAATTAGAATGAACTGATAGCAAGGAATAAAATCAGTTTCATCATCCTAGAAATAACGTCTAACATGTCTAGGTAACGAAGCCGGTGTAGAGTAATACATTATTCGCATTAAAAGTTCTCCTAATTCAGTGATATTTCTTTTTCTAAAGTTAATCATTTCTCGTATAAATATTCTCACAAATAAAACTCATCCCATAAGGATGAGTTTTATTTGTGACCCTGGGTGTCTTTTCCGGTTGACCTGAAGCATTACAGGTAAGGCTACATCAGAGTTGATTATTAGGCTGCTTGAAGAGGCTCCTCCGTGCATTACTGCCACTTTCCCTTCACTGCATTGATGAGGACAGCCCTTTGAAATAATAAATATTTGCATCCCCGAAGGTCTCACAAGCAAACGCCTTGCTGTAGTCACCGCCAGTGCATTGTGCTTACGCCACCTCCTCTCCATTGCGCCAAGAGAGCGAATGCATAATGTCCGTCTTAGTACTTTTGTCCAACACTTCACGAAATCGCCATTGCTGAATTTCCAAATGCAACCACAAGAGCAGTGAGTATAAATGCAGGGCTTGGCGATAGGTGGCGACAGCAACAGTATCCCAGGCGTCCCCACCCCCCGGTCCACATATGAACCCGTCTGATTTCTAACTAATTGTGTTCGGGCCTCACAATTCGAACGATTCTAAGTGTCCGGAGAAACTTCTGAACCCCCCTCCCCCCCCCTTCTGCACTAGAATATGAACACGCCTAAGTTGCTATACCTGCGTGCTCTTCCTTTCTTTTCGATATTTCAGAAGTGAATAAACGAACAAAAATTACCTACACAGCCGAAAAAAGCAGGGATAAAACAGTTTGTATCAAGTTTATTTCAGACTCAGTATCTTCAGAAAGTAGGAATCTTTAGGAAGGCCGACCCGCAGCGCAGTAGGTGGTGAAAGGAGTCATCGGAAAAGCCATCGGATCCAACACAACACAATTGGAACGCCACAACTGAAGCAAGCAATGAGCTGCGTCCCAGGCAGCCGCCCCTGCGAGGGGACACCGCCCCCCCGAGGCACCAGGGGGCGGGGGGCAAAGTGGGTGAGGGCCGTCCTAAGTTCCCTGCGAAGCCCAACATCCAGGTTCCCGCGCAGGAAAACGCGCCAGAGGGGCACATATATCGCATGAACGATGCAAGATTTTTTGATATTTCATTACAGCGCAAGCCATAGCTATATAATGATGACACAGCATTCACAAAACTAAAAGCTAACGCTGATGTTAATGCCTGGATAACTTTCTATACAATGACAAGGACGACTACGACACAGCGATACAGAAGTGCCAAGCAACGGTCGAACAGTATCGCCAGAGTACTCTGGATGCACATTCGAGAGAGGGGAACAGGATAGGAACGAATTCGCTGACAAAGAGTCTAAATTGTCACGTCTGCGCCTTTCATTTCCACAACTTCTCCTCGGAAATATAAAAATTTGACCAGGCTTTTCCATTTCCCTTCACCATGAAAAATGAGCTTTCACGACCCCCGAGACAATCCCTAAAGCAAAATTCTTGGGGTGAATACCTTGGAGGGCTGGCAACTTGTAGCGAGATCGTGCTATAACTGTACTCATCGCGTCGAATTCCATGAGAACAGCATTACAAAATCACGTGGGGGAGGTACGCGCTTGCATCCCGGGGGCATAGGGATGGAGTGCGGGTGCAGTTACAAGTGGCGTGGGACCGGGAGGTGCGGCAATACCTTGGGCCCTTCCCTCCCACGGTGTGGCACATCGAGATTAATCACCGGTGAAATGAGCAGACGCGATTGAATGCAATGCAGGAGAGATGATTGCAGGACAGGTGTTCCCGTGCACGAAAGATGATTCGATAAACAACCAACTCCTCCTCCTGCCACTGGCCATAATTACGCAAATTATGCCAGGGGATGAAATCAGATTTTATTCAACGAAATTTCTTTATAAGGGCCGGCAAAAAATATGGACTCCCAGAGACGTAAAGCTTCAAAACCACGAGTAATCTAAAATCTATTGACCGCTTAGCACTAAAAAATAATAAAAAATATATTTTGAATATTGAAGGATTTTGTTTTTTTCCTGGCATATGATTCCTGGCAGAGAATTTCACTCATAATAGGAATGGTTTTACGACTTAACAGACTAAAAACAAACTCAGCTAAGGATATTCAGCGTCGTCTCTGGGAGTAGGATTCGTACCAATTTGTACCTTTGAGCATACAGCTTAGCATAAGATTGTCATTGGGTGAAGGAGGGAGCACCCATCGAAGGGCGCCGATTGAAGGCAACATAATGAAAGAATTACTCGCAGATGACGGCCAAGGGTGCACTGCGGCTGATAATCAGTTGGGTCATTCTGAAATTAAGTGGAAACATGAGTCCTTAACTTTTTTTTACTTTATTTAATTATTGATTTTATTTCATAAAATTTTAAGTAATAGTAATATAGGAATATTAACTAACAAAGTGTCCTAATAAACAAAATTTTACATATTTATAGCAAAAAAATTTGATTAAGCGTCTAAATGTCACCTCCATGGGTGTCCCTCGCCGTGTTTTTACTTAAAGAACTGTGAGCAAAATTTTTTGTGCTGAGTAAATTAATTTATTCAACCATCGTATAATTAATCAGTACCATTTCCTTAAACCTTGGGCTAAAAATAGAATTTTTCAATTCTATTTGAGATAAATATAAAGATTGAAAGTTATGTCCCTAACTTTTACATCTCCTCCATGGGAAAATAGAAAACGGTCTATAAAACTCCACCAGGAAGCAGCACAAGTTTGAATGTTTAACTGTAGGAAAGCCTTAGCAACAATTTAGCTTGGAGGATGTGTTATTATAAACAGTAAGTACATTTGGTCTATTTATTTCTGCTTTTAGGTGTAAAAACATAGAGTTCTTTTATTGCCTGTCACCTCCATGTCGTCCATAATTTTTAAAATGATTACCTATTTAAGAATTTTTTTAGTTGTGTGGCTTGTTGTGATAAAAAAATGACTCAAAATCAAAGTACACTGCTACAAGAGTTTTAAGTGACGTTTAGTTGAGGTAAACTCTTGATTTTGTCACCTCCGTGGATGTCACCTCCGTGGGACCCATTGTATGTACATGGAGGTGACCAGCGAACCATGGAATTGACCAAATGTAACTCATAATTATTTCATTAAGTAATTGCGATGTGTAGTTGATGATTTATCAAGGCAAGGTTAATTTTATACTATATAACAAGAACTTTTGCTCATTTTAACGTGAAATATACGGATATAGCTTATTTCAGGCTTGTTTTCAATGCCTCAGTTGTAGCCTTCTCTTAGATACTTTCCTTTCAGTGAGTCTTCGGAGATAGCCTAATGTCAAAAAATGTCTTCTTGAAAATAACATTAGTAGATTACTTGTGTTAACTTTACTAATGCAATATTGGCAAAGATTGGCACTGGTGTTATGAAATTGCTTGTTATTGCAGTAAATATGCAACCAATCAACCACAAGAAGGCTAAGAGAAAAAATCCTGATGAAACTAACGAAAAGAAAAAAGTAGCAGAACAAAGGAGAAGAGAGAAAATAAAAAATGATCCACAGCTTTATGAAGAATGAAAAAGGAAAGAAAAAGAGAGATACCATCGAAGAAAGGAGGCTGGATAGATAAAGAATATTACCCAGTTAAGTGAAAAAGATAAAAGAGCACAGCGTAAAAAGTGGGTTGAAAAGACAAGAAAATCTCGGTTACGAAAGAAACAAGAGGTGGAACTCAGTAACG
Source organism: Platycnemis pennipes (assembly GCA_933228895.1). NCBI lineage: Eukaryota > Metazoa > Arthropoda > Insecta > Odonata > Platycnemididae > Platycnemis > Platycnemis pennipes. The sequence goes on from OW121851.1 coordinate 761,596, forward strand.
TTATTGATTCATCAACACTTAGTAAAGCAAACCAACCAGCAGATGATCTTGACCGAGACTTTCATAACGTAGTCATTGGGAGAGCTGGAAGTAGCAGGAAAGAAAGTGGTGGAAAAGTTGCTAAAAGAAAGAAATCCCAGGCCTATCGAGAGATTAAGCGATTGAAGTCTCAACTAGAGAAAGAAAAGGTAGAAAATCAGACAATCCGGAGAAGTAAAGAAAAATATAAGAAGAGATTTTTGCGTATAAGAGAAAAAACTAAAAACGTAAATAGCCCAAGTAAAAAAGTGAAACAAATTTTGCAACACCAACGTGTTCCTCCACAAGTGAAAAGGTATCTTGAATTTGGAGCGGCACTGACATCTCAAATTGAAGACAATTATGAAAAAAACAAAAACTCAAGAAAGTGTAAGAAAGCGTTTGGATTAGTACTTTCTGGAAAAATTGTTAAAAAATATCGCACTTTCCATATGATGCCCGTTCAGTCATACAGGAGACAACTGAGCAAAATAAAAGACACAGGAAAAGTAATTGATATCATAAAGAACAAAGTTACTTACAATACAAAAAATCAGATTAAAGTTAAGAATGATGTGATGAAGTTTTTTCAACAAGATGATGTAAGCCGTATTGAACCTGGAATAAAGGACTGCATCACGAAAAACAAAGAAAAGAAACAAATAAGAATGGGCAGTCTTGCTAGCCTTCACAAAAGGTTTGAAGTTGAATTTAGCTGCAATGTTTCATATTCGACGTTTTGTTCATTTCGGCCTTTTTGGGTGCTAAACCGGATGTTAGGAAGAGAGACACGTGCGCGTGTGAAAAACATGAAAACATGAGTTTAATCTTCGACAAGCTAAAATATATGAAAGTGATTGAGTATAGTGATTTAGATCAATTGGTGAAATCACTTTGCTGTCAAGACGTAGTGAAATCTCCAGAGCAATGTTTGGAAAGAAGATGTATGACATGCAGAGACAAAAGTCATGAAATTAAAGAATTCGAAAATAAAATTATTCAAGTAGAACAGTGGAAGAGAAAAGATGTAACGTTCACATTAAAAGGAAAGGAAAGAACTACCAAGAAAGTAGTTAAGGATAAAGTGCCTATAGAAATCAAAGAACTTGTAAATAAATTTCAAGGCATGCTACCTGATTTCATGAAGCATGTCTGCGACATCATACACCAATATAAATCAATTTCCAATCTTAAAAAGAACCTCGGATCACATGAGATCTTAATTCATGTTGACTTTAGCCAGAACTATGAATGCAAATATACCAAAGAAATACGAAGTGTGCATTTCGGAGGATCACGTGAACAAATAACATTACACACTGGTGTCATGTATTACAGAGAATTCGATAGCAACAAGCTTAAGGTACAATCATTCTGTTCACTTTCGGAGTGCTTGCGTCATGATGCAAGTGCTATTTGTGCCCACTTGGAAAAGATTTTGTCCCATGCTCAGGCATTGGTGAAGGGGTATAATACAGTGCATTTCTTGAGAGATAGCCCCAATAATCAATATAGAAACAGAAAATTGTTCTTTTTGATTATTAAATACATTTCTAGGTTCACCTCGGAAAAAATAACTTGGAATTATTCTGAATGTGGGCATGGAAAAGGGGCCCCCGATGGCATTGGGGGTTCTCTTAAAAGAGCAGCCAATACGCTTGTTGCTGAAGGGAAAGACATACCATCATTCCAGGTGTTTTTTAAAACAATCAAAGAAAATTTTAAAGGTATTGAAATTTTTACAGTCACAAATGAAGACACAGAAAAAGTTGACTGTTTGTTAATGCCGAAAAAAATTCCACCTTGTTTTGGCACAATGAAAGTACATCAGGTTGTGTGGAATGCAAATGACATACACCTCCAAATGCGAAGCTTAAGCTGTTTTCAATGCAACGGAAATGATAATTGCTCACATTACCATATTTGTAACTACAGACCAACAATCTCAGAATCATAGATTCTATTTAGTGTTTTCTGTCATTCTAAATTCAATCATTACCACATTGTACTGCATTATGTTGCATGGACATAATACCAATTAAAATTTTAAAAAGTTATTGTTTATTTAATTATTCATTCGTCTAACATATTTTAGTAAATTTTATCGGTATTCCCCCTATTAATTTCAACTAGAAGCTTATTTCAAATCAAATTGTCACCTCCGTGGAAATTTGTGTCACCTCCGTGTTTTGAGTTAGTGTAAATTTCAGTATATTTAGCTATTAACGTGTTCTTGACCTCTGTTTAAATGTTAGATCACTTAAATACATTAAGTACAACACCATTACATATAAAAATACATAACATTTAATAATTGAAAAAATAAATATTTTCGTTCCCAAATTTCCACTTAATTTCAGAATGACCCAGTTACATTCTTCGCCCCCGGAGTTACCCCAGAACCCTGTGGCCACGTGAGCAGCACATCGACTGGCCGCCTGCTCACTCCTCACCAGAAATTTGTGCAGTTTGTGTTAATAAGCATCTTTATTACTAATGTGCTCTCTAGTGAGATGGATGTCATCCTATGACGCTTACAGGACGTTCCACATTTAGTTGACAGTGTGGGATCTTATGGCGTTTCATTTCCCATGTAAATCTCCATCAGGAGCATGGTGAGGGTTAGCCAAATTCAGCAAATTGCACTATAGCAAGATGTCCCACAGAGAAAAAAATCATTCGCCTTGACCGGGACTCGAACCCGGACCCCCTTGATTTCCGGCCAGGTGCTCTACCAGTAGAGCTACCAAGACGTCCTCTCTCTCTCTCTCTGTGGAAATCACCTAGTTCCTTTAAAGCCTCGTTGATTTCCACAGAGAGAGAGAGAGAGAGGACGTCTTGGTATCTCAACTGTTAGAGCAGCTGGCCTGAAATCAGGGGGTCCGGGTTCGAATCCCGGTCAAGGCGAATGATTTTTTCTCTGTGGAACATCTTGCTATAGTGCAATTTTCAGCGGGTGACGCCGCCAAAGTTTCCGCGGCCAGTTCGCGGTCTTTGAATTCAGCAAATAAGTTAACATGTCGCAAAGCAGCGTAAAAAAATGTTTCCTGCAGGAAACAGGTATCGGATGGAACGGTGACATTTGATTGTCAATAGTGTTTTAAAGAAAAGTTATAAAAAATGTTTTTATCAATTTCAGCAAGATAACTTTTCCGACATTAACTTATTAACGCTTTTTAAAAGAAACCTCTCTTCAGAACAGCTCCAAAATATCAAGGTTAATTTCTTAGACATTTGTCTTTACAACAGTTGACGGTATAAATGGATTTTAATCATCCAATCCGATGTAATTAATTTTAAACTATCTCTTGGACCGAAAGTTTTGAAAAATGTAAGGCAAAAAGTGGTCGCCTGCTAACTTTCGTACCTAAAAAATAGGTCAACAAATGCAGCGTATCTAAGTTTGATGAAAGATTAAAGTTATTTTTAGTGAAAAAATTATTGCTATTTGGTGATTTTCAAGGAAGTTCTAAATTCTTGATTTTACGAGATTATTCCCGCGTCATAAATCAGCCGCATTACACTTTCCCGAAAACGTGGATTCCGTGGTTAAGGCTGCGCTTCAAGGAGAAGCTTTTCTGTGTCAGCTAAGATAGGCTTCTGCGAATTTGGTGAAGTAAATACAAAGAAAATGCTATTGAAATTAATTAACTTTACGAACTCTGCCGACGAAGGCAGGAATTTCTACCAACGATTCATGGAAGTCGTTCATTAATATCATGCGCTCTGGGATCAACAGATTTATCCCTAGTAAATTCAAAAAAGAAAGCACTGGACCTAGGTGGTACAATGCCGAAGTGAGAAAATCCCTGGGACGGCAGCGAATATGTCATGCTAGAATGAAAAGAATTAGTAAACATATGCCCACTGATGAACGTAATGTAATAATTGAAAATTATAAAATTTCAAAATCCACTGCAAAGACAGCCCTTAGTAATGCATTTGCAGAATTCAAAAGAAAAACACTTGGGGAACAATTGAAAGAAAATCCAAAAGTCTTCTGGTCGTACGTAAGGAAAGTGCAAGGCCATAAGTCTGCTGTCCATTCACTTAAAAATGATAGGGGTGAAATGACCACAAATACACTTGACAAAGTTAACTTGCTAAATTCCTTCTTCCAAACCGTATTTAACCCACCTTCCGGGGATCCAACTGTCGTGTTACCTGACCTCTTTCAGCGGTTGATGCAACCAATTAACATTTCCTGTAATGGTATTGAAAAGTTACTTAAAGATATAAGCCCCAAAAAATCTCCTGGCCCTAATCAAATTCCCTCCCGCGTATATAGAGAGTTAGCATCCGAAATTTCCACCTACCTTGAAATTATATTTAATAAATCCCTGACCGAACACGTCGTACCGATGGACTGGAAAGCAGCCGATGTAACACCCATTTTTAAAAGTGGTGATAGGGAGCAGCCATCTAACTACAGACCTATATCCCTCACATCCATTTTATGCAAGGTCCTAGAACATATAATTGTCAGTTCAGTCATGGGACACCTAGATAGCCAGAATTTATTGTCCAATGTCCAGCATGGCTTCCGAAAGAGCAGATCGTGTGAAACTCAACTTGCTCTCTTTTCCCACGATATTTTAGTTTCTGGCGAAAATAATATTCCAGTGGATGCCATATTTCTCGACTTCAAGAAAGCTTTTGACAAGGTTTCTCACAGCAAACTAATTTTGAAATTAAAATATTATGGGTTGGACAGTAACATTATATCATGGATTAATGATGTTCTGCATGATCGTGTTCAAAGGGTTGTTTTGGACGATGTTACCTCACCGGCAATTAAAGTCACTTCGGGTGTCCCACAAGGTAGTGTGATAGGTCCACTCCTATTCCTTTTGTACATTAATGATATCCAAGAGGTGGTAAAAAGTAAGCTTCGTCTATTTGCCGATGACGCAGTAGTGTACAGGGAAATTCTATGCCCAAACGATAAAGAATATTTAAATATTGACCTACAAGCAATTGAAACTTGGTGTGATACATGGCAGTTAGAATTAAACTTTAAGAAATGTCTTGTAATGAATTTTTGGAAAAAGAATAGCTCTCCTCCTACCACTTACACAATAAGTAATAATGAATTAACAAACGTGGAATCTATTAAATATCTTGGAATAAGACTGACAAATGATCTTTCCTGGGGTAAACACATTCGTGAAATAATGGGTCAAGCGAATCGCAAACTGGGTTTCATTAAAAGAGTATTGGGTAAATGTGACGATCATGTACGAGAAATCAGCTACTTTTCCCTTGTTAGACCTCATTTGGAATATGCTGCCAGTGTATGGGATCCCTACGAAATCGGTCTAAGTAATGAACTTGAACGTGTGCAGCGAAGATCGGCAAGATTTGTAAAGGGACGATACGATAATTATATTAGCGTAACCAGTCTATTAAATGAATTGAAATGGGAATCATTGTCAGATCGCAGGTTGAAATTTAGACTTAATCTCTTAAACAAATTCCAAGAACATATTTTCAGTGATGATGTTAAAAATATTTTGCGGACCCCAACTTACTATGGTAGACTGGACCATAACCACAAAATTAGAGAAATAGATTGCCGAACTGACAGATTCAAAATGTCCTTTTTTCCTCGTACTATTAGGGATATGAATAACGGTAAATATATCCAGTACGAGTGTAGCAATGGATAACATTGGTAGCTGCATGTTGGTATAAGGACTTATAGCTAACCCAACTAACGGCATGTTTTTGCATGTATGTTGTGCTATTTTAATCTTTTTTTAAATAGCGTAGTTTTGAACAGTACCTATGAAAGTACTGATCCTCTTTTTTATGCATGATATGTAGTGCATGTTTGGTGAGAGTTAACCCCCTGCCACACACCTTTATGGTGGCTTGCAGGGTATTATGTAGATAGATTTAGATGTAGAATTCAGTCAGCATTCGTAAATGTGTTTCAAACACCAATACAGCAGGGATGATCCTCAGCATAGTCTAAGAGTTTGTAGACATGTAAGTAGTTAGTGGACACTGACCATGTAGCTGCATGTGACCCTATTATGTAGCATGTTTCCATGTAGTATCCTAGTTGCATGTCAACATTGCATGTTTCGTGATCTTCAGCCCCTGCCACATACCCCCGAGGCGGTGGCTTGCAGATTATCGCGTAGATGTAGATCGCGTTTTCCCCTGCCACACACCTTTATGGTGGCTTGCAGGGTATTATGTAGATTTAGATAGTCCACTGACTAGTCTCTCGAAAATATGAAGAAATTGGTATTCCCGTTTCACTGAGACAATGACATTCCCAGGGATTTCCTTACAACAGATGCGAGAGGGTCCCGAGGGTATTTCCATAATTTCCGTTAGGAAGGAGCGATAAAACATCTCCAGGAAGGACACGGATCCTCCAACATAAAGCGAGAGTGAAGGGCGGCCCTTAGTTTGTCATAAGATTCCTCAGAGTGAGCAAAAGGTTTTGCGGGTGGTGCGTTTAACAAAGAGTTTGAATGGTGCGGCGGGATTCCCTCTCTATCCCTGTGTTGCGACACTCGTGGTGCGACCACGTCAGTGGCGGATCCAGGGGAGGGGGGGCACAGGGGGCAGTTGCCCCCCCCCCCCCCCCCGAAAATGGTGAAAGGCTTAGGCCTATTATTAAAACCATTATCTTGCTTGGACGTCAGAACATCCCTCTAAGGGGTCATAGGGATGACGGCCCCATTAATCCTGTGGCCTCAGATGTAAACCAAGGTATTTTCAAAGCCCTGTTGCAGTTCAGGGTAGATGCAGGTGACAAAATACTTGAGGAACACCTAAAAAGTGCATCTTCCCGTGCTACCTATATTAGTAAAACTACTCACAATTTATTGATAGAATGTTGTGGGGAAGAAATAAGGGAAGAAATCCTAAAACAAATTCATGAAGCTAAATATTGGTCAATTTTGTTCGACGAAACACCTGATCTGTCTCGCAAGGAACAAATTGCCTTAATTGTAAGGTATCTGTACAAAGAAACTATAAGGGAAGATTTCATTACATTCATTGATGCATACGAGTCTGCTGCAGATATGACTGATGTGCGATTGACAGAAAAGACGGAAACAAAACTTACTGGGAAGACTCTTGGTAAAATAGTCTTAAAAAATGTGAAAGAATTCGGTTTAGATTTGAGTCTCTGTGTAGGAATCGGTACAGATGGAGCATCTGTTTTGACTTCGGAAGAAGTCGGTAGTATCACAGAGATCCAAAGAGAGGCAGTCAATGCAAAACGGCTACCATGCTACAACCATGCCTTGAATAATTCTCTTTCGAAGTCAACCAAAATCCAAACCATCAAAACTGCTGTTGGAATAATAAGGGAAGTTATTTCGTTTTTCAATCAGTCATTCAAAAGAAATGCCATTATGAATTTGTTCTTAGGTCAGCTTGTTAGTCTATGTGAGACTCGATGGGTGGAAAGGCACGATGCTGTAATTTTATTTTACTTTGCCTTTCCAGAAATAGTAGATGCCTTCACAGAAATAAGTGAATGGAAGGAGTCTGAATCGGCCAAAAAGGCTGCACTACACATTAACTCTGTGACTAACACAGATTTTATTTTTTCATATGTTTGAATGACATTTCGAAAAGAACATTTCCTCCGAGTAAGTTACTGCAAATTCCAGCCGTAGACCTAAACAAGGCTTCTAATGCTGTACAAGATACTCTGACATCTTTGAAGGACAGTAGAAAAAACTGCAATGAGTCCTTTACAGAGATACATTGTGAAGCAAAAACTATTGCCGAAAATCTGTAAGTGCAGCTAGTAATGCCAAGAATCGTGAAGAAGCAACGTCACAGAGAAAGCCATGACGCTGACACAATTTTAGACTACTACAGAAGATCCATGTAAAATCCACTTCTGGACAATGTTATTGTTGATCTTTAGACGCAGTTTTCCCAAGACACCTAAATGTGTTTTGATCTAAATATATTGTTGCCTTAAATCGATAGATTCGGCTTTCACTTGGTGAAAATTTGTGTTGAATAAGAAGATGCAACCTATGAAAATTTTCACAGACTTTTATTTGCTGGTACATACAACGCGTTTCGACGCTAAGGCGACATCTTCAAGTACCTTCATCTTCACCTTTAAGTACTTGAAGATGACGCCTTAGCGACGAAACGCGTTGTACCAACAAATAAAAGTCAGTGAAAATTTACATGGTATGCATCTTCTTAGTCATATTGTTGCCTGTATGTATTCTTAACACCAACACTACTGCTGCAAATGAAGAAGTAAATGTCAAAGATAGGTTTCAGAAAGTTGTTAGGAACTTCAAACATCTTCTACCTGTTCAATCTGAAGCTGTAATCGATGGGGAAATAAATATTTGGAAAACAAAGTGGTTGAGAAAGAAAGAGGAAGGAAAGAAAATTCCGGTTACTGTAAGTGGTTGAAGAGCTGTGATGAAGATATATTTCCCACCGTTAAAAATGTATTGAAAATTCTTATCACACTGCCAAACAGTGTTGAAAGTGCTGAAAGGTCATTCAGCAGCCGTAATCTTGTTAAATCATAGCTACGAACCCTAATGGTTGAGGAAAGATTGAATGGCTTATGTCTTTTATTTATCCACAAAGATGCTGATTTAAATGTTGACAAGGTGCTAGAACGTTACGATAAAGGAGGAAAAAGAAGATTAGAGTTACAAGTAATTATTTAGAATGCATGTAGCTTGTAAAAGAGTTGTAATTAAATTTCTAAATACTAATTATTTTGTGCTTTTACTTTCTTAGTCTTTCATGAATTTGGGCAAAATTATAAATTATCGTTGTAGGATAGGTTTATTACTTATATCAGAACCTTTGTCCTAAGTTCTTATTAACTACAAAGTATTATCATAATATTGTTATTTTGCTTTTTAGTGAATATCACAAAGCATTAAGCTCAACTTTCCAAAATTCAAACTACTTTACTGTCGATGACAATACCTTTTTAAGTAGTTCAGAGTACCTAGAGTAAAACAGTGTAGTAGTTTCGTCATATTAAATACAAGTAAGAGTAAGATTTTCAGGAAAGAAATCAAAATGTCTCTGAACGAAGGTAAACCAAAGTTTTTTGCTGCCTAAGTTATAAGTCAATAGTCAAATAGTATAAAAATTTAAAAAGTGAAAATATGCTGAAAACCAGAAAAACTTGGATGCAAATTCACCATTATTTTATTCATATTTCTACAATTTTCTGGGTGAGAACCCCCCCCCCCCACAATTAGGTGTTATTCCATACCACCAATACATCATATAGCATATTAGCAGATATTGCCTCCCCCCCCCCCTCTCCCCCCTCCACCCCGATATATGGGCCTGGATCCGCCACTGGACCTGAGGAGAAGAAAAGAAGTTGAGAAGCCATGTGAGCCGGCTGCCGATTTTCAATATCTTGACATATTTTCATAAATCACTAAAGGCTACCGAAGCCCGCAAAGAAAATTCAAAGGCTGCTGGGTGCTCGCAATATACTGTTTATAGGGTCAGGAAGGAAGCATCTTGTGGTGCATTAGTGACTCCATCGAAAACAAATAATTAGCCAGCCATACAAGAATGCGAGATCATTGATTTAGGATGATTTTATAAAATTGGGAGTTAGAAGGAAAGTGGATCAAATGTACATGAGAAATGTTCTGCTAAATTTGAAAACTAACCATTTTTACTCGTGGAAATAGGTCTCCTTTTCCCATCGGAAACCAATAATGGCGCGAGGAGGAGTACAAAGGGTTCGCCAATTTGCTGGCATGGTTTCCTGACATCAGGAGAACTCTTAACTTTAATATAAATTGAAAGCTCGAAGGGCCAACCGGAATAAACCAGGAGAAGCCGAATAGAAGGTAGATGGAACAGGAGGATTCTTGCGCCAGGATCGATACTTTCAGAAGGAGCAACCAGGAAGGACTACATTGTAGCAGTTAATCAACGTAAGAATCAACAACTTAGGTCGCTTGCGTCAATATGTATATATGTAAGTGTTGGTACGCAAGATGTTTTCCAGGAGCCGAGGAAGGCTGGAAAGAAACTACCTGGTAAGCAATGGCACCATGAGATCTACGACCCATGAAACGGACAGAGCAGAGCACTTCAAGCTTCTACACTCAATGACGGACCATTCTGCAACACTAAAGTTTCCACGCCTTCAGCATAGAACCCAGGCCCTCGAGATGGAAAGCAGTACTCTAGCCCGTTCGTCAATGCTCCTCCCTTCCCCACATAAATGGTCTCCAAATCGACGCCAAGGGAGCCGCATTCCCTCGAATGCGACTCGACCCCCTGCACTCACTCATCAGAGGCCAACGTGGAGCGGCGCGGCGGCGGCGGCGGCATTCAAGGCGGTGCATGACGAGAGCGGCACGACTCCGAAGAAGCTCGCTCTACGGTCAAAGGCTAGGCTACGCTGCAGTTAGTTAGAAACGGCCCTCCAACTGGACTCTAATGCCCCTACACACATTTCATATTAAGTTTGCAGTTTTGCAGTTGATTTTCTTTTAATTGCATCCAAACAGACTTCTCCTCGCTGACAGAAAAATTTAATTACTTCTCACACATAATTATTCAAACAACGTGCCTCGATCTCGGGGCTATAAACAAGCAATCGCAGAAAAGCAGCGAGCTCTACGTCATATCCGGATGACAACAGGTACGTAGAATAAGACCGGTTACCCGTAATCAAGCGATCAGAAACACCAAGGGAGAGAAGGAATCAGTCAGCGTTTGCTAGTTTGCACCGTAGTTCGTGTTATTTCCGGTGGTTCAATCCTGAAATATGAAATGACATTTCTGTGACATCTACTGGCTAAAAATAAAAGCATAAACACCTGCACACACTGTTCACATTGACAAGGATAAAGGACACAGCCTCGCATAGCCAAATCATGACGCTCATCATGTCTTAGTAAATTTCGGCCGGAAAACAGCTCAAAATGAAATCTAAAATCTTATTTACCTAAATCCGTCCTAAATGAGACACTAAAAGCCTCCTTTCTTCACCTCGCCTGAGAGTCTACACTCGTTGGCCATTCATATGGTAGTTGAGAACGGTGTTTTGTGGTCCCCAGAGAGGCGTTGTTGTCGTCCGTGTTGGGAGGGCGACGGAACCCTACAATGCACGTGAAGCTGGGTGAAGTCTCTTCTTCATCTTTCATTGAAGTCGTGAGAATATATATAAACATCAATGTATTTCTAGTAATCAGGGCGAGTGACAGCTTAGGTCATTGGCGGCAGGTGGGTGATTGGCAGATCCTGTTTGGAGTGTAGGCGTGGAGAAGCAGAGCCCGGCGTCGGCCACTCCTCTCTGCAGCTGCCGAGACTCGAACCCGGAATGGGGAGCCAGCAGTACGCCATTGTCCACCAAAACACCTAGGTCCCCAACCAACAAAAGACTTCGCTAAATACAGCCCCTGCCTGCACGTATTTGCCCACAATGCCATTCGAATGAATTTCGGCCTTTCGGTTGATTGAGGCTCCACACCCTGGGGGAGTGTGTTTCAATCCGTCAGAAAGATCTCGATTGCGTAACCAAGGAGTCACACGGTACGAACACGAATTGTTCGATGTGCTTGTATCGCTATCTCACGCATTGTTTTTGTTTGATTTTTTTCTCATCCGGGGACTTGATGCTCGAGACGATGAGACAAATTGAGAACAACTATATTCCCTCCGGTGTCGCCCCCTGACTTTCAAGAGGAAGTAACAGTTCATGCAATGGGGGCGTTTACTCGGAACCGAAATCGCAAATTTGTACACGAAATTGTTAGATGGAAACGAAAAAAGAAATTTAGTGAAAAAATTAATCTTCTAACCATAACCATTCACTCATAAATCAAAAATTAAAATAAGCAAAAGGTGACGCCCACCGAAAATGCTGCTGTGATAACATTGACGTCACTTTCCTCCCGTCCTTGACTGTTCTTATGGGGGAAGGGGAGGGAGTGGAGGGGGATTCTCGGAAGGTCTGCTCGCACAGATGCTGTCGTAATCGCTCCCATTGGCCGAGCCAACTGTGTCCCCCCCACTGCGATAAGGCAAAGTAGCTTCGCGGGCTCAGTTGTGATTGGACGAAGTCGATATACGTCAGAGGTTGCACCACGCCCACTTTTCCGAAAGGGTTAAAAACATCAGTTTTTCGCCGCTTATAACTCAGGAAATAATTGACGGATCAAAAAACGGAAAATACGGGTCTTTTTATTTTACAAACTCTATCAGATTCGACAATTAAAAAAATATGGTAAACGACCCCATTGCGATGCTTCTCCACCATTTTCACCTAATTATAATTACTTGTTTTGAAACTTCATTATCGTTCTCAACATGAGCATTAGAGCCAATTATCTTGGGTTTCTACATCTACATCTACACGATACCCTGCAAGCCACCGCGAGGGTGTGTGGCAGGGGGTGAAGGTCACCAAGCATTCACTACTAGCATGCAAGCAAGCAACTAAAGGGTCTCATGCAACTAGATTGTTAGTATCTATAGTATTTGAGGGGTTAATACATGCATCATGCACTACAGAATACTCTAAAATATTTCCCCTACCTATCCCTTTCCTATGCTGCCTATTCTGTTCTCTTATAGTACGGGGGAAAAATGCCATTTTGAATCTATCTGTACGACAATCTATCTCTCTAATCTTATTTATCTGGTCGAATCTAGCATAATACGCTGGTGTTTTCAATATGTGCCTAACATCTTCAGTAAAGCTATCCGATTGAAATTTCTGCAATAGATTAAATCTGAACTTTAATCTACGCTCTGATAATGATTCCCACCCTAATTCTTGTATTAATTCTGATACACTACTCAACCTATCGTAACACCTTTTGACGAATCTAGCTGCTCTACGCTGCACACTGTCTAGTTCTCTCATCAAACCTAATTCATTAGGATCCCATACACTGGCTGCATACTCAAGGTGGGGCCTAACTAGTGAAAAGTAGCATCGCTCTTTTGTCTTCTCATCACATTTCCCAAGTACTCTTTTTATAAATCCTAGCTTTCTCTTCGCTCGGCCGCATATTTCCCTTATGTGTCTTCCCCACGATAAATCTTTAGTGATTGTTACACCTAAATATCTTACGGTTTCAACGTTTTCGATCTTCGTGTTATTAATTCTATAGGATCGCTCTTTCGAATTATTCCTCCTCCAAAAATTGATAGCTACACACTTTTTAAGGTTGAGTTCTAACTGCCATTTGTCGCACCACTCTTCAATTGCATCTAAATCCTTGCTAAGTGATTTCATGTCCTCTTCGTTTGATATACCCCTGTACACCACCGCATCGTCTGCAAAAAGTCTAAGGTTACTACTAACTACGGTACCCAAATCGTTTATGTATAAAAGAAATAGAAGCGGACCTACTACGCTACCCTGGGGAACTCCCGATGTGACTTCGATTGTGTCCGACATGATACCATCTATGACAACCCTCTGCTCTCGCCCACTTAAGAATTCTTTTACCCAACATACAACGTCTTTATTTATACCAAAACTCTCTAACTTCAAGATTAATTTGTCATGAGGAACTTTATCGAAAGCCTTTTTAAAATCTAAAAATATCGCATCAACTTCAGTACTGCTTTCGCCGTGGACTAAAATATCGTGTACGAATAAAGCTAATTGTGTCTCGCAAGATCTACCTTTCCGGAACCCATGCTGGCTGTTTATGAGTAATCCCTGACTATCCAAATGCCCCATGATCGAACTGACTACTATGTGCTCAAATATCTTACAAGAGATTGACGTGAGTGAAATGGGTCTGTAGTTACTAGGTTCTTCCCTATCACCGCTTTTAAATATAGGTGTAATGTTAGCTACTTTCCAATCCTTGGGTACTGTGTGGTTCTTTAGTGTTTTATTGAATATTATTTCTAGATAGGGGGCTATTTCAGAAGCTAATGTTTTATAAACTCTGGAAGGAATTTGATCGGGACCTGGTGCTTTGTTTTTACTTATGCTTTTTAACTGCTGCTCTATTCCGCGACATGAAATTTTTATTTCGGGCATTTGCTCACTGAAAGTGTTCGGCGGTGGTTCCACTGCGTTTTGTGACGATGAGTTGAATACACTTTGGAAGAAGGTGTTTAAAGTGTTGGCTTTTTCTACACTGCTGGTGACTCTGATTCCTTTATCATTTTTAAGTGTGTGCACTGTGGACTTATTTCCCTGAAGCTCTCTCACATATGACCAAAACGCTTTAGGATTGCTATCTAAATATTCTCCTAACATCTTGCTCTTGAAATGTGATAACGCTTGCCGACATGATTTCCTTGCTAATGCTCTCGATTTTTTATAGTTTTGAACTAGCTCATTTTTTTCCTCTACCGATAGACCCCGTCTGGCATTTTTCATCTTAGCGTGGCATACCCTTTGTCGCTTTAGTGATTTCCTAACCTCCGCGTTATACCACCTTGGCTCTGTATTATCACTAATATATTTACTTGGTATGTATTTATGAACTGCGTTACGGGTGACCTCAAGAAATTCTCTCCACGAATCCTCTGTATTTAATCCTTTGCTTTGTTCGCTGAATACATTAAACGCTTCCCTTAATTCCTCTTTCATACCGTCGTAATTTGCCTTGCCAAATAAGTACACCCTCCTCCTTGGTTTATAATGTCTTTCAACGCCTACAATAAATTTCGCATGCACTATTTTATGGTCACTAATTCCTGTGTCTGTAACTGTATTTAGAACTCTCTCGGGTATATTTGTGGCTAATAAGTCTAGAATGTTGTTACCCCTGGTCGGCTCTGTTACTAGCTGTTGTAGAGAATGTGTCGTAAAGGTGTTCAACAGTGATTCGCAATGTTCCTTATCCTTACCTCCTGCAATGAAACTACACGTATTCCAGTCTATCGAGGGGAGATTGAAATCTCCGCCTACTATTATTCCTCTATCATTCTTCCCAGAAAGTAATGTGCGTATCTCTGACTCTAGCTCTATTATAGAATTGACGTCTGTGTCCGGTGGCCTGTAATATGCACCTACATATATCTTTTTTGCGTTACTACTTTTACTTTTAACGGAACACCAAATACTTTCTACATTTGACTGGTTTGACTGGTAGAGGAACAAGAGAGACTGCCACTGCCAGTAAAGGACACTGGACAACACGAGAGCGGGGAAAGAACAGCAGTGTGAACACCAGGGCCTAAAATTTTCTGTTTCTTATGCAACGATCGGCTATTTTCTTCCACGCCACGTGACTTCCTATGTACTG
This sequence comes from Platycnemis pennipes, assembly GCA_933228895.1. Taxonomy (NCBI): domain Eukaryota; kingdom Metazoa; phylum Arthropoda; class Insecta; order Odonata; family Platycnemididae; genus Platycnemis; species Platycnemis pennipes. The sequence continues at coordinate 776,844 of OW121851.1, forward strand.
CCACGGATTCAGAGACAGTCACGTGTCAGGAGGACAGCACAGGAGAGGGAGGGGAGGCGGAGAGACAAGAAGGGGAGAGACATGTGTGCGACGTGGCATCCCCGCCCGCTCGTTGCCTGTTCCAATAGCATTTCCCTCCCCGCCCCCCGCCCGGGTGGCAGCAAAGCAGTAGGAGGACAGCGAGAGAGGACACGGCCTCCCTCGGAGGAGGCATTTGATGAACGAGAGGGACGGTGAATGGCCTCCGCGCATTGCACTCTGGGATTGGACTCTGCTCTCTTCTCGACGCAGTCACGCTTGGAATCGGACGGATCACAGCGCCCTCACCTCACGGAGGAAGAAAGCGTTCCTTGTCCAACCACACACTTGCGTGGCACTTCATACTCAGTTTACGTGTCCCTCTCAGCGATAGCTACCGATAAAACAGCAAAAAATGCACTTTAACGATTCCATTTGTTGGTAGTTCAACTCTGTTTTGACACCTCACCATGTGGCACATAGGGTACATTTCGTCACAATTCGATAACACATGCACAATTTTACGTTTAAGCATAAAATAACGTACTATTATAATGATCACTAACAAATAACACACACAAACAGACCTATATATAAAAAAAGCATATTTAAACATAAATTTCTCTTCAATTTCGAATACAGCTGAATCAAACCACTTATGGTAACTATGAAATTATTTGCTTTGCAGTGTCATAAAATGTTTTAAGCAAGGAAAAATTGCAATATACACAACTCTTTTATAATTACTGCAATGGCATATGTGGTGCCCCATAATTAGTTGTACTCCAAGGAAATGTGGTATTATTTCGAATTGAAATTGAAACAATACGTTACACTCCAAGGCTCACGGTTGCCGCCCCACCCACGTTAACCAAGTGAAGGCGTTTAAGAACACGCTGAAAGCCCACTTTACTATGGGATCAAGATACAAGAAGCGTAGGGGAACGGGAAACTTTAATTAAGGCTGAAAAAAATTAATTGGTTAAAATAATGAAATTACACCTTCGTAGAGATCCGAGTATTTCTCAAAAAATTCGGCAGAATTAGAAGAGGATAGTTCCCGCAAATAAATCATTTAAAGCTTCCATTCTCTCGATTTATAATAACATTGAAAATCAGGGACAAATTTAAGATAAAACTTTGTTTTGTACCGTATACAGAAAGGATCGCTCGCGTCTGAGCTTACAGCCACCGAATGCGACCACCGGGTTGCGGTAGACCTCTAGATATAGAGGTTAGCTGCGAGATAAGCGAGTTTACCCGTCGAATAAGCAGTCGTGGACAAAAAGCGACGGCATTCCGAGGGCGTATTGCTCCATCCCTGGGTAGGGTAGGCCTCTAAATAATACAGAACCTGTGAAGAAGCCGTGACTTGGCAATGGAAGGCCGCCAACAATTACGCTTCCCATCACCCGGAGGAGAGGGCAGCAGCTCTTCATCACATGAGTGAAGGTGGAGACCATAAGTGGTCGGTACAGCGACACTCACTACAGGCAGGGTTGGGCACGAATCACCTAATATTGATTCGAGTCACGAATCACGAATCTTTGAAGGAAATTAGATTCGAAGCACAAATCACGATTCACTGCTGGAAATTTGATTCAAATCTCGAATCATGAAACGTGTGATTTTTCCTTTAAATATGATTTGTGCGGTTCACGAATCACGAATCATAGTGTTATTGCAGAATGACAATAACACTACGTAATGGTCACATCCTGAACATTGCTTCCATAATTGTGAACCTATACCAATTTTTTCGCCCGTTAATTAACACTTGTGTAGATACAGTGTGGATTAACTGAATATCATACATTACCAGTTCTTATGTACATCTAAATAATACCCTGCAAGTCACCATAAAGGTGTGTGGCAGGGGGTGAATTCTCACCAAACATGCACTACAAGCATGCATGCAAGCAAGCTACTACATGCATGCAAGCAAGCTACTTCATGCATGAAAAAGGATTAGTAATAATATACTAGTCTAAACCTCATTATTAAAACAAATAAATATAGCAAAGTAAGCATGCAAAAACATGCTGTTAGTTGGGTTACCTTCAAGTCCTTATACCAACAGATTAACAATAACCACAATATATAACAACAACAATAACCAACCTTTCGTGTTACCGAAATGAGTTCTTGCAAAATTTGCAGTAAGTTAGTGCGTAACACAGTATTATTAGAGTGCTCCGATTGTGGGAACAAATTCCATGGAAACTGTTTAGATAATCCTCTTACTAAACAGAACATTGAAGCCATTAAAGCCAGCAAGCAAGTTTGGCGATGCAGTGAGTGCACCGTGGTTCGTAGATCTAGCATGAATAGTGAATCTACTTTTGCACTGATTAAAAGTGCATCCCATAGTTATAGTTTTCCATCAGATGCAGTTTTAGATCTCTTTAAAGAAATCAAAGCTGATCTAAAGTCAACAGAGGCTAATCTTGGAGATTCGATTAACAAATCGTATGATCGGTTGGACGATTTATCTTCGGTGCTTGAGGCTCATATTAAGCGATTCGACGAGTGCTTTGCTAGAATGGACTTATTAGAAAGTGAAAATCGATCACTGAAGAAGCAAATTGCGCTTCTTGCAAAACAGTCCGATGACCTTGAGCAACGCAGTTTAGCAAACTCAGTCGAGATTCACAGTTACCCACTTCAAAAAAACTAAGACCTTCCGAGCATAATTAGTAATATTGGGGCCGAGTTGGGGGTTATAGTCACAGCGGACGACATTGACAGCTGTTACCGCTTAAAACCCAAGTCGGAAAGTGGGCAGTGTGGTATCCACGTTAAGTTCCTCCGTCAGCACATCAAGAAAGATCTACTGGCAAAAAGAAGAGTAAAGAGGGACTTCTCAACACGGCACCTGAACCTCGATGTGACACCCACCCCTCTCTACATTAACGAAGCCCTTTGTCCTGGCAGGAGAAAAGAACTGCATGCTGCAAGGGCTGTTAAGAATGAGAAAGGCTACAAATATTTGTGGATACGTGGAGGTAAAGTTTTAATGCGAAAAGCGGAGAAAGAACCAGTGTTTGTTTTGATGAGTTTGGACGATTTAAATTTTTTATAAAATTTAGAATGTCAGATTACACCAATATTAAGTTACTTATTAGCAGTATATTATGTATTGTTCAACAAAATATCCGTAGTCTCAGATCAAGTCTTTGTCAATGTCTTACCAAGATCGTAGTCTTTGATACATGGCAGTTAGAATTAAATTTTTAAAAATGTGTAGTAATGAATTCTTGGAAAAAGACTAGTTCTCATCCTAGCACATACAAAATAAGTAATAATGAAATAACAAACGTGGAATCCATTATTAAATATCTTGGAATAAGACTGACACATGATCTTTCCTGGGGTAAACATATACATGAAATAATGGGTAAAGCTAATCGTAAACTGGGTTTCATCAAAAGAGTATTGGGTAAATGTGACGATCATGTACGTGAAATCAGCTACTTTTCCCTTGTAAGACCTCATTTGGAATATGCTGCCAGTGTATGGGATCCCTACGAAATCGGTCTAAGTAATGAACTTGAACGTGTGCAGCGAAGATCGGCAGAAGGGACGATACGATAATTATATTAGCGTAACCAGTCTATTAAATGAATTGAAATGGGAATCATTATCAGATCGCAGGTTGAAATTTAGACAATCTCTTAAAGAAATTCCAAGGCAATATTTTCAGTGATGATGTTAAAAATATTTTACGAACCCCAACTTACTATGGCAGACTGGACCATAATCATAAAATTAGAGAAATTGATTGCCGAACCGAGCGATTCAAAATGTCCTTTTTCCCTCGAACAATTAGAGATACGAATAACGGTAAATATGTCCTATCGGAGAGTAGCAATGAATAGCATTGGTAGCTGCATGTTGGTATGAGTACTTAAAGCTAACCCTACTAACAGAATGTTTTTGCATGTTTGCTTTGCAATTTCTATTTTTTTTAAATAGTGTAGTTCTGACTACTATATTAATACATACTATTCCTTTTTTATGCATGATATGTAGTGCATGTTTGGTGAGAAATCACCCCCTGCCACACACCCTTGTGATGGCTTGCAGGGTATTTTGTAGATGTAGATAGATCAAACTTTGATTTATTTGAAATGTATCTACATGGCCTTTCTTATTTACCGAGTATAATCATCCTGAGTGAAATATGGGTTTGTGAACATGAACTTCACCATTACAAATTGGAAGGTTATAAATATTTTGCCTAATGCAGTAGCAGTAATCGAGCAAGAGGTGTTATTGTTTATGTGCAAAGTACAATTGATTGCTACTCTAATGTAATTCAAGCTGTCACTGCTGATTTTGTCCAGGTGACCCTCAAACTTGAAAAATTCGGATTACAGTTAATTGCTCTCTATAGAGATCAAAATTTTCCGACAGCACAATTTTTATCTGAATTTGAACCACTAATGTATAGTTTAAAAGGTAATATAATTGTGATTGGTGATGTCAACATAAATATTATGGTACCTTCTAATGATTCTGATCATTACTTAAACTTAATGAGCTCCTTAGGATTAGCGTGTCTGATTGACTCGTCAACTAGGGTAACAGGACACTCCGCTACCTGTATTGATCACCTGTTCGCTAGGTTATATAAAATGCGCACGCATGACCTTCAAATAGAAGTGCTTCATGAAGCATTAACCGATCACTCTTTGATTCGCTGTTCTATTTGTGTGAAAGAACCATTATGCAAAGAAAAATTAACGACTACTCTTGCCAAAACTAAGAGTGACTATGAATATTTTAAAATCAAAATAGCTGAAGTAGATTGGAGTCCAGTTGTAAACGAAGTGGGCGCATCAAAGGCTTTTTCGTTATCTCATGACCTACTAATAGGTGCTATATCTGCATCAAGAATCAAAGTCAATAATTACGACACAAGAAAAAAATTAAAGCCATGGATAACTAGCCATCTTCTAAACCTTATTGTAGGAAAAACTATCTGCTCAAAAAACATACGACGCCATCCATTAAACGAAAGTTTAGCAAAGGCTGTATATACTGTAATTTCTCAATAAAAACTGCTTCTTCAGCAAAAATCAGTATGGTTTTTTAAGAGGAAACGGGACAGAAGATGCTCTAGAAAATTATTTTACTCATGTTTACAAGTCTATAAACTCAAATCGACGCACTGGCAGCCTATTTATTGATATTAGCAAGGCTTTTGATACCATTGATCACTAGATTCTGACCTTTAAGCTTCAGAAGGCTGGTATTCGAGGAATACCACTAAAATGGTTTACCAGTTATCTATCATCGAGAATGCAGTGTGTAAAAATTGGTGATGTTTACAGCAATTACAATATGATAACTTCTGGAGTTCCACAAGTCTCTGTCTTGGGTCCAGTCCTATTTCTAGTTTATATAAACGATCTATGTAATTTCAATTTTAGAGGTCATGTGACAGCATTTGCTGATGATGTCGCTTTAAATTATGAAGGTATTAACTGGGGTGATGTAAAATATGATATTCAGTCTGATTTGATCAATTTGCGACGTTGGTTTACCTCCAACAAATTGAAAATGAGTGTAACTAAAACGAAATATATGTGTTATAATTTATATAACAGGTACAAGTTTGATTGGGTTTTATATTATCATGAAGAAAACTGTCCGATAACTTCATGCAATAGCTGCTTGCCCATTGAACGGGTTTCCAGTTTAAAATACCTGGGAGTAACCATTGATGAATTCTTTAAGTGGCAACAACATATTGATAGTCTAACAAATAAAATGCGACAAACATTGACAAATTTTTACTTCATCAGAAATAAATGTCCTTTAAATTTCCTTAGAATAATTTATAACGCGTTAGTACAATCCAGACTAAGTTATGGAATTTTTTGTTGGGGTGGCGCTTATTTGAACTCTTTAAAACCTGCTGTTTTTTTTACAAAAAAGAATTATTCGTGTTATTTTGAAAAAGAACAGATTTGTAAGATCCTTTCCACTTTTTCTTCATTTACGTTTGCTTCCATTGAGGCATCTATATATTTATAAGGTTCTACGGTGTTTTTATACAAGAAGTGGTAACTCTGAAATATTTCTGTGCCTGCCTTCTCCATTTACCCTGCGTAAAAAAAAGTATACCCTTGCCAAAAGCAAATTTGATGTTGTTCAAAAGATTTTTTTTTATGTAGGACCAAAGGTATACAATCTATTACCCCAGTCATGCACTATTTCTAAGTCTGTGAAAAAATATTTGGAAAATGTACATTCTTGGCTTCTCACTAAAGAAAGTGTAGAGCAAATATTGTTGTAAATAACTAATGTAATTGAGTTGTAATTAAACTGTAGGTAAGTAGCTTTTAAGATACGCACTTACATTGTTAAGAGATTGTTATGGCATCACTACAAGAGCAATATGTATCTTTAAGCAAAGCATATTGTATGTATTATTATTTGATGGTAGCCTTCAACAGGTTCTCCTTCAAGGCCACCTAAAATTACTCCACTTTTGTTATTGACATGTTATTTGTGTATGGGGTAATAAACTTATTATTATTACTATTAACATGCAGCTACCTATGATATACATTGATTCACTCGTATTGGACATATTTACACTATTCATATCCCTAATTGTACGAGGAAAAAAGGACATTCTGAATCTGTCAGTTCGACAATCAAAGAAATATAATAATAATATAAAAGAATAATAAGAAAATAGAAGAATAATAGAAAGTGATAATATACCAGTAGAATTATCTCATTCTCTCAATAGCTTTCTATGCCAGTCTAGTTGAGTGTTTACAATGTCATTTGTAAACTTCGGCACCAGATGGCGAAGCGTCGATTTAAGTGCTTCGTGTAGAAAGGAAGGTGGCTCAACGTTCAGGCTGAGCCAAATATGCTGAGCGCAGGCGGACGTGTAGAAGAGGCATAATTTAGTGTAAAATATATTATTGAAGTACTAGTATTGAACCATATTGTTGCACTTCTGACTTATACTTACACGGCATCTGTCGGTTAAAGAATGATGTACGTATCTAGCAGTGAAATCAGTGATATTAATTCGTGATTCGTCAGTGAATCGTGAGCTGCATCACAAAAATTCGGCTCACGAATCACCTCAACTAAAAAAAAAAGAGTCGACTCCCGGATCACGAATCATTTAAAAAAAATGATCCGAATCACGAATCACAAATCACAGTTTGTGATTCGCGAATCATGATTCGTGATTCATGAAGACGAATCATGCCCATCCCTGATTACAGGCTACAGGCGTGGTAACATTTATTTTAACGGCTGTAGTACTGCGATGTGGAAGGCAAGGGGAAACCACCACATTAATATCCCGAGGAGTCGCAGCTACTCCACTCTTTTCTTTCTTATAAAGACGTGATGTCACCCTCTCGAGTAAAATATTCCGGAGGTAAAATAGTCCCCCATTCGGATCTCCGGGCGGGGACTACCCGAGAGATTACATCAGTCAAGTGTGATAAACTTTTTAGGGCAGGAACAAGGAACGTGAGATCGCTTCGGACCTGGCAATGGGGGCAATGGGATCCAAATGAATTAGTTTCATTAGTGAGCTAGACAGTAGGCAGCGTGGAGCATCTACATTTTTTAAAAGGTGCTACGATAGGTTTCGTAGTGTATCAGAATTAATACAAGAATTAGGTTTCAACTCACTATCGGATTATACGTTAAAATACAGATAAAATCTATTGCAGTAATGTAAATTGGATAGCTTTACTTAAGATGTTAGGTATACATCTATTTAAAACACCAGCGTATTATACTGGACTCGACCAGATAAATAAGATGGAATGACGTACTGATAGATTCAAAATGCCATATTCCCCCGTACTATAAGAGAACACAATAGGCAGCATAGCAAAGGGATAGGTAGGGGAAATATTTTAGAGTAGTCTGTAGTGCATGATGCAATAAATAGATGTTGAAATAGTATTTAATAAATCCCTGACCGAACCATTCGTACCGATGGATTGGAAAAGAGCCGAGGTAATACAGATTATTAAAGCAGCAGCCATCTAACTACCGACCTGTGTCCCTCACATCTATTTCATACAAGGCCCTGGAACATAAAATTGTCAGTTCAGTCACTGGGCACCTAGATAGCCAGAATTTATTGTCCAATATTCAGCATGGCTTCCGGAAGAGCAGATTACGTTAAACTCAGCTTACACTCTACTTCCACGATATGTTAGCTGCTGGAGAAAATAATATTCCGGTGGAAGCTATATTTCTCGATTTCAAGAAAGCTTTTAACAAGGTGTCTCATAGAAAACTAATGTTGAAATTCAAATCTTATGGTTTAGACAGTGGTATTATATCATGGATAAATGATTTCCTACAAGATCGGGTGCAAAGGCTTGTTTTGGACGGTGTTGCAACACCGGCAACTGAAGTCACTTCGGGTGTCCCTCAAGATAGTGTGATAGGTCCACTCCTGTTCCTTTTGTTCGTGAATGACATCAATAAAGAGGCAAAAGTAAGCTTCGTCTGTTTGCCGATATCGCAGTATTGTACATGGAAACTATGACGAAACGTTACAGAATATTTAAATGATGACTGAACCACCTTCAACTGTATGGGCATTTCAGGGGCTATGAGAACAACCCCAACTCTGGCGCTGGAAACGCTGCTGAACCTCGCTCCACTCCATGTGGAAGCTGAGGTGCAGGCAAGGACAGCGGCTTATCGTCTCACATGTATGGGACAGTGATATGACAAATGCAGTTCCTATAGCCACATACAAGTTTGGAAGGAGATCATTAAGTCGAGTCCCATCCTCGGGATGGGCAGTGATGGAATTACAGCCAGGTTCAACCCCTCCCATCCCTCTACTTCAAAACCCGCTTCACGGATAGGGAACAGTGGGCTAGAGGAAAGGGGAATGAACTTCATTCTGGGGCCGAGGTATGGTATACGGATGGTTCTAGAAAAGAAGGAAGAGCGGGAGCAGTGGTCTACAATTATAGCACACCAAGGAAGCTCCTAAACCCTCTGAGAAAATATGCTACGGTGTTCCAGGCAGAGGTATATGCATTTTTGACCTTCGTGTACACCATTAAGAAGATCGGGATTTTCAACAGACTGAGATATATATAAAACAATTCACACAAAAAGACACTTAACACAAAACATAGATACATGAAAAAAGAAGACACTCACAAAGTAAACTTGGAGACGTTTCGACCCTCATGGCGCCATTCTCGATCCGGAGAGTGTGACGTTCTCCGCGGAGAGTGAGGGGGTGGAAAGGGATTGTCTTTTTGTGTGAATTGTTGTGCATCCGCCTAGTGCGTCCTCTCTGTGAACATATATATGCAAGGATAGTCAGGCAGCTCTAAAGGCGCGGGCATCACCATGGTGCAAATCACAGCTGCTGCAGGAGTGTCGTGAGGCACTCAACGATATTGGTAGATGCGGCAAGGTGGAACATGGGTACCTGGTCAAGCTGGAATATCCGGAAATGAGATGGCTGATGAGCTGGCAAGGGCCGGTTCCAGCCGAAATCCGATTGGGCCAGAGCCAATAATACCTATTGCTACGTGAATAGGGATAGCAGAAATTAGAATGTGCGGCTTAGCCCGGCATTCTGAGATCTGGGGGCCGATTGTATAACTTTACGTTCGAACGTAAAGAGCCGTATTCCGTGGTGTTGTGGGTAATTCTTCGAAAACAATTGAAGGCGCGATTGTGTAACTTTACGTTCGAAGGTTTTTCGGCTCACGATCGAAGGAAACCCGTCGACTGCTATATACTTGACGTTACGGCCATTTTCAATCGTTGGAAGGTTTGTTTTTGTTTGCATTTTCATGTATAAGTGATAAATTATCGTTGTGAGGAACGTTGTTTGAACTATTACGGAATAAGAATGTAATTTGAAGTATCAAATTGCTTAAAAAGCTGTGTATGATGTGACAGAGTGAATTAATTAGAATAATTATAGCAACGTTAGGTGGGTGAATGTAATGAATAGCAATTTAAAACAAGCTATCGGACTGTTACATATAATTTCAACTTTTAATTTCAGCATTGGCATCAACAGTTTCACTTGAGCAATGCCACTTACGGTGAGAATAATACATAGTGAAGATATAGCGTGTGTTGTGACTACACATTGTGGCAATTCAGCGATTGACAATGTTTTTAGTGAACTGTGATGGATTGCATGTATTATAGTATCTACACAGATGTCAGAGAAAATTGTTGTCGGCAATTATTTCGTCGTTTCACCTATTGCCTTAAATTAAGATTTGCAATCTATGTGAATTGAAGTGAGGGGGATTTCTCTTGTCTTGTAAGTGTGATTGTTTACGTCCCAGTGAAAGTGGTGAAAGGATAAACAGTGTAGTGCTTTGTTATTCTTCATTCAGTAAAATTTCCCACCCCAAGTGACATATTTTTATTTCATTGCATAGTGGTGTCCAATGTTATTGTGTTGAAATAATTATTCCGTCTACGTTTAAGGCAGGTAATGTCTAATTATCAATAAGCATTACGATTTGCCCTCGTAAGGGATTACTGTGTTGTTTGAGAGTGTTTTACATTATTATTATTATGACTGTTGTTGTTTACGTCCAAGTGAAAGGGTGATGATTTTTGTCGACTTATGCAACACATGCTGTCTCGTTATGCTTTATTCATTAAATTTTGCCTTCTCAAAAGATAATCTTTTCATTCACTCGCCTTGATGTCATTAGCCATAGGATTGTGCCTTTATTTGTGTGCCGCTGTGTGTGCCTGGAGAAATTGTGGAAATTATTTAATGCTGCCTTATATATCTCACGGTAGGTTATCGGTTACCTACGTACAAGAAATATGGTTATGGGAAAATAGGTATGCTACAAGAGAGACAGGCGGCACGGAATTTTAAAAGTGAGTTTCATAGGTATTTATCTTTGATGTGATGGAGAACGCTGTGAAAGTGTTTCAATAGTAATAAAGGTTGACTATTGCTTTAATGCTGGGGACTAGATTGAGGATAGTATTTAATTGTGCATCTATAAATAACCTAATCAATTTCTGTCTGAAGATGCATATATATGTGCCAATACGTTGAGCGTAGTTTTGCTAAATGATATTTACAGTGAACCGTAGAACATTAGTTAAATTAGATGACGAGAATATCCGGAGTGATAATATAGAATTTCAACATGACGCACTATTTTTTTATGCATTATCAGCAATAGAGAACACAATTTGAGTGATAATGAAATATTATGAGTTGCGAATTAAGCAGACGTTTTTGATAATTATCTGTGAAAGTCAGGGTATGACAAGTAATTATGAATTAATTTATCAATTGGGAACGCATTGAGGCCACTGTAAAATACTCGTGAGGAAGTTATCTTAAATTTTCAGGCATTGTAATGTTTATTATTAATTCTTGACATTCAAAACAAATGCAACCACTTCAAAATAAGCTCTTTGCGCATGCGTACAAGAGAAACAAGTGCGAAATATGCTGTAAATCTGACAACACCGTAACTTTCGATTGCCTGCTGACGATCGAGCTTATACACTCGCACTTTTCATCCTCGTTCGAAGACGGTGAGCTCGATCGAGAGTGAACGGGTCACTAACGATCGAACGAAAGGGAAATATGCGGCCGAGCGAAGAGAAAGCTAGGATTTATAAAAAGAGTACTTGGGAAATGTGATGAGAAGACAAAAGAGCGATGCTACTTTTCACTAGTTAGGCCCCACCTTGAGTATGCAGCCAGTGTATGGGATCCTAATGAATTAGGTTTGATGAGAGAACTAGACAGTGTGCAGCGTAGAGCAGCTAGGTTCGTCAAAAGGTGTTACGATAGGTTGAGTAGTGTATCAGAATTAATACAAGAATTAGGGTGGGAATCATTATCAGAGCGTAGATTAAAGTTCAGATTAAATCTACTGCAGAAATTTCAATCGGATAGCTTTACTGAAGATGTTAGGCACATATTGAAAACACCAGCGTATTATGCTAGATTCGACCAGATAAATAAGATTAGAGAGATAGATTGTCGTACAGATAGATTCAAAATGGCATTTTTCCCCCGTACTATAAGAGAACAGAATAGGCAGCATAGGAAAGGGATAGGTAGGGGAAATATTTTAGAGTATTCTGTAGTGCATGATGCATGTATTAACCCCTCAAATACTATAGATACTAACAATCTAGTTGCATGAGACCCTTTAGTTGCTTGCTTGCATGCTAGTAGTGAATGCTTGGTGACCTTCACCCCCTGCCACACACCCTCGCGGTGGCTTGCAGGGTATCGTGTAGATGTAGATGTAGATGTAGATGAACGTTAGCCGAGTTACACAATCGGCCCCCTGACGTACTACACCAAGCCAAACAACACATTTGAGACCCTAGGCCTGGGCTTGCCAAAAGACTCCTGTCACTGAACAGGGGTCAATTACGAACGGTAGTGGGACTCCTCACGGGGCACTACCAGGTGATTCGAGGCACCTGCACCTCCTGGGAATTGTAGATTCACCTAGATGCACGTGGTGCGAAGAAGGGGATGAAACTACATCCCACATATTATGCGAGTGCCCTGCTGTGATGAGAACTCGTCATAGGTACCGGGGTTCACTATTTTTGGAACCCAGGGAGGTAAGGAAAATCCCCATAGGGGACCTGTTGGCCTTCAGCAAGGCGATCAGCCTTTATGGGTGCTTTCCTTAGAAGGGTGGTTGGCACAATGGGCCAATAGGTCTTAGTGTCTCAGGGCCTCCTTGGAGGAACTCCACCGCAACACAATTTATCTATCTACAATCTATCTTTCTATCTAAATGATGACCTACAAGCAATTCAAAAAGGGTGTAATACATGGCAATTATAATGAATGAAATAAGTTCACTCGTAACTTTGTGGATTTTCATCATGAAAATTGATTTATTCCGAATTTTTATAAACCAACATGAAATTGATCCCTTGCTCACGACCCAGGATCATCAGATCACCTGATGATGGTGCTTCGTGCCGAAACCTGGGTCATGAGTTTTCAATTTTATTGCGGTTTGTAAGTTCGGAATAAATCAATTTTCAGTGAGAATTAAACTTTTTTTAAATGTCTAGTAATGAATTTTTGGAAAATGAATTGTTCTCATAGCACTTAAAAAACAGTAATTGTTGAGATACAGGCAATTTCTCATGCTTAGTGTACCATGAAATTTCTCATAATCGTAGTGCCTGTACCTTATCTCAATGTGAATATTGTTTTTCTTTTGTTTTTCTGTGCTCTTCGGAGCTGGAATTGTTCAAACACTTGTATTGTCGACTCTACAGTGAAAAGGTTATATTAAGTGAACGCTCTTGATGATAAATATCAACTGAGTCTTGTCCGCAAACTGGGGTACTTATCTATAAATGCCTTAATAAGAATTTCAACAGGTTATGGGCCCAGGTGAGCTCGGCTAATTATAGTTGATTAGTATCTTCTTGCTGTACCACTTTATTTTGTGAGACTTCTGTTTGAAGAGTGCCGGTTACCACGTGAGCGTGCGACTCGGTTTATTTGTCTGTTTTTTTTTGTGCTACGTGTGGTCAAAAGAAGACCTTTAATGGTGAAATTGTTTCAAAAGAAAAAGGAAAAACAAGTGTTGAACTGGTATTTCGTTCGGACCTGATCAATCCGATGTTACCACGTAGACACGTTGTTTGAACCAGGTCACCTAGTGTCTACTAGTGTGTAAGGTATGCTGGTCACCCGGGAAGTTCCCACTAGTTAACAAAAAGTACGTACGCACGAAAATGGTTGAGTTGACCACTCATATTTAGGAGTTTGACCCCTCCGGGTCGGCACCCACTCTAATTTCTTTTCGTTGTAATGGATATTAGGATGATCTAAATATTACCAACGCACGCCTATGGTATAATGTTTCTTTGACAGGTTGTCTATATTAAGCAAGGGAGGCAAACGAGGAAAAAGTAGTGATAAATGAATATCGGGTTTAAAGACCAGTAAGTTATTTTTTTGTCGCTGACGTTTCGATGGAATGCTCCTCCATCGTCCTCAAGAGTAATGGAAGATTTGGCGAAATCCAATATTAGTGTTCCTGAGTTCACAGGAAGGAATTTTCATTTTTTTTCTATGATTATCCTGATGATGGATGTTCTCAGAGATGAGGTTTGATTTTTGAAACATTGATTGTTTGTGAGCTTTCTCATAACCTCCTTTCAGTGCACTTTGAACTTTGCTGGCTGCTGGACTTGGTTTGGTCATGGCAATGGTTGTATTGAGCATGGTGACACTCCCCTTGCCGTGGAATTTTAGAAATGGCATTTGTTTGTGCTCCGAGTTGGGCTAGTCAACCAGACTTAAGTTTCAATGGTAACAGTAAGGAGGAACTCTTGCATAAAAGGTATTAGTCAATGCAGCTGTGATAATGTGGTTGAGTATGCGAATGAGGAATCACAATTGGATGAAGTGGCCACCGGGACATTAATTGTAAAGCTACATGTCTGTTGTGTTGTTTGGAAGCAGTGTAAGTAAGGGTTTTTGGATTGAAGCATTATTAACTGCAGTTTGTTCATTGAATGGGTCACCAACAGGACCGCTTGGAGGGGACCGCTCCCCTTTTTGGGTTGTGGACGTGCAGGAGGCCCGGTCTCTCAAGGTTAAAGGCATCTATTTGGTCATGTGACTATGATGCGTAACAGCTGGCTTGTAAGTTTTCTTTCCATGGTGAAAAAGAGTATAATGCTGGGATATTTTGACAATGGGTATAAGTTATGGTCTGTAGATGATAAGAAAAATTATTAACACTAAACATGTGAGATTTAATGAAACTCGAAATGTTTGATGATATTATATATGAGTATGGTGGAACTAATAATGGTAACATTGTTGTTGGTTTTGTCAAAAAAACTGTTTCAAATTTAGATGACATGGGTATGGAGGAGCCAGCTTCAGGAGGGAAAGTCGAAGCAGAGTTAGTAGTCAAGGTGTCAGGAGGGGGGTGTCATGAGTCGGAATAAGGCCTGCTCATATAAATGTTGCACTGTGTAGAATTGGTCAATTTGTTGATAATTGTAAAGATGACAGAGGAAAACATTTGTGTATGTGGCCACCTGCAGGGTTATCTGTTGGCTCTGGTAAGGATTGTGAACTACGGAAAACACTATACAGTTTGAAGCAAGCTCCCATGGAGTGGAATAGTAAATTTGACGAAACTGTGAAATCACTTGGCTTCAAACAGTGCCTTGCTGACAGAATTTAGTGTTAAAATATAATTTTGTTATACGAAACACTGATGTCCAGTGAAGATGAAGTGTAAATGTAAGAAGTAACTCTAGTGTTATTTATTTGTTGAATGTTGATGGTGTTCTTATTTCCAGTGACTGAAACTTTGTTGTTAGATGCTAAAGGGAAATTGTCTGTCTTTGAAATGAGATATCTAGGTAATATTTTTTATTTTCTGGGAATTAAGATTAGAAGGGTTGAGGATGGAATGCTCTTGACCCAGAACATTATTTGTCTAAAATTATTAACCAAATTTAGAAGGGAAACTTCAAAACCAGTAGATACTTCTTTAGCTGTAAAACCTGATTTGGGCACTTGAGATCGACCTCCTACAAATGAGCCTTATAGCAGTGCCATGGTTAGCTTCATGTATTCTTGTATGTCTACTAGACCTGATTTCTGTATGGCAGTAAACTTGTTTAGTCAATTTCAATCTTGTGCTACAGAGAGACACTGGATGTGTGTAGAAAGAATATTCAGATACATTCAAGGGACACTTAATTGGGGACTTGAGTTCAGGGGACTATCTAATATTCCATAGGCGCTGTATGTTGATGCTGATTTTGCAAATGAAGCTGGAAGAAAAATCTGTTTCAGGATTTGTAATTGAAATGTTTGGTGATCTAATAGCATGGAGGACAAGAAAACAGAGCACACTGGCTCTATACTATATGGAAGCAGAATATGTAGCTTTAGCGACTACTGTGTCAGAATTACTTTGGGCTTGACAGATTTTAAAAGAGTTAGGTAATTCTGTCGATGATTCTATTCCTGTACATGAAGATAATCAATCCTGTATTTCAGCTCAAAAAAATTGGGTTGTTAAAAGGTTAAAACACGTTGACACTAAATAAGTTTTGTTAAAGATTTATGTGAAAGGAAAATAATTTATGTATCATATCTTAGTACTTGCGACCAAAAGCTGATGTAATGTCCAAAGGTCTCCCCTTATCAATTTTTTCCTAAACAGAATTAATATTGTTATCTGAGAATGTCATCAGTAAAGTTATTTTTTTTTGTTGTTATGTGTAAAACATGAAATCTAATCGAATGATTGTGTTTATAAACTTTTAGCTTTATCATGAGACAACTGCTGGATAAGGTTTTAAGCCAAGCCCTTATTCGTGGAGGAGGGTTTGTCCCACAGGGTTTACCTCCAAAACAAATAGCCAAATGCGGCAGTTGTACTAATTTCTAAGCATGTAGAAATTGAGGAGGGGTGTTGAGATACAGGCAATTTCTCATACTTAGTGTACCATGAAATTTCTCATAAACGTAGTGCCTGTACCTTGCCTCATTGTGAATATTGTTTTTCTTTTGTTTTTCTGTGCTCTTCGGAGCTGGACTTGTATTGTCGACTCTACAGTGAAAAGGTTGCATTAAGTGAACGCTCTTGATGATAAATATCAACTGTATCTTGTCCGCAAACTGGGGTACTTATTTATAAATGCCTTAATAGCTACATAGAATTTCAACAGTACACTGTAAAAAGTAGATCTGATTTTAAGGTACAAAAGCGATCTGAATTTCACATGCAACAATTTTAAGACAGGGTATGTTGAATTTCAGTAGTAATATCTTGTCTAAAAATAAGGCAGGTGAACGACTGAAAATCAGACCATCCAGAATCCTGCTTCCTCTGCTTCCTGCTTAACTGCTCCTGTACCAACCATCCATGTTCCTGCCTCTTCCGTACCTTAAATCCGTGTTCCTGCCTTACAACCAGACAGCGCTTAAATTCAGATCGCACTGAAAATCAGATCAACTTTTTACAGTGTAATAATGAATTAACAAACATGGAATTCATTAAATATCTTGTAATAAGACTGACACATGATCTTTCCTGGGGTAAACACTTACGTGAAATAACGGGGCAAGTTAATCGTAGACAGGGATTCATCAAAAGAGTATTGGGTATGTGTGACGATCACGTACGAGAAATCAGCTACTTTTCCCTTGTTAGACCTCATTTGGAATATGCTGCAAGTGTATGGGATCCCTACGAAATCGGCCTAAATAATGAACTTGAACGTGTGCAGCGAAGATCGGCAAGATTTTAAACGGATGGTACGATATTAGCATAACCTACAAAATGAATTAAAATGGGAATCATTTTCGCATCGCAGGTTGAAATTTAGACTTAATCTCCTAAATAAATTCCAAGTTAATATTTTTAGTGATGTGGTTGAAAATATTTTACGAACCCCAACTTACTATGGTAGACTGGACCATATTAACAAAATTAGAGGTATTGATTGCCAAACTGACAGATTGATAACGTCATTTTTTCCTCGTACAATTAGGGATATGAATAGTGGTAAATAAATCCAATACTAGTGTATCAATGAATGAATCAATTGAGAATGATTTTGGCGTGCAGAAAACAACACGCAATGCATCGGAAACATTTTAAAATGTACACAGTTAAGTTCCTCCTTGAAGTCTTCACTTGCGCTAAAAGTGAGGGAGGTTAAGATCTCTAGCAGGAAATAATGTACACCCGTCCACAAAAAAATGTTACCACCTCGGAGGCCGAAATTTTCTAAGTCCCGAGTTAACGGCGATTTGACAACGCTGCGTCACGGCTTCCCTCTGGCGGAGCCTGGGGAAGCTCTAACCAAAAACAAACCCCCCTCCCTCCTTCCCCGTCCTTTCCTTCTTTAGCAGAAGGGATTACTGAACGGATGGTCTTCTTCTCATGCCATAAAGATGGTCGTTTCTCCGACTCCTACTGCACCACGTCTGAGGTCCCGAACATACCTCTACGCTCGCCA
The DNA here is from genome assembly GCA_933228895.1 of Platycnemis pennipes. Taxonomy (NCBI): domain Eukaryota; kingdom Metazoa; phylum Arthropoda; class Insecta; order Odonata; family Platycnemididae; genus Platycnemis; species Platycnemis pennipes. The sequence continues at coordinate 794,889 of OW121851.1, forward strand.
CCGGCGTCACGCATTGACATAACATCAAAAATCGACGTTCACTTAGAAGAGGAAATCACAAATCATCATTGTTCATTATCACCCTCCAATTTATGTGTCCCTTAAATAATTAATTCGTTGATTTATCGGTGTTGTTTCACGTTCGTGTCATTTCAGAGCGAGTTCATTGACATTTTTTATTCTCACATCAATGTGGTCAGAAGCTTTGTAAATATGTGATCCCTTTACTGATCCCGTGAACTTTACACTTATATTACGTAAAGACGTCCACTAAGTCTTCTCTTTCCTTGTTGAAATCTGTATGTGTCAGTTGTGGCATAAGTATTTTTGCCATTTACTATACAGGCGCAGTTTTCGAGCTCATCGCGCAGTCAAATAAAATTCACTGATGATTTAAAAATAACACCGATCGTTAAAAGATATATAAATGCTGATAACATAATTCATCTGTTATTTATGTTATAAAATCAAAATTTTCTACGACGAAATAAAGGCAAAAATTCAACAATTTCAATGAAGAAAGAAGAGCATGATCTATTAACACAAGGATTTGCCTTTAAATTACCTAAGCTTCAAATATTTTTTAAGCATTTTAGTGCTATTCCATTAAAAAAAGTCGGACGCTGTTCTCAGAATAAATTTTTACAAAATGTAGAGAATATCTAGCGTTTTTGGGAGAGACCTGTCAAGTGACTTATATCAGACCACTCGTTGAAGACTCACAAGCAAGAAACTGAAGAGAAATTTAAAATAAATCTGCGGCACCGAAAAATAATTATGATTTTCCGATCGCGTCTCCGGGGTCTGGCTCCGTGCGGCGCGGCGGGGGCTGGAAGTACCGTGACTCGCTTACATTGTTCCAGTGGCATGGACCCTAAGGCTTCCAATTCATCGTTTTTCAGCTGTACTCCTTGTAACTAACCTCCACTGGCCTATGTTGATGAAATCGCGAGAATATTGAATCGGGCGCCCGGATAAGTTTACGCGGAATCACGTTAAGTTATTTCTCCTTGCGTATGCTCCGGGAACATACTTCTAATTCACGCCCTTCAGTCCTTGAAAACAGTGGAGTCTTTCTAGGGCCCATGTAACATTCCAGAAATACACTAATTTTTCTCTTGAATTACTTTCGTCCCCCTCTTTTTATTCACGCTGCAAGACAATACAGATATGTTAAAACGAAAGTTTTCGCGGTGTTGATATCTGAATTTCGTATCATGACGGGTTTTGCCGCGTTTTTTATGGTACAGGCGACAGCAGCTTCACCGAAATTAAGATCGAGCAAAAATAAGCACTCCAGCACAACAGATATTAGCGAGCATATGTGGGCCCAGGCTCGACAGTTCATTCGATTAGCGGAAAGAAATGAACAACTGTGCCACCCCACACTCATTAGTGAATCAATTGAAGTTATAAAAACAGAATTTTAATCGTACAAACTTAAAAATCTCATATTCATGGCAGAGACTGTTGAAGAAACGACGGGACATAACGGAACAGCAATTGGAAGCAGAATAAACGTATTTTGTAAAAGGAGATAAAACCGCTTTTCTGATGCGAAGACCGAATAAAAATCCTGCGAAGCTCTTGTCTTTTTAGCATAATTAACGCGTGAAACCCGTCATGAAATGTAACTTAAATAATCACAGATTGTAAGTCGCCCCACCCTATGACGGAATGCTTCGCGGTCAGATAATTGGATCCAGCGGACACAAGGACCCGTATGACAGCGCGTGCGTCGACTTGCTTTGGTGAGGGGAGAGGCTACGAACTGTAGGAGAGGCACACACGGCTCTCCACCTAATTTACTCATCCTTCTTCAGTCCCTCTCACTCACTGCCCTTCGGAACACCCAAATCGAGGCTGAAGGTTCAGAGTCTCGTTTTCCGCTCGCGGTAAGGCAGTCTTGAGGCAGTTGCGCAAAAACATTTGCTGCCTTGCAATGCAATTTAATGCAATATTTGCAATGCAATAAAGGCTTGAACCCCAACAAATAAAAGAATCCTATAAATCTGAATAAATTTAACTATAATCTGCACATGATTATCAGCGTGGCTGAGTATTTTTACCAAATATTTTAAAATTCTGCATGATTTAAATTTTAGACCCATTAGACATGCAGGAATAGGTATTTAAGTTTTCAGACAGAAGGCATTTCCTCGGGAGCCATTGAATCATATTGACAGTAATACAATCGGCAGCCAGTGTATCTGAAAAATTCACGAGTAAAATGTAACTAAAGACTTATACATTTCCATAGCCGCAATGCAATCAACCACAGACGTGGATTTCCAGTCATATTTACTTCACTTAAATATAAGAGCAAAAATAATACCTCCTAATGATATCCCTTCCAAAGCTGTGATCAGAATGGGATCATCTCTGGAAAATATATTTTTATCACCGAGGAAAACACGGCTTGCTGCACTTGACTCACCTCTGCGATCTGGTTGGCCATGACTTCAGCCTCGTCTTCCACGCCGCGTCTATGTCGTGGAGATTCCGTCTTGAACACTATTGCGCACTCTTTCGTGATTAACTGGGGAAAACACCCTTCTTGAACTCACCACGGGGGAGAGGGAGCGCTGGCGAGGAGAAGAGAGAGCACGGCGAGGAGAAGAGAGAGCACGCCGAGGTGACACGACGCCAGTGAGGAAGCAGCTCCTCAACGCGGGGGGATTCGTCTTCATGGACGAAAGCGCGGCTCACTCCTCTTCGTCGCAGGCGCCACAGCTTCCCTTCGGAACGCCTTCAAGTTATCCAAAGGCACCCCGACGGTGTCCTCCTCGAGCCTCCACAGGCGGGAAGAAAGACTTCCACTTCAGTGCGCTCCCTTCCCTACGGGGCGGCGTGGATGGAAGAGGCCGTTAAGGGTGAGGTGCACACGGGGGTCGAAGGCTGGTCCTCCGGGAGGGAGGGGTAACAACGGACGGAGGCGGTCACGCACCAGCGGACGGCGGGATCTAATGGGGAGAGAATACGAAGTGAAGCGGAATGGGGAAGAGAGGGGCGGAGATGGGAACGAGCGATGGCAAAGGAGAAAAAACCGTGCGCAGGGATAAGGGGGGAGAAACGACTGTTTATTTCGAGACGATGGAGAGGTTTGTCGTGCTTGGGAAGACCGTTCAATTATCTGGAGAGGGTGGAAACAGAGACATAACTGAGAGGAAACTCGTGTACATTAAGGAGATGGAAAGGGATTTGGAGAAACGTGAGTTATCGAAACCGGGAGGGATGAGATGAGGCAGAAGAGCAGACCAAGGCGGAGAGTGACTTCGAAAGCAACCGACAGCGCGGGAATAGGAAGACGAGACGATTCGGATTGGAAGGAAATTTGAGGAGGACAGAGGCTCACGTCAGTGCAGCGCAAGTGGAAAGGGCCTCCTGACACGAGGACGGCGTCGGTGGACACCAGTTCGCAAGACTTCGTACGGCGAGTGAACGAGAAAGAATGGAGCTCAGAGAGGCGGAAGCTGACGGAATGAGAGGATAGGTGCTCCAAGATAATACAGGATGAACGTGGTCACTACCACGGTAAGAAAGTTTCCTCCGGAAAAATCCTTTTAAATTTAAATAATGTAATAATTACATTATTTAAAATTTAATTATTATATTATTAAATTTTAAATGAAGTTAAAATTTCTCAGGATAGAGGGATATTGAGGAACGGAATCAGATATAGGCATGAGATGTCGCTTCGGCTCATTTTATGCGGGAAGGGCATTCTTCAGCAAAAGAAAACATTGTGAGGTCGCAGCAGCGGCGAATAGGATGAGTAAAGGAGCAAATGCAAGAGGGGGCAGTTCGGAGAATAGAGAGTGGCGATGGAAGAAGTCGCGTGTCACTAGAGAGCGGCGAATCGTCGCGTCCCCTGAGGAGGACTCAGTTCGAACGGCAGGAGGGAGGGAATGCGCCCTCGCACGGGTTGCCGACAGGGAGCTGAAGGTATGACAAAAGCGTGCATACTACGTACGCGAGTGATTGTATGTGTATAAAAGCTCCAAGAGGGGCAGGAAACTGCTTTTCTTCGGGCACCTCACGAGAGAATGTGTATGCGGAGAGGCAGGGAGGCGGAGTTTGCGAAAGGCGAAAAAATCACGGCTTGAAGAGGGAAAGGAAAGAGGCAAGTGGAGTGAGGCAAGTGAGTTGAGAGGGAAAAGGGGCAAAGAGGGGCAAATGATAAAGGAGGAGGAAGGGACGATAGAAATGTCGAGTAATGCGAAAGAGAGAAAACTATGGCTGGGAGAATGAGAACGAGAAACGGGGGGAGGAGAAAACGCGAAGGGGAGAGGAATATTTGGGAAAGGGGAGGGCAAGGGGGATGAAGCACCCTGATTCTCCCTCCTCGCGGCTATGGAACACAAAAAGGTTTTCTCTAGCTCAGCTCCTCGGAGCCTCCGGACTCAGATAGCAAGACAAATGCAGCGAAGCAATTGCATACCCAGATAGGGGAGTGTGGGACAGAAGACGAGGGGGGGTATTGCCAACTCGAGGAGAAGAAAAGGCACTTCGAGGGATGGCGCCGGGAGGGCAGCAGTTTCCTTGAGGTATGTAAGGGAAGCGTCTGCAAATTTTAAGGCGAGATACCCGTGCTCACAACAAACTTGTCTTTCCGAAGAAAGACGGGAATGGCGTTTACCTCAAAATGTTAAGGAAGGAACTTGGATGAGAAGAGGCAAGAGGGGGGGGGGGGGGGGGGGGGAAGGAAGGGGGAAGCCAGGGACTACACGTCTCGGTTCCTAAGGAGGGGAAGCCGGAAGGTATAGGGGTTGGGAAGAGAGCGAGAAGGAGAGGCAGATTGAATATTTAAATAAGTAAACAGAGGGAGGGAGATGGGGGGAGGGGGACGAAGGCATAAAGGAGCGGAGCAGGTCGTCGGGAAAAAATACGGGAGAGCCGAAAGGAGAGAAGGAAGGGCAAGGGAATGAATGCGACTGGCGAGGCAGCAGGAGAAAGAGGAGGGATGTTATCGGTTTATCGGGAACCGGCGTTACTTCACGTCGTACAACTCCCGCTTTGCCTCAATTAACGGAGCTATTGGAGTCGCGCTGGCAACTCATTCGCACATAGGCATTTGATCGAAGGAAGGCGAAAAAGGAGCAGAGAACGGAGACGCGAGAATGCGACGATTTCAGGCTTTGACTTTCTCCGTCGATGGCGAGGGATTATCCCCCAAAGATTCTATCTTTAACCTCAATACGGTGATAAAACTTCTCCCAGGAAATATTAAATGCCTGGCGAGGGTGTGAGGAGAGGGGAAAGGGAGGGGAAAAGAAGGGAAAACACGCAATCGGAGGGGGGGGGGGGCGTCGAGTTCTGCTCTGGAGATAACCGAAGGACCCAACCCCTTGTGTTCGCCGCGGACATGAGATGGGAGGAAGCCTTGAAGCCAAGTTCCCGCGCGGCAGAGGAGAAGATGGGGGGCTGGGGGGGAGGAGTTAAAGGGGAACGGCGCGGAGGATTGCAGGGGAGGAGGATGGTGGTCATTGGACGAGAGGAAGGACCCTTAACGGCAGGACCCTTGGAGAGGAGAGGGATGCTCACGCCCTCATTCCCTCCCCTTCTATATCTCAATTTCGAACATTTTTAAATGCACTCGTCGCGAGAGAAGGTAAAGATCCCTCCGCGTCGTCAAGTTTAAAGGATAAAAAAGCGAAGGAAATGGAATCAACCTGACATCCCTGGCACCCACTCGGAGAGGATATTCACGCCTTGCGAAAGCGAACTCTGCAGGATATCAAGCACACAATCTGAGGGGAAGAACGAACTTGGACGTGATTATGCGAATACGGTTGAGGTGAAAACGAATATCTCCACCGAGATAGTTTTCCGGGAAGGCAAGCCGGAAAATATGATGCCAAAAGCGAAGAATGCGAAGCTACGATACGGCCGGGTGAACGGTCACATGAAGCGAACTCAAGAAGCACACACGTACGAAGAAGGTAGGGGGGGTGGATGGGGGGGGGGGGGGTGGCCACCAAGAGGAAGACTCCCTCCTCCTCTCCTTGTGAACACTGCGCTCGCACGTGCAAGAACTGGATATCGGGTGCGCAGGCGAGAGGCACACGGAGACACGCCCTCTTCCCGTGAACGCACTCTGAGCACACGGCACGGAAACAGAGCAGGAACGATGAAGACACGGCAGCACAAGAGCACTACGAGGGAGGCCGGCGATGAAAAAGCGCGCGCGATGGACACGCGGCGCCCGAGGCAGCGCACACTCCCGGGAGAAGGGCCCGGGCCGAGCCCGAAGATCAGCAAGAGGCAGGAGCCGCCGCCGTCCTCTGCGCTGGGCGTCCGCCAGTCTACTGAGCGCGCGCGCGCACCCCCTTCTCCTCTCCCCTCCCCAGCACGTGGAAGGGGCCGTCGTCGTCGAATGAATGCAATGCTCTCCTTACCCCCCCCCCCCCCCCCTCCCCCCCTCCGGTCGCAGCAGCTCGTCACACAGCGGCCGCTATGACCGACTGCAAAAAATATCTAACGTAGAATCTATTGAATACTTCGGCGTCACCATCACTGAAGACATGTCATGGGAGAAACACATCAGGGAAATAACTAGTTTACCAATCCGTAGATTAGGATTTGTAAAAAGGGTTCTAGGCAAATGCAATGAGAGAGTGCGAGAAAGAAGCTATTTTACACTGGTCAGGCCTCATTTAGAATAGGCTGCTAGTAAATGGAATCCGTACGAGGAAGGCATATACAAAGGAATTAGAGCGTGTGCAAAGGAGATCCACTACATTTGTTAAGGGCCGTTATGATAACACTGGGGAACAATTTTTAGCAAAATTTCTGTTGAGTTCGATTTTTCAGCTGATTTATGGTAAAATAGGCAAACTGATTTCAAACCTGTAGTTAGTTTTCTTCTATCACGTCAAGTTTTTTCTCTGCAGATTATCCTAAGGTCACCCTACTCCGATGGAACGAGGCTGAATCATAGGAACCACTAGAACCCTCCTATTCACTGATTCCCTTGGTTAGTTAGGGACGCCTTCGGAGAACTATGCTATCCACCGTTGCAGTGTTTGAAAAAATTCTACTTGGCTATTTCCACATGTAATCAATTTTACTGTCGCCGATCACGGTTTCGTCACGGTGAGTGACTCTGTCAAGGTGCACGTTGACAATGTCACTCGCTGACGAATTTCATCTGCACCGAAGTGACACCGATAATGAAGATTTTGAAGTTGAAGATGACTACGTTCTTAAAGGAGTTGATCAGCATAAGTTAAATGATTTGGCACGAGATCTGGGACTATCCAAAAAGGCTTCAGAACTGCACGAGAAAAACTTGCTTGAAAAAGGAGCAAGGTATCCTACTCTCCATCAAGAGGAACTGAATTTCTGTAATAATTTCGAAAGGACGGTCGATTTGTGTATTGCCATTAGGTACAGCTACTTACAAAAAATTCGTACCACTTCCCGACGCAACCCGGCCAGCAGACCTTTAAAATCAGCGATGAGACAACACTGTCGCTGTATTCGACTGCTGGGTGTTGGCCGATCGCAGTTACGTCGGACTGGGGATCTCGGTATGAGACGCGCCCGAGCGAAGCATGAGCTGGCGAAACCAAAGCCCCGTCATACTTGATACTGGAAGCTCACAGGCAAGGAGGGTTTCCTTACCTCGAAACAAAAGCTGGGCATATGATGTAGCTATGCGTTTAAAATGCTCTGTACCGATTTCCGTGGTGTTAGCGGCGAAGTGTGTTTTTGGGAGGAAAAGTAAGCCGATAATTCACATTGACGGTGCGCGCTAGTTACGCTAGAGAAATGCCGCAGTTGACACCTACTGTCGACCAAAATATTATGTGCACTCGAGTTTGAAGGGTGTTTACGAGTAACCAAAATAACTAAAGAAAATTTAATCATATCGTATTTTTTGTCTTTTAATTCTACATTAATTGTGCACTTTGATTTTCTTTCTTATATTTTTGTATTTCTTATTAAAGTTTGATTGGAAAAAGTGACGGTTTTTTACGTGTTCCACTATTACACCGAGTATAAAAGCTTATACATATCTCAAAAACAGTTCAAATTATTTGATACAAATTTTCCATATAAACAAGAATGTTTAATGCGTTTTCTATTACTTTCGGAATTTTATCTATCAAGAAAAGATACTGAAATAATTTTTATCATAAACTTTTTTCTCGGCTCTGGGTGGTCGAAAAAATACAATTTTCATGGCGTTGCAATCCTTAAATATCCTAATGTTATAATACATCGTTGCGAAGAACGTTGATCAACCAATTTAATATCAGTTTAAATTTGTATAGGCCAGAGTGAGACAAGTCTGCGGCTATTTGTTGCAGCAACGTCGTACGGCTTTCCCTGCAACAAATAAACGCTGAACCCTCTCATTCTAAGTCATAAATTTAAACTAATATAAAATTAGTTGATTAAATTACGTTATTAACATCGATGTATTATAACGTTAGGATATCTAAGGATTGTGACGCAATTAAATTCTATTTTTTCGATCACCTAGAGCGGAGAAAAACCCTTCTGATTAAATATGATTACAGTATCATTTCTTTTTCAGCTAAAATTCTAAACTTTATAGAAAATGCATAAAACATTCTTGTTTATATGGAGTTATAATTTGGGTTAAATGATCTGAAGGGTTTTTGAGAAATGCATTTTTACATTCATTAGCGCAGAATTGAACGACAAAAATGAATATTTTTAAATTTTCTGTTATTAGGTAACTTTGTAAACACCCTTCAAACTCGAGTGCACATAATATTTTGGTTGACGGTAGGTGGAGAAACCAAATGGCAGGAATACTAACGGCAAATATGCCAGTTCGGGAGATTACAGGTAAATTAAATGCGGGTTCAGGGAAACTTAAAGTCACCTCTCAGGAAGACGCGGGCATAGTGGACCAAGGAAGGGAAAATACTTTTTCGACTGCCGAAGAGACTGGGGATGCTGTTCGTGTTCGGACATGTCCACAGACCTTGCGTCGGAGGATGCAATGCGTAGGACTTGGGGTAAGGCGTGAAGGAATTTCTTACAAATGCTCACAAAGTTGCACGCCTGGATTTCTTTCATTTCTTATGTTTTCATTGCTATTTTATATTTTCAATTTTTGATCGTCTTTCATTTCGTTAACATCACGAAGTGATTCCGAAAAACATCTTCCTTGCCTAATGCAACAATGAAAAATAAGTTAAAATGATACGCATTCACTTTCTTTCGGGAATTGGTGAGTTGTAGCCCAGAAAAAAGCTCCATGGTGTTATGCCCATGTTCTACTACGTGTCTGAAAAAAGATAAATGTTCTCGGCAGTGTCAGTGAAAGCTCCTTAAGGGAAATGTGTATGATTCAGATCTAGGAATATAAATTTCTCGATGTGTGGCATTGCATGTGGCTTCCATAGAAAAAAAAATATTTTTTATTCTCGATAGAAAATTTTTGTTTTTATAAAGTTGAAAAACTTAATCATATTATTCAGGTAGAATAGAAAAGTATCGCTGATGTGTTGAGATTAGTTTCATTGAAACTGTTTCGAGGACTTTTCGCCGTCTTCAAACTAAGTGAATTTTAGCTAATAATAGTATTTAATACTAAAGCATAATTTTTCAATAACGGCAAGTAGCATTACTTAAGTGAGAAAATGTCAGTTTTCACTGCTGGAAGGCAATGGAAACTTATCTTAGGAATAAAAAAACCGTCCCCTCTCTCTCCTCGCCCTTGAGATTCCACTCCTCAGCAACACCTCCTGCCACACACCCTCGCGGTGGCTTGCATGGTAGATCTATGAGGCTTGGTTTAGTCGACACATTAATCCGCGGGGTTTCCCGACTTCCGCGAACGACAGTACGATGAGGCCGAATCGGAAATGGATGGTCCACGAGTGTTCCTTGAAAAGCAGTTCAGCCATATAAACTCTTAGTAATTTGGAAAACTGGGGTTCCTAAATTCTCTGCTTGCATGGTCAGCGAGCAAGATGGAGAGGCACGACGGTGGTCCGCATTGCGAAAGGCATTCGTCAGTTGTTTCGGGAAAGAAAACCGTGAAGAAAACCTTACTCGCCGCCGGTGAGCTTCCAACCCCCTGTATCACGGGGCCTTTGCTTTGCCAGGTTATGTTTCATTCGGGTGCTCCTGCTTCTGAGATCGTCAACCAGACGCGATAGGTGTTCGGCAGTCGAATCGGTGACAGTGTTGTCACATCGAGGAATTAAAGAGCCTGTTGAGCGGGTTGCGTAGGGAAGTGGTACGAATTTTTTGTAAGTAGCTGTACATGGTTAACTGGAGGAGTTGGGAATTCCAGTCTATGAAGCAGCTGAATGGTGACTGCTCATAGATAGCTCAAAACGGAGCTAGAAGTGTGTCCTTCTTCACAAGGGAAATTTGGAGTATTCCCAGTATTTGGAGTAGTCCCAGTTGGCCATTCACTTTGCTTTGCAGTTTCATTTGCTTCAAGAGAATGAAGTCGTGAAGAGATTCATTGATATTTTGCAACATCACATGCACAAATGGGTCATCTGTGTTGACCTTTACATGATTATGCTTTCTTCTTGGCCAGATACGTGGATACACCTGTTTTTGTGTATGTGGGACAGCAGAACTCACGAGAAATAATGGGTGCAGTTAAGTTGGCCGCCAAGGTCTGACCTCAAACCTGGGGATCCTAATATTCGATATCAGCCACATGTAGAAGAAAGAACATCACATTTCCACCTCTGCATATAAAACTGAGTCTCATGAAACAATTTGTTTAATCGTTGATCACTGAAGGAGACTGTTTTAATTATCTCATTCCAACATGTCCTCGCCTGTCTTTTGAAAAGATAGACGCTGATATGTCTATTGGTCCACAGATTCGGCAGCGGATTATAGATGAGAATTTCACCGCAACAACGACTGAACTCCAAAAGGATGCTTGTGTAATGGCCCGGACGGGCGCATGGATCTTGATAGAATTTTGTTATTCTAAATTTCACTTTCCCAAAAGATATTTGTGTACTGGGCGTCGCTCCGAATAGCCAACAGCCAATGCCTCGAGAGTGAGATTTCACTTTCGACTTAGCACTTCTCTCCTTCCCCTTGACCGAAAAACATCCTCCTTTTGCCTTCTCTATATAATGGCGTGCACGGTGGATTTTAGAGAGAAGATTGGTGAATCGGTTGTCGTCATTGGAATGTAGTCCTTCATTGGAGACCGATGCGTTGGGTCCGTGCTCTAAACCGTGCCATCCACCCGTTGTACTGAACACGCGCATTCTCTTCTATCCTCCCGAGCTAGAGGTAACGTGATGTAACTCTCTTTTGGCTATTCGAGACGCGATTGGTTCAGCTCTTGATTCCGAATAAATTCTGTCGTTTGCACGAACATTTTGCTATATTACTTGTTCCCGACACCAAGGGCAAGAACCCACATTTATTGTGTTGGCAGCCCCTGTGGGCCCGATGCTCAACACTTTTGGTTGGCATTCAAAAACCTTGTCATAGGCTTTTTTGGAAACACGCAAGCAAAGAATTACAACGAAAATCAAAATAACAAAGCAATCCTTGAAAAGCTTCAAATTCCTCGGTATCGGGTAGACGGGATGTAAATATGATGGCTGACTGTTGTTGGAGCATCAGGCGACATTGTCTACCGGTTGAACACATCAGGAAAAGCTATAAGCGAAAATTTTTACCAGAACTTACATTTTTGTCGATTGGCGGTAGAATTTTGCTACTTTTATACGTCTACTATTTTTTATTTGTCTATTTACTGCTTTCTAATTTATCCAAGTGACTATGTGCAGACTTTGCACGAATAAAATTATTCTCTATGAACTGTATATTTGACAATTTCTTCCTATATTATCCTTTGAATGCACATTTTGTGCGACTTTTCGAATAAAGAGAGGTTATTCTGTAGCTTAAAAAGTTGACGTGATAGACAAAAACAGAGGTTATTTTTGAATTCAGAAGCCAAAAGTTAGTCAAAAACAGGTGTCAGACATAAGTCAACAAATTAAGGGTTTCCAAGTGTAATTGTGTTACGAGTTTGATACAAGAACTAAGAAGGGAATTACATCCGAACCCAGGTTAAAATTTAGGTTAAACCTTTTAAGTAAATTGGAAACCGATTTGCTCACAGATTATGTTAGATATATATTAAGAATCCATGCGTATTAAGCTACGCTTGATCAGATTAACAAGATTAGAGAGATGGATTGTCGTACACATAGATTTAAAATGTCGTTTTTCCCGCGCACCATAAGAGGGGGCACAATAGGCAGCGTAGCAAAGGGAATAGGGGAAATATATAGTTAGAAAAGTCTGTAGTGCACGATGCATATAATAACAACCAATAATCCCTTTCTTATCGTGTAGACACTGACCATGTAGCTGCACGTGACCCTATTGTCCAGCATGTCTCTGTGTGGCAGCCCAAACGGCACTTGAGGAGAGGCTGACGCATCGGACCGAACAGCACTATACATTAGGGTGCAGTGAAAAAAGTCAATATTTTAATTCGGAAACGGGTATCTTTCAATCACTGTGTATGAGACCTAGTAACAATTATGTAAAATATTTAACTTTTACGACGTCATCTTGAGCCTGCACATTTGGCTTAAAATTAGTAAATTTTTGAAATTGTTTACATTTTTGCAAATTTTTTTAAAGAACTTAAACAAAAAAAAACCCTGACGGGTAGTCACTAAATAGTTGAACGAGACCTTAAATAAAGACAGGATTTAAAAAAATATTTTTAGGCGGTGGTTTTAGTCTGCACATGAGGCTTAAACTTATTCAAATATTCGTAAATTTCTGATATTTTAAACGTTTTATAATTTCTGATATCCTCTTATAATGTTATCAAAACTTGTTTATACAGCTTTGGTAAATCAAATTTCCATTGTTCAACTCTTTGCTAGTTCATATTAAACTACCCAGGATTCACCACGGGGAGGTGGTTGCACTTCGAGTCCCACCCATGCCTTCCCAACCGCCCAACCATGAGAGCATGTATTTACATCTTTAAGAAAAGTCTTTAACAGTCAAATTGTTTCTTTGTGTCATATATTGGACCGATATTTCTATCAAACTTTCTAGTTTGGATTAGGCTTTCTCTTTTCTTTTGATCACAGACAAAATTTGAGGAAGCAGTGACTTCAATGACGGCTCTTCCTACCGCTTGAGCGTGTGATGGGAGTTCAAAAAGAGTGCACTCAGAAGCTATGTTTACACTCTCGGTTTCCAGTAACCTTTGCAAATCCTGATTTGTCAAATGACTTGTGAGAGGTGGTTCTGTCAATTCCACATCATTGCAAACAATCATATCGACATACTCTGATGCTCCAAAGATTATTTTCGGGATTTCAAACCGTCTTAGTGGTTTACTGGCTTGTTCTCTAGATCGAGCCTTGACGATACGTCTTAAAGCCAGTTTCTTTATATGATCTCTCTTATCAACCAACATAGCTATGAGCATGTTTTCATGGTGAGTATCCATTGTCTTGGATACATTTGAGTACAATTTTCCGAATTTCCTCAGATAGGTAAGTGCAACTCTTTATGGTTTCTCACAAGTTTTTACTCGATCCGAATATCCGAATTGCATGTCAATAGTGCATTTTGGGTGATCTTCAAACCCTGCCAAACACCCTCGTGACTACTAGCAGGGTATTACGTAGACATAGATGTAAAGCTACTCGATTTAAATTTCTGCAAGATATTTAATCTCAACTTAAACCTACGCTCTTAATGATTCCCATCCGAATTATTGTATTCATTCTGATACACTACTCAACCTATCGTAATACCTTTTAACGAACCTAGCTGCTCTACGCTGCACACTGTCTAGTTCTCTGATCAAACCTAATTCATTCGGATCCCATACACTGGCTGCATATTCAAGGTGGGGCCTAACTAGTGAAAAGTAGCATCGCTCTTTTGTCTTCTCATCACTTTTCCCAAGTACTCTTTTTAGAATTCCTAGCTTTCTTTTCGCTCGGCCGCATATTTCCCGGATGTGTCTACCCCACGATAAATCCTTAGTGATTGTTATACCTATAAACTTTATGGTATCAACGCTTTCGATCTACGTGTCACTAATTTTAAAAGATTTCTCTATCGCATTGTTCCTCTTCCAAAAATTATTAGCTACACATTTTCTAAAATTAAGTTCTAACTGCCATTTGTCGCACCACTCTTGAATTGCATGTAGATCTTACTACGCGATTCCCTATCTTCTTCTTTTGATATACCCGGCGCCACCAGAATTTTTTGTACGAGAAATCAGCTACTTTCCCCTTGTTATACCTCATTTGGAATATGCTGCCAGTGTATGGGATCCCTACGAAATCGGTCGAAATAACGAACTTGAACGTGTGCAGTGAAGATCGGCAAAATTTATGAAGGGACGGTACGATAACTATATTAGCGTAACCAGTCTATTAAATGGCTTAAAATGGTTATCATTGTCAGATCGCAGGTTGAAATTTAGACTTAATCCCCGAAATAAATTCGAAGATAATATTTTCAGTGATGACCTTAAAAATATTTTACGAGCCCCAACTTTATATGGTAGACTGGATAATAATTACAAAAATAGAGAAATTCATTGCCGAAATGAATGATTCAAAATCTCCTTTTTTTCTCGTACAATTAGGGATATGAATAACGATAAAAATGTCCGATACGAGTGAATCGATCCATAGCATAGGTAGTTGGATCTAAGTGTAAGGACTTGAAGGTAACTCAACCAACAGCACGTTTTTTCATGCTAAGTTTGCTATTTTTATCTTTTTAAATATTTCAGTTTAGACTAATATATTAATACTAATCCTTTTAAATGCATTATATGTAGGTCATGTTTGGTGAGAATTCACCCCTGCCACACACCTTAGAGGTGGCTTGCAGGGTTTTACGTAGAATTAGATGTACCTCTGAACACTACCGCATCGTCTGCAATAAGTCTAAGCTTACTATTAACCACGGAACTCAAATCATTTATGTATAAAACAAATAGAAGCGGAGCTACTACGCTACCCTGGGGAACTCCCGATGTGACTTTGATTGTGTCCGACATGCTACAATCTATGACAACCCTCTGCTCTCGCCCACTCAAGAATTCTTTTACCCAACATACAACGTCATTATTTATACCAAAACTCAAATTTCAAGGTTATTTTATCATGAGGAACTGTATCGAATGCCTTTTTAAAGTATAAAAATCACGCATCAACTTCACTACTGTTTTCGACTTAGACTACAATATCGTGTACGAATAAAGCTAATTGTGACTCGCAAGATTTTCCTTTCCGGAACTACTCACGTTGGCTGCTTATGAGTAATCCCTGACTTTCCAAATACCCCATGATCGAACTGACTACAATGTGCTCAAATATCTTACAAGAGATTGATTTGAGTGAAATGGGTCTGTAGTTACTTGGTTTTTCCTTACCGCCGCTTTTAAAAATAGGTGTAATGTTAGCTACTTTCCAATTAGCTTGGGTACTGTGTGGTTCTTAAGTGTTTTATTGAATATTATTTCTAGATAGGGGGCTATTTCAGAGGCTAATGTTTTATATACTCTGGAAGGAATTTGATCGGGACCTGGTGTTTTGTTTATACTAATGCTTTTTTACTGGTGCTTTATTCCGCGACATGAAATGTTTATTTCGGGCATTTGCTCACTGAAAGTGTTCGGCGGTGGTTCCACTGCGTTGTGTGACGATGATTTGAATACGCTTTGGAAGAATGTGTTTAAAGTATTGGCTTTTTCTACACTGCTGGTGACTCTAATTCATTTATCGTTTTTAAGGGTGTGCACTGTGGACCTATTTCCCTGAATATCTCTCACATATGACCAAAACTCTTTTCGATTGCTATCTAAATATTCTCCTAACGCCTTCCTCTTGAAATGTGATAACGCTTGCCCAAATGGTTTCCTTGCTAATGCTCTCGATTTTTTATAGTTTTGAACTAGCTCATTTTCTTCCCCTACCGATAGACCCTGCCCTATACTCTTCATCCTGGCGTGGCATGCCCTTGTCGCTTTAGTGATTTCCAAATTTCATCGTTTTACCACCTAGGCCCTATATCATCACTTATGAATTTTTGTAATTGTATTCACGCCTTCCCTCAATTTCCCGCACCTGCTCTTCTGCTCTAAAATAAACTATTCTCGCGGATGATTTCGGTCATGAGTGTCCTCCCGTGCGCACAATCCTGTTTAAGTGACCAATCCTTCGCCCTGTCTTTATCAGCACGCCCACCTCTGTTCCAGATGGTGTGCACGTTGATAACTTCCTCCACATTTTAAACTCTATGCCCAGGAATTGCAGCACATAGGTACTACGAATTATATGAATCAAATAAGTGCAGATATATTCTGAGTTTGAAATGACTCACTGAAATATTCGTACTTCCCACATCGACTGCATTCCATTCACATGCAATGCAATGGATTAGAAGGAAGAGAAGCCAGTCGAGTTCAGCCGATTCAAGATTAGTGGGAAGCATCCGATCACTAAAAGAATCACCATCAGCCAACAACCCTGGGATTGGTTCGACACAGCTTTCCACTCGACTCTCATCTACATAATACCCTGCATGCCACCATAAAGGTGCGCGGCAGGGGGTGAATTCTCACCAAACATGCACTACATAATACGCATTAAAAGGATCAGTATTAATATAATAGTCTAAATTTTACCAATTAAAAAAGATAAAAATAGCAAAGCAAGCATGCAAAATGCAAATGCAAGTCCTTATTCCAACATTCAACTACCTATGCTATCCATTGCTACACTCGTATTGGATATATTTACCGCTGTTCTAATCCCTAATTTTACGAGAAAAAGGGGAATATTTGAATCTTACAGTTCGGCAATCAATTTCTCTAATTTTGTTATTATTGTCCAGTCTTCCATAGTAAGTTGGGATTCGTAAAATATTTTCCCGTCATCACTGAAAATATTATCTTCGAATTTATTTCGGGGATTAAGTCTAAATTTCAACCTGCGATCTGACAATGATTTCCAATTTAATTCATGTAATAGACTGGTTACGCTAATAAGGTTATAATACCG
The DNA here is from genome assembly GCA_933228895.1 of Platycnemis pennipes. Lineage (NCBI taxonomy): Eukaryota > Metazoa > Arthropoda > Insecta > Odonata > Platycnemididae > Platycnemis > Platycnemis pennipes. The sequence goes on from OW121851.1 coordinate 811,934, forward strand.
TCCCTTTACAAATCTTGCCGATCTTCGCTGCACACGTTCAAGTTCATTATTTAGACCGATTTCGTAGGAATCCCATGCACTGGCAGCATATTCCAAATGAGGTCTAACAAGGGAAAAGTACCTGATTTCTCGGACATGATCCCGTACATTTACCCAGTACTCTTTTGATGAACCCCAGATTACGAATAGCTTGACCCATTATTTCAAGTATGTGTTTACCCCAAGATAGATCATGTGTCAGTCTTATTTCAAGATATTAATCTTACTCTCCTATTAGCTAATCTCTTCATATTTACGTATTTCTCCTCTTTCACATCCTTCTTCGATTGTTCCATCGCACGAGTCCTTTCTTTGCCGTTCTTGCCGTCCTTCTACGATTCTCTTCATCATTAAGGCCTTCCGCCTTCTTCTTAGGGTTTTCACAAGACTTCTCTTTTCTCCCGCTCTTCTTAGGACTTCCTTTGTACGCCGGCGAATCTCTTGTCCCAGGAATGATGGACCAACGCGGAGGAAAGCCCGCAAAACGTGCATGTTCATCAACCCGAATCAAGCCTACACAAGTATTGTAATCGAAGTTGGCAGTCGAAATTGACACCTAGGGGCGAAGAGAGACACGGGCACTGGGAAATGCAATTAAGATTATCTTAATACAAATTAAGGTACACTGTAAAAAGTAGATCTGATTTTAAGGCACAAAAGCGATCTGAATTTCAGATGCAACAATTTTAAGACAGGGTATGTTGAATTTCAGCAGTAATATCTTGTCTAAAAATAAGGCAGGTGAACGGCTGAAAATCAGACCATCCAGAATCCTGCTTCCTCTGCTTCCTGCTTAACTGCTCCTGTACCAACCGTCCATGCTCCTGCCTCTTCCGCACCTTGCATCCGTGTTCCTGCCTTACAACCAGACAGCGCTTAAATTCAGATCGCACTGAAAATCAGATCAACTTTTTACAGTGTAGTAATCAATCCTTTTATGACTCAAGAAGAGTGAAAAAGAGAGAGAAATTAACTTAAAAATTTTATCAAACTCAAATTAAATGCAAAACAACAAATATATAACATTTAAACCATTTAAAATAACTGGAACGTCTGATAGATGAAAATGTATTGCTTTCAACCGATAACGTTGTCATATTTTCCAGAGTAATTTTTCGAGCCATTCAAAAGAATGATGGACAATCGGGAGACTTTGCAAATTATTCAGAGGATGTTCTTCTATATTGGATAATGAAAAGAAAATTCAATCTGATCAGGGGATACGTATTCACTTGCATTAATGCCAAAGTGAAATATTAACTAATCCAAAGAGTTCATCCATAAATATTCACTATTTTTTTCAAATCACAGAAATAAAAATGTGAAGAATAAAATTTTGCTATGATTTAAATTTCCAGATATCACAATGGAGAGGAAAAGATGCATTTTTGAATTTCCACTGAAAATATTTATGCACAGAAAGTCATTAGCACTGAACACGACCGCCGCCGTGCATATAAAATCTCTCCACGGAATAACGAGAGGCGTTTTCGACATTCGCACGAAGCAACCACCAGGACCGACGAGTCCAATAATGACTGCATCGGAATGCATAATCAATAGCCAGAATCACTCACAATTCGCAATACAATTCCGATGTAGAGAACGATGACCACCCAACGGGTAAATGCTCAAAGGGAGAGAGAGAGAGAAATAAAATCATCCAAGTGTTACCAGTAACAGTTTTTGTCCGGGAAATGAATTCAACCAGAGGAATAATGTCCTCCATCAGGCGAGTATGGTTTTTGAATCACTTCTAAAGACCTTCAATCATAAAGAGATATAAGCTCTCCACTCATCCTCATTGCTATCACGGTATATAAGCCGATACCTTCCGATGTCGACTACTTGATGAAACCTGGTCGTATTATATATATTTTAAGTGTGAAATTTACATGTTTTTTGTTGCCGCTAAATGAAACTGCACAATGCTACCCCGGAATTGTTTTGTAAAACTAATCAGGACAGCGAACGTATCCACATCATAAGAGAGTGGAAGTTCACTGACTAACGCCCAAAAATTTGTGGAGATTCAATGAAACATTACAGACTCAGTCAAGATCGCATCCAAGTAAAACTCCCTCAACTGTAATTGCGAGAGTCACGAGACGCATTCAAGGGTTTCGGGCCGGTGTGGCGGCCTGAGCGCTGGTCTCCCATCCCGGGTTCGAATCATTCGTATCATTCAGGGTTGTACTAGTTCCTACCCTGGTGTGCTGTGGAGAGCACTCCCGTCCGTCGGATAGGGTCCGTTGGCGCCTTCCGAGCGGGATAATTCCGACACATGGTTCCTCCGTCCCCTGACAACCCCCACTAGCCAGGGCGACCAAGGTCTGCTGCAAATGGCCTCCACAAATACTACTACCGACAACCATTGCACTTCTGGTTGAAAGTGCAAACTTGATTTGCGGAGTGTTGCCCTCAATCTCGCAATTCACGATCAGGATCATCCAACAAATTCGAACAAGACGAGTGAAATGTTCTTCAAGGGGCGAAGGCTAGGACCGATAGCAAGTTCTAATTATTGACTGAGGAAATTCCACGCAGGTGGGGGCGGAGTTAAGCCCTAGCTTACCATTCCCGGGGTCGGTGTTTCACCACCCGAGGCACATGGCTGTGTGTACCTCTGCTCTTTGTCATCGAGCTCGGTGTAAAATGGCCAACAATGAGCTGTATTCGAGTCTATGCGACGTAAAAAAAATATCGCCGACAGGCATATCGCGTTGTGATTCCCTCATTCCGATGAAATTACGACCTGCGCAATGCGCTCACCCCATAATCCTCACCTGGGATGCTCCGCTACAGAAGCGTTGAAAAGGTCTTTTGTGAAGGATGCATTGTAATAGGATAGGTTTCATTGCGAAGGGATCAAGTGCCCAGAATGCACTCGTGCTCTGCATTTGAGGCAGCCATCCTGTGTGGGAGGCAGCATGAGTCCAAAACATAAGCCGTGCGCGAGGCAAAACCCATTTGGCTGCGTTTGGACCACCGGAATATCGGTCTGTGTGATTGGAGCAGTTTACACCAACCGTAACACAACCGACATGGGGTCGTTTACCATGTTTTCTTAATTCAAAAGCTGATAGAGTTTGTATTATGAAAGCACTCTTACACGGGAAAAAATTGTTTGCCAAATACAATCGAACATGTTTGATAGGACACTTTTCGATTAAAATTATTATATTTTCAGTGAAAATAACCATGCAAAGGATAAAATTTACTGAACGATTTGGTACCCGATTATTAAAATTTTCGGTAGTTAACAATTGACTTGAAAACGAGAAGCATTTCGGCTAAAAAAAAATGTAAATTGGAGGGGTGGGCAGGGGCCTTCTGGAGCCCCCCTGGCACTTAGACCTCTTTAGATCCATTGTGCCAACCCACATTTAACCTGCCCGCCACTCGCAGACAGGGGACAAGAGGACCGCGGTAGAGGTATGGAAGAGGGCCACCCATCCAACCTCTGTCCGGGCCCAACGTTGCTTAACTTCGGTGATCTCATGGGAACCGGTGTGTCAACGTGGCTAGGCCCTTGCCCTAGCATTTCGGCTAAATTTACTGAATCGGTTCGATTGTTGCAGAAGTTTGATAAAATTCAACAAGCTTTCGGTAAACTCCAAGACCCGACTTAGCGTTTGATTAAAAACACCTGACTCGTTGAGATTCTGTTCGATAGATTTTCCATCTTGAAGTGAATTTAATCGAACGAATTTGATTTTCAGGAAACGAAACATCGAATCGATTTGATAAATTCTATCCAAGTCGCGCTGTTTACAGAAAGTCTATTGTAGCATTGTTTATGGAAACGGAATCGTACGCTTTGGAAATACTGCTCTGCAGAACGGGTTATTAATATTAGTGGCTGTCCAAGTGTGTTCGTTCGGAGTCAATGAAGTTGGAAAGCGAAGCGACAGAAGAGCTGCGAAGCCTGCTGGAGTCCTGGGGTTCCCCGGAGTTGGCGGAGTCTTTTTTAGGTTAGTAATGTTTGGTATCTTATCATAGGATAATGTCATAAAAGTTTTATGCAAGCACATTTTCTTTAATGATCATTATACAGCCAGCTTAGAGAGACAGCACTACAATTTCAACTCAATAACTTCCTGCTAAGGGGACTTGCATGCTCACTACTTATGCTGGCAAGTGCCATCAAAGCTGTCTTGCTCACCACTATTTCAAGAATGGTGTCTTGGATGATTCAAGAGAGATAGAGCTTGTTTAATGGGTTGACATCAATGGAACTTTATACAAGAGTAACTTTATTGTAATTCTAGACTATGAAAATGATCTTCCAGTGTTTGGATTCATTATTAGCATCATTATTATCAACTCAGAGGATGTTAGCTTTGTTTGTGAAAAATTGTCAACACTGTCATTTAATGAGCACTATTATAGTTATGAAGTGTGTCACACAGAAAATGTGTACAAGTATGCGAGGTATTCTGATTTGGTTCATTACCTACCAACAGTATTGAGCATTACCTCCTCTGGACGATCGATCATTATGTACAAGTATGGTATTTAGGAGAAATGTAGTTCTTGTGTTAGCAAATTCAGGTTGGTTGTAATGTTCTGTATTGATATTGTATATTTATTTGTTTAAAATAAAATATGCTTAAGGTATTTTGATTTTTTGTTATCAAACTTTAAGTGTGCTTTCTCAAGTTATTCGTGCAGGAGGATCACTACTAACGAATTAGCCACAGGAGACCTCAAAAGAAAATAATTCAATACGAGTGATATAAGAACAGGACACTTTTTCCTCTTAGGTGGATGCTTTTGTGTGCTATCTTGGTTAAGGTATTTAAAATTTCAGTACACTTATTTAATAGTGTGCGGTTGTGCAATGGTGAACTTGTTATAAGCTTGATTTATTACACTATCAATGTCTGAACCTATCAAAGGTATCTAATGTTTACTTTCACAGGGTACCTACTTTTATGTGAAACATGATGAACATCATTAAACTGCCTCAACCCACCTATTAAATACTTCAAATACTATGTTCTTATGGAAGCATAATATCATACCTATACCAATTTAAGTAGGTATTCAACAAATTAAAAAAAATAGTGTTGTGGAATATGTGAGGTGATTTAATAAAATGCAGTTTAATCACATTGTGCTCCCATAAAAGCTTTGTAAATGATAGTATTTACTGGGTGAATGTTTACAATTTTTTCTGAAACTTGATACAAAATGGCCATTCACAGCTTTAAATTTCACAATTTGTGAACATTAAACATGTTTCATTAGTTTAGTCATTAATTAGGTATGATAAATCACGATGGCTACTCTGTTTGATAAATTTAACCATATCAGCTTTCTTGAGTATCAAATAGTTTGGTAAAATAAACAAAAAAGGCTACTTTTTGTTCGATAAATTTAATCATACCCCCCAGAATACCGAACAAGTTTGGTAAAATTAACCGAGAAGGCTAGTTTTTTTATTTCATCGTGCAGTTTGATAATTTTCACCAAAATTTTTTACCTAACAGTCTTGGTAGAAATAACTTAGAAATTCAAAGTTCCATATGAACTGAACTTTTTGATAAAATTTATCAAAATATGATAAATTCAATGAATTTTTTTTCAGTGTAGTTTTCCATTTTTGATCCATCAATTATTTCTCGAGTTATAAGCGACGGAAAACTGATGTTGTTTAACCCTTTCGGAAAAGTGGGCGTCCATGCGACCTCTTACGTCATCCACTTCGTCCAATCACAACTGAGCTCGCAAAGCACCTTCGCCTTATCGCAATGGGGGACACACAGCTGACTCTGCCAATGGCAGCGGTTGCGACAGGATCTGTGAGAGCAGACCTTCCGACACACACTCCTTTCCCTTCCCCAAGAAACAATCAACGACTTGACGTGGATGACGAAGTAAGTCTCAAAGCTGCTTGCTCGGGAGGCGTCGCCTTTAATTCTTATTTTAATACCGTTTGATTTATGAGTGAATGGCTCTGACTAAGAAGATAGATTTTTTCTTTGAAATTCATCTTTCGTTTCCATCTAACGACTGCGTGCACAACATTGCGAATGTGGTGCGTGTTCTACTACCATCGCAGCAGCGAACGCCATATTCCTCCTGCCGTTCGAAAGGTACGCATTAGATGTGGAAAGGGCAGCTCACCAAAGAGCCAAGGCCTGAGAAGAGGTGTGTCTTCACGGAAGAGGAGGAGAGGCCAGGTCCCCCAACGCTGGAAACAGAGCGGGCCTAGAGGCAAAAGGACCGCGATTGAGGTAGGACCCTCACGAGATCTGAGACGACTGACGAAGAGGAGGAACAGATCAACTGCGCAGGCAAAACATGCGGCCCAAGAAATGGCACATACAGTCATTGCAAACCATGACGGCCAACACGGAAGCTCTCTCATGAAAGCGAGAGGAATGTTTCAATGTTGAGAGAGACGCTCCACGCACCGCCATCCGTAAGTGCAGGTGGTCGAGAGAGGGAGAATATTTTCCGCGGACTCCAATTGACGTGATTCCCTTCACAATACATATAATGAATAATTCACATCCCAACGCTGAGGAACTACAACTACATCACATTACGTTCCGGACTGTTGCCGACTTCGGTGGCGTCGGTCGTCGCCTGCTATTCGGTCGTGGCTTCGAGTCCCGCCTGGGTCAGACCACCCCAGGCATGGCAGCCTTTAACACAGAGAGAAAAAACACGACACAAATCCACAAAAATAATAAACTTTACTACGACCTAGGATTCACTGCATTACAGCATCGTTAGGTAGAGTATATCTAACACGCACCAACATAAGCAACCAAAATAGGGGGAGGAAGGGGAGGGAGGAAAGGGGGGGAGGAGCGTGGGAGGGGACAGTTGGTGGCCAACAGAAGAGTGTGGGGAGTGGAGGAAGTGTGGGTGGAGTGGGAAGGAAGAGGGTGGTCACAAATGGGTGGCACATACAAAGTCTGGAACGGTTCTTTTTTGGAGACAGTCCCTGGATGTTGGATGCACCTCGTCCGTTGAGTGGCCCTTCGAGAGGTTGTCAATGTGGGAGGGATGGTTGGACAAAGGAAACGCGATGACCAGGCTGTGGGGAGAGCGGTGCCGACGATGACGGGGAAGCATCCGCCCCCTTTTGCTGGGAGGGGCAACATCCGAGTGGGGATGCCCCCCTGTTGGTGGAAGCAGCGCCTTCTCCGTCCCGTGGAGGAGTCGCAAAGGATGCCCGAGAGAGGGGGGGGAGTGGACGACACGGCGATGCCTTTCTTTGCAAAGGGATGATGTGGTGCCGTGCTTCCTTCCCGCTGGTGGTGCATGTGGAAGCAATGGTGAAAGATCTCCTTCGGTACTTTCGGTGAAGTTCCGAAGAAGATATAGGAGTGGAAGCGCATCGGGAAGAGGCGTGAATGAGAAGGGAGTGCTGGTGGATTGATTAGGTTGTCTGAGCTTGGTTTTGCTTAAAGTTGATGGAAAGAAGGGGAGAATTAAGGTCACATAAGAATTCGTTGAGGACAGGGACATTTTTCTTGGCTCGCTCAATTATTTCAATCTGCTCCAAAGCATCTTTCTTCTCATAATGGAGAACTTTCGCTTCAAAATTGCACTTATGCCTTGTCTCTATCTCTTAGCCACACCATGGAGGTGAAGCACCGCACTCGCACGTTACTTCGTAAACGCCACGTTTCCTACCCTTGTCCATGGAGTCCTTGTTATTACAGAGGAGCTTTTTCGGAGTAGTATAAAAGGCAACCTTAAACTTGTCTTTTGGGATTATTTTAGCAATTTTGTTCGATAGTTCACCCACGAACGGTATTTTACACCACTTAAGTAAATTCGTACTGCTTTCGGGTTGGAGGGAGGTGTTTAGGCTTATGGCCGCTTTCTTCCGTTTCTTCGCCAAAATGAATCGATTAGTTTAATGCTATAACCGTTGTTCACTGCTATGGTCTTGATCCCACGGAGTTCTTTATTAAAGTTAATTTTGGGCATGGGAATATTGACTAACCTATGTAGCATGGAGTTCAAGCTGGCCAGTTTATGGGCTATGGGATGGCAGGAGTCGGCGGGAATCACTTGGTCGGTGAATGTGGGTTTTCTATAAATGCAAAATTCATGTTTGAGACGCCGTATGTCGATGGTAAGGTCCAGAAAGTTTATCTTTTTATCTGTTTCTAATTCCATGATAAATTTGATGGAATTGTGTTGTGAATTTAGGAATCCCAAGAATTTGTCAATCTGTAGCTGCCCGTCCAAAAGAAAGCACATCATCTACCAGTAAAACACGTTCCTGATGTGGTCGTTTCCTGTGTTGAAAATTCCCTCCTCAATTTTGTCCATGGACATTTCAACCAATATTTGTGAAAGTGGTGATCGCATAGCCAGCCTCTTTTTTGGTAGTACACACCATTGAAGAGGAAGTAATTTTGGTCTATGCAAACTGTCATTAGTCTGAGTAATTCCTTAGCTATGTGTTGGTGGACATTAGCCTTGATGAGAATTTGTGAATAAACTTTACACGACGAAAGACACTAGCTTGGCGTTAGGCGGTAGGACCAAGCTCTGGAGTTCTTTTATTAAACTTTCTGAATCTTGGATGGCGTACTTGGAAGAGTACTCGGTCAGTTGTCGGAAAATTTAATTAGCTTCAAATGCTAACTTATGTGTTGGAGCATTAACACTGGATATTACTGGTCTAATCAGGGCTTCATTTTTATGCAGTTTAAGTAATCCGTGTAATCTTGAAGGCAAAGGATTCATTGTAATCAGGTAAAATTTTTCTGTCACTGAGTAGGACCGAGCATGAAGCAATAGCTGTTTTCACTCGCTTCTGGAATTGCTTAGTAGGATCATGCTTCAACACACCCAATTGGTTCAAAGAAATAAAATCTGTGCACTTACTTATATACTCCGCTTTCTCCGTGATCGCCAAGCAGTTGCCCTAGTCAGCTTTGTTGATCGTGAGTTGTTCCACCTCCAGCTTTCTCATTAGGCTTTTGAGCGAGGATTCCATAGCTGATATGGCTGGTTCTTATCGTGTTTCGCTTCCAGTCCATATCGCCTGAATCTTCAGAAATGGCAGCATGTGTTGAGTATTTGTTATCGTCCCCAAGTAAAAGGCCGTGTGTGCTGTTCTCGGGTCTATGAAAATAAATAAATTCTTCCACCTGATGCAATGGCCTGATGGAAATTATGGCAGACCGAAAGCAGTGCCACGCATAAACGGGAATACGGGATAAATTATAAATTGAATTTATGACCCTATATTATTTTATGGACTCACCGACATTTCATGATTTTACCGAAATGAAATAAATCCAAAATATATGATTAAATGTATAAATATTAAACAACCTGCAGAAAAAAATAATAATGAAAATCTGCAAAGCGAGAGATGGGAGACCTGTTATCCTAGTTGGGAAAGTTGCCAAAAAAGTAACTGATTAAAGTTACAGTTAATCTATGTGAAAAGTAACTAGTTATAGTTGAAAGTGACTGTTATAAAAAATTAACCGATTAAAGTTAAGAAAATAACTTTTACGTTTAAAGTTACTGTTTCAGTTACATATGCAATTGGATGCTGTGGTAATAGAGGCCCCGATGGTTTTTTGTTTTGACAAACAAAGCAGAAAACGGTCGTTGTGGTTTAATCCATTGTTATCCATTTGTTTTAAAATATTCGAAGTGGGGATTTTCGTTGCAATTCCATTTGGAGTCCAGAGTGTTGTTGGTCAGGTGTCCTAGTGTCAGCTGAAAGGATTCGGCATTTTTTCTGAGGTGAAGCTCCAATTCCGGTATCTTTAAGTTGTGAATGAAATAATATCTGACGATCCCTGGTGCGTCTGTAATTTGCCGCAAAGGATTGTTCTTAGAAAGTGCTTTAAAAGGTTAGATTTTGATATCGATCCCCGCATTGAGGTGTGAAGTATACCTTCACAATTATTGTAAACCTGTAGTGGAGCCTAGTTACATAATAGTTACAGTAGATGCTGAGGGTGAGCCTGCACACCTTTTCTCGCGATTCGCTGGGGGCTGATGTACTCACACACAATGTCACCGAGTAAGGCATACGTAGACTGGCGCATAGTAACAGAGATACCTAAGTTTGAATGAATCCCTGCCCCTCGTTATCCGTTTTATAGAGCGACCCTTCTTTCTCGGCGTCAAATATGTAGTATTGACGACATGATGTCACCGAGCAAGGCATAGCCCTCCAGGACATTGTCTCCGCGTGCTTTCCATCGCGTGGAAGCCATTGTCTTCGCGTGGTTTCGTGTTTTCTCGTCTGCGTTCCTGAACTTTGGCGGTCACTCCCCTCAGCCCCGCTTCTGTTGGCATGCATTCGCATTCATGGCATTCTTGCAGAACAGAGCCTTGCATTCTTAGACACCGTTTTATTTTCCCCTTTGTCTGTTGGGCAACCTTTAGGCCAAATTCGGACAGATCGATATTCGCCAAAAATTAAAGAAAAAAATTAACTGAAGTTAGTTTGGTATCAGTTAATGCATAATTTTAACGATTAATAGTTAACGCCTCTAAAATGTAATAATTAAATTAAATAGCTAAGTACAATTTTAACGATTAATTTTAATCGTTAATCTCAACTATGGCTGTAATTGGATACTCTGACGCTTATAAAGAAACCGACTTACGAGGGACAGTTATGGATCATTCAACCTTTCCTCATCCGTTTGTAAATACATGCGTTGCGTACACACGTATTTACGACACACGCGAAGAAGAATCAAGCATTAGAGTAAGTGCCGACTCTGAATTTCCAGCAGTTGGGAATCAATATTTAAATAATTTTATGCCAATGAGTTCGCTATTATTCGAAAGAAGCGTGTTCCAGATATGTCGGCTGCCTAAAAACGATGAGGAAGATGCTTCACGCAGCAAGGCGGAGGTGAATGAATTTAAGGTTCCTCGCGTTTTTGTCCTGAGCTCTTCTTTTGTCATGAATCCTCTCCCGTACCAGGGCATTACCGGCCCTCTTCATGATGCGTTCCGCTGATGGCGAGTCCACACCAAAGAGGATAACGGCGAATTTGGGTGTAATATCTTGGTCCCGGCACCTAAGAAGGAAGGCTAGCGAGCTAAGAAGCTTCCTAGCCCTCTCCTTCCACAGGTCTTCAAAGCGGCGTACGGTGCGATGAGTTTCCTCCCCGTAGAGGTGGGTTATGTATGACTTGGTTCTTTCCCGGCGAACTGAAGCTGTGAATTCTTCGCGGGTTTTCCACCAGGGGTCAGGTATTCTGCTGCCAACGTTTCAATGGCTAACTCCGCCATTGTCCTCAGGGCGCTTGATGAAAACGCTTGTTTTCGTCAAGCTCCGTTATATTGGGACTACATGGACAGAGCCACGGCCAGAGTTCCTAGACCACATGAATGAGCAACATCCCAATATCAAATTAACTATGGAACTGGAGGTCAACAAGAACCTACCATTCCTTGATATCCTGGTGCGACGCAAGGAAGACGCAACCCTGGGAAAGGGAGTGTACCGGAAACCCACACAACGGACAACGGACCTTTGTCTGAATGGACGCAGCCATCACCGCCCAACGGACAGCAGTCCTGTCAACTCCGGTTCACTCTGGTCCCCGATCGGTAGCGGACAAAGAAAGCCTGCCTGTGGAACTAAAACACCTAAGGCAAACCTTTCGACAAAATGGATACGACGTGTGGCATACGACATCACAGTGGCCCTAAAAAGATCCTTAAGAGAGGGCAATCACAACGAGTCTGAGAGAGAAAACCATCTGATCCCGGAAAGTTCCAACCAAGAGAAAGAGGACCCAGTTGCCAGAGCCTTCCTCCCATACACACATTCCTCACATACATTTCTACCATTTCGGGAAAACTTTCAAGAATACTCAAATATACAAGATAGAGACATCCATAAGCCACCAGAGAAGCTGAGGCATCATCTCGTTCGAGTGAAGGACAAACTTGGACTTAAAACTCCCGGAGTGTATCGCATTCCCTGTGAATGCGGGCGAGCGTAGTACATTGGAGAGACTGGCCGGACCATATAGACACAAGAGCGAAAGAACGATGCATTGGACTGGGCTATCCCGAGAAATCAGCAATCGAGGAGCACAGCCTGACGAAAGAACACAGCATCCATTTCGACGACACCAAAATGATAAGAAGGGCAGACGGATACTGGGACCGTTTGACCAAGGAGGCATTTTGACATCAGCTTGGAGAAGTCTCAATGGAGATGCAGGGTACGCTCTCAGCCAATAGTGGAGACCCATTGCTCGCAAATCAGAGAAGCGAGGAGGAAGAGGAACAGCAGCCAATCAGGAGCCACCTGACTCGATCGGGAGGAGCATATGTATAAGGGTGACGAATCTTATCCCGGCATCAAACTCCCTGAGGACGACTGTGGAGTTAGCCATTGAAACGTCGGCAGCGGAATACCTGACACGGTGAAGAATTCACAGCAGAAAGGGTCAACAGTGCTGAAGCAGAAACTTCGACACTGCAGCTGTATCACGAGAGATGGGGACACTAAGGAATGCGACATGTGAGAGAGAGAGAGAGTTGGGTATCACAGTGAAGATGGCGAGAGAATTTTGTGAGTCCTGCTTTTTAGCTTCAGACTTTTAGCAAGTTACATCGAGTACCATTTGGCACAAGGAAAAAGGCAACAAGACCTAGAGAACTTTTTTCCACTGATTTTGTAGGTTCATTTTGGGGATCCTTCTGCAAAAAACGATTTCTAGTTGTGTTCAAGGATAGCTACACCAAGTTTCGTTGTGGCTTCGTAATTAAGCAAAAGTCAGATGTCAAAGTTGTGTTAAAATAGGCTTTAGCACATGCAAGAACACTTGAGTATAACATTAAAGAATTACTCAGTGACAATTCGACTTCAAGGGAGGAAGGTTCATCTGTGAAGACATAAAGTGCATTCTACCAGACAGCGGAATCACAAAGAGACACACACCTCAGCAGAATGGCGGCAGTGACGCGAGAATCGAACAATTATCGAAATGGCAAGGACCTTCAAGTACTCGAACAGCGAAGTTGGATTTCCAGAAGCAACATGGACAGTGCTAGTGACAACAGCCATTTACATTCCCAACAGAACAGGAAAATCTCCAGAAGATAGATCAGTCCCAATGAGCTGTGGATGGGAAAGAAACCAAGAATTAAGCATCTGCGCAACATTGAATCTTCCGGCTACGTTCACATTCCATCCGAAAAGAGGAAGAAGATGGACAAGAAGGCAGTGAAAGGATTCCTAGCAGGATACGACGGAGATAAGCGCAACACAGTTTACGGTCCAACTAACCACAGAGTTATCCTGTCAGGAGATGTTCAGTTCCAAGAGACAATTAAAGAATCTGAAGAAGAAGTCAAGCTACCATTGAAAGATATCGGGAATAGAAACGAATTTGACGAAAAGGAGATGGAAGAAGAGCCACAGATCGACATCGAAAAAGAATCATCAATTAGGGATGTAAAATCACTTGGTGAAGGTGAGTCAGATACAGATGAGGAAGAAAACTCCAAGCACACATATGGAAGAATTCTGAGAAATCTATCAACCAGCGACAAGTACAAGGGGAGATTAGTTGTTAAAGAGGTCCAGTCAGCGTCACGACATTAGTTACAGCGAGACCTTCCATCCGGTGGCGAAGATGGGAACGATCCGTTCAAATCTCAGCATCGCAGCAAGTAAGAAGATGCACCTGACACAATTCGACGTGTCAACAGCATTTTTCTATGGACAGCTTGAAGAAACAATTTTCATGGAGCAGCCTCAAGGACATGAAGACGGAACCAGCAAGGTTTGTCAGCTGAAGAGAAGTTTACGGACTTAAGCAAGCACGTAGTTGCTGGAATAAACGACTTTGAACATTCCTGCAACAACATGGGTTCAAGGCCAGCGATGCTGATACATGTTTATACATTCGAGAGAGGAATAGTCGGAAGCTCATACTTGTGATCTACGTAGATGATGGCTTGATGGCAGCAACCGATCTACAAGAAATGGAAGTTATCACTGAAGAGTTTCAGACGGAGTTGAAAGTCGTTCCAAAGCGATCAAGCTATTTTCTCGGCCTTGAAATTCGGCAAGAAGAGAAGTTCATTAAGATAAGTCAGAGAGCATTCGGAGCAGACAGGTTTCAACTCCAATGTTCAAAGGTGAAGCAATTTTCACACCAGGAAAGATGACAAGCTACCAAGGTTTCCCTACAGACGGCCGTTGGGGCTCTGATGTATTTGACGTTTGGCACAAGACCAGACCTGGCTAACAGTGTCGCATTCATTTCGAGGACACTCGAAAATCCAACTCAAGAAGATGGGGAACGAGTCATCAGATACATGGCTGGGATATTGGATCTGGGGATAATCTATCGAAACAATGTGGATGAGGGTTTTCTGGGCGTTTACAGCGATGCAGATTTTGGAGGATGCACATCGACGCGTAGTTCAACCTCTGGAGTCATCGTTAGGTGTGCAGGAGAGGGCATTTCATGGATGAGCCAACGACAAGCTGTCGCAGCAACTTCTACAACAGAAGCTAAGATCATCGCAGCAAAAGAAGGGTCCACAGAGGAAATTTGGCTCAGCAGACTGTTCAGGGAGATTATACGGCTTAAACATGTTCCAGTCATTCAAGTCGACAACTCAGCAGCGGTGAGACTGGCTAAGAACCCAGAGTTTCATCGCAGGACGAAACATATTTACATTAAAGACTTTTTCATCAGAGAAAAAGAGACAGAAGGCAAGCTTGAAGTACAACAGATATCCATAGAACATCAAGTGGCTGATATCATGACGAAGCCGTTACCAAAGAAACGTCTGAAGAGTTAGTCTGTAAAAACAGGACTGCTGTGAAACAGGAAGGACAATGAACAATTACTGGTGTGCTCTTGTGAGCTGTGACAGTAATTGCATCTCTTTCAGTATTTTTTGTTTACTTTATGTTGTTAAATCCAACTTTAATTAACAAGAGAAAGTTTTGAAGCGAAAAAGTAATGCTAAAGTGAAGCTGAATTTTGTAGTTGATGGTTTGATCCTGTGATGGCACTGCGACGCCGATTTTGGAAGTTCGTTTTTTGTTTTTGTTATGTAACTAAGGGGACAACAAAAGGACCTAAAAAGCATTCGAACATAAAAAGATACAAAAAAATGTTACTAAATAAATTATCATTATCAGTAACATCCTCACCAATTCATGCAATCACTTCTGCACAATCAAGTGAGCAAATAATAGTTAATAAATATATTTTAAGTTAAAGTTGTGAATTCTTTCCTCCCGGTCTGAAGAGCCTATTAGTGCGGAAACAGACTTGAAAACACCCATGAACAGGAAAATGTCATAGCACGCGCAGAAAATGAAGAGTTTCCATTTCAACTTTTACGTGATCTAATAATTTTTCATGGATCTTTTTCAAACTTGGATAATAAATATGATGACCAAATAATGAGTTTAGACCAACAGTGCCATATCTATTGCATAAGAATATGTCCTTTAACTTAAAGAAATTTCTTGACCCCTGTTCCAATAACTGTTCCCTAGTGGGGTAAATATAACATTTTGGATCTGGAATAGCTTGAAAATACTTCTTTTCATTCATATGTACAGCAACATAATTCTACTCTGATAATCCGCATAAAAATATACTCATTTTAATGCAGAAAAAAATAATTTTTAAATTATGCATTTAGTGTGCTTGTTACACCCTGGCAAAATAAAATTCTTTTATCCTGTTCCCATTACCACGTCCTCCCCTACGTTGAAAAGTGAAACATTTATTGGTGTCGTGATTCAACATATGCTAGGAAGATTATAACACTTGTTATGACACATGCTTATTGAATTCTTACTTTCACTAGAAATAGAATATGCCCCGATGATACTCATAGCTACTTCTGCGGATGAGGGTATAAGAGAGGAGGGTAGAGATTTGGCTGCTGAAAGGAGATTATTGAGAGATACATCTGATCCACTTTCAATTCCTCAATTCCCTTCAGGGTGTCCAAGGAAAATGTTGCTTACTTATGTGATTCCCTACAAGGACATTTACAGTGACAACTTTCACATGGGATCTCCGTTCAATCCCAGGTTTAAATTTTCTTTAAATTTGTCGTTTAATCTGGTCATACTGAATTCATCTAATGAACCATCAGTGAATTACGTTGATGCAATTTTCTGCTTACTCCATCAGTTATTTGATGGAACCATGGGGAAATTAGTATCTTGATACCTTTCCTTCATGTTCTACAAATTTTTCTATGCGTTGTGGTAAATTTCTTGGCATTGCACTAATCTTTAGTGATCAGCACATTATTTGTTAAAATTATTTCAATAACATTTTACCTATGGCTAAGAATTTTATATTCAATGAGCCATATGAAAATAATTTATGTACAGGATTATCATAAACATTAATGTGAAGTATGAATGAGCCATATGAGGAATATACGCCACACGCTAGTTCGCTGGAGAAAAATACGGCACGAATGCATCGACGTCTTCTACGGCGGCAAAAATAGGGCTCAACATTCACGGGGATTGGCTACAGCGGAATCTATCGGATACCCTTTTTGGGTGATTGAAAAAAGCTTTAGCTCGAGGAGGAAGTAAGAAATACGGTCGTGCTGAGCAATCAATATATATATATATATATCCAAGCGAAAATGCACAAGCGTATTATGAAATAAGAAGTGGTTCCTTCGGAGTCACTCTGCTGATCGAGCACCAGCAGAAATGCAGACAGACGTACTATAAATGAAATGCGGTTGTGGCAGTTGGACAAGCAAAATTGGCACCACGTACATGCTGTTATAGGTTGCAACAAGTTGATTTATTAATGTCAGAAATTGATTTAATAATGTTGATGCTGGTTTCCATGTGGCAGATGTTTATATTTAGATAGTTACGGTTGTTGTGATACGGTTGGATGTAAAGTGGAAGAATGGTAAAGCAAATAAACTGAGAATTTGGCAGCATTAATGTTTATAAGACCAACACGTACTAGACTGGATCTTCTTAGACCTAATCTGTCGCAATTAGTACAGCAAAAACAAAACAATCAAATGTTAAATGCGAAAGGTAGTAAACTAAAGGTATTACAACCTGGAGCTCCAGTTTTAATAGGAGACTACCGGACCCAAATTAGTGGGTTGAGGGCATAGTGTTAAAAGAGCTAAAGTTTGTTACATATTTAGTTAAGCTACACTCTGGGGTAAACTGGAAACGCCACAAAGATCAACCGATTAAGCTAGACACATTGGACAACACCAATGAGAAAAAGCACTCTTGGAACTCTGAGCTAGCCCCGAATTCTACCAGAATGTAGAAACTCCTAATGATGCTGAGCCAATCAATAGTCCAGAAATTCCGAAAGTAGGGACCACACAAACAATAAATAAGAGTGGAGGGTCAGTAACCCCTGATACTACTCATGATAGCGAGGGTGGATGTAACAGCCCTAAGGCAACTGGTCAGTCTGTGGAACCGTCCACATCAACTGATGGTAATAGAAGGTATCCTAGCAGAGCAAGGAAACCTGTAATAAGGCTCAATATACCTATAAACATATTTATATGTGTATTGAATGGATTTAAAATATAGTTATGTATATTAGATATATTGATTGCTTAATTTGTATATTTATTGATTTGATAAGGCCACAATGAAGGATTGTACCACACAGTGTTCTGGGATGTGCAATGAATGATGGGGGAAGAAATGAAAGGTATTGCACGGAATGTGATGTTCATTTGTTAAAAAAGAACTATATTAGCGTAACCAGTCTATTAAATGAATTAAAATGGGGATCATTGTCAGATGGTAGGTTGAAATTAAGACTAAATTAATTTTACTAAAAAAACCTAAGCAGACCGAAAGTCAATGGCCAGATTTGAGGTAGAAGATAGACGACAATTACACGAAGAGCCATTCGCTAGAATCTTCAATAAAATCAAAGTTCGAAGCATTGACGTGGTGGATCTTCAATATTGAGAGATCGGATAGCGAGAGACATAAATTCAAGAGAATTACAAGAAGCTTTGTTGGTGACAGAAGGCCTCATGGAAGAGAAGGCAGCACCACTGTGTCCAGTGGCAGAAAGGAGCAAGGTCGTCATGGCACATCGCAGTGTACGTCCAGTCCAGCAACAGGAAAGGAAACAGAAGGCTAGGGATTGGTATCAACGGGGTCAAGGTATAAACCCAAATTCAAATAAAAGATAGTGAACGGAAGCGAGGTGGAAAGAGGACAGGGAATCAGAGCCGAGGGTTTTATTATAACTGGGGATATTTTAACTGTAGTAATTTTGGTACGAGTCATATAAAATTCGCCTGTCCCGCTTATGGGTATTGCTGTGCCAGATACGGAAGACGGAACCACTTCGAGAAGCAGTGTCCCCTGAGAAAGACTGATCAAGTTGAAGAGGTGGAAAGTGGAAGGTGGAAAGTGGACACCGGAGGAAGGAAGTACAGAGAGCTGTGATTTGTGTAATGTTGGCATTTTGAAAATCGATAGTTGTGTGAAGGGTACCAGTGACACCACAAGATAATGGAAAGAATAAATAAGGATTAATTCAATGGACATAGAATTTAAGCTAGATACTGGCCTAGCCAAATTCGTACAGAGATCTTTGATACCCTTGGGGCAAGGTTCCCGAAAACGAATGTTACTCTGCATGCATACGGGGCCCAAAAATTAGTCCCGTGGGGAGTGTTGCAAACAGAAGCAAAAAAAATGAAATAACAGCATGTATTTGGTTTTTGATTGTTGAAGGGCAGGTGAAATCGAAAAATACTACACAGTTTTCGATTTGAAGGATGGGTTTCACCAAGCATCCCTTGATGATAAGTCAAAAAAGAAATGTACATTTTGCAGTCCATTTGGATGCTATAGATTTAAACGAATACCATTTGGCCTGTCCTCAGCTCCTTTATTTTTCCAATACGTCCGATGAAAACATTTTTCGGGGATACCGAATATATTTATGTATACAGATGACTTGATAGCAGTGGTGGACACGGAGGAAGAGATGGATAAATTAATTGCGATAATTATGCAAACAGCTGGAGAGAAAAATGTACGATTCAATCATAATAAATTGCAATACAAGCAAAGGCAAGTAAAATATCTGGGACAGATATTTTCAAGTGAGGGAGTCAGAAGTGATCCTGAGCGAGTAACAGCATTATGGGCTATTGAAGCTCCCAAAAATAAGAAAGAATTAAGGTCTAGGCTGGGGATGTTCAACTACGTCAGGTCTCATATTCCAGATAGGGCGACATTTACGGCTCCTCTCAGAGAATTACTGAAAAAAGATGTGTAAGGGACCTTCGCATGAATAAGGCTTCTGGAATTGATGACATCCCCGCAGAACTAATAAAAAATGCAGGAGAGAAGACATTAACCTATCTCTACAATACCATCTGCGACATTTACTCAACAGGAGAAATATCCAGGGACTTCGACAAAAACAATAATTCCTATTCCCAAAAAGAAGAGACCAGAGGAATGTGAAAAATTTAGGACTATAAGCCTGACAACACATACATCGAAGATATTGACAAGGGTCATCTACAGAAGAATAGAACGAAAAGCTGAGGAGTTCCTGCATGAAGATCAATTCGGATTCAGGAAAAGTAAGGGAACCAGAGAAGCAATATTGGCCCTTAGGCTGTTCATATAGAAGAGAATGGAGAAGTCTTTTATTGCATTCGTGGATTTAGAGAAGGCTTTTGACAGAATTGATTGGAATTCAAGGCTTGGAATTTTGAAAGAAATTGGAGTGTCCTACAATGACAGATGAGTTATCCACAGTCTGTATAAAAACAAAGTAGCTGTGATTTAATCTGGACCCAGCTGTGAAGAAGAGAGAATAAGGAAAGGACTGAGACAAGGCTGTGCACTATCTCCCATAATTTTTAATGTGTACATCGAGAGAGCCATCAATTAAATCAAAGAGAAGTCTTCTGGAGTGACTATCCACGGAGAAAAACGAAGCATGCTGCGATTCACTGATGACATAGCACTCGTAGCAGAGACAGAGAAGGGATCTGAACAAGATTCTATTAACCATGGAAAGGACAATGGCCAGATATCATTCGAAGATCAATAAGAAGAAAACTAAGATATTGGTGTGCAGCAAGAAAGAAGAGGCCAAAACCAACGTTAAACTAGGAAAACAAAAACTGGACGAGATGAAAGAGTTCTGTTACCTTGGAAGCCGAATAACCAACGGTGGAATAAGCAAGAAAGAAATAGTCAGCAGAATAGCCCATGCAAAGAGGGCACTTTATCAAAAGAAGAATCCACTTATCGCTAGAAATACAAGCGTAGAAGTAAGGAAACAATTCATCAGAACGTACATCTGGAGCGTGTTTCTCTATGGCAGTGAGGCATGGACAATGACTGCAGAGGAAAAGAAAAGGGTGGAAGCGTTCGAAATGTGCTACTACAGAAGAATGATGAAGATTAAATGGATCGAATGAGTAAGTAACGAGGAAGTCCTAAGAAGAGTGGGAGAAAAGAGAAGTCATCTGAATACCCTGAAAAGAAGACGGCACAACTTAATCGGCCACATCATGAGACAAGATGGCCTGATGAAGACAATCGTCGAAGGGGACGGGAAGAATGGAAAAGGCAGGCCCCGTGCGAGATATATGGAACAAGTGATGAAGGATGTGAAAGAGAAGAAATACGTAAATATGAAGAGATTAGCCGAAATAATAACTCAGTGGAAAGCTGCGTCAAACCAATCCGAGGTTTGCTGACCAATGCTGATGATGACAGGTCTAATATGGTGTCACAATATAACAGGGTGCAAACCAAGTCTGGGAGAGTGTCAAGATAGATTGAATTTGTGAAATCTATATACTTTATTTTAACATTTGTTGATTTCATGTTATGTGATTGTCAGTTGAGTTGGATTAGTTTTATTAGTGGACTTTATTTTGGATGTTCGAATTACTGAAATTATTTTTATAAAGAAGGGTGAAATAATTTATTTTATTGGAAAAAGGAAAGATGTTGTGTTGTAGTTACACCTAGAGATGCCTAGAATAAGGTGGTTGTGGAGGCTACATAAATGAACAGAGTGAGATACAAAAATGTAAAAGGAAGTTCTAATGATAAAAAGTTTTTAAAAGAAATTAAAAGTAATATTCCGCAAAAGGAAATGAATTAAAAGGAAGACGTTAAGGGAATAACAATATTGAAACCCAATTCCACATTCTTACCTCAAAAGAGCCCCATACTTAATATTGCACTGATATTTAACATTCCAGATATGATTACATTAGAAACGAAAAATATTGGCTAAGAAAATGAAATTCATTGCAATGCATCATATAATAGTTATACACAAAGATGATATTACTTACTAATACATCATATTCTTCACCTATGAACACTACCATTACATTGCTCAAATTTCTTCTCATAAAATTCACTTCCAGAACAAACTAAAAACATCCGTTTACATGATGTCCTGGAGTTGATAAATTCCATCAACAACGATACTGTGAAGGCAAAAATAAAATAAATAAGAATATGTTACCCAGTAAAACGGAGGTAGTACAGTCATAGAGATGAATATTTAAGTACATTACGTAATGTGAGAAACAGAAATACTACTTAGTATTTAGGTTACACAATACGACCTGCATTTGTGAAATTACTACAGATATGGTAAATGATAATGTCTTTTCACCACCATGGGCTCTAAGAAGAAGACTATTTTCCCAATGGAATGAGTAAAGAATGAACAGTACGGTGAGGGAAGGTATTGCGATGAAAATAAAATTATTTACTGGGAGTAGAATTGGGACTTATCTCTTTGACGCCTGGTATATTGGAACATACTGTATACGGTGTAACGTTGAGGGAAAGCAACAATTGATGTTTGATGGAGAGCTAATAAATATTTTCACTCCAATTTAATATATTTTATAACGAAATCTGGTTCAAGGATTAAAGTATCCAAACAAGCATGTACATGTTTGGTTACATTAATGCTTAAACATGCATATGGATTCACCTCCTGCGACACACCTTACTGGAAACTTGCAGGAATATTATGTAGATTTAGGTATACTCGATAGATTTTGTATTTCACCATATTGCAAACATATTCCAACATTTACAACCCGGACAGTTGTGCATACTAGGCATCAGCCATTAATACTTTCAAAAAATTCACAAATATTTCACAGAAATTACCTCAGCACATTTTGTACAACAACTGTTCGTACAGGGGATACTCAATGAATTAACGAAAACCCCTGGTTGGAAAAACTATTACACATTTCCGATTTACTACTCCATTGTTGACGATTAAGCGGATCCTCCGGTCAGCTACTTAATCAATATCAGTAACAAATATACAATTAAAGAAAGTGGGTCTATCACACTTCACGATAGACTTAGGCTTCATTTTAGAGAGCTTCAAACGCGAGCATACGCATTTATTTCGAACTATAACCAAAAGTAACAGCTTTTGTTACATGAATTACGTAGTGTACCCGTCATAGAAATACACAAGAATGGTTTTGACAACATGTAGTTTACTTAAATGACCGGCTCCTTTGAAAATCGGAAGAGTTAATGCTCACTAAGGTGCACCCAAGGGCCCCACACCTCCAACTGCTCAAATACTGACCATCCATGTTCACAATTTCCTGTAATCTTCTGGCTTCGACAAGGATTATAAGGCAGAACATTTTGCGAGAAAACGCAATCAATCTCCGAAGTCTTGACATAACAATTGAAGCAACTGTACAACATTCAGCTAATACAATTGCGTTGGTTATTTTGGCGCAATATGCATTATTCCGAATAAAATATCGTTCATATGTATACATTGATTACAATATAGAAATTTTAAATAATTTTTTAAATAACTTTCCGCTGTACTGTTGTTTAATTTTTTAATTAAAAGTCATTAAAGCTCAATGGATTATGTTGGTAACATTGAGACGGCATCTACAGTGGCGCCGCCTCTGTTTCACCCGGTTTCACAAGGTACTACGATCACAAAACACCCTACGGCGTCGGCCAATCCCGCTTGCACCCCCATGGTTAAGAGAATGCCTACCATTTTCTCAGCCGGGATACTATTACATTGCACAAATAGGTTAAATCGCTCTATGTATGACGACCACGTTTCCTCTGCCGGGTCGAATTCGCCTAGTTGCCCGATAATTGACATTTTGACCGGATATTACCTGACAATAAAAGGTATTCCTTTTACCTCGTCGCCACTTTGTCCGCACGGCCTGGACTGCAATGACTAGAACCTCAGGTTTCGGGCGTAACTTAACGCCTTTCATATGTTTCATGCTCGGGGAAAGGCTGCCGTCCGCAAGGCCGAGTCACTCTGCAGTCCCGTGACGTCAGCAATCCCAGAGTTCTTTATTAACAAATGAACATCACATTCCGTACATTTATTACAACAGTAACCTTGGTAAAAAGACATTTTATATTCATTGTGGTTACTATTGTAAGTGGTGTAATTTACGTCACGCACCAGGGAAATGTCCAACATTTGGCAAGAAATGTAATTTTTGCTGTAAGCTAAATCACTTCCAATCTACGACCATGGCTTAGACGATTAACGTCAACATCAGGTGATGATGACGTTAATCGTCGAAACCATGGTCATAGTACTGCAAGACAGATAAATGTGGACACTGCAAAGTTTATTTTGTCAATCATAACGAATACAAGTAAATTCCATAAAGTGATGCCAGACCATCAATTACTTCCAATCTGTCTGTAAATCATTTATATTTAAGACTAAGGAAAGAGGGGAGGCTGAAAAAGTCTTCGAAGTTTATGATGAAATTAGAACAATGAGCTCCGTGTAATAGGGGCTTGACTTTGAACCAAAAGTGTGATAACTTCTGGTATGAAATCATTACTTTAAATGGCCACTTGAAAAAAATGAAAATTGACATTGGTGCTCAAGTGAATGTAATGTCTGTACGAGATTGTAAAATGTTCGGTCTATCCATCAGGCCAGTTAATGTAATTATTGAAGCTTTTGGTGCCCAGATAATTAAGTCTTATGGTGTTACATCATCAATCATTATGTATAAGGGACAGTGAGTGTATAGTTATTGCTACCCGTTGAAATTCAACGGGTGTGAAGAACATTGAACTTATTTTGTAAGAAAACCACTGTCTGAAGAATACTGTTAGCGCGGTCATTTGAGGAGTTGGTGACCCATGTTGTGTACATAAGAGGTCGTTGTAGTGGACACGCTGACCATTTTCCAGGTGCACGGAGAGATGAGTGACTGTAGGTCCTCTTTCATGCACGGAAAATCCAAAAGTGGCCCACGCAAACTCATCACCACGTAAGATAAATGGCCATATCGTATTTTCGGTTCTCTTGAGTGAATTAACAGCTTGATCGCTACCCTTGTGGATATACATACATTAGCATTCAATGACTTAATTGAGTTGTTCTATTTAACGTTGATATGTGGGTTCAGTATCTTAATCAGGACCTTAATCTAGTGGTCTTTATAATTTCCGCGATTTTTAAACGAATTGAAGTTTCGAAGCATATGAGTCAATATTTGAACCAGGTGAGGAGGTGAGGAGAACCATTTATAGGTGGTTACCCGTCCGTAGTTTTGGTTAAAATGAAATTTATGAGGTTCTTAGCGTAACCCGGGAAACACCATAAGGAGTTGATCGATTTAGTTCCTAATTTCGCTTGGTGTATTGGTCATCTCCTGGGGGGTACTCACCTCTTTGTCTCCCGAAGAAGCATTGGACTTCCTGTATGCAGTCCTTCAGAGTGTCATTAAAGACTTTGTACCCATTGCGAAGCCGAAAACGAGAAAATTCCCATCCTGGTTCAAAAAGGACACAATGAGCATTCTCTGAAACAAAAACTGTACTTGTTACCTCTTCAAGTCCTTTCCAAATGAGAACACTCGACGCTCTCACACAGAGAGCCATGCCATATTATTATAAATCCCTTTTCAATCATGACTACCAGGAGTATACGCAAGGCTTATCTGCATCCATCATTTCTAATCCGAAGAAATTCTGGTCCATCATTAATCATCGCCACAATCGTCCATGGATTCCTGAGGAAGTTTCATATGTTAACACTAACGCTATGGGATCGGATAGACCAAATCTCTTCTTCAAATTCTTCTCTGATTGCCTGAATCCAGTCCCCCTCTCACCCTTCATCACTCCTATCTCTAACCACTCCCTCTCCCTAATACAAAACGATCCCGCGAAGTGTTCGAATATCTCTGTAAGATCCCCCTCCATCGTTCCCCTGGCCCCGATGGTCTGAGTCCCATATTCGTTCGCAACATTGCTCCCTCCCTCTCACTACCTCTAAGCTTACTGTTAAACTGCAGCTTTTCATTTGGTACTCCCCTCGCCAACGGAAAACAGCCAATGTCATTCCCATATATGACACTGGACCGAAAAGCCACGACGTCTCCAACTACCACTGACCCATTTCCCATTTCTCTCTTCCAACTGCGAGAGGATCATTCTTAATCGTCTCTGTTACTTCACCTCACCTTCCCTCTCAACAATCAACATGGTTTTCTCCCATGCCATTCATGCCTGGCTATCCTTGCTGTCATTCAACACCATTCTATCACCACAGTCTACACAACTAGATGCCATCTTTCTTGACTTCTCAAAAGATTTTGACTCCCTCAACCACACCCTCCTCCTTCATAGACTCAGTCAACGTTTTAGCATTTATGGAAATTTCCTTAACCTCTTCTCCAGCTTCCTCAGCAGTAGAACTCAGCGAGTAATACTGTCGGGCTCCCTTTCTTCTTGGTCACCTGTAACATCAGGAGTTCCCCAGGGTAGCGTCCTCGGACCTTATCTCTTCAAATTTGTACATTGACGATCTGGCCTCCCTACTTCCTTCCTCTCATGCTCACGCTTTGCTTAATGCAGACGACTGCAAGATCTTCAAGCAGATAAATAATGTGACTGACTGTTATGAGCTCCAAGGTGCTCTAAATAAGACATCCGAAAGGTGCGATGCCTGGAAACTTGCCTTATACTCACATAAGAGCAGTACTATGTCTATTTCTCTTAAAAAATCCCCCTTCATTTTTGACTACACCATTAATGCCACACCTCTGAATCGTGTGTATTCTGTTAAGGATCTTGGCGTATTAAGTGACAATAAACTGAATTTTTCTGGTCATATTCAGGCAGTTAAAAGTAAAGCTATGTCTCCATTAGGCCTCTCGAGATCCCCGAGCACTGCAATCGTACTTCTCATCGATCTCTCTTATTTCTTGTTGCTCCCCCATATGGTCCATGTCCGCTCTATCTAATCTTAAAGCTCTTAGCACTGTAACCAATTTCTTTGGAAGAATTGCGAAGCCTAAGGTCCCACTCCTTGTCCACGGATGCTATTCTCCCTTCCCTTTCCATCTGCACTCTCCTCAATAATAGGCTTAAAACCGAATTAATTAAAATTTTTCTAGCCCAGAACAGAACAGCCCTACCTCTCATCAACTTCAGAGTTCCATCACCACTTACCCGTACTCATGCCTTACTCCATTTACCCGTTCCTAGACTATCATTAACCAAACGTTCGCTCCTCTTCCGGCTCTCCTCCTCCCTATTGTACTCACTTCCCGACAACATCGATCCGTTCTTATTATCTTCAACCGCATTTACTAACCTCATCCCTCTTAAAAATAACTGGAACCTTCCTTCCTGTCTTCATTTTGTTTCTTTACTTTGCACTTTATTTGTTGATATTATTCTTACCTTGCTCTTGTGGATGTTTATATGCATGTGTTTCTCACTATGTGTCCTGCTATACACGTCACTGTAAAATGGCAACACTGCTGTATGTGAAATATTTTCTTTAAAATAAATAAATATTTTTAGGCACTCCCCAATTTCCGGGGAGAATGGCCCAACCAGCCCAAGTTGGCGGGAACCCCCCAAATGAAATTTATACCCGCCAGCAGCAGAGCCCCTCAACCCGCCCAATATGGCATCACTGGTTATAGTTTGTAACAAATTGATTTATTAATGTTGATTCTGGTTGTCATGTGGCAGATGTTTATATTTAGATGGTTAAGGATGTTTATCTTTAGATAGTTACGGTTGTTGTGCTATGGTGGATGCAATGTAGAATAACGGTAAAGCAAATAACCTGAGAATTTTAGGTAAAATCTGCAGAACATAACACACACAAGAACACCAGAGAGCTATGAATAATAGATATTCACGCCTCTCCACAATTTCGTGCAGACCGTGCCTGGCAATGGCATAAACGCGCGATGATGACTGCGAGCAGACAAAATAAATTGCCAAAGAAGGCCGTACTTCCCTAGACCAATCCGTGAAACGATCGAAATCAATTAAAAGGCTACTAATTATATAAATAAAAATAGAATAACTGTCCATAAATTAAGTAATATTACTGATTCCATATGAATCCGTCAGTTATTTCTTATCATTATAATCCTGTGCATTATCGTTATTATTTGAAGAAGAAGTGAACTATGTAATAAAATTTATTTTTAAATATAACATGATTGTATTTCATAACAAACGAATCCATCTTCCTCTCAACGAAGTCGCCACCCTGTCTTTGGAGCGTCGAAACGAGAGCCCCCCTTCCCCGATCCTGCAGATGCTGCGAGGTGCAATCTTCATTACAGTATTCGTTCCAAAAACCCCACTTCCCCCTCTCACTCATCTCACCTCGTTCGCACTGCTCCGCAAACGCCGCCCCACTTCCTCCCTCACCCACACGAAAACATTTCCGCGTTCCTTTCTGCTCATTGCACTTTCTTCGCCCCTCTCCAGACTCACATTTTAAAAGTATCCAATAATTCATCATCCTCTTCCCGTTAGGCCCATGAAATAAATGGACCAATTAAAGCCACGCTCCATAGCATAGCATAATGGTATTTCTTTGCCATATAGCTTTAAATTCCAATCATAAGTCCACTCCTGTTCATATTTTGCTACCGCAATGCTGCGCCAGTACTTCGTTCAATTTCGTCTCAGATACAATCCAAGGAACTATTTTGATTTACAAGCTCCATTGCATTAGCAGCTACCTTTCAAAGAAATTTATTTCACTTTTTTCATCATTCACGTCAGTGACACTTTGGACCAGAATAACTGAGCTTCACGGAAGATGAGGAAGCGCCCATTGAAGATGCCCATTGAAGACCCTAGAAGGTATCGCTCTCAAAGAACAAGTCCTTCAAGGAACTGAAGAAAGCAATGGACAGGACAAGGGGCTTACAGAATAACAGAACTACGAACCCACTGCGCCATTCATGTCGGCTGCACACGCTGCATTAGGGATGCAAGGAGCCTTACCTGAAAGAAGGAAAAGGAGTTATTAAGTGACTATTTCATTGAAAGTCACATTTGAAGGGTATAACTAGCATAAACAATGTTGAAATCATGAAGAGGTTCTCGTATCATCGTTACAAAGTATAAGAGTGATGATATTCCAGCGATCCATGCGCTTAAGTTTCCTAGATTAATATGCGCTACGGCAGCTGGAGGCAAGCTGACCACAGAAACAAAAGAAGCTCTTTAAAAACACTACTCCATCGATCATTCGCGAATCATTTTATTCAGAAATAGAGAGCGACGATTATCTTACCTCTGTTTCACTGAAACAAACTCTATGCTCCACCATAGAATTCCAAATATCATTTGATGTCACAAAACGTTTTTTAAGAGCTTCTGCAACACACAAAATGAAATAAGCGTACATTTGAACAAATTTTTGGATGGTAACATCCGCAAGTGACATTCCGACAGTGGTGAAGAAATTCAGGACTGGCAGAACACTAAACCAATATTTGCAACTGAGAGAATTATTTTGAGTCTTATTTAAACAAATTTATGAGTAGTATTCCATTCGGCAAACTACAGGAAGGTTCTCAGAAGGGAAGGATTTTTCATCATTCCAATATTACACAAAGCAATTTAACCTAATAGTTGGATACCACTGCCAGATGGTTTCATGCGCGGGGTACAATCATGGTGGAATCGACGAATATCGGTAAACGATGAAGAACGCCGTTAATCGCCTATGGAGAGAGGTACTAATAAAATTCAGTGATAGCCCGAATCATTTCTAATGCGTCTGCACAATATAAATTCTTGAATCTACGCGGTGAAAATCTCGTCTAGTACATGAAGCGTAAATGATGATCAGACTATTTTACGTGGAGCAACATTACTGGTTTAATTGGTTAACACAGAAGAAAAAAGAGATGAACAGGAGTTAAACGTAAAAATCAAGTACGCTGATTCAATGGCAATGATGCAATATAGAACAGTTTTACGGAACAGCAACACCACCATTTCTATCGAGCGAACATTGCCACCGTTTAAGTACTTCCGGCCGAGTTGAATCACCCTTCAAAAAGAGTGAGGTAATACTTCCGAGCCATTTTCATACCCCATTAACTTCCATTAGACTTGCAATAGGATATTAAGCATCTCTTCTCATAACATAAGTTTAGACTAATGCATTAATACTAATCCATTTAAATGCATGATATGTAGTGCATGTTTGGTGAGAATCCAACCCCTGCCACACACCTTAATGGTGGCTCGCAGGATATTATGTAGAAATAGTACATAGATAGATAACTAGATATCACAAATAAGCGAAGCCACACAAGACTATCTGATGCTGCACAAAAATAGCCAGAAATCAGCTATTCGTACAAATAAAAATCACAATCAGTAGCCACACTTGGAGTTACAGTTAATATAGCCCGAAGCCCTTTCGGTGCGTTTAAAAAAAAAAACAATTTTTTTACTGCCTCGGATTTCAGCAATAAACAATTCAACCGTCTGTAGCAAGGAGAAAAACCACTTTGTAAGATCCCACAAAATGTATTGAGACCTAGGTTTCGATTGCGGTACATCTGGCCATTTTACATCGAGAGATCGATTCCCAATAACAATTACGCAACGCACACAGCCGTGGAGGTGGAAGAGGAAAATCCAACCCAGACGGGAAATGAACCCGCGACCCCATGAATGGCAGGCGAGGGCTTTACCCCGCAGCCACCCTGTGCAACGCTTATGTTTACTTTTTCCATTTCCTTTCAGACCTAATTTCCAGCTGATCTAGAGAAAAATCGTTTCCGAGGCTGGTGTCATCCATCGTGATGGAAGGACAGGTCTCCCACGGAACTCGGATACTTCGCATCCACCGGAGGAGGGCCTTTCTAAAAATAAATCTCATTTCCACAAAAGATGATGCGGGGAGACACAGAAGAACACTGAAAACCCTCGCCGAAGCTGCACAAAGAGAGGAGAAAACAGCTGAGTGATGCGCATCCATTTGAATAGGGATCATTTCCATTTACTCTCTCTGACCTCGTTCTTGACTCATGATTTTCGGATGCAAGTATAAAAAGAACAACCTCTTCCTCATCTGACAACCAACCCTACGCAACCATGCTACCGTGTCACCTCATGAATCGTAACACCCTGTCGTTCATCAACATTTCTGACATTAACTTTCAACACGCTATTTTACGCACGGGACATCCAATGGCACCGCACCGCGTTGAGAAGGGCGTCGTCCATACACTCAGATTGAGCGCATGAGCATTAATGCAACTTCTGGACTGTGAATTATGCTTTAAAGGTCGAAGGGCAGTTGAAACCAACAAGAAAGGCTGCCCTCGCATTGCCTGACCATTGACTTTTTGCATACAATTGAGAAAACATTGTTTTCCCTATCCATTCGGCCATTAACGAAAATGTTACTTCATTCCATGGGAAAGCCAACAGATACTTGCATCAGATTTTGAGCATTCGAGAAAGCGCGGCAAAATAGAGATCATTCCGCTGAGAAGTATATGTAACTAATGTTGCACCCACTCATCATTGTACTAATTTAACGCAGCAAAAGTGAGAAAACGGCACAAATAAAAAATGATGACTTTTAGAACAAGAGTAAACAATATAATAAACGCAAATGTTGCAATTTGTGACAAAGCTTTAATTCTCTTTCTGAGGGAAAAAGAGAGATTAGAATGGGAGACAGTGGGGAAGAGAAATGGCGAGGGTAAAAGAAGTTGAGCCGGAATCATCGCCACCGAAATAAAAAGATGGAGGAGTAAAGAGAGCAAGCGAGAGATCGAGAGAGGGGTTGAGCTGGAGGAGCGCAGTTGGGGAGGCCGGGATATTGTTTCCCATCACCTCCTCCCTCCGAAGGCTTCCCCCACCGAACACGGCCGAGTCTGTGTGGCCTTCCTCGCCACAGCGAAGACGATCACCGATGCTTGGCGAGGAGGAAACGTTTTCCCGAGTGCCAACTGAGGACGCTGCGTGCCCACTCTCCACTCGGACCCCAGCAACAGATGGATCCATGAGACAAGAAGGGTGTCTTCAGTTTAGAAGGACAAGTGAGCAAAAGAAAAGACATTCGAATTTAAATTATCCCTAAGAAAACGAGCATTTTTGGCAAGAATCAGCTTAGTTCAGCCGTTAAGTTCTTTCAGTCAGAACTTTGGTTAATTGCAATGGCGGGGGGGGGGAGGGGGCGTTTAATCGGAACCGAAATCGCAACTTTATACACGTAATCGTCAGATGGAAACAAAAAATGAATTTTACTGAAAAAATCTATCTTCTAACCAGAGCCACTCACTCATAAATCAAAAATTAAAATAAGGAAAAGGCGACGCCCGCCGAATAAGCTGCTTTGAGACCGTTTACGTCATCCACCTCCCGTCCTTGACTGCTTTTAGGGGAAGGGAAGGGAGTGGAAGGGGGTGTCGTCGCCAGGTCAGCTGTGTGTCCCCCATTGCGATTGGGCGACGTAGCTTCGAGGGCTCAGTTGTGATTGGACGAAGTCGATGTACGTCAGAGGTTGCAGGCACGCCCACTTCTCCGAAAGGGTTAAACAACATCAGTTTTCGCCGCTCATATCTGAAAACCGACTCGACGGATCGAGGAACGGATAAATACGGGTCTTTTTATTTTGCAAACTCTGTCAGATTCGGCAATAAAAATATATGGTAAACCACCCCATTGCTAGTTGGGATAATTCCAGAAGGGTGAATGTCATATAAAAGGGTATGATACTTCTTACATAGACACATCAAGAGGAGAGTCATCGATTCCTCTGAAAATTATTTAAGAGGAAACAGTTCTGTTGTCAATGCGCGCTCGGAAAATACAATCACATTTTTCAGCAAGGAGCCACTTACCACTTATTAAATATCCTATCTTATAATAATAACCACTTATTATGTATCCTTTTCCCTCCCTTTCCCTCCTTGGTGACTTCCCAAGGGGAAACACTTTAATTGACTCAAAGAAACAATTCCCCTTACACCGCCATGGACTATGGAAAGGTTTCTGGGGTGGACTTCCCAGTTCGCTTTCCGGGCGTCGAAAACATAACTTCTTAAAGGATCTCAATGCTAAGACGCGGAACAACCCGTGGGACATTCCACGCACAGGGCGCTCGGATGGAAAGAGACGGCGTAACAGAGGGATAGGATGGGAGGAATCACTCTAATTTATAGATCGGATTTTGAATCCTTTGAAACAACAGGGAATACACGAAACACACTCTCTCCATTTTCAGAACTTGTATCCATTTTTCCGGGAGAGATATACAGCCTTAAACTTCGGCTAGAACCTGTAACCTCAACCGCTGTGCGAAACGTATTTCTATTGGCTGGTTCCATCGTGACGTGGGAAGTCCATGCCCATCTCAAGAGGAGGCAGAGTGAACGGTTTAGAGAAAGCGACTCCAAGCGAGACAAACGTTGAGAAACAAAACGTAATATTGAAGCTTCACGGTGATTGTCCGCCGTTAAGGAATCGCGTCTCTCGAATCGAGTACTGAATGCAACGTAGATTTACGACTCTCACTCAGTTTAAGGAACGTTCTGTAGCTCTCATTTTAACGAACGTCAAGTGCGCATGCTAACCACTCGTAACCAACAACAAAAGTGCCCTCCCTAGGCAACCAAGGGTCCCTTTCCCCGACCTTTCCTAACCTGGGAAACGTCAGTATTATTATTTATATTATTTCACGCGACTCATATACTTTCCACGTCATCAACAAGACGTCTGCTTAGGAATGCGTTTTCGGCGCGAAGTTGAATTCGAAATTTTAAACTGCTGTAGCAGGACAAACGAAGAAGTCTTAAGAAGAGTATGGATAAAAGATGTCTAATGGAAACCTTGAAAAGAAGAAGGGACAACTTAATCGGCCATATCTCAAGACACGATGGCCTAATGAAGACAATCGTCGAGGGAAAAGAGAACGGGAAGATTGGAAAAGGCAGGCCTCGCATGAGACACACGGAACAGGTTGTGAAGGATGTAAAAGAGAGGAGTTACGTCACAATGAAAAGGTTGGCCGATAGAATAATATTGAGTGGAGGGTTGCGTCGCTAAGCAACCTTAGGATTGTCGACCCATGATGATGAGGACATTATTCGGCTCTCTTGAGGGTCAAACTCACCCGCGTTCAATCCAGGGCAGTGTGACACCTCCCGTGCAAGTAAAGCATCAGTGTGGAGAGGGTGTGGGAGCACGCCAAGTGAGGGATGGACTTCGTATGCCTTCTCTCACTCTTGCCCTTCACATTCCCCGAGCGAGGGGCCAGCCAATCCGAGAAGGTACTCGAGGCAGTGCACAGAAACGTTGCCACGAAGCGCCGTTACCCAGGAGAGTGGAGTGTGCAGCGCGATGAGCACCAAACGAGGATTAACCTCGTTACTTCATGGGCACACACCCACCGCTGTGCATGCGATGCCAATCCAATTCTTTTCTTAATTTCCGTCATTCGTTTACTTCGGCACAACCTACCTTCAGTCCATCCGCACTTCCTTTCGCTACATTTCAACACCACCACTGCCCTCATCGCGCTGAAATGCTTGCCTTCTCTCTCTCTCGTGTCTCTTCTCGAGCCCCCACCATCACTTCATCTTCCATTCTGTTTACCATACTCTTTTTTTAACATTTTCTTCCACGCCCACCACTCATGAATTTCCAATGCATTCTGGTCATCTCTCTCCTTTTCGCCCAGGTTGGCGACCCACATAACGCAATGCTCCACTTTCTTCTATTGGAACATTGTCACCCCTCAATCTCCCTCCCCGTATTTGCGAAGCGCCTTCCCAGCGTACGCAATCCTTCTCCCCAATCATTAGCATGACGCCCACCTTGGTCCAAAATATAAGTCCCAAGTAATAAAATCGTTCCACCCATTAAAACAGAATTAAAGATTTGAAGAAGGTTGTGTTAAAATTACAAAACAATTGGCGTGTTTGAAAGAAGGGTAAGAAAAATACTGGGAAGTGCATAAGAGAAATTGAAAAATTTCAATTAGAAGCAACAAATAAGATATGTAGAGCTAAATGCTAATTAGACGTTCCGGAATATTGAAAGAAGTAGTATAAGGTGGACTGATTGCCAAGCAAAGACGGAGGGAATAGCAGGGATTTTAGAGAGGATCAGCGAAGAAAAAGCAACTCTGGGAGAATTACACCACGCGAAGAAATAGTTGAGAGAAAAGAGAACAGTTCCGTCCATTTAAAGTTACCATCCCGGAGAACACCTGAAGTAATAATTGAGTGAAAAATGACTGTAAGCTACTCATGCTGTCTGCTGTAGAAGAGAATTTGGGGATGTTATGGTCAGCAGTAGCCAGCTCCGCCGAAAGGGAAAGAATTCTCAGAGCAGAACAGCACTCAGTGATCTGGGCTAAGGTCACGAGCAACACTGCGACGACATGCGACAACGACTTCAAGAGGGACACCACCTGCCAGTGAATGCCTAAGCCACCCTGCTTCCGGAGACCGGAATATCCAAATGCCAATTTAAGTAGGGAAAAAACAATGCCTATCTCCGAAATCAGTTTTTCAATTGACTAGGTAATCGAAAAACCAATTTCGGAGATATTTCATTTTCCCTGCCTTAATGGGCATTTGGGTATTGCGGTCTTCGGACATTTTTCACTTAAGTCAAATTAGAAGTTCACCTTAATTCATCCTGCTTCCCACAGAGAACACGGGTGGGAAAGCGAATCGCGCTGAAAGAGTTGTCACCCCCTAAAATGAGACACACGCGAGAAGTAAATAAAGGATTGCACTCTTGCTCTTTACTCAGCGTAGAGCAGAGCTGAGTTTAAGGTAGCAGGCTATTACTTCGAAAAAGGCTATTCATGCAGTTTAAACTTCTTAGTATTATAAACTTAAAATTGAAAGAGTCCTAATCCTTGTATTTTAATAATTCTACTTCTAGCGCGGTATGAAAACTACGCATATTCTTCGTACGTATGCACAGGATTAAAATCCAGGAAATAAAAGCAAAAACTGTTAATGGTGTACTTTATTCAGTTACCCATGAATTTGCAGCGACTAACACCCAAGGAAAGCCCAAATATGTTGGAGGCCCATTTCATTCTCATTGGTATTCACAATCTTTCATCATGAAGCAAAAAATTGCAAATGGGGCAATCACCAAAACAATAACTGCAGTAATGCAAGCTTTCCATTCATAATTCCAACTGAAAGCACGTACGTTGAATGGACGTGAAAAATAAGGGTCTGACACATACCCGCAGGGATTGGTTTTAAAGCCAACATTATCAGCAATGAGAATTTTTTGCATAAAAGTTTACAAATTTTCCCGCATCCACAAACGATTTTGAATTTGAGCATTGTCCAGACATTGTGACGGTAGAATAGCGCATCCGCAAAGGGAAGATAACGAGCTCTCGGCAACTCCCACTCACTTGGTCGCCATCGCAGCCACAACGCCATCTGTCTTCGAGATAAAACGAACTGCACTCCCAACGAATACAACTCACACGAGGCGAATGGGCGATAATTATTTCGCTTTTGACGATAGCACACGCCTGGTCGAGTAATGACGCTCGACAAATGACGCCCTGAACTAATCTGCTGGTTTGGAATGCTATCTAAAAATGAGTTTTTCACCCAGTGTCCCCGAGTACACCTCAACGAGTTCAGAAAAACACGCGACTTCAGATAAGCGTGCACTGAGAGCGCTTCCCAGAATACAGTTTGTATGCAAAGCATTTAAACCGGGATCAGTCGACATCCGTTGATTGCATGAAGGCGCCATTCGTGTAGGCGTTCGAAGGCAGTGCAGGTCTGTCGTCACAGCGCAGGTGAGACGCTCTTCTATTATCGCGATCACCTCGGGCGCCTTCATATTAAGATGAATCGGCGACGGACACTACTTAGATGTGGGAACCCGAATGTGTGTCATTTCAACGCTTAACAAAAGAGATGGTGCCTGATTCAACGACTTTCATTTGTATTGATGAAAGGGACCCAATTTCAGCATCACCCGAACGAGAGCATTAAAGAAACACTAAGCGATCTACATGAATCCATGCTACACTATCGCATGTCCGTACAAGGGCTTCAACTCTCAAAATGATTGCAAAGCTGAGGCATGACTTCAGCGCAAGAGAAAAAAAGAAAGAACTTGTGAATGCGCATCTCCTCTCTCTGCTGTCTCCCTCCAATAAACTGACAGGAGTTTTCACTATGAGCACATTGCTTCCGCTTCATTCAGGAAAAATATGGGCAAGAAGATTCGGAGCCCCAGCTAGTAACTGATTTGACAGTATTTCCATTACAAGCGAAGTTTCTAAAATGACGAGCGTTTAATTTACAAGGTTCTGCGCATAAGTTTTGGAAAAGTTCTTCATGTAAATTTTCATCAAAAAACAATCCAGCGAAATTCAAACCCGACGTAATTATAAACTTTTATTTTTGTGCAAAAGAGAAACGCCGAAGCGGAATAATATAAAAAAAAGGTACGGTTTTATGCGCAAGATGAAATCCCGTATTTTCAACGATGACGACGCATTAAAATGATGTGAAATTCATTTCGTGATAAAAAAATATTTCCAGTAAGTTCGTAAATTAGCGGCATTCTGCAACCGATACCAAGAATATCAGGCTAGGCCGGCGCTTATATTTAAAAAATGATCCGATTTAAGTGGTCTCAAAATCGGTGACAGTAAAATCATAAAAAAAGCCCCAGGTTCGTGCGACAACGGATGGCCGTGCCTGAGGCGCCTAAAGGGGCGCCTAAATGCAGTTATTTTGAAAAGTTGAGGTTTCCGACCCAGACTGAAAGTTTTCTAAGGTAAACGTGGTATTTCAGAGCACTGTGGGCAATAATTCAAAACCGTTTTGTCGTAAGTATCTCGATTCCTTCATGCCGAAACACTGGCGAAACAAAGGCTCCGGCCGCGCCCTGGAATGAGGGAAACCTGGCGTGGGCACCTGCCTACTCTTAACGAAAAGGCGCCACGGGCTGAACGCCATATCCAACAGACGGAGCACAGCACTCAAATGTTCTCCACATAACTCTCAAGGGCCAGATTCCCAATGAAAAGAAAATTCCTCTGCCGGGAATCGAACCTGAAAGCTTCCGGTGAAAGGATAGTACTCTAACCACTACACCAACCCCGAAATTAACATCAAAGCTTGAGAGTGAATTGTAAGGTCAGACATCTTCACCCTCTCATTCTAGAACTTCAGCCGTTGACGATGGAGACACCCTCAGCCTGGAGGTTGCCACCTTGGGGAACCCTTTGTAATATATTCCTTTATATATATATATCTATACATCACATTTTCATTACATATAACATGCACAACATATGAAATTTCCCTCACGAAATTCACTTAAAATTAATCAAGCAACAAACAAAATACACTTCTCTTCAGGCTCGCGCTTAACAGGCCATAAACTTTTTCACTTTCTTTTCTTTCAGGCCACTTCTTAAATCAAATCAGACACAACACAAATATACACTTCTCTTTCCTCACGGATGCCTCGTCACTCACACAGACCAACCAACCAGCCCTCAAGTAATGCCCTTTCTGAAGCACGCGTCACTTTTTGCATCTGCACACCAACGCGTCTATCACACAACTCCCCAATTCTCACTCTCCCCAATTCGCACTCTCTCTCCTATCTTATAAATAAAAATGGATTGCGCATTTTGTTGGTAAGCGGTTAACTTGGATAATGGCTGGACCGATTTCACTGAAATCTTCACAATTTGTTTAGTTTTCCGGGACGGTAAACGGGTTATAATATATAGTGCAGGAATAATACATGAATTTTAAATTACATTTACAATTTTTCCCATAAGATTACACGGAGTTTTACATTTTTCACGGTGCAGTGCTTTCATATTTCGTTCATTAAAATACTTCAATTTGTACCGAGAGCTTTTATTTTCCCTTCATCGGAATGTCGAAACTCTGAACTATCTTATTCTTTCGATGTTTTTATGATAAATCATCCCGTTGATGATTAATTACGCAATTTAAACGATTTTTATAGCTCTTTAAACGGGTCTTTCATTGTTGTCTCCAATCCATTTCTGATGTAAACAAACACCGCATTTCGCACAAGAGGACATAAATAATGATTCTTTTATTATTGTTGTAGCAACCAAGAATTTGGAGATTTCAAAAAGCGCACGGGACCCTTAATCGCATTGAAATGCCCCCAATAAGATCGAAGATTTATAGTCGCAGACATCGCAATGCTATAATAGGAACAAGGCATTTCTTTTCTTTGATTATAAGGTAAAGGCGCCAAATTTCGTCCCCCAGTCTGTTTTTGGTCTCTGGATATAATATTTTTAAATCAATCATTCCCCAAAAAATTACATAATACCACCAACTAAGCCTACACATGATATTTAGCTCAAAATATATCAGAAGCGATTTGTTATCTTTAAAGAAAAAAGTTCAAAAAACAATGTACTTTTACCAAAATTGAAAAAGTGGTCCTATTTTCGTCCCCTACCAATACATCTTGTAGAAAAGGTATTAACAGTTTAAAAACAAGGTAATTATAATAAAGACATGTTACAATATTTATTTATATATGTTAACATTTTTGCACAAAAAATACTTTTTAGTAACTGTAATATTATTTTTTACCCTTCCAAACAAGAGTCGCAAGTGAATTTTTTTTGTTCTTTGCTCTAGAGCACATTTCGTGTCGCCACAAGGAACATTGAATGCAACGCACCCATTTTTCCCCATGATTGTCTTGAGAAAAAAGTTTTAGGCAAATGGGGCACTCCGCATCATCTTCATTATTCTTGCTTTCACTTGAATCTTGGTATGGGACATCACAGTCGTCATCAGAGTCACTGGCAGTTTTTACGACTGCTGCCTTTTCATAGGCTTCATTGAAAAGCTGTGCAATCTGCAAGTTACCAACAATCCTGCCAGGATGGTTAGAAAGCCTATTTTCTATTGCCTGCGCATAAGATGTTTTAAAAGGAAACATGAACGACACATCGAGAGGCTGCAGTTTTGAAGTGGAGTGAGGAGGCAAGCAGACTATGGAAACACCATTATCACGAGCAATGTTAATAAGATTCATATTGCGAGAATGTGAATAGTGTCCGTCCATTATCAACACAATAGGATCTTCCTTTGATGGCTTTACAATTGAAATGAAATGCCGAAACCATTTTTCAAAAAGATCACTCGTTATCCACCCAGACTCATTCGCTGCTCCAATTGACCCAGGTGGAGCTTCATCCATGAGTTCGTTCTTCATCATCTTTCTGGTAAAAATCATAAGAGGAGGCACAAATGTACCTGATGCCGACATGCACATAACAACCGTGACTAGTGCACCTCTCTCTGCAGACGACAGTTCGTGCACAGACTTCTTCCCTATCATAGCAACAATCTTTCTTACTTTGTGTTGTACCACTGTGATGCCGGTCTCATCGACGTTGAACACTTTAACTGGATTAAATTGTATTTTCTCCAACTCGGGCTTCAAAATAGAGAAAAAGAGCTTAACACTTTCCTCGTTGAAACCTTGTACCCTAGCTAGTGATAACGATTCGTGTAGAAAGTGTGGGATGTCTCTGGAGAAACAGACGCAACCACTTTCGTCCAGCTGTTTTTTTCCCGACCGAAAATGGGTGAGCAACATTGTTGCGAATAGGAAGCTGAAAGGCCATTCGCCTAATATCATTCAGAGTAAGGCCATAGTAATGGTTCTCCATGTCCTTACAATAAGTCACTAACTCAGCCTCTAACTCACGTGAAAAAACTGGTTTTCTACCGATGGCTTTTCCAATTAACTCATCAGCACCTTTACCTTGTCCTTTCGTTGTGTAATCCTTAAGAGTTGCCCTAGGCACACTAAATGTCTTACTCGCAGCTTTATATCCCATTTCCTTGTTTCTCACCGCACTTATTGCCGATTTCATCGCCTCTCTGTCCCACTTCTTCCTAGGTGGCATCTAAAACAAAATAAAAATATTTGTTCTAAATTTCGTCCCCTGGACGGAATTATGAACAGATGGGGGGACTAAAATAGGAACATTCCACTTGCCAATATGGACGTTTCCTACACCACGTGAAGTGAACCAAACACGGTAAAACGCTCAGATCATTCAGTTTATAGCTTACCCTAAACAAATATGCAAAATGCAGCTAAATAAACACATTAAAAGTTATTCGGAAAGAGCACTTACAAATAGTATTTCGACAACTCACCATTCCAAAAATCAGAATAAGTTTTCTCAAAGGGGAACGCAGCCGACTAGACGCATGAAACTTTCAGTACTAACTGGTGGCCATGAGCACAACTAACGACAAATATCACCGATGGCGCCCCTTTCGTCAGAACAGAAAACCTTGGGGGGACGAAATTAGGCACGGGGACGAAATTTGGCGCCTTTACCTTACTTAAACATCGATCTTGCAGTCGAAATCGAAATGCACATATAACACCTTGAGATTGTGTGATTTCAAATTTAATGGGAAAAAATAAGTCATTTGGTTGACATTAAATTCTGACTTTTTTATAATTATATCTATCTTAACATATCAAAAACGAGTGATTTCCCTTTTCTTTATTTTCCATTTAATCAGACTGTGCCACCGGAACGCGTGGACAGGTACATCTATTGAAAATATAGGTATATCAATTTGCAATGGGAAATTTAAAAATAGGGCATTGACAATGAAGAAAAACTTCAATTTAAACATTTACCCATGATAAATAACTATTCATAACTGTTATTATTATGCTGATTGAGTAACTATCCACGTCAAGTGTATACATTTTTAAATGACCTCGAGCGAAGCTGGGGGCATTTCAAGTACAGTACACCGTCTGTCGGATGAGACGTTAAACTGTGGACCCCTTGGCGCCGTTCGCAAGAGTAGGCTAATGCCGACGCCAGGTGTCCCTCCATCCTTCTCTGTACAGTTTCCCTTGG
Organism: Platycnemis pennipes; assembly: GCA_933228895.1. NCBI lineage: Eukaryota > Metazoa > Arthropoda > Insecta > Odonata > Platycnemididae > Platycnemis > Platycnemis pennipes. The sequence continues at coordinate 853,231 of OW121851.1, forward strand.
CGCAAATGACCTTAGTTGTCGGTCGCCGGCTTTAAAATACTACTACTACTTCTACTAGCGAAGCCTGGCATTTTCGCTAGATCGATATAGAATCCACCCACGTCGTCGCGTCCGAAGAGAATGTTGAGCGATTGAGAAAGTCATGTATACGAAGTCCTAAGATGTCCATTTCTCGACGCAGTTTGGAACTTGGCATTGCTAAAATAACTATTCAAAATTATATATGAAGTCTTAAATTGCATGCTTACAATATTCAACTGAGGCATGAAATCAAACCAACGGATAGGCCTACATTTGTCGAATTGTCTGTAAAGATGCTACAGTGAAGACATGCTGAAGTGACTTCAACATCAACACTGACATCAAATCTCGAACAGGTGTTGTTCAGTCACGCATTCATTTCATATTGATACCTCGATAATAATTATTTCTCGAGTAATTGACAAATGAAATCACGAACGTTTTAGATGACACTGTATAAAGATGAAATAAATATACACTGGCAGGACAAAGTCTGCCGGGTTCAGCTAGTTGTTTCAAATAAATTACCCACACTTCTGCCTATTGGCCCCGGCGTCACCTAGAAACATATGTTTACCTCCATTTTTACGCATTGCATTTTTGATCTCGGCGGCTCAATTGTTATGTTACACCTTACGAGTTGAGTTTACCTATTTATCCGATTGGGGTCCCACCTCCATTGCCATCGGCGCCTAACATTAATAGGTCCTTGGTAATTAGTAACTAGGTTGGAAGAAGTGCTCCGAATTCGTCCACCATCCGTCGGGCGTAAGAGTAACCAATTCAGAAGTTGGTCCTCCCAAGCATTCTCCCTCAATAATCTCGCGGCACTCTTAGCACCGGCACCAAGAAGTGCCCGCCGCTTTGGAACGAATGCTCCAGAATGGAATAATCACGGAATGGTCTAGAATGCAGACGATTCCGCGCGCCGCACTTGAGTCCAGAACAAAGCGCTTTGCCTTAAAGGCAGACATTGCAGTAGTTGCGTTCGCCACAGAAACTCATTCGAGGCTTAGTGTATCGCTGATTTGTAGCAGCAGCCAAACTGGGAAATACGATACTATGATCGAGATCAGTAAACGAGAGGCACACTTTTGTTCATACCCCAGTTCAAACAACGGACATGCGATCCCTGGATGTAAAATTGCGTATCTGAGGGGAGAAGGACAAGCCAAGGTCACGTGATGAAGCCTCCCCGACCGGAGTGAAACGAGAGCGAGGCGACGACGCCTGCCCCACTTTCAACACGCAAACCAGGGGGCGGGCGCCCTGGCAATCCCTCCCCAAGCTGCATTGCAAGCGCACCCGTCCGCGGAGAAAGACGCAGAAAGGCGAATGAATGAATGCTTTGCTGCTCTCTAGGTTTCCCCATAAGAGTAATACCAAAATACATCGATACTTTGTTCGCCTTCCGACATAGACATAGTTGGCAAACAAGTCATCATCAACAACTAAAGCAACAGCTACAGGTGTAACAATATTTTCCGAACAATATGAAATAATGATAGTGCAAAATAAGTGCAATACATACGAAGTGAGGTTACATGCAAAAGTGTTGCTGAAAAAATATAAGTGCATTTTTCATTAAGAAGAACATTCCTCATCGGAAATTCATGAAAACTAATGAAACACAATTCCTTAGGAGGCGGGTGCAAGGAGGAATGAGGGTGCAAGGGTGGAGCAGTGGACGGGGGTTCCTGCCGGTGAGCAAGGAGTGGAAGGGCGTCTGAGGAGGAGAACAAGCATCTCTGTCACTTCCATCTCGCTTCCGAGATGAATTTCGGGCCTGGACCACGTCTCCGCCTCGTCCCACCTAACCGCCTCTTCCGTCCCCTCACTTCCAACGCATTCCAAACGCACACCTCTCGACTTCACAAATCCCATTGAATTTCCATTGGAAATATGGCACAGGCTTAGCAAAAGGTTTTCCGTCGGTTGCTGCAAAAGGCACCCGAGCGATCAGGGGCGACTGTGGTACGGATATTGACGGCGGAAACTAAAGAGCCGGACTAAAGGGACGCAATGACGAACGTTGGCTGTAATGCTAGCCTTGCTGTAATCCTGAAAACCACAGCAATGGCGGCGAGTGGAAGGCCACCAGCCAAAGAAAGGTGGTGGCACAGGAGAAAAAAAGCTACCGAAATATGGAAAGGAGAAGAAATATCGTGAAAAGCAGTAAACCTTGTGTGTTTTTGGCATTGAATGGTAGATGAGTACATAATTTCTTCGATCTTTCTGTTCCGGTCTCCGTCATTGTAGTAATGCACTGCGGGGGAACAATATATTTTCCTTGAGAACTTTGAACTTAGCAAATTTAAATTCATAAATTGAAGTGAAATTAAGCAGTATGCAAAATAATTTCTCTTACATTAGCGGATACACTTTGCCACAATCTCCATCGGCATATGGTTGCATAATCAGAGAACTCTAATAGCAGTAAGGGACTATGCTCGAGAATGTAGGTTGAAAGACAAAAGAACGTCACTCCACATCTGACATGAGAAAATAAAAATTTCTTCATTTGAACTTCAATCCAACCTTAATGCCCTTCCAGAATATGCCTGCGGATGGGCTAATACCAAAAACACACAGGACTAAGTATTTTTTCACTATCCCTCCATAAAACCGGTCCGGACGTTATTGGGACTTTTTAAAGAAGAGTCCAAATGAGGAGTAGTTAGCCAGGTGTATAAAGGTATTTTTTGTGCACCATGTTAACTGCTCCTTAATCAATCAATACCTTGACATTAAAAAGACAATTTGGTGGAGAAGGAGGGGTAGAATAAAGAAAAAAGGTGGAGACCACTTAAAGGAACAAGGTCAGGATCCTAGTAATAACATTTAGGGTGAGGAGGAAACTTATATGAGGTAATGAACCTTAGGCGGGAAGAGGAGGATTTTGGTGATAGAGAGAGGAACCATTAGAGGAGGGTAGGGAGCTTTTAGTGGGTGGAGATGGTAGTTTGTAGTGGGTCGTGCAGTAAGGGTTTGGGAAAGGGACAGGGTTTTGCTGGGAGGAGGAAGCCTTTGGTGGGGGTAGGAAGCCTTTAGGAGTGGAGTGGATGCCTTTGGTGGGGGGAGAAGGTAGGTTTTGGGGGAGAGTGGGAAGGTTTTGTAGGAAGGAGGACGCTTTTAGGGAAGGATCATTTTCTCACTTTTTTCTCGATATCTCGAGAAATAAATTTAACCATGAATCATAGAATAAACTTGGTGTTTTCACAGTTATTTATCTCACATTACTACTATAGTTTCGACGATTAACGTCAAAATCAGGTACAAACGTCATCATCAGATACAAACTACAGAAATGATGTCACTTATATACAGTTCAGTTTGTTGGGGGGGAAAAGGATAGGTTTTCTGCTTGTATAGCTGTGAGTGGGGTGGAAAAGAAAGTGGATGGATTGAGAAATAGAGAGGGGGGCGGTGGAAGTAGAACCATCAGTGTAATTAGCAGTGGGAGGTGGGAAGGAATTCAGCGATTGAAGACAGTGGAACACAGAGGTGGGGGGCTATTGGAACAGAGAGAGGTTGAGTGGGGGGAGGCACACACAAAAGGTCGTTTACAATCTGCGTGTACACATTTTAGAATTTCCACTGGTTCTAGAGCATCTAGCCAAGGGGGGCCTTTCCTTTCAAAATGTAATAAGTCCGGGGAAAAAATGTGCTGTAAGACACTTAGATTTAGTATTCGCAGACTCGTTCCGCAGTGCGACACAATACATATAATTTGTTATTGTAACCATTGATGTATCTATTGTCGTATAAATCTTAATTTTTGGCAGTAGAATTTTGTTTCAAATCTGTGTACTATGTAAATAAAAACAATTGATTTCTGTGGTAACCTTCACTTTGTGAGTTACTAATATTTTTATGAACAATCACAACTTTTAAATAATTGACCGAGGACACGAGAAAAGAACAAAGACAGTCCCCACGCAGTGAACGAGGAAATGGTCGGAACCGCCACACGCTTCTGCCTTAAAGCGGAGGAAAGACAAAGCTGCTCGACACCTTGCTTTATGCGAGCTCCGTACAGGGAGAGGAAAAAGATTCTAGAGGAATCCGAGGCAAGGAAAGCTTTTCTCTGAGTAGGATATCGGCTCGAAGGGCTTAACTTGTTTAAAATTGCACTGCAATTTACTATAGGTACTGAATTAACACCATAATTTAATATTTTCTATAAGAATCAATATACAGAGTTTATAAGGTAAGTAACCTACAAATGGGGTCTTGGACCAACTACCATTTGACCATTAAATGGGAGAGAGAACTTCTTCTTTAACCAGTCAACCTGTACAATCGTTGATCTCATCGGTTTTTCTTCACGACGTCTGCTCAACGTTGCAATCGAATGTAGGGCACGCTTCCGTTTTCATGTATTCCGTTTCACAAAAGTCGGTTTTACACGGTGAATGAACATGCGAATGAATTTAATTGATGACCTGAAATTGTACGTTTTTTAATATAATAATAATAATTTTTATAGTAATATTTTTGTTGTATGTTAATGGTTTCCGGAGTAACCTGTAGAAGCGGTTGGATTTGGTGTTATTCGGGCTTTTTTCGCGAAGCGGATTTTCTGATTGAAAGAGATAACTTTGTTTTCGTTCACAGAATAGTTACTGTACTACCAAAGTTTCAACTACACATCTAAAAACATTAGCCCGAACAAGTCCTCAGGTCCTAATAATATTCCAGCCCGTATGTATAAAGAATTAGCTCTCGAAATGGCTCTGAATCTTAAAGTAATATTTAACAAATCCCTCGAAGAACACGCGGTTCCCAAAGACTGGATGTTTAATAAATCAAAAGATGAAACAAAGTGGACTGTATAATTCTGATTGCCGCCGAATGGTACTCACAAAAATTCGGAGGCTTCAATGTCATGGCGAGCTGACACGGTGATGATGATGCCGGTTTTCCTGGACGTCCGAAGCTCACACGTTCCTTCCAACAACTGTCAAAAAGCACTGTCCTCGTATCGAGGATCAAACAAAAAAAGAACCTCCTTGCCCTCTTACGGGCAAACACAAAAAAGAACAAAAAAGAAACGAAATGCACCACTCGGCGGCAAATACGACTACAATATTACCGAACATAACCCACCCACCAAAATTGGGTGCCAATTTTAAATATAATAAACAAGTAACGGCGTGAGTGCTTAGGGAAGTATAAAGAAACCAAACAAAAAACGCGCAAGCTGAACCTGGGAAGACAATGAATAAAAGGTTAGGAAATGAATTAGGTTCTTCACTCTGAAGGGGGCCTTCATCAGAGACTTTGTACAAATGGGTAGCCCACGGATGGGAATGGTTCAGCATGAATGTTCCCTAAGCAAGCAATATGAACAAAATCCAAAAAATCTCCAAAAAATATAAACAAAACGACCAGGACAGGAACAAAATACAAAGCAAAAGAACGAAGAAAAAAAAATTATTGAACAGGCAGTTTGGCCAGTTTTGAAACTGGTCGTTTGAAAATACCAAACGCTGTTCGGACAGTGCAAACCCGCACTCGTCCATCAGTTCCTTGATGAACATCAATAATTCTAGCCAAAGGCCATTGCAAGGGAGGACTATTCTCCCTTTTAAGGATCACTATATCCCCTCGTTCTAAATTGGGATTCTCCAATATCCATTTTGACCTGGATTGTAACGTGGATAGATATTCATTCGTCCACCGATTCCAGAAGTGTTGGGAAATTCGTTTTACAAGTTCCCATCGGGTTATTCGGTTGATTTTAGCATCAAAAAGGTTTGGTTCGGGGATAGCTACTAAAGGTGTGCCAATTAAAAAATGTCCAGGTGTTAAAACTTCCAATTCATTGGGATCCGAGGGTAAAGAGACTAATGGTCTGGAGTTTAATACCGCTTCAATCCTGGCAAATATGGTTGATAACTCTTCAAACGTTAAAATTTGGCTACCCACTATCCTTTTTAACAAACCCTTTGCCGACTTGATATTTGCTTCCCAAAGACCCCCAAAATGGGGTCCCTCCGGGGGATTCATATGCCAAGAGATATTTGTTATGGAGTATTTATCCGATGTTTCATTACCCATTAATAAGGCGCGAAACTGTTTGTTTAGTCCGGTCAAATACCTATTTGCGCCGACAAAATTGGTGCCACAGTCAGTGTAAACATCTGAACAGAGACCTCTTCTAGATACAAATCTCTCAAAGGCTGCAATAAATGCCTCTGTTGAGAGACTAGATACAACTTCTAAATGGCATGCCTTGGTTGCTAAACAAATGAACATACACATATACGCCTTCTGTTGTTTTGCATTCCTTCTCAAGGATTCCTTCACCAAAAACGGACCTGAGAAGTCAATCCCTGTGTGTAAGAATGCACGCGCAGGTTGCACACGAGGAGAAGGCAAGTCTCCCATTAATGGTACTTTTGGAGCACAACGCAATTTGAAGCATGGAATGCATTGATAAATCCTCTGCCTGATTACACTTCGGGCAGAGATAATCCAAAATTTAAAACTTAACAAATATTGTAAAGTAGCTGGCCCTACGTGTAAATACACCTTGTGATAATAGTCTATGATCAAGTGAGTCACATGACTATTTTTGGGTAGCAACAATGGATGCTTCCGTTGATAAGGTAAATTCGAGTATTGAAGACGCCCACCCACCCTGAGAAATCCATCTGAATCAAGGAAGGGATTTAAGCGTTGAATTCGAACTGAACAAGGTAGACCTCGTTTTAGTCGATAAATGTCCTCTTTGAAGTGACATTGCTGAGTCATTCGAGTGCAAAGTATCAATGCCGAATTGATTTCATTCAATTTCAGAGATCCACTGATACGATTATTTGATTTAACCCTTGTGTTGTTAATAAATCTCAGACAATATGCCACAGTTCTCAACAAATTGGACCACGAAGAGTGGCGCTTGATGAATTCCAAATCGGGCTCCAGAAATACTGTGAAGGTGGAATCAAAATAATTCTTGCTCTCCGATAGTTGATTTATTTCAATTGGTTTGAAAGAACTGATTTTCCAATTAATAAAGGGTTCCGATAGCCAAGCAGGCCCATGCCACCACAAATTTTGATTAATTATTTCACTGGGCAAACAGCCCCGACTTCCTATATCAGCTGCATTATCTTGAGTTGATATGTGATTCCAAGTAATATCAATCGCATTTTCCTTTATTTGTATTATACGATGAGCAACAAAGGTTTTCAATCGATGGGGTGGGGTGGTTAACCATGTTAGGACAGTGCTAGAGTCTGTCCAAGCAAATACGCGAGTTAATTTTACCACTCCCGATATACTCTCAAATACAAATTTTATAAGTTTGGACAACAAGACCGCTCCTAAAAGTTCCAAACGAGGGATTGATTGAGTTTTGATTGGTGCAACTCGTGTTTTAGACAAAACTAAGTGAACATTTCCTGGTTCTTTTAAGTCACCCATTCGCACATACACAGAAGCACAGTACCCTCGTTCAGAAGCATCGCAAAATCCCAGTATCTGGGAGGCGTTACATTCTATATCCAAAAGTTGGTCCTTTCCTATCCATCTAGGGATTTTGACAGCAATCAATGATGGCAACTGTTTCACAAACTCTTCCCAAAGTTTCAAAGTAGAAGACGGAAGTTCATCATCCCAACCCAGTTTTAATTTCCACAAATTCTGCATGAGATATTTTGCCCAGAAAACAATAGGAGCAAAAAAAATCTAAAAACATTAGCCCGAACAAGTCCTCAGGTCCTAATAATATTCCAGCCCGTATGTATAAAGAATTAGCTCTCGAAATGGCTCTGAATCTTAAAGTAATATTTAACAAATCCCTCGAAGAACACGCGGTTCCCAAAGACTGGAAGATAGCAAATGTGGCCCCAATTTAATGCAGACTTAATTAAACCAAAATAATACGTCTACATCTGGTATTCTGCAAATTTTAAGGTTTGCTGAAAACCAGATGTAGACGTTAAAATTAGATTAAATTAGATCTACTGCAAACTTTGTGCTCTCAGGGTAGCGAAATTGGTAGAAGAGCACCATATGCCCCAATGTTGACGATTTCTTTCTTTTTACGTTCCTGTAAATGCTTTTGGTGTGGCATGAATTCATATGAACGATATTCCAATATGGAAGACAATAACAGTTGTATTTAAAATGAGTAAGATGTGAGGATTCGATGCTCTTTCACTAAGACCACCAGCGCTGTCTGCTCCAGCAGTACAAAGTTTTCTTACCTCCGTCAGTATATCAGTATATAATACATATATTTACACAACATTGAACTACACTATAGGTCACCGGTATGATATGGACAGGCCAAGCTTATTCGCAGTAGGCAGAAATGAGTGCAATCCTAGGTGTACCATCCATGAGCCCGAAGGGTTACCAATTATACATACACCAGTCTGTAATTCATGATGTCGCGTGGCAGCAAATTAAGGGAGCCGGAAAAAGGAAAGATGACCTCGCTTAAGAGGCTGGAGGAGTGGATGATGATGGAATTCCCACGTTAACAGTAGTTACCGATGGATCCTGGGGGAAAAGATTCTACCGGACCAAGTACAGTTTGCTCTTTGGTGTGGTAAGCAAAACTTCGATAGTTGTATTTAAAATGAAATTATTAATTAATGAGTTTCGTAGAGAAATATTACTTATGAAGAACTCTCAATGCCTAATACAGCTTAAACATAAATATTTATTTGCGTGATATGATTCACGTCTTTTTTTTCTCCTTCTAGTATATTATTTTTATGCTTCTTCAACTAAGAAGCAAACTTCAAAATAGACCAAACCGGACTCCTCCGTAAATATTTAGAAGACTTCAGAGCGCTAACTAGATATCCACGTGGAATAATAATGTTAAATTTACGGTTATGGTTTGAAAATGTGTAATACAGCCAAGTAAAAAGGTATTTAAAAGACTAAAATTTTTTGGGGTGTCCGCTTCACGTGAAATCCTATTCACTCGGTCAGATATCGGGTGCAAAATTTTGAAAAATCATCTTGGTGTTACCCATAGGTAACACCAGGAAGAGTGTACAAAATTCACCAAAAATAATTTTTTTATGCCTTAATATAGTCAGTGAAGTGAACGGGAAGAATGGTAAAGGAAGGCCTCGTGTGAGGTATATGGAACAAGTGGTGAAAGATGTGAAAGTGAAGAAATAGGTAAATATGAAGAGATTAGCCGATAGAAGTAGTCAGTGGAGAGCTGCATGGAAGCAAACTGAGGATTGATTACTAATGTTGATGATGATGATGAAATTATGACAAAACGGTGTTGAAAACTAAATGAACTATTATAAGAAACGTGCCCATTGAAAGGGAGGAGTGAGGGAGCATTTCCAAAGACGTATTTGGCCACCGCCGAGAGGAAGGTTCGACAGAGGTCCAAGGGTTAATTAGAATCGCCTCAGACCACAAGAACCAAACTATTGTGCTGGGTTGTTATTACCCGTAGGTAATACCAAGAATATTGTACAAAATTCACTATACATAACCTGTTTATGCCCAAAAATAGTTAAACCAGCGAGCATTATTGGCTAGCGGATGCACTTCATGGAGAGTTGCCGGAAGAAGCAGACAAGAAAAGGAATTCCTTCCTACAGTCTTTAGCAGGAGAAAGAGATGCTTAAGTATTTTGAAATCAAAGAGGGCAAAATGATCTTGTGGCGATCATCTGAATATTTTTCCCAAGTGCCTGGGCAACCGCATATAACTGGCAGATACTATTGCCAGTTTGTCGTAAGGAGTCCCCATGGAATCCTCGTAGAAAAATTGTTAGAGATGACAAGTTTTGGAAAAGAAAATGGAAACAAGCTCAGGGATGTCTCCATGGATTGCTTTTTTCCGGGAATTTAACGTATACTTCCCAGAAAATTAAATATTTGCGGAAGAAATAGTGTTATTATTTCATTGAATTACGTATACTACGTTTTATTCTTTCCGACTGCTTCCCTTGGGATTTTCATTGACAGAATAAACATATTTTACCGAAGCCCATACAAATTCGTGTTTCAATTTACACTTGCAATGAAGAATGCAATTTATTTTTTCTGGTCTTATTTGATTAATTTCATTTTCCGGACAAACTTTAGATGGAGTTTCATTCGTATCGGAAAAATCTTAGAATATAGGATGGTCACAGTCACGAGTAGCATTTTATTTCTATACTGAAAATAAATATCCGCCAATATTGTACTTGGTATCGGGAGTGGAGTAAATCAAATCCCACATGCAGACATGTTACGTTTGTGTGAGGTGAGTAGCAAAGATAAGCGGAGAGCTAACATGAGGAAGACGAACGGATCACTCGTAAACAAAGAAAAGCGGTGATAGGGAAGAACCAAGTAACTACAGACCCATTTCACTCACGTCAATCTCTTGTAAGATATTTGAGCACATTGTAATCAGTTCGATCATGGGGCATTTCGATAGTCAGGGATTACTCATAAACAGCCAACATGGGTTCCGGAAAGGTAGATCTTGCGAGACACAATTAGCTTTATTCGTACACGATATTTTAGTCCACGGCGAAAACAGTACTAAGTTGATTCGATATTTTTAGATTTTAAAAAGGCATTCGATAAATTTCCTCGTGATAAATTAATCTTGTAGTTAAAGAATTTTGGTATAAATAAAGATGCTAAATGTTGGGTAAAAGAATTCTTAAGTGGACGAGAGCAGAGGGTTGTCATAGATGGTATCATGTCAGACACAATCGAAGTCACATCGAGTGTTCCCCAGGGTAGCGTAGTAGGTCCGCTTCTATTTCTTTTATACATAAACGATTTGGGTACCGTAGTTAGTAGTAACCTTAGACTTTTTGCAGACGATGCGGTAGTGTATAGGGGTGTATCTAAAGAAGAAGACAGGGAATCGCTTTGCAAAGATTTAGATCCAATTCAAGAGTGGTGCAACAAATGGCAGTTAGAACTTAACCTTAAAAAGTTGGTAGCTATCAATTTTTGGAGGAGGAATAATTCGATAGAGCGATCCTATAGAATTAATAACACGAAGATCGAAAACGTTGAAACCGTAAGATATTTAGGTGTAACAATCACTAAAGATTTATCGTGGGGTAGACACATCCGGGAAATATGCGGCCGAGCGAAGAGAAAGCTAGGATTTATAAAAAGAGTACTTGGGAAATGTGATGAGAAGACAAAAGATCGATGCTATCTTTCACTAGTAAGGCCCCACCTTCAGTATCCAGCCAGTGTATGGATCCTAATGAATTAGGGTTTATCAGAGAACTAGACAGTGTGCAGCGTAGAGCAGCTAGGTTCGTTAAAAGGTGGTACGATAGGTTGTGTAGCGTTTCAGAATTAGGGTGGGAATCATTATCAGAGCGTAGGTTTAAGTACAGATTGAATCTATTAGAGAAATTTCAATCGGATAGCTTTACTGAAGACGTTAGACACATATTAAAACACCAGCGTATTATGCTATTCGACCAGATAAATAAGATTAGAGAGATAGATTGTCGTACCGATAGATTCAAAATGTCATTTTTCCCCTGTACTATAAGAGAACAGAATAGGCAGCATAGCAATGGGATAGGAAGGGAAATATTTTAGAGTATTCTGTAGTGCATGATGCATGTATTAACCCCTTAATTACTATAGATACTAACAACCAAGTTGCATGAGACAATATAGTTGCTTGTTTCCATGTTAGTAGTGCATGCTTGGTGATCTTCACCCCCTGCCACACACCCTCGCGGTGGCTTGCAGGGTATCGTGTAGATGTAGATTCCCTTGGCCTTCCTCCAAGGGATCGAGTGACGACGTGTGACGCAATAAGCGATAGCACCATTTGGGCTGGCGGTCACTCATTGGTGACTGAATAAATAAGCCACTCCCCAAACACCCCTCAAAGATGACCCCCTCCTCCCAGTAAAGTTACCCATCCCACTGAAACTGAAGCGGCGGCCCTTGGAACTAACCCCAGTGACGGTTACTCAGAGTTTTTTTGAACAGTATAGAACAAATTTAAAGGAATTCAAATCAGAGCGCAGTTCCGTAGTGGACTGGGAATGTGGGTCAAACTAGCCCGAGGCCCTTCGAGTGGGGACGCTCTCGGTTGCCGGGCGAACTATGGCGCTATTCAATCCGAAGGCGGTGCACGCGAAGACTAGGGCGTATGGCAGGAGGAGGTCGCGGAGAGGTCACAGAAGAAGAGGCGCCTCCGAAGGTGGGAATAGGACAATTGCGTATTCCCAACGCAATGCGACTTTTAACAAGCTCGGCGGATTGAAACGAAAACACAAATTAACACAGAGAAGAAAGTAACATACAATTGCTTGCAGTGAATGCATCTAGCCACGCCGAAATGAGGAAGATATGCTTGGGTATTTTCAAGAAATATTCATTAGTAATAAAATTTAACGTTATTCCTGGGTATCACGGAAAAATGTTGCAGCGAAGAGAAAATACCGCGTTTCCATCTTGAAGTAATGATAAAGGTACAGCTGTAAACATCATCTACACAATACCCTGGAAGCCACCGCGAGGGTGTGTGGCAGGGGGTGAAGCATCACCTAAGCATGCATAATTATCATCCACAGGTTTGCAAAAAACTTTTTTCGGCTTCATGGGATGTTTTTGGAAAATTTTATGTTTTTAGGGTGTTCAATCCAAAATGAATGAATTCCCTCTCATCACGCACAGTATTTTGCAAAACATCGATAGTTTCGATTGAAAACGCCCAACAGTGATGAAAAAAGCAATACTTCATTGCAATTAACTATGCATATTATTTGTTATAATTGAAAAAGAGACAAGAAACGATTCCTTCATGATACGTTTAACACAACATGTTTACTCTGTCTGAGAAACCTTTTCTACATCTCTTTGGTGCTCCTCAGAAAATTCTTTCGCTTTCCATCTTTTTGCTTACCGTAGCATCCAACAGCAATCAGCTTGCATGTTGACGTGCATCTTGCATGGTATCGTCCCTCGACATTAAGAGCAGGGTGGTGAAATCTTTCACCACTCCTCTTCCCAACAGTCTCCTAATTTTTCGGCCAAACAGTCAACACGGGAGTGTAGGAAATCAACTTTCAAGTCCATCTTGAATCCTTGAGTTCCATGTGCCACCAACATGAGTTGTCCAATGGTTTTGTAGCGAGGGCTTCATTCCCCAGAAACCTGTGCACTACAACCTTAAAAGAATCCCACACTCTTTCCCCCCCCCCATTGTTTCTGGAAAGAGGGGCTGGGATGTTTTCGTGTGTCAGGGCAACGCTGTCTTTCAACTTGGCTTCTGACAGTAGGTATTAGGAACTTGGAACACAGATGTCTGAAGCATTACTCACCTTTAGGGAGTGATTCAATAAACTGCTTCATAAGCCCCAATTTCACAAGAAGAGGTGGTAATAAAACCTTTTCAGGTGGAACCAAGGTTGCATTTATGACATTTTTTCGCCGGGGGCTCGGCCAGTCAGCTTTGGTGCGATGGAGGCCTCTATCTCGCAACCACAGAGGGAAGCAGAGGGATATCTTGTGAGTCCTGCCTGATGGCCCCCAACAACGCGGTTAGTGTTTTCAAGTCTCCACAAACCATCCAATGATGTCCTCGATAGTTGATTTTCTCAAGAATCATCATATCATAGCTTCCTTCCAAATTTCCTGAAGGAAGCGATGCAAATGTATTATGCCATCATGCAGAAAGACTGCTTTGAGGGTCCTTTTACACGAATCTATGAATAGGTGCCACACGGATGGGTCACATTCTAGGTCAAAGGTCTTCATTAGCTTTTGAGCATTATTAAAAAAAACGAGATTTCCTTCTTTGGAGAAAAAATGAGTAAATTCCTTCTCTCGGTGCCTGTACCAGGAGAATGAAGTTCCAGGTGTCAGAAGATTATTATTTTACAGTCTTGACCCTAGCAACTCAGCTTCATCTTTAAAAAGGACTCCAATTAGATCAACAAACTCGCACTGAGAACATGGATGGGGCCCCTCATCAACAGAAAAATCTGAGTAAGATTTGTCCAGGTGAGGTAATGTGTCTTCATCCTCAGAATCACTCCGAATGTCATCCAAACTTGAAGGTGGGTGTGTAACTGGTTTTTCGAGGCATAAGAAACTGGACGAATAGCTGAACTAAGGTTTGGTTAAGATATGTTCTTTTTAGTATTAAAATCGCTTACATCTACCGAGCAGAAATAGCTATCAGTAGTGCGGTTTTGCTGTTCACGACACATTACAGGAATGCGAAAAAGAAAAGGGTTTTTCTTACCCTTAAGCAACTAAGATTTCAACATATCTTCTACACACCTCGTGAGTAGCCAATGGTTTGTCTTGATCCCGAAGTTTCAACTTGAAGTAAGCAAAATAAGCTTTCTTCAAAATCACTTATGTTCCTTCGTTGCCTTTTAACAGTCTATTCACCACACATTACACAAACGTTGCCAGAATAAATTACACAACCTCTTGGAGCCTCAATACACAAATAATGCACATGCACCGTTACGACTGAATGAAGGATGCAAAATTGAGTGCTCTTGTAGCTCTTGCTTTGCAGTGCCGTAGGTATTGTGTGAGTCATCGTTGGGGAAACTTGTGACTGGGTGTAACTGTTATTGTTCGTCTTTCGACCGCAAATAAACGTGCTACAGCACGCCAAATTCCGAAATGGAAATTAGAAGTATGAAATTATTGTTTCGACGATTGTCATTCTCAAGGTACCTCTTGAGAATGACATTGATGTCATTTTCCTTGAGAACGTCAGTTGACACATGTTATTCTCCTCGAGAATGACAACAAGTGTCGAAACCTAGGCTGATTTATTTAAAGTTGTGTGGAATTGACTAAAGGTTTAATTTTATTCGTTACCATGAATAGAACTAAATTCCACAAAGTGACGCCTTCAGTTCTATCTGATATATTTTAGTTGCATGTAACTGCAACTAAACTGCAACTGTCTGGTGATCTTCACTCTCTGCCACACACCCTGACGGGGACTCGCAAGGTAATGCGTACATGTAGATGATAAAGCACGAGTTAGCAGAGTTAAAACTTGCACACGTTATTTTTTAAAAAATCACTACATTCTTATCTGTATGTCAACATCTACGTCACCACCGCAATGGCAATAAACCATGAGCTAGGCACTGCCTCCCTTCGAAGTTCCTCCGGTTCGACAACGACCTTCAAGGTGCCTCAAAACGTGGCAGATTAAATTTTCCGTCTTTGTTTCGTAATGTGAGGAGAAAATCTCAAAGATAGCTCACTATCGTGGCAAAAAGATGGAATCCGTGACCACATGCTGGAAGGTATCTTGGCACCTCATCCTTACAACAAGTTCCGTGCGACTACATCAGCATACTCTGGACGTGCATAATATTTTTAGATAATGTTCAGCACACAATCGATGATTGATGATTAATGCAATCATAATAGCATATTAAGTACGAATAAAAGCCTAACCCGAAGATTGACTTAATAATTCTCATGGGGGAAAATATGTGACTATCATGTGTCGAACAAACCAGGAAGGATCAGATCAGGATACTGCATCAAGAAGGCGATCTTTACATTAAATGGAAAGGCAGAGAAAGGATATATCCTCCCTCGTTAATTCTTAACTGGAAAATTTACTCCTCAATTAGGATCCGCATGAGGTGCGTTTGAATACCAAGTTAGAACGAGTGCAGTCAAGACCTTTCAAAGGACGATGTTGTAGCCTTACTTACCTGTTCACTCGTCGCAGACCTTTTAACCCTTGCCTGTAGTTGCGCTCAGGTGTGATTAATATTGGGCAGAAGTGCAGGGTACATACAATATTGATATATACTTCTTCACACATGTATTTAATCAATACTCAAATTAATTTAAGCTTAATGCACGCCCATCTCATATGTTCAACACAATTCAACACACCACTTATCAGGACCGGGATACCTGCGCGTTGCCGTCCCGCCGAAACAGCCGACCCCTGCGCAGAGTCCCTTTCTTCACGAATGTTTCACTCTGCATGCAATACTGCTCTTCTCTTTCCCCTTCGGTTTCCGCATTTTCATCGGTGAGTAGAGGTCGGTCGTCCAACACAACGTTTCCTGAATCGCTGAAGAACCGCTCTGATAAAGTGGCAGGAATACAGAGGTATTTCCTCGGGTACTTCTGAAGGCGGAGATACACATCCTTCCTGTTGCTATACACCAATGTAGGACGTCCGAAGATTTGGATCAAGCTGGGACCTCCTCGTACTTGTGGAGCTACGCCAGGAAGGGGTCATCGACATCTATGATTCGCATCGACTCATCGCAGTCGATGGTCGATGACATTCATCGTCATCAATTTTTAAGTAATCGCACCGCGATGACTGAAATCATCGTCGATGACTTCGATTAATCGACTCATAGCACAAGCCTAGTCCCACCCGTCTCGAATGACGAGCTTCCCTGACTCCATCTCTCCTATTCTTCATTTGTTTCTCTCTTTCTTTCTCACGTGCAGGGACGCGCAAAAACCCGCCCCCTCCGAATGTGGAACTGTGCATGCCAATAACCTGTGCGGCCAATATGACCGTGGCGAATGAAATGCTTCGCCACAATGCGATAATATAGTAGCTTGTCTCACTGCCCTGCCCTGAAGATGGAAAACGAATCGTTTTCCGAAACGTCGGCAGAGCCGTTGACCCGGTGGAAGACCCGACAAACTTTCACTTATCTCGTCTCACTAGCTATGTGCATGCTCTTGGGCGGGAGACACCATCGCTACAAATTTTCAATTACAGTATGAATGTTTTAATTTAAATTTAAAACGTTTTCTCTGCTGTATGTATGTACGTACAGCGTTGAGTTTTCAATTTTCACTAGCAAGGGATGAAAGAGTTGCATTGAATTCCTGTAAATACCCTGGTCATTTGTACGAAGATATCTGATTAAAAATTACAAACGCTCACCAATAGAAAATATTCCAACGACACTATTTGTGAATGCATCGCTCATTTCCTTTCTTCTCACGCGACGGGAGTGCGACAGAACGCCATTAAGAAGCGCGATTTCGACGATGCGATCATCACAGGGAAGCACTAACAGCCAAGTTACCGTTAAAAATAAGGAATAGTGGAAACATGGCTACGAGCCAGGCGAGCGCACACGAAGGGCGCTTCGATAATAACGAGTGCACTGCACAGCACACAACAAAGGAAAAAGTTGAACGAATGGCCAATGGCCTCATTGCCAATAATTCCATCCGCTTGCGAATGAATATTAGAGTAAAAAAGAAAATGTTCACCGACAGGAAAACGAGGCAAGGTGACACCAAAATGCATCTGATGGATTCTCTAAAGATAACACCGAGTTCCCACAATGCCTGTGCCGAAGGATCAATCGCAAGGCAAACATATGAACCGAGAGGACTAATCTTTGCGTTTCCTCTTGATGCGCTGAGCTTGGATGCTGGAAGCGACGCGAAGGATAAGAGAAACGGGAGATGATCAAACAGTCCTGACTTCGTAGACACGAGGCCATTTTTCTATTTAGAAAACTTGTATTCACTGTAAATAGGAGACGAATACAATGAGAGTAGAAAAAGTAACTTGATGAAATGATATTGTCCGCATTCCACTAAATGGATTCGGGGGAAAGGCTAGGGGTGATTGAGGAGGGACAGACTAGCAGAGCCGCACTTAGAGAGGAGTTGGTTGAATGCCCTCCAAAGCGGTTTTTCCGTTGGTGCGACTAGAACAGAGACCGACATGCATTTCGATTAACGTAAAACATGGGCTATAGGGTCCAAATAAATGGCTTCACGTGAAGTATCACTAGCGCAGTATGGCTGCGGTCCTGAAACAACGTAAACGTTGACTAATGTAGCCAAGGGTTTCCTAATCTAATATCTCACTTCCTTGCCTGAGCATGATGGGATACAAACAAATGGCAATATAATTCTCCCAACTCCAATATTTCGGGGCTACACTACGAACCAGAAGTCATTATGAGTCGGCAATCACATCCCAAGAAGCAGACCAGACATGACGATAAGTTTTTTGGAATGAGGAATTAAATGAAAAATAACTGCATATTTCCGATATAATACTTCCCGTTATTTCTACGCCATCTATCGGTTCCTCTCTATCTCGAGCTGAGAAAAGATGGTCACGAAGTAAAGTGAAATTTGTCAAAACTAAACATGCTTAGGAAACATGTCTTCCCTGCGAACGGTTATAAAAATGCATATACTAAAACAAATGGATGCAACGCAAACGATATAAGGTTATAAACATATATCTGCGGTGGAAAACCTTCCATTCGAAACCGATTTTATTTTTCAACGCCACCGTTCTCTTTGGAGAGCAATGTCATCTGGTAACAATTGATGGGAAATACGCAGTAAGCATTGTTAGCGGGTGAGAGAGGATTTAAAGGGACTATGGTAACAGGCTTAGTGGAAAGGGGGGTGGCTACGCAATGGGGTGGAGCGTTAAGCGGCTTCCGCGTGACTCCAAGGCCTCGTCGTCGCACCCAGGGTCTTCCTTCTCCGCAGACACAACGCTGCCTCACACCCTTGCTCGCAGAAATGTCCCCGTCGAATTGAACGCAATACTTGGAATCCGCGGGCCGACAGCAGTAGCCAACACGGTAATGCGACGGTCTGGTGACACAATGGTCATGGGATCGCATACCGTCCAGGGTATGGATTTGTCCAAGGATCAAGATCTTAGTTGATGACGCACCTAAAATCAAAATATACTCCTTAACTCGGAGGGAAATGCAGCAACGTGGATCCTGGGATGAATGGTTTGCGCGTATATTTAAATCTACGCGCAAACCAAGCAATGTCATTACCCTGAGGAAGTCTCCAGCAGCGGAGACGAAACTGTTGGTCATTTTTATACCCTGACGCGGTTTACCCAAAAAAACAACGACGCCGGATATCATAAAGCGCGAAATTTTTAACGAATTAACAGATTATGAAGTATTCCCGAAGTGCTTTACCGTATACAGAAAGGATAGAGTAAACAGAAACGGAGGAGGAGTATTTATAGCTGTGAAGGACCCGTATGTCAGTAATAGAGAACTTATTTCAGAGCGAAATGTAGAAAGTATTTAGTGTCCCGTTAAAAGTAAAAGTAGAAACGCAATAAAGATATATCATCATCCTTTCGATGATATATCGAAAGGATGATGATATATGAAGGATGATATCGTGCATATTACAGGCCACCGAATGCAGAAGTCATTGCTATAATTGAACTAAGGTCAGAGAAAGGTACATACATTACTTTCTAGGAACACTGACAGAGGAATAATAGTAGGCGGAGACTTCAATCTCCCTTCGATAGACTGGAATACGTGTAGTTTCATTACAGGAGGTAAGGGACTCACTGTCGCCAATCACTGTTCAACACCTTTACGTCACATTCTTTACAGCAGCTAGTAACAGAACCGAACAGGGGAAACAACATTCTAGACATATTAGTAACAAATATACCCGAAAGAGTTCTAAATACAGTTACAAACACAGGAATTAGTGATCATAACATAGTTCATGCGAAATTTACTGTAGGCGTTGAAAGACATTATAAACCAAGGAGGAGGGTATACTTATTTGGCAAGGGTATTCGGTATGAAAGTGGAATTAAGGGAATCGTTTAATGTATTCAGTGAACAAAGCAAAGCATTAGATACAGAGGATTCGAGGAGAGATTTTCTTGAGGTCACCGGTAAAGCAGTTAATAAATGCATACCAAGTAAATATATTAGTGATAATACAGAGCCAAGGTGGTATAACGCGGAGGTTAGGAAATCACTAAAGCGACAAAGGGTATGCCACGCTAGGATGAAAAATGCATGACGGGGTCTATCGGTAGAGGAAAAAGATAAGTTAGTAAAAAAATATAAAATAGTAATCATGTACGCAAGCGTTATCATATTTTAAGAGCAAGATGTTAGGAGAATATTTAGATAGCAATCCGAAAGCGTTTTGGTCATATGCGTGAGAGATTCAAGGAAATAGGTCCACAGTGCACACACTTAAAAGCGATAAAGGAATTAGACGCACCAGCAGTGTAGAAAAATCCAATTCCAAAAACACCTTCTTCCAAAGCGTATTCAACTCATCGTCACACAATATAGTCGAACAAGCGCCGAACACTTTCCGTGAGCAAATACCCGAAATAAAAATTTCATGTAGCGGAATAGAGCACCAGTTAAAAGCATTAGTAAAAACAAATCACCAAGGGTCGATCAAATTCCTTTCACAATATATAAAACATTAGCTTCTGAAATAGCCCCCTATTTAGAAATAATATTCAATAAAACAATAAAGAACCACACAGTACCCAAGCTAATTGGAAAGTAGCTAACATTACACCTATTTTTAAAAGCGGTGATAGGGAAGAACCAAGTAACTACAGACCCATTTCACTCACGTCAATCTCTTGTAAGATATTTGAGCACATTGTAGTCAGTTCGATCATGGGGCATTTGGATAATCAGGGATTACTCATAAACAGCCAACATGGGTTCCGGAAAGGTAGATCTTGGGAGACACAATTAGCTTTATTCGTACACGATATTTTAGTCCACGGCGAAAACAGTACTAAGTTGATTCGATATTTTTAGATTTTAAAAAGGCATTCGATAAATTTCCTCATGATAAATTAATCTTGTAGTTAAAGAATTTTGGTATAAATAAAGATGTTAAATGTTGGGTAAAATAATTCTTAAGTGGGCGAGAGCAGAGGGTTGTCATAGATGGTATCATGTCGGACACAATCAAAACAAGTCGGGAGTTCCCCAGGGTAGCTTAATAGGTCCGCTTCTATTTCTTTTATACATATACGATTTAGGTACCGTAGTAAGTAGTAATCGTAGACTTTTTGCCGACGAAGTGGTAGTGTATAGGTGTATATCAAAAGAAGACAGGAAATTGCATAGCAAGGATGTAGATACAATTCAAGAGTGGTGCAACAAATGGCAGTTAGAACTTAACCTTAAAAAGTGTGTAGCTATCAATTTTTTGAGGTGGAATAATTCAATAGAGCGAACCTATAAAATTAGTTACATGAAGATCGAAGGCGTCTAAACCATAAGGTATTTAGGTGTAACACTCACTAAAGATTTATCGTGGGGAAGACACATCCGGGAAATAATCGGCCGAGCGAAGACAAAGCTAGGATTTATAAAAAGAGTCCTTGGAAAATGTCATGAGAAGACAAAAGAGCGATGTTAATTTTCACTAGTTAAGCCCCACCTTGAGTAATAAGCCAGTGTATGGGATCCGAATGAATTAGGTTTGATCAGAGAATTAGACAGTGTGCAGCGTAGAGCAGCTAGGTTCGCTAAAAAGTGTTACGATAGGTTGAATAGTGTTTCAGATTTAATACAAGAATTAGGGTGGGAATCATTATCAGAGCGTAGGTTAAGGCACAGATTAAATATATTAAAGAAATTTCAATCGGATAGCTTTACTGAAGACGTTAGGCACATATTAAAAACACCAGCGTATTATGCTAGATTCGACCAGATAAATAAGATTAGAGAGATAGATTGTCGTACCGATAGATTCAAAATGGCATTTTTTCCCCGTACTATAAGAGAACAGAATAGGTAGCATAGCAAAAGGATAGGTAGGGGAATATTGTAGAGTTGTCTGTAGTGCGTGATGCATGTATTAATCCCTTAAATAGTATTGATACTAACAATCAAGTTGCATGAGACCCTATAGTTACTTGTTTGAATGTTGGAAGTGCATGCTTGGTGATCTTCACCCCCTGCTACACACACTCGCGGAGGCTTGCAGGGTATCGCGTGGATGTAGATGCACAAGTTCAAGTCCATTTTTAGGCCTATTTCGGATTCGGACTTCGGTAAATATAAAATAATCACTCCATGTTACTTTGCATGAGAGAACCTAACACCAACATTGAAAAAAAATATTGCAAACGGAAAGCATGGAATAATTATGTAATGTGTAATCTTTCCTTGTAGTGGACGCCCGCTCGACGGCAGTTTCCCGTGGCTTCCCCGAGGTATTCGGACGCTGGCTGTCGACCACAACAGTTCGCCTCCTAGCCACCTTCTACCTAAAGAGGGCACAGAGCGTAAAAGGTTTTCATGCCCATGCTGACGAATAATCAAAGAATGCAAATGATGGCTTTCATTTCTATCTTCGAGGAAAATACACAAGCTTCTAATAGATTACAGTGGCACTTACGGACTGTAATGGATTGAAGTGAAGGTAAACAGGGAAATCAAAATCAGAATTGTCAATTTTGATACAGAAATTAGAATGTAGTTATCTCTTTTTTACGTTGAACATGTTTAAACAAGTTCAGCCGACCACTAACAGTTCTTAGTTTCAGTATTTCTGCAGTGACATGCAAGTATTCTTAGTAGCTCTCATTTGCATGTAAGTATCGCATGTTTGGTGTGAATGCACCCCCTGCCACACTCTCGCGGTGGCTCACAGGGTATGATGGAAATGTAAATGGAAAAATGCATGTGAGTAGTGCAAGCACGGAGTAGCATTTTTGGATGCCTGCATGGTAGTAAGTGCAAAATTATACTCTGAAAGACTGATAATACTTACCTGGTGATGGCTTGAAGGCTATCATGCAGATGTCATTGTAAAATAAGCTAAGGATAGATGTAGATCTATAAGAATCCATTTCAAGGAGTTAAATGACGAATTTAATGAGCAATGACAATGATTAATATGTTTTCTACATCCATCAATACTAATGTAAAGAAAGCGGCCACTGAAGAAAGAACCAATAACGAAGAGCACTCCATTTGCGACGAATTACTTTCTGGATAACGAGAAGATATTTTTCGAAAGAAAGCACCTCTTCGATGTAGTGGACAGAGCCGAAATGCACCAGAAGCGAGGAGCAGGAGCCATCTCCAGCACTTGGAATGAAACTCCACGTCGCGGCGAATCCCAAACGCACGATAACTAAGCACCCTGTGCGGAGAAGAGGAAAGAGAAGCAATATTCGGTGTGGATAATGCGTTTCCTGCTGATGTTCTCTACACAGTCAAAGTTTTAGGTTCAACCATGAAGCAAAGAGTAAAATTAATAATTACCTAAACAAGCATTCATTCGGTTTCCAGAGTAGACGTTTGCTTCGATAGGAAATAGGTGTGCCAATCTCAAATGACTCCGCAATAACAATAAGATCATGGTGGACAGTTCGCAGTCACTAGGATTTTTCATGAGCAAACACCGTCGGGTTTGAAGTTACAGCTTCCACCATGTTGAGAAGGGCTCCGTTCGCAAGATTAGTTCCTTCGGTAACCCTCTTAAAGATCCACAGCGAAGGAGGACGTCTCCGTCCATTGACTCAGCGCCATTCAAAAGGAATGCTAGTGCAAGCGTTACTTTCCTCCTATGCGGAGTACTAATTTGCATTTTCTTAAAATTTGCCCTGGGCTTAAATAAGGCGCTTACCTTTACAATTCTCTCCACATGTTGCTCTAAACGTGAATCAAAGGTACATACACACTTGCTACGCCTACACAAGGATTACAAACTCGCTTTTTCGGTGCATGCAGGACCTCAACCCTGCGTTCACTGAGACTTCACCTGTTGGTGCTCAGGACACCACGGTGCATGGTGAGGCCAATGAAATCGCCGCGGCAGAAAGTCGAAACGGCGACCATTGTGCCGGAATTCTCATTTATTTTTCCATCACGGAGAGAGGCAGTTGAGAGTTTTAATTAAACCAGGAGGTTTTGACAAGATAATTAGTCGAAAAGTGAAATTAAAACCGGTGGTGAAAAAAGAAATTCCGAAAGTGGAATGTTAGGAGACATCACCCACACTGGATGAACGAATAGCCACTCCTCTCGCGTTCGAACCTCTCATTCAAAAAGAGACTCCTATAGAATATCTCAATGCATTCCAAAGTACAGATACATAAAAAGGATTGAGGTCAGTTTTTCAAGTGACAGTAATTCAAGAAGGCTTTTGACAAGGTACCTCATAACAAACTAATAGTGAAATTAAACTCTTGTAGGTTGGGCAGTATTATTATATCATGGATAAATGAGGTTCCGCAAGATCATGTGCAAAGGGTCGTTTTGGACGGCGTTACCTGCCAGGCAATTGAAGCCGCTTCGGGTGTGACACAAGGTAATGTGATTGGTCCACTTTTGTTGTGCCAAAATCATGATTGTAGAAGGAGTTACTAAAACTGAAATAGGTTTGGTTCATTACGACGATTGATAATAGAATGTATTATTCGATGACATCTTGTGGGATATTATAGGAAAAGAGCCGATGGTCTTGAAAATTCAAAGTTGGGGAGAGGTCACCGGCTGGAGTGTAGAGAGAATATACTTCCCTCCCCAATGCAATAATACCTTTCATTCACACCAAATATTGAACGCTAATTTTGTTTAGGGAGGAAATAACACATCAAGCGATATAGAACGAGTACAATTTGCAAGGGGATTTCTATTATGCCACTGTTATATTTTTGCTTCTTAAAACATGGGTGCAGCATCTTGAATTGTCTACCATGAGAATTTTTTTAACTGAAGGCCAAATCACCACGACAAAAACCATCAGCTCTTACTACGTTTGAACACTAGAATAAATCCAATACATTCGATTAATCTCCCTAATTTTGACTCCGTGCTTTATTTCAGTCCGTAGTTTAATACAATCAAAAGCATGATCTGGTGGAGGTAAAATTTGAGCAAAACTAGATAAATAATAGACTGCCGGGCAAAGTAAAGACAGCTTCTTCTTTTCTTTGTTTACCGGAAAAGAGCTAAACCTAGTTGCAGTTGCCGCGAGTAACTTTACAATGACGCAGAGCGATACGCTAAGAAGCGTTGACTGTAATAACTGTAATACTATTCTGAAACATGCTCGACATATTCTATTACCATTCGAACGCTAAGATGAGAGCAAGGTATGTACCAACGATTCATGGAAGTCGTTCATTAATATCATGCGCTCTGGGATCAACAGATTTATCCCTAGTAAATTTAAAAACGAAAGCACTGAACCTAGGTGGTACAATGCCGAAGTGAGAAAATCCCTGAGACGGCAGCGAATATGTCATGCTAAAATGAAAAGAATTAGTAAACATATGCCCACTGATGAGCGTAATGTAATTATTGAAAATTATAAAATTTCAAAATCCACTGCAAAGACAGCCCTTAGTAATGCATTTGCAGAATTCAAAAGAAAAACACTTGGGGAACAATTGAAAGAAAATCCAAAAGTCTTCTGGTCGTACGTAAGGGAAGTGCAAGGCCATAAGTCTGCCGTCCATTCACTTAAAAATGATAGAGGTGAAATGACCACAAACACACTCGACAAAGTTAGCTTGCTAAATTCCTTCTTTCAAACCGTTTTTAACCCACCTTCCGGGGATTCAACTATCGTGTTACCTGACCTCTTTCAGCGGTTGATGAAACCAATTGACATTTCCTGTAATGGTATTGAAAAATTACTTAAAGATATAAGCCCCAACAAATCTCCTGGCCCTGATCAAATTCCCTCCCGCGTATATAGAGAGTTAGCATCCGAAATTTCCCCCTACCTTGAAATAGTATTTAATAAATCCCTGACCGAACACGTCGTACCGATGGACTGGAAAGCAGCCGATGTAACACCCATTTTTAAAAGTGGCGATAGGGAGCAGCCATCTAACTACAGACCTATATCCCTCACATCCATTTCATGCAAGGTCCTAGAACATATAATTGTCAGTTCAGTCATGGGACACCTAGATAGCCAGAATTTATTGTCCAATGTCCAGCATGGCTTCCGAAAGAGCAGATCGTGTGAAACCCAACTTGCTCTCTTTTCCCACGATATTTTAGTTTCTGGCGAAAATAATATTCCAGTGGATGCTATATTTCTCGACTTCAAGAAGGCTTTTGACAAGGTTTCTCACAGCAAACTAATTTTGAAGTTAAAATCTTATGGGTTAGACAGCAACATTATATCATGGATTAATGATTTTCTGCATGATCGGGTTCAAAGGGTTGTTTTGGACGGTGTTTCCTCACCAGCAATTAAAGTCACTTCGGGTGTCCCACAAGGTAGTGTGATAGGTCCACTCCTATTCCTTTTGTATATTAATGATATCCAAAAGGTGGTAAAAAGTAAGCTTCGTCTATTTGCCGATGACGCAGTAGTGTACAGGGAAATTCTATGCCCGAATGATAAAGAATATTTAAATATTGACCTACAAGCAATTGAAACTTGGTGTGATACATGGCAGTTAGAATTAAACTTTAAGAAATGTCTTGTAATGAATTTTTGGAAAAAGAATAGCTCTCCCCCTAGCACTTACAAAATAAGTAATAATGAATTAACAAACGTGGAATGCATTAAATATCTTGGAATAAGACTGACAAATGATCTTTCCTGGGGTAAACACATTCGTGAAATAATGGGTCAAGCGAATCGCAAACTGGGTTTCATTAAAAGAGTATTGGGTAAATGTGACGATCATGTACGAGAAATCAGCTACTTTTCCCTTGTTAGACCTCATTTGGAATATGCTGCCAGTGTATGGGATCCCTACGAAATCGGTCTAAGTAATGAACTTGAACGTGTGCAGCGAAGATCGGCAAGATTTGTAAAGGGACGATACGATAATTATATTAGCGTAACCAGTCTATTAAATGAATTGAAATGGGAATCATTGTCAGATCGCAGGTTGAAATTTAGACTTAATCTGTTCCACAAATTCCAAGGCAATATTTTCAGTGATGATGTTAAAAATATTTTACGAACCCCAACTTACTATGGGAGACTGGACCATAATCATAAAGTTAGAGAAATTGATTGCCGAACTGACCGATTCAAAATGTCCTTTTTCCCTCGCACAATAAGAGATACGAATAACGGTAAATATGTCCTATCGGAGAGTAGCAATGAATAGCATTGGTAGCTGCATGTTGGTATGAGTACTTAAAGCTAACCCTACTAACAGAATGTTTTTGCATGTTTGCTTTGCAATTTCTATCTTTTTTAAATAGTGTAGTTCTGACTACTATATTAATACTATTCCTTTTTTATGCTTGATATGTAGTGCATGTTTGGTGAGCAATCACCCCCTGCCACACACCCTTGTGGTGGCTTGCAGGGTATGATGTAGATGTAGATGTAGATGAGTCATCACTCCTGATATAGGGATGTGTTTCGCCTCTTTCTTGTTGTTCCAGTGTTACTTCCACTCAACGAAACTCCAAGGAATGTTTAATGGGAAAACACTCAAATATTTTTGTACAAAAACCGCCTTAAAACGAGATAAACAACAACGAAGCGTGAGAAGAGTGTCACACTTCTATTATAGATACAGCCCTTTGCGTCACTGACTGACTCACGCATACAAATTCTACCCCACTTCTAAAAGAGCTAGAGACTTGAAATTTGGTACGTAAGCAGCTTACCGAAAATGACTGGAGGGAAAAATCCGAAAACTGTAAATTTTTAATTTTAACCATGATTAAATAATTAAAAATTGCTATTTTCCGTGTTTTTTCGCCGTTTCTCGAACCTGGCTCCCTTGTTTATGGATATATTCATATTAATTTCTCAAGTTAAGCCGAAGGATAGATGTTGATCGATATGCTGCTACCCGTTTCTCGATGGTCGAAATGATACATTCGATACGATGCCTCAAAGTCGAAAATTCATAGAAATTTGGGACCTTTTCGCGGTTTTGTAGTTGTAACGTCTGAACTATTGATCTAATCAAACTTCTGACATGAGATAATATTTAGGCATTGAAACGCTCTTTCTAACGGTGCAAACTGTTTGTTTCCATGACGCGTAGTGACGGAGCAACGTGACGTCAAAGTCGAATTACGTTTAGAAATTTGTGACATTTTCGCGGGTTTTTAGCTGTAACGTCTTAACTATTGATCTAATCAAAATTCTGAAAAGAGATTAGTTTTAGGCATTGAAACACTCTAACTAACGTTGCAAAGTGTTTGATTCCTTGACGCGTAGTGACAGAGCTACGTGACGTCAAAGTCGAATAACGTTTGAAATTTCTTCGATTCTTCACAATTTCCATATGATCGTTCGTGTTGCTTCGGTAATAGCGTGATTTAGTCAACGTTTATTATTACGAGTGCACAGTACTATAAATTTAACACCCTCGACCATCCAGAAATTCAAGATGGCGGTCGCCCGATGCGTCACTGCCTCACGTATACAAATTCTATCCCACTTCCAGAAGAGCTAGAGATTTGAAATTTGGTACGTAGGTCGCTTTCCAAAAAGGACCCGAGGGAAAAATCCGAAAACCGCAAATTTTTAATCTTAACAAAAATGAAAAATTAAAAATGGCGGATTTCCGTTTTTTCCCGCCGTTTCTCGAACCTGGCTCCCCTGTTTATCGACGGATTCATACCCATTTCTCACGTTAAGCTGTGGGATAGATGGTGATTGATATGCTGCTAACCGTTTCTCGTTAGTCGTATTGATAGATTCGATACGATTCCTCGAATTCGAAATTTCATCGAAATCTGAGACCTTTTCCGGTTTCTTAGTTGTAACGCCTGAACCGTTGATCTAATCAAAATTATGAAAAATACGTATATTTAGGCATTAAAACGCTCTAACTAACGGTGCAAAGTTTTTGCTTCCATGACTCGAGTGACGGAGCTACGTGACGTCAAATTCGAATAACGTTTGAAATTTATTCGATTCTTCAAAATTTCCATATTATCATTCGAGTTGCTTCGGTAATAGCGAGATTTAGTCAACGTATATTCTTACGAGTGCTCAATTTCTTTATAGGATATTTCGTAACTTGGCCGTTAGATGGCGTGGATACACTTGAGCTCCGACAGGAGTTGAAACAATGTTGTTTCTAGTTTTTACATAAATATAACTAAAGTAGTCATTTCATTTTAAAGATCTAAATTTTTTCATATTTATTGTATAGTCTCTGTTTCGGTTCGTGCGTAGTGTTTTAAATAGAAGAGCGACATTGAGTAATGCCCAAAGTTATTTTATGCGTGAAAACGTATCAAAAACGATGTTTCCCAACCGGTTGTACGAAGTTGGATAGATGATATCATCTACTATCCCTTCCATCCCTATCCTTATACCTTTCCTCCCGGTTTGAAGCGTCTATTGGTGCGGAAACAGACTTGAAAACACCCATGTAAGTTGTACGAAGTTGATCACGGACAGCTTCACGAACCATGGACAACTGTACGTCCTAAGGAGGGTGAGAAGGCCGGATGACGTTGTCGTTCTGGTCTCTCCAGGGAGAATCAGAGATGGAGTCGCTTACGCGAAGAATATTGTGTACGGCGAACTTCTTCTTTAATACCAACTACAAACCTGCCAGTAGGACAGGGGGCCCTGCTCAAGGAAACTCCCATCGGCAGTAGGCTAGGGTGCCTGCCAAAACAAAACTACCAGCCTTCTCTCGACAAAGCAGTAGGCCAGGGGAACTGCTATAGAAAAACTCCCCCGCGCGAATCGCTACGTACCCGATAATGTCGCCCACAGAATGACATTGCAGTAGGCTACGGAAACTGCCTGATAAAACTTCCCGTCGCCAACGTCACATATATGTGACAGTAGGAAAGGGCGTCCGTCCCAAATAACTCTCCGACTCCAATCGGCAGTAGGCTAGAGTCTCTGCCAAAATAAAACTACCCGTCTTCCTTCGATTACGCAGTAGGCCAGGGGAACTGATTTTAAAAAACTTCCCCGCTATGCAACGCAATGAAATGCAATGCAGTAAGTAGGCTAGGGGACCTGCACTAATAAAACTCCCCGTCACTTGTAAATGTATGGTCTCCTTGTTTGCTGGCCTCCCCGCGGCGAGACAGGATAATCCGTGCTTCCTCGATAGGCAACGGTGAACTAACGAGCAAACATTGTATTAAACATTTTGCTGTGTGGGTTACTAGCACCGGGTATATCACTGTGAACTTTATCACATCACTTTCTCTTCTTTCTGTAGTTTCACAATTTAAAAAAATCAGTGGAAATGATAAATGGATGAAATTTTTTGGATGTGTGAGGTCTTAAATGGCGGTTCGTCAACCACGCAATTTATAAGTATATGGTTTGAATATTGCTATATCCGATCTTTTCGGAACGGTCCGCCGCGGCGGACCTATTCTAACGGCGTTGCCGTTCCGGGGGTTTTAGGGGGCGGAGACCCCTAACGAGCGAAGCGAGTTATTCCTGTAAAACGGCTATTTGCTTCTCCAAAGCGAAGCAATAGGGGAGCTTATACATTGGACATTGCGGCAAATTTGGCTGAAAGCTTATGCATAGAGATGTATTCCTGTAACATGTAAAAAGAGGAATAAAATAAAAAAACGTCCTAATGATGAGTATAAATTAAACGCTCAAATACTAAACCTTAGACCTATTCCGTTTTATCAAAGTATGTGCATGCGATTGTTAATCCTTTCTTTTTCATGAATCATAACATTCGAGAGGTTCAACACGCGCGTTGAACCTCGTTGAAGGGCCTAAAGACACTAGCCGACGACACGCTCAAAAAAATATCCCACGGAGGGTGAAATGAATGGAAAAATCACGAATTAAGCAGATTGCTCGGCTGCTAAAGAAACGAAACGCAACTTCAATAAGAAAGCAGAGAAATGCAATTATGGCCAAGGACGGGAGGGGTGATTAAATTTGGAAAACAGAACGTTCCAGCAATATCATCCGATGCTTTGCTTATATTTCGCACGCAACCGAGATGAGTAAAAACTGTTTCAAATGCTCCCTTCTGTTTAAAGCTGAAAGCAAACGGGATCACAGAAATGTAGTTGACAGAAAGAAATGGTAGCTAACATATTTAAAAGTATTTTTCAGCTATTTTTCCCTCATGAAAAGGATTCTAAGCACTAGAATCTAAAAAGTCCATTCATGCATCTTTTTCTCGAATGTAGAAGCTAATTAACGCCTAAATTGCTTTCGTGCCAATATCACGCGCCTTTGGCGTTTTCATTAATTCCCTGAACTGCCTGGGTCACGACAACCCAGCCAGGGCGCTGTCGAATTTTAACACTGACGCGATAACTCGCCGTCAATACTATGACACACAAAACCAGCGTTTCGAAGCGCTCCACAGTGGTCGGAAATTGAAATTTTTTGGACAAAATTCAAAAATCGCTTATTTTGAGGTATGGACTTGAAACTTCGCACATATACTCACAAAAGATTGCTGATTAAGGAATAGTACGTCATTTGTCATGACTCTGAACCGTTAGCTAGATACAGGGGCTCAAACATGACCAAATTTCCAAAAAAACTCCCGACTTCCTTTTTCTCCGAATATCTTCAAGGTTTCGTTGATGGTGTTGTTGTGGGATGAATTTGATCGAATAAAAAATGGTATGATCTATTAAAACAATGCTTTGCCTTTAGTATGCTTTAGTTTTGAAGATTTTTAAAAACATTTGTGTGCTATTACGTTACAAAATGGCGGAAGCTGTTTTTGGACAAAATTCCAAATAAAGTAGAGAATATCTAGCATTTTAGGGAGAGACCTGTCAAGTGACTTATATCAGAGCGTTTCTTGAAGAATTTTAGATACGAAACTGAAGAGAAATAAAAAATAAGTTTGCGACGCCGAAAAATACATATGATTTTCCGACCGCGCGTCCGGGGTCAGACTCCGCGCGCCGGGGCTGGAAATTCCGAGACTCGCTTACATTGCTCATGTGGAATGAACCCTAAAGCTTCGGATTCGCCGGGATTCCGATGTACACATTGTCACTAACCTCCACAGACCCTCTATGGACGAAAATGGAGAGAATATTGTATCGAACGAGCGGATAATTGTACGTGTTCAAGTTATTTTTGCTGCGAACGTTCGGGAAACATACATCTTATTCACAGCCTTTAACCAAAAAAAGTGTCTAGTGTTCTTGTGGACCATGCATCCTTCTAGAAAGACACCGCCTGGGATTGTTTTGTATTCCTTTTGCCCCCCTGCCCGCACGCACTCGCTAAAAGATGCACCGAAGAGGTCACTTTCCCCCCCAAAATGGGTCCCAACTTACTCCCCCAAAAAAAATATTTTGCGGACCCCAACTTACTATGGTAGACTGGACCATAATCACAAAATTAGAGAAATTGATTGCCGAACTGACAGATTCAAAATGTCCTTTTTTCCTCGTACAATTAGGGATATGAATAACGGTAAATGTATCCAGTACGACAGGGCTGCTACCAGTCTATGACCTGAATAATAGTGACTTTAGTGACTTTCCTTGGTGAAACAGTGACCAAATAGTGACCAAATAGCAACAAAATATTGACCAAATAGTGACCAAAAAACTACCAACAATTGACCCAAAAGTGACCAACAATAGAGACTTTCGGCCACCAAGCAGGAATAAACCTTTCCTACTTTTGGACTTAGGACATGAGACTAAGAGGAGGCACAAAAACAGGACTAATTGGGTTAAATACATATGCTTATTGAACATATTAACACAAAATCAAGAAAAAAATACAAATTTTTGTTTTCGAAAAGAAAATTAAAAGAAATGAAATAATGCATAGAATAATTCTTTTTCAAAAATAAATATTGTCAGCCTTTCTATCTGATGACTAGCATGAGGAAGTAACTACATCACTACGGATTGTTCTTCCGTTTTTCTTTTGCTCAAATGCCAAATCTGATATGAGGTCTGATTTTCTTTTTTGTACCGCTTTTTCGACAGCAGTGGCGTGCTTATGAGAAGTTGTAGCATCTCTGCGAATGGCAGCCATGCCTTCCAAAATCGCCTGGGCAAGGGCGATATCTTCAATATTCATCTTAACAATGGCGTTCTTAAGGCGAACATTGGCTTCATCAAATAATCTGTCCACCCTAGCAGACGCACGCTCCTCTTCCTCCCGCAATCCTCGAAGTTTTTCCTCCTTTTCCACAATAGTGTTCCTGCTTTTCTCGATTTGTTCTGCTTTTTTCTCCTCTTCATCCAGTCTTTCTACATCTTCTCTCTTCTTTTGGGCTTCATCTTTTTTCTTCCTCTTTTCTTCCAAGTATGCTTTGTAATTTTGATTAGCACAGCGTGCACTTGCAAGAAGATCTTTGGTAATAGGTACTAGAAACGGCTTATTGCCATAGTCGTGAAGCACACTCTTGACTACCATCTACGCATTAAGAGTGCATTCAGACATAGCAGTTCTGTCATATGTTATAATCCTCCCTGTCTTTGAGAAGTCCCTCACTACATCAGCCTGTCCCTGAGAGAGAGACACAGCTTTCACCAACGTCGATACAGTAGGGTTCTTTAAGTCACCAGAAGCAGTGTGAGTAGATAAAAACTGAACCCAATATTGATCAATACGGTCATTTCTAGAGTCATCTCCATCCTTCTCCAGCTGCAAGAGCTTCAACTAGTCAGTCTGATGCAATCGGCCATGGCATCACTTCAGCCACCCGCACGATGTCCCCTACGCTGTTCTCTGAAGTTCTCTCCTCTGGATGCAGATGCCCGCAGCTCTTCAAGAAAGAATCCATAGATTTGAAGGACGTTTTTTCCAGGATATGCTTGCATGCCTCCACATGGTGCTTGCGAGAATGGTCATGGAGTAATAGTTTCTCCTTTTCACTGATCTTTGATTGGTTCAGGGCCACGCGAATGTCTTCCCCCACAAGGTCATCAGCAGCTGGAAAAAGATTCTCAGGTTTGAAGACCTCTCCTAAGTCCAAAGATTTCTTGCAAGCTCTACCAATCACAATTTGGATTAGTGTAGACAGCCTGGAGTGCAGCAGGAGAACTAGCGGCCACTTTCCTCCCACTGGAAGAAACCGGTGAGGCATGTAAACGTGTGCACTGGACACAATGAACATCAATTCAGCTTTCATGGTGGGCTTCTGTAGGAGAGTAGGAGTAGGTAGGCTTCCATAGGTCTTTGTAATAACCTATATTGTAGGCCATTAAATGTACAATACGAATGCACCGTTCCAAATTTCCTCGTAGAAAGTTGAAGAAATGACTTGATGTCTTTTTTTGATCAGGGACCACTGTGCGTCACTTGCTCTTGCACTCAAAACGCTGGTCCGTGCGGGATGAGCATCATTAGTGTACGTGAATAAATTAAGTTTATTGTTCCGAAGCTGGTGCACATTGAGTGGTAGTGATAACGGCGACAACACACAAGTCCTACCAATATAGCAATGAAATTGTCAACAAATACTTTGGAAGCCTCTCTTGGGGCAAGGGCCTAGCCACATTAATACACCGATTCCCGTCAGATCATCGAAGTTAAGCAACGTTGGGCCCGGACTGAGGTTGGATAGCTAAACCTCTACCGTGGTGCTCTTGTCCCCTGTCTGCAAGTGGTGAGCAGGTTAAATTTGGGCTAAGTGCCAGGGGGGCTCCAGAAGGCCTCCACACACCCCTCCAATTTACATTTACATTTTGGAAGTCTCTCCAATATCGTTGCAAGACAATGCGCAAAAATCAGATGCCACACACTTGAGAATCCAGATTGGTACTGCTTTGGTGACATCATCACAGAAGCTGTGCAGACCAACAACCAATGGAGCAGCATTGCAAGGGTCAATGCTGTCTGCATTGTTGCTGGATGAAGATTTCAGCTGTAGCTGGCCTACCCTAAGTTTGGCTGCTACCTGCTGAATGTGATCTCGTGTTTTGACGTGCTGCTGCACACTTTGGAAGCCCTTCTTATTGACATTGGTGCGACTTATGCACATCATCGGTCTCCTCTGTGCCCCACTCTTGAACTTTATGCCCCTGCCCATCGTCCCTGGATAGGAGCTTGTTGTTAACCTTGCAACATGGCATGAACTCTATGCTGACACAGCTGGGAATCTTATGCTTGTACAATAGGAGCAAAGAAAAATAACTGACATACCGAAACACTCGCACTACAACACTGACAGTCACAAAATATAAGATGCATACCTTTTATCGGAGACAGCAGAAAAATACAGAGAAACAATAGTCTTCGCCGACCAAAACAATAATATGGCAGTGCTTGTGGAGAAGGGAGGAGAGGGTGACGGGAAGCGAAAAAGCAGTAGTGCAGAAGGATGGTGCCACAACTACCCCTAGGATGAGATGGCAGTGTGTGTTGCTAGCTCACTGCATAATGTTTACTTGCCGTATGGCCCGTCACATACTAGGCGAATTTACCGAGGCAGCATTTTGCCCAAATTGTGCTTACAAACTTGAGCTGTAAAATCACCATGGAATCTCTCAAGTTAGCATAGCCAGGGCGATTTGAGTAAAAAGAGTCTCTTTTACATTGTAATCAGGGTACCGAGTGTAATGGATACCAGATGTGCCTCTTTATAGCCAAAGAGTGAACTTGAGTTTGAGGTTCTAGAGAACACCTGTTAGAAGTAGGTACTACATACATTTACTGAAATTTCACTTTGTCAAGCATGTGATAAAGCCGACCTTATTTGCCTTTTTTAAAATTATTTTTTATTACTGCATTGATATTCCTAGTTTTCTAAAATAATTTTATTTTTCAAGCATAAAATGACCAACGAAAACTTCTTGCTCTACTGCTATATCATCGCTGTGGGAACAGGAAAAGAAACAATTTCCTTATTTGGATCCATCCAATAAACCAGAGAAGAGCAGAGGTTGGAGCATTCTGCACTCTATTTGAATATTTGAAGAATGATGGCACAAAGTTTTTCAATTATTGTCAAATGGCTATTTTGTCATTGCCCCAAAGGTCAGGTCTTGCTTCCACCAAAGAAATGAGTAAATCATTATTGATGATTTCACTTCTCTTCCAAAATTAGGCACACCACAAAAAACTCAAGGATGTCTGGGATGCTTCCACTAGTTAGAAAATCCGCCCTAATGTGCAAGTCTCCGTTTGGTAACGGGAGCCACTGACTGATTTGTGGCAGTAAAGCTACCACTCAAAGTAGTGGCAGTGCGACCCACCTTGGAAGGAAATCTACTGATCAATTTTTCTGCAGCCTAGCATGAAGGCTTGCATTGTTTTCTTCACACCATTACTAGATCGACAGTGATGGCAAAAAAGCCACGTCCGTGAAATTCACCTATTGTGTAACGGGCCTATAACTCTTCCTTTGCGGCACTGAGAGTGCTCAATACCATACAATAGGGTTGCAGAGCTCTTTCGTGAAATCGCAGCGGAATTAAAATACGACCAACTGATATTTACAACGAAAAAGTGACTATTAGTGACCTCTGCAGTGAAATAGTAAATTTAAGTGACCCTATTTTAAAAGAGTGACTAAAGGTGACAAAAGGTGACCTGGTAGCAGCCGTGCAGTACGAGAGTAGCAATGGATAACATTGGTAGCTGCATGTTGGTATAAGGACTTGAAGCTAACCCAACTAACAGCATGTTTTTGCATGTATGCTTTGCTATTTTAATTTTTAATTACATATTTTATGCATGATATGTAGTGCATGCTTGGTGAGAGTTCCCCCCTGCCACACACCTTTATGGTGGCTTGCAGGGTATTATGTAGATGTAGATGTGTAGATGTCTTATAATTCAAAGACCCCAAAGTAACAAAAAATGCAAATCAACGCTACTGCATTCGATTAAAAGAGCACGCTAACACTCCCAACCATGAACACACAAACATCAACAATGAAAGTCCTATAAACAAGACAGGGAAAGAGTTGAGCAACACCTTCAGATTTCTTTCGTGGCGTAACAGAGATGTCTAGTCTCGTGTAGCAGATCTGTATATCGAGACGGCCTTGACTTTTCTCTTCGTCAAATGTTGACTTTTAAGGGACTGTTAACACAATATTGTTTTTAATTAGAGATACGAATGTAATTAGAGATACGAATAACGGTAAATATGTCCAATCAGAGAGTATCAATGGATAGCATTGGTAGCTCCATTTTGGTATGAGTACTTAATGCTAACCTTACGAACAGAATCTTTTTGCATGTTTGCTCAGCAATTTCTATCTTTTTTAAATAGTGAAATTCTGACTATTAAATTAATACTGTTCCTTTTTTATGCATGATATGTAGTGCATGTTTGGTGAGAAATCACTCCCTGCCACACACCTTGGTGGTGGCTTGCAGGGTATTATGTAGATGTAGATGTACGTAACAGTTTTCGGTCTATAACTGGATATGTTTTTAATTATTCAACATATAATTTTAACATTAACGGGCAGACACCCAACAAAAGGATAATTTACTTTTTAAGGCACTATGGAAATAGGAAAGATTGGGTTGAGGACGCGGAGGGCGAGGCATCTTAGCAAGACCTCTCTTTCCAAATAACGCGCTCCACTCAACAATCGGTTTGTGTTAGGGATCAAAGTGGAATGGGATGGTAGAAATCACGTATTGTCGTTCATTGTTAACTACATTTAAAATTAGTAACACGAAGATCGAAAACGTAGAAACGGTAAGATATTTAGGTGTAACAATCACTAAGGATTTATCGTGGGGAAGACACATAAGGGAAATATGCGGCCGAGCGAAAAGAAAGCTAGGATTTATAAAAAGAGTACTTGGAAAATGTGATGAGAAGACAAAAAATGAGCGATGTTACTTTTCACTAGTTAGGCCCCACCTCGAGTATGCAGCCAGTGTATGGGATCCGAATGAATTAGGTTTGATCAGCAAACTAGACAGTGTGCAGCGTAGAGCAGATAGGTTCGTTAAAAAGTGTTACGATAGGTTGAGTAGGTTTTCAGAATTAATTAAGTAATTAGGGTGGGAATCATTACCAGAGCGTAGGTTGAAGTACAGATTAAATCTATTAGAGAAATTTCAATCGGATAGCTATACTGAAGATGTTAGGCACATATTAAAAAAACCAGCGTATTATGCCAGATTCGACCAGAATAATAAGATTAGAGGGATAGATTGTCGTACCGATGGATTCAAAATGGCATTTTTCCCCCGTACTATAAGAGAACAGAATAGGCAGCATAGCAAAAGATAGGTAGGGGAAATATTATAGAGTATTCTGTAGTGCATGATGCATGTATTAACCCCTCAAATTCTATAGATACTAACAATCTAGTTGCATGAGACACTTTGGTTGCTTGTTTGCATGTTAGTAGTGCATGATTGGTGATCTTCACCCTCTGCCACACACCCTCGCGGTGGCTTGCAGGGTATCTTGTAGATGTAGATTTATAGCATACTCAAACTCGCCAATAATCTCATCATATACGAACAATTAAAACGCGACGAGGAATGAACACTGAACTTCCAATTTCACGAAGCGTTTTCGTTTCTCTGAATTCACTCCTCGGGGGACGCAGGCGCCTCTGCGTTCACCCTACTTGTGAATTTAAAATACATTTTCCGCAATTTTGAAACCGCCAGTTTGTTGTTTCCATAAGCCGACTTCATTATTACAATCACTGACTCAGAAAACCCTACGTAAACAATTTCAGGTACCTTGAGTAATTATTAAATAAAGTTTTCCGCCATTTTGTATTATTTTGAACTGGGTTCTAAATGTGGAGTTCTAAATATATGTGTAACGTCATCTGTGAACACACTGGTTTCGAATTTACTTTTAAGGTTTAACCTAAATTTCAACCTTCGTTCTGATAGTATTTCCCATCCTAGTTCTCCTATTAAACTCGCAACGCTAATACAATTATCATAACGGCCTGTAACCAATCCAGCGGATCTCCTTTGCACACGCTCTAACTCTTTCATCATACCTTCCTCGTACGGATCCTATATACTAGCGGCATATTCTAAATGAGGCCTGACAAGTGTAAAGTAGCTGCTTTCTCGTACTTCCTCATCGCATTTGCCTAGAACCCTTTTTACGAATCCTAATCTACGCTTTGCTACACTAGTTAATTCCCTGATGTGTTTCCCCCATGACAAATTTCTTCAAATTCAATTCTATCCACTTTAACACCAATCATCAATCGCATCTAAATCCTTACATAAAGACAGACTGTCCTCTTCATTTCTAATATCCCTATACACTACTGCATCATCGGCAAAAAGACGGGATTTGCTATTTTTAACTACAATAATCAAGTCATTTACGTAAGGAAGGAATTAAATTGGGCCTATCACGCTTCTCTGGGGAACACCCGATGTAACTTTTTCTTCGACTGAGCTAACGCCACATAATACCACCCTTTTTACACGTTTATGTTAGAATAATATAGAAAGAAAAACACGAGCCAAATCCACAAAATAATAAACTTTACTTATAATGATGTATATTATTGACCACTATATTTTTATGTAGAATTGGTTAATTTTCTGGAGTAGTTTGGTCGAATATATTAACCAATTCTACATAAACTTTACTAGGTACCGGGTTTCACTAACTACAGCACCGTCACGACCTGCTCCGTCGTGATATCGTCTGAATCTTCAGAATTAGTTTATGTAAGACTTCTCCTATCCAGGCTACTATATTCCGGTCTATCCCGTATGAAGCTTCTCGATAATGTAAAGAACCTTATCAAATGGATTTTTTAAGTCAAGAAACGCTGCGTCACCCTGTACGTTACCTTCTCCGGAAACTAAAATATCACGAACAAAATGACCGCGTTGAGTCTTGCAAGACCGTCCCTTTCTGAATTCATGCTTGTTTGTTATCAATAACTCCTCGAGATCGAGGTGTCGCAATATTGATGGAACTTAATATATGCTCCATAATTTTACATCAATATGACGTTAATTATATTGGTCTATAATTTCACAGCTGTTCCATATCACAACTTTTAAAAATTGGGGTTACGTTTGCTATCTTCTAGTCCTTCGGAACTGCAGATATATATTAACAACACCTGCGTATTATGCTATATTCAACCACATAAATAAAATTAGGTCGACATTTTGTCGTAGTGATAGATTCAAAATGTCATTTTTCCCCCTTACTATAAGAGCACACAACAGGCGCATAGCAAAGGGATCAAAGGCAGGCGAAATATTATAGAGTACACTGAAGTGTATGATGCATGTACTGACAACTAATCCCTTTATTACTATGTAGACACTAGCAACGTAGCTGCATGTGACCCATATTATTAGCATGTTTCCATGTAGTACCCTAGTTGGTCAATGTCATTAAGTATTAGCATGTCTTCACCTCCCACCCTCGTGGTAGCTTGCAGGGCATCGGGTGGATGTAGGTGTTATGTTTCGGAGGTCATCACGCCAAAACAACGGTCACCCTGCACGAGTCTGTTTTCGATGGCGAAGCAATAAGGAGAGGCTTCTCCGCAGACCTTCTCCCCTCAGCCCACCCCCTCCTCGCCCTCAAACTCAACACCCTCCTCCCACGCCCTTAACCAGATTAGACGACAGCGCGTCCCCGCCTGACGACTACCGGGCGAGACTGCAAAGCGAACGATGGAATGGAATTAAACCAAGGAAGCCGCGAAGGAGAGAACTTTGTTTCTCAGAGGGTGTCACTTTGCCTCGGGGGTTGAAGGAGGAGAAGAATGTAATGGTCAATCCACTAATAAGGTTGGTTAATTATTTAGGGGAGGCGATCGACAGCTGAGGTCATTTGCGCCATTTAGGATAGGTGGATAATTGGGTAATGGTAAGAGTTTTTAGGGAACGGAGGAAGGGTGGAGAGAAACCCGGCGTCGGCAATAGCCTACTCTAAACGAAAGGCGCCAAGGGGACCACGGCTTAACGTCCCATCCGACGGACGGAGTACTGAACTTGAAGTGCCCTCCACTAGGCACTCAAGTGGGGACCGGTTTTCCACTGAAAAATCCGCCACTGCCGGGAATTGAACCCGGGCCCTCGGGATGGGAGGCCAGTACTCTAGCCACCACACCAACCCGATCCCCCCACTAATAAGGAAGGAATCGACGAGACTAAGTCATCCTAAGGGCATGCGTAGGAAATATATTGTATAATTAAATATTTAAAAATGTCCGCGTAGACCGACGATTAGCATTCGCATGCATGTAGTTAGTCTATTCGGGTGTTCCACAAGGTCAGGTCCTCCACTTCTGCCGACGTTTCGATGTTTCGATAGCCGTTCTCACTAGCCCTGAGGACGATGCCCGATCGAAACATCGGAAGAAGGCGAGGACCTGACCCTGTGGAACACCCGAACATAATTCACAAATTGCATTCGCCGGGAAAGTATTAAACATTTCTCCATTCGCGCATACGTGGTTTCCAGCAAATTAGGTGAGAAAATGAGGACAAGATGCCACTCTCCTTAGTACTCTTCTCAATCAGCAGAGGCCGCTAATGCATGGTATTCGAACGAGGTTAGTTTGGATATGGAGTCGGACCACGGATAATTAGGCCATGGAAAATAACGGCGAGAATTGAAAGCTGGAGAGTGACAGGTGATCGCGTTAGCGCCTCAAGCCCACTGCAGAATAAGATAGGTATTCTCAGTCTAATCTATGTGGATGGCTAGGTAGCATGGAAACGTTTGAGAAGCTCACCTTTCTTTTGACTTTCAATACAGTTAGCATTCACTACATCTACACCTGAGGGTGACCACAGAAAATCCGTGGTGTAATTCCACGCCAGGGACACATAATCGACAATCTAATAATTGCGTTGTTAGCTTGTCGACATGATGTTTCCTGGGGTAAAAACATGCACGAAATGATGGGTCAAGCTAATCGTAAACTGGGATTCATCAAAAGAGTACTAAGTAAATGTAACGATCATGAACGAGAAATTAACTACTTTTCCCTTGTAAGAACTCATTTCGA
The DNA here is from genome assembly GCA_933228895.1 of Platycnemis pennipes. Lineage (NCBI taxonomy): Eukaryota > Metazoa > Arthropoda > Insecta > Odonata > Platycnemididae > Platycnemis > Platycnemis pennipes. The sequence continues at coordinate 894,842 of OW121851.1, forward strand.
TGACGCTGGCAGTATATTTGATCCATACGAAATAGACCTATATAATGATGCACTGGAACGACTGCAGCGAAAATCGGACAGACTTTAAAAGGAACGACATGATAACTACATTGGCGTACCAGTCCATTAAAGGAATTAAAATGGCAGGAGCTGGAAAAGAAAATTCACTACGTACATTCCACACTAACGTTTGATTGACTTCGATCCGACACTTTTATGTCAATATCGAGATTAAAATGGCACAAGGGAAAGCAGGCGGCATCGAGGCACGCTGACCAAGAGAAGAGATCGGTGAAGGACCGACTCCACACGGAGATGGAATCCCGTGCGGAAGTGCATAGATTGGGCGGAGCGGACGGTCCGTGTGCTGGCTGAGTGAACATCGGGAGCGGAGAAGGAATGGGCAGGGCACTGCGTTTGAACGGAGAGGACAAGGAGGGCCATCCTCCAAGAAAGAGCCTTCTTCCGCGTCTAATTGGGGAGAGACATGGAATTCCAGCAGAAGTGACGGCATTAAACTGAATTCCGCCCGGAAGAAAATATTTCGGGAACAGCGACCGCCGCCACTCACTGACGTCAGCGGCAGGGCGGAGAAGGATGGACAGTGAAGGCCAGAGACAGGCCAAGGTCAGATGCAAGCGGTTCTGAAACACCGATGATGAATCGTTCGCTGCTCGGCCGCTCACGCCGCCACCGCCGCCGCCGTCTCTGCTCGCAGCTAGGCTGGCGACCACGCCTGTGAACTTTCAAGTGCAATCTCCGCCTGACTGTCGTCTTACAAATTATCGGACGCTAGAGTGCAGAGCGAGCACCCACAACACATGTAGAAGCATTGTCACGTACGTGAGTCAGCAGGATGTTCCGTTTGTTCTTGTCTTTTTGTTTTTTCGACGATTACCACGAATAAGAAAGAGTTAATAATCCTTCAGGTTAGTGCAGTAGCTAGCTATTTGTATTAAACCAATGCTATTGGTTCTGGGAGACTTCGCGGAGGAAGGGGCATTGTTTCCTAGTTCCTATCCCTACCCCTGCCACACGCAAGAAGAGAGAGGACAATGCAACTGCTTACTGAAGCCTCAAAATTCGTAATGCATGGGAATCATTGTACATAAGATCCACCTAATGCAAACGAAATTTGAACATTTTGGCGTTGATTATTAATTCTCAATTATACAAGTTCTTTCCAAGACTTATTTCATACGAAAGGATGGTTGAGATATTTTTAAATGAATCATCATCATTAGTCCTCAATCCTCAGATTGGTTTGATGCAGCCCTCCACTCGATTCTTCTGTCGGCCAACCTTTTCATTGTTACGTATTTCTTCTCTTTCACATCCTTCATCACTTGTTCCATGTATCTCACACGAGGCCTGCCTTTGCCATTCTTCCCGTCCACGTGTTCTTCAACGATTGTCTCCAACAGGCCGTTGTGTCTTAAGATATGGCCGATTAAGTTGTTCCTTCTTCTTCTTAGAGTAGTCAGCAGACTTCTCTTTTCTCCCACTCTTCTTAATACTTCTTCGTTTGTCACTCGGTCCATCCATTTAATTTTCACCATTCTTCTGAAGCACCACACTTCGGATGATGCCACCCTTTTCTTCTCGGCTTCGGTCGTCGTCCATTGCCTGGGCTATTCCACTAACTATTTCTTGTCTTGCCCATCGTTGGTTACTCGGCTTCCTAGGTACCAGAATTCCTTCACCTCTTCAAGTTTTTGTTTTCCTAGTTTGACATTGGTTTTGGCTTCTTCTTTCTTGCTACACACCAATACCTTAGTCTTCTTCTTAGTTATCTTCAGCTGATATCTGGTCATTGTCCTTTCCATGGTTACTAGAATCTTGTTCAGATCCTTCTCTGTCTCTGCTACGAGTGCTATGTCATCAGCGAATCGCAGCATGCTAATCTTTTCTCCAGAAGACTTCTCTTTGAATTCGTTGATGGCTCTCTGGATGTAAACATTGAAAATTACGGGAGACAGTGCGCAGCCTTGTCCCACTCCTTTCTCTATTCTTGCTTCTTCACAGCTGGGTCCGGATTTTATTACAGCTACTTGGTTTTTATACAAACTGTGGATAATTCTTCGATCATTGTAGGACACTCCAATTCCTTTCAGAATTCCAAGCATTGAATTCCACTCCACGTTGCCTAAAGCCTTCTCTAAATCCACAAAAGCAATGAAAGTCGGTTTGTTCTTCTTCATTCTCTTCTCTATGAGCAACCTCAGGGCCAGCATTGCTTCTCTTGTATCCCTAATTTTTCTGAATCCAAATTTATCTTCATCCAGGAACTCCTCAGCTTTTCGTTCTATTCTTCCGTAAATTATCCTTGCTTATATCTTCGATGCATGTTTAATAAAGCTTTAAGTCCTATTTAAATGAATAATATTTTAAATAATGGTAAATTTAAGGAAAATACAGTTATCTAAGGCATGATTTGATGTGACACCCTAAGTCGCCAGAAATTTTCGGGTGGTATGCGGGCTGCCAATTGTTAACAATGTTTCACAAAAATATAAGTAGTTGTTTCAGGTGTAACCTTGTGGAAGTTTTTAATATGCATAATAAAACTCAATGGTAATACTCCACACTAATTTAATAATAGTCGACCAGGGAAACTCAGTGCCATTTTCAAGGAAATGAGTTGCCGAAACCCTGGTCGACTATTGTTAAATTAGTGTGGAGTATTACCATTAAGTTTTATTATGCATTTCAAAAAAAGGCGTCATCGTCAGACCCTCGTCCCATAATCGTTGCCAAGATGAAATATATCACCGTGTTATATCATATGTTATATTATATCATATGTTGCAAGTCACCGCGAGGGTGTGTGGCAGAGGGTGAAGATCGCCAAGCATTCAATGTTCACATACAAACAAGGCTCAGCACGGAAACATGCTGCATAATAGGGTCTCATGCAACTAGATGGTTAGTATCTACATAGTAATAAAGAGATTGGTTGAAAATACATGCATCATGCAGTACAGACTACTCGAAAATATTTCCCCAACGTATCCCTTTGCTTATGTGTTCTCTTATAGTGCGGGGGAAGAATGGCATTTTGAATCTGTCAGCACGACAATATATACCTCTAATCCTACATATCTAGTCGAATCTAGCATAATACGCAGCTGTTTGCAAAATATGCCTCACATCTTCAGTAAAGCTAGCAAAGGAAGCATGAAGAAACATGCTGTTATTTGGGTTAGCTTTAAGCCCTTTACCAACCTCACTCCACCTACGCTACCTATTTGTACACTAACATGTAGCATTGATTATATTTAGATCTCTTCATATACTTAACTGTAAGAAGAAAGAAGGACATTTTGAATCTGACATATCGGCAATCAATTTCCCTAGTTTTGTGATTATGGCTCCGTCCTCCATAGTAAGTTGAAGATACTATTATTACTTACCAACTAGTATTACTTACCAACATCCCGCGTAATGTTTCGCCTATTAACAAATGAAACTACGCGTGTAACAAAAAAGTGATTGAAACTAAAGTCCAACGGCAACAAGAAGCAATGAAGGAGTATTATATCCATTATAATTCAATGAATTGAATTTTAACTATTCATCTGAGGAAAACCCTATCTGCTCTCTTGAGGATACGTGTGTGGAAAAATGAAATATTAATGTAGGTAGATCTAAAGCTCAGGAAGAACCAACACACTCAATTTCTTCTTCATCCTTTTCTTCTATGCATCAGGGATATTATAATTAATTCTGAATTCATCATGATATTACTGTTTAATAACGTCATTTTGAATCCATACGCCATGCCACGTAAGCATTTCTGGGAGAGTCAGGCCAGTGATATAAATTGCAAAATGCGTGGATCCGAGTGGCTGATCGAGGCCAATCGATAATGAGTTTGAAACTGGGAGGCTTGGCTAAAGCGGTGATCTATGGAAATCAGGTAATCACTTTCAACACTCGATAAATTTCAGGTGATTCTTTTGAAAAGTAGCCTTGATTTGATTATTATGATCTAATTCTTATGTCTTCACTCTGCTTCCCAACAGCCTCCCTCCTAAATTTGCTCTCCTCTTTACACTGGAGTTGATATTCCTGCCTCCTTCATACGACCATCTCTTTGCTTGCATGCATTCTTTCGTGAATACGTCAGCATTTCTCAGAAACCGCTCTGAGGATTAGATTTCCGCAACATGAAAATTCAAAGAATATGTCCCAAAATAAATATGCCGATGAATTTTCCTCTCATAGGTTAACTGAGAATTGGCATTGCATAATTATTTTGCGGCGAGTTGCAACAGTTAATGGTGAGTTACAATCATCTACAGGCATATAATTTTTTCTAGCTTCACTCAATAATGTTTAGCCATTCCGTTTTCTCCAGCGCTGGATTCCAGGAGCAACCTTCAATTATGACGCACGGTAGGTAAAGCGATCACAAAAAGAGACACGGCATTCTCTCCGAGCCATTAAACAAACGTCCACTGCGCTGAATTAACTGTTTTTTACCGCTTCTTTGGACCATAATTGTTAATTGCTTTGCGTCTGGGTTAATTTACCTTTAGGCCATCCTGCTAAACACGGGAGTTCCCACGCAACTTCCCTTGGGGCCAGGCCCCGTATCAACCTACATAAACACTTTGTATTCCGTTCCAAGCCATTTAGTCAATGTCTTCGTCCAATGCTCTTTGACTTCCCAGCAATTGAGTATTCAGTCCCAACATTAGAACGGGACGCCGAGAGAGTTGACGGCAAAAGGAGCAGGAACATACGCGAGAGGAAAGGGGGATCATCCAGGCCTCCTCATGGCAGCACCACTACTCTGACTGCGCCACAGCCAATCTGTGCGTCATTCGGCTTCACTACGTGGCTAATCGAGGCTCAATAGTAATAATAATGTTTATTACTCCATATTATATTCAAACGCGTGCATCGTTTGAAACTAGCTTGTTTCTTGGCTTTCATCCACACTAAGGGTAAAGCGTGAAAGAAGAAATTACCGTTCATAATAATGCTGCACTGCAACGAATGCAATTCCCAGAACTTACCTATTTCAAAAGTAATACGTTACTTCGCATTGACTAACAAACCAATGTATAACTAACATTTCATGTGTCTCTTGACTGCTTGCGTAACATTCTTCTCGGGGAGGTAGTGCCCACTGTGTTTCTTGGTTTTATACACGTGTCGCGAACGAGCAAGGTCGTTATGTTGCATGTCTGCATATGGTATTATCCATTTCAAAGGCCTTGTTGGGGAACGGCTGATATTCTTCCGCGTGGGGTTCAGCGAAGAGAAACCCGCTCTTCACTCTCCCAGAGGGAACTAGCATTCAGTGCAATTGCGGCCTCTCGGGAATTCACAGTAATATAGTTGGGATTAACGATTGAAATTATTATTAAAAATGCAGTTAACTATTTAATTTAATTGTTACCTTTTAGAAAAGTTAACTTCAAATCGTTAAAGTTATACATTAACGGGTTAAAAACTATTTTCAGTTATTTTTTTTGTTACATTTTGGCAAATTTCGACCTGTTCAAATTTGGGTCAAAGTTTACCCAACAGACAGAGGGGAACATAAAATGGTGTCTAAGAATGCAAGGATCTGTTCTGCAAGAATGCAATGAACAATAGGCAATAGACGAATGCATCCAAAGAAACAGAAGCAGGGGTGAGGAGGGGAGTGACGGCCAAAGGAGAGGAACGCACCCTTATCAGACGAGAAGCACTCGAAGACAGTCCCAGAGGTCTCATATGCCTTACTCGGCGACATTATGCCGCCAATACTACATAGTTGAAACCGAGAAAGAAAGGTCGCCTAAAAATCTATGACTGATAACGAGGGGGGGAGAGGTTCATTCAAAATAACGCATCTGTTGTAGGCGACATTGCGTCGTCAATATATCAGCCCCCGGTGTATCGCGAGAAAGGGTACGCAGGCACACCACCACCATCTACGGCACTTATTCCACAGGTTTTATTAGAGGTACAACGCGTTTCAGCGGTGAAGCCATCATCAGGTACAAAAATTGTGAGTCCAGAAAGCGGTATATATACCCAACTTGGAGGGGGTGGGGGAGGGAAGTGTTGGGCGAGGGGAGGGGGTAATAGATGGGGAGGAGGAGGTGGGACACTGGTGGCGAGTCAATGGTTGATTTAGGGAAAGGAATGGCTAGGAGTGGGGAGTGATATTTGAAAAGCTGGTCGTTCGTGAGGAACTCCTCTCCTTGTTGAACAATTTCAAATTGTTCTAGCGCGTCCAATCTCCGGCCTTTCCTCTCCACGTGGAGTATCTCCGGGTGGAATAGGCAGTGGTGTGCTGTGGGTATCACGCAGATGCAGATGAATGCTCGAACAAGGGACACATCGCTGTTTCTGCACAGCCTTTGTTTGTGTATTCGGAAGAAGTACTTAAAGTATACTCAACCCAAGTAATTAGGGACAACAGGCTACAGAATGCATTAATTACACAATTTTACAGCTGTATCCACGAAATATCACACGAAACACCACAAGGGTGTGTGCCATGGGGTGAAGAGCACATGCATGTCACAAAGAATTACAAATGATCGAGGGCAGAACGGGTGGAATGGAGCAAAAGGCTAAGCAAATCAAGGGAGCTCCATTAGAACCTGTCCATATCGTGGCCGGTAAATAACTCATAAAAATACAACCTCATTGGAGTATTCAAGCGGAACTCAATCAGTGTATCTGCCAAAGGTAAAGTTACAACAAGGTATTGACTTAATTACACATTCATTTCCATCAATGTAAACCCTCAACGCATCAGTTTCGATAGTCACACAAAACACAGACCCCAAAAAAGTAACGCTCATTTAGTGGATTTCCAACTAATCCGGCCTTCGGGAGTATTTAACAAAATCATGTCCTAATCCCCGATGAAGTTGGCATTTACTCCAAATTACCTTTAAAATAAGGCCACAACAGAGGCTATGGTAGTAATGCATTTGTCTGAATGGCTGCACTCTCATTCCTTACAATTCAGTGTGTGTATGAATGAGCCATTACATGGTGTCTACTAATATATGAAAAAGAAATTCAAGACTTTTTCAAGACTTTTCAAGACAAAAATTTTAAAATTCCAGACCAAAAAGGCTAACTTCTTGATGTGTCATCGTGACGGTCAATAGTTCAATGCCCAGTCCTGTCTAATTTTTCACTTGGAATTGGCCATCTTATTATATCCACATTATTAAAAGTAACTTATCAACTTCATTCATGATTATACTCCTACTAGAAATTAAAACGCCGTATACTCGAAATGGACTGTACCGTGACATTCACGGCTGTTTTTGAGGAATGCACGGCGGAACGCCGCATAGTGGTGCAGGATCCCTAGTAATTGGTATTTTGGATTACAAAATGTTCAATTTATATGAAATTTGGTCTATATAGGTTTTCGAGGTCGCTGAATATGAATTTAGATTCATAACTTTTGTAAACTAATTTTTTCGCAAAAAGTTTTGCAATTTTTTTACTTAAATTAACTCTTACTTAAAACATCACGATTAATGTGAACAAATATATGTTTTGTCAGTTGCTAAATGTTAATTTGATGTTCATATTTTCGCTAATTACTTTTTTCACAGAAGTATTTGCAATATTTTTATTACTTGGTTTTACACAAACTCAAAATTCTCGTTTCATTAAAAATTATAGTACAAAGGTTTTCGCATTCTCTGAACACAAATTCGATATTAATATTTTCACAAATTAATTATTTTGCAAAAATGTAAATGTGAATTTCTTTATTTTTGAACAATAAATTATGTATAGTTATAATTTTGCAAATTATATTTGCAATATATTAATAAACAGATAAATAGCACTCACCTTCAGTTACAAAACCCATTTTTCAGAACAAGAATCGGGGCAATAAACGTTATTTTAGAGAGAATGGAAGGTGAAGCTGTGCCTTCTCCTTTTCAATGGATGCACTTGTTACCAGTGCAACATTTTATCTTATCTACTAGAGAAGTAGCAACAGCGATATGTCCTTACTTAAGATGGATTTGAATTCATCAATCGGTGCAACCAAAGTATATGCACAAAAACCCTATATAGAACATTTATCTAGACTCTAGTGATGGACGGATCCAGGCTTTTTGTCGGATCCAGATCCTTGCCTGGGTTTCGGATCTTTATCTCAGTTCCGGATCCTTAGTTTCAAATACTCATTTCTGAATTTCATTCCTTTTCTAATCCTAGATTTTTAATATAGGTATATATAAAAACAGCAACAATAGCATTACCAAAAACAGGTAAATTTATTGTAGAAATATCAACTTCCTATCATCTACGAGGATTATATTTACCTGGATCAAGATATACGGATGCAATAACTACCTATATCTTGTTACTTCTAATGTAAAGTTCACTTTCCTTATCACATACTCATCAAGCAATACATTCTTGAAACCCGTGCAACTATTCTTTAGAGTGCAGTTGAAAGAAACCTTATAAGTTCATTTTCATTAATGAAGAAATTATTTTCCAATTATTAATCAAATCCTTGAACGCTTTCAAATTATTTTTTAGAAACAAAAAAAATTTTAATGCGGCCAAGAGATCCCATTTATGGAATATCTGGGGATTCCATTTTTAAGACGAAAAAATGATTATAGAATATCACTAAACTAACAATTTTTCATAGTCTTATTAATAATAACCTTTAAAATGAAATTGGAGCATTATGTACTCCTAAGGGGAGGTTGTGTAACTCAGATATTGAAATGAGATTAAGCTTTTTTTATGCTGGTAGAAGCAAAATTTTAAAAAAATGTTCCGGATTTTTTTCTCCATTTGCAAGAAAAAGTAGAATAACATGTGGGGAACCTGCATTCTCCAAACTCGGGTAAGCCGACAATAACAGAGAGGAGTAGTGGACTGCAGATAATGAAGTTCGATTCTTACGCTGCTTAAAATTTTTCTTTCAACCATTGAATAAAAAACTTTATCATCCTTCATTTCCAAGCTTTGTGTGTGGATACTGACTTTTTTGTACTTCTATCGCTTCAACTAGATTTACAAATGCATCACTCAAAAATACACTGTAAAGTTAACGTAATGAGTCCACGATTTAATTCTGTAATATCCATTTTTTCCAATCATTTCCTTTCGCCAAATTTAATTATTTTTTGACTTATAACTTGGCATGAAATTTCTGATAATCTACTTTTTTTAACTGCCTACTAGCATTACCCTAGGAATAGTGCACGGCTGTATTCTTAGGTAGTGCTAAGGATCGAACTCGCAACTGGCAGTAAACTAGCCCTCATTTTTAACAACTACGCTCTCATAAGTTCACGGGAATCTGGCGAATGTAGGCGACCTGCATGACATTCGGCTTAATTTTTCTCTCGCACATCCGGGCCTATGGAGAAAAAGGTCAAGACGAGTATTTTTTATTTTGTTTTCCTCGTTTGTGACATGGAAAAAATCTTCTTCTCATTTCGTGACCCGAGTTACTTAACCTCTCCTTGTTGGTATCTACCATACGTACTTTCCATTCGCAGGGTGCATCGATCACAAGGCCGCGAGATGTTAAAATCTCCGATCCGGATCTGAATTTTTACTGTCTTCGGATATGATTTCAGTAGCGAATGAAATGAAAGACCTGTGGGTCTTTGGATCCGACCCGACCATCCTTAATTTATGAGTGGTACATTTGTCAATCTAATTTAAACAACAAAAGTTTAATAAAGTGAGTATTCAGATGTAATTGGTTTGAAACTGAATATGATAACATTTTAGATGCAGTGCTGAAAGAAAAAATTAAACTGCAATTGGGATCGAACTTCGCACAGTACACTCGCTCTCGTTGTCCGCCTGATCCCGGCGAATGTAGGCTACCCGCATGACAACCTACGGTTGGTTTTTTTTTTCCCGCGATACTGGGGTAATGGGGGGAAAAAGTCATATTTCTTTACTTTGCTTCTAGTTGCACGGGAACATTTTCATCTAATTACGTGACCTTAGTTACACATCCTCTTCTTGTCAATATCTACCTCACCTACATTCCATTCACGGGGCACTTCGATCGCTAAGCCGCGAAAATTTAAATCTACGATCCGGATCCGATTTTACTCCGTGTCTTTGGTTCCGAATCCGGAACCGAGAAAAATGAAAGATCCGCGGATCTTTGGATCCGACGGATCCGATCCGGCCATCACTACTAGACTCATAAATCTAAGTATTAGGGATCCTGCACCACTGTGCGCCGTACACGGCGGTCGGGTTCGCGCCGTCCCGTGTGAAAGGAGCCTTTGAATAAAATGATGTCCGTCGCCAGTCCAACCAAAGGCACCTCTTGAGCACACACCAACTCGAAGACTGACGAACCAACTCAACTCGAGTTGGTGAATGCCGAGTTCTCCAGTAAAAACGAACGAATTTGTTGCAAAATCGCATATGCCGACAGATGAACTAGACTTTCCCGCGGCTTTCGAGCTAGCGAGTTCACCATCAGATGAATAACAAAGACATTCCACCGCACTGGCTGGCAAATGGCGAGTTCTCCAGGAGCCAACGACATATTCGTCGGCGGCAGCAGCATGACGTCGCGACGACGCGTCGTCGGCGACAACGTTATATAATGAGTGAAAGTTTCTCGGGTCTACCACCGGGTCAAAGGCTCCATCCAAGGAGAGTAGAGAACTCTGGAGTTCTCTACTCCCCTTGGCTTCATCTCTGCCTACGTTTCGGAAAACGAGTCGTTTTCGGAAACGTTGGCAGAGATGGAGCCTTTGACCCGGTGGAAGACCCGAGAAACTTTCACTCACCTAATCCGCCGGGAAAACTCCAAAACGTAATTAAATGTTTTTATTTTCCAGGGGATGATCTCGGTTCTTTCACGAAGACGTTATGTGTGCGTATAGAAGCAACACAACTCAATGGGAAATGCTAATAACAAAATGGGAAACGGTAAGCTGTACTGAATGGATGCGAGAAAGACAACATTTCAATTCCACAGTAAAGTTAATTAATCCCACCCGATTATGATGATGCGCAGCATAGAAACTAAGGACGCGATGGTTTAAATATACTATTTCTAGTGGAATTTCATCGAGTTACCCTCAGAGGCATGGCAAAACGCAAAATGTCACAATCGTACTAGAGAAGGATCTATGGATCGCCTGAATCTTTGGGAGCGTTGTAATAACCACGGTCAAGGTAATTCTTTCAAAATAGCATTCATGGGCGGGAGGGAAGTATACGATCTTCAACCTGCAACCGAACAAGCCGATTTGTTCGTAATGCTATGTCTGCCGTACCAATTTTTATCCTGACGATTTTCAAGCAACCATTTTTCCCGATTTTTTATTATTTTTCAGCTAATTCCCGACCTTTTCCAGATTTTTTCCCGACGTAAATAAATTCCCGACTTTTTCCCGGATTCCCGACTTTTCCCGACTGGTAGACACCCTGCATTAGCTTTTCTGTCAGAAGGTTTTCGCAGGTTTCTCACGACCCTCTTCTTGTTTGGGCGTTTTCCAGCTGTGGGTTCTTTCGTTGACGGATATTTTCTCCAATCCTCACGTTTTTCTCACATGTGAATCTTTTACACTACATTTTTCATTTCTTTTATTATAATTCAACTTGACATTAAACTTGTAAAGCGTATTTTTTAATAGGTACTGTATATACCATGTTGTTTACCGCAATTATGGCATTTCTTTTAGTTTTGTTTCATAACATGGAAGTATGTGTTTACATGTTAGATTGACGATGGGTTGGGTGGAAGAGGGGATTTTGACGGTGGAGGGCGTTAGCAAATAATCGGATTAACGTCCCAACTGACAGTGGTGCACGAAAGTAAAAATATTAACCGAGAAATTAGAGAGTTGTGGTATACATCACGACGTTGTATGTTGGATAAAGGAATTCTTAATTGGGCGAGAGAAGAGGGTTGTTAGAGATGGTATCACGTCGGGCACAATCAAAGTCACATCGGTACTTCCCCCAGGCAGAAAAAGATATTTCGTGAGTGGAATGTCTGTTTGTCCGGGAGTTATGAGCATAATTGGAGCTTATTTGCACTCACTCCATACGCTGCAAGCCACCAGGAGAGTGCGTGGCAGGGGATGAAGATCACCAAGCATTTATTTTGACATGCAACTGGGCTACCACATGAAAACATGATACATAATAGGGCCACATGCAGCAGATGGTTAGTATTGCGCGGCGCCGAGAGATGCACCCCACCTGAGGATCGAACCGGGAACGTAAAACAAGGACAACCCGAAATTCGGTCGCCGGGGGGGCAGAGATGAACGCCACTCGCGTGGGACGCACCACCGATATTTTGACCACCACCGCCGATCGGGCGAAGGGATGTGATTGGCCTTGTGCCTCTGGCGACCGTGTATGTACTAAGGGAATATAATCATTTCAAAGAACATTTGGTGCGCGCTGATTCCACCTCCCGCCACCCAGTGTACGCCCTCAACCGTCGGCATTCGCCAAACCCACACCCGACCAGCAAAGGTTAAATTGGCGCCCATCTCGGGGCGAATTGGACGGCTGGAGGACAGATAAACTGGAGGAACTGACAGACGATGGCGACGCATTCCGCAAGTACAGGGAGAGAAAATCGCCCAGTGAATCGGACGATGTTCAGACAGGAAACAATAGCGTTTATTATTCGGCTGGAGCCTTATCAAAGGGGTGTCGGATAATAGTCAATGGGTATCGCACGGGGGATATAGTGAAAGTATCCCTCACGTCTTCGAGCAACAAGGGACGTTAGAAGCCGCTGTCTGCTTAAACCGTAAGCTCGACGGGATAGTGGAAATGTTAAGAGAACAGAGTAACAAGTTTCAGGAAGTCGATGTCAAAATCGCAGGCGTGGAAGATAGACCTGCGCGCCAATTACGCAGTCGCTCCGCAAAGAAGTCGACGCATTAAAGAAACAACTGGAGGGACACGACAACATGTGTGTTGGGATCGACTGATGGGGAGATGTGCGTAGGCCAGTCAGTCAGGGGGCCCCGGGTGGCAGGGGATGGCGGACTCAGCATCTATACATCTTCCCCACCGATTAGAGTAGTCCGGAAGAGTAGAGAGTCCGGAGTAGTAGAAGATTCGCGGAAGGAGAAGAAAAAAGCCTTTAAAGATAATGATAGTACCGATCAGTCAGCAAGCTGAAGGAGCTCGTTTACGCCTGGGAATAAACGCTAAGATGTGGGCTCAAGCTCTGCCACCATTCCCTCGAACGTATGATGGCTTTAAAAAGGAGTTTTGGGAATTTTACTGGGATGTGACAGGAAAGTTAAACTATCGCCGCTCTGTAATGACAGGAAGGTTTACTCCCAAGGGTGGGGTGTCAATGCGAGACTACGCAGTATCACAAATCTCTGCGGTGCGATCGGGTAAGCCACCACTCGAAGAAACAGAAACTGTTTACTCCTTGCTGGTGAAGTCTTCACGGGTTCCCCACCGGGTCAGGGAAAAGGCTAAGGCTGTTTACTGTATCAATATATATTCAAAATCTAGTGAAATCTGCAGAGCCACTAGATTTTAAGGAAGTAATGCGCCTCTTAGGCCATTTTGATCAAGCCTTTGAAGGTAGCACACCGAACTATCCGCTCGACCAACTCAACGCCATGGAATGAGATTGGGGACAGAGACCGCAGAAGTGGGGCAGGGGCAGGTTCAAGTACCCGACCGCAGAGGGAGCCCCCAACCACAGCTGACTACAGGCGGAGGGAGTCTGATGGCGCAGGGGTTCAAGAACAAGAATGGACTCCTTTTGCATTGTAGATGCAGCCTCAGCTGTGATAAATATTATGTTGGACAGACGGGCAGGGATTTTACCACCAGACTTCAAGAGCATCGAAGGTTTGTGGATAAGGGAGACAAATCGTCACTGCTGGCCAAACACCTCCTCGAGACATCGCACCACTGCCTCTTTGATCCGGAAATTCTGCATATTGAAAGAAAAGGCCCAAGATTGGACGCATGGGAACAGTGGTAAATTATAAATTATACATAGTGACAATAACATGTTGTTGAATGACCAACTTTTCCGAATCCATTCCCCATTGTTAGCTAGGGTAAAGGGGGGTGAATCGGACCAGCGGGTGAATAGGAACGCTTTTCAAAAAGTGCGCTCAGACCCGAAACGGTATCACTTGAGACTGACTACGTTTTAGGAATTGCTTCTTTGTAATCTTGTCCTTCTAGTAGAGTGAAAACGAGAACTCGATGACTGAATTTAAGCAAATGATACTCTGTCGAATGGAAGCCTACCATACGAGAGAGGTGTGAAATTGGGTATTTAGAAAACCTCGTATAGGTTCAAAGTAAGGTGACATTGTAGCGCTTACTCAGATTTCAAGTTTTTCTTTCCTGAAAGGAAATCTAATACCATAGCTGCCACATTAGGTTACTTTTTTGAGCCTTGTATGAATATCGGAGTTACCAAACATGATACAAAATCATATTACTTAGTCGGGTGAAAAGGACCAGCACGCGCAGGAGTTCAGTTCCAAGCCGCTGATCGAGGGTGAAGCATTGAACCAGCTATACTCAACTGACACTTGGAAAAATTCCTTCTGCTACTGAAAAGTAAGTAGATATACAACTAATATTGATAAATTGCTTACTTACACTTAATGTTTTACATTAAAAACATCAAATGTTTATAAGAATGTTTGAGCGAAAGTGGCTAAAAATTTGTTTTTAGGCCATACTCTTTTATTTAAGTATTATAAGAAGTTTAATGGAATAAACCTATTTTAATGCTATTCTATATCACGTTATAGATATTTACTACGTATAACGAGGAGGAGGAAAGAGATTTTCCCCGTCATAGAGGTGAATTATTACGGCGACGAGCACGATTTACAGGCTGAGCGAGAGGTAAGCTACCTTCGTTTGATGTAACATATGTTGTGTACTGTTCCATATATATTAACCAATTATTCGCTGAAACAATATCATAAAACATACGCATTTCGTGATGGAAATTTATTGTTAATAATTCACATTGAGTTCCATACCTATACATTCTACATTACTCAGTGGTCTATATTTTCCAATCTGAAAGAAATGGAGGTGATATAATGTACGTGATAGAGGGATTGCCAGAGTATTAAATATTATATATGGCAACAGAATTAGTTGTGGAACGCCTTACAACCTCCTTTTGATAGCGTAACATCAGCAAAATTTCATTTAAAACGTACCTATGAAAGTGATAATATTCGCTTACCGTTAATGTTTTTCCTTTTGGATTAAGATGGGGAAGTACCGGCGAAAAACGGAACAGACATAGACAGAGGAGGATATGAGAATGGCGCTGAAAGCTTTCAGAGAGGGAAGAAGCATGAGGCATTCTGCCGAACTTTTCAATGTTCCCCGTACTTGCCTCTATCGTAGGATAGTAGCGGATACGGAAAACTTGAAGACAAGAGGGGGGCAAAATGTCTTCTCAGTGGAAGAAGAGGAAGCATTAATTAGAATAATTCTTAGGTTATGTGAAATTGGGTTCGGATTGACAAGAGATGATGTCATGAAGGTGGCATATGAATTTTCCATTGAAAACAACATAAAAAACAATTTCTGTGCGTTAAAAAAACGAGCAGGCAAGGATTGGTTCTTGAAATTTATATCTAGACATCCTTTAAGTCTTCGAAAACCCGAAGGTTTGTCAGTGGCTCGAGCTGAGGGTTTAAATAAGGAAGATGTAGACGATTTTTTTTCAAAGTTAACTATTTCGATGGCTGAGGCTGGAGTTATGGATAGGCCCCACCTTATATACAACGTTGACGAAACGGGATGTGTATTAAATAATCGCCAAACCCAAAAGAATGTTGCAAGAACAGGATCTAAGGTAGTCATAAAACAGACGTCAGTGGAAAAGGGGGAATTGGTGACAGTTGTTGCGTGCTGCAATGCAAGTGGACATTACATACCACCTTTTGTAATTTTTAAGGGGAAAAAGTTCCATAAGGAATGGGAGGATGGATTTCCGTTGGGATCTAAAATTTTTATGTCCGATTCAGGGTGGATAAATGAGGATCTTTTTTTGGAGTGGCTAAAGCACTTTCAAGCAAACAGGATTCCTGGCCGATGCATTTTAGTCCTCGATAGCCACGCATCACACAAGACTCTTCCTGTTCTACTGTTCTGTGAAAGGAATGAGATCACTCTCTTATCACTGCCCAGCCACACTACACAAAGGTTGCAACCTCTGGACAGGTCTTTTTATAAACCATTAAAGACATACTACGATATTGAAACAAATGCGTATATGACAGTTTGTAAGGGGGATAGAAAGATGACTAAATTTAATTTTGGTCGGCTTTTTCGAAATGCATGGAGCAAAGCCGCAACAATCGGCAACGCTGAAAATGGATTCCGATCAACAGTAATATTCCCTCTGAATCCGGGTATCCTGACGGAGTTAGATCTTCATCCTTCTAATCTCGGAAGCTCACACGCCCCAGAAGAAGCATCAACTCCTTTTTCGACAAATTCATCTTCCGATCAAAAATTAACTGCCAGTCCCTATAAAGAAAGCCAATCCTCGACATCAACATCTGAGGAATCGTCAAATACTTTGGGTAGGTCTTTCCATAATTTACTACCTACACCAGAAAAAAGAATGAAAGTCAATGTGAAAAGGTCAAGAAAGCAAATTGCTCAAATACTTACTTCTCCAGCTGTAATAGAAGAAACAAAGCAACGACTGAAGAAACAAAATATTAGGAACGCGAAGGGAACTTGCAGAAACTTATATGAATCATCTTCAGATAGGGACGGCAATACTGAGAATGGGGAAAACTCAGCTGATGATACGCTTTGTGGCTTCTGCTCCAAGTCTTATAATTGTGCGAATTCGTCAAAGTTTAAAGACTGGATTAAGTGCATGAAGTGTAATTGTTGGTACCATGAGCTGTGTGTAGGTGCTAAGGGGCGAGATAAATTTACTTGTGGTAAATGTGCTTAATTGTTTTGGTAAATTTGTTCTATTTTGTTCTATATGTTCAGATTTGGTGATGTATATCTATTTGTAAAGTTATGTTTGACTCTAAGAAGGTGTCGTCGAAATATCTCCAGACTGCACTACATTGTTAATAGCAATGATGCAAAATTTCAAAATTTTATGGAATAAAACTTAAGAAAACTAAAATTTATAACGTTATTTTACTGGTCCGATTCAGCCTCTAATCTGGTCCGATTCGCCCTCCAAGTCGTCGGGCGAATAGGACCATGCAGTCTCTTGAAGAAATTGCTCCAGGACCGTTCTATTCAGAGCAACCACGCTGAAAATTGCGTTTTAAACTGGAAAAACATCAAGTCCTTTGCTGATAATGCTTTCAGAATGTAACTGTTTACACAAACGAGGAAATCGACGATTTTCATTTTTGTGGCCCGATTCACCCCCCTTTACCCTATTCCTTTTTCAAATAACCCACCACTTACCTAATACAGTCCCAAGGACAAACTCCTTAGAGTGCTTCATCCTATTCCTTCCTTTCCTTAATTCTCTCCTTGACACCGCCTCCCCCCCCCCCCCCCCGTTCCTCACCGTCTAGTCATTCCCTCCTCTCCCCCCCCCCCAACCATTTTCCCCTATCCCCATCCCCTTCCCGTTTCCTATATATTGCGCTGCTGTCACGGAAGTTTATAAGTGTACACCTGATGATGGCTTAGTAAGCCGAAACACGTGTTGTGTAATTTTATTATTTTAAATATATTGTGGAAAATAGCTAAAGTTTTTTACTCATCCAAAATATTAAATAAACAAAAATGGGTTAGATTACCTTTCCTGGGTCGAGGATCTTACCTAGCCACTAAAACCTTCCCCAAAGATACTTATAAACCCTCTTTCTATACGCCAGTAACATTAAGGGACTTATTTAGCAGACCCAAAGATCCCTATGATAGAATGAAGAAATCGGGAGTGTATGAAGTGACGTGTAACACATGTGGTGCGAGCTACATTGGACAAACGGGCAGAAATTTTGATACCAGATTAAACGAACACAGAAAGTGCCTGTTGAACGGTGACCCCAAATCCCATCTTGCTAAGCATCAGATGGAGGAATCCCATTATAGTGACTTCAAGTTAAATATCCTCCATGTCGAGCGTAAGGGACTTCGCCTGGACACCTTGGAGAAATGGGAGGTCCTCAAGAGGAAAAAGAAGAATTGAACTACATTGGATTTGACTGTCACTCCCCAATCCTGTCCCTATCCCACCAATAATCCTGTCCCCGCTCGGTAACCCCCACTCCCCCCTCCATTGCATTGTTTTACTCCCCCTCCGTTTTCTCTTGTATATATACGCCTCAAATTTCGTGTTTTTTCAGACCTGATGGTGACGCGTTAGCGTTGAAACACGTGTAGTCTAATTTTGCATTAAATTGTGGACAATACCACATCTTAAGAAGGTTTTGTACTTCATTTATTTAACATGCTGTTCCACCAAATCTCGCCTGACACTGTTAAATTCGTTAATAACCAAAGATTGACAAGGTGGGTTCTTACCATTCAAGAGTATGATTTTAGAGTGGAGTACTGTCCGGGAAATTTTAATATAGTTCCCGACTGAGTTCCGTGATCACTTGACACTCTTTCGGGTACGCCACACAATTGAAAGTATTTGCCCCTTAAACATGACAAGCACGATGGGACGTTAGCTTTCCTAATCGGATACGAATTTTGAGAAGACGTCGATGGCCACAAAGAGGAACTTGGTTTTAAACTTGCAACTACTTGCTACAACTTACAACTTTAAACTTACTTACTTGGTTTGTTAGATTGGGACAATGGACCATAAATGTCCATAAATATAATGAACGAGGAGCCTTCGGTACATTGTTTTGCATTGGTCCTTCATAGCCGCGGCTTGGATATTTTGTCCGTTGACACACGTAACCAGCAATTTCGTTACGTTACCACCCATATGTTTCCAGTAGTACCTTTCCTTTAATATTCTTAAAATCTTTGTCCCAAAATGCCCATATGATGTGTGAAAAGACCAGACTATTTTACCACGTGGGGCGTGCGGAAGCCAAATTTTCCAAGACACGTTCACTCTCCAGAAAACAATGTTATTAATAACTTTGCAATTCCAAGCTAGCTTGTTGTGCTGATGCGTAGTCACATCGTCTCATCGTCACCCAACTGGCCTTCCAAAAACCTAACCACTCTTCCTACATCTGGGTCTTCTCTCATTGAAAGGTCACGAAGGTCTTCTAGCGTGGAGTCGGTGGAATCAACTCCCAGCAACGCCATTTCAAAATGCTTTGACGACCTGTTTTGCAAAGTCGTGTCGGGTGGGGAATGTCGACTATATTAAAACTATAACTTGTCATGTTTAAGGGGCAAATACTTTCAATTGTGTGGCGTACCCGAAAGAGTGTCAAGTGATCACGGAACTCAGTTGGCGAGTTTAAGGTGGGGCTTGGAACGCAGTCACTTCTGGTTGTTCGCGTGGTCGATTCGTCATCGATTCGTGATGAGGGAGATATCCCGAGGGCTCAGAACCAACTGCCACGAACGTCATATTAAGTGATTCGAAGTGGTCCTGTTTATCAATAAATGGTTCAATGACATTGTCCATGACTGTAGCAGCTTGACACCCCTCGAACTCCATTTCAACGAGAAACCCGCCAGAGTGTTGGACGATATCCTCAACTTCCCCCTACACTCTCCCCACGCTACAGTCATTCAATTAACCCTTCGGAGACTCCTCACAGAGCAAGGGAAGAAAAGGGAAAGGAGCCGTTTAGTCCATTCATTCAGGCCAGAAGACCTTGTGTTACCACGCACAACCAGAGTCCCCGGCACGATGCCATTCAACAAATTTTGCCACCTGTTCACCGTAAAATGTGTCAAAGACTGTGGGGAAGAATGCCTGGAGGAGACGCAACAGAGCGTTCAGCAGCCTGGTCCCGCATCGGAAGCCGGTGACTGAGAAAGCGGCCGGCCGGCCCAGGCCGCCTCAGCGAAAGCACACCACGTCAGAAGGCCTTAACTCCCACACCCCCAACCACGCCTCGCACACGCTCATCACGAATCACAGAGCGTGGGAATGCAGCCGAAAAAAATGCTTATAATAACAATGACATTTTGCAGTGCTTGTTTTCTTTTTAAACTCCATGGGCTTATTTTCTTTCTTTCTTGACAGGGGGGCATGTGGCGCTGACAGTTGTACCCCCACCTGAGGATCGAACCGATGTTTTGACCACCACCGCCGATCGGGCAAAGGATGTGATTGGCCTCTGGCGACCACCCGAAGCACCAGCAAAGGTATCAGTAATCCTTGCGTAGGCTTCCGCGGGTTCTCTTGCTTGAAAATGCTGGTCTTCCGGGATTATGGGAAACTGTCGTACCAGGAATTACGGACCAACGCGGAGGAAATCCCGGAAGACCAGCATTTTCAAGTATCTACATAGTAATGAAAGAATTTGTTGTCAATACCAGCAATATGCACTACAGTGTACTGTACAACACCACACCTAATTATCCCTTTGCTATGCTGATTATGGTGTTTCCTTGTAATAAGGGGGATAAATGACATTTTGAATTTATCAGTACGACAAATAATCTCTCGAATATTATTCATGTAGTCAAATACAGCATAATAAGCTGGTGTTTTAATATATATCTACCATCTTCAGCAAATAAATCCATTTTAACTCTCTGTAATAGGTTTCACGTGTATTTTAATCTAAAATTTGATAATGATTCCCAACCTGATTCTTCTATTAATTATGATTCACTACTAAACCTATCATAGAACCTTTAAGTAAACCTAGCTGCTATACGCTGCTCACTGTCTAGCTTTCTGATCAAGGCTAATTCATTTGGATCCCATACATTGGTTGCATATTCAAGGTTGGGCCTAACTAGTGAAAAGTAACATCGCTGCTCTTTTGTCTTGTCGTCTCATTTCCCGAGTACTCTTTTTATAAATCCTAGCTTTCTATTGGCTGGGGTGATTATTTCCCTGATGTGGCTTCCCCCCACGATAAATCCTCAGTGATTGTTACTAATTTTATAGCATCGCTCAATCGAATTATTCCTCCTCCAAAAATTGATAGCTACACACTTTTTAAGGTTAAGTTTTAACTCCCATTTGTCGCACCAGTCTTGAATTGCATCTAAATCCTTGCTAAGCGATTTCCTGTCCTCTTCTTTTGATATACCCCTGTACACTACCGCATCGTCTGCAAAAAGTCTAAGGTTACTACTAACTACGGTACCTAAATCGTTTATGTATAAAAGAAATAGAAGCGGACCTACTACGCTACCCTGGGGAACTCCCGACTTGTTTTGATTGTGTCCGACATGATACCATCTATGACAACCCTCTGCTCTCGCCCACTTAAGAATTATTTTACCCAACATTTAACATCTTTATTTATACCAAAATTCTTTAACTTCAAGATTAATTTATCATGATGAAATTTATCGAATGCCTTTTTAAAATCTTAAAATATCGCATCAACTTCAGTATTGTTTTCGCCGTGGACTAAAATATCGTGTACGAATAAAGCTGATAGTGTCTCGCAAGATCTACCATTCCGGAACCCATATTGGCTGTTTATGAGGAATCCCTGACTATCCAAATTCCCCATGATCAAACTGACTACAATGTGCTCAAATACCTTACAAGAGGTTGTCGTGAGCGAAATGGTTCTGTAGTTACTTGGTTCTTCCCTATCACCTCTTTTATAAATACGTAGGTGTAATGTTAGCTACTTCCCAATCTTTGGGTACAGTGTGGTTCAATAGAGTTGTATTGAATATTATTTCTAGATAAAGGGCTACTTGCGGAGATAATGTTTTATATACTCTGGAAGGAATTTGATCGGAACTTGGTGATTTCTTTCATATTCCGGGCATTTGTTCACAAATAGTTTTCTGCGGTGGTTCCATTGCGTTGTGTGACGATGAGTTGAATACGCTTTGGAAGAAGGTATTTAAAGTATTGGCTTTTTCTACCCTGCCGATGACTCTAATTCCTTTATCGCTTTTAAGTGTGTGCACTGTGGACCTATTTCCCTTAAGCTCTCTCATATATGACCAAACCGCATCAGGGTTGCTAGCTAAGTATTCTCCTAACATCTTGCTCTTGAAATGTGATAACGCTTGCCAACATGATTTCCTTGCTAATGCTCTCTATTTTTTATACGTTTGAACTAACTCATTTCTTTCCACTACCGGTAGACCCTGTCTTGTACTCTTCATGCTAGTGTGGCTTACACTTCGTTTTATGTGATTTCTTAACCTCCGCGTTATACCACCTTGGTTCTATATTTGAGTGTTGAATGTTTTGAACGCTAAGTCAAATGGTGTTGAAGAAATGATTTATTTTAAACTAGCCAAATCCATTGGGGCCAACGAAAAAACACGATAAAATATATCTCAGCGTATCCCTAACACCAAGCTTACGCCTACAGATGAAGAGAATAATATGGAAGACTGCCATTGTCACACCGGAAATGATAACGTGGTTAGTTCTATTAAATTCTGAACAAGTAAGATGGTAATGTCAGATATGCCATTTCAAAGCGAGAAAAAACAGCTGCAAGAGATCTTATGTTAACGTACCTTATTTAGCACTCATAGGTTTACAGCGGAAAAAAATTACATTCTGTCTCAGAAAAAATTACTTCGCTGTTTTTCTAATCTAAACCAATTTTTTTAAAACTACAATAATGTTGAATTTTTGCTAATCAACCCTGTTTAAAAATGGTATTCGATGAACTATCCGATGACTACGAAAATTATACCCAATGCTATTAATGGAAACGAATCCAATTACAGTAATGCACCAGGAGAGGACGATTTTCCACTTGACCGAATTTATCGCAATAAGTAGGGGCCCAAACGCTTCCTCCTGCAGTGATAAAGCAGATTTCATAGTGACGGAAGTGTTAACAGAGAATTATTACACCCCAATGCCGAGGACTCAAGCCCACCACGCTTGCACATAAGTCTGGTGCCATCTTTAAAATTAAGCTCTTTAATCTTTAGCTTTTCCATACGGCATTGTCGCAATCATACTGATATATAAAAATGAAGTGGTGTCTGTCTGTCTGTGTGTTACGCTTCTCCTAAAAAACTGCTGAACCGATTGAGCTGAGATTTTGTAGGATTCTAGCGTATGCACTAGAAAGTGCTATTAGCTATATAAAAAAAGGATCAGGGCCTGGGTTCGATTCCTGGCACCAATTATGTAATCACATTGGTATAAATGGACTTTTTCAATTTATGGTAGCGCAAAAGTTTTTTCTTTCACTGAGTGGCTGAGCTTAAATCCACCGAGTGCGTCCACCGGGTTGCGGATGGTGGGTCGACCTCTAGATATAGAGGTTATCTGCGAGATAAGCGAGTTTACTCGTCGAATAAGCAGTCGTGGACAAAAAGCGACGGCATTCCGAGGGGGTATTGGTCTATCCCTGGGTAAGATAGGACTCTAAATAATACAGAACCTGTGAAGATGCCGTGACTTGGCGACGGGAGGCCGCCAATAATTACGCTTCTCATCACCCGGAGGAGAGGGCAGCAGCTCTTCTTCACATGAGTGAAGATGGAGACCACAGTGGTCAGTACAGCGACACTCATTTCACTACAGGCGTGGTAACATTTACTTAACGGCTGTAGTACTGCGATGTGGAAGGCAAGGGGAAACCACCACATTAATATCCCGAGGAGTCGCAGGTACTCCACTCTTTCCTTTATTATCAAGACGTGATGGCACCCTCTCGAGTAAAATATTCCGGAGGTAAAATAGTCCCCCATTCGGATCTCCGGGCGGGGACTACCCGAGAGAGTACATCAGTCAAATGTGATACACTTTTGTGGGTAGGAACATGGAACGTGAGATCGCTTCGGACCTGAGGAAGACTGGAGAACCTGAAGGTAGAAATGCGAAGAATGGACCTCGACGTATTAGGAATCAGCGAAATGAAGTGGCCCGAAGAAGGAGACTTTTGAAGTGGAAGC
The DNA here is from genome assembly GCA_933228895.1 of Platycnemis pennipes. Lineage (NCBI taxonomy): Eukaryota > Metazoa > Arthropoda > Insecta > Odonata > Platycnemididae > Platycnemis > Platycnemis pennipes. Next base: position 918,809 of record OW121851.1, read on the forward strand.
TACAGGATTATACATACAGGATCATCAAATGGTAATGCTGGAGTAGGGATCATGCTCAGAAAGAGCGCCGGAATGCGTGTGAAGAGCTTCCTGCAGTACAACGAAAGGATAATAATGGTGAAGATCGAGACCAAACCTGTAGATACCGTGGTGGTGCAGGTTTACATGCCTACGACTGACTATGAAGATGAAGAAGTGGAAGACGTCTACGAAGATATCACGGAAGTTATAAAACAGGTAAGAGGAGAAGAAAACCTAATTATTTTAGGAGACTGGAACGCTATCGCCGGCGAAGGTCAAGATGGAAGAATAACTGGAAAATACGGATTGGGAAAACGAAACGAAAGAGAAGAAAGGCTGCAGGATTTCTGCACTCAACATAAGTGAGTAGTTGCCAACACATTGTTTAAAAATCAAAACCGCAGAAGATACACATGGAAAATGCCAGGAGACAGAAGAAGATGCCAAAAAGACTACATTTTAGTGAAGCAGAGATTTAGAAAACAAGTGAAGGACTGCAAAACCTACCCTGGGGCACACATCGACAGTGACCATAATTTAGTGATGATGAAATGCCACCTAAAATTCAAGAAATTGTAGAAAACAAAGAAGAATATATGGCAAGTAGAAAAACTAAAGGAGGCTCAACATCAGCTGGAATTTCAAAAAGCAGTGGGAAACAACATAGGAGAGAACCTGAATGAGAAATCAGTGGAAGAGCGTTGGGAAAACATTAAATGTGGACTACAGGAAGCCGCAAAAAAAGTTCTTGGAAGAAGAAAAGTTGCCAAGAAGAAGCCATGGATCACGGAGGAAGTCTTAGAATTGATTGAAGAAAGAAGAAAGTACAAGAATGAGAAAACTGAACAAGGGCAGCTCTGCTACAAAAGAATAAGGAACGAAATAAGTCGCAAAGCAAGGAAAGCTAGAGAGCTGTGGTTGAAAAATCTTTGCGAAGATGTACAAAGCAACCTTGCACTTGGAAAGGTGGAAGCGGCCTACAGCATAGTGAGGAAACACTTCAAGGAAGGAGCACAAGATGCAATGCCATAAGGGACAAGAATGGAGGAATTTTGATTGAACACGAGGACAAAGTGAAGAGATGGAAAGAATATCTGGAAGAGCTATACAATGGAAAAAATCTCAGCATAAAAGCTATTGAAGAGGAAAGCAAAGTGGAAATAGATGATATGGGGGCATCAATATTAAGATCGGAATTCGACGCTGCAGTAAGGGATCTTCGGATGAATAAGGCCTCAGGTATTGATGATGTCCTTGCAGAACTAATTAAAAATACAGGAGAGAAGACATTAATTCATCTCTACAAAACCATCTGCGACATGTATTCAACAGGGGAAATTCCAAGGGACTTCAAGAAAAACATCATCATCCCTATTCCCAAGAAGAAGAAAGCGGAGAAATGCGAAAATTTTAGGACTATAAGCCTGACGACACATGCATCGAAGATACTGACCAAGATCATCTACAGAAGAATAGAACGAAAAGCTGAGGAGTTCCTGGATGAAGATCAATTCGGATTCAGGAAAAGTAAGGGTACACGGGAAGCAATATTGGCCCTTAGGCTACTTATAGAGAAGAGAATGGAGAAGAACAAACCGACGTTCATTGCATTTGTGGATTTAGAGAAGGCCTTTGACAACGTGGATTGGGATTCAATGCTTGGAATTCTGAAGGGAATTGGAGTATCCTACAATGACCGAAGAATCATACACAGTCTGTACAAAAACCAAGTTGCTGTGATTAAATCTGGACCCAGCTGTGAAGAGGCAAGAATAAGGAAAGGAGTGAGACAAGGCTGCGCACTGTCTCCCGTAATTTTTAATGTTTACATCGAAAGAGCCATAAATGAAGTCAAGGAGAAGTGTTCTGGATTGAAAATCCACGGAGAAACAATCAGTATGCTAGGATTCGCTGATGACATAGCTCTCGTAGCAGAGACAGAGAAGGAGCTGAATAAGATGCTAACAACCATGGAAAGGACTATGGCCAGATATCAGCTGAAGATCAATAAGAATAAGACTAATATATTGGTGTGCAGCAAAAGAGAAGAGGCCAAAACCAACGTTAAACTAGGAAAACAGAAACTGGAAGAGTTGAAAGAGTTCTGTTACCTGGGAAGCAGAGTAACCAACGATGGACGAAGCAAGAAAGAAATAGTGAGTAGAATAGCCCAGGCAAAGAGGGCATTCTTTCAAAAGAAGAATCTACTTACAGCTGGAAATACAAGCATAGAAGTAAGGAAACAGTTCATCAGAACATACATCTGGAGCATTTTTCTTTACGGCAGTGAATCATGGACGATGACAGCAGCGGAGAAGAAAAGGGTAGAAGCATTTGAAATGTGGTGTTACAGAAGAATGCTGAAGATTAAATGGATCGACCGAGTAAGTAACGAGGAAGTGCTAAGAAGAGTAGGAGAAAAGAGAATTCTGCTGACAACTCTAAAAAGAAGAAGGGAAAACTTAATCGGTCATATCTTGAGACACGATGGCCTGATGAAGACTATCGTCGAGGGAAAATTGAATGGGAAGATTGGAAAAGGCAGGCCTCGTATGAGATACATGGAACAGGTTGTGAAAAATGTAAAAGAGAAGAATTACGTCACAATGAAAAGGTTGGCCGATAGAAAAATCGAGTGGAAAGCCAATCAACCATCAAGCCATCAAACCAATCCTAGGATTGTTGACCAATGATGATGATGATGATGATGATGATGATGAGGATGATGATGATGAGTAAAATAACTAAATATTAAAATAAAGAAGCGTAGCTTAGTAGTTCCACATATTTGGTTTATTACACGGCCCGGGTTTCGTCGAGGATCGACATCATCAGGTGTGAACGTGGTCATGGCACACACCTTGTATATATTTCCAAAACCAAACAAAAGGGAGGGGGGAAGTCATTCAAGGGAAGAAAGTAGCTTGGGTGGTTGTGCCCTTGAGTGTGGGGAGGGGAAGGAGGCCCCATGGACACGGTCACGTAGGAGATTCCCAATTTTTAGGAGGGGGTCGTGTAATAAACCAAATACGTGGAACTACTAACAACAAGTTACGCTTTGTTATTTTAATATGAAGCAGTTCCATAAAGTTTCTTTACATTCAGTTCACTATAGTTAATCTTTTTATAGTTAGTATAATAACTAGTATAGTTAATAAAATAACTAATATAGTATAATAACTATTGTTATTCTTTAGTTACAGTTCACTATAAACTAAATATTAATTGATTTCTTTCATTCTTTCTGTATTTAATGGGAAAAGGATTAAAATTTCTTATTATTTTAACTGATGTACTCTTTGTTCTCCAGGTTTCTGGGCATTGTGTAATTTACGTGCTGCATTACACGATACCCTGCAAGCCACCGCGAGGGTGTGCGAAGAGTAGAAGAGAGGTCCTAAGAAGAGTAGAAGAAAGGAGCGGCCAGCTGGAAACCTCAAAAAGAAGACAACTTAATCTGGCATGTGCTGAGGCGTAATGGACTGATGAAGACAATCGTCTTGAGACAACTGAATGGAAAAAGGAACAACTAACATGAAATATGCAGCGAAAGTTGCTTCGGATGTAAGAATTATGTACCAATGAAAAACCTTAAGTTCCAACATATTTTTTGTCTAAGCGAGCGAGTGTTGTAACTAAAAGCGCGTCTCATATCTGGAAGAGTATAATGTGGATGCAATAAACCGAACAACATAACTTAGAGCTGCTCTAAGGCACATGGCCGGTGGTAAGATCATACTCATGATGAGAAACTAAATTTGATGAACGCAAATCAACATCATCGCCCTGAAGCAGAAATTGAATCATTGGCGATAATTCTTGTTCACAGTTTTTCATGAGCTCAATTTTTTTATGTATTCGTGATATGCTCCAGAAGGAATCCCATTAATTCATTTTTGTCGAGTTTGCGTAAACGGAATCTATTACGCTCAGTAACCTAATACTTGACAGCTAAACTATTCATGCGGAAAAACGATAATAAATGGTTGACTATCATAAAGGAAAAAGAAACTTTTGAGAATACATGACAGAAAACTTACTGTCCTTGTCAGCCCTCAACAACTACTGAGCCGGCGCCAACATTGTTCTTAGACCAGTATTAATGATAGACCAAGGAAATTTTAACCCTCGAACCTTATCCGACCGGTTTTTGGCAATGGTAGGAGTTGATGCGAGCAGAGAACTTACCATTTTACTCGCCACTTCTACTTACACTTGCCGCTTTTAATGGAGAGACAGCCAGAGGACCAAAGAAAACTTTAATTCCACGTACCTGAAAAAGATGAAGAGAAGATGGTAAGATAAGTTTCTAATCCTGTCGATCTGAAAGTACATACATACAATCCGTCGATTTACGACACTTTTCAGATAGTTAAATTACCTCCAATATGGGCATAACCCGGTTCGGAAAAGTCCATTTATTAATAAGTTAATAATGAATAAACACGAAATTAGGCATTTTTTTATTCTTAATATTTTGTAAAAAAATGTTAATAGTTTTAATTTTACCATTGGAGCGGGGCATTAATATGATTAGTATGGCAATTACACTCTCCAAAGCTGGATTCTGTAGCTATCATAGTTTATGAGTAATTCAATTGTTTATTAAAAATTTCGTTTTTATCAATTCGGAATGGGGTGGAAAATTTTATCAAAATGCTCTTAGGGTGGGGTGAACGATAAAAGACAATTTACACTTTTTTTTATTCCTCAAAATCCAATTTCTCAAATATTTATACCTATAAATAACTATGTAAATTTGGTAATGTACAAATTGTTCCACCGATATTTGTACAAATATTGAGCGAATTGAACAAGAAGAAATTAAGATACAATTATACAATATGACCAAACATACTCTGAAACTATTAATTTGAGTGTGAGTGATGAACAGGATTTGCGATTTGCGAATGAAAACAGCAAAAAAAATTGAAATAGTATTTGTACAGATATAATATTATTGTATTTGTAGATGTAAGTATCAGCGGCGCAAAAACACTCTCCAAATCGGAAGGGGGGGGGGGGGGGCAATCTCTTTACGCTGCATATAAGCGGGGGGTGGGGCAGGGGGGGGAAGGTGAGGGGGAGGGAAGGTGGGGGGAGGGGGATCCCCACGTGTATGTGCGAGTTGCATAACCTCCAGTGGGAGACCAATATACTTATATACTTACTAATATATACTAGTTAAAATAGACCATTATACTGTCCGTGTCCATTTGGTTCATCCCGTTGATCGCTGTTGTTCATTCATTGTAACAAAGTTTCATTTGAAATTGTTACACTCAAGAAAATCCGTACGATGCCTGGACCGGTGCGGTATGCATTCAATAATTACTGTCGACGACAATGAGCAAAGGGCAGTATGTACAGCCCACGCGAAAAGATTCAAGTTGAAGGATTTATATCTCTAAAACGGAAGTCGTGATATTCATACAGAGCATATCAGCGTGTAGTGAATTTAGTCTTTTGTCTAATGCAGGTACCAGACTTTTTTTAATGATTATAATAATAAACCACTGTAATTTTTAACAATTGCTAAATTTTTTCGAGTGGCAGAGGGAAGCGTCACTTTGGCGGTTGTCATAACAATATGAAATGCACAAATGAAAGGGAATTTCGATAGAATATGAATTTTACTTTTGTCATGACGTCCTCCGAGTTTCAAATGATTCTAGCAAATTTACGAAACCGGCTTTCCTCCGAAAGTATGCAACATAAGAAGCGAGAACCTTCGCCTCCAATTTAAAATTTCTAATGAGAATCCATCAATGTCATAACGACCATGTCGCAGTACATTATGCGAATTTTTTGTTTTTTGAAAAAGAGTCTGGAGCGAGGCGGAAACGCCGAACAAAGCATGCGTTGACGGGAATGATCTCGAGTTCAGTATTGATGGCAGAAACTCACAATTTTTGCTGGTATTTCAACACGCTCCATACGTGGGTTTTTGTCTAACTTTCGAAAAAGGTTGAATTTTTCAATTCATAATTTTCTTCTCACCTCAGACCTTCCCGAGGCTAATGCTAAGCAGATGTCTCACATTTAATGTCTGAAAGTATTGGTACTCGCGTAGTTTTGACACCTATCAAGGCGGCATCGATATACAGGCCTACTACAGGGGACGAAAATTCTCCGTGACTATTTCATTCTTTCCCTTGGCGTACTAGGTTGCATGACTTAACAAATTAAACTTAATTTGTTTCCTTAATGTTCGTAATAGTATTTCCTCAAGATTCTTCACCTTGACGTTAGCTTGACAGCTGAATTTGTTTTAGTGTCTTATCACCATTGTCATCCATTTTGTATTCGTAGTTTAATGTCTGTCGAGAACATTTTGAATTAAGAAAACCTAAGTATTAATATGCACTACTAAATGCGTAGAACTTAATACAATTTCCAACTTAATTGAATATATAACTTTTATTGGCGACAATTTTCATGTTTCACGCTTGTTCTACTTTTCGGTAACACTGATAAAAATGTAACTAAGCGCCTAAGTTTTACATGACGAAGTTGGCAAAATGGTCGGCGAAAGCTGCCCTGGCGAGAAAGTTATCTATCCAAGCATGTGTATGAAAAGGTTATACATGCATTACATTACGCATTTTAGCAGAACAAGCTTGAAATACACTGAAAAATTAGGTAAATCAAATACAATTTTTATGGTCAACTTAAGTAAATTATTAGTTTCGCATGTCGAAAAATAAAATTATTTACTCTGTTGCGTTCTTTTAAAATAATATTATGCGAGTAAAAAGTATTCTTATGTGTTCCAGATGTGGAGGAGAAGCGCCTTGTGCCGTTTGTGTTTGTGTCGGAGCGGTTTGTGTTCGAGTGTCACTTCCGATTCTGATAAGAAAAATATTGGATCAATGATCAACATTCTTTAGAACAAATAATGTCAAAACAAACGTGATGCACTAAAACGGAATAATGTTGCCAAACGTAGCGAAAGTTATTTTCCGTACACACCTAAATTATTATCATATTTAGGTTATTTTATTCAAATTGAGATGGGGGTGGTAATGTAAATGTAAATTGTAGGGGTGGACAGGGGCCTTCTGGAGCCCCCCTGGCACTTAGACCTCTTTAGATCCATTGTGCCAACCCACATTTAACCTGCCCGCCACTTGCAGAAAGGGGACAAGAGCGCCACGGTAGAGGTATGGACGGGGGGCTACCCATCCACCTTCCGTCCGGGCCCAACGTTGCTTAACTTCGGTGATCTCACAGGAACCGGTGTGTCAACGTGGCTAGGCCCTTGCCCATCGGATGGGGGTGGTAAGTGTATGATGGAAGGTAAGCGATGGAATATTATTAGTGGAATTAAAACCAGATCGAGTTACCACGTTAAATGAGTCGGAGTGTTCAACAAAATACATATCGCATTTCTCCTTGCTTCGAATTCTCGTCGGATCACACTCGTGACGTCATAGAAGTGAGGTTCAGGCCTGTTTATCGAGACGGCCTCTTATCAAGTCGACACCTCACGAAAATCTCGATAAAATGCTTTTGGGTTCCCTTTTAATTCCTCCAAGCATTTTTACCATATTATCCCTAATTACATATTTTTGCAAGAAATGTGATGAGAAGACCAAATATTGCCATTTTACTATTCTTTCCATTATATTACCCCACCTCGAATATGCAGCCAGTTCATGGGACCCGAATGAATCAGGTTTGATCAGAGAACAGTGTGCAGCGTAGATCAGCTAGGTTCGTAAAAAGGTGTTACGATAGGTTGAGAAGTGTATCTGAATTAATGGACGAATTAGGTTGGGAATCATTGTCGGATCGTAGAATACAGTAGAGATTAAATCTATTACAGAAATTGAAAACAGATTTTACTGAAGATGTTAGATACATATTAGAAACCACGCGTACTATTCTAGATTCGAATAGATACGACTATTGTACATAATACCCCGCCAGCCACCATGAAAATGTGTGTAGGAGGTGAATTCACTCTTAAGATGCATTTTATATCATACATAAAAAGTATTAGTCATAATATTCCAGTCCAAACGTCAAAATTTCAAAAAGATAAAAATAGCAAAGCAAGCAAACAAACACGCTGTTAGTTAAGTTACTTTAAAGTCATTATACCAACATGCAACTGCATATGCTATCGATGGAAGCACTCGAATTTGTGCTATTGGATACATTTACAGCTCCTGAAATCCTTAATTATTCGGAAAGATGGAAATTTTCAATCCTTCAGTTCGGCAATCTTGTTCTCTGATTTTGAGATTATCGCCCAGTCCGCCATAATAAGCTGCAGTCCGCAAAATATTTTAGCGTCATCAGCGACAATATTATCTTGGACTACATTTAAGAGATTAAACCTAAATTTCAACCAACTGTATGACAATTATTCCCATTTTAGTTCATGTAATAGACGGGTTACACTAACATAGTTACCATACCGTCCCTTTACAAATCTCACAGATCTTTGCTTAACACGTTCAAGTTCATTATTTAGGCATATTTCGTATGGATCCCATATAATGGCAGCGTATTCCAAATGAGTTCTAACTAGGGAAAAGTAGCTAATTTTTAGTACATGATCGTCACATTTACCCAATACTCTTTTCACGAATCCCAGTTTACGAATAGCTTGACCCATTATTTCAAGTATGTGTTTACCCCAAGAAAGATTATGTGTCAGTCTTCTTCCAAGATATTTAATAGATTCCACGTTTTTTAATTTATTATTACATCTTTTGTATATGCTAGGAGGAGAAAAATTCTTTTTCCAAAAATTCATTATCACACATTTTTTTAGATTGAATTCTAATAGCCATGTATCACACCATTTTTCAATTGCTTGTAGGTCACCATTTACATATTCTTTGTATATATTTAATATATATCATTTGGGCATAGAATTTCCCTGTATACTACTGCGTCATCGGAAAATAGACGAAGCTTACTTTTTACCACCTTATTGATATCATTTATGTACAGAAGGAACACGAGTGGACCTATCACACTACCCTGTTGCACACCCTAAGTGACTAAAAGATAAATAAGATTAGAGTGGCATACTGTCGTACCCTTTGATTAAAATGTCAATTTTAACCCGTACTATGAGAAAACACAATAGGCATAATAGCAAAGGAATAGGTAGGTGAAATATTGTTGCAGTATTCTTTAGTGTACGGTGAATGTATTAACAATCAATAATCACTTTAATGTTGACATCTAGCTCCATGTCACCCTATTACCTGGCATGTTTCCATGTACAACTAGCCTAGTTGCACGTCAGATGTGTATGTTCGGTGATCTTTGCCTAATTCGAGGAAGCCAATCCGTGCAACTAAATCCCTCGGCATTGAAGCAACATTATTTGCGCTTGTCATACGTCTCGGTGATCATGCAAGCACCTACATTTGAGGTCATCATGTGGAGGAAGCTGTGCACTGACAACAATTGCGGAAGGTGACGGGTAGACCTTTCGGCCGACCCTCCCTTCACATTAGCGCCAACTGACCGACGGAATTATTCTTACGATACTAACGCGGGTGTTTCACTGAAACCTCTCCACCACTGGCGGGAATTGAACCCAGGCCCGCGAGATAGTGAGCTCCCGATACCCCACACAAATTCGAGCACCATGCCATTCCAGGCCCTCGACCGCTATACCCTCCTTGCGTTGGTGGCGAGGTGTTGTGCCAACAAAATTAATGCTTTTCTAGAAAAAGAAAGTAGAAAGTTTCATTCCGCTTAACATGGAGAGGAAACCGATAAGTGCTGACCATCGTTGGCGGTGGTAACTACGGCGGGGTCATGTCAAAGAGGAATCAAACTTGGATAACTTAATAAGATACTACAATGGACTAATTTATTGGCCAACTTTTCGACAAAGTGACAACTCTTTGGTCCATGAGTGATCCTCTATTATATTGGTGCCCTTTAGGGATATCATAGAGGATCTGTCATTAACTCTTTTTTTTCACTCCTCTCCAAACGTTTCTCACACACTCGTGACAAGCACCATCACCAAGCTAATGTTGATGCATAAGTGACCTCATCCAGAGCGTAAATAAAGTTGAGGACGAAATGCCGTCCCCGTCAGAGGTTCTTCTTATTCGGAGTGAAACAACGTTCGGACAGCAGATGCAATCATAAATGCTGCTCTACAACAACAAATGCTCCCGAACATACCACAACACCGTAAACACCGTAAGGGCGCCAGACAACTGGTAGCAAGGGCAACTCTATAAAGTCCACAGAAATATTTTCTAACTGAAGTTGCCGATGAAGCGAAGGTAGTTCATTAAAATGTTTACCGTTGGATACAATTAGGTTGTATTTATAGCCTATGGTATTCACCACTAAGCACCACAGGAACAATAACATCACTCACAACTTCACCGAATTGGGGCATATTATGTGAAAACCAAATACTTCTGATTTCTCTACCCACGCATAATTTCCCTCAACAAGCATTCTGCCACCAGAGCAAGACATTAGGGAGCAAGGACAACATCAAATGGTTACTTTTAAAGGTTCAATTTGGTGATAAGACATCCACAACTACAACATATATAACTACCTCAGAAAGGCTGCTCTTATGGCATTCTTCAAGGTAAAGACTCTCAGATTTCCCACAGTTAAATTGATTTTCATTGACGAGAGCTGGAAGGCAATACTGACAAGAATGAAATTGTCACTTTGGATTACACCAAGCGGTCTAGAGACGTGAAGGAAAGACAGGAAACGGCATAATAAACAGTTCGTAAACAAATACGATGTATTTAAAGAGAAAAATATTTTATACGTCAAATATGCTTCACGAAAAATTGAAGCGGCATAATGATCCACTATATACTTTACGTTCTTCATTTGCTGCTCTACATCACTCAAGGAGAGAGCATATGAGAAGAAATTGATCCACGAAAGGGAAAGCATTCTAAAAAAGCAGACCGGGGTAGCGCACGCGTCGTTCCGAAGTATTCAATTGTTTTATCGCTTTGCAGAGGCGTTTACATTAATGAATCACACCGCATGCTATCTTCTCTGGCTGCAATATTAATCTGCGGCAAGCGGTGACTGGAGGCCGGCATCAATCGCCTTCCCCATGGCCCTTCCTCCTCCTCATCTCAACAATTTGTGCGCGTCGGCAACAGTAAGCAAGGTTACGACTCGAGTTGACCGAAGGCACGCTTTCCTCCCCGCCACTGACCTCTCCGGCTCTCCTCCTCCTCCCGTCCTCCTCCTCCTTCCTCGCTGGCTCGGACGCCCTTCCGTCCTGCTCAACCCTCTCCGAACTCGACCACAAAGTCCTCCCACTGGGAACCGCGCAGCACTCCACCACCTCCACTCTTCCCCCCTCCCCCCCTCCACCTCCCCAGCTCCTCATCTTGCCCAGCACCTTGGGGCCGAAGCAGCTGCCCGTCTTCAAGGAGGAGGAGGTGCCTGCTGGGCCAGGAGAAGCCTCCGTCCGCGGCGACGCCTCCGACGGACTCGTCTTGGGCCGCGGCGGAGGGCCCACCAGGGCCCGCAGCCTGGCTCTGAGCGCGGCGGAGCGCGAGGGAGGGCCCTCGACGACCGCCGCCGCCGCCACGGCCCGGGCCCACAGGTCGCTCTGCCGGAGCAGGGCCGGGATGGGCCCCGGGGGCCGCCGCGAAAGCGACTGACGGCCGAAGCCCGACCACCATCCATCGCCGCCGCGCTCGCGGCGAGAGGGCGCGGCGTCGGAAGCCGCGTCGCCCGCCCCGGACGAGGCCATATCACCCCCTCGCAGTGGACCACTGCCTGCACCCCCTACGGCGACATCCCGAAGGACAGGCCCAAGCGACGCCGGTCGAGCTCCCTCCAAGACTGATCCTCACCCCTCGAAGCAGCACCCCTCTGCAGGCCACACGCAGGGGGGGAGCCAGAGGATCGCCATGCCTCGACCTAGGCCTACTTCTCAGCGCCCAACCCAAAGCCCCCCCCTCCATCCACACCAAGGGGGGGAGGGGGTGTGCGCCCTCGTTCCTGTACAACCGTGTTTTCATTCGGATATCGGCGCCCTCCTACGCCACCCCTCCCCGCCGACACGAAGGCCCGAGGACACGTCACCTAATCCGCGAGGCGACCGCCGCTGGGGCGACGAGGGGAGAGTCGGCTGACGAAGCAAAAGCGAGCTTCGATGGGAAGTGTCGGCACATCCGACGGCACTCAAGGAGCAGGCGTCTCGAGGAGCAAAGCGCTCCTGCGATCCAATGGTCGAGCTGTGATCACTTGCGGTTTCAAAATACGTTTCAAATCAGTCAGGCCCCGGCTGGTGCAGGCGAATCCTGAGAAAACACGGCAGGGTAACAGAAAAGGAGGAAGATTTGGATGCATCAGATGCACGCAGCGGAGGAAGTCGAAGAGGAAGGAGTGAACTGGCGTGCGGAATTAAAGAAGGGTGGCTGGAAGAATAAAGGGATGTTCGGGATACTTTTTTGGACTTTTCAGAAAAACGCAAAAGAAATTACAGGAGGAGAGGACAGGAGACCACGGTGTCCCTCTCACGCTGGGGAACACCTTTCTCCACCGACAGCACTCCGGAGCACGGCACGCGTTCCCCCGCCAAACAACAAAACAAAAGAGATCACTCGCGGCGAATTTCCCGTCCGTCCGGTTCCGATGTCTCCAGAAAGCACGCCGCCGTCCACCCCCGATGCCATCGAGTCACAGCCCCCCGTCCCGAGAGGGCGATAAACCTGCAGTAGTACCAACCTGAGATCGTAAGCAATCATCGAAGTATCGAACGAATCTGTAAAAACGACCGCGAGCGATAATGAGATAGAGAGAGAGAACATTGAAAAGGCCTCTAGAACAAAATCCATGAAAAAACTGGATGATTACAAGACACTTCGAGTCTCTTAAAAATTGGAAATGTCTTCAAGGGGGACAGAGCTGGAAAGTTAAGTGTGGAGATCGATGAGAAATTCGATTTTCTTTTTTTCTTCGTTCCTCTGAATATATTATCGACGCGATCACATATCTTCCCACAAAACAAATGTAAATTGCATTGGCCTTGCCCCCAAAACACGAAAGGAGGGCTGGATTGGTGTGGGTCACTCGGGGTGGACGACGAAGTGACCCCAGCATCGAGAAATCAGGAATCCAGGCATGAGCGCCGCCGGAAGGAACGCCTCTCGAATAAAGAAATAATTGATGTAACCACTGTCCCCGAAAAAAACAATTCTTATCGCTTCCCGTAATTGTAAACTGAGATATTTCAAAAATATTGCTTAAGAAAGAAAATACTTTAAAATGGCTTTTAAAATATAAAAATGGAAAACTAAAAAATTCTCCATTCAGAAGAGGCAAGAGGCAATCAATAAGCAAGTAACGTTGTCTGAGTGCATTGCGGACAGACATTTTACGAAACTCCGTATATCTCGACCATTTGTGGATCCATTGTGCAGAGCAACCAACTTTTTGTTTCGAATATTTCTTCAATAAAATCCACGTCATGTAAGCACCATGAATCTTCCAGAGGTTTTTCTTGAGTTGAGTTTAGGAGTCTATGTACCTCTTATTGGATCTATTCGAAGCTCTTCATAAGATAGTCAATACAGCTGGAAACCCCCATTCCTTCAGCAGCAGTAGAAACCAAATGCTTGTGGATTGCGGTGAACCAAAGAGAAAAATCGTAGTGTTATATATATAGCTGGGATGTGGATCACTGGGGGGATCAGAATGAAGTGTTCACGCATAAAGCGATGAAATGGGGATGGAATGAAGGGGGATGAAATGCAAGCTGGGGTCGTAAGGTCCTCATTACCTTATGTGACTTTCTTTCCATCTGATACAAAAATTTTAAATAAATGCAACTTACGATTTTTCAAACCTCATTTAATCGGTTACTTAGCAACGAGAATCGCTTAACTCACAGCTGGTCATTTGTGATGGCAAAAGTCAACAATGAAGTTGCCGGGATTTATTTCTCCACCAGGAGAATTATACAAAGAAGGTGTCATACTATATTTAATGTTTTGCAAAAAAGATCGACCGCAAATTGCGAAAATAATTCAAAACGCCGCATAACACATTACGCTGATAAAGAGAAGAAGGCAAGAAGGAAACACGATCCCCGCCTAGGGTTGGCGGAAAACGCTTCGATATCACCTGAATGTCGAAGGCAATTGGCTGCCAAAACAACATCTTCTGCACACCAAAACACAACTGCATAAGAACGGCTTGGGCGAGGCCCAGGGTCCGAATTCTCTCAGGCCTTCTCCGTCCGGGAGAGATTTCCCAAAACAGCACGACCGCCTGCACCTTCAGGCTTCAAGGCACACTATTACTACTCGAACCCGACTGGGCGACACATGTCCCCTCTGGCCGAATAAATCCACACACAGTGCGAGCAACGCCTGATATGACAGTGTTACGCCAGTCTCGGAGAGATTGTCCGACCAATTACACCTGACTTAAAGGGTCGCTGCTGTCGCCTGAGCACATTTCAGCGCTTTCACAACGCACATTGAGGCACATACTCTTCTCATGAGGAGTGGCGTTTGCCAAAAACATAAGCAGGAATATGGAGCGAAAACTTAGCTGACGTCTTAGACATCTGGACGTTTTTGAAGCTTGCGAAAAATATGCTTGGCATATTCCACATCTATATTATACCCAGCTACCCACTATAAAAGTGTATGGCAAGGGGTGAATTCACACCAAGCATGCATTACATATCATGCATAAAAATGATTAACAATATATACTAGACTACACTTCAATTTTTAAAGAGGATAAAAACAGCAGAGCGAGCACGCAATATCATGCTGTTAGTCGGGTTATCGTTAAGGCCTTATACCAACATGCAACCTCTGCTATCCATTGCTAAACTCATACTTATGCTATTGGATATGCATACAGCTAAAATTACTATACATAGTAGTATATGTATACTAGATACTATACATAATAGTATCGAGTATAAAGTACTCTGTACTTCGTGCACATCCGTACTGGTGCAGGGACCAATATTCTCACTAGCATCAACTCATGGCTTCACGGCGAGTGAACACGGATCCGCCATCTTCGAGAGAGAGTGACTGATGGAACGGCAGCGACAGCACATTGGCGCTCTTAATGACGCAGTCGCGGGAACAATCGTTGTAGTGATGCTAATGGAACTCGGTCCACTTCTTCCTAGCAGGGAATCTAAGAGATACTTTGTTTGGGTAGAAAACAGACTAGCCTCCAAAGCAAGCAGTGATTCAGACGATGCCTTAACAAAACAGCAATACGGATTTGGTATTCACATTTTGGTGATGACAGATTCCCAGTTCACAGAACACTAGACTTAGTTTGGAGCATGAGGAACGGAATCTCGCCTCGTTCGATGGATCGAGATGATCGACCACAATACAAACGGAGTCGACTCCGCCGCCGCCAAGAACTTGCTTTTCCTTTCCGCCGTCGCCGGCTGTGTCGCGCGGAGCGGAGGGATGGGTGCGGCTGTCCCTTAATGGGCCTCTCACCCACACCACACACTGCCGGGTGCACCGAGGCACCCACTCGTGGTGATCACCTCCCTTCCTCTTCCTCAAGGAAATTCCGCATCTTTTCTGGTCGTCCGGATAAGTTACCAATCAATTCATATCCTCCCTTGGAAAATTGTGAGTTTCCACATTTCCATGAGCGAGACTGCTTTGTACATCTTCGCATAGATACTTCATCCACATTTCCATTGCTTTCCTCGCTTTACAATTTATCTAATTCCTAATTCCTTCGTAACATAGTTGACCTCTGGTTTCCACGTTTTTATATTATCTTCACTCTTCACTCAATTCTAAGACTTCTTCCGTAATCCATGGCTTCTTCTAGACAACTTTCCTTCTCTCCAGAGTTTCTTTTGCTGATTCCTGTAGCCCGATTTCCCATCTCTTTTCCACTGGTTTCTCAATTAAATCCGCTTCCATCTTGCTTTCCAGCGCCTTCTGAAATACTAGATGTTTCCGAGGCTCCTTTAGTTTCTCTACTTGCCACATTGTGTTCGTTGATTTCTTCAATTTCTTGAGTTTTAAGTGGCATTTCATCATCACTAAGTTGTGGTCACTGTCGATATCAGCACCCAGATAACTTTTGCATTTCTTCACCTGGTTTTCGAACTTCTGCTTCACTAAAATATAGTGTATTTGAAATCTTCTTCCGTCTCCGTGTATATTTTCCAGGTATATTTTCTCCGTTGGTGGTTTTAAACAATATTTCTACCCACTACCTGGTGTTGTGTGCTGATTTCTGTAAGTCTCTCTCCTCTCTCACTTCGATTTCCCAAACCTTATTTTACTGTTATTCTTCCATCTTGACCTTCACCGACGATATCGTTTCAGTCTCCTAAAATAGTTTAATTTTCTTCTCCTTCTACGTGCTTTATTCAGAAATACATAATCTACTAATTAGATATTGTATTTATATTTGAATATAGATACTTAACACAAACACATATCCGGAAGTTATGTACAGCAATTTAGGCGCGAATAAAATAGTGTAGCTATTATATTTTTATGAAAAATAATATTGGTGTCTCGAGACTGTGACCCTGCCTGACCAGTTTATCCAGGAATTTTATTTCCAAAACTTACCTCATCCCCACGTGTTTGTAATTGAGTCTGAAACGAAAATCTAATTATGCTTTTAGGAACGCCTAGTTTTGTCTTTCACTCACGGATGGAGGCTTTGGTCATCAAAATGGAAAATGGGATGCTACTAATCTTCTTTTGAACGTACCTCGAGTTACGACTCAGCCCTCAATCATGATGAGCCTTTAACGCGTTATGGTACGCTCAGCCGCGGGCAGTTTTGGGCGACCGTTTCCGGCCTTTTTTCGCTCTGTCCGTGTTTATATATCACTCAACTACGGGATAACTACTGAAGATAGAGACTTGCGGTTTTCTTTATTTGATTTAGGAGATATCATTCCACATAACGATTGGATAGAAAAAATTTTATTTCTCCAGGTTAGCGAGAAAATCAAGCTGAACTTTGGCTTATTAAAACTTGCTTCGAAGACAGAAATTCAAAAATCGAAAAAAATCAAAAAATGAAGACATCATTCTTCTACAAGTATTTTAAGCACATAGGTCAGAATTAGTTTCCTAAGCCGCTATCATCAAAACCGTGGACCCCTGCACGCCGAAAATCTTAATTTTTCCAGTGGCTATTGTGGCGTACTAGGCCGTTATGAATTTTATCCTCCCCAGCGCTGACTCTGCGTCAACGCGGCATAAGGGGGGGGGGGGGGATTTGGTCGGCCCCTCGCCGATTTTGTCATCCGCTCAAGGTCTTCTGCTGCTGTGGTTCTTCAACTGTTTCTAGGAATTCGTGAGGATCCTTTTGGACGCGTATTCGCATTGGAAATAAGCTAACAGGGTGTCTCGGGGTGGCCTAGTGGATAGGGCACTGGGCTACCGACCGGAGTGTTTCAGGTTCAAGTGGCTTTCTGGACGCCCCAGCCTAAAATCCTCGTGATTTGATTTTCTGCGAGTCAGAACTTCGTCGGAAATCGCAAGTGGCCCAGGGAAAGTAGGTGGCCCCCCTACCCTACTCTCACCTATCAAAGACCAACCTTCCGGTTGAACACCGGGAATTAGAGGGGAATTTTGGGTACATATCTAGAATTTCGAAGAATTTTCGGAAATTTTCTTATCTGAAAGGGAATATTTTTTAAAATTATTTTTGAAACAGATAGTGAGAAGTCAGTCATGATTTATCGAAATCCGTTTACACTCGCTTAAGAACAAGAAATTACGCTATTTTATGGTAATTTTGTCGAGTTTTCATGCCACAACATTACAGTAAAGAGAGTAAAGTGGTTACGTCAATACGATAAGATATACGGAAAATGCATTAAATTTCACCGCCCAAGACTTTTTTTTATGTCATTGCCATCATTACTCTGATTTTTTACAGCTTCCTCGGACGGTAGCCATCGTGTCTCAAGATTTCCTTCGATAATTTATGAAAGCACTATTATAATGTGGTATTCACGTATTGCTTATTGAGTACTTCTCAATGCGAAATTGAAATGCAAATTTGGTTTCCTGTTACCGTCTTAGCAACTAGCGGAAACTAAGAGGATTCCTTGACTACAATTTTTCTGTGTTTTTTAGCCTCAGATGTAGGCTCAGACGTTAAAGACTTTTCAACTCTATTTTCCAAGCGCATGCACTATTCTCACCTGTTAATTGGATTAACTTCATGGGCGTTGAAATGGGAATATGTTACTCCAAATGTGGACATTGCATCACACATTTCCGCGTAACGCTAGTAAAAACACAACGCAGAAGGTACTTGAACCCGGAATATGTTGGTTTCTTGGCCGATACGTTCTTTATCCTGCTTCAACGGCCGGTTCTTATTGATTATTACAACTTGTAATCTGCTGTAAAATTTAACGCAGCATCATACTATCGGAGCGTTATTCAAAATTGATAGCTTTCGTTAAGGGGTGTGACAGATGTGTATAATTCATCCTCTATTGTCGTAAGTATTCGTGTACAACGGCTAATTAAACATTGTGGAAACCCTATAACGTCGGGAGATACGTTTTGCGGTAAAATTAAGCCGCAGGCAATAACCACTGTACTTATGTTTGAGTCGCTTTCTCAAGCTTACAGTCCCTATAGCTACTATTACCTCTTCTTGCACTTGAAGCAAGGATTAGTGGAAGATTTGAAGATGGCGAAGATCTCAGAACTGCCGTTTTCGACCTGCTCAATTCTCAGGAGGAGAACTTCTATACATTCTTTTTATTAGAGATGGGTCGAATAGCATTTTACTCGAATTCGAGTATCGAATTCCAATATCTAATATTTTTTTGAATATTGCACTTGAATATCGAATACTACATGGGCGTTTTTCCACCAATTAAAATTACAAACGACAATTCAAATAAAAAATAACATAGTAGTACTATTTCTGAGACCCTATTAACAAAAGTTACAAAAAACTAAATTATAAAATTAGCTGAACAGAATGTATTAAAATTCTGAAGTATTGAAGATTCTAAAAAGAAACAATGCTCTTGACATTATATTCACACATATTTATATTTGGTCACAAATCTGTTGGAGCACAGCCATAAAAATAATTCAATCAATGTTAAAATATCACCACCTCCAATAAAAATATTGCATTATTTATCCTGATTTATTAGAATGAACATTTTTTTATTGGCACTTCACAAGTAACTTGGCACTTTGCAAATAAAGTACTACTAAAACATAAATTTCTCTTTGCAAATAAGGTATGTACTAACTTCTAAAAACACAAATTGCAACTCGCTAATTAGGGACTAATAAAAACACTAATTGCCTTTGGCAATAAGGTACTTTAAAAACGAACAACATTATTTTAAGTTTAAGTTTTTGTTCAAAAAAACTAACATTTTTACTCTGTCTGAGTCCCGTCTATTTCTTTTTTTATCGCAGATTATCCCAGCTGTGCTATCATTTCGGCTATTACCCTTGTTATTTTATCTTTCCTCTTGTCCCCTGGCTTGAACTTCCCCTTCTTATCCAATAAACTGGGCAAGGATAACTGTCTTGTAGGATGATGATGTTTTTTAATTTTCCCTGACGGATATGCTGCTTCACTTGCTGACGACGATGGCAAAGGGCACTGAGCAGATGACATAACTTCAGAATTGCTGTCATCATGGGTCTCAGGGTAGCCTTTGTCAATCATCTGCATAATGTCATCTTTGTGCCTTTTCAAATGGTGTTTTAACCCTGAAGTAGTACGCGACGCACCACGCGATATCCTCGCACTGCAAAAATTGCAAACTGCGAATTTCTCGTCCAGATCACAAATGTGAAAATGTTGCCAAACTTCGATGGTCATTCTAACTTAATAAGTTTGAGTTTAATAAGTTAACTTAATAAGTTAACATAAATTAATAAGTTTACCTTAATAAGAAATTTGGTGGATTAAAAACGAACGTAAGTTTTACGACGGCTCATATACTTCTCCTCAATCCTTAAACAACTGACAAACCGCGGCAAACTTGCGCCAATGGAACACCGCGATTCTTTTGTTTCTTATTATAAGCATGTATTTTACTATGTTAATCACAAACCTGAAATTAAATAAGGAAAACAAAAGTATTTCAAAAATTGAATTTATAAAATGTAAGCGTAGTCATGCAACGAGGAGTCAAAAAAAAGGAACAACCAATCTCGCGAGCGTTTGATCATTTGCTTTGTCATGTAATTCTCGTGAAGTTATTGTGGATTTATATTTTCATGCTTAACTTAAAGATGAAGTTTGGTTTGAAATATTAAGTAATGAATTGCTACCAACCAAATCTGCTAGCCCAAATGCTTTGTTTGTAACATGTTACCCAACCGATGCCCGTGAATTATAAAAGCATAGTCGATTTGTGTCATGTATTCGAGATGGTGAAATTATTACTTTGTGTCCTCAAATATAGAATAGTGCAAATAGCTCACTATTAGAGGTGTTCGAGGATATGACTATTCGAATGTCCCATCTCTACTTTGTATGCATGATATGTAATGCATGTTTGGTGTGAACTCACCCCCTGCCATACACATTTATGGTATCTTGCAGGGTATTATGTAGATGTATATGCGTGCAAAGGAGATTGAAAAAGCTAGTGCAACGTTACGAAAAGGGCTAAGAAGCGAACGGCGAATAAGTAAGAAAGTAAAGTAGATTTGTGGAATACGCCTCGTATATTCTTGATGAGATAATGACTCATCTGGATGAATTTTTTGTCAGTTAAGACAAAGATTTGTTTTGTTTTGAGGGAATTTATTGTTAAAAAATTGGAAAATAATATAGTTTGACCTCAAAACGTGGAACGTATGACAAGTGAAAAAACCTTAATAGTGTGGCAGCGAGTTACCTGAAGAGAAAACGTATTAATTACGTAAAAATAAATCCTTACTCCCGACAAACAGGACTACACCTGGTGTTTTCTTTGGCCTCTTATGGAGTATTTAAGCATATTACAATGTGAATAACGACTGAGATAGAGATTGTGTGGTCATGATTATTGAGTACTGGTCTTCACCATCAGGGATCGGGTTCGATTCCCGGCTATAGCAGAAAATTTTCATTGGTTTTTCGGTCCCTACTTAGTGCTGTATAGAGAGATCTTCAAATTCTGTGATCCGTCTGTCGGATGGAGCGCTACACCGTGGGCTCCTTGGAGTCTTTCTTGCGGAGAAGGCTAACTCCGGGTTTTCTTCTCCCATCTTCCGTTCCATGAAAGCCTCTTCTCTACACAATCACTCACGTATTCTGAATTGCGCAAATGATTATAGCTGTCGGTTGCCTCCTCTAAATAATTATGACTAATATTACCCTTCAAGAGTATCGTGTCCGAAATACATTTCGGCGGCGTCAGCAGTCTTTGTAAAGAAAAATTTAGAAAATTATAAATGTATTTTATTCCACTAGAAGACAATTCTTTCCTTAACGTCTGGTACAAATTCAACCTCTTGAAATTACATGCGTTTGCTTGATTTGTCACTTTTTCTATTATTTTCACGATTTTTATTCCGAATTCTATCTACTACTACTAGTTTCACCGCGTGCATCGACAAAATCATGAGTGCATCTAATCTCCTTGTATAGGCCTATCTTCTGCATGAATTGTTATGATAGCCAACTTTTACCATTCCATTGGTTGTGAAGATGGAGGTTATACAAACCACAAAATTTATTTTTATTTTAAATTCATTTCAAAATTGTTATTTTTATTTAATTGTAAATTACAACTGAGCAACCGAATATTTTATGGAAGTTCACATGATTTGAAACAGGCAACTATATTTCTTACAGGCAACTATATTGTTAAGGATTAGATTTTTTATGGTAGGTACTTTCTTTCATCTGGTTCATGTCTGGTGTAGGACAATAAATACTCTTAAAATTTTCGGAAAGGCTAAACAATTGTAGATTGTAAGACAAAGAGCGAATATAGTTGTTGCTATTTTTTTTCAAAGATATTGATATACATACATCGTGGTTGTTTGCAATGAACTAAAATCAATCACTTTTACGAGGAAAAGTCTCGAGTGAAAAATTAATGATGGTTTCGAGAGAACACGAGAAGCGATTAATATCAATCTTAGTTATTTATCTGCTCATTTCACAATCAGAATATTGAAAAACGCCACAAAAGAACTATTTTAATGGTTGATTACGTATTTCTTAGGACAAAATTTTTATTCCCACCTGCCATTGTGTCAGATGCAGCTGAAGGTTGTTCAGTTCAAATTTGCGCTAGGTTATAAATGTGTTTCACACGCCGTATCTTTTTGAATCCCTTAACCCTTCTTAATTTCTAACATACTTTAAAGGAGAAAGGTTTTCGAAGTAAAAACCAAATTTATATTGGTAATTGCTTATGTAAATGCAGCTTCTTATGTGGGACCACGGAGGGCTAAGTAAGTAATAATATGCTGTAAGTGATAAAAATGAAAGGTTGAAGATATAGAAACTTTTTTCGCTGAGGAAGAATAGCTGTAGAGAGTATGATAACACATTAGTAATTGTAAAATAAATTAATTAATTTAAAGACAGTTCCGAATGGGTATTAATAAGTGCCGGGAGCGCGAACGAAGCGTTATTATCAATATTTCACTTACTATGTATTCCTCTCTACAATTAGTAGTTTTCGCAAAACTTGAAAAATGAAAAAGGAGGGTTAGAAAGCCCCTGGCAGAGTACTTCAATAAGGTGAGAGTTCGACCATGGAGCTGAGTCTTTCAATCATTTCTCAGAAGAACTCAGTGTGTAATCCGACACTCCCGGCCCTCCCGGCCTTTTAGCAGCGAGCCACGTGCAAAAGACGAGAGGGGGAGGAGGAAGAAGGGAAGGCTGAAACAATGTTGCCGCTGACCAGTGGCTACGGGGAGAATGGAATGAGGGAATGGCTCGTAGCGGCCCAGTGGGCCTCCTCAGCCGCCGAAACGATTAAGATTTTCGGCGTGCAGGGGTCCACGGCTTTGATGATAGCGGCTCAGGAAACTAATTCTGACCTATGTGCTTAAAGGTACTTGTAGAAGAATGATGTAGCTTTTTTTTGATTTTTTCCGATTTTTGAATTTCTGCCTTCGAAGCAAGTTTTAATAAGCCAAAGTTCAGCTTGATTTTCTCGCTAACCTGGAGAAATAAATTTTTTTCTTTCCAATCGTTATGTGGAATGATATCTCCTGAATCAAATAAAGCAAACCGCAAGTCTCTGTCTTCAATAAATACCCCGTAGTTGAGTGATATATAAACACGGACAGAGCGAAGAGACGCTCGCCCAAAACAGCCCGCGGCCGAGGGTACCATAACGCCTTAAGGGAAATATGTTCATCGAATATTAATTCAGGATCTACCTCTGTGTCGTAAAGAGGAACCATGGTGTACACATGTTCACATGGGGAGGTCTGTAATACGCACAAACAAATATTACTTTGTGGCGTATTGAATGGCACACCAGGCACTTTCTACATTGCCATAGGGAAACATTTCTATTTCGCTGACTATTTTGTAATTAACCGAAAAAGTATTCCCCCTCATGATCGACTCTTCAATCTCTCCCCCACACTTAATTTACTAGGAACATTTTCCTTCGGGTAATGCCGTTTCGCAATTTTTGAGAGAGAGGTGTCGTGGCCGACGGAAAACGCCCTCTACTTCCGCGCAGGGACGAGTAAGCGGGGAGTGATTGTGGTGGTGCCCACAGGAGGGCAGTGGTGACCAGAGACAAGCGAAGGGTGTGCGGCGGCAAAGCGACACCTTGTCTCCCGCTCAATTCCCAGACAAAAGATACAGCCCACCATCATTTGGGGGCAATAAGTAATTGCTATTTGAGGCAATATATTACCTAGACAAATGTCACTCGTTAAACGCCTCCGGATCCTATAAGTAGATCAGAATTAATACCCTCCATCATGCGGGGAAATTTGGGCATAGTGAACATCGGTGTCGGAAATTCTTTCGTATAATGAAAGATGCTCGTACAAACTGTCGGATTTAGATATGCAGTTTTTTCTCATTATATTTATCCTTTTTTATGTGGTCTATCTATGCCTACAACGCAGTCAAATACATTTTAGAATTCGCTCTTTTAGAAGCATTGCACAAGCCTACAGAGTGTCATGTGCTTCCATGCCGTTGCATTTGACTTCCGTCTGCATTCGCTACGGCCATAGGAATTAAGAGGTCGCGATATGTGACAGCATCTTTCGAACTGCCAGTGGCGGAGGGTGGAATGCGGCGCGAGGCTCTTCGAGTGAGCCAAGGGGCTGGTGAGTGGCAGGGAGTGAGTGAGAGAGGGAGAGGTGCTGACGTGGACGCGGAGCGAGGTGCTGTAAAACGATCAGGCGAAATGGACGGCCGCGTTGGTCGGTGTCGAACCTCTTCGAATGGAGAGAGAAGGAATCCTGCGGTCGATATAATGGTCTACTCGCCCCTCTGCAAAAGCGAGCATTCCTGGATTGAGTAAGGGTCTGTGCTTCTCGTTTCGATCAGTTCGGTCGTGCTGCTGATGGAATTCCATTCCTAAGGATTAGGCCCCAGAGTGTCTTCCACGGGCATTGAGAAATATGTAGTGTTTGTCTGCTGCTATAAAATTACCTGCTTTGTCTGAGTTCGTTGGGTCAATGCAAATATTCTCCTTCACGTAAATAAACATATGGAAGTATGGAAAAACATATATCCTGGATACATACGATCTCTGGCTATGATGAAAGGAAATTGGCCTTCTTTATTAAGACGATTTACACATGCGTCAACTTCATTTCTTATTGTCGTCAAATAATATGTCGATTGAAAAAATGGTGTGATACATGGCAATTATAATTAAATATAAAAATAAGTGCAGCAATTTTTGGAAAAAGAATACTTTTCCTCCTAACACTTACAACTTAAGGAATAATAAAAGAGAAAAGGGAAATGCATAAAATATCATGGAATAAGAGCGACACATGATCTTTCCTGGGGTAAACACTACGTCAACTAATGGGTCAAGCTAATCGTAAACTGAGATTCATCAAAATAGTACTGGGTAAATGTAACTATCATGTACGAGAAATAGCAATTTTTAACTTGTTAGACCTCATTTGGAATATGCTGCCAGTATATGGGATCCCTATCCAATCAGTCTAAATAACGAACTTGAACGTGTGAAGCGAATATTAGCAAGATTTTAAAGTGACGGTATGATGACTATTTTAGCGTAACCAAAATGATAATCATTGTCAGATCGCAGATTGACAGTGAGACTTAATCTCTTAAATAAATTCCAAGATAATATATTCACTGATGACGTTAAAAATATTTTGCGAGCTCCAACTTACTGGACCTTAATCAATAATAGGCTGCACCATAATCACAAAATTAGAAGAATTGATTAGAGAACCCATGTTGGTTTGTTTTCAATAAATCCTGGCGATAGAGGTGTCCCATTATTGATGTAACTATTATCATCATCATCGGTCAACAATCCTGGGATTGGTATGACGCAGCCCTACACCTGATTCTTCTATCGGCCAACATCTTCATATTGACGTAGCTCCTCTCTTTCACATCCTTCAAACTTGCTCCATATACCTAATACGAGACCTGCCTTTTCCATTCTTCCCGTTCACTTTTCCCTCGACGATTGTCTTCATCAGGCCGTCGTGTCTCAAGATGTGGTCTATTAAATTGTCCCGTCTTCTCTTTAATGCTTTCAGTAGACATCTCTTCTCTCCCACTCTTCTTAACACTTCTTTGTTTGTCACTGTCACATCGATCCATTTTATCTTCATCATTCTTCGGTAGCACCACATTTCAAATGCTTCCAGCCTGGACTTCTCTGCTGCTGTTATTGTCCATGCTTCGTTGCCATATAGTAGAATGCTCCAGATGTATGTTCTAATGAAATGTTTCCTCATTTCCACGCTTGTAGTTGCAGCTGTGAGCAGAATCTTCTTCTGATAAAATGCCCTTTTCGCTTGGGCATTCTACTGGCGATTTCTTTTTTACTTCGTCCATCGCTGGTGACTCGGATTCCCAGATAGCAGAACTCTTCCACCTCCTCCATTTTTTGTTTTCCTACTTTAACATTGGTCCTGGCTGCCTTTGTCTTACTGCATACCAATACCTTAGTTTTCTTTTTATTGATCTTCAGATGATATCTGGTCATTGTTCTTTCCATATTTCCTAGTGTCTTCTTTAAATCTCCTTCTGTTTCTGCCATGACTGCTATGCCATCGGCGAATCGTAGCATGCTGATTTACTCCCCGTGGATATTCACTCCCAGATACTTTTCTTTGACTTCTTGGATGGCTTTCTCGATGTAGACATTGAATAATACGGTAGACAGTGAACAGCCTTGTCTCACTCCTATCTTTATGCTTGCTTCTGTACTGCTGGATCCTGATTTGATTATGGCCACCTGGTTTTTATACAAGCTGTGGATAACTCTTCGGTCATTGTACGATACTCCAATTTCTTTCAGAACCTTTAGCATCATGTTCCAATCCATGTTGTCAACTGCCTTCTCCAAATCCACAAATGCAACAAACGTCGGTAGATTCTTCTCTATTCTCTTCTCTATGAGTAGCCTGAGGGCCAAAATCGCTTCTCTTGTGCCCTTGTTTCTTCTTAACTCAAATTGGTCCTCATCCAGGAACTCCTCCGCTTTTCGCTCCATTCTTCTATAGATGATTCTTGTAAATATCTTCGAGGCATGTGTTGTCAGGCTTATGGTCCTAAAATTTTCACAGTTCTTACTCTCTTCTTTTTGGCGATAGTAATGATGATGTTCTTCTCAAAGTCCGAGGGCATCTCTCCTGTTCAGTACATTTCGCATATGGTTTTGTATAGCAGAGTAAAAGTCTTCTCTCCGGCGTTTTTAATTGGTTCGGCAGGAATATCATCTATTCCTGAAGCCTTATTTATCTTCAGGAATAGATGATATTCCTGCCGAACTAATAAAAAACGCCGGAGAGCAGACAATTACTCAGCTATACAAAAAAAAACTGTAACTATTATATGCTCTCCAATTTCACATGATAGTGACGTTAATGATATTGGTCTATACGTATTTGGCTGTTCCCTATCGCCGCTGTTAAAAATTAGGGTTACGTTGGCTATCTTCTAGTCTCCGGGAACTGCTTGTTCCACGGGACTATAATTTAGTGATGATGAAATTCCATTTAAAATTCAAGACATTGAAGAAAACAAAGAAAAATATATGGCAAGTAGAAAAACTACAGGAGGCTCAACATCGGCTGGCTTTTCAAAAAGCAGTGGGAAGCGGCATAGGAGAGAACCTGAAAGAGAATTCAGTGGAAGAGCGTGGGGAAACCATTAAATGTGGACTACAGGAAGCCGCAAAAGAAGTTCTTGGAAGAAGAAAAGTTGCCAAGAAGAAGTTATTGATCACGGAGGAACTTTTAGATTTTATTGAAGAAAGAGGAAAGAGCAAGAAAATGAAAACTGAGGAAGGCAGCTTTGCTACAAAAGAATAAGGAACGAAATAAGGAAAGTTGGGAAAATTGGGAATAAATCCTAAAGCAAGGAAAGCTAGAGAGATGTGGATGAAAAATCTATGCTAAGATGCACAAAGCAACCTTCCTCTAGGAAAGGAGGTGGAAGCTGCCTACAGGATAGTGAGGAGCCACATTAAAGAACGAAACGCAAGATGCATGCCATAAGGGACAAGATTGGAGAATATACACTGTATTATAAAATAGAAAAAATCTCAGCACAAAAGCTATTGAAGAGGAAAGCGAAGTGGAAAAGGTTGATATGGTTGCATTTATATTAAGATCGGAATTCGACGTTGTAGTAAGGGACCTTAGGATGAATAAGGCTTGATGATTTCCCTGCAGAATTATTTAAAAATTCAAGAGAAAAGACATTAACCCATCCTTACAAAACGATCTGCGACATGTACTCAAGAGGATAAGTTCCAAAGGATTTCGAGAAAAACATCATCATTCCTATTCCCAAGAAGAAGAGAGCTGAGAAATGCGAAAATTTTAGGACTATAAGCCTGACGACACATGCATCGAAGATACTGACCAAGATCATCTACAGATGAATAGAACGAAAAGCAGAGGAGTTCCTGGATGAAGATCAATTCGGATTTAGGAAAAGTAAGGGTACAAGGGAAGCAATATTGGCCCTTAGGCTGCTCATAGAGAAGAGAATGGTGAAAAAAAAGCCAACGTTCATTGCATTTGTGGATTTAGAGAAGGCCTTTGACGACGTGGATTGGGATTGAATGCTTGGAATTCTGAAGGGAATTGGAGTGTCCTACAATGACCGAAGAATCATACACAGTCTGTACAAAAACCAAGTTGCTGTGATTAAATCTGGACCCAGCTGTGAAGAGGCAAGAATAAGGAAAGGAGTGAGACAAGGCTGCGCACTGTCTCCCGTAATTTTTAATGTTTACATCGAAAGAGCCATAAATGAAGTCAAGGAGAAGTGTTCTGGATTGAAAATCCACGGAGAAACAATCAGTATTCTAGGATTCGCTGATGACATAGCTCTCGTAGCAGAGACAGAGAAGGAGCTGAATAAGATGCTAACAACCATGGAAAGGACTATGGCCAGATATCAGCTGAAGATCAATAAGAATAAGACTAATGTATTGGTGTGCAGCAAGAAAGAAGAGGCCAAAACTAATGTCAAACTAGGAAAACAAGAAACTTGAAGAGGTAAAGGAATTCTGTTACCTGGGAAGCAGAGTAACCAACGACGGACGAAGCAAGAAAGAAATAGTTAGTAGAATAGCCCAGATAAAGAGGGCATTCTATCAAAAGAAGAATCTACTTACAGCTGGAAATACAAGCGTAGAAGTAAGGAAACAGTTTATCAGAACATACATCTGGAGCATGTTTCTTTACGGCAGTGAGGCATGGACGACGAGAGTAGCGGAGAAGAAAAGGGTGGAAGCATTCGAAATGTGGTGCTACAGAAGAATGCTGAAGATAAAATGGAAGACTGAGTAAGTAACGAGGAAGTTCTAAGAAGAGTGGGAGAAAAGAGAAGTCTGCTGAAAACTCTAAAAAAGAAGAAGGGACAACTTATTCGGCCATATCTTGAGACATGATGGCCTGATGAAGACTATCGTTCATGCAACACGGCAGATAGCGAGTTGCGACTATCACTGCTTAATGCTGAAATAAAAAAAATGAATCAAAAATTCACATTATCAAGCAATTGTCATTGCTTCCAATCTGATTCTCCACCTACAAAGTAGCATTTCAGCGGGTGATACCGCTAAGGTATTCGCGGTAGTTCGCTATCCTTGAATTTCTCCACCTAAAGTACAACCCTGTGCCGTTCGAATAATTCCAATGATGCCAAAACAAATAAGTAATCTTGTCCACATCGGAATTTCAGTAATGTAACAAAATTAGCATCGCTACCAAGCAAGTGACATTACAATGGCCTTGACTGTGGGGGACGTCAAAAATCATATGTCCTAGGAGAGTATTAACACCTCAGACTTTTAAGTTTCTAATGACCCACATTGCCTCACAAAATGGACAGAGAAATAAGGACGCAGTAAGATACAAAGGAACACTAAGACAGGACTCGTGTTTGATTTGACAATCTGCTACATGATTCAAGAACATGTAATGCCAAATGTAACCACAGAAGTCCTGCTCTGGGTTTACTCCTCTCTCACAGCGCTTTTCGTGCCGAACAAGGGTTCTCCCTTTGCCTTTCGATTCGAACAGCTTCCCATTCCTGAGGAGGTAGTGTCCATCGGAGCAGACAGAAATATATCACTTACAATGAGTGGTAGAATAGACCTTCACGAGAGGAAAATAGCAGTATGGACCGTCCATAAATTTTACGGATCTCACTCCTGTCCATTCCGAAGAAATGGATGGCGAATGGGGTCGTTATATTTTTGTTCGAATCTTATACAGTTTTGGAAAATAAAAATACCCGTATTTTTCCATTCATCGATTACAAGCGGCGAATAACTGACGTCTACAACCCTCTCGGGAACGTGGTCTTGCAAAAGACTCGTACGTCGTGAGACTGCGCAGCTCGCAATCATAATACACGGCTGACTCAGCCAATGGAAGCAGTGGTCGTCGGCCTCCATTTCGAACGGCACTCTGCACATTCGAATACATCGTCATTTGTAAATAAATTTCAGTACACTTCAATTCACGCCAAAATATGCACAGAAAGTACTTAATGAATTTCGCTGTTCAGTTGTGTTGGGTTTTTTACAGGATGCGCCGGAGCTTTGTTCGCAGGCCATCCAGCACCCGCGCCGAAATAGTCAGTCATGAGTGTTTTCAAGTCTCTTTCCGCACTAATAGGCGCTTCAGACCGGGAGGAAAGGTATAAGGATAGGAATGGAAGGGATGGATCAGGAGGGTCTCCGAAATAGTCGATTTGAGGAGTGAATACGCGTCTTAAGTCTTAAGCGCAGCTCCTTTCAGCGGGCGCCACCGTATTTTCATTTATAAGCGAGCGGCTCCCCGGTTAGAAGGTTAATTTTTTCACTCAAGTCCATGCTTCATTTCCATCTCATGATTTCGTGTCAAAATAAGCGCTAATCCGAGGAAACGGTGGGATGGTGAGATGATGATGTGGTAAAGGATGAGCTTCATACAACTGGCGCCACCTAGTGAAACATGTAGTCCCGGGTTGAGGATCCATTCCTATTTCGGGATTTCTTCCGTCCATTCTGGGGTGACAACAGTTTCGCCAACGTTTCAGTTCGCGTCTTCAGGTCTGAAAAGTTTCATATCAGATTTTTACCGTCTTATACACCCTTTATTTCTGCGCTCTGGTGTTCAAGTGGGAGCATTTTCATTGGCCGTTTGACTAGTTTTTTCAATTAGGCGCTTCCAAGTATGGGGGAGCTTATAGCTATCCTCTCTGTTAAAACTGTTGGGGTTTTTGGCCGTTGCGATCGCCTCGCGTATGAGCCTTGGGAAATAGCGTTTCTCAGTCTTCATCAGCTTGGCTCCGTCAAAATTGATGTTGTGGGCCGGGCCTTCCCAAAAGTGCTCCGCGATGGCTGAGAGGCGCGGTTGTCTGTTCTTTGTCACTCTCCTGTGTTCTTGAATACGGACGTCTTTAAGGCTATCGAGGTTTGCCCAATGTAGGCCTTCCCACAATCGCATCTGACCTCGTATATGCCGCTCCGTTTTTCCATCCGCGTAAGGTCTCTACATAAAATGTCCTTTGGTGACGCGTGTGTATCTGGTCAGGATATTATGCTTATTAAGAGCCCTGGATATTTTTTCCGTGGTTCCGCCAACGTATGGTAACATGGCGAAAGTGGCCTCATCCTTTTCCCTCGAGGTAGTAGCAGTCTCGTCCGTCCTGCTCAAGGCCAAGACTCGTTTCTCTTCTTCTCTCTGAGCAACTCGGTGGATAGCGTGTCGGTGGAAGCCATTGTGTTGAAAAACCTTAAAAAGATGCTGTTTCTCGTTTTCAATAGACGAATCGTCGCAGATGGAGAGGGCTCGGTTAAAAAGAGTACGGATAACAGCCGTCTTTCGTCGGGGGTGGTGGCAGCGTTCAAATATCGATCGGTGCGCGTTTTCTTCCGAAATATTGAATGTCCTAGGGTCCCGTCGTCATTCCTCTCTGCCCGCACATCCAGGAAAGGAGGTTGCCCGTTTTCTTCCACCTCCATCGTAAATTTAATGGTTTCGCTCTGCTGGTTGAGGTGTTTAAGGAATCCATCGAGTTCGCTTCGTCCGTGTGGCCATATGACAAATGTGTCATCTACGTATCTCAGGAAAAGTTCTGGTTTTTTCTCATGGGAATATGACTTGTTGGTGAAATACCCCCTTCCAAATAAAATATGCGTTGTCAAGGCAGAATCTAATCATTTTCGGGATATCCTCTGGCAGTTCTTTTGCGACGCGAGATCTGGTTATCTTGATGGCTTCATTGACGGGGACATTGGTGAATAAGGATTCTGCGTCGACGCTAACACGTAGGTCGTCTCTACTAACTCTCAAATCCTTGATGATATCAATAAAGTGTGAAGAGTTTTTCACGTAGGTCGATGTCCTACCGGTAAAGGGTTGCAGCAATCTGGCTAAATATCTCGCCAGCTTATGTGCTGGAGAGTCGATGGCGCTTCCGATAGGGCAGAGCGGGATGCCTTCCTTGTGAGTTTTTGGTAGACCATAGTGGCGTGGTGGTTTTGGAGCAGGCTCGATGAGGCGTCTACGTTCTTCGAGTGGAATCGAAGACTGTTGGAGGATGGCCGCTGTATCCTTCCACGCAATTCCCCTGACGCAGCTAAGGAATCTTCCAGGACGTTGGGGCGTTGTCGACCGCATATAAACAGGGGTCGCGATCGACTCCCTCTCCCCGAACCGACGTCGCCCCTGACACAACGCCCTCGGCCCTGCTACGGCCTCTCCGCCTTTTCATTTCCACGTACACGAGGGTCCACCCTGTGCTCCAAGTCCCAAATTGTCAAGCCACCGACATGTAAGCCTAAATTGGCAAATAAATGGACATTACTTAGAAGGAGCTGTGTTTGATTGTGGAAACCACTCAATCGTACCCGCAACGGTCCTTATCTGAGCTATGACCCCTTGCGCCCCCTCCTCGGTCACCACAATATACTAGTCTACACTTCAATTTTTTTAAATAGCAAAGCAAGCATGCAATATAATGCTGTTACTTGGGTTAACTCAAAGTCCTTACACCAGCATGAAACTATCCATTACTACACTCGTATTGGATATATTTACCGCTATTCATATCCCTAATTGTACGAGGCAAGAAGGACATTTTGCAGCTGTCAGTTCAGAATTCAATGTCTATAATTTTGTGATTATGGCCCAGTCTACCATAGTAATTTGGGGTTCGCAAAATATTTTTAACGACATCACTGAAAGCATTATCTTGGAATTTATTTAAGATACGACGTCCACGATGCGCAGATTATAACTGGCATTAGAGCATACCTATCAGTCAAAGCTCTATATCACACGTTGATTCGGGAGTCATTAGACGAATTCCCGGCAACTTAAGACAGCCGCAAATACCTTACCAAGAAATGAAACAAAAAATACCACAAGCTTAAGGACGAATTCCCGCTCTAATTTTTCACAGAAAATTTAGCAGTGTAGTGTGGATGGGGACGGCTTTGAATCACGACAATCGATATCCAACTAAAAGAAGACTAGGCCACGCCGCACCTCATCAACTCACTCTGTTCACATAACTGCAGGGACACACGTCGAAGACGAAGTGTACAAAGTTCATGGAATCTTAAAGATTACCGTTGTTAAGCTCCCCACTGGGAAACGTAATTTGCCTACTGTCCTAGCCAAACCTATACAGACTCCAGTTCGACGCTTTGCATCTCAAAAACAACGTTATATCCGCTAGTAGGAACAATGATCGAACATGATTCCAGTGTATGCTAGCTCAGGGCTGAAACTAACAGCAGTAAGTTTCTATATTTTTTTATTTGATTCAAGTTTTTTCGATTTTACTTTTTTCTTAGATTCAGATCCTATCTTGTTAGCTCATTAAAAAAATGTTCATCGTTCGTGAGATCTTAAATTGTCAACAAGATCAGTTTGTCCCTTCCCAAAGCATGAGGTAAATTCTGAGATACCCTTCTTGGCTTCAATAAATTGGGGGGAAACTTTCTCATCAGCAATAGCGCGTACCCTAGTACCTACGAAACAGAGTCGCCCCTGTTGCGAACGGAAAGACAGAGGGGGGGGGGGGGGGGCGAAGGTGTCACCCACCTCCCTCTCCACTCCAAAGGGTCATCATTTCCTCCGACTATCTCTAATGGCAGTAATCGGATTTGGTTTTACTTCAGGACGAAAGTACGAAAAATTGAGGAGCATGGATGTTAGCAGAGTAAAAGACGGCAGTCCCGGAAAATGCAGCTTCAAGACTGGTACAAGGCTCAGCTTTGATTGACATGATAATCCAATTTCATGACGGGAAGGTACCACACATTCCGCGAGCTCATCCATTAAGACACGTCATGCCCCAGAGGTCTAGGGACAACACATGTCGTCGTGAGTGTCCACAGACAGACACCTCAGTCGGTATTCCATATTCCACTCAAGGCTCGCCTTCCCCCCCCCCCCCCCCCCCCCCCCACGATTGGATAACGACTGGACACTAATGAAAAATCCGCTTAGGCTGCAGAGGATTAATGCGCTGACCTCTCACGGAAGGTATGAGAGTATATTGGATTTTTAAATGAAAAACGCTCCCACGGAAAGAGCAAAAATTTCATCCGCCTGCCTTCGGAATTCGAGAGCATCCGGCTGAAATTAAAAACGCAAACTTGACGATGCCCTCAAATGTAATTGATGGGCGAGCTCCTTCCTCCTGCCAAACCAGTGAGAATGACCGCCATACCAGTGAGTGAAAATTGAAAGGCGAAAATGCAAAATTGCCGGAGAGGAGAGCAAATAATACGAATGCTTTCCTTCAGAGATAAACCGCAAAATTTGGCCTTTAGCCAAGACTTGACGGCAGAAATGAGAATACCCGACGGACAGATTAACGGGCGGAGCGCGGAAAATCATTTAGTGAAGGCGTGAATTAAGATGGAGATTTTCACATTCGAGGTTAGCTATAACCGACAAGAATGTCAAATTAGTTGCTCATTTCATAACCAGCAGAATTCAGGATACCAGCAAATCAGAATACTTGTGTCTCGAGAAATGCAAGTCCCTTGCCAATGCAAGAATCATCTCATTGGCTATCTAGATTAGTACGACCCCTTGGTACAACCACATTTTTCAATATTCATCGGATACAACATTTATGGATTAATAGATTTCGTAAATATCATCATATTTGTTAAAACTAAATAAAATCAAACTGAGCAAGTATCAGAGATGATGTACTGAAATTCACACCTAAATTCCCATCAATATATTCATTACTATGGTGCCATACCATGAACCCTAAAGAAATATATAAGTATATATAAGTTGGTAAAAAGCTAAGATTTCCTCAATGTGTAAAAAAACCAATCACTTTAACCCTTGCGAGCGACGCCACAGGAGAGTTTAATATCCTCATCATTAAATCACTCAAAAAAGTAAATAACTGATGACCATTTTCTACTCTTTTCCCTCTCTGTGCATATTCGTGTATCTAATTGCACACGTGTGCATATCTTTAGAAGAACCCCCTATACCCTATGGAGATCACTAAAAATCAACAAAACCAATGAAATACTCTTCGAGCAAATATTTCCAATATTCATCATATTAATTTTTATACAGACTTAACTAAAAAAAGCCAAACGTGGGCTAAATAATGAACTTTATTTCAACCGAAAATCAAGAGAAATACCGCTCATTTAATGGTATATCCTCCACGAAGTCACCCACCTTAAGTCAGTCTGGCTGGGGGGGTACGAATCGCAAAAGTAAATTTACCCGTAGCGAAATTGGGACATCAGGGTACTGGGTGGGGGAATTTCTTAGCGCCAGTTTCCTGAGAGATACGGGATTCGCTCAAGAAGAACTCTTAAACTTTTTCCATGAAGATTTCGAGGTTTGGCCGTCACACTTTAGACGAATCAAAGTATTTGAGCACAACAATTGCGATATTTCGCGGCTTTGGCGTCATACTTTATTCAATTTCAAGGATTAACGATGCTAGGTTCTTCTTGAACAAGTGGCGCCAATAATACCACAAAACTCGGGTTTTACAGGGCGTGTCCAAAAGGGTATCCAAGTTTAAAACCTCACAACCCTGCTCAGATCGCTTAGGTATTTGCGGGAGGCGACTGCTATAATTTCGGCCAATTAGGATTGGTGGGCAATTGGTGGACGTAGATTAGCTCCCCACGAGGCACTCTGATCGGGACCGGAAGACCAATGAAAAATCTGACAGTGGATCCAAAACTGCATTCGAACCCGAGGCCTCGGGGTGAGAAGCCAGTACTCTAGCCATCACACAGATTCGATCCCAGGTTCAGGCTTGCTACGGCAAATGACTGCTTTTGTGAAAGGTCCTTGGGAACAATAAGGAAATCACAATGCTGAGAAAGTAAAGCTGACAAGGAAAGATGACGGGAAGGGAAGGGAGTCGGTGGAGGAGGTGACAATGAATTGAGCTTGTTGAGTGTGAGATATTATTCAGAAGATAATAACTCGGACGCCAACAGGGATATTGTGGAAGATTCCTATACAGGTGGAGGAGGGCCTGTGCATTGAACAATGAGATCCTGAAAGTCGTTTTGAGGAATGGAATGGGAAGTCGAGAGGTGGAGCATGGGCTCTGTGAAGTGTGCTAATCAAATATTGGGCAGGAAGCCCAATCATCAAACCATTGGTTTTTCAACAATTTTTATCACTTGTCATCACTTTTGACCTATCACATCAAGTGGGAAGTATTCAAGAATGTCAGGGAAGAAGATCTGAGGAGATTTCCACGGTGTTTATCATTGATGCTTATCATTAATCGGATTATCAAGGGCTTCCGGATGTTCCTCAGCGTTGCTTCGTCTCCGGGCAACACTGTGACTCCGGCTAACTTGTAGGCGCCTTCAGGTCGGAGGAGGCGCCAGGATGGCCGGAGAAACTGTTGTCGCCCAGAGACAAGCGAAGGGACGTCCACAAGCCCCTTCCAGCGACAATGGCGATCGCTACCAGGACGTTACACAACCACCAAAGCAACAAGCCATCACAGTGGAAACTAGAGAAGAAGAGCTTTAGAATCGCAAATCCGGCACGGGTGGCGCCGCGCAGGGAACAAGGCGAGAGCATGTGCCTCGAGTCGGTTGCGATCGAGAAACAGCGGACGAATCAACGGCAGTGGATAGAACTACGACTGCTAGCCGCAACCTGGTGTGGGCACAAATAGCGTTCCACACGCTATGGCTCGACGCGGCCCAAAAATCAACCGACTTCCACTTGAACCCAAACGCCCCCGATAATTAACGGGCAGTGGAGGGGTCCAGCGGGAAACAGGAAGTCGTAGAGAGAGTGGCACGCACGGGCGAGGAGCGGAATGGGCGACAGAGAGTCGTCCGATGTAACGGAGGCCAAGGGCCGGGCCCCGAGGATGCAGTGGAGTCACTGCTAAGGGCTGTCGGGAGTGCTGGATGGCCATCGAGGGGACGAGTCCGAGGCAGAGGAGGGAGGAGGTACTCGACAGAGCAGCGGGCGGATGCGAAGACTGACTGGCCTCTGGAGAGGCGCCGAGGAGACGTTGAAGCCACGAAGGACGAGCAGGCCCGTGGTTTGACAGTTGGCCACGCCACCTTTTCGTTGTTGCGTTCAGAATAGTTCACCCAACTACTGACAGTAAAATTGAAAAAATGTGTTCTTCACAGTTTCTCAGGCTAAACTTATTTTCAATTTCTTCCAATTTACGGCGCTCAAGCTCGATCAAATCATTATAAAAATGAAAAATATCAAGCATGCTCTAAAACGAGCTTTACACTTCGAATACAAAATCACTTCCCTGAAAACAGCAAATCGTCGCCCAGAACGGCTTACAAAGGAGGTAAAGTGTTGACGATGGAAGTCACGCTGCGTCCATCTCTTCACTGTAAAAAGTTGATCTGATTTTCAGTGCGATCTGAATTTAAGCGCTGTCTGATTTTAAGGTAGTGGTCTGAATTTAAGACTCACGATGCGTGAAAATCAGACACACATCCGTCTTATTTTAAGACCATAACCACTGCATGTTGAAAATAAGATGGTTGTGATCTGAAATTCAGATCACCCGGGCTGAAAATAAGCACGCCTTGGTTGGCTCCGCAATTGGAGCTAACCAGCCAATAGCAGATACTGATGGGCGGAGCGTAACCAGGGAGCAGGATAAACAAAACGCAGTGTTTTTCATTCAACCTCAGGGAGCAGGATGTCAACAAGAATTACGAAGAGTAAGGAAGTAAAATTCGAAGTCTAGTCAAATTTCATCGTAAGTAGGTGAAATAAGTTTCGTGCGATGAGTTAATGGTGTGAGAATGTGGCAATGATACTTAGTTTATTTGCAGAAGGGAGCCAGTTGTGTCTGAGTGACGTATCCTGAGAGTAAACTTCTTTATTTTGTCTACGCGGCAGGGTTGTAAGAACTAAAAAATAGTCGCCCTCATCAAGTGACAGTTCCTGCTTCGGTTTGAAGATACTGGCACACATCTGTGGTATCGAAGACTTTGTATGGATTACTTTGTTTCCAATAAAAGTACACATTTTCATATTATCTTTGAAGTTATTGTCCATGTGTTCCCATTTCAGTCGTGGAATCTTTTTCAATGGAAACTCTATGACTTACGTTTGCTCTATTGAAGAATTTAGTCAGTGAAACAGTATCATCGAATAAAAATATGAAACGTTAGGGTTTTGGTTTGTGTTCGTGTGAAGTGTTTAAATATCTAGTATTTATAATTAGACATCGCATAAAAGTAGGCTTTGATTTCAATAGCAACCCGCATTGTTACGTGGTACTTATTTTCAGATAGGCCCATGCTGAATTTAAGACAGCCCTGGTCTTAAATTCAGCATGAGACTATCTTAAAATAAGTCCCACCTGGCGTGATTTTCAGTCCTACACCTGCCTTAAAATAAGACATCCTCTCCGAGTAGGCTTGAATTTCAATAGCAACCCGCATTATTACCAGACCAGGGCTGTCTTAAATTCAGCATAGGCCTATCTGAAAATAAGTCCACTTGGTCTGATTTTCAGTCGTTCACCTGCCTTATTTTTAGACAAGATATTACTGCTGAAATTCAACGTACCCTGTCTTAAAATTGTTGCATCTGAAATTCAGATCACTTTTGTACCTTAAAATCAGATCTACTTTTTACAGTGTTGGATCGGGAGAAGGCGGATTCCAACGGCCTGACCTCCTGCACTCCCAGGACGCAGAACGACTCCACCCTCCTCCCCAGGGGAAAAAAGAAAGTTGATGAAGAGGGGAAGAGAGGGCGAACCCATCGCTCGAGCACGCACTCCGGAAAAATATAAGCAGGAAAACATACAAAGGATAAGATCGCTCCGGGGAACATTTATTAATTCACTTTATGTGTTCCGCTCGCTCAATCGCAAGACAGTGTGACTTCAAGAGGAAAGACGGGGAGCCGGTCTTGAGAGAAAAAAGTGCATCACTCGAGGAGTGTCGACATCATCCACTGTTACTGTTTAGAGGACCCTCAGAACGTGTGAACACAGTTGCAATTCAAAAGGGGCGAGTTAACTGTAATTACATCTCGATTACAAAAGCTCGGAAGAAATTTGGGAATACAATTAATCAATTCTCACGTCCACACATCACGACATGACAAAAACTTAGCTAGATTTGTTAGCGCGAAGTTTTGAATACCTACGTACGTTACTGGCTCCAGTAGATGGCTGATTCCTCGATCTTCTCGCCAGCGCTCTTTTAGTGTAATGAGTTCTTATAGTTAACGAGAACTCAAGATCTGACAAGAGACAAGTTAAAAAGAAGTGGATAACTCAATTGAGAAAAACGATAAGGTCGCATAAATACATTAGATGTGCCGCACACAAATAACATTCGGAATGGGAAGTTTGCAATCATAAAACAGAAAAGCATGCCAACAATAATACATGTATGCGAACAGAACTATATAGCCCACGGTTTTCAAGAAAAATCATAAATGATGAGGACATGCTGCAGAAAGAAGGCTTGACTTAATCGAAAAACGCCTGTAGTAGACGAGTTGGTTTTTAAATATATTGCACGAATACCAGGGAACATGTCAATTAATCCTTTGCATAATCAATGCCTGGGTGTTCCAAGGAAACGAGGGACTGGAGCTCTCTGCTGCCATGACTACTTGCAAGAAAATTGTTTCCCTCAACCTACTCAAAAGTTTCCCCTTTGCAGAATGGTGTGGTTGCCGCTTAAAATGCTGAAGAATCCATTGAAGAATCTAGCTTCCGCGCATTACGTGCCCAAAGAGTTTACCATATAATAAAGGAGATAAGGATGAGAAACTGGTCTATAGCACAGTGCAAGGATATGTGAGCGTGTTAGTTCATTCACACTGGTTATATTAAATTTTTTACAGTTTTTTTACAGCACACCATCGAACATTTTTAGGCAGAGCAAGGACCCGAGGGAAATACGGCGCAAGAATGCATGAAATAAATAATTCGAGATTGTTTCCACACACGCTCCACGCATGGAGTACACGCAACCAGTGTGGCTCAGCAGATAGTCTGGTTGCCACGAATCACGGCGTTAGCGAAATATCGTAGATGCCTTTAATGCTATAGTTGCTTCAATCGGGTTTACACTGAAAGGTATGCTCACAGTTCAAGACACGGGCACAAAGGCACGTGCCAATCTTTCCTTTCAATTTAAAATGCACTTTCTCAGGATCCAGTTTCTATTCCTTGAATTCAATCGCATCAAGTTAATTTCCTTCGCCAGGGCACGCAAGAGATAATCCCAAGAG
The DNA here is from genome assembly GCA_933228895.1 of Platycnemis pennipes. Taxonomy (NCBI): domain Eukaryota; kingdom Metazoa; phylum Arthropoda; class Insecta; order Odonata; family Platycnemididae; genus Platycnemis; species Platycnemis pennipes. The sequence goes on from OW121851.1 coordinate 959,218, forward strand.
TCAGTACTGAAGCTGATATTGAATGAAGCTAATATTGAAGCAATATTGAATATGACACTAATGAAGCTGATATTGCACATCATTGCGATTGAAACACCATTTATCTTCTAGGTACAAAAAAGTGAATGTTTAAAAATGCATATTGGCAGCTTTCTTGTGTTGTAATTATTTACCATGAAAGTATTTAAGCTTCTTTTACTAAAGATGGCAAAACATGAAATGTAAACATTGTTAGTACCTTTGTGCCATGACGAAGATTAAATATCTATATATACAGGTACTATCTACAAATCATAGTATGCCAGGGATATGAAAAGAAACACCTAATATTGCACTTTTACCAGGAAAATATTTTTCTACATACATAACAAATCAATGGAAATACATATAACGATATACTTAGTTGACACATACTTTCTTGGTTAAAATTTAGGTACTCATTCGAACACAATAACATTTCACTTCGCCTAGTACAATTGAATCACTGGGTTAAAATAGAACAACATGCAAAACTAACATCTACGTCTGAAGTAAATGTCATTCTAATCCAAATAACGTTCACATAGGTCGTAAACTTGCTATTACTTTACATCACAAAACGTTTTAATTATTATCTCCATCTTCTCAGGCTCAACTTTGTGGAAGTTCATTTTATCGTAAATAAAAAGGAAAACTTTGTTTTATTCCACCAATTTATTTGAAGGTACTACTAGTTTCGACGCAGCGGCGTCATCTTCAGGTACAAGTGTAAAAACAAAATTGCGATCTTTATATACCATCCAGGCGTTGGGGTGGGGGAGGAAGAAGGTAGTGGAAGGGGGTGGAAAAATCTTAAGGATACAAAGTAGTGAAAGTTAAGCGGGTGGATACAATGTAGTGGCGGGTGTGGGGCGGAAGGGGGGGGCCGTTGGCAAGTTTGAGTTTTGAAGGGTTGTAGGTGACGCGGTGGGGTGTCCGTGGGAGTGGGGGGAGGGGAAGGATAACGGGCTACTGTTTTTTCTGTGAGGGTCAGGGAGGCTTCAAGGAGGGGGGAAAGGTTTTCAAATAGTATGTCATTAAGGAGAGGACGTTTCTTCATCTGTCTCTTAATCTCCATCTCTTCCTTTTTGTCCATTCTCTTCCCTTTTTCCTCCCCACCCCACCGCGTCACCTACAACCCTTCAAAACTCAAACTTGCCAACGGTCATGAAGCAAGCGTGAATTAAGTGTCAACTCTCTCATCCTAATTAACATCCAATTATTCATCTACATCTACATAATACCCTGCAAGCCACCACAAGGGTGTGTGGCAGGGGGTGATTGCTCACCAAACATGCACTACATATCATGCATAAAAAAGGAATAGTATTAATATAGTAGTCAGAACTACACTATTTAAAAAGATAGAAATTGCAAAGAAAACATGCAAAAACATTCTGTTAGTAGGGTTAGCATTAAGTACTCATACCAACATGCAGCTACCAATGCTATTCATTGCTACTCTCCGATAGGACATATTTACCGTTATTCGTATCTCTTATTGTGCGAGGGAAAAAGGACATTTTGAATCGGTCAGTTCGGCAATCAATTTCTCTAACTTTATGATTATGGTCCAGTCTGCCATAGTAAGTTGGGGTTCGTAAAATATTTTTAACATCATCACTGAAAATATTGCCTTGGAATTTGTGGAAGAGATTAAGTCTGAATTTCAACCTGCAATCTGACAATGATTCCCATTTCAATTCATTTAATAGACTGGTTACGCTAATATAATTATCGTATCGTCCCTTTACAAATCTTGCCGATCTTCGCTGCACACGTTCAAGTTCATTACTTAGACCGATTTCGTAGGGATCCCATACACTGGCAGCATATTCCAAATGAGGTCTAACAAGGGAAAAGTAGCTGATTTCTCGTACATGATCGTCACATTTACCCAATACTCTTTTAATGAAACCCAGTTTGCGATTCGCTTGACCTTATTTTGACGCTTATTTTCGCATCACAGGATATATCTCGCTACCTTTCTTGTGAATATGCAAGACGTGAACGTACAATGCCTAAAAAGGAGACCACAATTTCACACCATGACGAAGCAACCGCACAAGATACCTCGTTGTAATTCATCTACATCTATCTACATCTACATAATACCCTGCAAGCCACCACAAGGGTGTGTGGCAGGGGGTGATTGCTCACCAAACATGCACTACATATCATGCATAAAAAAGGAATAGTATTAATATAGTAGTCAGAACTACACTATTTAAAAAGATAGAAATTGCAAAGAAAACATGCAAAAACATTCTGTTAGTAGGGTTAGCTTTAAGTACTCATACCAACATGCAGCTACCAATGCTATTCATTGCTACTCTCCGATAGGACATATTTACCGTTATTCGTATCTCTTATTGTGCGAGGGAAAAAGGACATTTTGAATCGGTCAGTTCGGCAATCAATTTCTCTAACTTTATGATTATGGTCCAGTCTGCCGTAGTAAGTTGGGGTTCGTAAAATATTTTTAACATCATCACTGAAAATATTGCCTCGGAATTTGTGGAAGAGATTAAGTCTAAATTTCAACCTGTAATTCCGTTGTGAAGTGAGTTGTAAAAGTGTTGTAACAGACTTCCAACAGGCCCACAACGTGGTCACAACGCACTTTCTATAAAACTTATTTCCAGCGTACTTGGACCGCGTGACAAGGCGCGTTGTACAGATGTTGTGAGATGGCCATGCCAACGGTCCACCCTCAACACTTGACGCTATTACAACGCGAAGCCAACGCGGATATGGGCGTTGAAGGAGAGAGAACGTACCTGCAACGTAGCAGCTCACTATGGCTTCCTAACATGGGAAAGCTCGTTGTGAAGTTTGTTCTCATCTACTGCCACGTTGTAGAAGAAATTCTTATTTTTCTCCCCTGCAGTTCAATTAACATCAGTAATGTATATCCATAGCGGTCATGCTAAAATTTATCCACAGCGTGGTAATTTGGGAAAAGCTTTGAGAGCGCACCATAGTGGCCATCTTTTAGTAAGTTAATTATCACAATCGAATGGACGCCATCCAGCAGCAATATGGCCTCCCGACCAGCCATTGTTATCTCAAAGCGTTACTCAGTTGACGGAAAATAGGTCGTATGAAATAGGTGAATGCTGGGATAGGAATATAGTTTAGGCAGTTGTTTCTGAATGAACAAGAAAAATGACTAGTGCAATTGAATAAAATGTATTTACTCATCAATCTCTATTTGCAATAATTTTTTTCTTTTTCAATTTTGGTGCTAGATGCACTCTGTAAGGTATTCCAAGTATTCTGTAAGGTATTCTGAGTAAGGTGTTTTGCATTATCCATTCATTTGGCTACATAGATACAGTTCCACGTGCATACGAGCCCACAACAGACACACACGAAAATGGCAACTCGGCTACAACGCGCTTACAACGTGATTCTTGGCGTACATACAACGCGATGACAACAGGGTTACAAGATGATCCCTTCCACGCACAAAACGGATTCCCATTGGGTAAAAACGCATCAGCAACGCGATTCACAACTGACTCAGTTCAAATTTTACAATGTTACTCTATTCGAGGCAACAGACACATACTTCCAACGAGTTTACAAAGTGGTTAAGCGGGTGAAGAACAACGCATTTGAAGCGTACTTCCCTCGTCAGGGCCTGAGTGCAGGCATGAAATATTTAATCACAATTTTACCTTCAATTTTTGGAAAAGTAACGCTTTTTCTCTACTTACAGCTGCACATTCAAGCGTGGCAGAAAGGAAACATTTCATTACAACATACTTCTGCAGCATTTTACTATATGTTAGCGAAGCATGGACGATAACAGCAGCAGAGAAGTCCAGGCTGGAAGCATTCGAAATGTGGAGCTACCGAAGAATGATGAAGATGAAATGGATCGGCCGGTATGCAGCGTGGCAATACCAACTTTGCAGGGCGCACACCCATTTGACTGAAAGCGGAGATTTTGGGACGTAAGGTGAGACTAGTTGAGACACTGAGAAATGAACCCTAAGCCTGACACACGTCGGGAGTGCTCCCAGGAAAAATTTCAATTTCACAGGAGCAATTTTAGTCTAGGGAGTTAAATATTTGGACAAATGTTCCAATTCTATCACATCACTATTGATTCCTTGCGACTGAATTATAAGGACTTTACATTTCACATAATGAGTGATAGTCCAATTAAAGGATATCCCTTACCAACGTAAATATTTTCAAAACTGTATTCCTCGCGTTTCGACTAACAAAACTCTCAATTGCATGGAGAAGCAGATGTTATAAACATTTATTTTATTTTATCAGTTTTAAGTATATTTAATGTGGAAAAGTATTAATTTTTTTATTTGACTAGCAATTCCAAAGCGTGAAACCTAATCTAGTGAACTCAATTGCGTGCCCTGAAAATCACGTGAAAAGTTGCGGCGGGAGATGATTCTTTCTCGAACATTCTGTTGCAAAGAACATTGCAAAGAACAGAAGAATTGGTGAGGAAGATGTTTGCAACTACTATACGAAAGTTTAGACGACCAACGAACAGTGTCAACGACGCCAACGTCTTGTTGCTCGATGAACGAAACGAAATTTTAAACATCTCTAAAGTAGACTAGGCAATGAATCTACTGCGGTCCGCTCTACCTTTGCATCGGAGATCGTATCAGATGCAACACGCGGTGTTTAATATAAATATTCAGAAATAAAATAATGGAAAATCTGATGTTTCAAGTTCCCGTGAAAAATTGAATTCCATCCTAAGGTCTGAGTGATTCTCCCACGAATAATTCTTCCAGAAGCGATCATTTGCCGGCGTCCGCCGAATCGGAGAGGGAAAAATATATCAAGAGCCGCACCATAGGTACTTCCCGCATGCGTTGCGCGCAGCGAAACAGCGCTACCTGATAGAAAAAAGAGGCCTCCAATGAGTGGACTATGCGGGTTGTCCCGGATTGCGTTGATTTCTCGAACATTTACCGCTGGGGCTGGTTAGAGTTAGGCATTGGGTCAGGAAGGAAAAAGTAACTTTCTTTCGTCTCTGCCCACCGGATAGGATTGAACTCGTCAAAAACACCACATCTCATTCAAGCAAAATATATATTGACTCTAGTGACAGAGAGGGTTACTAACGCACGTTTGGTAATGCATATTATTAAGAGACAATAAATGACCCTTTAAGCACTAATAAGTTGATGAAACAATGATGACGAAAAGATGAACTAAACGTATTCCAAATATAAATTTCTGGTACAACTATTTTATCAGGTACTCAAACAGGGCAAGTATTCATACACATCTACGAAATACACAATAAGCCACCGCGAGGGTACGTGGCAGAGGGTGAAGATCACCAAACATGCACTATTGGCATGCAACTAGGCTATTGACATGGTTAGATTGACATTCCCTTTTCATGAGTAGTTAAAAATACAGAAAAAGCTGGGATCGCCGATTAACCAAGTTTAGCAACGTTAATGGACGGGAGGTTATTCCTTCCTCTACCTCTCACACTAGTTCACACTTGTGAGGAATCATTAGCTCGAACTAAGAGCGAGACTCGATTGCCCGACTTGAGCTCAGGAATTACCACTGGGTGTGTTTGGGGCTAGAAGTAGGCTGGGGGAGGACGCATCTCTCCATTGTTAGGCCTCATTTGGAATATGCTGCCAGTGTATGGGATCCCTACGAAATTGGTCTAAATAATGAACTTTAACGTGAGCAGCAAAGGCCGGCAAGATTTGAAAAGGGACGGTACTATAATTATATTAGCGTAACCAGTCTATGAAACGAAACAAAATGGGAATCATTGTCATATCGCAGGTTGAAATTCAGATTTCATTTCTTAAATCAATTCCAAGATAATATTTTTAGTGACGACACTAAAAATATTTTGTTAACCCCAACTTACTATGGTAGACTGGACCGTCGTTACAAAATTTCCACAAATTGATTGCCGAACTCATAGATTCAAATTGTCCTTTTTTCCTAGTACAATTACGGATATGAATAGCGGTAAATATATCCAATACGACTGAATTAATGGATAGCATAGGTGGTTGCATGTTAATGTAAGGACTTGAAGGTAACCCAACTAACAGCATGTTTTTGCATGTTTACTTTGCTATTTTTATCTTTTTTAAATAGCGAAGTTAAGACTAGTATATTAATACTAATCCTTTTTATGCATGATATGTAGTACATGTTTGGTGAGAATTCACCCCTGCCACACACCTTTACGGTGGCTTGCAGAGTATTATGTAGATATGTAGAATCGCATTGGATCCCGGCACTCCTTGTGGGAAATCCGGGAGAAGTCTTTCCCATCAACGTCCGTCTTCTTCCTCGAAGCCCGTTTCCATATCGGCATCCCCTCGCAACGCCTTCGTTTTCCGTCCATTGCGTCCACTGGAGCGGGTCGGGAAATGATTTCGGAGCGTTCCAGGCAGTCCGTTCCCTCGCCTCCCTTCTCACGCAGCAGGCGCAGGGGGCTCATTTTTACAGGCTTCCTTTCCCTTTTTTTTCGTCTTTTCTTTCAGCTTGGGACCTCAGCGGATGAAATTGGTTTTTGGGGAAGTCGAGGGTCAGAAACAAGATAGAGAGAAATCATTTTCACTGGTGGGGCACTCGTTGCCACGCAACTGGCCGCTTTTTCACCGAAATTTTTTTATGCATGCCTGAATGCATTCTGAAGAATAAGTTGATGAGTAGAGATTTATTTACCAAGAAAGTTGAAATATTTTTTCCTACCCTGATACGATTTAACAGTTCATTATTATTATAAAGTTTTTTTATGGGTGAACTGGTAGCTGAAACAGTTTCTGTATGTGCGCCTAAGCAGTGGAAAAGTGATGCTTAGAAGCGAGAAATGAGTACGATGCACATTTTCGACGCTAATGCCCGAGTCATAAACTTTAGTGGTTATTGAGATGGGTGTTTTCGGGGTTAAATTATGTGGTGTTGTTTTCCGAGCTAGTGATTAGATTGAACCAATGGTTACAAGTAGGGATGGGTCGGTTCCACTTTTTTTCGGTTCCGGTTCCGGTTCGGTTCTTAACTTCGGTTCCCGGTTCCGGTTCTCGGTTCCGGTTCTTAATTTACCACTTACTTTGCATTGATCAATGGTAAGATAAGATAATCATTAATCATTTTCAGAGACATACTGCTTGAAAAAGAATACTTCATTATATTTTTGTGTTTATGTAATTTTAATCCATTTTTACCCTTTATGTGAAAATATTTGTAGAACTCAAGCACTTTTGGTTCTGTACTCGTTGCCATTAACTTCTCCTGTACACAAAAATAAACACCTCATAATATTAAGGGAATAAACTCCATTAAATAAATCTTTTGCTTAAATATTGCACAAATTAATAAATGTATACTTGAATAATATGGGAAAAGTGGTACTCATTGAAAATTTTTGTTCAAAAACACCAGCATTTTCACTTTTTCTGGATCCAGTCTGTTTCTTTTTTTGTCACATATATTGCCAGCTGTGCTGAACAGCCTCTCACTAAAAACAATTGCAGGAGGAACACAAAGATACTTCAATGCTAAGCATTTACGTCTTTTGAAGTTAGTAGAGAACCAGTACTGACTGATAATGACTGCATCGCTATCAGGACTAATGCTTTTCTCTGAGAGATACAAATTTAGCTCATTTTCAGCACTGATATTGTCTTGTGAAAGTCCTACCAAAGGAATCGAAAAAGCATTTTTATATTTCACCCAGATACTATGCGATGTAGATGGAACACGTGATGTTACTCTACATTCCTCATTGGCAGGGCCCTGACAAGAAAAATTGGCCATTTGATCCAAAAGATTTTGTCTAGCTGAGGTTAGAGATTCCATATTCTTAAATGGTGTAGTCTTGAATCTAGGATCCAGAAGGGTGGCCATGGATATGATGTCATCATTCTCTACATTGGTGAATCTGAGCTTAATGGAGGCTAGGAGGTCAGTTTTCAACCCCTGCATACCAGATCCCTTAGGGGCAGGAGCTTCCAAATGGTGAGTAATTAAGTTCAATAGAGGGATTACCTAAAAAAAATACACCTTTAGTCAGAACATATGGCAGTCAGTACAACCCTTTTGTAAAATTATTTGGTCTTTCGGCATTTTACAAAATGTATTTCTTTAAACCATTTATTAACATTTTTAAATAATTAACTAAATAAATTACCTCTGAAACAGATGATGTTTCTTTGCTAAGTTGCAATGTGGCCGTTTCAAATATTTCTAATATATCTACTGCCACTTCAATTGTCCTCCATTCATCCGTAGTTAATTCAGAAGCCAGCCTGATGTCACATGAATTTGTGATTAGCACAATAGCATTTTTTTGTTCATGTATTCTTCTTAAAATATGGAAAGAACTGTTCCATTGTGTGGGCTCATCCTGTATCATGCGATGCTCAGGTAGTCCCAGCTGTCTCTGACATTGCCGCAACATTTTGGTATTTTTAACAGAATGTTTAAAACTTCCTACTATTTTTCTGCACTTTTGAATGGCATTGGTGACTTTAGGATTATCCATAAAACCATCCTTAATAACTAATTGTAAGGTGTGGGCCATACAAGATATCCTGTGGAACTTAGATTTATTCAAAGCAGCGGTTATGTCCCTCCCATTATCTCTCACCACAGCAACAGTTTTACTGTAGAGTCCCCAATCACTTAACACCTGGCTTAAAAAGGCTAGGAGGTTATTTGCTGAATGGCTGATTTCCGCAAATGGAATAACCTCCAAGCTCTTATGCTGAAGATGGAAACCTAGAACTGAATCTTCAAAGAAGTGAACTGTCACAGCTAAGTAATCACTGTTACTCACAGATGTCCACAAATCCGTAGTCAAAGCTACAAATTTAACATCTTCCAAGTTTGCTCTCAAATTCTTCACTGTTGTTTCATGCATCTCTGGAATCATTTTATTTGAAATAGTTTTTCTGGAAGGGATTGTGTAACGAGGCTCTAAGTGAGTAATCAACCTCCTGAAGCCTATGTTTCCCACTAGACTAAATGGCTGCAAATCCAAGCATATCATTTCTGCAATTAATCGTGTAATTGCTAGAGCTCGTTGATCTTGGTGTTTAAATTTTTTTACTTTATCGAAGACCTCTGACAAAGTGAGCTGGTGGTATGATGTTGACTAGGTTTGCTGTATTTACGATAATTAGCAGCCGATGTGGAAGCAGTTGGTAAAGACAGACTTTCAAGAGAGCTGCTGGTACAATGGACTTCAAGACTAGAGACTGGAGCTATTTCAAGTGGAAGTGTTTCAGCCGTAGTTGTAACTTTACCAGTTGAAAGATCCCTTTCATCTTCACTCAATTCTTCCTCAGTGATGGCACTCGCCTTAAGTTGGGTGGTCACAAACATTTTCATCGTAGCTACTGAAGTATCCCGTCTCTTAGGAGACAAGATTGGACTCTTCCCGCGAAAATTTATTTTATACTTCTTTTCCGCATGCTTTTTCAGGTTAGAAGTGGATTTACATGCACCCCTGGAAATCAGGGAATGACAAATATTATAAATTTTCATTTGCTGCATCAACCGTGAAGTATTTCCACACTTCGGAAGACATTGCGAAGGATTGAACCGCGTGAGTAAATACAGGCGTATATTCACCAGCTATCGATATTTTTAAAATATCGATAGGTATGATAGAATATATCGATAGGAATTGCCGTATTTCGATAGCACTTCATTTATCGACATGTGACTAAGGAAGCATTCATCTGAGCATATACGAAGTGCTAACAGTGCTGATTCGTATGCCATGGCTCTTGATGGTAACTTGGCACTACCTTGCGTGATTGATTTTTTTCACCACTGGCTTACAGCTCAGTTAGACCATCTGTGCGACATGCGTTGACATAAATTTACGTGTAACATTTACGTCGTTTCAAAAGATTCTGCTTTCCTATTTCGTTTCGGAATCTTTCCGGTATCTCCAATGCCGTGATTTTATTTAACGGCGATACGTTTGTTAAGTATGATCCACGTAAGATAAACCGCATGTGTACTTTCGACCACGGTTTTGTCATTACCAACATATTTCTCATAAACTTAAATATTTAAATTCGTATGTTACTGCAAATACTTAGTTGCACTCTCCCGTTGGAAGAAAATACCAACATCAGCTTTTATATCCGATACGTGCATTTTTCTTCACGTTTCAATGCACAAAAATTTTTTAAAGTTAAAAATGACCAGTTAGTCCAACGTTTCTGTGATGATCTCCCATTTATAGTCGAGTAATCAAGAAAGCAGAATGGTCAACGGCAAACGGTTTTTGGTTACATGGCTGAACACGACCCTGGCATCAAGGGAAGAAGCAACTTGATCAAACAATTTAGTTGTAATTGACCGCATACCTGCAATTGCGGGTGCCTTTCATATCCGGCTATCTTTGCGCTTTCCATTTTTCAAATAGTCGATTGTCGTCTGCTATTTACTGCGCGGCGAAGTAGCGTTCTCTTGCATGAGCAAAGTTAATGCTATTGTACACATGACGAATAATTTGCTGACTTAACGAAAGCAATGTCCTAAGTATGAATGAAATCTTATAAAACTTATACACTCTATATTATATAATTTACGAAAATGATATGAGGACTCGCACCTCCGAAGGAGGTGGACGTAACACATACATATCAATCAGTATATCCTTATTACGGCGGTATTTCATCACTTACTAGAGTTGGATGTAATAAAATAAATCGTATAGTCATTTTAACGACTGAATTAGAATAATTCGCGGCAACTTTGAAGCATCTAAGTACACTATTTCACCAGGTTTTAATGTGAAGCCTCCACTTTCAGAGTGTGTGCAGGTTTCAAATTGGTTTTCGCGCCAATTATTTCGGTACCGATTCTTTTTGGCCTCGGTTCCGGTTCCGGTTCTAAGCTCAAGAACCGGTGGAACCGAGAACCGAAGAACCGAACCGACCCATCCCTAGTTACAAGCATTGATTTCACTGAATCAGAGATGTTGCTGAGCGTATTACCTATTAGCGTCGTTAAAACAAGGAACAGTGGCTCTTCTTTCATGACATGGGGAAGGAATATTTGCGTGGGCGAGGTGGAAATTGGGGTGACAGGAAGCAGCATTCTTTCCAGGATGGGATGTCAGGAGAAAGAAAGATGGAGGTTCCATACGACACAGGAGTGAGGAGGGTTAGTGCTATAGGACACTCGGCAGTGAAGAAGGTGTTTACCGCGAATCATTGACAAGGTAGATTCGATCAGGTATGCAATTTCAATCTATTCCCGCTGGACTAAATTCAAGACCTCTGATTTGCATTCAATTTTTATTTTTCCATCCTGACAGACAATTTCTCTCCCACGAGACAGGTCTTTGATTAACAGTAGTAATTTTCGTACCAACCAAGTTTTTGAAGAGGGTCTTTTTAAAGGTACAGTTTTTCCATAAGCGATGAAATTTCCTGAAGTGAGATACACTGACATCTCCGCAAACTGGCATCTGCTGATTCTGGGAAGGTATATCACGCTGACGCATTAAGGGACATACCCAGAATCTCAACTACAGTCCCGCCTCTACTTCTTACGTCACAGCTTCTAATGAGACGGTAGGAGAAAGAAGCTATTTTACACTTGTCAGGCCTCATTTAGAATTTGCCGCTAATATATGGGATCCGTACGAGGAAGGTATGATAAAGGAATTAGAGCTTGTGCAAAGGAGATCCGCTAGATTTGTTAAAGGCCGTTATGATAATTGTATAAGTGTTGCCAGTTTAATAGAAGAACTAGGATGGGAATTACTATCAGAACGAAGGTTAAAATTTAGGTTAAACCTTTTAAGTGAATTCGAAACCGATTTGTTCACAGATGACGTTAGATATATATTAATAATACGTATTACGCTAATTTTGATCAGATTGACAAGATTAGAGAGACAGATTGTCGTACCGATAGATTTAAAACGTCATTTTTCCCGCGCAGAATAAGAGAGAACAATAGGCAGCGTAGCAAAGGGATAGGTAGGTGAAATAGGTAGGTCAGAGAAGTCTGTAGTGCATGATGCATGTAACGACAACCAATAATCCCTTTCTTATTCTGTAGATACCCACCATCTAGCTGCATGTGACCCTATTATCTAGCATGTCTCCATGTCTGGTTGCATGTGAAAAGTGCATGTTTGGTGATCTTCACCCCCTGCCACACACCCTCGTGGTGGCTCGCAGGGCTAGATGTAGATGATACTGTTGCTCGCTCGCCCCTTGTTCTTCAATCGCCCACAAGACCGCAATGAAGAACCATCACACCACGGACACGCCAACGTGAAGCAGTACCTATATAAATATTTCCGGCAAGTCAATACAGAAAATTACGTTCTACCATAAAAACGTTTTGACGCATCTGATTAGTCCCTGCTTTCTATTCCCCATTTATTTACATTTTATTCCCACCAATCCAATTGTGCTCCAATATAACCTCCAATTTAGTCTAGCTAGAATTAGAGAGTGCGGGGCAATTATCGAACATCGTAAGTTTAGCCACGAATGGTTTGGAGGCCATAGTCCGCCACTTTCCTTGTGAATGCGGCAAAGGTCACGACGGAGAAACTGGCGATAGGAAAGCGCCTCATAGGACACGAGAGTGGCACACTTTTAAACCCGAAGAAATGGGCAAGAGCAGAGTTGTTTCATCTCCCGTCCCTTGCCCCCTTCAATACACCTCTCCCACACCGAGAAGTGAAACCCATGAAGTGGACAACTTTCCCTAGCTCTAACGCAGGTCATTCTAATTCCCCATCTTTTAACCGTGCTGTACTATGGGAGAAAAAAGTTTCCCAACAAATGGAGTGCTGCCACTATCGCTCGAGGAGAAAATCGGATTCCTTTCTGACGGTACATTGGTCTCGGCCACCTGCTCGAGGAGGGAAGTTCAAACACGGTAAGGTGACGGACTCACCGCCCGAGTATGTGACGGAAGACAGAATGCTTGCTTGCCTGCCCCGAGCTGTGAACGCGCTGGACTCCAGAACGGAGGCATATTATTCCTTGCAAGCATTGTAAGCATCTGTTTTCAGTAAAAGAGCAACAAATAATGCTAGACTCAGAATTTTGGTTTGGATTTATGCACTCTACATAGATGCTAAAGATATTAAGTTAGTATCAAACAGTGCTATCGGACTATCTTCCACGCCCTAATTCTTCAACTCAGAATTCCCCTTACTTACAATTATTCCAATCCCAGTCTTCTCCTCTCTCTCGGGCCTGCCATTCCTTTGAAACACCGTTATCTTCTCACACACCTTCTAAGGGGCCTCTCCAACATCATAACCAAGTGGCTACATCCTTCCACGCCTAGAGATAATATCCTCCCAATTTTAAACTTATTGTGCGCTTCTCAGTTCCATTAATATCTTACTATTCTACTTTGCTCATAGATTACCTCAGCTCCCTATCATTTTCGCTCGACACCTATGGCATCGTTTGGAAGCCCACTCTACTCTCCCGCACCCACGGCGCCTCTCTCTCGCTGTTCCCTAGGGAACATACATTAGCAACCATTACATCGGAAGCCCCCCGTCCTCCCTAGAGGGACGAAAGATATTAAACGTCATTGAGAAGATTCTGCTTCCAGTTCCTACTTTGAATAATTTCCACTTGCTCCATGGCGTCCAATTTCTTTCCTTTTTCCAATGTGTGGAGCACGTTGAATTTAAAGTCACTTGAGTGTTTCGCGTCCATGAGGTGCTTCGCGAATAACGAGGTTTCGTTGCCAGAGACGTAGCACTTTTTGTGTTCACTGATACGGGTGGAAAAATTCCTCCCGGTCTGGCCGATGTAGTTGGCTCCACAATCACACTTGATCTCATAAACCCCGCACTTTTTGGAATCTTCTATTGGATCTTTATTAACACAGAGGGCTTTTTGTAGGTTCGTGGGGGTGTAGAATGACACTTTGAACTTGAATTTGAATAGGGCGACTTCGCAGTCCGTCGCTAGGTTATCAAGGCTATCTAACCAACCCAGAGGTGTCAAACAGCTGATAGCGGACATCAACTCCCAAGATTTGCTGAACCCATCTTCGAACCATCCACGCCCACAACATGAGAACACCAGCTTGAAGGCACTTCAAGATCTTAAGGAAGAAAAGCACCTCATTTTCAGCAGAGCCGACAAAGGAAACTGCACCGTCATCATGGAAGAAGACGATTACTTCAGTAAGTGCCAAAGTTTCCTATCCACCAACGAATTTGAAATACTCTGCAAAGATCCCACCCCCATTTACCAAAAACGGGTCAAAGAAGCCATCTCTGCTTGCATTCATATTTTTAATCATAGGGAAAGGTTTTTCTTAACAACCATGAGTCCATTACCCCCCAGGCTTTATGGCTTGCCAAAACTTCCCAAAGAAGATGTCCCCATCAGACCAGTTGTGTCATGTGTCAGTGCACCAGTGCAAAAACTAGCCTATAAACTAAACGGGATATATCGTCAGCTCTCAGATCTTTATAAACACAGAGGGCTTTTTGTAGGTTTGTGGGGGTTTAGAATGACAGTTTGCACTTGTCTTTAGGGAACTTGTTGGCTATTTTGTGGGAAATTCGGTTGTGGAAGGGAATTTTGCACCATTTTCTCTCTGGAGAACTGGGGCCTGGTACGAGGGACGTGTTTAATGTTACGGCTTGTTTTTTCAGCTTTGTGTGCATGTGCACACGAGACACATAAAACGTTCATATCTACTTAGCAATATGATAAATACAGATAAATCATGCATTTCTTTCAATTGGTATATTTCCCGAATCAATCTGCAGTAATTGGTTTGGGAGGGCGGTATATATATATCGATTGTTTGGCTTGAGAAAAATCAAATGAAACAGCACGCGATGACTTGTTTTCGTCCTTAACATGACCTCATATTCGGCACATGATTTACAGAAATGTTCATTATGCTGAGAATTCTACAAAGTTACGTCATTCATGGTTCCTTGGTTTAGAAGTCAATCATTAGAGTACCACCATACCATGTAGAAGCAACATAAAACACCAAACGAAACAACACTTTATCATTTTGCCAGGTGACTCCAAGAGCCACAAGAAGGCTTTTCGTTCCAACAAGAATTTAAAATCAAGTTTCACACTTCTAAAAGAGCAAGAAATCTTTCCGGCATTTACATTACTTCCTTTGCAGTCTAAAGAAAACTAAAAGGCCGAACTCAGCAAAATGAAATAATACGAGAGTTTTCTAAGTTTCAATTAAAAGCTTTCCATCAAGTACTACGTATTCTGAGATGCAATATCACGTGAATGTTTTCTATATACGACAGTAATTTCTAATACATAATCTTTATGCATGATGCATACTATATTTCTTAATACATGGTCAAATGACCATGGTAAGACCCCAAGAGAGCGCAACAGAAGAGCCTAATCTACATGAGATTGAAAATCCGAATTTACCTTAAAACGTGTGCTAAGGCATACTTAGAACTATTATTTCATCCCCAAACGGCAACGGTGTTACAAATGGAGATCACCACTGCAGAGGAAATTAGGGGAAGGTCAATGGAAAGTCTGGATCCAACGGAAATGGCACCTCACGAGCCTTTGCGGAAGGTCTTCTTCATTTCCCAGCATTCCCTCAAAAGCTTCAAAATACCACGGGAAGGCAGAGAACCAAATTGATACGGTTTTGGAATCTCTTTCGGAAGTACATTTGGCGATTGGAAAATTTTTCTCCGTCATGAACTTCACAATCATCCAACAGCAAAATAATCGGTCCATGAGCTTCCAAAAAGGAGAACTTCAATGCACCTTCCTGCAGGTGGAAATTAAAGAGCAAAGCCAGCCAAAGACTAGGTGAGCATCTACCGAATAGGATAGATTGAAATATAGCTTGCAATATATATGTGAATAGCACGAAAATGAAACAAAATAGCATTTTATACAGTAATGGCATTAATCCAACACGGAAAAAAATTTTTCCACACACAACCGAACATGTTTGATAGGACAATTTTCGATTAAAATGATTACCTTTTCAATGAAAATAACCATATGCAATAGATAAAATTTATTAAACGATTTGGTACCCAATAATTAAAATTTTCGGTAGTTAAGAATTGACTTGAAAACACGGATCATTTCGGCTAAAGTTAACTGAATCGACTTCGGCTTAAGTTAACTGAATCGAGTCGTAAGAGTTTGATAATCTTCACCAAGCTTTCGGTAAATTCCAAGACCCGACTAAGCGTTTGATTACAAACATCTGACTCGTCGAGATTCTGTTCGATAGATTTCACTCTATAGCATGATAGTCTCGCTGCTTACAGACATGTGTCTATTGTTGCATTGTTTATAGAAACGGAGCCGTGCGCTTCGGAAATACTGCTCTGCAGAACGGATCAACAATATCAGTGGCTGTCCAGTCCATCTAGTTGGTAGGGATGGGCGGTTATGAGAAAAAAACCGGTGTTAGGTTAACCGGTTATTTTAAACAGAATGAGTACTTGAGTATTAAAACCTGTGGAAAATAACCGGTTATTTTTAGGTTTTATAACCTGTAGCATAACCGAAACATGGCCATCGTGCAAGCGGGGGGGTTTGCGTAAAATACTGATATTTATTAATTACCTAATGTAATTGTATTTTCCTTATCATTTATAACGCTCGCAATTACTGGAACATAAATAATACATTTTATTTAAAGCCCATCACGTTAGTGCCGTAACTGCTCGAGACCAAATAACATCTTCGGAATTTTTACCACTTATTATATGAAAAATAACATAAGTAATGCTAATCATAATTTCATGCTCATTTTCCCGAAACTCCCCCTTCGACTCACGAATATATTCTTATAAGAGGAAATATAGTCTTATAAGTGGAAAAAATTAGAGGGGAACCACCAAACCAAGACTTATACCCTGACCAAGTCACTTGCCGAAGGTTTATTTTACGAAGTCAGGCAATTTGATAATAACTCTTCTTACCTTAGAATTAATCAGGTATATGTATCAGTATAAAATAATATAACGGGTATGTTAACGTGATATTAAATTTGAAAATAAGCGGCCGGTGGCTTCTACTGTAAGATATTCAGTTCAGAACCCTCGCCGAAATACCTGGGTAACTCCAAAGGATATTCACGATATTTTGTATGTTGAAAATTACGACCTGTTGCCATCACGAATTAAAACAATTTGCATAAATGTTTCACTTTCAACGTTGAGCCTTGGGTTTACTAATGGCGGTGAATATCAACACCTTTATTTCCATGATTCTCCGACAGGATACAGGCTTTCGGTTATTTCGCTCAGGTTATGAGTACTCGGTTATAAAATATAACCTATAACCGGTTTTTAACCGACGCTAATGCGTTTGTTGCCGAGCTAGTAGTTCCAGAGCTCTCCAACAGAATGCGGTCTTTCGGTTATTTCGATCAGGCACGAATATTATATTAGACTCCTTGTAGCCTCCTTGCGCTCAGGTTATGAGTACTCGGTTATAAAATTACTAATAGCTTTTTCGTCCTGGCTGATGTACTTACAATAAGCTGCCTTGAGTGCAAGTAGAACCAGTGTCTACCGACAGAGTGCCAACATCCAACATTTTTGACGAAAAATATTAAGGTTATTTTTCGGTTATGCAAAAAAATAACCGAGTACTCAGGTTAACCTGATCGGAAAAATAACCGGTTATTTTCAGGTTAACCTAGGGTAAATAACCGGTTATGGATATAACCGGTTATTTCTGCCCATCCCTACTAGTTGGAACTAGACTCTTTGCGAGAGCATGAAATGAAATTGGATACCTTGGCTGTCGCATCCATTACAAATGATAATCGGGCCAACTATTTCTTATTCAATTAAAATTGGATGCCTCATCCAACCTCTTTTTTGAGTGTATGATATTCGATGCATCAGATGCAAGCCTTGCAGTCTACTCTGTGAACCACGTGAATTTCCGGCATGCGTGTTGCGTGTTTTTTTGGATTCTGCGAAGTTTTGAGCGATGGAAGAAGAGCTGCGAAGCCTGCTCAAGTCCCCGGAGTTGGCGGAGTATTTCTTAGGTTTATTTTTTTTCTTAGGCGGAGTATTTCTTATCTTTGTCTTTCTTAGGTTTGGTATCTTATCTTATAATAATGTCATAAAATTTAACTGCCATTCACTACTTAAAATTTTATAATTTGTAAACATTAAATTTGTTTGATTAGTTTAGACCTTAATTTTAAGTATGATTAGCCTCGATGACTATTCTGTTCGATAAATTTAGCCGTATCACCTTTCTTGAGTACCAAATAGTTTGGTAAAATAAACGAAAAAGGCTAATTTTTGATCAATATTGTTAATCATACCCCCCAGTATACCGAACAAGCTTGGTGAAATTAACCAAGAACGCTAGTTTTTCTAAATAAATTTTGATCGTACATTTTGTTAATTTTCATCAACTTTTTTTACCGAACAGTCTTGATAGAAATATCTGTAATATTCAATGTTCTATACGAGCTGAACTTTTGATAAAATTTATGGTAAATGTTCGGATGAGGGTAACACTTCAAAAAACTTTTTCGACCACTGAAAATGAAAATCGCCGTTTTTCGATGAAATTTTCACAACACAACCTGCCACATTAACACTGTACTCACGCTAAAAAGTTTTGGAAAAAGGCAAAAACTTCCGACTTCACAGCAATTTGAAACCGAGAAGTTGCTATTCTTCGCGCCGCCGCCGCCTCGGCGCTAACCCCAAACTAGAATAAATTTGGCGTTGGCTGAGCGGACGAAAGTAAAAGAGCCATTCCATGCACGAATACGCAACCCGCGCAACGTGATGCCTAAAGTGATGCACATATTTTCTTAAATAATTTCATTTTGCGCTGCTAAACCGCAGAGCATATTTTTTCATCAATCGATAGCTAATACTTTTGGCTACGAATTCATGTAACTTATTTGGTGATGAAATGCCTGGCAATACAAATTTTTGAATTTTTTCTTCAAAAATTTCGCGAAAAAAGTTGAAAAATACTTACTGTAAAAAATGGAGATAACGTTAAAAAAAAATCTTGATAAACTTTTCACTTGTATTCATAACATCTACTTACTATGAGGAAGGTTTTTCTTTTTACTAAATTAAAATCGATTGAGTTGGTGAATTACAATTCAACTTAATAGACCTTATAATTTCGGGTTAGCATACACACACAAATGAGCTACGCCCTAATCACTTGAACGATGATTTTTGCGCCTAATCTACAAATGCAAATTTTCATACTTATATACATGTAAATTGCATTTCCTGGTGGCGCCAATATCATAACAGACAACGCATTGTATAAAAGACCTAGATTTGAAAGTTTACTTTAGGCACTTATGGCCATCTATTAGGAATTTGGTCCCACTGTGCGCCGCCATAATGGAAAACGGCAGTGTTTCCCGGAGTCGGCACCAGGTGGCGAGGGCAATGTTGAGTGTAGCTTCTGTCGTAGAACTTCTTCTCACCGCCGATACCCCCAACGAGAGAGAGCCCACTCCTTGGATCCCCCCCCCCCTCCTCTGCCCCACCGTGGTGATGAACGTTGTTGATTTGGTGGTGTGACATCGCGTTTTAAACAATGCCCTTCCGAAACTAAAACCCAACCGCGTCCGTACAGTGCAAACCACGGATAATCCCAGGTGCTAACCCAGAGCGAGAAATGAGCGATTTCAAACGATGAACGAAAAAACAATTGAGGCGCGAAACTCAGGGGTCACTCCGTAACGCTCTGCGCAGGTCGTCGTTGGATTGGGTGAAATTGCCTTCTATCCCTCAGCGCTTGTCTCGGAAACCCAGATGGCGTCAGGAACATCGATTTTCATGCTGAAAACCCTCAACTTTTACAAGTCTTATATCTCATGAAATAATAATTTTAGGGGAAAGAAAATCATTTCAGACTAAAGAGTCATCCTTTCTTTGTCGAACGTTGTTGGAATGAAATCGGAATTGACGTAGTTTCTGCAAAAGAAAAATTTTTAAGAAGTGTCACCCTCATCCGAACATTTACGAAATCTATCAAAATAGGATAATAAAATATCAAAATAGGAAAAAATAGGATGAATCAAATTTTCTTTCAGTGAAGGGTGTTCCTGATGAATTTATTTTTCAATTACAAGACGCAAGAGCAGATGACGAGACAATCGACCTTGGACAGCAAGATGCATTACTTCATGCTCACAGGCAGAGTGACAAGGCGATGGCAGTGCATCGATAGGGTAAGCACAACAGCGGCCAACAAGACGCACAAATTTGAATATATGTATTGTATGGCAAAGTTAAGTGAAATAATATTCTTGCTCTAATCCAATTCAAGGAGGGCGGAAATTTTTCGGGAAGCCGTTAGACGAGCAGGCAAAGAGCTGGACATAAAAACGGTTTCTTCACCAACTCCCCCGGAGAATTTCCCTTTAAGCAGCGAAATACAGGCTCCGAAGCAGCGAAATACGGAAAGTGATTGCAGCAGCAGAAGATCATCCTATCATGAGATCAGTTCCAAATTCGCTTGAACGGCAAAACATAGGTTTCCATGGCGAAAGAGAAGGGGGTCGAGGGTAAAAAATAGCGCAACATTCCTTTAACGTGACTTGGATAGAAACATGTATCTAGTGCTTACGTAAAATAACAAAGCGGTGAACGAAAAGCATTCACCATATTCAGGTCTCGAATTGAAAACTTCGTGTTACCAGTCAGTTACATTACAGCTCGACCACTCCCTACTGATATTAACGGAACGATTCATTGGTTTATACGGACGCGGAAAATATTCGGGCTCGTCTTTTGTTAACCTTTTCATATGGGAGAAAGAGAGCGAAGAGGCGGACACCGAGTGAATCCCAGGACCTTGCCTGTGTGCGAGACTATGAGCGAGGCCTAAAAGAAAAAGGTAGGAAAGAATGCGGAGTGAAGTTCGGCGGGAACGAGATAGTTAAATGGAGTGTTTAAAATGCATGCAAGGAACAATATGCCTCCGTTCTGGACGCCAGCGCGTTCACAGCTCGGGGCAAGCAAGCTGCTGCCGGTATTCCGTCACATACTCGGGCGATGAGTCCATCACCTTACCGTGTTTGAACTTCCCTCGTAGTGTCCGAGGACATAGAATATTATACCGTCAGAAATGAATGCGATTTTCTCTCAGAGCGATAGTGGCGGCGCTCCATTTGTTGGGAAACTTTTTTCTCCCATAGTACGTACAGCGTACCTGTTTGCTCGGAGAGATGGGTGTCTGGCTCGACCACCCCACCCCCTCTCATCCCCCCCCCCCCTGCGCCCCCGTAGGGGGGTGGAGGGGTTGAACTTGGGGAGGACATGTTCTACACTCCTCTAGCGCCTAAGTTCAAATATGAATTATCAACTCATAACACATAATACTGATTTTCTAACCAGGTGTTCACGCCACCTATAGTAAAAGAGTAACACTACTGGGGAGCATTAAAGTACATACAGTATGTGTTAAGCAGCCAAAGTACAACGAACCCACAGCAGGTGGTTTGAATGGGTATTTTTGATTTTAGCGAAAATGCGAATCATTTCAGAATCAAAAGTAAATACACCTGGCTGAAGGCGTCTTCGGTTTCCATGGTGATTCCATGCCGACGTTTTGAGAGACTTTCATCAACTCCATTCACCACGAATATCTTAAGATACTCGTGGTATACCTTCACTGCAAAATAATTCACGAGTCATAATATCACTTAAAATATCTATACCCAACATAAAATTGGCTGTCAATACTACAGAATTCCAAATTTTAAAAACATGTTTCTCTTTTGTGATAAAGCATGAATCAAAATAACATTTTTTGCTGTTTTCTTCGCCACCAAATTGAATTTATGCTCTGCTCTCGAGCAAGCGTAAGACTTCCCATCGTAATGTTAATTGAATAAGGCGATACTTTATAAATAAGTGTATGAAAAAGTACCGTTGTATTTTTCACGGCTTTATTGAGAAACCCGCTTACAAGTTAACCTTTTCTTACACTCCATCATAATTGCTTCAATTTTCACCCGCACGCATTCCGCTCGGTAGACAACCTAAACTTGTGCTCAACCGGAAGGTTCGATAGGTGGTGAGGGCTGAGCTGACCCCGTACTAAGCCACAGGCGTGTGAAATTCACACACATTCAGGGAAAGGGGCAGTACCTTTCCCTGGGGCACCTGCGACTTCCTATGAATTTCCGACACGCAGAATATCGAATCACGAGGATTTTAGGAGCAGAAAGGCTCTTGCCCGGGACTTGAACCCGTGACCCTCCGGTCAGCAGCTCAGCGCTCCACCCACTAGGCCACCCCGACCCTCAAACAACAAAAAATAACCCAATGATAAAAAACACCTTGCAGCACTGAACTGCCTAGGGGTGTCACTAGGTGACTGAACATTTGCGGGTCAAGTCATATGGATTTCCTCACTTAGTGAGCTGAATGACTGAGTGGAATTTGCACCAACACAGCGGTCAGAAAACAATCGGATCGGCTTAATCGGCGAAGGGCAATGGAAAAGGGCAGAAGAGGAGAGGAAAGAGCACTATTGCGACCAGGGACAAATTAAATCCGTGGAAAACAGCGGGGGCCGCAGCACAACGGCCACAAGGCGAACGCTTCAACCCCGAGGGTCTATGCCTTCCGCTCCTTCGTCACTGCATCTAAATGATAACGTGCCAGCCACCATGAAGGTGTATGGCAGGGGGTGAATTCACACCAAACATGCATTGCATACCATGCATGAAAAGGATTTAAAATTATATTCTAGTCTGAACCTAACAATTTAAAAAAGATTAAAATAGAAAGGCAAGCATGCAATAACACGCTGTTAGTGCAGTTGCACTAGTGCAACTACGAACATGAAACTACCAACGCTATCCGTTGATACACTGCTATTATATGAACATTGAACATATTTACAGCGATTCCTATCCCGAATTGCACGGAAAGAAGGACATTGTGACTCCGCCGGTTCGACAGACAATTTCTCTAATTTTACAAATATGGTCCAATCGACTATAGTACGTTGGATTTCGGAAAATATTTTCAACCTCATCAGTGTAAATATTACACTGAAATTTATTGAAGAGATTAAGTCTAAATAGCAACGTGCGGTCTGACAATGATTCCTATTTTAGTTCACCTAATCCACTGGTTACGCAATAATATAATGTTTAATACGCTCATAATGTCCCTTTACATATCTTGCCGATCTTCGCTGCACACGCCCTATAGTTCATTCTTTAAATCTACTCAATCGGAAATCCCTTGCCGCACCATTCTCCACAATTTCAATCTCGACAAAACACTGGGACTCAAACGCAGGGAAGTGGCTTTCAGGGTCCGATCACCTCATAGCGACGAAGAGAACCGTCGTCATCCCCCGCCCACCCAGAAGTGGAAGGACAAACCCTCGGTTCCCTTGACGACCCTCCCAGAGCCACCGAAAGTGAACTCACCACCGAAACTCAAGTGCCTTTCCGTGCCAACTATACCCCCTACATCCGAACAGCTTCCTTCGGCTAAGGATGGGAGAGTGGGACTTGTCTCCACCGCTGCCACACCCCAATCCAGGGCGTCGAAAAACCTCACCCTTGGCCCTAGCAAACGAACAACACCTGCCACTCGCCCCATGCAATTGCTTCCTCCCCCCGCAAGGGGTGGGTGTCAGCCGGGTGCCACTCGGTCACCAAAGGGAAGGCAAAGTCCGAGCTCTGCGAGATTCGAAGGAGCGGCGGCGAGTGGGGTGAGGGAAATGAGCGCCTGCACCACCCAGTTCCTCCTCCCCAGACCCCAACGGCTATGAAACTCACCTCTGTGAAATGACTCGATGACAAAATAGGAAAAGACATATTCTGAGGAGACAAGAAAGCTAGATTCCTGATTAACCATTGAAAAATTTTCCGATATGAAACTAAATGAAAAGGGCAAAGAAATATCAATGAAAAAATAAGACTACGAAGGAACTGAAAGGCAAGAAGCAGGAAGATAAAAATGTGTAACAAGAGGAATATTTAAATAAGTAAGAATGAGGAGCACTAATGACTTTAACACATATATTGCAACTTCAGAGGGGAGGAGAGAGAAGGAACCGCCAGCATACACAATGAAGCCACACACAAGTGACGCCAAATTAAGTGACGCGAAGTCGCCTTCCTTTGTCGGGATCCTCCTTTTCGTGAGCGCCGGGTTCGGGAGGCCCCTTTAAGCAACATGAGTAACCATCCATGAAAGGACAAGTCCCGTGGCTAACAAAGAAGTTGTCCGCTACTTTTTCAAAATCCAAAGACACAAGAGGGAAATGTACAAATTGAAAATTATACACCCTATTTGGTGAGAACTTGTATACATAGAATGAGTCCAAGTATCCCACTTCCTGGTAAGGATGACAGACAAAATAACTAGTATGCTTCTGAAAAAGATTATTTGAAAAACCAAGTATATTGCTATCGATACTGTTACGTTGAAGGAACGGCCACATATGTAGTAATCAACCTCTTGGCAGACCATATTTTAGTATACAAGAGTGGATAATCAAGATAGCAGGACTTGGAAGTGATTCAGAGACGCGAAAGAAGCTCAACCAGATGAGAGGACACTTGCCGAGTCTTGCGACGTTTCATCCGACACGGAGAAGTCTTTGCGTTCAAATATCGACTCTTGGACGGTGGCGCCACGCTCACGACCACGGCTGCTATGTGGCATCATATGTCCGTCAAAATCTAGTTCCATGAAAGCCTCTATGATTTCCACAGGTAGCTTGGTAGCTCAACTGGTAGAGCACCTGACCAGAAATAAGGGGGTCCGGGTTCGAGTCCCGGTCATGGTGAATGACTGGGACTCGTACTGATTTCCGTGTGCTTGTTATTGTGAGGCCAGGTTTGTTTACAAGGTGTTACGATAGGTTTAGTAGTGTATTAATAGAAGAATTAGGTTCGGAATCATTATCAGATCGTAGATCGATTAACACTTCCCTTCCTCAGTTCCCTGAAAACTGTGCCTTTATCCTTAAAACAGGCCGCAATATCCAACCGGAGTGCGTGCAGTGAAGGTCATTTGGAAAGGGACAAAATTAGCCAGTCTATTAGATGAACTAAAGCACCGTCTGTTAAAAGTTAATCTCTTAACTAAATTCCAAGATAATAATTTCACTGATGACGTTACAAATATTTCGCGAACTCCAACTAACTATGGTACACTGGACCATGATCATAAAATTAGAGAAATTGATTGCCGAACTGTGAGATTCAAAGTGTCCTTCTTCGCTCGTACAGTTAGGGATATGAATAGCTGTAGATATGTTCAATATTATTTACGTACCTGTGTATAAACGGATAGCATAGGTAGTTACATGTTGATATGAGGATTTTAAGATAACCCAATTAATAGCATGTTTTTGCATCCTTGTTTAGCTATTTTTATTTTTTTAATTGTTAGGTTAAGACTGGAATATCGTCACTAAACCTGTTAACGCATCATATGAAATGCATTTTTTTGTTAATTCACCCCCTGCCATACACCTTTATGGTGGCTTACAGGGTATTACATAATTGTAGATGAAAACTCCTACCTTTACCATCCTCGGATACGGAACATCAGCCGTCGATTTCTTTATGAGTGGAATTCAGTGCGTATGCCTTATGGGGACACACAGACATCCAAATATTTGACACTCCCATTCAGAGAAATTGCGTTGCAAGGACACGCAGTCACTGAATTCAGAATGTAAATATCTTGTTCGTTCGAGGTCAGTGTAATAGCTACCTCAGGTACAATAGTCCAGTTGGTCTCGGCATGCATTGCGCAATCCTTAAGGAGTGATTCACAGCTATCGATAATGGCATAAAGTCTTAAGGAGGTAACTTAGCTGGTCGACACATTTCTGGCCCAACAAAATGTGGAGGGAACCCAGAATTACAGCTTGAGTTCGAAGATGATCCAAAACATTCTGCAGAAGGCTTGGAATTTTCCATAAATTTTCCAGGCCACTAAGCACGCATCGCGGCCTTAACACCTCCACTGCATTTCAAACGGGGATCGGGTTGGTGTGGTGGCTAGAGTACTGGCCTCCCATCCCGAGGGCCCGGGTTCGATTCCCGGCAGTGGCGGATTTTTCAGTGGAAAACCGGCCCCCACTTGAGTGCCTAGTGCCTAGACATTTCAAGTACAGTACTCCGTCCGTCGGATGGGACGTTAAGCCGTGGTCCCCTTGGCGCCTTTCGTTAAGAGAAGGCTAATGCCGACGCCGGGTTTCTCTCCACCCTTCCTCCGTTCCCTAAAAACTCCTACCATTACCCAATTACCCACCTATCCTATATGGCGCAAATGACCTCAGCTGTCGGTCGCCTCCCCTAAATAACTAACTAACTGCATTTCAAACTGCGCGCTATTCTCCACCCTGCGGACACCATTCTGCATTTGGCCGCGAAACGAGCCGGATAATGAACCACGCCACTGCAAGGGCGGAGCACTCGCGGCTTAAATGCAGGGCAGGGAGCATGCAGCCACGGGATGTGACACAAAGCGAGCGCTCGGAAACAAGAGTGGAGTGCTAAGCGGAGCGACACGCTCTTCGCACGTGAGCACACTGGGGGTGAGACATGACTCAGGGGATGAGGGAGGAAACCCTCGCTGCTGTACACCCCTCGGAATGACGCGGCCATTCTTTATTTACCTCCTCGCAAACTTTCCCAATAGCGAACAAAAATTACAGAGTACTCCTTCACGGTTTCCCCGAGTTAAGGTTCCAAATGTTTTTTCCTCATTATTCCACATTTCCCAGCGAGATGAGATTAGTGAAACAATTTTCATTTCTCTGGCTCTAGGCATCGTTGAATACGTGCCACTGGTAAGGGAGAATGAATATATGCAATTCTAATACCCGACAGCAATATGTTCCACAGAGAAAAATATCACTCGCCTTGACCGGGACTCGAAAGCGGACGCCCTGATTTCCGGTCAGGTAATACTCTAAAAGTTGAGCTACCAAGACGTCCTCTTTCTCCACGGAGAATTATAGAATTGGAAATCTGGGGTTCGAGTCCCGGTCAAGGAGAATGATTTTTTCTCTGTGGAACATATTGCTATTCTGCAATTTCAGCGGGTAACTCCGCTTAGGTTTTCGCGGCTAGTTCGCGTGCTTTGAATTCTAATACCCAATATTTATGAATAATAAAAGAATCATACAGGGTAATTATTCACCATTCCAATTTTGACTAGAATGGTTTAAGCTAATAGCATTTCAATTTTTTCGAACTTATGAAAAACGCTCGAAAAAAGCTGATGTTGAGGGATGATATGTTCATCCTACTTCGTACATATTCCCTTTTATATCATAAGCCGTGGCAAGTAATACTTTCTCACAATTCAAAATTATTACCACAGTAATAATTGGGACTGGGTAGCAAAAGGAATATATACTAGGTATATATATACATGTATTCCTTTTGCTACCGAGTAGGTATAGCAAGTAAATTGTTTAGACATTAAAGGGCTCTCTCACCTTACTTAAAAAGAAACCATTTCAAACGAGATTTTCACGCAAGGCGATAAAGGTCCTTTATTCAGAGGCGCTTGCTCCCACTTCTTGGAATTTCGAGGACAATGAATTTCCTATAATTTCCAACCGCCTCACGTTCACAGTTCCACTTCCTTGTCATATCCAGAATTCGCTTGAATTCCAGTCTAGTAGAACCGTTGACTTCGTTGACGCTTGCGACCAATGACGGGAACGCCAACTACGTCACCTCCAAGGTATTCATCATTATGGCACCACCAAGACAAGGCAGCATGACATATTCATCATTTGACATGCTCAGTATGTATTTTAATACTGGCCGACTTCCACAAATCTATGCGAATGGCATTTGCAGAGAAACGTCGACGGCATCGGAGAAGTCAAACATCGAATCGATTGTAAATATCAATAGCTATAATTACAATCATGACCGATTCATACAAAAATATGCATTAACCTTTTAATACTTTTTACACTATCAAAACGAGGTTTAAATTAACATTATTCCATGTACTGATATTTTATGCCTGATCCCAGCACAAACACGCCATAGCGAAGTGTAAGAAAAGCATCAAACTGTAATTCCTTCAGATGATTGTACAAAACCTATTCCCCTTTACAACTTAAAACAATTAGCTCAAAACAATTGAGCCCTAGATTTCAGCTGGTTGCATATTTCTTAAAATAAGAAAAATAATATGACCTTGAAATAATTAACTTACCTAACTTACTTACTTAATTATAATTTTTTCCCCCTTCAAAAAAGAGATGAAGTCATTTCCTATCCTACAGTTACCACAAGCACCACAACATTTTCAATAATAAAGCAATAGCTTTCTATTGCTTTAATTCGCTTACTCTTGAACCGACACACACTTTTGTTGTGGACGACAGGTCACACGACCGCTTCCTCGGCTTGAAACACCACGAGCAGCTCTGCAACGATCTAGCCGCTGACGCACCAACAGCTCGGAGCGGAGTTTACGCCGGGAATGGGAGATGGAAAGAAACACGAAAGGAAGGAAAGAAGGAAGGAGAAACGACAAAGAGGTGGATTGGGGAAGAATGGAAGGAAGGGAGGTTGGAAAAAGCGAATCAGGGCGCGTCGGATGAGAGGCCACTTTCAGGGAGCTGTGGGTCCTCTCTTGCCTCGGCATGGATGGAGGCAACATCCTCGCTGTTGCCACCCTATGCGCGAGTGGCGGTGGTGTCAAAGAAGGGACGAACGCTATGTTTCCCATCCGAAGCGCGGTCGGAAGGGAGGGAGTGCGCTGGGGGGTGAGTGCGGGAAGAGCCTCCCGCGCCACCACCACGGCACCCTCGGGAGAATCCGGAATTTCACGCGTTTGTGGGAAACTGAGGAAATCAAGGAAGACGTTATGCCGCGTTGCTCGATTCACACTTTTCTAGGATGTCACAGCGGAAAGAAAATTACCTTTTTCCTGTGAAAGAGATAAAAATGTATTTCTAGCCAGTAAATTTAATAATCAACGCCAAGCAAGACGGAAAATTTTCTTGGAATCATTACACCGATAGATTTTCAAAAATTATGAACTCTGAAGGCACGTCTATGACTCTCTGAGTGTTCGCACGTAAGCGCATTGCGTGTCTTCTTTGTTTGGGTTCCCTTTCCCAACTTCCCTTGCCTTCCCTTTGGCGCTGGTGAGGTGAGTTCGTGAGAAGGAGGAGGGGGAGAAAAACCCGGCGCATGAGGAGTCGTCTTCCTACGCTGGTCGACGAAACACAGTGCCTCGATCAAGAGAGGCTTTTGAGAGTTTTTCGTCTCCTACACCATTCGGAGCTGCCGTATTTCATCCTCCGGTAAGCGCCTATCCTCATTTTCCCTTCCCATCTCCCATTCATGACTTTCTTTCTCTATCCCCTTTTATTTTATTTTATTGAACCTCTTTCTGTTGCGTTTGTCGCACGTCACGGTCCAACGGACCACGTGTGCCTACACTGAGATATGAAGCAAAATCAAGAACAAAGGACAAACGATGCGCGTTAGCGAGGATTTGATTGCAAACAATCAGTCCATCCCTTCCCTTCTCCGTCTGCATCCCTTCCGGCGACAATTGAACCTCGTTCGCTCTCCCGCTCCATTGGCCTCTAACCACCTACTTAGTCAAACTAGGCTACGCTCTTGAATGACGTCATGAATTCGGCTCCTGATAATTTTTGGAAGACCAAAGACACCATAACCTAGGAAATATGTAACTAAGAAATCCCTTTCAACTTCTTTTTCACCACATAAGTTACAGGAAAATCAGAAAGCAAGCTGTATAAAAAAAAGCACTGCTTGGTACTTTACGTTGCTCATTTCTATAATCAGTTTTCAAGTTTGTGCCCGCACCTAAGACCGGGAGGTAAGGTACACTAGGATGGGAATGGAAGGGAATGAAAAAGAGATGAAGAGAAACTCGGTGTCGGCGTTATGGTACTCTTAAAGAAATGCACACACGTCCCATTCGACGGACGGAGTACTGACCTCGAATGCTCTCCAAAAAACACCCAAATAAGGACCGGTTTACCAATTCAATCATCTCCCACTTCCGGGATTCGAACCAGGGCCCTCCGGGTGGGAGACCAGTGCACCAAGTACTCCAACCACATCACCTAACCAACAAACCCGAAAACTCACTTGCACACGCCGAAGAGAAAGAATGCCTTTTACGCGTGAGAGAGGAAGACGGAGAGCGAATGCAAAAGATAGTCTCGCGAGGGCATGAAAAGGGGATGAAACTCGTTGCGCGCGGGCGTCCATTGATTTAATTACGAGAGGCGTTTAGGGGGAAGGAGGGGGTGGAGCCCAATCTCACCCTATCTCACGCGGGGGAGATATCTCATGTCTCGGCAAATATCATGCAATTTTTATTCCGCAAGAAACAGTGTCAAATTGCGAGAAAACTGTGTTAAATTAAGTAAAACATATTTCTGCACTAAAATATGTCTGAATCCTACACAATAATATTTATCGCGGTATTGCGAACGCCACAAAGGGGCCTTCTCGATTGTTCAGCCGCCATTGGCCAAACGCGCCATTTTCTCATCCTAGTTCTTATTAGTCTTGAATAAAAATATTAGAGCAAATTTTGTTTTTTTTAATAAATCCAACGCAATCAAGCACATTATTATACAGATTGTATACAGATTAATGTATTTACACTAAAAATACTCATTTTGAAAAATCTCACGTGAGATTAGGGGGGTCGAGCCTAATCTCACCAAGGGCGGAGGGAGGGGGGGGGGTCGAAAAGTCACCAAACCCGCCTCCCCCGCATTTAATGGACGCGGGACGCCCTTGGACGCGGGAGGGGCAATATGCGTCGCCTCGTCACTCGTGGCGCTAGCGTTCCTTTCCTAGCATCCTAGGGCAGCTGTTTGCTTTGCAACCGTGCCTAGTCGTTCCATTGAGATCTTTTTTTTCCGCGATTTTTTTTGGGATTTAGTCTACATCTAGTGTTCCTAGTATAGACACATAGAACTAGATTTTTCTTCGTAGAAAAACTACGCTCTGGGAAACTTCGTGGAGAGTAAAAGTTAGCGAAAGCCTGGTTACATCCCGTGGTAACCAAGAGAATTTTCACAAGGTTTGATTCCGGCCGGCCAGACATAAAAACAATTTTATTTGCATAGAAAGTCAGCATGGCTTGGTCGTTATTTGAATTGAGCATTAATAATGCCAACTCTTTATAATTTGACTCAATTAGCATCACACAGTGAACCGAAATTGACAAAATCTGGCCAAAAGTCAAATTTTCGACTATTTACAAGGAAACTCCAAATGGTGTTTTCATAATTTTTATTTATTTATTTTTATTTTTTATTTATTTATTTATTTTCCACTACCGCCGAAAACAGCACATGTGGCCTTTACATCGGGGTATTTAACATGTATCAACGGACGAGCACACACAACCATGTCCTGAGTGGTGAAAAAACCCACTCAGGTGGGACTCGAACCCGCGACCCTCGGGTTAGCATGCGAGGACTTAACCACGCCGCCACCGGGGCCGATAATGTTATTAATTTGTTATAATAATGTTAATAATAAAATTAATAATATGGCCCACAAAATATGGTAAAATATTGTTCTCTCTATAGAAAACAGTAATAAGTATAACCCGCAAAAGTTGAGTAAGCAAGGGATAAACGCCCATCTTGTTGAATCTGTCAATTTCAGTGAAATTCACCTTGATATAAGAAGGCTCTTACTGTACGAGGCTTGTCCGGAAAGTAAGCACCGTTTGGGAAAAAACTCTAAAAAATATTTTTTTCAAGGCAAGATTTATTTTTACATGAAAGAGCATATCTTACACTATTTCTCTACATAGTTTTCACAATTGTTTAGACATTTGTCATAACGAGAAACCAACTTTTCTATGCCCTCTTCATAGAAAGATGTCGCCAGGAAGACAGCCATTGCTGAACACCGTTCTTTGCGTCGTCATTGCTGTCAAAGCGCCTTCCTCCAAAATCACGCTCCAAATTCAAGAATAAGTGATAGTCACAATACTGTTTGAGAAGTCATCTCCCTCAAAACTGTATCGGGTAAGAAATGTCAAAGCACTTCCAAGTCGCTTCGTTTTGTGGTCATCCGTAAGCATTTTCGGAACCCAATGGGAATACAGTTTGCGATAATTTAAGCAATTTGTGACAACCTCATGCAAAAAAGTTTTTGAATTTTGTGGGAATTCTTCAGAAAGCATTCTTATCGTAAACCGTCTGTTTTCAAGAATCTTCTCATTCACTTTTTCAACAAAAACCATCAGTGACAACAGAAGGCCGCCCACTCCGTGCTTCGTCGTGAACACTGGTTCGTCCATCATTGAATTTTCTAACCCACTTTCTCACCATCCCATCAGTCACCATAAATCTCTAAAAGTTGACGATGAATTTCAGCTGGCTTAACATTCCTTGCGCTCAAAAACCGTATTACAGAACGCACTTCACAGTCGGCAGGATCAGATATTGTTTTAAACATTTTAAGCGATCACTAACCAATGTAAACACAACACAATTTTGCTGTAATGGCGTCAGTCGAAAGACAATGAACCATAGATACGAGTACGCATGCGCGGAACTGCGACACTAGCGTTGCGGTGGCGGTAGAACGAAACGGTACTTACTTTCCGGACATGCCTCGTATATGAGTGACTCGCAAACATTTTTGAAGGAATTACGATCCCTTCTTACATGGGTGTTTTCAAGTCTGTTTCCGCACTAATAGGCGCTTCAGACCGGGAGGAAAGGTATAAGGATAGGAATTGGGGAATTCTAGAATAACACAACGGTGATTTTAATCCAATTGAGCATTTGGTTAATCAATTAACTATTTTTATCTTTTATTAGGTGATTTTTTAGCAACAGCGTCGATATTGCTTTGAGCTTCTCTTTGTTACTTTTCACGGGGGATTGAGGATGAAGAAAGAAAATAAATCCTGCCCTCCCTTGCCCTCCTGACGGTTTTAAGTTGAGCGCGGCATTGCCGGCCCTTGTCCCGGCAGCAGAGTCCTCTGGATTGCCAAGTAATAACTACTTATATAGTGGAGTCGTCGCAGTCCGCCATTTTCACTCCTACAATACCTCGCTGCCTGTGTGGTGGCGCTAGGATACGAGTGACACTTTTTTACCTGAATTTCCATTTACAAGAAAGCGAAATGGGTTGTTGTAATGCACCCAGTTGTATGTACTACACAAATATATGGTAAGTAGGCAAACATAGGCCATTGCCCAATTAATTTTAGACGGCTGAAACATAAAAATATAGTGGATGAGTAAAAACTACTTTTTATTCATTGTCAGGGATGAAAGGTTTTACAAAGGCCCTTAAAATTTCCTACATCTACTTAAACGAATGGACTCCGGGTAGCAGAAATATTTCTGTTACTTTATATAGTCTTAGAAATCAGCACTGTTTGAAAATGACTTTTAATACTGCACTGAAAATGAATTTTAATACCACCCTATACCTATAGCCTTATACCTTACACACTTTTACCCTCATTTTATTTCAACTTTTATTCTCCTGAACTAGCTGTTCTTGTGCATCACCATCTTCTGGTTCTATATTTGCTGTTTATTATCATATTTTGAAGCACAACGCATGATGATACATTTGCACTGCATTTAATTTTAGTTATTTCAAAAGCACTTAACATAGACGTTTGTAATTAATACTTTTTGCTTTCATTTCTTAACCTCTCAAAATTCATGAAAAGCGTTTTCATTTAATGTTACACTTGCAATTATATCTTTCCAAGATAGGTACTCTACATACTTCTACAGCTGTATTTTACATTCAGAGCCAGCTCAAGGGCAAAAGGCAGGAGGATACCAAGATATCTCGACTTTATCCACTTCTAACGAAAGGCATAACCTAGCGATGAAAGTACCTGTCACAGGGATGGCAACTGGAAGTATATTTTGAAGATATCATTTGAATTGAGATTGCGGTAGATTATTGTCGTCAATAAACAGAGAATTATTCGCCGTGGAAAATATATCTAAAAGTACCGTGAAATGTTACTGTATGCCCCCATCGTCCAAGGATCAATCCCGAGAATAAGATTTCCGAGCTAAACTTACAAATAGGACGTGTAAATAAGTATCTTCCGCTCAGCAATGAGCAACTGCAACTGATCAACCGCTCAGCGAAGAAAAACTATGAAATGGTTAATGCAAAAAAATAGTCTTCGCGGAGGCGCAAACAGGCGAGCTTAGGGGTGAGAAGCTTACACGCAACCAAAAACCTAATCGTATCTATAACATTTAGACATTTTATTAGGACTAAATAATGCTGAAATCAACGAATGAAAATGTAAACAAGACTTAAAAGTTGATAAATCACATAATTACGTATCAGCAGAACACTTTCCACTCCTCAAAAGTTCAATTTAATACAATATTAAAAAGGCGGAGTAACATAAGTAGCCTCTCCTATTCAGTTAAATATTAGTAATGTAAACTCATTGCATACCGAACCCCAACGCACACAGCAAGCACAATCTGCATGTAAAGGAATTAAAGCAAAGAAATACTGCAGAATTAACCTCTAATTAAGGAATTGTATTTTATTCATAATTAACTGCTTTGCACAAATGCTACAAAATTATAATAGTGAATTAAACGAACAATACCACATGATGACTTCATAATATAAAGAAAACTTACTTTTTGTTCTATGCTAAGCAACTCAAACCTTGGATATCACTTAAATTATAAATTGGTGCCAGTTGAAATAAAACGTATGCATCAATCGCTAGCCCGGAAAGTGATAAACGCTATTATTTAATTAAATCACTTAATTGTGAACATTTTTCACTCCCTAGCACATGCTGAACATTTATATTAGTGATTAAACCCAAAATCTCTATCAATAGAATAAACATACCTGAAAATCATTCCATTGGAAATGGGAAGTGGGACTCAGGATACGGTCGATCAGAGTCGTCGATAGGATAACAGACGATACGTCCATAGCCACCGGCTGATACTGCGAACCGTAATAGCATTTGTCGCCAAAACAAGGGATATCGGGCGAATCAAGCTTACTATCGTACGTCGAGGTATTGTGCGGTAGCTAACTGGAAACGTAATAGCATTTCAGATATCGTACGATAGGAATTTCGTTTCCAAGGCGTGTCGTCCGCACGACAGAGAACCGTAATTGGCAACCAGGGCTTTGGACGGAAGTCTTCGTCCCGAGATTTTCGTCTCGTTCCGAAAATTTTGACGACCCGAAACATTCTTCAGTTCTCATCCCAAAATATTATTCTCCTCCCCAGGATAATTTCGCTGTTTCCAGTTTTATTTGTCCCTTTACGTCTAGCATAATTTTTCCCATTCTGGAAGTATTTTTTCATTCTGGAATTAGTCTTTCCTAGTCTTAATTTTGGTATTAATCATGTTTTTTTTTACTCGGACTGATTCTTTAAATTTTACAATTAAAGCACTGCAAAACCATTGTTTCTTAAATATACGTTGCTGTCAACCAAGTATATGTATATTTAGAAGATTTATCTTTGAGTTAAAAGCGTCTTTTTAGTGGAAGCACTTTCCTCAGCTGTTAATTATGTTCCACGTTCGGTACGTATTTCATTTTAGAAGAACCCACGCTACTGATAATCGAGGTTTACTCCACTACGCGTTTTCATCAAATTCTTCCTTCTATTCTGTGAATTTTGGTAGAAATTCTCGATCAAGTTTCCGCAATCAGTGAAATAAGTTTTATTGTGGAAGTAATTGAATTCAAACAATCGTTCTTTTTCCTGACATACACTTTAATTAATAGTTATTTTGTGATATAAATACATGCATATCATGAACCATTGCGTATAAGTCTTGACTTATTAGACACCTAATGAAATATATGCCAGCTCTTTCCATACATGAGAGTACATACATCTTTCCTTCAGATGTCGCTGATTTCACCGCTCTTCGTCTAAACATGACCCAACGGTCTCAGTTTTTTTCTCGTTAAATCTTTCTTCCTGCTTCAATTTTCGTCTTCCCTCGTTCTACAATACGTTTCGTCCCGTTTTTTTCGTCTCTTCTCATCCTGCTCAATTTCTTCGCCCCAATTTTTTTCGTCTTGAAAATTTCGCCTCGTCTCATCACTTCTCTCTGTCCCAAAACTGTCCTCACGTTCCGTCCCAGCAAACTCTACGACTTGATGACGAGTTTTTCGTCCCAAATTGCTCCAGGTCCTGTTTAGCATCATAATGACCTGTTTATCTGGTGCTTATGTATTTAGCTTGGGTGTAAGTGATAATTGTGCGCAACATTTGGGTGCAACTGCACGTAAATTTTGCCTTTTCAGTTTGTGAATTATAATGTTTGGCTAATTTCATTAGACCTGAATCTAATATGAATGCCCTTCATATTCCGTGCCTTGATTAAGAATGATTGAGAATAAACGATTTCCTTCATTTATGGGCCGTATTGCTGTTAAGGCCAAGTATTAGGTGTTGCTAAGCCGGAATTGTTGCCTAATCATGCTCGTTTTAAGTGAACCGTGTTCCTCATAATAAATTTCCTCCTTCAACAGGAAGGAATGAGCTCACAAACCATGGTTAACCAATACATCAATGTCATTCCCCGTACTTTTTGTGTGGACTGTCCTTATCTATACTAAGGCGTTTTACTGAGCAAATAATTTCTCACACCCGTCAGAGCTAACGAAGAAAATGGGCCTCTGGACACACATTCCAATAAAGACATTTCGAATAGTTTACATAAAAATATTACTTGCTACCAAAGTATTTTTGACAAAAGTTATTTTATTTTTAAAATATAAGCATCTGAGAGTTGGTGTATCACTAAAACATAACTCCCATCGCAGCCAACGTGAAGGGCGTTAGGTCCGGCCAACAGCGGTCGCACATTTCTACGCGAAGTTTAAAAAGCGTTCAGGAGATTGCAACTGAATCGTCTTTCATAATTACTTTTTCGTAATATGGCAAGTCGCTGCTTTAAATACGACCCTAACACATTCGTTAATGTCAGAAAACATTCTGAATCGCAATAATATAAATGTACCTTTATCTAGCTTAACTTGCACATCGCCGTGTTCCTCACGAACGACCCGAACACCAAAACATTCATCACCGCCATATTATAAATATTACAAAATTCAAATGTGAAAAATCGTTTTCAAACATTGAGATTCTTTTACCTCGCCATTCGACTAACGTTTTCCGGTTTGTAATCAAAGTTTTTCTTTAATTAACTATTGTACCAGCATATTTTTTGGACTCTTTGGCTTCCCGCTCCAATAATCTTTTCTTCAGAGCTTGGACGAAGCTTCATTTCGCTGCTTTTTAGCATGGTTCTGATGCGTGTGCAAACCGCTAATGTTGCGACTTTCGGAAAAAAATTTCTTGAGTCAGCTTTGACAAACTCAGGCTCCAAATCATCTAAATGATGCTCTAAATAAATGCTCGTAGCCTTCCTTAACCCAACCAAACCGACAACGAAAGTTGAATACAACGTCCACAGGTACTATAGACAATGCCGGCGTTTTCCTCACCATTGAAGGACCCGACGTCATTTTCAGCCGGCCAATCACAATATGTTTTAAAGTGGGCGTGTTCTTTGGGCATTTATTTTCCTTATTTCACAAAAAATACATTAGATAAATGCATGGTTTTATATCTTGGCAGTGACGTCATGCCGCTGCGTTGCCAGATTGTTTTGGATGCTCTATACTTCGTTTTCTCTCGCACATTTTGGTGAACAACTGACTAACGTTTTCCGGTGTGTAATCAAAGTTTTTCTTTAATTAACTATTGTACCAGCATATTTTTTGGAAATGAAGTTATTTTCCATTAGTTACCCGTGTATTCTTTGTCAGAAATTCAAGGCGTCCTCAATCTCTTACTTATTAAAGCGTATTCACCACGAGTTGTGCAAATTATCTCTCATGGGACATCGGAGTCAGCATACCTCACTAAAAAGTTCAATTTCAGGGAATCAAACAAAAAAGTGTCATGCATTTAATTTATTAGGGTTCAGTGAGTTGTACCAAGGAACTTTGTAACCTCGGCAGTGTCATTGATGGCGAAATTCGTACAAAAATTGCTAAATGTGAGCTCTGCTCTCGTGTGGAGTGTACTTCGTTTTTCTCGAAGTTTTCTGCGGAGTTCAGCATTTAGAGCGAGCAGAAATTCGAGTGCTTTCGTCATTATTACTTCCCCAGCTGACTAACGTCATGTCTAAGTCAGTGATGTTAAAATTAGAATTTTCCGATTTCCATTTGTAAAGCAGACGCATGAGCTCGTGACGTGCTCTCACATTTTGAAAATTGACCACAGCCACTTTTCTTCATCAGAACAGTGATAACATACCTATATAAAGGACAAATATCCACATATTACGAAATATGCACATATTTTAGTGATTGAGCAGCAAGCCAGTATAAAAGCTTCAAAAACATTCAAAACTTATGCTTGCATTCTTCAGACTGCTTTGTCTGCAGAGTGGCTTTATTTGCAACAAGTCATGGGAAAAGTGAATGTGATGGAGTTGGGGGAACTGTGAAGCTGCAAGAGCTTGCTTGCAACGACTCAGTGCACAACATATCCTACGAGAAATCAGCTACTTTCCCCTTGTTATACCTCATTTGGAATATGCTGCCAGTGTATGGGATCCCTACGAAATCGGTCTAAATAATGAACTCGAACGTGTGCAGCGAAGATCGACAAGATTTGTAAAGGGACGATAAGATAAGCATACTAGCGTAACCAGTCTATTAAATGAATTAAATTGGGAATCATTGTCATATCGCAGGTTGAAATTTACACTTAATCTCTTACATAAATTCCAAGATAATATTTCCAGCGATGACGTTAAAAATATTTTGCGAACCCCAACTTACTATGGTAGACTGGACCATGATCACAAAATTAGAGAAATTGATTGCCGAACTGACATATTCAAAATGTCCTTTTTTCCTCGTACTATTAGGGATATTAATAGCGGTAAATATGTCCAATACGAGTGAATCAATCCATAGCATAGGTAGTTGCATCTAAGTGTAAGGATTTGAAGGTAACCCAACGAACAGCATGTTTTTGCATGCTTACTTTGCTATTTTTATCTTTTTAAATAGTGAAGTTTAGACTAATATATTAATACTAATTCTATTTTATGCATGATATATAGTGCATATTCGGTGAAAATTCACCCCCTACCACACACCTTTATGGTGGATAGCAGGGTATTATTTACATGTAGATGTAGATATTTGACAGCACTCAATTCATTTGAGTGGTCTAATAAAGATATTCTGGGCATTAAGTCATTTTATGTTTCCAGTAATGACAAAGAGATTTGGAAATGAAAACTGAATAAGCGATTCAAAAATGCTAAAACTATAAAGAGAGCAAGAAGTCATCACTGCTTTCTTCCAATCAGTGAAAATAAGTTATTTATCAGTCAACTTTCT
This sequence comes from Platycnemis pennipes, assembly GCA_933228895.1. Classification (NCBI taxonomy): domain Eukaryota; kingdom Metazoa; phylum Arthropoda; class Insecta; order Odonata; family Platycnemididae; genus Platycnemis; species Platycnemis pennipes. The sequence goes on from OW121851.1 coordinate 998,671, forward strand.
CGGAGTTCAGAGTAACAAAAAAGGTAAATATAAATAAATAATTTATGCAACAGCATTATTAGGCATACCCAAATATGGAACTGAAATTACAGTTGTGATTGGAAGCAGATGGCACAACATTGGGTGTATTGTTCAAACACTCGATAAGAGCGAAATCATAGTGAATTTCGTGACACCTAATTGAAAGGCAAAGTCAAACATATGGTCGAAACATTTTGATAAATACCTTCAATAGACAAGTTATTTTCAGTACCAGAGCCAAATGCAAGGGAGACAGTACACTACGCCTGATAGCATCATTACAGCAGCTGAAAAATTATGGAAATCGGAGATTGTGAGTGTTAGACCTTGGTTGAGTTGACATGGCATCGCCCAAGTGCCTACTAAATCACTGCAACGTTAGTAATCAATACTCCATCTTCGCCTGAATTAAGTACTATCGGTGAAGGAATATAAAGGAGCCAATGCAAACAACCGCACATTAAATATAATATTTCATTTATTCAAGCAAAATAAGAATATTCATGGCAACATGTTTTTCTAAGGAAGATGATTCATCGTAAAAGATGTATATTACTGCATGAATATTAATGGATAGAAGTTTCATTCTCCCAAAGAAGATTATGAACTTTTTCATTAAGTATTTCAACGAAGGTGATTCCATATATTGTGTCATCTGTCGCTGTACATATTTAACGAACGGAACTGCACGTCAATCCACCAATGCTGACGACAAAAGGCAAAAGACCAATGCAGACGACAAAAGGCTAAAGACCAAGCAGAACGTCGCACACGAAAGAAACATTTTACATTATGCGTTTAACTCATTCATAGTCCAACTGACAAACAACTGCTAATATGCAATAAAAACTATATTGTATTATCCTGACGATTTTGGTTCACCTGTGCCAAATACTGCAAGAAACACCGCGAAGGAAGGACTTTTAATAAAAGTATCGTCATGAGTCAGCTGATTGTTATTAGTTCAGTTTTCATTAGTCTAACTTGGCACAATTCATAAGCATACTTTTCCACAGAGAACGAAACTGCAGCGTAATAAACTGCACAAAAAGCAATCATCTTACGATCTTTTTGTCATAATGTTATCATTCAGTAAATGACACACATACAAAGGTAAACAATAAGCGAAACTAATCTTATCTTTATCCATAAAAGATTCTTCGATGCTAACCATAACGTATACTGTACACAGGCAACCTTTAATTCAATTATCAGGAGACTATTGAATAAGTGCACACTTTTGTGACGATGTAAACAAACATTTGTGTCGGTTTAACGACGATTACATTTAGTTTTCGAAATACGATAAGGCCTAAAACAGAGAAATTAATGTTCCCAAATACCGTTGTTGTCCCCGCTCCGCCCTAAAGTAATATTTCGACTGAAAGGGGCAGCTTTCGATTGCACTCCGATTGCTCTCGAACAAGAAAGTGCTCTTCGATGAGGACGGGACCAATTCTACTCAGGCCACACCAGGGCAACGTGCAATCAATCAATCGCTTTTCTGTGATTTTTTAAAGGCCTTATCAAGAGGCCACTGGATCGAAGACATTGCATTTTCGGAATATTGTTTTGCTACAGCAGATCTGCATAGCCGGCTCTACGCATGCTATTACATGCCACCTACTAGCCATAATCTACAGTTCCACGGATAAGCTATTGCCAAGGAATCATTTTTTCCAATTGGACACTATTCAGGAGAAGCTATATACGAAAGAAATAAGAATATAAAAAGATATAGGGAGTATCACATGAGGAACTCTTCCAAGTTGGCAACAAAAAGATTTATTCCGGAGATATTTGTTGACCTCAGATCCATTAATTTCCGCAATATCAAGCGTGCCGAAAAAACTGAGGTTAACTTACCAGCTGTAGTTAAAAATCTTCTCGTTCAGGTTAACTCGCCAAGCGACAATGAGTCCGATGCAGTAATAATGGAAGAATTAGATCAAAAAGATTATGTTAAAATAAAATGATAACATGAAACAAAAATCTATTGAAAAGAAATGTCTCCAAGCCGTAATGTGTGTCCTTTCGTATGTGGTATAAAGGGGGGAAAAAAAGGAACTTTTAGGAAGTGAACAACAGTACCTCAATGTTTCTTCTGGCTTGAGAAGGTCTTCCGGTCAGCGACCAGCTTCCAGGAGTCTGAAGAAGATCTTGTTAAAAAACACAACACTTCTAGAATTTCCACACTGGACACTGATGCACTTCCACAAACGCTGATGTTGGCATGTGCCACTTGTCAAGGGAAGGTAAAAAAGGGGGGGAGAGAAAGGGTGGAACGAAAGGTAAAAACGTATACGTATTTCAACCACAAAGTGGCCCTCTTCAGCGTGCTGAAGGTGTATACCTCGAGACAACACGGAGTTGACTGAGTAAGAATTGGTGCATCCGAAACCTTATACATATATTTGAAAAGAGTGTGTAGGGGAGGAAAACTGGACTCATTATGACGGCCAAAGGTGACCTTGGGGGGGGGGGAACATATTAACGAAGGGACTGCCACTCCGGAGGGTAAAAGAGGAAATTTTAATGGCCTTGTTGTAAGTCATAGATGACAAATACCGCATAACGGTCTGTTGAAGGGAAATTTAGACTGATATGTAGTTCACCTAAAGAAGTGTGAACAAAGGGGAATGGGTGATGGGTCCTGAATCGCTGTTCAAAAGTTGTCCTTTATTTGTTGATATGAAAATGGTCTCATAAGCGTCTAACAAGTTATTGCTGCAATGTTTCATCAAACTTAAATTTTCTTGTGTAATTTGGTGTTCCGTCTTGATTAAATGTTGTGCTATGCTCGATTTGTCGGGATTGTTGTGTCTATAGTGAGCCAAATGTTCTTTGTACCTAGTTGATAGAGCTCGACGTGTTTGGCCGATATAGGAAGCTTGGCAGTTGCCGCAATTGATTCTATAGATACCAGATTTTTCAGTCGTGGGAATTTTATCTTTGGTGTTGCCCAAGAGGTGTTTAAGCTTATTATTATTGGTGTAGGATATTTTAGTGTTCATAGTTTTGAATACTCTATCTATACCCTTAGTTAATTGCGGGTAAAAGGGTAACTTTATATATTTCATTGTGCAGTCTTTTTTGTGTGTAGTGGAGCTATTGATTAGACGCTTGAATTTGTGCTTCTTAATTATGTTGTTTATTAGTGATTCATGGAATCCATTCTGTCTAGCAACGTTTTTGATGTAATTCAATTCTTTGTTATAAGCAGATCTGTCAAGAGGGACGTTATTTAATCTATGTACGAGGGAATGGAAGACAGCTGACTTGTGGTTCGGGTGGTCAAATGAATGATTGTGTGTGTAGTTGATGGTTTGTGTTGGCTTACGGTATATGTCATATGTTATTTTACTTCCCAACCTCTTGAGTGAAAGGTCAAGAAAAGGAAGGATGTTTTCTTTTTCTTTTTCATAGGTGAATCCTATGGTGGGAAATAGACTGTTTAGGTTGTTAACGAAATCGTCGAGATTGTATTTCGTTGTATCAAAAACTGCGAAGATATCATCAACATAGCGCAAATAAACAGATGGAAAATAGCTAAATTTTTCTTTGAAGAGGTTTTCAAAATGGGTCATAAAAATATTTGCCAAGAAGGGTGAAAGGGGGTTACCCATAGTTGTTCCAAATTCTTGTTTGAAAAATTTTCCTTGGCATTTAAAATAATTCTGACTCATCACTAAATTGGTTAAGCGGATGTACTCATCTATTGTTTGTGATCTATTGTTTGTGATTGTTTGTAAGAGTACATCCGCTTAACCAATTTAGTGATGAGTCAGAATTATTTTAAATGCCAAGGAAAATTTTTCAAACAAGAATTTGGAACAACTATGGGTAACCCCCTTTCACCCTTCTTGGCAAATATTTTTATGACCCATTTTGAAAACCTCTTCAAAGAAAAATTTAGCTATTTTCCATCTGTTTATTTGCGCTATGTTGATGATATCTTCGCAGTTTTTGATACAACGAAATACAATCTCGACGATTTCGTTAACAACCTAAACAGTCTATTTCCCACCATAGGATTCACCTATGAAAAAGAAAAAGAAAACATCCTTCCTTTTCTTGACCTCTCACTCAAGAGGTTGGGAAGTAAAATAACATATGACATATACCGTAAGCCAACACAAACCATCAACTACACACACAATCATTCATTTGACCACCCGAACCACAAGTCAGCTGTCTTCCATTCCCTCGTACATAGATTAAATAACGTCCCTCTTGACAGATCTGCTTATAACAAAGAATTGAATTACATCAAAAACGTTGCTAGACAGAATGGATTCCATGAATCACTAATAAACAACATAATTAAGAAGCACAAATTCAAGCGTCTAATCAATAGCTCCACTACACACAAAAAAGACTGCACAATGAAATATATAAAGTTACCCTTTTACCCGCAATTAACTAAGGGTATAGATAGAGTATTCAAAACTATGAACACTAAAATATCCTACACCAATAATAATAAGCTTAAACACCTCTTGGGCAACACCAAAGATAAAATTCCCACGACTGAAAAATCTGGTATCTATAGAATCAATTGCGGCAACTGCCAAGCTTCCTATATCGGCCAAACACGTCGAGCTCTATCAACTAGGTACAAAGAACATTTGGCTCACTATAGACACAACAATCCCGACAAATCGAGCATAGCACAACATTTAATCAAGACGGAACACCAAATTACACAAGAAAATTTAAGTTTGATGAAACATTGCAGCAATAACTTGTTAGACGCTTATGAGACCATTTTCATATCAACAAATAAAGGACAACTTTTGAACAGCGATTCAGGACCCATCACCCATTCCCCTTTGTTCACACTTCTTTAGGTGAACTACATATCAGTCTAAATTTCCCTTCAACAGACCGTTATGCGGTATTTGTCATCTATGACTTACAACAAGGCCATTAAAATTTCCTCTTTTACCCTCCGGAGTGGCAGTCCCTTCGTTAATATGTTCCCCCCCCCCAAGGTCACCTTTGGCCGTCATAATGAGTCCAGTTTTCCTCCCCTACACACTCTTTTCAAATATATGTATAAGGTTTCGGATGCACCAATTCTTACTCAGTCAACTCCGTGTTGTCTCGAGGTATACACCTTCAGCACGCTGAAGAGGGCCACTTTGTGGTTGAAATACGTATACGTTTTTACCTTTCGTTCCACCCTTTCTCTCCCCCCCTTTTTTACCTTCCCTTGACAAGTGGCACATGCCAACATCAGCGTTTGTGGAAGTGCATCAGTGTCCAGTGTGGAAATTCTAGAAGTGTTGTGTTTTTTAACAAGATCTTCTTCAGACTCCTGGAAGCTGGTCGCTGACCGGAAGACCTTCTCAAGCCAGAAGAAACATTGAGGTACTGTTGTTCACTTCCTAAAAGTTCCTTTTTTTCCCCCCTTTATACCACATACGAAAGGACACACATTACGGCTTGGAGACATTTCTTTTCAATAGATACTGTTAGCCGTAAGAGCTCACCGTTTTCACTTGATGAAACAAAAAAATTATCTTTTTCCCATTCATTCCAGGAGTTATGCATTACCTATCATATTATTCAGCCTAAATTAAGAGTGTTTCATTACCTTATATCGTTAATTAACACGCAAGCCGGTAGCCGAAGGTTGCGTGTTCTTATCCCGTCAATGACAGGACCGAGGCATTACTTGAATCCTGAAGTGAATTTATTGATTTTTTAAATATTACGGGTCTTTATAATAGTTGTTTCATTTTACCCTTATTATTCTGTAAAATATTTAGAAAAAGTTTTTAATGATTATATTTATTTTACAAAATAACATTAAGAAATGCAGCAAAAAGGACTAAAAAATCGGATTTAGCAGTTCAAAAATCTTGGGAATCAATTACTTCTCTTAGCAGGTAAGTACGATGATATTAATACGACGGTATTAATTTTGGCAAATATTTTTCATTTGGGACCACTGTGCGTTCCCTCTATCTTACTTTTACGGAGAAGCGAGCAATATAATAATTTCAGCGTTAAATAATAAACATGTTGTAGAAACACTGGTATGTTTAATTTGACGGGGAAATGACCGCAATTATATACACTTCTTAATTCCCGTCTTATTTATTTTAAGGGTTGCGGAGTAACCCGAGGAACACCCAGGAGAAAAGCCTGATCTCACAATTTATTTCTTCGAATCCTCTTTTTTCAGGAGAGCAATCAATACTTTGTACTTACAATTCCCGTTGCAAACGTTCACAATGTTCAAGCACCGAAATTCAGGTACGGTAGTAGAAAAGGAACAGACGCGCTACCGGTGGCCAAAAATGGAACTAACTCAGCAAGCGACATCTGGAAGCTTGTGTTCTCCCCTTCAAAGGATGGAAGTTGCATCTCCTTTCTATAGACTCCATGGTCGCGAGATGGCGCGTGCCGAGACGTTAAGAGAAACGCAAATGGACGCAGAGATTCTCCAGATTTATGGCTGCGAATGAAAACTCCGATGCTGTGAAGAGAATTGCGGCCATCGATTAGGGGTGCCGAATGGATTCCCCCAGCACCACGAAGCCTTTTTACAAATCGTTTACTGTCGCGAAGAGGCGTCGGTCGTCCTGGGTCGATATGGAGAGAGGTGAGGGAGGCTCTCTCCGTCGGCGGGGGAAAGGGATTGCGGAAGTGACGAGCACGACACCATTCCTAATGAAGGGTTTGAACGAGATACCAGGCTGTACTCCAAGTCATGCGCCAGAGAGGGAACGGGAGCGAAGACGACGGGCCAAGACATTGATTGGAGGAAGCGGGGCCAACGGTCTCAACATTGCATTCGAACTATACACTCGCCCGTCTGATTTTCCAGGGGGTGGAAAATCTAGAGTCCGCCAAATTGGTCCGCCAAATCTAGAGGTGTCACGACACCAGTCGACGACCAAGCCACCATTCAGCTCATGGATGCGCATAGCGAGCCTGTGGATTACATAGCAGTAATCAGTGGCAGCCAAAATTCCCCAAAATAAATAAAATATATTTATTTTACAAATTAACATTAACAAATACAGCAAAGGACTAAAAAATCGGATTTAGCAGTTCAAAAATCTTGGGAATCAATTACTTCTCTTAGTAAGTACGCTGATATAACGACGGTATTTACTTTGGCAAGTGTTTTTTCATTTGGGACCACTGTGTATTAAATCCCAGCGAAGAGCTGACTGCAACTGGCTTTAAACTATGCTTATAGTCCTTGTAGTACATATGTACTATGTGATTTCTATCGGACAAATTTACCGGGCAGCGCAAGTCTCCTGCCACGAGGGCAGGGTCTGGCAGTGGCTCCGATATTTCAACGAAATCCTTTTCTATTCATGAGTGATTTAATGAGGACTCGGAGCATCCTATCCAAGAGGATGGTTATTTCCTGCTTGGAGATCTTGCCAACATGCATATCAGAGGGAAAATCCATTAATCCTGGTTCGCATTTCTTGAATTCAAGAACATTACTAAACGCATCGAAAAAGATGCTAAACCTAGGAACCCTTAGCGCTCTTTTGCTTTCAAATAGAGGCCACCACCGACGCTAGGTTTCGGTCAATTGCCAGGTTTCCGCTCCCTTCCCGAAGAAACCCTCAATTTCTCGAATGCCCTCAGGGTTCGGTGGTTCCCCGGAAGGAGGGTGCGGATTGGATTGTCGAACAATTAAATTTCCTCCATTTCCGATCCAATGACTCCCTCCACTCCCTCCTCTCCCCTCCTTCATGGCCGCAACAGCCTGCACCGAATTTCACTCTCTCCCAGCGATCTCTCTTCTCTGTCGGCTCCCCCCAAACTTCTCCTCCGTACTCACTTGACCTCTTCGCCTCTCACCATACCAGACGCATCGAATGTTATCCGGTTGATCTTTTGTTCATCGGTACTTTTATTTTTATTGATAAATATACATATTTGTAATATATTCAACGTAAAAGGCAATTTCATTTGTGGCTGTTTTTCAATATTTGGTAAACAATTAAAAGAACGGCTCTGTAGCTCCTCAAAAATTACAGTTAGGCGCAACCAAGTGAGGAGCTGTTCTGGGTTCCAAGAAAGCAGGCTAATCGAGTGAGTGAGAAGAGTGGTTACATCTGGGGAACGTGGATTGGCTAGATGGGTATGGAGCGAGGTGGGTCGGGAACACGAAGGAGGCCTTCCGTTCATTAGGGAGAGAACCTCAACCTATCTGCTGCTCAAACATGGCGACACGCGCACACATGAATCGTGGATGAATAATAGCACTGAGATATAAAGAATGTATTTAGAAGAATTTTATGTTTTACATTCCCAGAGAAAGATGAATCATCTCCAGCAACTGGGGCAACGTTAGGCAACGCCTTAAAGGAGTAAATGGGTGAATGACGTGGGAAATCCACGTCACGTGATGCATGAAAAGCCTCCAAGCCAACACAAAGTGTGCAAGTTCATCATTGAGTACATCAGCCGACGTAAAAAGAAGACATTTCCTACCAAAATGGGTCATTCTAACGCAATACTTGTTTTAATGTGTTACACATTATTTCAAAGAACACTTCACACCGACATAGGCAGTATTTCTTGTGCGCACAGCAATTATGCGTATTATGAGGGGCACTTGAGGAAGGGGTACACACCACAACTTATTAATTCTCGGTACCGTAAATAGAATGATCACTTGATAAGATTCCACAAATTTATTTTCCACCGACCTAGGTTTCGATTGTTTAACAATCATTATCAAGGTATCAATCATTACCTTGATAATGATTGTTAAACAATCGAAACCTAGGTCGGTGGAAAATAAATTTGTGGAATCTTACCAAGTGATCATTCCACTCACTATATCATGCGGTAAGTGAAGCCTGAGGATTTCCTCTTTGTTCTCTGTACCACCTGATCCCCTTTTGCAAGTTTACTCGCAACAGACTGAAGTGCAATACATCATAGTACTTAATAAAAAATTTTTAAATTCAAGATATCTTTAAAATTGACGAATAGCGTAATTCATGCAGAAGTTATTCAACCATCCGCATCTCAGACATGGCGCATCAATTAATCCTCGGTGGCCAATGCTGTAAAAGGTGAGGGGGATAGACATCGAAACGTTTAAAGCACGTTTCCTGAGGTTTAAAATTCCCTCAAAAATAACACGGGTCATCTGAATAATGCGAGAACATGAACTATGAAGTTAGAGTGACGGCTTTCGCGGAGTGGTACTGAAGATTCCACTTGAATTCCACCGAAGAATCCATCTGGAATGCTGGAGAACATGTTGTCTGAGCAGATTTATTTACTTATTTAGCATCGAGACCTTTACATTGGGTCATGTAAAAATATAAATAATACTACATTACAACAATGACAAAAATTAAAACGAACAGAAATAGAACAACAAGGGAGTTGCGTAACTGACTGTTGGGGCTGCAGGCGAAGAGGCGCCACGTGGTGGGAGAAAGGCGATTGCAATGAGAAGACTAATCGGAATTCGGGCTCGTGCTTTCACTCTTCGAGTTTGCTGGAGTGAAAAGGAAGAGAGGAGAGATGAATGCATCGGAAGGGCCCATTGAAAATGCAGCGAAGGAACTGGAGGCCCGTGAGGGTGAAAGAGGCCCAGAGAGGGAGGAATGCAGTATTTCCCCACGCGAGGAGGGTCTGAGGTGAGGAATGCGACGTCTCACTATTGATAAGGAGAAATTGAAGGAGGGTGGTAGAGCAGGGGACCAAATGGGTGAGTTTCACTCAGGGAAGAGTTGCAATCGCATCCAATAAACACCGATTTCAGAGCAAGCAGTTGGGAGACCTCGTTTAGACGGAAAATAATAGCAGCGACAGCCATAGCCTCATTGGTAATTCTTTAAATGCGATCTTGAAGAGTTAATTCTTGGCCGGAATCGACGCCTAACTCAACGAGAGGAGGACAACGGATTTCTCTCGCGACCGCCAATCACAGCGGACTGCAATTCCAGAGCCATGGTGTCAAATATTTTATAGTGAAATCAGTTTCCCAAATGGGAAATTAATGGCCAAAATTATTACCGTCGTTATATCAACGTACTTACAAAGTAAAATAGTTGAATCCCTAGGTAATTGACCAGCTGAATTCGATTTTGAAGTTATTTTTTATGTATCTCTACATGTTAACATTTTAATGAGATATAATTATTTAAACAATTTCCAAATATTCTACGAAGTAATTATCCGAGCACAAAGGACCCACAACTATTTAGAACATATCTAATAGCTGTGGGTAATTCAAAATATTTACGTGATTAGTAAATGCATAGTACTTCGAGATCCATGCAATGATTCAACCCTGTCGTTCACGGGATTCGAACCCACGACCTTCAGCTACCGGCATGCGCGTTTGCTACCTATTTAGAATAATTGAATACTCTAATTTAGGTTAAAAAATATGATATAAGTGATATATAACTTCTGGAAAAATTGGAAAAAAGATAAACTTGATGCTTTCATATAAGTAGGCATTTTTACTTTGGCATACCTAATCATTTTTATCTAATAAAAGTTTTATTCCGGCATCACTATATCGGACTCATTGTCTCTGTGCGTATCAGCCAGGGCAAGAGGATTTTTAACTTCAGTTGCTAAGTATACCTCAGTTTTCTTCAACACGCCTTATACTGAAATTAATCGATCTGAGGATCACAATGATGATTGGAATAAATCTTCATTTGTTGCCAACCTAGACGATTTCCCCGTGTGATACTCCCGGCATCTTCTTATGTCATCATTTGCCTTTATGACTTCTTCTGAGAAGTGTCCAATTGGAATAAATGATTCCTTGGCAATGGCTGCTAAGTGGATCAGCATCTTATGCACAGTAGATGGCATAGTAATACCGTGCGCAGAGTCGAACATTCAGATCTGTTTCTTGATTAATTTTGCAGCCGTTTCAAGGCCTTTGCTGAGATAATTCATTGAAGCAGTAAGGGCTAACTTGCTGGCAACGCGCTGACTCTGAGTTCTTTTTCTCTATTCTCTTTCGCTCGACTCCTCGAATAATTTTTTTGGCCGTCGCCCTTTTTCAGCACACTCTTGCGAAAATGCAAAATATTATTTTATTACTGACCAATAAAATATGGAAGTCTTCTCAATTAATCGTAATTGCAATTATGGATTCTTACCGTGCGTACTAGGAAGACATGCACATGACGGAAGTTTAAACTCCAGCAATAACCAGTTTTGAACTTTTTCGTGAAAAATTTAACCGCACGCGAGCTTTGTTCCCACTTTTCCAGATACTTGGGGAAACACTTTCGGCATGCAGCGTATCAGAATGTTTTTGGCAGCAACATCTCCGTTTAGATTCAATTTAGCAATCCATTATTCCAGAACGTATTGTTTCTTTGAAGCTAAAGAATATCTCTTTCGCTCCATAAATTTCTCGTTCAACTCAAGTTTCTTTATCTTTATGACATCCATTACAACTCTTAATACATAATCTTTTAGGGCTGAAACGAGAACGTTGAACCAAATATAAGAAAATGCTATGCCAACCACAAAAGAGAAATCGATAAAAATAAAATCAATAAAAAGTGAAAAACTAAGAATGATGAATTAAAATTGGAACAAGGAATGGGAATAAACTTATCTATTCTTTTCTGGCGTATATTGATGGTTAGATGTCAGGCAGGAGAAGTGTTTCTCTCCTCTGAGCAGGACAAGCTTTCCTCTGCGCGCAGCAGATCGGAACTCGCTTCTATGCAAGGCACTGAGTATAAATGAGTCCTGGAACGCTTTCGAAGTGTCAGTGCTTAAAACTACGGCAGAGTTCGTGGGTGTTGACCGTTGTCCTCGTTCCGTAGTATTCCAAGAAATCTCAACGCACGTGCAGAAAAAGTTCTGCTTTGTTGGCCTGAGAGCAATCCGTACCATCCTCAATGAAGAGCATGCGGCTGGCTCTTTTTGGTTGGAAGGCAATAAAAGTGCAACCGAAAGCTGCCCTTTTCAGTCAAAATATCTCTTTTGGGCGGCGAGGGAATAGCAAGGGTATTTTGAAACTTTTATTGCTCTGTGGAAAGCCTTATCCTATTTCCAGAAGCGAGTGGTGGACAGGGTGGTTCAGACGTAGTAGAAATGTTAAAATATAGAAATACAAAGCAACAATTAATTGCTGAGTAAACATCTGTAGCTTTTCGTTTGGATTATAATTCGTATCATGGTATAAAGGTATATGCTAGCACGTAAACCGACCCTCATTAAAAACAGAGATAGACCTCATTGATGAACTTTGGGTTTTGAGGCATAGCGAATGCGTGAGAAAAGAATATAATTTAGCGCAAAACAGTGCAAATTATGTATGAAGATGAAAAATCGGTAGCATTCCACGAGAGTAACTATCGATAAAACCACTCTGGTCACTGCGCAGCAGCTCGGCCGGTTGAACTATTGGGAATTATAGCATCTGTAAAGGTATCTTTGCGATAAATGGCAAACTGATGTTTACTGTCTTTAATGGAAATGGACAAATCTAAATAATTGAGGTAACCATTACCTAGTTCCATAGTGAAAATAATAGATTTGTGCAGGGAGTTTGCCATTTATCGCAAAGATACCTTTACAGATGCTATAATTCCCAATAGTTCAACCCATCACTATGCACATAAACTGGCTGCCATAAACTCTATGTTACACCGGCTAGTGAGCATCCCACTTCAGGATAGCTTATTTAAAGATGAACTGCACACCATAAAAATGATAGCTCATAAGAATGGCTACAGTGAACATACAGTGGAAAAATTATTAAATAAAATTCAAAAGTCAAAAGCTACAAAGTTACTGTGCAATTTGGACCAATCTCCCCACGAAAAATCAAAGAAATGGTTTAAACTGCCCTTCCTAGGCATATTAGCCAAGTAATAGCTAGACATTTACCCAAAGACATTTTTAAGATCTGTTTTTATAATCCGACAACACTAAGCAAATTACTCTTTAATTCTAAAGACAAAATTGATGTGGAGCATAAAAGTGGTGTGTACCTGATAGAGTGTGGCGATTGTAACGCAGTGTATGTGGGCCAAACGGGGAGAAGATTTGTGACCAGAGTGAAAGAACATGAGAAGTGTGTTAGATACTGTGGTGAGACTTCAATGTATGCTAAACATCTACTAGAGACTGGACACCGGGGAAACTTCAAACCTCAAGTCTTACACGTCCAAGATAAAGGTTTTAAACTTGACTTTTTGGAGAAATACGAAATTGTAGAATGACGGTGCTCACCCGATATTTTGCTTTTAAACGATTTGACGGATTTTAAATGTTCCCCGTTGACCACTTGCTCTGGTATACCCCATTATTCGCCACAATGTGAACATTTGACCTAACCTCCAATGTATATTCTTCTTACCCCTGTGATGTAGCCCCATGCCTCACTCCCTTTCCATGTTAACCTCCAACCAGTTTATACCTAAGCGTTCCCTCAAATTTCCTTCCCCTCCCTAAAGAGACATGCCCCCCCCCACCAGTGCACTATTTAAGGCCTTTCCTTGCTCAAAAATTTTAGTCCCTGATGATGACACGTGAGTGCTGAAACCGGTTGGTTATTAAAAACGTGTGGAATATTACAAAGTTTATTCTTATTTTCAATCATGTATCCTCCTCAATCAGGTAAGCCGACACTAGCAGAAGTGGTAGTAGACTGCAGGTAATGAAGTTCGATTCTTAACCCTGTTTAAAATTTTTCTTTCAGCCATTGAATCAAAAAGTTTATCATCATTTATTTCCAACCTTTTTGTGTGGATACTGACTTTTTTGTACTTCTATCGTTTAAACTACCTACATTTACAAATGCGTCACTCAAAAATACATTGTAAAGTTAACATAATGATTACACGATTTTATTCTGCAATTAAAAATTTTTCCAATCCTTTCACTAACGCCAAATTTTATTATTTTTTAAATTATAAATTCACATGAAATTTCTGATAATCTACTTTTTTAACTGCCTACTTGCATTACCCTACGAATACAGCATAGCCTGTATTCCTAGGCAGTGTTAAGGATCGAACTCGCGACCTGCAGTACACTAGTCCTCATTTTTAACAACTACGCTATCATAGGTTCACGGGAATCTGGCGAATGTAGGCGACCCGCATGACATTCGGCTTTTTTTTTCTCACGCATGGTGAAAAAAGTCACGACGAGTATCTTTTTATTTTGTTTTTGTGGCACGGAAAAAATCTTCTCATTTCGTGATTAAGTTATATAACCTCTCCTTGTCAGTATCTAACATACGTACGTACATTCCATTCGCGGGGCGCATCGATCACTAAGCCGAGAAATTTAAAATCTCCGATCCGGATCTGAATTTTTACTGTCTTCGGATATGATTTCAGTAGCGAATGAAATGAAAGACCCGTGGATCCAATCCGACCATCCTTAATTTATTAACCCTTCCATGCCCAAGGTATTTCTCACCTTTCCTCGCCTAAGGGCTACTACCCCAAAGCGTTTTTCGGAATTAATACGCTTTATGGGAGGAAAATAATATGAACATAATTTGTATTCAGTAGTTGTACACATATTTTGGCATTATTATTGTAACTATGATACATAGGTATAGTCTAGGGTAATATTTTCGTTTTTATTTAGTGACATAGTAACATGATTTTGGTAAACGCGTCTGAATAAATTTTACAACGTTTGTAATGCCGGAAAGTCTTTAAAATTTAAAATGAACATAATGAGCATGAAAATTTATCGGTATTGGAGATAAATATTTACTATTTCATACAATTATTGCATTTAATGATTTTGCATCTTTCGTATGCATGTATGTATGTACATTGCAAACTGGTGCCTTGCATCTCACACATGCAAATCTCGTTTTACCTGTCATCTTTTCAAGTATATAAAACACACTTAAGAGAAGAGGATAACTTGCTGCCATCTTCATTGTGTTCATCACTGGTGCCTTAAAAGTTAAACCGCAATATTTCAGTTGCTTCCACAGTTGCTAAATATAGACCGTTTCTTTTAGATGCTCTTTTCTCAATATGGGTTTTTGCGAGAGCCATGCTCAGCTCTTGTAAGAAATGTTTCGTCTACTCCTGCAGCTGATATTCCATTCTGGATGTTTATGAGTCCATATAATATAGACATTCAATGGTGCCATGTCGATTATTTCAAAAAATAGCGTGAGTGGCCACCTTCTAGTCACTCGTACGCAACTGTACTCTCTTGGCATTTTATCCCCAATTGCACCCTTCGCGCTGTTATTATCCGTCGGGTTTCATTTTATTCTGCTGCCCACTAACCGATGCTTCATGATCTGAATGCCAAAAACAATAACACGTTTACGAAGTTTTGGCACGTCGGAGACCAAAGTCATATTCTCGGTAAAACCACAAATAGATGAAAAATCGGCTCGGATTTTATTTGGGAGAAACTCTTTGGGTATATCTGCTTTCTTCAACCTCATTGTACCAATTAGGGTCAGATTCTTTTGGAGAAGAGACTCAGAAAGAGGTAATGACGTAAAAACGTTGGACACTGTGACCCCTCTTCCGCTTCCACCAAGTTCAGAACTTCATGCTGCCGTTGATTCACCTCCCGGAAATATTCCAACATTTCCCTAAGTAGACCTGGCCATTCAAAATGTAAGCAGTTTTTGAATCGGCCAACACTCAAATTTTAGTCCCATAACGTCCTGGTTTGGATTATATACACACCCAGAAGGGGCATTTACTACGAATTTTGCAGTGGTGTGTTATGTGCATAGGTATTTGGAGGAAAGTTTTTCACGCAACGGAACGTGAACATATCGAACACAGCCCTAATAGCCTCCAATTTGTCGCATGAATTTTCCATTCTTTGTGTTAGATTGGATTTATCTGTAAGAATCTAAGAATGCTCTTCACCCTTTCTCATGACATTACAGCACTGAAGAAAGGAATTTGAAAAGCTGATCGCTCAGTCCACAGATCACTTAGCGTGTTTTTACACCCATGAGCGTTTACGGCAGCAATGATCATGCCATAAAAACAAGTAACTCTCTGGGTCACGTTTTGCCACCCCATTTCACTGTTGGCATGATCTTTATTGAATTTTGCGTACTCTACCAGCTTCTCTGTTTCTCCCAACACATAAAATTTCTAATATCTCTGGTGCCAGAAACAATAAAAATGCATCCTTCAAACACTCAATTCCCGAACTGCAATGAGACAGCCATTGACAATGTTGCTTACCATTATGCGACCGACGTGAAACGGTTTTCAGTTTTATTTCAGTCCTGACATTGCTATGAAAAAATCTTCCTCAGATTCTAAAATTCTTTCCTCGTCTTCTGATTCAGATTCACAATCAAATCCACTACAGTATTCTTCCTCAGCAGAATCTTCCTCTTAGTATTTTCTGAGGCATTTTCAAACCGAGGTTCATTCTCGTCACCTTCACTCAAATCTGTGTTGCTGAATTCAAGACGTTGTGGCGCATTTAAAAGTATATCGGAATAAATTAATTTATCCAGGAGAAAATAGGAATTTCGTCACATCATGTTGCAACAACGAACGTAAAAACAGTTGTCAGCGTAGCTATAGCAAAGCAGTTTTTCTTTTCGAGGTCACCACTAGCATTACAAAGATCCGCATGAAATCAATAACTTTTCGCGCTAACTTAGTGAACGTTAGAGCTCAAAATACATTAAGGAATGCTCTCCATATAAAAAAATTGAAAGTATATTTGAGCCGCAGTAGCCCAAGAGGGGTAGTCTAACTACCCCAAGGTTTGGGGTATTTAAAATACACTCCCGGGCAAGGAAGGGTTAATGGTACATTTGTAAATCTAATTTAAACAACAAAGTATAATAAAGTGAGTATTCAGATGTAATGGTTTGCAATTGAATATGATAACATTTTCGATGCAATGACTGAAAGAAAAAATTAAACTGCGATAGGGATCGAACTTCGCACAGTACACTCGCTCTCGTTGTACGCCTGATCCCGGCGAATGTAGGCTACCCGCGTGACATCCTACGTATTTTTTTTTCCCGTGATACCGGGGTAATGGGGAAAAGTCATTTCTTTATTTTGCTTCCAGTTGCACGGGTTTTCATCTAATTTCGTGACCTGAGTTACACATCCTCTTCTTGTCAATATCTACCGCACCTACATTCCATTCACGGGGCACTTCGATCGCTAAGCCGCGAAAATTTAAAATCTACGATCCGGATCCGATTTTATACCGTGTCTTTGGATCCGAATCCGGAACCGAGTAAAATGAAAGATCCGCGGATCTTTGGATCCGATCCGGCCATCACTACACGTTAGGCATATGTTTGCGTATCATGGGCTTAGTACGATGGGCATTGAATGAGAACAAAGGGCACTTGACGTGACGCTGAAGGCATCCGTTCGACAGTCGAACAGTTGAACGTCTCCGATCCACACAGCGCTGACGATACATTGAGCCTAATTACTTTTCCGTCGTTTATTTATTCATTCATACCAACTGCAAATCAATATCTTAAAGTCATCGTTATTTATCCTATTTATATAATAAGGATTTTTTGTCTTGAATTAAGAATTTTTAAAATTTCCGGCTCAGACCAGAAAATCACGAATAATCCACGAACAATTCCCTGCATTGAAAATTCACGAATAATTCCCGATTTACCAGGTTTTCCCGGTCAGTGGACACCCTGATACTGTCGTGGAAAATTCCATGGGAACTGTTTGGACAACCCTATGACCAAACAGGACGTAGAAGGAATTTCTGCCAGTGGATGGCGATGCAACCAGTTGCTCATGGAGCAAAAGCCTGAATAGGTGAATCTGAAAGTGTGTTTCGAGTATCAGCTCTCTATCGAGTGATACAGTTTTTAACTTGTATAGAGAATTAAAAGCGGATTTAAAATCCACTGAGGTTAATCTCGGAGAATCTATCAAAAAGTTGTACGATAGAATTAGTGAGCCATCCACAGCTTTGGAGGCCCTAGGTAAGCGATTTGACGAGTGCTACGCCAGAATCGAGTCAATTGGAAAGTGATAATCTTTTTCTAAAGAAGCAAATTACACATTTAACCAAGCAGTCCGATGACCTTGAGCAACATATGCTTTCCAACTCAGTAGAAATTCACGGTTGTCCTTATCAACAGAACGAAAGCGATAATCTGCAAAGTTGTATTGAATTGGGGGTTAAAGTCAGCGAGGGCGATATTGACTGCTGGCACCGATTCAAACCAAAAGCGCCAGGTGATTCCAGTGGCATCCACGTGAAGCTCCTCCGAAAGGAAGTCAAGGACGCGTTTGTGGCAAAAATAAGAGTGAAGAGGGACTAGGCACCTGCATCTGGACGTTTCACCTCTTTATGTCGACCAGTCACTCCGTTCCGGGAGGAGAGTCCAGAGTGCGGCGAAGGCGGACAAAGCATTATCTATGGATTCGCGGAGGCACAATTTTAGTGAGAAAAGCTGAGAATGAGCCTGTCAAAAGATGTCAAAAAAAAGTCAAAAACAAGACAAGTCAAAACATGTACATGTTTTGACTTGTCTTGATGATATTAGTAATTTGTGAAACTATGATGTCACTTACCCTTTTTATAATCAAATGTTTCGTAAAAATGCAATATCTATCGTGCACCAAATTATCCGCAGTTTAAGATGTAACTTTGATTTTTTCGTAGCATATCTAAATAGCTTATCGTGTTTTCCCGATGTTATTGTACTTACAGAGATATGGGTGCACGAACATGAACTTATTCTTTATAAGTTATGTTATTATAACCTTTACCCTCGCTGCTGTGACAATAGCCGAGCCATAGATGTTATCGTGTATGTTAAAAATGCCATTGACTGTTACTCGACATTAATTAATACTGTTACTGCAGACTGCGCATTGTTGAAATAGAAACTGGAATGTATTGAATTTCAATTAATTGTTATCTATAGAGACCAACATTTCCCAGTCGTACAATTTTTATTTGAATTTGAACCAATTATTCTTAGTTTAAAAAGTAATATAGTTGTTGTTGGTGATATCAATTTTAATATCATGGTGTCCACAAGTGACTCTAATCACTATTGAAATGTGATGAGCTCTGTAGTATTAACTTCCTTGGTTGATGTTCCAACCAGAGTAGCCTCAAAATCGGCAACTTGCATTGACCATTTGTTTACCAGGTTATTTAACTCCTATATGTATGATCTACAAGCAGATGTGCTTCATGAAGCAATAACATACCACTCAATGATATAATCCTCTCTTCACAATAGGGAACTGGTAGGCAATCACATAGTAACTTCGGGCAATCATAGAGTGGTTGCTCCCGGTAAAACTAAAATTGATCATGATCTTTTATTAATAAAGTAGCTGAAATAGATTGGAGTCTGGTTCTAAATGAAATTGAAGAACTAAGGCGTTTTCTATCTTCCACGAAATACTTTTAGACCCTTCCTTTATCACAAGTAACAGTCATTAGCGATCATTCCAGAAAAAAATAAAACCATGGATGACGAATAAATTGACAAGGAATATTGAAAGAACTGCTGATGAAACATAGACGCCATCCATCCAATGATAGTTTAACTAAATAAATTGCGAAATCTAGAAATGAATTAAGAAATGAACGTAGAGAAATATTTAGAAAAATTCGCTAAAAATATAGTAATTGGACGAATTAATGCAACAACAAAATCACTTTGAAACACGAACCAGGAAAACTATGAAACAGGACTCAGGTGGAGAGAATGTGATGATGTAGAAATCGGCATTGCATGGTTCGTTGACCTTGACAAAGCGAAAACAAGGAGAGAGGGTGGGGGAGTTTACCTTTAGCGGCCGGGTGATGGTCACAGTCTCGATGGTGGTGGTGGGCGCCATCTTGCCCGCCGACGGTCGCCTGAAACAAAAGCGAAGAGCGACATGAAAGGATTTGCAGCGAACAACTTTACACGAGAATTATTCTGGCACTGGAATAGGTTCTCAGAGTCAAGAAGCAAGTTGCATATGACAGCTGCTTTACAGGAATGGAGGCTTCCAATAGTTTCGTCGTGGCAGGCTGCTAAGAACTGAAGCTATGCCCAAGGGCTCAACACATTTCCTCATTTTTTAACGAAACATACTTTTACTCCTCGTCACAAAACACTCCCTACAAAGCATCCCACACAAAGTTGTCTTCCTGTATCATTTTAAATTTGCTGATCAAGATATTGATTTGGATTTCCAAATTAAGAAGATGAATTACACGGAGGGAGGGGTGAGCCAGAGCATGAGAAATCAGTCTTTCCCTTTTATTCTTGAGATCCCAATTCGGTTCTCAGTCGCATTAATCGAGCCCCTCTTTGCCCGATGTCCCCACGGGATCTGATATACTGCAATTACAATCCCGCCATGCCCTTAGAGATAAATCAGGATTGTACTGATGCTTGGAAACTGAGGCGCACACGACCTACTGACAGCTGAAGGTCGAAGATTCAACGGTTTTGCCCCTGACTCGATCGCATCAATACACTCACCTAGCGCACAGTATTTGCCAGAATCACACCTGATCGAAATATCAGCATATGCACACCCGTGCCGAGGAACTGAAAGGATTCAAAGAAATTAAACAGGAAAACTAAATCTCAACAAATCTTTGTTTGCTGATAAAAAATTCACCATCAGGATCGCGTGAGATCCAAGAACGAATTCCACTCATTTTCAGCATTAAGGGAATAAATAGGGCCTTCATTGCTTTTCATTCCCAAAGGTACTCGTCCCTCTCTATTTACCCGGCCACTCTATTTACCCTACCTCTCTATTCACCCTTCCTAGCTATTCACCCTTCCTCTCTATTCACCCTTCCTCTCTATTCACCCTTCCTCTCGTTTCACCCTTCCTCTCATTTCACCCTTCCTCTCTATTCACCATACCTCTCTATTCACCCTTCCTCTCTATTCACCCTTCCTCTCTATTCACCCTTCCTCTCGTTTCACCCTTCCTCTCATTTCACCCTTCCTCTCTATTCACCCTACCTCTCTATTCACCCTTCCTCTCTATTCACCCTTCCTCTCTGGTCACCCTTCCTCTCTATTCAGCATTCCTCTCCATTCCCCCTTTATCTCTATTCACCCTGCCTCTCTATTCACCCTTCCTCTCTATTCACCCTTCCTCTCTAGTCACCCTTCCTCTCTATTCACCATTCCTCTCTATTCACCCTTCCTCTCTATTCAAGCGTCCTCTCTATTCACCCTTCCTATCTAGTCACCCTTCCTCTCTTTTCAACTTTTCCTCTCTATTCACCCTTCCTCTCTATTCACCCTTCCTCTCTATTCAGCATTCCTCTCCATTCACCCTTCCTCTCCATTCCACCTTTATCTCTAATCACCCTGCCTCTCTATTCACCCTTCCTCTCTATTCACCCTTCCTCTCTAGTCACCTTTCCTTTCTATTCACCCTTCCTCTCTATTCACCCTTCCTCTCTAGTCACCCTTCCTCTCTATTCACCATTCCTCTCTATTCACCCTTCCTCTCTATTAACCCTTATTCTCTATTCAAGCTTCCTCTCAATTCACCCTTCCTCACTAGTCACCCTTCCTCTCCATTCACCCTTCCTCTATATTCACCCTTCCTCTCTATGTAACCTATCTCTCTATTCACCCTGCCTCTCTATTCACCCTTCCTCTCTATTCAAGCTTCCTCTCTAGTCACCCTTCCTCTCTATTCACCATTCCTCTCTATTCACCCTTCCTCTCTATTCACACTTCCTCTCTATTCACCCTTCCTCTCTATTCACCCTTCCTCTCTATTCACCCTTCCTCTCATTTCACCCTTCCTCCCATTTCACCCTTCCTCTCTATTCACCCTACCTCTCTATTCACCCTTCCTCTCTATTCACCCTTCCCCTCTATTAACCCTTCCTCTCTATTCAAGCTTCTTCTCTATTCACCCTTTCTCTCTAGTCACCCTTCCTCTCTATGTAACCTACCTCTCTATTCACCCTTCCTCTCTATTAACCCTTATTCTCTATTCAAGCTTCCTCTCTATTCACCCTTCCTCTCTGGTCACCCTTCCTCTCTATTCAGCATTCCTCTCCATTCAACCTTCCTCTCCATTCCCCCTTTATCTCTATTCACCCTGCCTCTCTATTCACCCTTCCTCTCTAGTCACCCTTCCTCTCTATTCACCATTCCTCTCTATTCACCCTTCCTCTCTATTCAAGCGTCCTCTCTAGTCACCCTTCCTCTCTATTCACCATTCCTCTCTATTCACCCTTCCTCTCTATTCACACTTCCTCTCTATTCACCCTTCCTCTCTATTCACCCTTCCTCTCTATTCACCCTTCCTCTCTATTCACCCTTCCTCTCATTTCACCCTTCCTCCCATTTCACCCTTCCTCTCTATTCACCCTACCTCTCTATTCACCCTTCCTCTCTATTCACCCTTCCCCTCTATTAACCCTTCCTCTCTATTCAAGCTTCTTCTCTATTCACCCTTTCTCTCTAGTCACCCTTCCTCTCTATGTAACCTACCTCTCTATTCACCCTTCCTCTCTATTAACCCTTATTCTCTATTCAAGCTTCCTCTCTATTCACCCTTCCTCTCTGGTCACCCTTCCTCTCTATTCAGCATTCCTCTCCATTCAACCTTCCTCTCCATTCCCCCTTTATCTCTATTCACCCTGCCTCTCTATTCACCCTTCCTCTCTAGTCACCCTTCCTCTCTATTCACCATTCCTCTCTATTCACCCTTCCTCTCTATTCAAGCGTCCTCTCTATTCACCCTTCCTATCTAGTCACCCTTCCTCTCTTTTCACCTTTTCCTCTCTATTCACCCTTCCTCTCTATTCACCCTTCCTCTCTATTCAGCATTCCTCTCCATTCACCCTTCCTCTCCATTCCACCTTTATCTCTAATCACCCTGCCTCTCTATTCACCCTTCCTCTCTATTCACCCTTCCTCTCTAGTCACCTTTCCTCTCTATTCACCATTCCTCTCTATTCACCCTTCCTCTCTATTCACCCTTCCTCTCTATTCACCCTTCCTCTCTAGTCACCCTTCCTCTCTATTCACCATTCCTCTCTAGTCACCCTTCCTCTCTATTCACCATTCCTCTCTATTCACCCTTCCTCTCTATTAACCCTTATTCTCTATTCACCCTTCCTCTCTATTCACCCTTCCTCTCTAGTCACCCTTCCTCTCTATTCACCATTCCTCTCTATTCACCCTTCCTCTCTATTAACCCTTATTCTCTATTCACCCTTCCTCTCTAATCACCCTGCCTCTCCATTCACCCTTCCTCTATATTCACCCTTCCTCTATATTCACCCTCCTCTCTATGTAACCTACCTCTCTATTCACCCTTCCTCACTAGTCACCCTTCCTCTCCATTCACCCTTCCTCTATATTCACCCTTCCTCTCTATGTAACCTACCTCTCTATTCACCCTTCCTCTCCATTCACCCTTCCTCTCTATTCACCCTTCCTCTCTATTCACCCTTCCTCTCATTTCACCCTTCCTCCCATTTCACCCTTCCTCTCTATTCACCCTACCTCTCTATTCACCCTTCCTCTCTATTCACCCTTCCCCTCTATTAACCCTTATTCTCTATTCAAGCTTCCTCTCTATTCACCCTTCCTCACTAGTCACCCTTCCTCTCTATTCACCCTTCCTCTATATTCACCCTTCCTCTCTATGTAACCTACCTCTCCATTCACCCTGCCTCTCTATTCACCCTTCCTCTCTATTCAAGCATCCTCTCTATTCACCCTTTCTCTCTAGTCACCCTTCCTCTCTATGTAACCTACCTCTCTATTCACCCTTCCTCTCTATTCACCCTTCCTGTCTATTCAAGCTTCCTCTCTATTCACCCTTCCTCTCTGGTCACCCTTCCTCTCTATTCAGCATTCCTCTCCATTCAACCTTCCTCTCCATTCCCCCTTTATCTCTATTCACCCTGCCTCTCTATTCACCCTTCCTCTCTATTCACCATTCCTCTCTATTCACCCTTCCTCTCTATTCAAGCGTCCTCTCTATTCACCCTTCCTATCTAGTCACCCTTCCTCTCTTTTCACCTTTTCCTCTCTATTCACCCTTCCTCTCTATTCACCCTTCCTCTCTATTCACCATTCCTTCTATTCACCCTTCCTCTCTATTCACCCTTCCTCTCTATTCACCCTTCCTCTCTAGTCACCCTTCCTCTCTATTCACCATTCCTCTCTATTCACCCTTCCTCTCTATTAACCCTTATTCTCTATTCACCCTTCCTCTCTATTCACCCTTCCTCTCTAGTCACCCTTCCTCTCTATTCACCCTTCCTCTCTATTAACCCTTATTCTCTATTCAAGCTTCCTCTCAATTCACCCTTTCTCTCTAGTCACCCTTCCTCTCTATGTAACCTACCTCTCTATTCACCCTTCCTCTCTATTCACCCTTCCTGTCTATTCAAGCTTCCTCTCTATTCACCCTTCCTCTCTGGTCACCCTTCCTCTCTATTCAGCATTCCTCTCCATTCAACCTTCCTCTCTATTCACCCTTCCTCTCTATTCACCCTTCCTCTCATTTCACCCTTCCTCCCATTTCACCCTTCCTCTCTATTCACCCTACCTCTCTATTCACCCTTCCTCTCTATTCACCCTTCCCCTCTATTAACCCTTATTCTCTATTCAAGCTTCCTCTCTATTCACCCTTCCTCACTAGTCACCCTTCCTCTCTATTCACCCTTCCTCTATATTCACCCTTCCTCTCTATGTAACCTACCTCTCCATTCACCCTGCCTCTCTATTCACCCTTCCTCTCTATTCAAGCTTCCTCTCTATTCACCCTTTCTCTCTAGTCACCCTTCCTCTCTATGTAACCTACCTCTCTATTCACCCTTCCTCTCTATTCACCCTTCCTGTCTATTCAAGCTTCCTCTCTATTCACCCTTCCTCTCTGGTCACCCTTCCTCTCTATTCAGCATTCCTCTCCATTCAACCTTCCTCTCCATTCCCCCTTTATCTCTATTCACCCTGCCTCTCTATTCACCCTTCCTCTCTATTCACCCTTCCTCTCTAGTCACCCTTCCTCTCTATTCAAGCGTCCTCTCTATTCACCCTTCCTATCTAGTCACCCTTCCTCTCTTTTCACCTTTTCCTCTCTATTCACCCATCCTCTCTATTCACCCTTCCTCTCTATTCACCATTACTCTCTATTCACCCTTCCTCTCTATTCACCCTTCCTCTCTATTCACCCTTCCTCTCTAGTCACCCTTCCTCTCTATTCACCATTCCTCTCTATTAACCCTTATTCTCTATTCAAGCTTCCTCTCTATTCACCCTTCCTCACTAGTCACCCTTCCTCTCTATTCACCCTTCCTCTATATTCACCCTTCCTCTCTATGTAACCTACCTCTCCATTCACCCTGCCTCTCTATTCACCCTTCCTCTCTATTCAAGCTTCCTCTCTATTCACCCTTTCTCTCTAGTCACCCTTCCTCTCTATGTAACCTACCTCTCTATTCACCCTTCCTCTCTATTCACCCTTCCTGTCTATTCAAGCTTCCTCTCTATTCACCCTTCCTCTCTGGTCACCCTTCCTCTCTATTCAGCATTCCTCTCCATTCAACCTTCCTCTCCATTCCCCCTTTATCTCTATTCACCCTGCCTCTCTATTCACCCTTCCTCTCTATTCACCATTCCTCTCTATTCACCCTTCCTCTCTATTCAAGCGTCCTCTCTATTCACCCTTCCTATCTAGTCACCCTTCCTCTCTTTTCACCTTTTCCTCTCTATTCACCCTTCCTCTCTATTCACCCTTCCTCTCTATTCACCATTCCTTCTATTCACCCTTCCTCTCTATTCACCCTTCCTCTCTATTCACCCTTCCTCTCTAGTCACCCTTCCTCTCTATTCACCATTCCTCTCTATTCACCCTTCCTCTCTATTAACCCTTATTCTCTATTCACCCTTCCTCTCTATTCACCCTTCCTCTCTAGTCACCCTTCCTCTCTATTCACCCTTCCTCTCTATTAACCCTTATTCTCTATTCAAGCTTCCTCTCAATTCACCCTTTCTCTCTAGTCACCCTTCCTCTCTATGTAACCTACCTCTCTATTCACCCTTCCTCTCTATTCACCCTTCCTGTCTATTCAAGCTTCCTCTCTATTCACCCTTCCTCTCTGGTCACCCTTCCTCTCTATTCAGCATTCCTCTCCATTCAACCTTCCTCTCCATTCCCCCTTTATCTCTATTCACCCTGCCTCTCTATTCACCCTTCCTCTCTATTCACCCTTCCTCTCTAGTCACCCTTCCTCTCTATTCAAGCGTCCTCTCTATTCACCCTTCCTATCTAGTCACCCTTCCTCTCTTTTCACCTTTTCCTCTCTATTCACCCATCCTCTCTATTCACCCTTCCTCTCTATTCACCATTACTCTCTATTCACCCTTCCTCTCTATTCACCCTTCCTCTCTATTCACCCTTCCTCTCTAGTCACCCTTCCTCTCTATTCACCATTCCTCTCTATTAACCCTTATTCTCTATTCAAGCTTCCTCTCTATTCACCCTTCCTCACTAGTCACCCTTCCTCTCTATTCACCCTTCCTCTATATTCACCCTTCCTCTCTATGTAACCTACCTCTCCATTCACCCTGCCTCTCTATTCACCCTTCCTCTCTATTCAAGCTTCCTCTCTATTCACCCTTTCTCTCTAGTCACCCTTCCTCTCTATGTAACCTACCTCTCTATTCACCCTTCCTCTCTATTCACCCTTCCTGTCTATTCAAGCTTCCTCTCTATTCACCCTTCCTCTCTGGTCACCCTTCCTCTCTATTCAGCATTCCTCTCCATTCAACCTTCCTCTCCATTCCCCCTTTATCTCTATTCACCCTGCCTCTCTATTCACCCTTCCTCTCTATTCACCATTCCTCTCTATTCACCCTTCCTCTCTATTCAAGCGTCCTCTCTATTCACCCTTCCTATCTAGTCACCCTTCCTCTCTTTTCACCTTTTCCTCTCTATTCACCCTTCCTCTCTATTCACCCTTCCTCTCTATTCACCATTCCTTCTATTCACCCTTCCTCTCTATTCACCCTTCCTCTCTATTCACCCTTCCTCTCTAGTCACCCTTCCTCTCTATTCACCATTCCTCTCTATTCACCCTTCCTCTCTATTAACCCTTATTCTCTATTCACCCTTCCTCTCTATTCACCCTTCCTCTCTAGTCACCCTTCCTCTCTATTCACCCTTCCTCTCTATTAACCCTTATTCTCTATTCAAGCTTCCTCTCAATTCACCCTTCCTCACTAGTCACCCTTCCTCTCCATTCACCCTTCCTCTATATTCACCCTCCTCTCTATGTAACCTACCTCTCTATTCACCCTTCCTCTCCATTCACCCTTCCTCTCTATTCACCCTTCCTCTCTATTCACCCTTCCTCTCCATTCACCCTTCCTCTATATTCACCCTCCTCTCTATGTAACCTACCTCTCTATTCACCCTTCCTCACTAGTCACACTTCCTCTCCATTCACCCTTCCTCTATATTCACCCTTCCTCTCTATGTAACCTACCTCTCTATTCACCCTTCCTCTCCATTCACCCTTCCTCTCTATTCACCCTTCCTCTCTATTCACCCTTCCTCTCTATTCACCCTTCCCCTCTATTCACCCTTCCTCTCTATTCACCCTTCCTCACTAGTCACCCTTCCTCTCTATTCACCCTTCCTCTATATTCACCCTTCCTCTCTATGTAACCTACCTCTCCATTCACCCTGCCTCTCTATTCACCCTTCCTCTCTATTCAAGCTTCCTCTCTATTCACCCTTTCTCTCTAGTCACCCTTCCTCTCTATGTAACCTACCTCTCTATTCACCCTTCCTCTCTATTCACCCTTCCTCTCTATTCACCCTTTTTGTCTATTCAAGCTTCCTCTCTATTCACCCTTCCTCTCTGGTCACCCTTCCTCTCTGGTCACCCTTCCTCTCTATTCAGCATTCCTCTCCATTCAACCTTCCTCTCCATTCCCCCTTTATCTCTATTCACCCTGCCTCTCTATTCACCCTTCCTCTCTATTCACCCTTCCTCTCTAGTCACCCTTCCTCTCTATTCACCATTCCTCTCTATTCACCCTTCCTCTCTATTCAAGCGTCCTCTCTATTCACCCTTCCTATCTAGTCACCCTTCCTCTCTTTTCACCTTTTCCTCTCTATTCACCCTTCCTCTCTATTCACCCTTCCTCTCTATTCACCCTTCCTCTCTATTCACCATTCCTCTCTATTCACCCTTCCTCTCTATTCACCCTTCATCTCTATTCACCCTTCCTCTCTAGTCACCCTTCCTCTCTATTCACCATTCCTCTCTATTCACCCTTCCTCTCTATTAACCCTTATTCTCTATTCACCCTTCCTCTCTATTCACCCTTCCTCTCTAGTCACCCTTCCTCTCTATTCACCCTTCCTCTCTATTAACCCTTATTCTCTATTCAAGCTTCCTCTCAATTCACCCTTCCTCACTAGTCACCCTTCCTCTCCATTCACCCTTCCTCTATATTCACCCTCCTCTCTATGTAACCTACCTCTCTATTCACCCTTCCTCACTAGTCACACTTCCTCTCCATTCACCCTTCCTCTATATTCACCCTTCCTCTCTATGTAACCTACCTCTCTATTCACCCTTCCTCTCCATTCACCCTTCCTCTCTATTCACCCCTCCTCTCTATTCACCCTTCCTCTCTATTCACCCTTCCTCTCTATTCACCCTTCCCCTCTATTCACCCTTCCTCTCTATTCACCCTTCCTCACTAGTCACCCTTCCTCTCTATTCACCCTTCCTCTATATTCACCCTTCCTCTCATTTCACCCTTCCTCCCATTTCACCCTTCCTCTCTATTCACCCTACCTCTCTATTCACCCTTCCTCTCTATTCACCCTTCCCCTCTATTAACCCTTATTCTCTATTCAAGCTTCCTCTCTATTCACCCTTCCTCACTAGTCACCCTTCCTCTCTATTCACCCTTCCTCTATATTCACCCTTCCTCTCTATGTAACCTACCTCTCCATTCACCCTGCCTCTCTATTCACCCTTCCTCTCTATTCAAGCTTCCTCTCTATTCACCCTTTCTCTCTAGTCACCCTTCCTCTCTATGTAACCTACCTCTCTATTCACCCTTCCTCTCTATTCACCCTTCCTGTCTATTCAAGCTTCCTCTCTATTCACCCTTCCTCTCTGGTCACCCTTCCTCTCTATTCAGCATTCCTCTCCATTCAACCTTCCTCTCCATTCCCCCTTTATCTCTATTCACCCTGCCTCTCTATTCACCCTTCCTCTCTATTCACCCTTCCTCTCTAGTCACCCTTCCTCTCTATTCAAGCGTCCTCTCTATTCACCCTTCCTATCTAGTCACCCTTCCTCTCTTTTCACCTTTTCCTCTCTATTCACCCATCCTCTCTATTCACCCTTCCTCTCTATTCACCATTACTCTCTATTCACCCTTCCTCTCTATTCACCCTTCCTCTCTATTCACCCTTCCTCTCTAGTCACCCTTCCTCTCTATTCACCATTCCTCTCTATTAACCCTTATTCTCTATTCAAGCTTCCTCTCTATTCACCCTTCCTCACTAGTCACCCTTCCTCTCTATTCACCCTGCCTCTCTATTCACCCTTCCTCTCTATTCAAGCTTCCTCTCTAGTCACCCTTCCTCTCTATTCACCATTCCTCTCTATTCACCCTTCCTCTCTATTCACACTTCCTCTCTATTCACCCTTCCTCTCTATTCACCCTTCCTCTCTATTCACCCTTCCTCTCTATTCACCCTTCCTCTCATTTCACCCTTCCTCCCATTTCACCCTTCCTCTCTATTCACCCTACCTCTCTATTCACCCTTCCTCTCTATTCACCCTTCCCCTCTATTAACCCTTCCTCTCTATTCAAGCTTCTTCTCTATTCACCCTTTCTCTTTAGTCACCCTTCCTCTCTATGTAACCTACCTCTCTATTCACCCTTCCTCTCTATTAACCCTTATTCTCTATTCAAGTTTCCTCTCTATTCACCCTTCCTCTCTGGTCACCCTTCCTCTCTATTCAGCATTCCTCTCCATTCAACCTTCCTCTCCATTCCCCCTTTATCTCTATTCACCCTGCCTCTCTATTCACCCTTCGTCTCTATTCACCCTTCCTCTCTAGTCACCCTTCCTCTCTATTCACCATTCCTCTCTATTCACCCTTCCTCTCTATTCAAGCGTCCTCTCTATTCACCCTTCCTATCTAGTCACCCTTCCTCTCTATTCACCCTTCCTCTCTATTCAGCATTCCTCTCCATTCACCCTTCCTCTCCATTCCACCTTTATCTCTAATCACCCTGCCTCTCTATTCACCCTTCCTCTCTATTCACCCTTCCTCTCTAGTCACCTTTCCTCTCTATTCACCATTCCTCTCTATTCACCCTTCCTCTCTATTCACCCTTCCTCTCTATTCACCCTTCCTCTCTAGTCACCCTTCCTCTCTATTCACCATTCCTCTCTAGTCACCCTTCCTCTCTATTCACCATTCCTCTCTATTCACCCTTCCTCTCTATTAACCCTTATTCTCTATTCACCCTTCCTCTCTATTCACCCTTCCTCTCTAGTCACCCTTCCTCTCTATTCACCATTCCTCTCTATTCACCCTTCCTCTCTATTAACCCTTATTCTCTATTCAAGCTTCCTCTCAATTCACCCTTCCTCACTAGTCACCCTTCCTCTCCATTCACCCTTCCTCTATATTCACCCTCCTCTCTATGTAACCTACCTCTCTATTCACCCTTCCTCACTAGTCACCCTTCCTCTCCATTCACCCTTCCTCTATATTCACCCTTCCTCTCTATGTAACCTACCTCTCTATTCACCCTTCCTCTCCATTCACCCTTCCTCTCTATTCACCCTTCCTCTCTATTCACCCTTCCTCTCTATTCACCCTTCCCCTCTATTCACCCTTCCTCTCTATTCACCCTTCCTCACTAGTCACCCTTCCTCTCTATTCACCCTTCCTCTATATTCACCCTTCCTCTCTATGTAACCTACCTCTCCATTCACCCTGCCTCTCTATTCACCCTTCCTCTCTATTCAAGCTTCCTCTCTATTCACCCTTTCTCTCTAGTCACCCTTCCTCTCTATGTAACCTACCTCTCTATTCACCCTTCCTCTCTATTCACCCTTCCTCTCTATTCACCCTTTTTGTCTATTCAAGCTTCCTCTCTATTCACCCTTCCTCTCTGGTCACCCTTCCTCTCTGGTCACCCTTCCTCTCTATTCAGCATTCCTCTCCATTCAACCTTCCTCTCCATTCCCCCTTTATCTCTATTCACCCTGCCTCTCTATTCACCCTTCCTCTCTATTCACCCTTCCTCTCTAGTCACCCTTCCTCTCTATTCACCATTCCTCTCTATTCACCCTTCCTCTCTATTCAAGCGTCCTCTCTATTCACCCTTCCTATCTAGTCACCCTTCCTCTCTTTTCACCTTTTCCTCTCTATTCACCCTTCCTCTCTATTCACCCTTCCTCTCTATTCACCCTTCCTCTCTATTCACCATTCCTCTCTATTCACCCTTCCTCTCTATTCACCCTTCATCTCTATTCACCCTTCCTCTCTAGTCACCCTTCCTCTCTATTCACCATTCCTCTCTATTCACCCTTCCTCTCTATTAACCCTTATTCTCTATTCACCCTTCCTCTCTATTCACCCTTCCTCTCTAGTCACCCTTCCTCTCTATTCACCCTTCCTCTCTATTAACCCTTATTCTCTATTCAAGCTTCCTCTCAATTCACCCTTCCTCACTAGTCACCCTTCCTCTCCATTCACCCTTCCTCTATATTCACCCTCCTCTCTATGTAACCTACCTCTCTATTCACCCTTCCTCACTAGTCACACTTCCTCTCCATTCACCCTTCCTCTATATTCACCCTTCCTCTCTATGTAACC
The DNA here is from genome assembly GCA_933228895.1 of Platycnemis pennipes. Taxonomy (NCBI): domain Eukaryota; kingdom Metazoa; phylum Arthropoda; class Insecta; order Odonata; family Platycnemididae; genus Platycnemis; species Platycnemis pennipes. The sequence continues at coordinate 1,030,540 of OW121851.1, forward strand.
TACCTCTCTATTCACCCTTCCTCTCCATTCACCCTTCCTCTCTATTCACCCTTCCTCTCTATTCACCCTTCCTCTCTATTCACCCTTCCTCTCTATTCACCCTTCCCCTCTATTCACCCTTCCTCTCTATTCACCCTTCCTCACTAGTCACCCTTCCTCTCTATTCACCCTTCCTCTATATTCACCCTTCCTCTCATTTCACCCTTCCTCCCATTTCACCCTTCCTCTCTATTCACCCTACCTCTCTATTCACCCTTCCTCTCTATTCACCCTTCCCCTCTATTAACCCTTATTCTCTATTCAAGCTTCCTCTCTATTCACCCTTCCTCACTAGTCACCCTTCCTCTCTATTCACCCTTCCTCTATATTCACCCTTCCTCTCTATGTAACCTACCTCTCCATTCACCCTGCCTCTCTATTCACCCTTCCTCTCTATTCAAGCTTCCTCTCTATTCACCCTTTCTCTCTAGTCACCCTTCCTCTCTATGTAACCTACCTCTCTATTCACCCTTCCTCTCTATTCACCCTTCCTCTCTGGTCACCCTTCCTCTCTATTCAGCATTCCTCTCCATTCAACCTTCCTCTCCATTCCCCCTTTATCTCTATTCACCCTGCCTCTCTATTCACCCTTCCTCTCTATTCACCCTTCCTCTCTAGTCACCCTTCCTCTCTATTCAAGCGTCCTCTCTATTCACCCTTCCTATCTAGTCACCCTTCCTCTCTTTTCACCTTTTCCTCTCTATTCACCCATCCTCTCTATTCACCCTTCCTCTCTATTCACCATTACTCTCTATTCACCCTTCCTCTCTATTCACCCTTCCTCTCTATTCACCCTTCCTCTCTAGTCACCCTTCCTCTCTATTCACCATTCCTCTCTATTAACCCTTATTCTCTATTCAAGCTTCCTCTCTATTCACCCTTCCTCACTAGTCACCCTTCCTCTCTATTCACCCTGCCTCTCTATTCACCCTTCCTCTCTATTCAAGCTTCCTCTCTAGTCACCCTTCCTCTCTATTCACCATTCCTCTCTATTCACCCTTCCTCTCTATTCACACTTCCTCTCTATTCACCCTTCCTCTCTATTCACCCTTCCTCTCTATTCACCCTTCCTCTCTATTCACCCTTCCTCTCATTTCACCCTTCCTCCCATTTCACCCTTCCTCTCTATTCACCCTACCTCTCTATTCACCCTTCCTCTCTATTCACCCTTCCCCTCTATTAACCCTTCCTCTCTATTCAAGCTTCTTCTCTATTCACCCTTTCTCTTTAGTCACCCTTCCTCTCTATGTAACCTACCTCTCTATTCACCCTTCCTCTCTATTAACCCTTATTCTCTATTCAAGTTTCCTCTCTATTCACCCTTCCTCTCTGGTCACCCTTCCTCTCTATTCAGCATTCCTCTCCATTCAACCTTCCTCTCCATTCCCCCTTTATCTCTATTCACCCTGCCTCTCTATTCACCCTTCGTCTCTATTCACCCTTCCTCTCTAGTCACCCTTCCTCTCTATTCACCATTCCTCTCTATTCACCCTTCCTCTCTATTCAAGCGTCCTCTCTATTCACCCTTCCTATCTAGTCACCCTTCCTCTCTATTCACCCTTCCTCTCTATTCAGCATTCCTCTCCATTCACCCTTCCTCTCCATTCCACCTTTATCTCTAATCACCCTGCCTCTCTATTCACCCTTCCTCTCTATTCACCCTTCCTCTCTAGTCACCTTTCCTCTCTATTCACCATTCCTCTCTATTCACCCTTCCTCTCTATTCACCCTTCCTCTCTATTCACCCTTCCTCTCTAGTCACCCTTCCTCTCTATTCACCATTCCTCTCTAGTCACCCTTCCTCTCTATTCACCATTCCTCTCTATTCACCCTTCCTCTCTATTAACCCTTATTCTCTATTCACCCTTCCTCTCTATTCACCCTTCCTCTCTAGTCACCCTTCCTCTCTATTCACCATTCCTCTCTATTCACCCTTCCTCTCTATTAACCCTTATTCTCTATTCAAGCTTCCTCTCAATTCACCCTTCCTCACTAGTCACCCTTCCTCTCCATTCACCCTTCCTCTATATTCACCCTCCTCTCTATGTAACCTACCTCTCTATTCACCCTTCCTCACTAGTCACCCTTCCTCTCCATTCACCCTTCCTCTATATTCACCCTTCCTCTCTATGTAACCTACCTCTCTATTCACCCTTCCTCTCCATTCACCCTTCCTCTCTATTCACCCTTCCTCTCTATTCACCCTTCCTCTCATTTCACCCTTCCTCCCATTTCACCCTTCCTCTCTATTCACCCTACCTCTCTATTCACCCTTCCTCTCTATTCACCCTTCCCCTCTATTAACCCTTATTCTCTATTCAAGCTTCCTCTCTATTCACCCTTCCTCACTAGTCACCCTTCCTCTCTATTCACCCTTCCTCTATATTCACCCTTCCTCTCTATTCACCCTTCCCCTCTATTAACCCTTATTCTCTATTCAAGCTTCCTCTCCATTCACCCTTCCTCTATATTCACCCTTCCTCTCTATGTAACCTACCTCTCCATTCACCCTGCCTCTCTATTCACCCTTCCTCTCTATTCAAGCTTCCTCTCTATTCACCCTTTCTCTCTAGTCACCCTTCCTCTCTATGTAACCTACCTCTCTATTCACCCTTCCTCTCTATTCACCCTTCCTGTCTATTCAAGCTTCCTCTCTATTCACCCTTCCTCTCTGGTCACCCTTCCTCTCTATTCAGCATTCCTCTCCATTCAACCTTCCTCTCCATTCCCCCTTTATCTCTATTCACCCTGCCTCTCTATTCACCCTTCCTCTCTATTCACCCTTCCTCTCTAGTCACCCTTCCTCTCTATTCAAGCGTCCTCTCTATTCACCCTTCCTATCTAGTCACCCTTCCTCTCTTTTCACCTTTTCCTCTCTATTCACCCATCCTCTCTATTCACCCTTCCTCTCTATTCACCATTACTCTCTATTCACCCTTCCTCTCTATTCACCCTTCCTCTCTATTCACCCTTCCTCTCTAGTCACCCTTCCTCTCTATTCACCATTCCTCTCTATTAACCCTTATTCTCTATTCAAGCTTCCTCTCTATTCACCCTTCCTCACTAGTCACCCTTCCTCTCTATTCACCCTTCCTCTATATTCACCCTTCCTCTCTATGTAACCTACCTCTCCATTCACCCTGCCTCTCTATTCACCCTTCCTCTCTATTCAAGCTTCCTCTCTATTCACCCTTTCTCTCTAGTCACCCTTCCTCTCTATGTAACCTACCTCTCTATTCACCCTTCCTCTCTATTCACCCTTCCTGTCTATTCAAGCTTCCTCTCTATTCACCCTTCCTCTCTGGTCACCCTTCCTCTCTATTCAGCATTCCTCTCCATTCAACCTTCCTCTCCATTCCCCCTTTATCTCTATTCACCCTGCCTCTCTATTCACCCTTCCTCTCTATTCACCATTCCTCTCTATTCACCCTTCCTCTCTATTCAAGCGTCCTCTCTATTCACCCTTCCTATCTAGTCACCCTTCCTCTCTTTTCACCTTTTCCTCTCTATTCACCCTTCCTCTCTATTCACCCTTCCTCTCTATTCACCATTCCTTCTATTCACCCTTCCTCTCTATTCACCCTTCCTCTCTATTCACCCTTCCTCTCTAGTCACCCTTCCTCTCTATTCACCATTCCTCTCTATTCACCCTTCCTCTCTATTAACCCTTATTCTCTATTCACCCTTCCTCTCTATTCACCCTTCCTCTCTAGTCACCCTTCCTCTCTATTCACCCTTCCTCTCTATTAACCCTTATTCTCTATTCAAGCTTCCTCTCAATTCACCCTTCCTCACTAGTCACCCTTCCTCTCCATTCACCCTTCCTCTATATTCACCCTCCTCTCTATGTAACCTACCTCTCTATTCACCCTTCCTCACTAGTCACCCTTCCTCTCCATTCACCCTTCCTCTATATGTAACCTACCTCTCTATTCACCCTTCCTCTCCATTCACCCTTCCTCTCTATTCACCCTTCCTCTCTATTCACCCTTCCTCTCTATTCACCCTTCCCCTCTATTCACCCTTCCTCTCTATTCACCCTTCCTCACTAGTCACCCTTCCTCTCTATTCACCCTTCCTCTATATTCACCCTTCCTCTCTATGTAACCTACCTCTCCATTCACCCTGCCTCTCTATTCACCCTTCCTCTCTATTCAAGCTTCCTCTCTATTCACCCTTTCTCTCTAGTCACCCTTCCTCTCTATGTAACCTACCTCTCTATTCACCCTTCCTCTCTATTCACCCTTCCTCTCTATTCACCCTTTTTGTCTATTCAAGCTTCCTCTCTATTCACCCTTCCTCTCTGGTCACCCTTCCTCTCTGGTCACCCTTCCTCTCTATTCAGCATTCCTCTCCATTCAACCTTCCTCTCCATTCCCCCTTTATCTCTATTCACCCTGCCTCTCTATTCACCCTTCCTCTCTATTCACCCTTCCTCTCTAGTCACCCTTCCTCTCTATTCACCATTCCTCTCTATTCACCCTTCCTCTCTATTCAAGCGTCCTCTCTATTCACCCTTCCTATCTAGTCACCCTTCCTCTCTTTTCACCTTTTCCTCTCTATTCACCCTTCCTCTCTATTCACCCTTCCTCTCTATTCACCATTCCTCTCTATTCACCCTTCCTCTCTATTCACCCTTCCTCTCTATTCACCCTTCCTCTCTAGTCACCCTTCCTCTCTATTCACCATTCCTCTCTATTCACCCTTCCTCTCTATTAACCCTTATTCTCTATTCACCCTTCCTCTCTATTCACCCTTCCTCTCTAGTCACCCTTCCTCTCTATTCACCCTTCCTCTCTATTAACCCTTATTCTCTATTCAAGCTTCCTCTCAATTCACCCTTCCTCACTAGTCACCCTTCCTCTCCATTCACCCTTCCTCTATATTCACCCTCCTCTCTATGTAACCTACCTCTCTATTCACCCTTCCTCACTAGTCACACTTCCTCTCCATTCACCCTTCCTCTATATTCACCCTTCCTCTCTATGTAACCTACCTCTCTATTCACCCTTCCTCTCCATTCACCCTTCCTCTCTATTCACCCTTCCTCTCTATTCACCCTTCCTCTCTATTCACCCTTCCTCTCTATTCACCCTTCCCCTCTATTCACCCTTCCTCTCTATTCACCCTTCCTCTCTATTCACCCTTCCTCACTAGTCACCCTTCCTCTCTATTCACCCTTCCTCTATATTCACCCTTCCTCTCTATGTAACCTACCTCTCCATTCACCCTGCCTCTCTATTCACCCTTCCTCTCTATTCAAGCTTCCTCTCTATTCACCCTTTCTCTCTAGTCACCCTTCCTCTCTATGTAACCTACCTCTCTATTCACCCTTCCTCTCTATTCACCCTTCCTCTCTATTCACCCTTCCTGTCTATTCAAGCTTCCTCTCTATTCACCCTTCCTCTCTGGTCACCCTTCCTCTCTATTCAGCATTCCTCTCCATTCAACCTTCCTCTCCATTCCCCCTTTATCTCTATTCACCCTGCCTCTCTATTCACCCTTCCTCTCTATTCACCCTTCCTCTCTAGTCACCCTTCCTCTCTATTCACCATTCCTCTCTATTCACCCTTCCTCTCTATTCAAGCGTCCTCTCTATTCACCCTTCCTATCTAGTCACCCTTCCTCTCTTTTCACCCTTCCTCTCTTTTCACCTTTTCCTCTCTATTCACCATTCCTCTCTATTCACCCTTCCTCTCTATTCAAGCGTCCTCTCTATTCACCCTTCCTATCTATTCACCCTTCCTCTCATTTCACCCTTCCTCTCTATTCACCCTTCCTCTCTATTCACCCTTCCTCTCTAGTCACCTTTCCTCTCTATTCACCATTCCTCTCTATTCACCCTTCCTCTCTATTCACCCTTCCTCTCTATTCACCCTTCCTCTCTAGTCACCCTTCCTCTCTATTAACCCTTATTCTCTATTCAAGCTTCCTCTCAATTCACCCTTCCTCCCATTTCACCCTTCCTCTCTATTCACCCTACCTCTCTATTCACCCTTCCTCTCTATTCACCCTTCCCCTCTATTAACCCTTATTCTCTATTCAAGCTTCCTCTCCATTCACCCTTCCTCTATATTCACCCTTCCTCTCTATGTAACCTACCTCTCTATTCACCCTTCCTCTCCATTCACCCTTCCTCTCTATTCACCCTTCCTCTCTATTCACCCTTCCTCTCTATTCACCCTTCCTCTCTATTCACCCTTCCCCTCTATTCACCCTTCCTCTCTATTCACCCTTCCTCACTAGTCACCCTTCCTCTCCATTCACCCTTCCTCTATATTCACCCTCCTCTCTATGTAACCTACCTCTCTATTCACCCTTCCTCACTAGTCACCCTTCCTCTCCATTCACCCTTCCTCTATATTCACCCTTCCTCTCTATGTAACCTACCTCTCTATTCACCCTTCCTCTCCATTCACCCTTCCTCTATATTCACCCTTCCTCTCTATGTAACCTACCTCTCTATTCACCCTGCCTCTCTATTCACCCTTCCTCTCTATTCAAGCTTCCTCTCTATTCACCCTTCCTCTCTAGTCACCCTTCCTCTCTATTCACCATTCCTCTCTATTCACCCTTCCTCTCTATTCACACTTCCTCTCTATTCACCCTTCCTCTCTATTCACCCTTCCTCTCTATTTACCCTTCCTCTCTATTCACCCTTCCTCTCATTTCACCCTTCCTCCCATTTCACCCTTCCTCTCTATTCACCCTACCTCTCTATTCACCCTTCCTCTCTATTCACCCTTCCCCTCTATTAACCCTTATTCTCTATTCAAGCTTCCTCTCTATTCACCCTTCCTCACTAGTCACCCTTCCTCTCTATTCACCCTTCCTCTATATTCACCCTTCCTCTCTATGTAACCTACCTCTCCATTCACCCTGCCTCTCTATTCACCCTTCCTCTCTATTCAAGCTTCCTCTCTATTCACCCTTTCTCTCTAGTCACCCTTCCTCTCTCTTCACCATTCCTCTCTATTCACCCTTCCTCTCTATTCACCCTTCCTCTCTATTCACCCTTCCTCTCTATTCACCCTTCCTCTCTATTCACCCTTCCTCTCTATTCACCCTTCCTCTCGTTTCACCCTTCCTCTCACTTCACCCTTCCCCTCTATTAACCCTTATTCTCTATTCAAGCTTCCTCTCTATTCACCCTTCCTCACTAGTCACCCTTCCTCTCTATTCACCCTTCCTCTCTATTCACCCTGCCTCTCTATTCACCCTTCCTCTCTATTCAAGCTTCCTCTCTATTCACCCTTCCTCTCTAGTCACCCTTCCTCTCTAGTCACCCTTCCTCTCTATTCACCCTTCCTCTCTATTCACCCTTCCTCTCTATTCACCCTTCCTCTCTATTCACCCTTCCTCTCTATTCACCCTTCCTCTCTATTCACCCTTCCTCTCGTTTCACCCTTCCTCTCATTTCACCCTTCCTCTCTATTCACCCTACCTCTCTATTCACCCTTCCTCTCTATTCACCCTTCCCCTCTATTAACCCTTATTCTCTATTCAAGCTTCCTCTCTATTCACCCTTCCTCACTAGTCACCCTTCCTCTCCATTCACCCTTCCTCTATATTCACCCTTCCTCTCTATGTAACCTACCTCTCTATTCACCCCTCCTCTCTATTCACCCTTCCTCTCTATTCAAGCTTCCTCTCTATTCACCCTTCCTCTCTATTCACCCTTCCTCTCTATTCACCCTTCCTGTCTATTCAAGCTTCCTCTCTATTCACCCTTCCTCTCTGGTCACCCTTCCTCTCTATTCAGCATTCCTCTCCATTCAACCTTCCTCTCCATTCCCCCTTTATCTCTATTCACCCTGCCTCTCTATTCACCCTTCCTCTCTATTCACTCTTCCTCTCTAGTCACCCTTCCTCTCTATTCAAGCGTCCTCTCTATTCACCCTTCCTATCTAGTCACCCTTCCTCTCTTTTCACCTTTTCCTCTCTATTCACCCTTCCTCTCTATTCACCCTTCCTCTCTATTCACCATTCCTCTCTATTCACCCTTCCTCTCTATTCACCCTTCCTCTCTATTCACCATTCCTCTCTATTCACCCTTCCTCTCTATTCACCCTTCCTCTCTATTCACCCTTCCTCTCTAGTCACCCTTCCTCTCTATTCACCATTCCTCTCTATTAACCCTTATTCTCTATTCAAGCTTCCTCTCTATTCACCCTTCCTCACTAGTCACCCTTCCTCTCTATTCACCCTTCCTCTATATTCACCCTTCCTCTCTATGTAACCTACCTCTCCATTCACCCTGCCTCTCTATTCACCCTTCCTCTCTATTCAAGCTTCCTCTCTATTCACCCTTTCTCTCTAGTCACCCTTCCTCTCTATGTAACCTACCTCTCTATTCACCCTTCCTCTCTATTCACCCTTCCTGTCTATTCAAGCTTCCTCTCTATTCACCCTTCCTCTCTGGTCACCCTTCCTCTCTATTCAGCATTCCTCTCCATTCAACCTTCCTCTCCATTCCCCCTTTATCTCTATTCACCCTGCCTCTCTATTCACCCTTCCTCTCTATTCACCATTCCTCTCTATTCACCCTTCCTCTCTATTCAAGCGTCCTCTCTATTCACCCTTCCTATCTAGTCACCCTTCCTCTCTTTTCACCTTTTCCTCTCTATTCACCCTTCCTCTCTATTCACCCTTCCTCTCTATTCACCATTCCTCTCTATTCACCCTTCCTCTCTATTCACCCTTCCTGTCTATTCAAGCTTCCTCTCTATTCACCCTTCCTCTCTGGTCACCCTTCCTCTCTATTCAGCATTCCTCTCCATTCAACCTTCCTCTCCATTCCCCCTTTATCTCTATTCACCCTGCCTCTCTATTCACCCTTCCTCTCTATTCACCATTCCTCTCTATTCACCCTTCCTCTCTATTCAAGCGTCCTCTCTATTCACCCTTCCTATCTAGTCACCCTTCCTCTCTTTTCACCTTTTCCTCTCTATTCACCCTTCCTCTCTATTCACCCTTCCTCTCTATTCACCATTCCTTCTATTCACCCTTCCTCTCTATTCACCCTTCCTCTCTATTCACCCTTCCTCTCTAGTCACCCTTCCTCTCTATTCACCATTCCTCTCTATTCACCCTTCCTCTCTATTAACCCTTATTCTCTATTCACCCTTCCTCTCTATTCACCCTTCCTCTCTAGTCACCCTTCCTCTCTATTCACCCTTCCTCACTAGTCACCCTTCCTCTCTATTCACCCTTCCTCTATATTCACCCTTCCTCTCTATGTAACCTACCTCTCCATTCACCCTGCCTCTCTATTCACCCTTCCTCTCTATTCAAGCTTCCTCTCTATTCACCCTTTCTCTCTAGTCACCCTTCCTCTCTATGTAACCTACCTCTCTATTCACCCTTCCTCTCTATTCACCCTTCCTCTCTATTCACCCTTTTTGTCTATTCAAGCTTCCTCTCTATTCACCCTTCCTCTCTGGTCACCCTTCCTCTCTATTCAGCATTCCTCTCCATTCAACCTTCCTCTCCATTCCCCCTTTATCTCTATTCACCCTGCCTCTCTATTCACCCTTCCTCTCTATTCACCCTTCCTCTCTAGTCACCCTTCCTCTCTATTCACCATTCCTCTCTATTCACCCTTCCTCTCTATTCAAGCGTCCTCTCTATTCACCCTTCCTATCTAGTCACCCTTCCTCTCTTTTCACCTTTTCCTCTCTATTCACCCTTCCTCTCTATTCACCCTTCCTCTCTATTCACCATTCCTCTCTATTCACCCTTCCTCTCTATTCACCCTTCCTCTCTATTCACCCTTCCTCTCTAGTCACCCTTCCTCTCTATTCACCATTCCTCTCTATTCACCCTTCCTCTCTATTAACCCTTATTCTCTATTCACCCTTCCTCTCTATTCACCCTTCCTCTCTAGTCACCCTTCCTCTCTATTCACCCTTCCTCTCTATTAACCCTTATTCTCTATTCAAGCTTCCTCTCAATTCACCCTTCCTCACTAGTCACCCTTCCTCTCCATTCACCCTTCCTCTATATTCACCCTCCTCTCTATGTAACCTACCTCTCTATTCACCCTTCCTCACTAGTCACACTTCCTCTCCATTCACCCTTCCTCTATATTCACCCTTCCTCTCTATGTAACCTACCTCTCTATTCACCCTTCCTCTCCATTCACCCTTCCTCTCTATTCACCCTTCCTCTCTATTCACCCTTCCTCTCCATTCACCCTTCCCCTCCATTCACCCTTCCTCTCTATTCACCCTTCCTCACTAGTCACCCTTCCTCTCTATTCCCCCTTCCTCTATATTCACCCTTCCTCTCTATGTAACCTACCTCTCCATTCACCCTGCCTCTCTATTCACCCTTCCTCTCTATTCAAGCTTCCTCTCTATTCACCCTTTCTCTCTAGTCACCCTTCCTCTCTATGTAACCTACCTCTCTATTCACCCTTCCTCTCTATTCACCCTTCCTCTCTATTCACCCTTCCTGTCTATTCAAGCTTCCTCTCTATTCACCCTTCCTCTCTGGTCACCCTTCCTCTCTATTCAGCATTCCTCTCCATTCAACCTTCCTCTCCATTCCCCCTTTATCTCTATTCACCCTGCCTCTCTATTCACCCTTCCTCTCTATTCACCCTTCCTCTCTAGTCACCCTTCCTCTCTATTCACCATTCCTCTCTATTCACCCTTCCTCTCTATTCAAGCGTCCTCTCTATTCACCCTTCCTATCTAGTCACCCTTCCTCTCTTTTCACCCTTCCTCTCTTTTCACCTTTTCCTCTCTATTCACCATTCCTCTCTATTCACCCTTCCTCTCTATTCAAGCGTCCTCTCTATTCACCCTTCCTATCTATTCACCCTTCCTCTCATTTCACCCTTCCTCTCTATTCACCCTTCCTCTCTATTCACCCTTCCTCTCTAGTCACCTTTCCTCTCTATTCACCATTCCTCTCTATTCACCCTTCCTCTCTATTCACCCTTCCTCTCTATTCACCCTTCCTCTCTAGTCACCCTTCCTCTCTATTAACCCTTATTCTCTATTCAAGCTTCCTCTCAATTCACCCTTCCTCACTAGTCACCCTTCCTCTCCATTCACCCTTCCTCTATATTCACCCTCCTCTCTATGTAACCTACCTCTCTATTCACCCTTCCTCACTAGTCACCCTTCCTCTCCATTCACCCTTCCTCTATATTCACCCTTCCTCTCTATGTAACCTACCTCTCTATTCACCCTTCCTCTCCATTCACCCTTCCTCTATATTCACCCTTCCTCTCTATGTAACCTACCTCTCTATTCACCCTGCCTCTCTATTCACCCTTCCTCTCTATTCAAGCTTCCTCTCTATTCACCCTTCCTCTCTAGTCACCCTTCCTCTCTATTCACCATTCCTCTCTATTCACCCTTCCTCTCTATTCACACTTCCTCTCTATTCACACTTCCTCTCTATTCACCCTTCCTCTCTATTCAAGCGTCCTCTCTATTCACCCTTCCTATCTAGTCACCCTTCCTCTCTTTTCACCCTTCCTCTCTTTTCACCTTTTCCTCTCTATTCACCATTCCTCTCTATTCACCCTTCCTCTCTATTCAAGCGTCCTCTCTATTCACCCTTCCTATCTATTCACCCTTCCTCTCATTTCACCCTTCCTCTCTATTCACCCTTCCTCTCTATTCACCCTTCCTCTCTAGTCACCTTTCCTCTCTATTCACCATTCCTCTCTATTCACCCTTCCTCTCTATTCACCCTTCCTCTCTATTCACCCTTCCTCTCTAGTCACCCTTCCTCTCTATTAACCCTTATTCTCTATTCAAGCTTCCTCTCAATTCACCCTTCCTCACTAGTCACCCTTCCTCTCCATTCACCCTTCCTCTATATTCACCCTCCTCTCTATGTAACCTACCTCTCTATTCACCCTTCCTCACTAGTCACCCTTCCTCTCCATTCACCCTTCCTCTATATTCACCCTTCCTCTCTATGTAACCTACCTCTCTATTCACCCTTCCTCTCCATTCACCCTTCCTCTATATTCACCCTTCCTCTCTATGTAACCTACCTCTCTATTCACCCTGCCTCTCTATTCACCCTTCCTCTCTATTCAAGCTTCCTCTCTATTCACCCTTCCTCTCTAGTCACCCTTCCTCTCTATTCACCATTCCTCTCTATTCACCCTTCCTCTCTATTCACACTTCCTCTCTATTCACCCTTCCTCTCTATTCACCCTTCCTCTCTATTCACTCTTCCTCTCTAGTCACCCTTCCTCTCTATTCAAGCGTCCTCTCTATTCACCCTTCCTATCTAGTCACCCTTCCTCTCTTTTCACCTTTTCCTCTCTATTCACCCTTCCTCTCTATTCACCCTTCCTCTCTATTCACCATTCCTCTCTATTCACCCTTCCTCTCTATTCACCCTTCCTCTCTATTCACCCTTCCTCTCTATTCACCCTTCCTCTCTAGTCACCCTTCCTCTCTATTCACCATTCCTCTCTATTAACCCTTATTCTCTATTCAAGCTTCCTCTCTATTCACCCTTCCTCACTAGTCACCCTTCCTCTCTATTCACCCTTCCTCTATATTCACCCTTCCTCTCTATGTAACCTACCTCTCCATTCACCCTGCCTCTCTATTCACCCTTCCTCTCTATTCAAGCTTCCTCTCTATTCACCCTTTCTCTCTAGTCACCCTTCCTCTCTATGTAACCTACCTCTCTATTCACCCTTCCTCTCTATTCACCCTTCCTGTCTATTCAAGCTTCCTCTCTATTCACCCTTCCTCTCTGGTCACCCTTCCTCTCTATTCAGCATTCCTCTCCATTCAACCTTCCTCTCCATTCCCCCTTTATCTCTATTCACCCTGCCTCTCTATTCACCCTTCCTCTCTATTCACCATTCCTCTCTATTCACCCTTCCTCTCTATTCAAGCGTCCTCTCTATTCACCCTTCCTATCTAGTCACCCTTCCTCTCTTTTCACCTTTTCCTCTCTATTCACCCTTCCTCTCTATTCACCCTTCCTCTCTATTCACCATTCCTCTCTATTCACCCTTCCTCTCTATTCACCCTTCCTGTCTATTCAAGCTTCCTCTCTATTCACCCTTCCTCTCTGGTCACCCTTCCTCTCTATTCAGCATTCCTCTCCATTCAACCTTCCTCTCCATTCCCCCTTTATCTCTATTCACCCTGCCTCTCTATTCACCCTTCCTCTCTATTCACCATTCCTCTCTATTCACCCTTCCTCTCTATTCAAGCGTCCTCTCTATTCACCCTTCCTATCTAGTCACCCTTCCTCTCTTTTCACCTTTTCCTCTCTATTCACCCTTCCTCTCTATTCACCCTTCCTCTCTATTCACCATTCCTTCTATTCACCCTTCCTCTCTATTCACCCTTCCTCTCTATTCACCCTTCCTCTCTAGTCACCCTTCCTCTCTATTCACCATTCCTCTCTATTCACCCTTCCTCTCTATTAACCCTTATTCTCTATTCACCCTTCCTCTCTATTCACCCTTCCTCTCTAGTCACCCTTCCTCTCTATTCACCCTTCCTCACTAGTCACCCTTCCTCTCTATTCACCCTTCCTCTATATTCACCCTTCCTCTCTATGTAACCTACCTCTCCATTCACCCTGCCTCTCTATTCACCCTTCCTCTCTATTCAAGCTTCCTCTCTATTCACCCTTTCTCTCTAGTCACCCTTCCTCTCTATGTAACCTACCTCTCTATTCACCCTTCCTCTCTATTCACCCTTCCTCTCTATTCACCCTTTTTGTCTATTCAAGCTTCCTCTCTATTCACCCTTCCTCTCTGGTCACCCTTCCTCTCTATTCAGCATTCCTCTCCATTCAACCTTCCTCTCCATTCCCCCTTTATCTCTATTCACCCTGCCTCTCTATTCACCCTTCCTCTCTATTCACCCTTCCTCTCTAGTCACCCTTCCTCTCTATTCACCATTCCTCTCTATTCACCCTTCCTCTCTATTCAAGCGTCCTCTCTATTCACCCTTCCTATCTAGTCACCCTTCCTCTCTTTTCACCTTTTCCTCTCTATTCACCCTTCCTCTCTATTCACCCTTCCTCTCTATTCACCATTCCTCTCTATTCACCCTTCCTCTCTATTCACCCTTCCTCTCTATTCACCCTTCCTCTCTATTCACCCTTCCTCTCTAGTCACCCTTCCTCTCTATTCACCATTCCTCTCTATTCACCCTTCCTCTCTATTAACCCTTATTCTCTATTCACCCTTCCTCTCTATTCACCCTTCCTCTCTAGTCACCCTTCCTCTCTATTCACCCTTCCTCTCTATTAACCCTTATTCTCTATTCAAGCTTCCTCTCAATTCACCCTTCCTCACTAGTCACCCTTCCTCTCCATTCACCCTTCCTCTATATTCACCCTCCTCTCTATGTAACCTACCTCTCTATTCACCCTTCCTCACTAGTCACACTTCCTCTCCATTCACCCTTCCTCTATATTCACCCTTCCTCTCTATGTAACCTACCTCTCTATTCACCCTTCCTCTCCATTCACCCTTCCTCTCTATTCACCCTTCCTCTCTATTCACCCTTCCTCTCCATTCACCCTTCCCCTCCATTCACCCTTCCTCTCTATTCACCCTTCCTCACTAGTCACCCTTCCTCTCTATTCCCCCTTCCTCTATATTCACCCTTCCTCTCTATGTAACCTACCTCTCCATTCACCCTGCCTCTCTATTCACCCTTCCTCTCTATTCAAGCTTCCTCTCTATTCACCCTTTCTCTCTAGTCACCCTTCCTCTCTATGTAACCTACCTCTCTATTCACCCTTCCTCTCTATTCACCCTTCCTCTCTATTCACCCTTCCTGTCTATTCAAGCTTCCTCTCTATTCACCCTTCCTCTCTGGTCACCCTTCCTCTCTATTCAGCATTCCTCTCCATTCAACCTTCCTCTCCATTCCCCCTTTATCTCTATTCACCCTGCCTCTCTATTCACCCTTCCTCTCTATTCACCCTTCCTCTCTAGTCACCCTTCCTCTCTATTCACCATTCCTCTCTATTCACCCTTCCTCTCTATTCAAGCGTCCTCTCTATTCACCCTTCCTATCTAGTCACCCTTCCTCTCTTTTCACCCTTCCTCTCTTTTCACCTTTTCCTCTCTATTCACCATTCCTCTCTATTCACCCTTCCTCTCTATTCAAGCGTCCTCTCTATTCACCCTTCCTATCTATTCACCCTTCCTCTCATTTCACCCTTCCTCTCTATTCACCCTTCCTCTCTATTCACCCTTCCTCTCTAGTCACCTTTCCTCTCTATTCACCATTCCTCTCTATTCACCCTTCCTCTCTATTCACCCTTCCTCTCTATTCACCCTTCCTCTCTAGTCACCCTTCCTCTCTATTAACCCTTATTCTCTATTCAAGCTTCCTCTCAATTCACCCTTCCTCACTAGTCACCCTTCCTCTCCATTCACCCTTCCTCTATATTCACCCTCCTCTCTATGTAACCTACCTCTCTATTCACCCTTCCTCACTAGTCACCCTTCCTCTCCATTCACCCTTCCTCTATATTCACCCTTCCTCTCTATGTAACCTACCTCTCTATTCACCCTTCCTCTCCATTCACCCTTCCTCTATATTCACCCTTCCTCTCTATGTAACCTACCTCTCTATTCACCCTGCCTCTCTATTCACCCTTCCTCTCTATTCAAGCTTCCTCTCTATTCACCCTTCCTCTCTAGTCACCCTTCCTCTCTATTCACCATTCCTCTCTATTCACCCTTCCTCTCTATTCACACTTCCTCTCTATTCACACTTCCTCTCTATTCACCCTTCCTCTCTATTCAAGCGTCCTCTCTATTCACCCTTCCTATCTAGTCACCCTTCCTCTCTTTTCACCCTTCCTCTCTTTTCACCTTTTCCTCTCTATTCACCATTCCTCTCTATTCACCCTTCCTCTCTATTCAAGCGTCCTCTCTATTCACCCTTCCTATCTATTCACCCTTCCTCTCATTTCACCCTTCCTCTCTATTCACCCTTCCTCTCTATTCACCCTTCCTCTCTAGTCACCTTTCCTCTCTATTCACCATTCCTCTCTATTCACCCTTCCTCTCTATTCACCCTTCCTCTCTATTCACCCTTCCTCTCTAGTCACCCTTCCTCTCTATTAACCCTTATTCTCTATTCAAGCTTCCTCTCAATTCACCCTTCCTCTCAATTCACCCTTCCTCACTAGTCACCCTTCCTCTCCATTCACCCTTCCTCTATATTCACCCTCCTCTCTATGTAACCTACCTCTCTATTCACCCTTCCTCACTAGTCACCCTTCCTCTCCATTCACCCTTCCTCTATATTCACCCTTCCTCTCTATGTAACCTACCTCTCTATTCACCCTTCCTCTCCATTCACCCTTCCTCTATATTCACCCTTCCTCTCTATGTAACCTACCTCTCTATTCACCCTGCCTCTCTATTCACCCTTCCTCTCTATTCAAGCTTCCTCTCTATTCACCCTTCCTCTCTAGTCACCCTTCCTCTCTATTCACCATTCCTCTCTATTCACCCTTCCTCTCTATTCACACTTCCTCTCTATTCACCCTTCCTCTCTATTCACCCTTCCTCTCTATTCACCCTTCCTCTCTATTCACCCTTCCTCTCATTTCACCCTTCCTCCCATTTCACCCTTCCTCTCTATTCACCCTACCTCTCTATTCACCCTTCCTCTCTATTCACCCTTCCCCTCTATTAACCCTTATTCTCTATTCAAGCTTCCTCTCTATTCACCCTTCCTCTCTATTCACCCTTCCTCTATATTCACCCTTCCTCTCTATGTAACCTACCTCTCCATTCACCCTGCCTCTCTATTCACCCTTCCTCTCTATTCAAGCTTCCTCTCTATTCACCCTTTCTCTCTAGTCACCCTTCCTCTCTCTTCACCATTCCTCTCTATTCACCCTTTCTCTCTAGTCACCCTTCCTCTCTCTTCACCATTCCTCTCTATTCACCCTTCCTCTCTATTCACCCTTCCTCTCTATTCACCCTTCCTCTCTATTCACCCTTCCTCTCTATTCACCCTTCCTCTCATTTCACCCTTCCTCCCATTTCACCCTTCCTCTCTATTCACCCTACCTCTCTATTCACCCTTCCTCTCTATTCACCCTTCCCCTCTATTAACCCTTATTCTCTATTCAAGCTTCCTCTCTATTCACCCTTCCTCTCTATTCACCCTTCCTCTATATTCACCCTTCCTCTCTATGTAACCTACCTCTCCATTCACCCTGCCTCTCTATTCACCCTTCCTCTCTATTCAAGCTTCCTCTCTATTCACCCTTCCTCACTAGTCACCCTTCCTCTCTATTCACCCTTCCTCTCTATTCACCCTGCCTCTCTATTCACCCTTCCTCTCTATTCAAGCTTCCTCTCTATTCACCCTTCCTCTCTAGTCACCCTTCCTCTCTAGTCACCCTTCCTCTCTATTCACCCTTCCTCTCTATTCACCCTTCCTCTCTATTCACCCTTCCTCTCTATTCACCCTTCCTCTCTATTCACCCTTCCTCTCTATTCACCCTTCCTCTCGTTTCACCCTTCCTCTCATTTCACCCTTCCTCTCTATTCACCCTACCTCTCTATTCACCCTTCCTCTCTATTCACCCTTCCCCTCTATTAACCCTTATTCTCTATTCAAGCTTCCTCTCTATTCACCCTTCCTCACTAGTCACCCTTCCTCTCCATTCACCCTTCCTCTATATTCACCCTTCCTCTCTATGTAACCTACCTCTCTATTCACCCCTCCTCTCTATTCACCCTTCCTCTCTATTCAAGCTTCCTCTCTATTCACCCTTCCTCTCTAGTCACCCTTCCTCTCTATTCACCATTCCTCTCTAATCACCCTGCCTCTCTATTCACCCTTCCTCTCTATTCACCCTTCCTCTCTAGTCACCTTTCCTCTCTATTCACCATTCCTCTCTATTCACCCTTCCTCTCTATTCACCCTTCCTCTCTAGTCACCCTTCCTCTCTATTCACCATTCCTCTCTATTCAACCTTCCTCTCTATTCACCCTTCCTCTCTATTCACCCTTCCTCTCTATTCAGCATTCCTCTCCATTCACCCTTCCTCTCCATTCCACCTTTATCTCTAATCACCATTCCTCTCTATTCACCCTTCCTCTTTATTCACCCTTCCTCTCTAGTCACCCTTCCTCTCTATTCACCATTCCTCTCTATTCAACCTTCCTCTCTATTCACCCTTCCTCTCTATTCACCCTTCCTCTCTATTCACCCTTCCTCTCTATTTAGCATTCCTCTCCATTCACCCTTCCTCTCCATTCCCACTTCCTCTCTATTCACCCTTCCTCTCTATTCACCCTTCCTCTCTATTCAAGCTTCCTCACTAGTCACCCTTCCTCTCTATTCACCCTTCCTATCTATTCATCCTTCCTCTCTATTCACCCTTCCCCTCTATTCACCCTTCCTCTCTATTCACCCTTCCTCTCTATTCACCCTGCCTCTCTATTCACCTTTCCCCTCTATTCACCCTTACTCTCTATACACCCTGCCTCTCTATTCACCCTTCCTCTCTATTCACCCTTCCTCTCTATTCACCCTGCCTCTTTATTCACCCTTCCTCTCTATTCACCCTTACTCTCTATTCACCCTGCCTCTCTATTCACCCTTCCTCTCTATTCACCCTTCCTCTCTATTCACCCGTCCTCTCCATTCACCCTGCCTTTCTATTCACCCTTCCTCTCTAGTCACCCTTCCTCTCTATTCACCATTCCTCTCTATTCAACCTTCCTCTCTATTCACCCTTCCTCTCTATTCACCCTTCCTCTCTATTCACCCTTCCTCTCTATTTAGCATTCCTCTCCATTCACCCTTCCTCTCCATTCCCACTTCCTCTCTATTCACCCTTCCTCTCTATTCACCCTTCCTCTCTATTCAAGCTTCCTCACTAGTCACCCTTCCTCTCTATTCACCCTTCCTATCTATTCATCCTTCCTCTCTATTCACCCTTCCCCTCTATTCACCCTTCCTCTCTATTCACCCTTCCTCTCTATTCACCCTGCCTCTCTATTCACCCTTCCTCTCTATTCACCCTTCCTCTCTATTCACCCTGCCTCTTTATTCACCCTTCCTCTCTATTCACCCTTACTCTCTATTCACCCTGCCTCTCTATTCACCCTTCCTCTCTATTCACCCTTCCTCTCTATTCACCCGTCCTCTCCATTCACCCTGCCTTTCTATTCACCCTTCCTCTCTATTCACCCTTCCTCTCTATTCACCCTTCCTCTCTATTCACCCTTCCTCTCTATTCACCCTGCCTTTCTATTCATCCTGCCTTTCTATTCACCCTTCCTCTCTATTCACCCTACCTCTCTATTCACCCTTCCTCTCTATTCACCCTTCCCCTCTATTAACCCTTATTCTCTATTCAAGCTTCCTCTCTATTCACCCTTCCTCACTAGTCACCCTTCCTCTCCATTCACCCTTCCTCTATATTCACCCTTCCTCTCTATGTAACCTACCTCTCTATTCACCCCTCCTCTCTATTCACCCTTCCTCTCTATTCAAGCTTCCTCTCTATTCACCCTTCCTCTCTAGTCACCCTTCCTCTCTATTCACCATTCCTCTCTAATCACCCTGCCTCTCTATTCACCCTTCCTCTCTATTCACCCTTCCTCTCTAGTCACCTTTCCTCTCTATTCACCATTCCTCTCTATTCACCCTTCCTCTCTATTCACCCTTCCTCTCTAGTCACCCTTCCTCTCTATTCACCATTCCTCTCTATTCAACCTTCCTCTCTATTCACCCTTCCTCTCTATTCACCCTTCCTCTCTATTCAGCATTCCTCTCCATTCACCCTTCCTCTCCATTCCACCTTTATCTCTAATCACCATTCCTCTCTATTCACCCTTCCTCTTTATTCACCCTTCCTCTCTAGTCACCCTTCCTCTCTATTCACCATTCCTCTCTATTCAACCTTCCTCTCTATTCACCCTTCCTCTCTATTCACCCTTCCTCTCTATTCACCCTTCCTCTCTATTTAGCATTCCTCTCCATTCACCCTTCCTCTCCATTCCCACTTCCTCTCTATTCACCCTTCCTCTCTATTCACCCTTCCTCTCTATTCAAGCTTCCTCACTAGTCACCCTTCCTCTCTATTCACCCTTCCTATCTATTCATCCTTCCTCTCTATTCACCCTTCCCCTCTATTCACCCTTCCTCTCTATTCACCCTTCCTCTCTATTCACCCTGCCTCTCTATTCACCTTTCCCCTCTATTCACCCTTACTCTCTATACACCCTGCCTCTCTATTCACCCTTCCTCTCTATTCACCCTTCCTCTCTATTCACCCTTCCTCTCTATTCACCCTGCCTCTTTATTCACCCTTCCTCTCTATTCACCCTTACTCTCTATTCACCCTGCCTCTCTATTCACCCTTCCTCTCTATTCACCCTTCCTCTCTATTCACCCGTCCTCTCCATTCACCCTGCCTTTCTATTCACCCTTCCTCTCTAGTCACCCTTCCTCTCTATTCACCATTCCTCTCTATTCAACCTTCCTCTCTATTCACCCTTCCTCTCTATTCACCCTTCCTCTCTATTCACCCTTCCTCTCTATTTAGCATTCCTCTCCATTCACCCTTCCTCTCCATTCCCACTTCCTCTCTATTCACCCTTCCTCTCTATTCACCCTTCCTCTCTATTCAAGCTTCCTCACTAGTCACCCTTCCTCTCTATTCACCCTTCCTATCTATTCATCCTTCCTCTCTATTCACCCTTCCCCTCTATTCACCCTTCCTCTCTATTCACCCTTCCTCTCTATTCACCCTGCCTCTCTATTCACCTTTCCCCTCTATTCACCCTTACTCTCTATTCACCCTGCCTCTCTATTCACCCTTCCTCTCTATTCACCCTTCCTCTCTATTCACCCTGCCTCTTTATTCACCCTTCCTCTCTATTCACCCTTACTCTCTATTCACCCTGCCTCTCTATTCACCCTTCCTCTCTATTCACCCTTCCTCTCTATTCACCCGTCCTCTCCATTCACCCTGCCTTTCTATTCACCCTTCCTCTCTATTCACCCTGCCTCTCTATTCACCTTTCCCCTCTATTCACCCTTACTCTCTATTCACCCTGCCTCTCTATTCACCCTTCCTCTCTATTCACCCTTCCTCTCTATTCACCCTTCCTCTCTATTCACCCTTCCTCTCTATTCACCCTGCCTTTCTATTCATCCTGCCTTTCTATTCACCCTTCCTCTCTATTCACCCTGCCTCTCTATTCGTATTTTCCACGGTAAAAATAATGAGTATTTATATTTTTGATTTTATTGAAGGAAAGAAACTCAACGTAAACTAGATTCCGGAACAATTGGTGGAAAGTATGAAAATATTACGACTATTAAATATTAAAACATTCTGTTTGTTTTCATCAAGCCTTTTACTTAAGCCGCATTTCCTTAACGGGGCTCTCTTCGGAACCTCTCTCCACACCTTTTCTTCGCGATGCCTTTTCTTAGCTCCATGAGCTCGCTCCACGAGTTTTCTACACACATCTCAAGTCCTCATTGCAACAACCCTCTCTGGCTCCCGACTTTCGTCACCGAAATGTGATTACATAGCTTTCACGAATCAAACCATAACAAACTTACTCTGAGATCAGATTCTGAACGGATAGAGGTCAGAATGACCGCCAGGAATTATCTCGGAATCAGTCATTCTTGAAAAGTACTAACATTTTATTCTAATATTAATATTAATAATAATAATTTATTTTTGTCCAAAGATCTACAGATAGATATAAGACACATCAAAAAAAGAGGAGATTAGTACAAATTAGTAGTTCACAAGCATCAATATGAAATGTTACGTACAAAGTATATATTAAATTCACATACAATATAATTTCAACATAAAATAGAAGCACTAGATTGTAGGGTCAGTAAGATATTCAGTCACAGAATAGTAATTTTTTTCGAGCACGAATACTTCCAACTTCCTTTTAAAAGACAGCAATGACTCACATGGATTTTTCAAATGGTGCGGGAGTTTATTGTAGGTTCGGAGTCCCATTTCTCTTGGACCAAACTTAGTCATGTTTGTCCTCACTGTATTATAGTGAAGGCTTTGCCTATTTCTGGTTTCATACTTATGAAAATTGGAGTTAATTTCAAACATGTCTAGATTTTTATGCGTAAAAATTAGCAGAGATAATAAATAGACACATGGTAATGGGAGGATCTTCAAAGTTTTAAAGATGGGTTTGGAGGGAGCATCATAAGGTTTTCTTAATATAATTCTAATTGCCCTTTTTTGCAATGTAAATATTTTGGATGCGTGAAGTGACGAGCCCCAAAAAATTATGTTGCATGACATCAGGGAATAAAAGGCACCATAGTATACAGTAAGTAAGATTTCTACATTAACAGATTTTCGGAGGTGGCGTAAAAGGTAGCAAATAGAGCTAAGTTTATTGGCTAAAATTTCAATATTCTTCTCCCAGGACATATTACCACTTATATATGAACCTAGAAATTTAGTTATAGTAACATTCTTAAGGGACTTTTTATCAATTTTAATTAAAATACTTTCAAGGAGATGACTTTTACACCCAAATTGAACAATATGCGACTTTTCAGTGTTTAATTTCAATTCATTATTAACGCACCAGCGAAGAATGTTTTGGTTTGCAGATCTAGAGCTCATGATAAGGTCATTTTGTGATGGGGCAGAAAGTAAGATGTTTGTATCATCAGCATATATTATGACTTCAGCATTAGGAATATTGGCAATGGATGCTGGCAAATCGTTTATATATATTAGAAAAAGAACTGGGCCCAATATGGACCCCTGCGGTACACCAACAGAAGTGGTACTACTTTCAGAGCAATATCTGTTACCCTTTACAGTATGTGACACAGCTTGTGTTCGATTGGCGAGGTAAGAGTGAAGCCATTTGTTAGCAATGCCTCTGACGCCCAGTTTATTAATTTTGTTGAAAAGGCATGTGTGATTAACATAGTCAAACGCCATGGAGAAGTCATAGAAGATTCCCAATGTTTTATCTTTATGGTCAAGAGAAGACAATAAGAAGTCAGTGGCTTGAAATAAAGCAGTAGAAGTGGAACGGTTTTTTCGAAACCCATGCTGATTAGATGACAATTGGGCAAATTTTTCTAAGAATGATGTTAATTGGTTACAGAAAATTTTTTCAAAGACTTTGGACAAGACATTTTGAAGTGCAATTGGTCTATAATTATTTAAGTTATTGGAACATCCCTTATTTTTATAAAGAGGGATGATTTTTGAATGTTTCAGAGAAGATGGGAAAATGCCTTGCCTGAGCGATTCATAAACAAGAAATAAGAGAGGTTCTTTTATATAGGTATAAGAAAGATACAATATTTTCCCTGGGATTTCATTAGGGCCTGAGAAGTTTTTGCTGGCAAACATAGATATTATGGCCTTTAGTTCAGGTTCCGTACAGGGGCGAATGTAGAATGAAGAGGCCAAATGGGAGGTTTGATGATAGAATGAGTTATTGGAAGAGGTAGGAGGTGAGGTGGTTGATGATTTGACTGTAAAAAGGTCGTTAAATTCATTTGCTAGGTTTGATCATTAAATGTGTAAGTCATCCTCTGACTGTGTAATTCCAGGGAGAATCTGTTCATGGAATTTCCCTGTAGACTCCCGTATAATGTCCCAAGACACTTTGGATTTATTTTTTGATGCAAGTACCCTATTATTGTTATAAGATGTTTTGGCATGTTCCAAGAGTCTCCTGTATTTCCTTTTTTGGATAGTGAACTCATCGCGTAGGAGAGGATCATTTGAATGTTTCACTCTTGCAGAGAGATTTTTGAGGAAAACGGAGTAGTAGCGAATTTGATCTGTT
This sequence comes from Platycnemis pennipes, assembly GCA_933228895.1. Taxonomy (NCBI): domain Eukaryota; kingdom Metazoa; phylum Arthropoda; class Insecta; order Odonata; family Platycnemididae; genus Platycnemis; species Platycnemis pennipes. Next base: position 1,054,400 of record OW121851.1, read on the forward strand.
ACCCAAGGTTTTTTAGGTGATATCAAAGTATTTTTTCATGGGAACAAGAGGGAAGGCAACATTAAAACTGTGCTGAAGGTAAACATGAAAAGGTTGAAAGCCTGCATCAAATGATGCACTATTGTATATTTCAGACCAATCATAAGACTCTAAGTTGGATAAAAATATGTCCTGGTTTACTTTAGAATAGACTCTAGAATAATAAGTATTCCTACTGCGAGTGAGTGGATCAACATTTATGGACGACAATAGGGGACAGTGATCAGATATGGTTGCGTCAAGGACTTTGGTAAGTGCATGCCTTGAGTGCAGGTTAGAAACAATATTGTCCAGTAGAGATTTTGAATTAGACGTGATTCTGGTTGGTGTAGTATTGACGGTAGGTAATAAATTATAGGATTTAAGTAATCGCAGGAAGTCACGTGATGAATTATCATCAACTAACAAATTGCAGTTAAAATCACCAGTTAAAATAATGGAGATATTACAATCGATACTGTGAAGTTCATCAAGCAGATAACCAAGTTTATCTAAGAACACAGAAAAATTTCCAAGGGGTGATCTATAAGCACTTACAATATACAGTTTCTCTTCATTGGTCAAGCATAAACACGTAACACAGCACTCGAAGGTTAACTCCTCATTTAGATGCATGCACGAAAATCGGCTTGATAAAATCACTGAGGTAGATTTCACAAATATTATAACACCACCATTTTTGTGATGAGAACGCGCGTACGCATCAGTAACGCTATATCCCGTAAGAGAGATGGCAGAAAGTTCTTCTAAGCTCAGCCAGTGTTCACAAATGCACAACACATCAGGTTCATAGTCATTTATCAAGGTTTCTAGTTCAAGAAGTTTGTTTCGTAGGCACTGGATATTTAAATGCATCACGGCGAGCGCATGGTTCGTAGCGAGATGCGGCGAGAGGCCTTGTCAAGAGGCATTTTCGCCGATATCTACTGAGTTTTCACCATTTGAATTTATCTCGGCGAAAAAGTTTCTTTTGAAACGGAACTTATTTACAACAGCGCCGTTAGGACAAAATTGAAGGTCAAGAATTTTCGCAAGTTCGTTGGAATCGACTCCTATTTTGAAGGAGCCAAAGGAACTTTTTCCATCGACTTTCTCTGCATTATCGAACGAAACGCCAATATTTTGGGAAACATGATGCTTTACCTCGCCAATAGTGGTGTCTGAGCTAACTCGACCGATGTAAACGGCGACAGTCCTCTTGGCCGGGCGAAGAAAACACGTCTTGGCCGTGATATTCACTCGACTCACGTCCTTCTCGGTGGTCTTCTGATTTACATTTTCCTTCCGTGATGATGTCTTTTTATGAGAAGAAGAGCTGCTGTTCGAGGGTTTTTGCTTTGAAGATGAGAGGGTGGCTGGGTTGATAATTTTGTCCTCCGTGTTGTTGGTTGACTGCCAATTCCCATCGAGTCCCTTTGCCTTTTGAGTGGGATCTCCGCTATTTCCAATGGAGTTATTCGGGCTATTATTCTTGGATTCTTGACGTGATGTAGGTCTAACGATGGCACTATCAGCTTTTAGCTTACAAATCTCTTCTTTTAGAGATTCCAGGTCGGCAGCCATTTTTGGTAAATGGATAGCGGTCACTCGGCAAGAAAGACACTTCCAGAATAAACTGTTCGAGTCAAGTTAAGGGCTTTTATACAGAGATCATCAAGCCCAGAGCATTTAGGATGAATAAAATTTGGGCAAAAACCACAGAAGACAGGTTTCTCTTTAGGTTCGATTAGAATTTTACAGATCGCACAAGTTAGGTTACATGCCGAAGTCGCCATCTTACTTTCAATGATCTCTGTTTGAAACCTCTACCACATGAATACACCATTTTTAAAATAAAAATTACGTTCTATAAGCAGGAAACTAGAAAAATACAGCACGAAAGAGATCCTATCGGAGCCAAGATGCGAAATATCCGCCGGCGGGAGCCAACGGGCTAATCGCACCTCTCTCTTCCGAGCCAATTACTGAAACGGCACCTCGCACACTACAGCAGTGCCTGCGAAGGGAGCACTCGTTCCCAGCAGCACGGGCACTGGCAACAAGCCAACCCGTGTGATTGGAACCCTTGTTTATGTGTTCTTGCACGAGGCACACAGGCTATAGACAAGCGTAGCGGAGAGTCAGAATCGAGGGCAAACACCGAGAGGAAGAAAGTACAGACGTTGTGAATTGGACATAGAATTTAAGCCAGATACTGAGTCGGAAGCCAATATGATACCGAGATACACCTTTGATACGCTTGGAGGAAGGTTACAGAAAACGAATGTTACTCTGGAAGCATTACGGGGGAACAAAAATTAGTCCAGCGGTGAGTGTTGAATACAAATGCGAAAAAAATGAAATCACAGCGTGTATTCGGTTTTTGATTGTTGACGGGCATGTGAAATCGTTGTTGGGTTTAGTAGCCTGGGTAACATTAAATCTAATAAAAAGAGTAAATATGTTGTCGGGGAGTGAAAAGAAATACTTTATAAACAATAATAAGGACGTATTTGAAGGCTTAGGAGAATATAACATACAGCATACAGTAGTAACGAATGAGAACTGTAAACCAGTATTAAGTATGCCACGAAGGGAATTCCCATTGCCATCAGAGATAAACTTAGAGAAATATTAAACATCCTATAAACAAGACGAATAATTGAAAAGGTGAATTAGAGTGACCAGGAAACCTGGGTGAATAATTTAGTAGTTGTAGAAAAACCCAGTGGAGATCTTAGGGTGTGTTTAGATCCGACAGAGCTAAACAAGGCAATAGTTAACTAACCATGTTTGATTTCCACGTTAAGTGAGATAGCAGCTATCATCGGCAATAAAAAATACTACAGAGTTTTCGATTTTAAGGATGGGTTTCACCAAGTATCCCTTGATGACAAGTCAAAAAAGAAATGCACATTTTGCCAGTCCATTTGGATGCTATAGATTCAAACGAAGACCATTTGGCCTGTACTCAACTCCTCAATTTTTCAATATGTCAGTGAAAAAAAATTTGAAGGGATACCTAATATATTTATGTATACAGATGGCTTGATAGCAGTGGTGGACACGGAGGAAGAGATAAATTAAATGCGATAATTATGCGAAGGGCTAGAGAGAAAAATGTACGATTCAATCCAGTTAAATTGCAATACAAGGGAAGTAAAATATCTGGGAGAGATATTTTCAAGTGAGGGAAGTGATCCTGAGCGAGTAAGAGCATTATGGGCTGTTGAAGCTCCCAGAATTAAGAAAGAATTACAGTGTACTAGAGTGGGGATGTTCAACTACGTCAGGTCTCATATTCCGGATATGGCGACCATTACAGCCCCTCTCCCCGAGAATTACTGAAAAAAGAAATGTGTTGTTTCAGTGGTTACCTTGCCACAACCAAGCATGGAAGCTACTTAAATATTTACTGGCAGAAAATAAGGCATTATCAGGTTTTAACCCGAACAAGCCATTAATAATTCAATGTGATGTAAGTGAAAAAGGGGAGGGTCATGTCTCATCCAAGAGGAAGGTAAACCATTAGCATTCAGTTCTAGATAGTTGACTGAACAACAGCAACAGTGGGCACAAATTGAAAAAGAATTTTGGCATAAACATGTGAGAAGTATCACCATTTGATTTATGGGGAAAAAGTTATCATTCAGACGGATCATTTACCTTTGATATAAATTTTTAAGAAATAAATCAGGAAAATCACAAACAATAGAATAAAGCGGATGAAGCTAAAAGGGTTTAAGTACTCTTTGGAAGTTAGGTATTTACCGGGTAATAAATGTTTATAGCAGATCTGTTATCTAGAGATTATTTAAGGGATAAAGTCCAGGAGGATCCCGAATGGAATGAAATGGTACATTTATTGGTGAAGAATTCGCCCATGTCCGAACAGAGGAAGAAGCGGTTTCGAGAGGAGATAAGTAACGGTCCTATCCTTAATAAAGTAAGGGGGTTTTGCGAGAGTCTGTGTCCCAGGAAGAAACCTTTAGGGTCAGATAAAATTGCATTTTTTTTGCAACGCATGGGTTCCCATTAAGTAATAGTAGTGGAGAATGTACCTTTTAATTCGGGGGAACTTCAGCAGTTTGCTCCACAAAATGATTTCAAAATAGTGACTACCAGGCCACACTATCCAAAAACAAATGGTATGGCAGAAAGATACGTAGGAATAGCAAAAAGGATTCTTAAAAAATGCGTGGAAGACCAAACGGATTATAGGGACTCTCTAAGGGAATAAAGGAGGAATACCTTTAGCTGGGTTTACAGTATCACCAGCTCAGATACTGATGTCTAGGAAACTTAACACTAAATTGCCAGTGACTAAAGCTGGTCTTAAGCCCAAGTTGGTCTATGATTACTATGATCAGTTACACAAGGAGCAAATGCAAATGAAGCCACATGACGACAAGACTGCGGCGAAAAGAGAGGAAGTATTTAATGTAGGTGATAGGATTGTGGAAAGAGCACGCAATGCAAGGACATGGGAACCAGGGATCATAGTGCAAATACACGAGTCACCAAGGTCATTTGTAACAAGGAATAATACGGGAAATTTGGTCAGGAGAAATTTAGAACACATGAAACTCTCCAAGACAGAGCAAGAAGCAGAGCAGATTGTGGTATCAAGTGCTATCTGACAGAATCCCAACCAAGCCCACTGAGCCTGAGACGATGACTAGTATGTACGATGCCCACGGACAAGGGAAGGTTCCCCCAACTGTAACCGGCGGATCGCGATCGAACTTCGTAGGGTGGTAGGAAAATCCATTAGATACGTGTCTTGGGAAAAGCGTCCAATAGACGTCCTTAGTTTTCGAGATATTTGCATTCGAAAATCTTTTAAGAACCCTTTAAAAAAGACGCAACCCGCCATAGACACGCTCCTTCCAAGACAACTGATTGATAATGGTGTATGGAAAATAGAGGTAAAGTTGCTGAGGTTTACTTAGGAAAATTAAGGAACGAAATTCGGGGACTATAAATTTTTCAAGAAGGTCTTCTACCAATTCAGGAAAAAAGTGAAGAACCCTGTCTATTATAACGTCGAGGGATGCCCATTTCATGCAATAATCTCGAGAGAGACATCTCTCAAAGACGAGTGGAGATGCGTCTCTCTCTCTCTGAGACACACACACAAAAGCTAATGCTTCGTGTGCGGCATTGCCTGTATCCGTCAGAACATTTTAGCCGCGACTTTAGCCTCGGTACACGCGTTCGCATGCTGAATGGACATTTGCCTTGATGCTTACAGTTGCAGACGAAGCTCGTTGAATCAAAGATGTAATGAGATTATTGCATGAAATGGGCATCCATCGACGTTATAATAGACAGGGTTCTTCACTTTTTTCCTGAATTGGTAGAAGACCTTCTTGAAATATTTATAGTCCCCGAATTTCATTCCTTAATTTTCCTATGTAAACCTCAGCAACTTTACCTCTATTTTCCATACACCATTATCAATCAGTTGTCTTGGAATGCGCAGCTTGAATTTCACGGATAAGTTCTGGGTAAATATTTACAATACCTTTATAAAAAAAATGCGGTCGGGAAAAAATATATCTTACACATTTTAACTTGGAACACAGTCTTTTATGCAAGCAAATTAAAAATCTTTAAAGATTCACTTTATTTTCTGAATGTATAAATGTTATCTGCAAGAAATTATGGATAAACATTTCGTAATTTCATTCCCCAGAGCAGTCACTTGGGTCACAATTTACAGGGCCGCGGCCCGGCCGGCCGGTCCGAGAGGATTTTTCCAGACAAGCGGGATAGCGTTCGGCGCCCAAGCAGTGTTTTGCCTCCCCTCACAAAGGATTGTGTTTTTGTTGTTTTTTACGATTAATAGGACCTAAGAGCCTTAAAATAACGAACTCTTACTTACACATTATGGACATGGATTATTTCTTCATTTAAATTAAATATTGCGAAGACAGTCGACTGTAATGTTATTTCATTATTCAAAGGGCTACTGCCCTTTTTCAAAATTATTACAGAATAGAAACAAACGCACAAAGAACTACTTTATTGATTTTGATACATTTAAAACATTGAAAATATGTTTAAAATCTAATTAATAAACTTATAGGAAATTAGAGAGCAGATAGTGAGTTAAAACATCAAATTCGTATTTTAATAAATATTAAATGAAACAAAGTAATACAATAGCTTATACATTTGTTACAATTTTTATCGTGTATATACTAAGTATTGTTCCTGTGAGTAACAAAAATTATACTGAAAATTTTCTATAGCCTTTAAATTCACAGTCATTCAAAATAGAATCTGTGTCAATTAACTTCGAAGTGCCGCTTTTAACGGCTAATGTTGACAGCCCAGTCAATCGCTCCTGAGAAAGTCTTGATCTAAGGCATGTCTTTATCAACTTCAATTGTGAAAAACTTCTTTCGCCAGTAGCTACAGATAAATAAAAACACATTAACGTGAAGAGGATTCGCAAACTTACAGAAGTATTGGGAAAATGTCAATAAAATTAGTTTTTGTAATATAAGATAATAAGCTTGGTGGAGAAGATTCAGCGGGAAGAATGGGCGTTAACATCAAAATTTCGTCGCATAGTTCTTTCCTCGCGGCTGAGCTTAAAGCCACCGAGTGCGTCCACCGGGTAGCGGATGGTGGGTCGACCTCTAGCTATAAAGGTTAGCTGCGAGATAAGCGAGTTTACTCGTCGAATAAGCAGTCGTGGACAAAAAGCGACGGCATTCCGAGGGGTATTGGTCTATACCCCCTCGAAATATATTGGTTATACATTGGTAAGGTAGGCCTCTAAATAATACAGACCTGCCTTCACTTGGCGTCGGAGGCCGCCAACAATTACGCTTCTCATCACTAGAGCGCGGAAAAAAAGTCTTTTGACTTTTTGTAAAAGTGGGACTTTTGTGGTTTTAAATACAAATCTTCACCAATCTCATCAAATAAAACAGTTTTTAACGACTTACTTAGAGACTTTTTGGGACTTTTTTGGCGTGACGGGACTTTTCTGATTAAAAGAGACTTTTATGGGCCTTTTTATTTAAACCACATGCCTAAGTTAATATTTGGCTGTTGTGATCACATTTGTTCAACTGTGTGTTGGACGCATCTGTGTTTTTCATGCGGTACTACACGGAGCAGAGATGTACTGTAAAATGTAAGCTCCTAACAATTGTTAATGCGAACTTTTAATAATAGCTCCGGAAACTGCAATGAAATCTTTCTATTGCTCCACCGTTCATTAAATAATCACACTCACTCAGTGCTTCAACCCGAAGGTTGGTTTGGATAGGTGAGGGTAGAGCTCACCCCGTACTTATCCATTTGCATGTCAAATTCACATATTGTTCCTTTCCCTGGGCCACCTCGCACTTCGAGTTTTTTTTGCTGAGGGTGTCCAAAGACTTCACAAAGGGATAGATTGATCTGAAAGAATGCATTGATCTAATTATGAACCAGCCTATTTGAACCCGGGTGGTCTGCTGACAAGCCGACAGCGCTACACTGTATGGTAGCACTCCGCTTTTGTTTAGGAGATTAGTGGAAAAATGATACAATTATATGAAAGATCATCTAGAATTTCCGACGAGGCGAACGCGTCACATTGTGTGCAGATGATCATTAAATGAGCCTAAATTGTAGCGAGGCAAGCATGACGTAGATGAACCTGGACCCTCAGCTGCGATCAAGCGGAGAAGAAGATTTTAAAATTATCGCGAAAAACAAGATAAAAAGGTCCTCAGCTTCCCCGAAAATAGGGGTAACCTGTACAATGGACAAGAAATAAGTACTTTTTTCTCATTTTCGGTATTTCTTGAGCAGAAAACTAAGTTTTGAACTATTGAATCATGTTTCAACTGCCTTATAATTGATCTTAACTTATTTAACTTATTGATCCTATGTAAAAACTTGTTTTGTATTGTATATTATAAAATTTTCCCCTTTAAATTTGACTGAAAAAACGCCGTTTCCAAGGTTTTACAATGGAGTGTACTTCCATCCTCTTTGTCATCTAATGCCTTTTTAGTACGAGGTAGGGTGCTGGGGACTTCCACATTTTGACATAGAGGAACAATGAGATGGGAGGGTGAGTTTCGAAGAAAATGAACCATGGGGAGACGGGAGAGCGAATATGAACGACGTGAGTGGTTAAGCGGGGATGCGGGGCTTGGAGCATACAGCCCCGCGACGCCGAGGCGCATGCTTCAGGGCGCGCTCCCCCCCTGTTAGTTCTACGTCAAAATGTTAGAATACCTTTTTTGTTGCTTATATTGTCTACGTTTCGATTATTTGATTATTTTTTCCCAAAATCAAAACTAAACGATTTAAAAACTAAGAAAGCGATTTTTTGAGTGTTATTTTCAAAATTTGGGGGGGTTGCGGGGTGAATTTTTGGTGGGAAGTTAGAAATTCGGATTCAGCGACCCAAAAAGAATAGGATAAATCAATTTCCAGAACTACCTCTAATTTTTCCAAGTAAAATCCCCTAATGCCTGAACTAGCATCTCTAGGCTCTTTTCTCCAACAATTCAGTTAAATTCAGCAACTTTCTCACGGAAATAACTCAGACTTTTGAGAGACTTTTTTCAAAAATATTGGTGACTTTTTAGGCGACTTTTTTTTGCAAAATTGAAGACTTTTTTCCGCGCTCTACTCATCACCCGGAGGAGAGGGCAGCAGCTCTCCTTCACATGAATGAAGATGGAGACCACAGTGGTCGGTACAGCGACACCCATTACAGGCTACAGGCGTGGTAACATTTACTTTTACGGCTGTAGTACTGCGATGTGGAAGGCAATGGGAAACCACCACATTAATATCCCGAGGAGTCGCAGCTACTCCACTCTTTTCTTTCTTATCAAGACGTGATGGCACCCTCTCGAGTAAAATATTCCTGAGGTAAAATAGTCCCCCATTCGGATCTCCGGGCGGGGACTACCAAAGAGATTACATCAGTCAAGTGTGATAAATATTTTAGGGTAGGAACGTGGAACGTGAGGTCGCTTCGGACCTGTAGAAGACTGGAGAACAAGACGGTGGAAATGCGATGAATGGACCTCGACGTATTAGGAATCAGCGAAATGAAGTGGCCCGAAGAAGGAGACTTTTGGAGTGGAAGCTACAGGATTATACATACAGGATCATTAAATGGTAATGCTGGAGTAGGGATCATACTTAGAAAGAGCGCCGGAATGCGTGTGAAGAGCTTCTTGCAGTACAATGAAAGGATAATAATGGTGAAGATCGAAACCAAACCTGTAGATACCGTAGTGGTTCAGGTTTACATGCCTACGACGGACTATGAAGAATAAGAAGTGGAAGACGTCTACGAAGATATCACGGAAGTTATAAAACAGGTAAGAGGAGAATAAAACCAAATTATTTTAGGAGATTGGAACGCCATCGTCGGTGAAGGTCAAAATGGAAGAATAACTGGAAAATACGGATTGGGAATCCGAAACGAAAGAGGAGAAAGGCTGCTGGAGTTCTGCACACAACATAAGTTATAACCACTACAGTGGTAGCCAACACATTGTTTAAAAATCACAACCGAAGAAGATACACATGGAAAATACCAGGAGAAAGAAGAAGATGCCAAATAGACTACATTTTAGTGAAGCAGAGATTTTGAAACCTAGTGAAGGACTGCAAAAGCTACCCTGGGGCAGACATCGACAGTGGCCATAATTTAGTGATGATGAAATGCCATCTAAAATTCAAGAAATTAAAGAAGACTGTGAAGAACACATGGCAAGTAGAGAAACTAAAAAACGTTCAACATCAGCTGGCATTTCAAAAAGCAGTGGGAAACAATATAGGAGAGGACCTGACTGAGAAATCAGTGGAAGAGCGTTGGGAAAACATTAAATGTGGACTACAGGAAGCCGCAAAAGAAGTTCTTGGAAGACAAAAAGTTGCCAATAAGAAGCTATGGATCACGGAGGAAGTCTTAGACTTGATTGAAGAAAGAAGAAAGTACAAGAATGCGAAAACTGAAGAAGGGCAGCTTTGCTACAAAAGAATAAGGAACGAAATAAGTCCCAAAACGAGCAAAGCTAGAGAGATGTGGATGAAGAATCTATGCGAAGATGTACAAAACAACCTTGCACTTGGAAAGGTGGAAGCGGCCTACAGCATAGTGAGGAACCACTTCAAGGAACGGAGCGCAAGATGCAATGCCATAAGGGACAAGAATGGAGAAATTTTGATTGAACACGAGGACAAAGTGAAGATATGGGAAGAATATCTGGAAGAGCTATACAATGGAAAAAATCTCAGCACAAAAGCTATTGAAGAGGAAAGCGAAGTGGAAAAAGATGATATGGGAGCATCAATACTAAGATCGGAATTCGACGCCGCAGTAAGGGACCTTCGGAAGAATAAGACTTCTGGTATTGATGCTGTTCCTGCAGAACTAATTAAAAATGCAGGAGAGAAGACATTATCTCATCTTTACAAAACCATCTGAGATATGTACTCAACAGGAGAAATTCCAAAGGACTTCGAGAAAAACATTCCTATTCCCAAGAAGAAGAGAGCTGAGAAATGCGAAAATTTTAGGATTATGAGCCTGACGACACATGCATCGAAGACACTGACCAGGATCATCTACAGAGGAATAGAAGAAAAAGCAGAGGAGTTCCTGGATGAAGATCAATTCGGATTCAGGAAAAGTAAGGGTACAAGGGAAGCAATACTTGCCCTTAGGCTGCTCATAGAGAAGAGAATGGTGAAAAAAAAGCCAACGTTCATTGCATTTGTGGATTTAGAGAAGGCCTTTGACGACGTGGATTGGGATTCAATGCTTGGAATTCTGAAGGGAATTGGAGTGTCATACAATAACCGAAGAATTATACACAGTCTGTACAAAAACCAAGTTGCTGTGATTAAAGCTGGACCCAGCTGTGAAATGGCAAGATTAAGGAAAGGAGTGAGACAAGGCTGTGCACTGTCTTCCGTAACTTTTAATGTGTACATCGAGAGAGCCATTAACGAAATCAAAGAGAAGTCTTCTGGAGTGACTATCCACTTAGAAAAAGTAAGCATGCTGCGATTCGCTGATGACATAGCACTCGTAGCAGAGACAGAGAAGGAGCTGAACAAGATTCTAGTAACCATGGAAAGGACAATGGCCAGATATCAGGCGAAGATAAATAAGAAGAAGGCTAAGGTATTGGTGTGTAGCAAGAAAGAAGAGGCCAAAACCAATGTCAAACTAGGAAAACAAGAAACTTGAAGAGGTGAAGGAATTCTGTTACCTGGGAAGCAGAGTAACCAACGACGGACGAAGCAAGAAAGAAATAGTTAGTAGAATAGCCCAGATAAAGAGGGCATTCTATCAAAAGAAGAATCTACTTACAGCTGGAAATACAAGCGTAGAAGTAAGGAAACAGTTTATCAGAACATATATCTGGAGCATGTTTCTTTACGGCAGTGAGGCATGGACGACGAGAGTAGCGGAGAAGAAAAGGGTGGAAGCATTCGAAATATGGTGCTACAGAAGAATGCTGAAGATAAAATGGAAGACTGAGTAAGTTACGGAGAAGTTCTAAGAAGAGTGGGAGAAAAGAGAAGTCTGCTGAAAACTCTAAAAAAGAAGAAGGGACAACTTATTCGGCCATATCTTGAGACATGATGGCCTGATGAAGACTATCGTCGAAGGAAAAGTGAACGGGAAGATTGGAAAAGGCAGGCCTCGTATGAGACACACGGAACAGGTTGTGAAGGATGTAAAAGAGAGGAATTACGTCACAATGAAAAGGTTGGCCGATAGAAGAATGGAGTGGAAAGCTGCGTCAAACCAATCCTAGGATTGTTGACCAATGATGATGATGATAGTTCTTTACCGTCGATGTCGCAGTCATCACCATCACTTAGGACATCCTGAAGAGTCATGTATGTAGCATTTAGGATTGCAAGATTCCACTTCTGCAGACCATGAATATCGTATAGAAAGCTAAAATTATCACTATGATTGTTCATTTGCTCAAATCTTTCTTTTAGTGAGTTGATAACTGTATCCAGGATTGCGTGTAAAAAAATCACCTTAAAATTGCGTTTTAGTATTTCAATGGAATTATGGTCAGATTCGCAGGAAAATTGCTTTTTCACTCTCCTGGAACGGTATGCTTTTCTTTTTCGGCAAGCTCTTTGGCATCCGTTATCACGCTATCCAACCCCTCTACAGACCTCATCTTCTTCAAAAAATTGCCAACGTTTTCAACTATATCTATGGCACTTTGTAAATTTGCAGTAATCTTTTGGAGAAATTAGCTTGTTGATTTTGAATAAAATTTCATACCAGACCACAACGCAACAAAGAAAATTAGATTCTTGTAATTTTTCTGCGATGCCAAAAGCAGTGTTTCCTCCAAATGCATCTACTTTATAATAAAATAAATATGATTAAATATGAATTCATTCATCTATTTTATGATCTTCACTGGCTTCATAAACAGCATCGTAGACTTGTTCAAAATGGTATCGAAGAGGCTCCAAAGCATTTATTCGGCTTTCCCATCGGGTATCATTGAGAGGTTTTACAATTAAATTAGATACATGCTTTTTTTCAAAATACCCCATCGTAGGTAGATGCAGAAAAAATATGAATATATTTTGCACCGAATTTAGAATATCTTTATCATACCCTTGTCCTCGCATATTTTTCAAATGAATTTGCCTTCTTATCAACTCGTTAAAGAGAATGTCAGTTAGACCTTCACCAGTAGGTTTGTAGCTGGAATAAAACCAAGGAAATGTTCTTTAAGCTATATCTTCACTACAAGACTCTGCTTGTAAAAAACGAACGATGATCGCCATCTGTTCTGCACGACTGACATCTGGGGCAGTAGTGTGACGCTTTTTTAAGTCCATGTATAAAATATAATCTTGAATGCGTGTTGATAACACAGTAATGAATTCATTTTGTATGTTTTTACTAAGATAATGAACACTGACTTCAAGAGAGCTTTCTCTTCGCAAGCGCTCTTTCAAGACAACATTAAATGTGCTCTACTAATTTCAATAAATTCCCCTTATTCTTTTTAAATAGTGTACCTCTTGTTCCTCGAAATGCCAATCCCTGAATTCCAAGGAATTGCGTTACACAAAGCAACCTTTTCAATGACTCATACCAATGTCCACTCTCCGCATGAACGAGTCTTTGGGTGTCATCATCAACTGCTTTACGCAGGCGCAAACGCAGATGTAATGGGGGCGTTTACTCGGAACCGAAATCGCAATTTTGTACACGAAATCGTTTTATGGAAACCAAAAACGAATTTTAGTGAAAAAATTAATCTTTTAACCACAACCATTCACTCATAAATCAAAAATTAAAATAAGAAAAAGGTGACGCCCACCGAAAATGCTGCTGTGATAACATTGACGTCATTTTCCTCCCGTCCTTGACTGCTTTCAGGGGAGGGGGAAAGGAGTGGAGGGGGGTTCTCGGAAGGTCTGCTCGCACAGATGCTGTCGAAATCGCTCCTATTGGCCGAGTCAGCTGTGTCCCCCCCTTTGCGATAAGGCGAAGTAGCTTCGCGGGCTCAGTTGTGATTGGACGAAGTCGATATACGTCAGAGGTTGCACCACACCCACTTTTCCGAAAGGGTTAAAAACATCAGTTTTTCGCAGCTTATAACTCGGGAAATAATTGTCGGATCAGAAAACGGAAAAATACGGGTCCTTTTATTTTACAAACTCTATCAGATTCGGCAATAAAAAAAATATGGTAAACGACCCCATTCTCGCCACGATTGGCATGCTTTTAATGGCTAGGGGATTTCTCGTGTTGGGCTAGAAATCCGGACATATTTCGCCAGTCTGAAAATCCGGACGTGCCAGAAAGTGAGATACTTTCAGTACAACAAATTTACAAGAGTAACAAAAAAATTAAAATTTTTTAAACAGAATAAGTCAGCCACTCTTTGCGGATTTCTTATCCGTTAAATAATTTTGTTTTATAGTTTGCCGGAGTAAATCATCTTCCAGGATTATCGACAGGAAATTCAGCATCAGTTACTTGAAAAGGGCCGCTTACTACTATTGATTTTCGCATGCCACCCAGTGGGGAATTAATTGTCCAAAACATGTTCAAAGAACGTTAAGTCAAGACTATTTGAACGTTCAAAGATTATTCAAGAAGGACATTCAATGAACGTTCAAATGGCACTCACAGATAGTGCAAAGAACAGTCATTGGAATACTTCATAGAATGAAATTGGTGGTTTCAGGCGTAACTTGGTGGAATCTCATCGTTAATTAAAACACAGTGACTTCGTGGATCCACAATATTTAAAAACTTTATTGACGACCCGGGTTTCAACGTCAAAGCGTCATCTTCAGGTACAAAACATTCAGAGATCTCCGTATATATAGCACTCAGTAGTCAAGGGATACCAAGGAGAGGTGGGAGGTTGGCCCGTGGGAAAGGATGAGTCAGGGTGGATTTGGCGGTTCGCTGGGATAGGGAACCCCTGTGGGGAGCACTCTGGAATAAGGAAAGGAGGGGGGGAGGGGATGGGGGGGGGGGTTTGTCAGGCGTGGAGGATAGGAAGGTCATAAAGAGGGGAGTGGGAGGCATACAAAAATTCGTTAACCACTTCACAATTTGACACACTATTCAAAATTGCTAACTGTTCCAATGAGTCCAGTCTTCTTCCTTTCTTCTCGAGGTGTAAAATTTCGGGAACGAAATCACTTTTGTGCCCATGTTCTAATAAATGTTTTGCGAAAAGTGACGATGCGTTTTTGTTCCTAAAGCAAGCTTCATGTTCTTTTACTCGCTCTTTAAAATTCCTACCTGTTTGTCCTATGTATATAGCTTCACATTCACACGTCAATTTATAAATGCCACTTTTTTCCATTACTGGAGTTGCGTCTTTTGTACGAGAGATCAGGCTTTTGAGGCTCGATTTATTATAGAAGGCACATTTAACTGAATCTTTCGGTATCTTATTACAAACCTTATTGGAAATATCTCCCAGATATAAAAGTCGTTTCCACTTTGCATTAGGATTTTCTTTTGTTTGCGAGCTGTAAATATGGTTAATGGCTGTTTTTGCTAATTTTTTAGATAAAAGTTTATCAATCAATTGGTTTTCGTAACCATTGTTACGGGCTATTTGTTTAATAGTTAGTAATTCTTTGTTATAATTTGACTTGGACATCGGAATATTGACCAAGCGGTGAATCATAGAATGGAAAGCGGCAAGTTTTTGTGAGAAATGGTGTCTGGAGTTGACATGGATTATTTGATCAGTGCAAGTGGCCTTCCGAAAGATTGAAAATTCTAGTTTTTTAGTGACTTTTGAAATGGTTAGATCCAGGAAGTTTAAGGAACCACTGACTTCTTTTTCGCATGTAAATTTTAGATTGCTATTTAAGGAATTCAAGTGGGCAAGGAATTTGTCTAGTTGCCTATGCGTACCTGACCACACGCAAAAAACATCGTCTACATAGCGATACCAACGTAAAACGTTCCTGATTAAAGGGTGAATGGAAAGGGTGAACAATTCACTTTCAAAGTGGTCCATGTAGATGTCGGCTAAGAGATGGGACAGGGGAGAGCCCATAGCCAACCCTTTTGTCTGTTCAAACACTTTACCTTGGAACTTGAAGTAATTTTGGGAAACACATATCTTGAGTATTGTACATATTTCATCAATGACCGGAAGAGGGACTGACTTCTGAATGAGTAACTTTTTCGCTAACCCGAGGACTTCTCTTGGTGGAACACTCGTGAAAAGGTTGCACACGTCAAAGGAGACAAGGATACAATTTTCGGGAAGCACTAGATCTGATAAATAGTTCCCCTCATAAATATTCTAAGTGGAACTGAATGACAAACGTCGATGCATCTCCAGAAATGTTGTTCGAAACGCGATTCATGAACTTTGGAAGCGATTAAACTCTTGATTGTAGAACATTTTTTTGGGTCCTTTAAACCCAGATGATTTTCGGACTTAGTTTTTGGCACCTTCGTTGCACCGCCTCCGTACGTTTCGTGTACGCTACTTCAACAGTCAAAGAACCGAACACCAAGCGTTGCTTCGCTTCCGCTTCGCGAATCACCGCTTCGTGTACCCTTCGTGACCGGTCTAGGAAGCGGAACATTTTCGCCAGGGCTCAACCAGGCCTTGAAGGTCCAATTCGAGGTTAACCTAGCATGGGTGCATTTGTTAATAATACTTCGTGGACTGGAAATGAACGATCTAAGAACAGTCTCAAATCAATAGTTCACACTTGAACGTTCAATGAATGATCTATGAACAGTTTCAAATGAATAGTTCACACTTGAACATTCAATGAACATTCTATGGATGCATGCTCAGGATAGTTCAGTGGTGGACTACTTTTGAATTAGTTCATGAATGTCTTTTGCATGGTCTCTCCCCACTGGGCATCAGTAATTTTATCAGGCCATTTTCCGCAATCATCAGTTGACGAGTCAACAATAGGCGCCGCGGCGCGCGAGCCGTAGGGAGGGGGGGAGGGAGGGGGGGCTCACTTCTAGAGTAAAGATTACTTTGTAACTTGTGCATCGAGATTATTTAGTATATGACCGGTTTCATTGCATAGACGAGATCTCGGGTGTTTATGCGAATACGCCGGTTGCATACTATATAAATATTGTAGGATTTTACAACGTATTCCTTATCAATGACTACGAATTTCCACCAAGTTGAGCCAGTGACATTGAATAAATCTATTATTCTTTATCACTGAGTGCTTGCTCTTTCGCGAAACGCACATATAGTATCCCTGTTAGTGTCACAAACATTATGGTTAAAATTTTGTTAATCAATTGTCGTAGATTTGCAAAAAAATTACAGGGTATTTTTATTCTGTTGTCACACTTAGTCGCCCCCCTCAGCTTGGCGCCCCAAGCGATCGCTTGTGTTGTCGCTTGGGCCTAGAACCGGCCCTGGTCGTAATTATCAGAAAAACAGGAAAAACAAAAATACTTTGTACACCAAGAACACTTAATAAATGCTCCATTGCCACAGTCACATAATTTTTTTACCAGTTCTTCAGGAAATGAAACATCATTTATGTTAACGAACACTTCAAGGTCAACTTTTGAGGCGTACCAAGCAAACAATTTAATTTAATGCTCTCGCAAAGAGTCAAACTCCAATTAGTTGGATTGGACAACCACTGCAATTGTTACCCCGTTCTGCTGAGCAATAGTTTCAAAGTGCATTGTTGTTTCTATAATCAATGCAACATAGACACATGTCTGTAAACAGCGCGACAATGCAGTTGCTAATGTTGCTTTATCTGTCAACTGCGTGAAAATATAACATTGTACTTGAGAGAAAGGAGTTTCCCGCGGGCAAAATTTTGCTTTCTTTCATCTATGCACCGTAAATGATTATTGTTTATGGTTTAAACGATATCGTAATGTTTTTTACGTAACGTTTCCAACAGTTTTGGAGAAGTTTAACGATATGGCAGCGGAATTAGTACCTAGTAGTAGTTCCTTGAAAACAAAGCCATGGGAAATTAATGTTTAAGCATTTCAGAAAGTTCCGCAGAAATCTTCAAGGTTCCGGTAGTTTCAACCAAAGTCATTATTCGATGATAAGTATAAGAATCGTATTGAATTATCTTTCGGCTAGTGTGCGTTTCAAGCTTGTGCAATGAATATTTCTGATTAAAAGTTATGAATGAAATGATTGCCTAAGCATTTATACCTTTAAATGCACATCTTATGGGACCGCTTTGACTCGTCTGGAGTCGAACCGGGGACTCTTATGCACATGGAAAGTATTCTATAGAAGGACATAACTAGGCACGGAAGACATTTATTAAAATTCTAAGTTTGAATGCCGTACCACGTTTCGCTATCGAGTTTTAGGTGAATGAATATGCCTTCAAGCGTAATTACATTCTAATTTAATGTACGTTTTCCAAGGAGCGACTGTAGCGACGATCGCTCAGCGATTATCGCGATAGCCTACATGTAATGTATTACAATGCAAACATTTTCCAACAAGCGACTATTGCCGGAGTCGCTGGCGTCGGTCGCTGAGCAATTATAGGAGGCTGCCCAGAGAGGTGTCAGAATCGCAGTCGCTAACGATTATTCGCCTGGGAATCCATGGCGTTCGGTTCAGCAAAGCTCAATTTTTCTTCGGAAAAGGATGAAAAGCTGACAGAAAAGTGAGGTAACATCCAGCACTACACGTTTTGCATCATCCTCTATATAGAGGATATATATCTGGACATGCGTTTGAAAGAAAATATTTGGAGGGATCTCTCTGAATACGTAAGAAGACCAGGTGAATTCAATCACAATTCATAGTTTTTGTTTAGTGATTAATTTTTTTCTAGTCCGTAAGTTCTTAGTGGTTCTTATCCGTAAAGAATTTCCAGAACTTTAGAATTTCATGAATTATGACTATTCTGTCACCGTATTATCGAATTTTTTGATTGATAAATGGGGTGTCTTTATGTTTTTTTAAATCTTTTAAGTATGTAATAAATGTCATTATTTCCCACTTTTTATAATTTGTGAATGAATACACTGGTGTTCCTTTGGTTCTACCAGGTCATCATCAACCAATACGGGGATAGGGTTGGTGTGGTGGCTAGAGTACTGGCCACCCATCCTGAAGGTCCGGGTTCGATTCCCGGCAGTGGCGGATTTTTCAGTGGCAAACCGGTCCCTACTTGAGTGCCTAGTGGAGGGCATTTCAGGTTCAGTACTTCGTCCGTCGGATGGGACGTTAAGCCGTGGTCCCCTTGGCGCCTTTCGTTAAGAGTAGGCTAATGCCGACGCCGGGTTTCTCTCCACCCTTCCTCCGTTCCCTGGAAACTCCCACCATTACACAATCATCCACCTATCCCTTATGGCGCAAATGACCTCAGCTGTCGGTCGCCTCCCCTGCTGAATAACTAACTAACTAACCAACCAACACAAGGGAGCACCGAAGTAGGCAGCTTGCGTGGAGAAGAAAGCAGGGTTCCACTTGCAATTTTTTTCCCGTTTCTGATTTATCAAAATCTCCTTCCTTTCCGTAGGAGCTAACATCAATACACCAACATGAATTTATAGTTGGCATCAACCACAGCGAGCAGGACGATGGAAAAATGAACCTTGTAATTAAAGACTGGGAAGGACGATTCGAATGTGCTTTCCATCGCACAATTTGGAAGACTCCATCGTTGGTAGACCTGGTTTGTTTTACTTATTATTTCTACAGAAGATAGAGAGGGGAAATATATCGGCATTAGTTTTTTCTCAGAGTACTCATGGTAGAAATAACAATCTTGCTTATTTCACCAGTAGAAATTCGGAATTGAAACCATAGGGAATGATAAGACTCCCCAGATGCCAAAAACCTGCTAAAAGTATAATATTTTTACATTTCCGTTTTTATAGTAATTAATAACACAGAAATTATGAAACAATTTTTCTAAAAGTAACACCTGGTAAAAATGTATTCCTTTTCCCGTTGTGGACTGTGGACACCTATGACAGAGAAAGAGAGAGAAGTCATCGACAGTCTCAGGGGCTGCTCTCGATAAGAAAAGAAAAAATGGCAGGCAAAAGAAAAGCTGTCATTTCTACAATTCACCGAGGACCCCAGGCAAACCACGTAAAATAAAAGGATTCATCTGATGCAGGAATTACATTCGAAAGGGAAGAAGGTGAATCCCTACCTGATAGTGAGCTGACGGAGCAGAGCGAGCAAATGTGTGTTAGTGCGGAAGTTGCTTCCTCAATAAAGTCGGAAGAAGGGGTGATGAGAGGTGGAACCGATTGTGAGTTTCCAAAAAAAATGGTAAGGATAAATTTTTATGACTCCTTGAAAAAAAGGGACGAAGAACGCAAACATGTATTAGAAACTTAACATGCTGAAGAAGAGGATGATGAGGACTTATTTTCTAATACGATATATCCTCGTAGTATAGCCAAAACAGTTAAGACACTCAGTTCAGATTTTATTACTCAGTAAAGTTGTTAGCTTTACCACTAGTTTCTAATTTTGAGAATGAAATGAGAAGGCTGGAGGAACGTCAGCTGCACATTCCATCCTCTTCCACACCCTCCACATCGGCAAGTGGGTTAACTCCACTCAGTGGCAGTTCTTTACTAACCTCACCAGTTGATACCGCTGCATATAACATTTATGAAAAAGTGGAAGTGAATTCTTTTAGTTTCTATCATTCACCATTTTTTGTTATTTTAACATCACCCTTTCTTTTCCTGTATCCAAAGTATTTAAAAGTAGGTACACGCATTTCTTTTCAGCATGCATTCATTTCTAACGTACCTCAAAGTCAGTGCGAGTTTTCATCTGGCCTGATTGGGTAGAGATGTCTGTTGCAATTCGTATTCCTTACGTCACGTGGTTCTCTATTAAACATAAAATGAAATTAAACTTGGAGGGGTTCAAACGAAAAAATTCGCAAAACTTGTCACTATCTTCCGGCAAATGATTTTCGATCAATGTGGAAGAGTATCCCTCCTCTCTTCTCGTTTTATATATCCGATGCTCAGCTTTTCTCTTAGAAAAAAGATTTGCGCTGCAACACCATCGTCGCACAGTCCAAAACTGCTTTTTATGAGATAACGTCTTGAAATTTGGCACATACACACACAAACGATTGCTGATTATGGAATGGTAAGTCATTTTTCATAGGTATTACCCGTTACTTAGATACAGAGGCTCAAACACGACCATGCATTCATTTCTAACGTACCTCAAAGTAAGTGCGAGTTTTTCATCTGGCCTGATTGGGTAGAGATGTTTGTTGCAATATGTATTCCTTACGTTGTTCTCTAAAAAACTTAAAATGAAATTAAACTTGGAGGGGTTCAAACGAAAAAAAAACGCAAAACTTCTCGCTATCTCCCCGGCAAATGATTTTCGATCAATGTGGAAGAGTATCCCTCCTCACTTCTTGTTTTATATATCCGTTGTTCCCACGCTGCATTTTTCGACGAAATCGTGCGACAAGCAATTAGTACTGTTGCAATGGCCAGAGGCGATATGTGTGCGCGCTGTTGCCACTCTTGCCGGGTCAGCCTCACGTGCGCTGAAATGACAACCTCGCGCTCAGTGGGTTACGAAATCTTCTCCGGTGGATCATATTACCGAAGGGGGGAGGCCTCTCCCTCATGGGGCAGTAGAGGCATGGGGAGGGGATTCCCCTTCCCACACACTTGGCATGAACAACTTGGAAGACACACGCTAAACCCTTTGGAATGGCGATGACTCCGGTAACTCTATCGGTCGACGGGAAAACTGCATTCATCCTCAAAAGTGGAAAAAATCTTCGTCCTCCTAACGCACTTCCCTGTGAAGCCAGGGCAGTCTCAAATTCTCAGTCTGTTAGACCACACTTAGAATATTCTGCGAGCATATGGGACCCTTATGAAGCAGGCTTAATTTACGAATTAGATCGAGTACAAAGAAGAGCGGCGAGATATGTAAAAGGGTGTTACGATAGGGAAAGCAGTGTGTCTGGTATGTTAGCCGAATTGGGATGGGAATCGCTGTCACAACGCAGGCTGAATTATAGACTTAATCTTCTGGGAAAATTTAAGGAGGGACATTTCATTTATGACGTTAATCATATATTGCTGGCTCCGACTTATTATGGTAGGCTCGATAATTCTAATAAAATTAAAGAGATAGATTGCAGGACGGACAGGTTTAAAATGTCATTTTTTCCGCGTACGATTCGTGATCAGAACGTTAAATATCGCGTAAATCGGTAATAATTATAGAGGCACTATTCATGAGTAGGTCGATAGTTTTTTTTATTACCTGCATGTTCAAATCAACGTGTGACTTGCATGCAATGCCTTTTTTTGCATGCATGAGTATCTATGAGTGAAATTGGTGTCTCGGGTTTCAAGGCATGCATGGTATTCATGGGTGTGTCCTACATGATTGGGATTTGGTAGTTTTTCTTCTTTTTTCCCCAATTACTTTTAAAGGTGTAGTGTTTGCTTTGTGGTGTTCATTTTTGTTTGTTGTGTCATTGTTCCTGGTGTGGATGCACCCCCTGCCACACACCCTCGAGGTGGCTTGCAGAGTATGTCGTAGATATAAATAAATGAGAAATTCCGTCGGGCCATTATACTGAATTGGCTCGCAACTTAAACCCTTGTATGCAGTGGCTGAATTCTGGGGGATGAATGCTCATGAAATCCGTTTCTAATTTTTGCTACTATATTTTTCTTTGTACTCAAGGATGTCTTTTAATCATTTTTGCGTATTTTTGTTAATTTCTATGTCCTTCTTTTGTGTGCTACTTTGAGGACATTGTAATGTTTGACATTGACCAGATGTATAAGGTCTAATGTTAATAATATGAAGAGAGGCTTGGCGTCCCACCCGATGACCTGAGTGCTGAAGGTCTCTCCACACTTTGCTAAGCGAGGTTAAACACTGAAAGAAAAATCTCTGTACTGTCTGGTAAATATGCTAATTACACTGACATTCAAAATAAAACGTTTTTCTGTGATTTCAGCTTTTCGTCTAGAGTTACTCCAAGATATGTGGTCGCTCCGCAGCACTGCTGGTTCTCTATTTCTGAGTGGTTTGTATTTTGGCTGCCATTGTTGGTCTGGAAAAAGAACGGGTTGAGGTTTGGCTGTGTTCCTCCCCGTCTTCCACTTTGCTATACCATCGCGCTCTGTTGTCCAGGATATCTTTCGCTAGTTCATATGCTGTCTCTAGTACTTTGCTTTTCACCATAATAACAGCGACATTCCGGTAGAGAGCTGAGAGTCAGCTGTCTCCAGTTATTTTCTTCCATTGAGAAATTGGCGGTGTATTGAATATTGCCATTGAAGAGTAAGGGCCCAAGGAATGAGCCTTGGGAAAGAGCCGCGTGAGTCATGCCCCCATTTAACACTGAATATTCTCCGAATAATGCAGGAGTATGTATGTAAGTACACCTCTGCAACCATGAAGGAAGTTCCCAGGCGTTCTTTATTGCATACAAGTAAGCCATCCACTAAAATCAGCAGACTAAGTCAAATGCTTTCAAAATACGTAAAAATATTGCTATCATCTCTACTTTTTTTATTAAATGAGTCGGTAATATATTCGACAAATCTATTTGTTCAGTAGTAGAGTATCACTTATGGAAACCGAATTGTTCTGGTGGAATGATGTTTTTCTCTTTCCCATTACGAAGGGCACGTTCAAGGATTTTTCCGAGATTCGAGATTAGTGTGATTGGTCAAAAGTCTTTCGGGAGGAGAGATTTCCCTCTGTTCTTCGGTACGCAGGATATGACTGTCGAACTCCATTTAGCTGGGAAATATACGAAGGCAACTGACATGCCCTTTATTAGATATTCCCCTGCAACCATTTGTATTCACTTTATGACCTCATTTGTGATATTTTACTCCCCTGGGATTTTTTCTTTGGAGATTTTTGACGACTACAGCAAGGTCGCCTACGCTTACTTTTGGATTATCTTCGCTTAGGGAGTTCTCGCTGTCAGAAACGAACGTTATCACACCGTGGTTTTCAGTCCCGGTTTGCTCGGCATTAACGTTTTCACCAAAATATTTGCTACGAAACATGTCTTGTCATTATCTCATCCAAATCCACTACAATTTTAGTGGATTTGCAATGTGCATAATTTCAAGCCGAACATGGAGTTCCACAAAGTATCGGCCGTTACAATCAACTACATTATTTCTGGGACTTCGTCGCGTTCAAGTACTACCATTGCCATTCCATCTGTGGCGATACTCCGCCACAACTGCCGCGTTGGCAAATACATTATCATATTCATCATCTTCCTCTTCATAATAATTTATAAGCCATTCATTCATTATGTATTAATTCATTATATTATTATTATTTATTATCAATTATTATTATTTATTATTTTATTCTTCTACATACTAACCGGGCAACAATACCCATGTTGGTGATGTTGGTTACCATGATGAGTTGTTTATCAGGGGAGAAAACGGAGACAGTCTTGTAAGAGGAGCTCTATAATAAACAGCTATCTGCAAGAAGAAAATAGCGTTTCATTCCGCGCTGTGACGCTAAACATCTATGGCTCTTTGTCTTTACGTTAAGACTTTGTCTCTTCGGAATATTATATGACTTATATAAACTATCCAATGTAATTCCGGCCGGCCGTGAGTCTCCGAAATCAGGCAGCCGTCTATCAAGCGTGTTAACTTTACAATTCTGGCTTCTTGTGTTTGTTATCTCGGCCGGTTCTCGACGGAGAAACGCCAAGGCGCCTTTGGTTGTACTACCCAAAAAAGGGGAAGTCTTCTTAAGAAAATCTTTCATGTCATAGAAAATTGCTAAAACATCTGCCTCTGTTGTTGTAGTTGAAGTCGTTCCATGTTTGTGCTACCGTTTACACCATGTCAGCGTCCGGGCCCTGTTCGGTTCCTGCGTTTCGTCTGGCCTCAGTATTTCGTACTGATCCATGTCTCACCGACACGTGCTTCTATCCTGCCTCGTATTTGCATTATATCTAGCCAGTTCGTTCCCCTACAGTTCAACTTTAACCTGTTTTACATTATATGACTGATACAAAACTGGGCCTAGTAGGTATTCTACTCGTTGCTTGATATTGAGGACGGACCTTGAACGATTGAAACACTCCTAGGAGGTAACACACGACC
The DNA here is from genome assembly GCA_933228895.1 of Platycnemis pennipes. Classification (NCBI taxonomy): domain Eukaryota; kingdom Metazoa; phylum Arthropoda; class Insecta; order Odonata; family Platycnemididae; genus Platycnemis; species Platycnemis pennipes. The sequence continues at coordinate 1,079,049 of OW121851.1, forward strand.
ACTGAACTTGCGCTTGCTACGACGCGGTTTTATCAATCATTGTTGCGAACTATAAACAAGAATGAAAATGTTACATGAAGGAGGGTGAGTTGAAGAATTTAATTTCGTCCTGACGTCAGCACCTGTTCTTTAGGTGTCCACAACACAATTAATTGAAAAAAGATAAAATTACAGAGTCAGAGAGAATTATGTGGAGAGCAGCGTCGAACCAACCTCAGGATTGGTATCTCCGGGTGACGCTGCGTCGGCGTCTCCTTGACGATTCGTGGCAGAGGCCAGAGCAGCTCCGATCGAAACGTCATCGCCAAGCTACATGCAGATACCACCACAACAGCGAAAGCCTCAAGTATCAATCTCAGAATTGCTCACTAATGATGATGAGCACACTTATCAGACGACACTGGAAAGCTATCACACTATGCAGCGAGTATCTTCGACTGGATCAACTATCAAGCGTGAAACGGGTTTGGGGCGCCAGTGATGTTGTTCCCAAAACTTTTGGGTTAGTCATTCCGCTCTTACACAGTTGCTACGTAGCTTGACGACAACGCCATCTTAATCTACAAGGCAGGATGTTTCGCCGATGTAACACCCATTTTTAAAAGGAGCAGCTCTACTAACCGACCTATATCCCTGACACCCATTTCCTGCAAGGTCCTGGAACATATAACTGTCAGTTCAGTCATTGGGCAACTAGATAGCCAGAATTTTTTTTCCAATGATCAGCATGGCTTCTGGAATAGTGCATCATGTGAAACTCAACTTGCTCTCTTTTCCCACGATATTTTAGCTTCATGTGAAAATAATATTCCAGTGGATGCTATATTTCTCGATTTCAAGAAAGCGTTCGACAAGGTGTCTCATAGCAAACTAATTATGAAATTAAAATCTTACGGGTTAGGCAGGTTATACCGTGGATAAATTATTTTCTACACGATCGGGATCAAAGAGGTTTTTTGGACGGTGTTACCTCCCCGGTAATTGAAGTCACTTCGGGTGTCCCACAAAGTAGTGTGATAGGTCCTCTCTTGTTCCTCGTGTACATAAATGATATGAATAAGGTGGTAAAAAATAAGCTTCGTCCATATGCCAATGACGCAGTTGTGTACAGGGAAATTCTATGCCCAAACGATAAAGAATATTTAAATGATGACCTAAAAGAAATTGAAAAAAGGTGTGATACGTGGCAGTTGGAATTAAATTTTTTTTAATGTCTAGTACTGAATTTTTGGAAAAAGAATAGCTCTCCTCCTAGGACTTACAAAATAAGTAATAATAAATTAACAAACGTGGAATCCAATAAATATCTTTGAAAAAGACTGACACACGATTTTCCAGGGGTAAACACATACGTGAAATAATGGGTCAAGCGAATCGTAAACTGGGATTCATCAAAAGAGTACTGGGTAAATGTGACGGTCATGTATAAGAAATCAGCTACTTTTCCCTTGTAAGAGCTCATTTGGAATATGCTGCCAGTGTATGGGATCCCTACGAAATCGGTCTAAGTAATGAACTTGAACGTGTGCAGCGAAGATCGGCAAGATTTGTAAAGGGACGATGCGTTAACTATATTACCAGTCTACTAAATTAATTAAAATGGGAATAATTGTCAGATCGCAGGTTGAAATTTAGACTTAATATCTTAAATAAATTCCAGAATAATATTTCCAGTGATGACTTTAAAAATATTTTGCGAACCCCAACTTACTATGGAAGACTGGACCACAATCACAAAATTAGAGAAAGTAATTGCCGAACTGACATAATCAAAATGTGCTTTATTCCTCGTACAATCAGGGATATGAATAGCGGTAAATAAAAAACTTGGCTCGGACTTCTATGACAGAAGAATCATCTACCAGCTCTACAAGGACCAAGTGGCCACAATACGTACGCTAGACGGAAAATATATTAGAGGCAAAAATTAACAAAGGAGTCCGACAAGGATGTAACCTGTCGCCAGCACTCTTCAATGGAGGAAGCGATAAAAGAAATAGAAGAACAAGGTTCCAAGGGAATCAGAGTGAATGGAGAAGAAATCAACATGCTACGCTTGGCTGATGATATCGCTATCGTAGCAGGAAACGAGGAAGACCGACAGAGCTCACTGAGCATAATTGAAAAAGTGTTCCAGGAATACAACGTGACAGTCAATATGAAGAAAACCAAGGTGCTTGTGCGCGGAGGAGAGAAAACAGTGGCCGACGTCCGCCTCAAAGGAGAAAGATTGGAGCACTCACCGACCTCGGGAGCACCTGGGATGGAAGAAGCATCAAGCGTCGAATGGACGAAGCTAAGACGGCATACAAAGGCCACTACTCTCCTCGAAGAGCATAAGACTGGAGACAGGAACGTGGAAACATTCGTGTGGGCACTCTACGGATCAGAAGCATGGACCATTGGAAAAACTGACCAGAAAAGAATAGAAGCCTTCGAGACCTGGAGAAGGATGCTGAAGATCAAACGGACAGATAGGGTGAGAAACGAGGAGGCATAAAGAAGAATTGGAGAAGAAGGAGCACTGTGGAGCACCAAAGAAGAACACGGTCGGCTGGCCATTGGACACAACAATCACGTGGGAAGCATAATGGAGAAGGGAAAAATTGAAGGGAAAGTCCCCAGAGGAAGAAGAGCAAGTGGGGCAAGTCAAGAAGGATACGGGGAAGAAGAACCATAGGGAAATGAAGGAACTGGCATGGGATAGGGATTGAAAATGGAGGGCTGCAGTATACCAATCCTAGGATTGTATTACTACGTAAGCACGTAAATATATACAATACTAAGGTATCAATGGATAGCATATACGTAGTTGCATGTTGGTGTAAGCTACACCAAGTAACAGCATGCTTTTGCATGCTTGCTTTGCTATTTATACTTTTTTTTTAATAGTGAAGTTTGGACTAGCATATTCTTACTAATCCTTGCATGATATGTAGTGCGTGTTTAGTGAGAATTCACCTCCTGCCAAACACCCTTATGGTAGGCAGGGTATTGTGTAGATGTAGATGCAGGAAATCCAGGTCTCTAACCGGTCTTGCACAACCACATTGACCCATGTCCCTCGTCCAGCCGTGAACGAGAAATGCCGCTATTCCTTCGGAGCCCAGGGTGAATTTGTGCTCAATCTCTATTATTTATTAAAGCGTATTCGCCAGGAGTTGTGCAAGTGATCTCTCATGGGCCATCGGAGTCAGCATACCTCACTAAAAAGTTCAATTTCAGTGAATCAAGCAAAAAAGTGTCATGCATTAAAGTTATTAGGGTTGAGTGAGTTATACCGAGGTACTTTGTAACCTTGGCAGTGTCATTGATGGCAAAATTCGTACAAATATTAGTAGTGAAGAAACCCCACTCCGAGCGCAGTTTATTTTTCAACAATTACTCCTAAACTAAGCGTCATACAACCCAAGTGAGACATGATTAATGATACCTAACCCAACCCCTATCGCATGAGCACACAAACCCAAGGTCAACGGCATCGCATCACGAAAAACGGACATGCATCTCCGCTAATATCAACATTACGAGAAAATAGACCATCCTGTGCGAAAGAGGAGACAATTTAATGATAAAACGATATATTACATCTTAATAAACAATTATATTTAAGTATAAACAATAGCAATTAGATGGTATCCCAATGAGTCCTGCACGCGCGTGACCTCGCTATATACCCGGCAACAGTCACATGCTTGTCAAGGACTTTCACTTCCTTACGCGAGCGCAACAGACTTCCCCGTTCTCAAATGCTTCTGATTGCCAAATAGCAAGTGCTCGATTGTAATTCAAGGGAAATGTACAAATATAAATAAAAACACACATAGCATATAGGGATGACAATTTATTGTTTCAGTAATAAACATATTTCATTATTAACACAGCAATGAACTAGCTTGTAACAATAATATTTCTGGCACAAGTTTTTGAGAATATAACTTAATTAAACAGCCTTCATTTATCCCTTTAGCGAATGACAGTCATCCATTTCCAAATTACCCACGCAGATACCTTTGGGAAGAAGACTAGTCAAGAACGACTTTTTAACATCTTTTGTGAATAAAAACTGATATTTATTTGTGTATTTAAATAATATGCTCTCCAATTCCATGAGGCCATGAGGCTATTCTCGCATACGGCAACGTTGCTGGTGATTTAGGGAGTAAGTAGCAATGAATCCGCCGTGGACAAATGTAACCATAACTTGAAAACTATCATCCGGAACAAGTCCAACCTTTCTATTTTTCTAATTTTTAGAGGATACTGAACCTATGGGCCAAATTTAAATGAAATCTATACGTAAATAAGAAGTTATTTTATTTGATTAAAACATCGCGAAATCTCAATAAATCAGAAACTACTAGGCCTATCAAGCTCATATTTAATTGACGGACTTCTTAGGACCTCGCACAGCTCCATACCAAATTTCAGCAAAATCCATTTACAATTAAAAAAGAACCTTCTAAAAATAACTTGCCATAATAACTAGAAACAACGCACCTAGCAACTCCAGATATTCATAAAAGACGTCTTAAAACCTCACACACCTGTTGTGGAAGTGCAATATTCTTTAGGTAAAATAGCTTGTATAGCACTTCAATCCAATTATCCGTTACCGAGATACAGCTTATATCAGACCGAGCGGAGAAGAAAAAAAAACCAAGGTCAACCACTTTAAACAGCGGCGCAAGAAAAACACAACGCTTGACATTGCCACTGAATGAATCCAAACTGGATCACCGGCCTTCTCTCTTAAATTCACAAATATTTGGATCCATCCCAGCGAAATTCCCACACTAAAACGCCATATATGGACATGTATTCGCCATGTATGATCTATATATCGACTCATGATATGCTACACTGCCAATAAATGTGACATATATGTATAGGGTAAGATATGGGTTCAACGTATATGTTTAACCAACATATTTTTCATAGAATGTGTTACATATGGCATTAAAATTTAATTTTAAATCATATTTTAAGCCTCTCTCACATACACACACACGGAAAATGGATTGCTAGCACATTAAGGACAAAGACAAAGCAGCTGGTAAAATTTAATCAAGACAGATCACAAAAGAAAAGTTCTGACTCAGCCGGGGCTTGAACCACGGACCTCCTAATTTAAAGTTTTATTTTTAAAGGAATATAATTTTGTTATATTATTTAATACTCTACTAAAATGATGGTTTAAATGTAAACAGTAACAAGCATTCGGTGGGGAGAGATCAAATTTCGCTGCTAGATACAAAAATAGCTGATCAATTGCATTCCAGAAATTAGTACATACCATAAATAAGGATAATGATATAATGGAAATTGGTAGAACAATACATTTTAATAGCTTCAACAACCTTTTTTTCCGTCGTGAAACAGTTCTCCTGGGTACAGATGAAGACGATTCACCGTAAAGTACTTTCTATACCCAATATCACGGATAAAGGTAGGACTGAATAAAGGAGATTAATACTATTTCTCTTAGACTTCACTGAAACATTGAGATACATCTTTGGTCATATTTAGCCTTTTCTGGAAAACAATCCTTTGAATGAGTGCAAATTAATGCTTAATATCGGTCGTCAGTCAAGTGGCTTCTTGGTTTCTGTAGTAGACGACAGTGTTTTTGGTGTTTCTTGACCTTTATACAGAAATAATGCCACTTTGTTTCACTATCACATTCATTCTAAATACACACACATTTCCTTTATTACATATCATCGAAATGAAAATGTTAAACCATGCCTATAAGTATATAGAGAAAGCCAGATATTTCAACCATTCACCGAGTTCGTACGCGGCAAACGTCGAAAACCTCAAAAAATATACTTAGATGCAAGACTAGGATCCAAATTTTCCTACACGAATGTTCGTGACCCTAATAAAAATTTATATGATCGTTAGTTGGGAAAATGCTCTTCTTTTAGCTTAAAAGTGCAGGCAAATATGCTTAAATCTTTCAGCATATAATGCATTGCATTGCATCCAATTTCAACATATAATGTTTAAATCATGGTGATAACCAGTCGAAACTTTGTTTCACACATAATACCATCGCGATACGCTGTTGAACCTTGTATACCAACCAGCACATTGTAAGCCATTTCTGTAAGTTGAAGGGAATAAGGTATGTAGGTTTACAATGGAAGTATCATACCCTATTCTTACGGTAAAGTTATTGGTATTGTCCGAAGACAAACATAGTGAATTCAAAGGAACCACATCAATTGATAAATCATTAAAAGTACTGAAGAAATATTATTATTAAGTTTGGTCAAATTCTATTGACAAAGTAGAATCATGTCCAAAAATCTTAATGGAACATGCATTCAGAAGTAAATGGTCCTGGCAACTTAGTCTTTAAAGGGTCTAGTCTTACAGCCCCCTCAGCAGTCATGCATCAGGATATGTTAAGTAGAGTCATAAAGGTCATCAAGGCCAAATAAATAAAAAAAACTTAGTCCACGGTGTCATGTACTGGCCAAACATCAACTCAGATGTAGAAAATGTAATGAGCCAGTGTGACATGTGTTAAGTACAGACCCTATAATCAACATGAACCTATTATTAACTATCCTATATCCTTATTTCTCTGGGAACGAGTTGGATCAGATTAATTTTCCTTTAAAGGATTAACATATTTAATAGTCTATGATTATTATTTCAAATATTTTGAGTTAGCCCTGCTACCATCTGTAGTCACTTTGCCACTTTGTGTAACACCTGAATTATATATACATTTATGGTGTTTCTTTTTTTTTCTTCTTTTTGCAGTCTCTGCTTATTGCATTCCAATATTGTTGTACTATAATATGGGATTTAATATTGTTACCTTTCTTTTATATTAATGTGCTGTCATCCTGTTATGGAATTAATGTCATGAATCTGGATATGTATTTATTATGTACAATCATTTGTGTTCCTAACGGACGACATCGTCCCGGAATAATAAAATTCTATTCTATTCTAATCACTCAACTGAAGTCCATCTTTGCCTGGCATGGAATACTAGCCTTTCTCGTTAGTGACAATGGTCCTCCCTTTAACTCATCGCAATTTAAAACATTCGTCAATCAATGGGAAATTAAACATTTCACTACAAGTCCATGCGTTCCTCAATCAATGGACAGGCTGAAAGTGGTGAAAAACTAGCGGAAAATATTCTTTTTAAAAGTTAGAAGAGGACAATAACCCTTATCTAGCATTACCTACTCCATTATAGCACTACCCCTAAGGCAAATTTACGGTCATCATCATTAGCAGTCATTTAAGATCTAATGTAACAATATAAGTTAAGAAAGTACCACCTAAAACAGTCACATTCTCAGAATAAAAAAACAGTCATAACGAAACAAAAAATAAACATGAAATTTGATGTGAATCAAGGAAGTAAAGAATTTCCAGCATTAATAGCTGATTATCATGTTTATTTTACGAAACCCCCCAATGTGCATTAGTAACCATTCGTTGTCACAGCCAAAATAAAAGATTCTTCAAGATCTTTAATCTCTTCCTTAGAAGAGAAAATGGAAAGGTCTACCAACAAAATATACAACAATTCAAATTAAAATGTGGTTTGAAATATCCTACCCATTCATGTCTTAACACAACTTCTAGAGGCTTATGAACCCCCAAACCTCTATGGCGACCCCCTAATGAATCTCTAACATGGAAAAAAAAAGAGAAAGCACAAGGTGAAACAGATAAGGCCACTTATCCCAGTCAGTACAAAATAATGTCGACTAATAAAACCCCTCTTATAGGTATTCGGGTGCAAGCTTTCCTTGAGAGTGAAATATATGTATACTATTTACATAAATGTAAAAAAATATTTTACTAATCCACTTATATTGTATTGTAGTCACTTATGATTTGTTATGTTCACAAAGTTGGTTATTTCGTGCTTGGAAAGGGAGATGTTATCTACCGATGTGATATCATTGAAGTTTCTAGTCGCAGATTTCTGCAAGCATTGCTATTAATGCTCCAAATGCTGCTGTGGTTATGTCAGGGGATTGCTCATTCGTTTCACCCAAGGAAAACAAAATGATGTATCGAAATTACAAAAGACTATTGCACAATATCTCACCAAACTACAATCTTAAACTTATCCAAAAATCGCTTAGTTTCCTCATACTTCAGCATCACACTATGAAGATATCTATATGACTTCTGCTAATTGTCAAATGGTACAAAACAACGAAAATTTTTCGGCACTTATGTTTCAATTTAATTTTTTCCAATTGCGCCTAAACACATACATAGCAGATGGCATCTAAGAGATCATTTGTCATGAGTGGCAGGTGACCTCTTAATAACCTGCAATGTTTGAGACAAAATGAAGTACCCTTCATCAAAAACCAGGCGAAAAATATTTACTATATTGAATGTGCTAAGCATGAGGTTTTTCGTGAAATTTTGACTGAATCGATTTATCTTATTTTATTCATATCTTTGTATTAAACTACCTTCATATTAAGATGTTCTATCGTCAGCTCATCAGTGAGACCTCCCCATGCTTCACAGTTTAATTGGTAAAATATCCTGACAGAAGCTAATTAATGAATAATACAGCATTAAATGTAACTGGTAAATTAGATATACTAGATTTTTTCAATCTTTATAACACCAAATTATTTAAATAGATACTTCTTATCTTGGAGTTTAAAATAAAATGCGGTTGAAAACAACAAATATGTATGGATTGGGTGCTGAAATGTTTTGCATTGTGGAAGATACGCACATTAACGATATTATTATGGTAGGTATCGGCAATGACCACAGTTTAGTGATCACGTAATGCCATCTACAATTGAAGAAACTGAAGAAAACGGTGAAGAACGTATGCAAATAGAGAAATTGGAGGGGGTTCAACATCAACCGGTGTTTCAAAAAAGCAGAGGGAAACAACATAGGAGAGGATCAGACTGAGAAATCAGTGGAAGAGAGACGGGAAAACACTGAATGTGGACTACATTCGAATTGTGGTGCTACAAAAGAATGATGAAGGTTAAATGGATCGACTGAGGGAGTAAATGTTCGTCACATATTTAGAAAGATCATAGAAGAAAACTTGAATTCAAGGTTGGTGGTAAAAGACTGTAAGAAGTTAAGAACTAAGAACTACGTAGAAAATACGTTACCTTTTATTCTTTTTATAATATTAATACTTAAATTTTACTGTTACGGTAGATAAGGCAGCAACCGTTATGTATTGGGTTGTCACAATTGGAAAGTACCCGAATATGAGAACTTTCCTTTCCTAGACTTCTTCTTTATTACGTCATCGAAATCAACTCGTTTTTGTGGTTATAGCTAACATAACAGAGATATTTTTATATTTCAATAATGCATTTCTGTCATATGATCGACACAATACGTAAAAAGAATTTCATAGAGAGATTTACAATCTTTAACAGCAATATACATCTACGTTTTTAATAGTTTGCATTTTGGTGTCGCGCCATGTAATGATATCACCCGTCTCATTCTGCGGCAGCTCTTTCATTCGCGGCCTCTATTGAGAGAAGAGGGAGATGAAGCAGCCTCCAAGCTCATCAAAGAAATTACCACGACCACACCAACTAGGTCTAGAAGAGTACTGTCGAAGTGGAAGAAAACTGACCTGATGCCAACAACTATGTCAGAGGAAGAGGCTCTATCTCTAATTATTTCCATGCAACTCACGAAGAGCCAGTATATAGGTCTTCGAAAAGTAGCAGAAAGTCATGGCCATAAATTATATCCCAGTTACGAAAGAATACTGATGGCTAAAAGTGCTACTTATCCAAGTGAAGTTATTATTTTAGAGGACTCATGTGAAGTTAAACTTCAAAGTCTACTACATCATACAGAATTGCGTATCTTGGAATGCATTTCCAGAGATTCAACAACCGCGCGTAATATAAATTGTACATTAATTTGTAAATATGGTTTTGACGGAAGCTCAAGTCATTCTAGGTATAAGCAAAGATGGCATCAAGAATGGATGTCGGATGAATTCTTGTTGATCAGCTCCCTAGTGCCACTGCGTTTAGTGAACGACGAGACAGGTAACAATGACAAAGAATAATAGATGTTTTCCGTAATCTCTTGTAAAAACATTTAATTATTACTCATAATATTTTCTGATGTTTAAAGACATTTCCTTATACTTTAGGTGCAATTATTTGGATGAACCCTAGGCCATCGTCAACAAGATTCTGCCGCCCCATTCGCCTTCAATGGATCAAAGAGACGAAAGAAGTGGCGAAGGCAGAGGAGATGTATATAAAGAGGCAATGTGATACTTTAAATACATTCAAATGGAAAAACTACTCCATTAATTTTCCTCTGCTTCTCACCACGATGAACGGAAAGGTACAACGTCTAAAATTGTCAAAAAAAGTCATAATTTTATTTTAATGTGTTAACTAAACGAAAACTTCCAAATTAGGTATGCAACGCATTGACGGAGAGTGGTAGCATGAAATGCTATATTTGTGGGGCAAAAATTTCAAGTATGAATAAACGTAATGAATTGGCCCAAAGATCAATTAATATGGACACTTACAATTTTGGCATATCTACACTGCATCGTCATATAAGATTTTTCCCTTCGCCCTTCGCCGAAAGCCCAACCGCAGTGCAGGGGGCGGGGGAATTGCAGCCGTGCGACACCAGCTGTGGGTGGGTGGCCTCGAATGGACAATAATCCTGTGTGGTATGCATGCTGTCTCCGTTAAAAGTGTACGTATTCGTCGGTAGGCGGTGTCAAGTTGGTAAGAAGAGAAACTCCCGCGGTGCAGTGCACCCGAAGAAAGAAGTCTTTCAGTACCTCCTAAACCTTTACCCCACGTGATAAAATGCGTAATTTTTTCCGCGATTTCTGCAAAATATAATGCATGGAGGATCTTGTCAATGTTTGTATCTCGAAAATCTCCAAAGCGGAGTGGATGCGACTACAATCCAGTCCACACACTTGCCGCGCCACGTTACTCCCCGCTGCAGGCGGGTTCAACCAGACTCGACCGCGCGACCGAAAAACTGATGTGAAATTCGGCGTCGCAAACGGTCGCAGCATCACTCATCGGATTCGCACTGTGGAAGCTTTGTATAGTTTCCCCATATAAGTTACTCCGTGATGCTCGGCGATGCAATTTACTTTTTCTCTACATATATTAAAAAAATGACCAAAAATGAGGGTCTGCCATTTTGTTTAATATCTTTGGTAAATAATTACAAAAATGTAAGCAGACTACATGAGAACAAAGACAAAAAACTGTTTCATCTAATGAAATGACTTTTTATTCCAGTTATTTACACATAATGCTTTAGTATGGGCTTGATTTTGAAGATTTCGTGAGAAAATTGAGTGTAGACAATTTTTGCGAAATTTGTGCAACTTTGACCTCATGCTAATTGTTAAGTGCTGTGTACTACGGAAAATGCTTTGCGTCATCGCATGCACAGGTCTTTTGAGAATATTAATGCAAAGTTTCAGCTTCCTGGCTTGAAAAAATCACTTTTTGAATTTTGGCCAGGTATTTTCGATTTCCGACCACTGTGCAGCGGCTTTATTGATATAGCAAGAGGGAATAGTCAGGGAGAGGGTTGAGGTTGTTGTAATAAGAGTACGTAGTTGAGCACTTGGTAAGAATTCCTTCAAGACGTGGGACAAATACATTATTGTCTACCGTTTCCGTTAAAATCTTGTGCTGTGAACCAACAATAATGCATTACAGTGCCATGGACAGTGAATTATTCTGTACCTCGTAAGTTGGCAAAAATCTCATTGGGGGAAAATCGACATGTCGTCATCAAATTAGATGGCGTCACTGCCATCTAAGGTCGCACAGAATATAGAGGCTGGACACTTGAGGAGCAGAAGATGGACAATAAAGGATGTGATTTACGCGTAAATGAAACTCATTGGTGGAAGACGTACTACAAGACTCGCTCAAAAATTAAGTATCGTTTCGCAATAGTTGCGCAGAGGTGCCGCGATCACTGTATCACGTGCTTTCCTGACGCCTTAGCTCTCAATTTCGTCAATTTCAGTTATTTTTAATTACTTGCGATGTCCGAGACAAAAGGAGAGTCCGTTCAACAAGAATCATTTCGAGTGCTAATCGGTAAGGAGCCGTGATTCCACACTCTTATGCTCCCGCAGAGCAATGATGCCATCGCCCCCGTGAGGAATCCCAAGGACCAACGAATGAAAATGTCGGAAGGATTTGTTGAAGATGCCCGCTATTTCACTTAGGTGCATGTAGTCAGGGCGTCACACACAGGGCGAGGGGAGGACCCTTTGACACCCTTTCCAGCAGGGTTCCACTTCCAAGCCGAAGTTCCGCATGACCCCTTGAGCTAACGCGCAAGCTACGGCAAGTTCAAACCTCCCGGCCACCCAGCAAAACTCGACTCTGGCCCAGAAGGGCCCATTTTCCTGAATTGCGCCCTTTCCCTCTCCGGGTCCATCAGGAGGCTGGAAATGGAGGGAACCTGAATTACTGAAAAATAGGAAAATATCACTCCCTTCCCTCGCCTGCCATGATGACCCATCATTTATTTAGTGAGTGGCAAGTTTAGATACATTTCTCGAGTCCCGTTATAATTAGTGCTCGCTTAATCGCTTTTATACACTGTCCCATTTATCGTATGTCATTTTTGGCATTAATTTTTAGACACTTTCTCTACTACCATGTTGGTGAAATCCGGCAATAGCATAGGAAAAGGTTGTATGTTTTGTTAAGTGCAAACAAAATTTTAGAAATTTTGCCACTTGAAACCAGAATGTGGTCCAAATCCCAATCTAAATTTGGCTCATGGTGTTTCAATGTAAAAATATTTGAGACACAGAACAGTCAGAATTATTTCGCAAAATCTTTTATGTTTAGGGTTTTCGGTAATTTTAAATAATTGCGAAATCGATGGAAATGTCTCTAGATCCTTCCCGGCCTTTTAGGGTTTTGCAGGGGTCAAAGATCACGAGGTCAAGGCGAGCAAATCACGGTAAAAGCGCGTCGTATTTTAGGTTTAAATTTGCACTCAACACAGCATATAACCTATTCCTAGGCTATTGTCAAATTTCATCAAGATGGCACTAACGGAAATGTCAAAAAATTGAGTTCAAAAATGACAATAGATCAAGGATTAGTCTGAGTATTTCCTCGTAGAAAAAAGTTGAATTCCCTGTGACTGGAGTATTATGTTTCACACGGCTTTGTCATATTTGAAAAAAAGCTCTAAAAGTATATTTTCCACATTCACATACTCTGATTTGATGCTCCATTCATGTTTAAGATTCATTTTTCCACAAAAAATATAAACGGGGAGACTGAATTGTGGGGCTAATTCATCAAATTCATCATCCACGGCACTTATACCTTGGTTTTTCGTATTCTCATTTGAAACCATGAACTGCTTTGCAATAGCATCGTAACGTAATTTACCATTTGTGATAAAAATGCGTAAGTTTTTAATGCGGTGGATGCGAAAGAACGGATATTACTACGAAAGACGGTCAACAATTTCGTCAGATTTCTCACGGACAACTCTGTACTTGCGGTTTGGTGGAGAACCTCGCCTATCGTAAATGTGTCATTCTCGACGAAAAATAAGACAACATTTGGCATCTAGGTGGCACTTTGCAAGCCACCGTGTATGTGCCGGAAACATCACTAAGCATTTTAAAGAAGAGAGAATAAATAACATATCCCCCTTCCACGGCTTAACTCCTTCTCTCGAAATTTATGCTTCGCCTAGATCGAACATTAAACCGGTTACTGGATGCCTAAGAGCCCGTTTATATGAATTAAAAGACAGTAGTGCTACACACTTATGCTGTGGACACACGCTACACTCGGGTCCGTGCTAATAGAGCGAGCATATTTTAACGCAAAAAATTAGATAGATCCGTCCGCGCTCCTCAGAGTCCCAAGAGTGCAGAGTCCGCCTTCCATCGAGAACCCTGGCTCTCAGGAGAAGGAGCAGGGAACGTAGAAGGCGGGTGGGAGTGCGAGAAAAGCAGACAGCGAGAAGAGGGGGAGAGAGGGCTTATTGGAAGGGGTTGTTGTTGTTGAAGCCGGAGTGAGCCCGATGAGGGTTCGTCGCGGTGAGGGGGTGTGTGCAGCAGTGTGGGGTTGGCTTGAAGATGGGGGTGCGTTCTCCCCGCGCTCCCTGACAAAGGGGAGCCTTTCGACCCCCTTGCACAGGAGGGGAGGGAGGGGTCGAAGAGAATCAGGGGGGACGACCTTCATTTCTACCTGAAGAGTGTTTTAGTTAGTAAAGGAGGGGCTAAAAGACAACTTGGCGCCAAGTAAGGCCAGTCTCCGGCAGGCTTCGATTCCTCGCTTTCCGCTAAGGAAGGGAACTACACAAGAAGCATCACCTGATGCTTCTTGTCTGATTTCCTTCAACGCTTAAACAGCATTTCCTTTCCCACCCTTCTAACTTAATTATGGCCACTATTGACGTCACTTCCTTGTACACCTCCATCCCCCGTACTGAGGGCCTATCCTCACTTCAATTCTATCTAAATCAACCCTCCGACCCCCAAGTCCCCTCAACGGACTTATTTTTTTAAATAGCTGAATTTGTGCTAACAAAAGAAAGCCTTCTGCTTCAATAAATCTTTCTACCTGCAAACCAGTGGCACGGCGATGGGAACTGCGATGGCCCCATCGTATGCGAACCTCTTTATGGCGTTCCCAAGAAGAATCTTTCCTCTCCCGAAGTACCAACCAACCTCTCTTCTGGGCCCGCTTCATGGATGACATCTTTCTTCTCTGGACGCACGGTCATGACTCTCTCCAAAATTTCATTTCCACTCTAAACTCCTCCTTTTCAGCAAAATTCACCTCTTCAATTTCTGAATCCAACATTACATTTGGGGTTCGGGTTGGTGTGGTGGGGTAGAGTACTGGCCTCCCATCCCGAGGGCCTGGGTTCGATTCCCGGCGGATTTTTGCAGTGGAAAACCGGTCCCCACTGGAGTGCTTAGTGGAGGGCATTTCAAGTGCAGTACTCCGCCCGTCGGATGGGACGCTAAGCCGTGGTCCCCTTGGCGACTTCCGTTAATAGTAGGCTAATGCCGCCGCCGGGTTTCTCTCCACCCTTCCTCCGTTCCCTGAAAACTTCTGCCATTACCCAATTGCCCACCTATCCTAAACGGCGCAAATGACCTCAGCTGTCGGTCGCCTCCTCCCCTGAATAACCAACCAACAATTACAGTTCTTGACGTAGACATTCGGCTCCAAGACAATAAATTCACAACATCTGTCCACACCAAACCTACCAATCACCAACAATATCTCCACTACAATAGTTTCCACCCTATTCACACCAAGCGCTCCATTCCTAACTGCCTTTCCATCCGTGGACACAGAATTTGCAATGACACCTCTTCCCTCAACAAATACTTCAATAATCTTCATTCTTCTCTCCGCAAACGCGGATATCCTGAAAAGCTCCTCCACAAGAAAATCCTCCCCCACTCTTCCAAATACATTCTAAAAGACAGACCTCCACCTTCAGACACTGGACTGAATCTCTACACCACTTTCTTCCCCGGTTCCCACAAACTCAAAACCATTCTTAAGGACCTCTTTCCCATTCTGAAAAACACCGACGTCACTTCTTCTCTCCTGCCTCGTTGCCCCTCCATTTCCTACAGACGGCCACCGAACTTAAAAAATATTCTCAAGTCCACGAACCCTCTCTATCGCACTTCTGATTCTCCTCCCCCACGGCCTTCCCCCTGCAATCGCCCCAGATGTAAAACCTGTCCTGTAATGCGGTCCGCACCTACATCTCCACACCCCCTCATCACTTCTTTCCCCTCCTCCCAAGCTACTTCCCAGTCCAAGAATATTGTGTACCTTCTGACCTGTAATTCATGTCCCGCATTTTACGTTGGCGAATGCACTACACCCTATGAACAATCATCGATCTTCCACAAAATCCGCCACACTTTCATTCTTTCCAATCCCTACACACACTAATTCCCACAGCCTCCCTTACGATAAGCGCTTTTCTCTCTCCATGCTCGAATCCCTACCGGACCATGCTAGCAAAATAGAGGTCACGACTCCGTAGATGGCTTTTATTTGGTTTTCCCGTGCATTCGAGAGGCCAGGATTGAACGTACAGCATTAATCCCCCCACTCTCATCCTCCCCTCCAACTTCTTTCACACCCTCGCCGCACACTTCAGTTCTCCTCCGGCTGACGAAGACTGCAGAGGCAGTCGAAAGCTTCAACTGTTTTAAATGTGATTGTCCCGCTTTTTATGTTTTTGTGTTTCTATATTTTTCATGTGCTATCTTCGCATATACAAAGGGATAAAATTGATACTCACAAATTTACGTTGGCCCAGCTCAATGAATATTTTACTGGAATATCCTCAGGAGATAATGTGTTCCTCAAGCAATATATCTCTAATAGATCCCGTCTTGCCTTTTAAGGGCGACAATTTCTACTTTGAACATATTACGCCTGACTTACTACACAGGGTTCTTCGCAGATCTATATCCAATTCCCTGGCTGTTGAAGAGATCTCCATCGATTTTATTATGAAAGCGGGAGACGCATTACTGCCGGCCACCCTTGAAATCTTTAATCGTTCCATTCTGGATGCAGTGTTTCCTACCCTATGGAAATCATCAATACTCGTACCAAGTAAGTCAAAATACTATTAATGAATATCGCCCAACATCTCCGCTATGTGCTCTATCTAAGGTCTTGGTGAGAATTATGCACCAGCCTGTCTCCCATTATCTAACTAGTCAAAACAAACTTAGCCCCTATCAATCCAGTTTTAGAAAGAACTTCTGTACGCAATCTGCTCTTATCAAAGTCACGGACGACATACGTTTAGCCATCGACCAGAAAATGTTAACTGTTATGGTCTTTTTTGACTTTAGTAAAGCCTTCGATAGAGCGGACCACCCGCGGCTACTCCTCAAAATGAAGCAACTAAATTTCTCTGTCTCTGCTCTAAACTGGTTTCTTTCCTATTTATCGGGCGGCAACAGGCAACCAAGGGTAATTTGTCCTCATGGCTATGCACTCCATAAGGCGTCCCTTAAGGATCCGTCTTGGCCCCTGCTGTTCGCTATTTACATCTTAGAACTCCCTAGAGTAATAAAAAACTAAATATATATGTTATATGCAGACGACCTGGAGGTCTATTATCATTGCAATCTGCATGACCTCAACAATGGTCTCGCAAAAATAAACAGTGATGCTGTGGCGAACTGGGTGAAAGAGAACTTTCCAACGCTTAATAGAGAAAAAACTAAATCAATAATTATTGGCCTACGAAGGTTGATAAATAAAATAAATGTTTACAATATTCCACATATCACCGTCGATAATGCCGCTATTCTCTACTCAGACACAGTCCGAAATTTAGGCATCATAATGAACAGGAGTCTTACTTGGAACGATCATGTATTACGATTATATCTTTTCTAATGAACCCGGATTGGCTAATAATTTCTTGTTCCGTATTCAAGTATACGATCATGCCCCTTTACTGAGCAAATGGTACCCGATTCCCTTTGCTTGGAAAGAGGAAGTTGACGAACAAATTCGTTCCATGCTAGACATGGGTGTAATTCAGAAGGCGTATAGCCCGTATACAAACCCAATGGTGGTAGTGAAGAAATAAGAAGGGCGGCCTAGGATATGTCTTGATGCCAGGAAATTGAATTGTTTAACGATCCCTGAAAGAAATGAACCGATGAGATATTGATGAAATTTCATGGTTCGAAATATTTTTCTAGTACTGACCTCACATCCGCATTTTGGCAGTTAGCAGTACACCCCGACGATAAAAATTACACTGCTTTCCGGTATGAATCAACTGTTTATGTGTTTAATCGCGTTCCGTTTGGGCTTATTAACAGTGGAGCAGCTCTAATTCGCTGTATCAACGATGTTCTGCGCTCTGAAGTGATGACCTTCCATACTAATTACGTTGATGATTTGTTGATTCCGTTCACTAACTTCGAACAGAATTTAGGTCACCTTGAGATTATTTATAAAAAATTAACACTTGCTAATTTGAAACTTAAATTGTCAGTCTGCCTTTTGCCGGCCTAATGTTAAATTTTTAGGATTTATTTTTACTCCACAGGGGTTCAAACCTGACCTTGATCGTCTTCGAGCCATTCAAGATAAAAAAGCCCCATCCAATGCGAAACAACTACGTGGATTTTTGGGAGTGTGCAATTTCTACTCGCGATTTGGTCGGGGCTATTCCGCGGTAATCCAACCATTGCTTGCCTTGCTTAAGAAAGATGCAAAATGGTTATTGAATGCAAATAAGCAGCCTGTTTTCGAAAAAGTAAAAGAAACCTTTCTTAATGCGGTTATGTTATGGTATCCGGATTTTAGTAAACCTTTATATCTCCAAACGGATAGCTCAGAGCGCGGTTTGGGTGCGGTTTTATTCCAACTAAATGACAACGATGACGAGAGGGTCATCGCATTAGTAAGTCGTACCTTGAGAGGAGCCAAGTTGACTTACACCACTACCGAGGAAGAGGCCTTAGCTATAGTGTGGGCTCTGCAGAAACTCCGGACTATTACGCTTGACCAAGAGTTAATTATTATTTCGGATCACAAAGCTCTTACCTTTTTGAAGACTTGCCAGTTATGCCATGGTAGGCTGTCACTGCGGGTTTTGTTTCTTCAAAGATTCAATTTTTCCACCCAACACTTTGCAAGTAAACAAAATATTCTCGCCGATTGGTTGAGTCGTAACCCGGTAGAAGAAACTATGGAAGAGTATTCGCCGAATGAATTTCGGGTAGCTCTTATAGACCTTAAAATAAGTGAATTTCCTGAGCAAGCCATGCAAAATTTAGCGGCGCTGCAGCGACAAGACCCTTATTTTGGAAAAATATGGTGAAATCCTTGTGTAGGCTTCCGCGGGTTGTCTTACATGAAGATGCTTGTCTTTCGGGATTCCCTCCGCGTTGGTCCATAGTTCCTCGGACGACAGTTTCGCCGGCGTTGCAGTCGGGTCAGTCAGTGACCTGAAGAAGCCGACTGCAACGCCGGCGAAACTGCCGTCCGAGGAACTATGGACCAACGCGGAGGGAATCCCGAAAGACAAGCATCTTAAAATATGGTTCAAGTTTATCGGAGAATTGTCTGACACCGATGAAGAGTATAGGAAAATTTCCCGCCGGTCTCTACGTTTTCATGGTAACGAATAAATTTCGGATGCAGGATCGTATTTTGCTATTTAATGTCAGTCTTACCGGAACTCCGTTTAAAATATGTTCGCGCTTTTTTGTTAGCGCCTTACTAAATTCTCAAACTGGCCGTAAGGTGGCCTTTGTCCTCCGCGCATCTGTTTTGCGCAGGGCCAACTCGCTGTCTCGAGCCGGCTGCCCGGTCTCTCTCTCTCTCTCTTGCTCACGATGACTTGAACGACCAACTTCTCTCTCTTCATCATCTCGCCTGCCCTCGGTGAATACAGTCCACTTCTACTTGAGATATTAAACTATTAACAAAGGAGCTAACGTGCCTTTTTTTATCTTAAGGACCGAACATTCTGGTCCTTCGGGCCGGATCCGAGATCGCGAATTGAGAAGTTGATCCTATTTAAAAGTATTTTTTTCTACTTTGTGCAACGAAAGTGATTTTCTAAAAGTCTTGACTTCAAAAAACCCACGTGAGTTTCCGGTTTTCTGGTTCCTGTGTCTACGACTAAAATTCAACCTTTCGCACTACTCAACGGTGAGCTTTAGCTTGTGACTATTCGGTAAGAACATTCCTCTCAAGTGATTTGACTTTCAACTGCATATATTTTGCTGTTCTTAGATAGAAGAGTGAACTTTTCATCAGAACTTTGATTTATTGACTTTGTGCGAGAAAGTGTTTAGTCTTTCAGCCTGAACTGCATTTTAGTGGGACCTGGGTGTTTTCCGTCCACTGTCAAACTCTGCTAGGGTTCCTATTATACGGCTAACTTTGTTCCATTCTTTCTTACGCGATGCCTGCGGAAATAGAGAAATTAATTCAAGCTCAGTATAAGAGAGGTGAATTGATTGCAAGATTTTGGACTAATACTTTGAAACGTGGACTGCATAGTCTCACAGTTACTCTATTAGAACAGCGTAAAGCATTGATCACCTCGTATTGGGAAGATTTCTTTTCCAAGCATTACCTAGTGCTGGAGGATCCAGAAGTAGCTAAGACCTTCTCGCAAATAGAAGAGAATTATATTGACGCGTGTTCTAACATAGCCGAGTGTATCAATTCGTTACGTGCCTCCACTGAGTCTAATAGCGATGCACGAGGTGAAAGTGTACGCAGTAACATTCACTCTCAACTTCCGAAAATAGAACTCCCTACGTCTTCGGGCGATGCTTTGGACTGGGAGAGTTCATCCGTCTCCTGTTTCTATGTTTTCGTCGTCTGTATGTTTTGTTTTGTATATAAGCACGTTACGTGTAACACATGTATAATAGTCACTACTTGCACTACTACTAGTTGCAACGGCATAAAAAATATAGAAAACACAAAAAAAGGACACTCACAAACGAATAAAAAACGGGAGCTTTCGAACAGCGTTGCTGTCTTTCTCAACCAGAAGGAAAAACTGAGAGAGGTGTGGGGGGACAGGGTATTTACGAGTGGGGAATGGAGGGGATGAAGGAGAAGCGGGGAGGGGAAGTGGTGAGGACACATTGTAGTCACAATGAGGAGTACAAGTGTCAGTTAAAAGGACGCATTGAGCCCAGGGGGGATGCATGCCCTGAGGAGAAGAATGCAAGTCAGCTCAAGGGTGTGCAGGTTGACAGCGGAATCATGGGGGGGAGGGAGGCAATAACGGAAACATTGAAACATTGGTTGAAAGGAGCGTCATGAGAAGACGCGTGTTTAGGTACTGGCAGGGATGAGTGGGGGGATGACGGAGTACAGGAAGCACGGTGGTTGTTGATTCTGATGTTAAGAGGGGTGGTGCATTGTCCTACATAGAAGGCAGGGCAGAAGTTGCATCGGAGGAGGTAGATGATATTGGTGGAAATACAAGTAGATGCAGGAAAAATTGGCAGAGACCTGTGTGTGGGAAGGATAGAGGCAGGAGGAGAAGAGAATATAGGGCAAGTCTCGGACGTTTGCATGGAGAGGGGGGGACGTGAGTGTGTGGCACGGATTTGAGAAGCGGGCGGGTAGTTTTGAAAATAGTGCTTAAATTAGGCGGTCTTTTGTATGTAATGCGGGGACATTTTGGGAAAAGTTTTGAGGTGGAATTGTGGTCTGAAAGGATAGGGAAAAGATCTTGAAGGACTCGTTGTAAGGAATGTGCGCCAGGGAAGTAGGTGGTGAGTAGAGAAGGGGAATTGCGTTTTTTGGTGTGAAATTGTTGTGGGGTGTAAGGTTTTTTTATTCTTTTTTGGAGCAGGTTTTCTGGGTACCCACGACGGAGAAGGGAGGTGTGTAGATTAGAAAGGAAAATGTGCAAGTCGTCGGGATTGTTGCAGATCCTATGTCCACGGATGGAAAGAGAATAAGAAAGAGACGGGGATGGAGCGTTTGGTGCGGGGTGGGTGGCAGCTACTGTTGTGGCATTTTTTGGTCCCCCTCCCCTTCCCCTCGTTGGACATAACGGTTTCTCGTGAACTCCAGTTATTCTTTCGAGAAACGCTGCACTGTGGTGAAGGTATTGTTGCTTGTTGGTGGATTTACTGTGTACCGAGGTTTTGCATTTACTATTAAGACGTTCGCACAAATGAAAAAGAATTTTCGAAAAAAAAACGGATTATGTACTCCTTGACAAGTAAACGTACTCCTCAACTCTTAAGTGGTAAAATGCTGCCACCAAATAACAACAAAGTATGATCACTGAGGTTATCACCATAAAACAAAAGACGAAATATCATTGAAAAAACGAAACATGCCGTGGCCAAATCAACATCAAGAATTATAAGAACAAATAAGAGGTAAAGAGTATTAAAGTATTTGTTATAAGTAAAACTTCTTGAACAAGTAGGTCTAAAATAAGTAATGGAATAAAGCTGCCATTGAGCTTACCATCCAATGTTTCATCTCTTTCTTACGACGGAACGGGAGGACCCTGGCATTCTGTTTCCAAAAACCAAATAAATAAGAAAAAGAGGAGTCACTCACCTTCTTTCGCCTTCCTTGACCGCAGAGATGCGACGATTCCGACACTTGCGAGGACGAAGGTGGGTCTTGAAAGGGCGTCAGGGAGAGAGAGAGGGACTTATTCCGGCCCTCCACGAAGTCCTCTTTTTCCCGGACAAAGGCCCCGAAATACTGACACTATGTTGACAGTGTCGAAGCCCACCTCGGAGAGTCCCAAGATAGAGCGCCTAGTAAATGGTGCGACATAAGGTGAGGGACGGCTTCGGGTGCGTCAGATTCGGCTTCAGCGCCTGGGAGTTGATGTCAGGGCGCCGTCAGAACGACACACACAGCTGGCGTGCGAAATTCATGCGACGTAGAGAGATAGGAAGAAGAGAAAAGGGAGGGGAAGAGAGGAAAACACAAGTTAGAGTTAGAACAGAACAGGCAAATAAAAACACAACAGCAACCCATGCAACGTAACACAGTTCTTAGGGATAGTAAGTTAGTGTTCACTAATATCATCTCACTCGTTACCATGTCATTATTCATAAGGGGGTTACAAACAATAGGGCTTCGAAGGGCAGCGACAGGAGAAAAAGTAGGAGGGAGGGAAAAAACCCCTTGCTATCTCTATTTACATTCGTCCGAGATGTACAAGAATTGCATTAAAATGCATAAAAATTCGGTGCACCCAAACACTGGTCTTTGACATTGCACAGAGACCAACAACAGTTATTTCCTCCCTCTCCTCAACCTCCTACCTTTCTTATTTTTTATCATTTTTATTACTTCTATTCATTTATCTATTTTAACATGCCTTTCACCCTGTCAAGTCCTGGTTGCATTCCATCAAGAAAGTTTCTTTTAAACTTGCTCAATACACTAGCCACTCAGAATTTTTATCTCAATGTCTATCCTTAGGAATCATCCCCAATGGCCTTAATATCACATTTCCTCTTTCGGGCCTCCCCCCTTCTCTGCACCAGTTTTACCACTCTCTGTCGTATCAAATTTCCTTCAACTTCTGCCATTCTGTGTTTTTACAATACAATGCTCTTGCTTACCATTACCAATCATGCATCCACTCCCTTTTCAATATTAAAAGCCAGTGTCGCCCTGAACTTCTTCCTAGCATTAACTCGATTCTGCATTCTGCTTTTCGGTTTCTCTCTTTCCGACGCCAAAAGGTCCAGAAAAAATTTTCCACGCTTTGCATCTCTTTTCTTCGTCTAGGGCTTTCGTTACCGTTAGGCCTCGTGACACACAGCCCACCACCTCCGCCCCTTCACCTTTTCAGACCGGACCTGGCGACCCGTCTCCGTTTGGACTCCGCTCCTCCTCCCGCCCCGACCCGGGTTTTTCCGAACCGCGTCCCTCCAAACAATGACCATCCGCCTCCTCCCAGTCAAAATTCCACAGAGACCGCTGAACAAGTAGTTGTTAAGTTTTCTTCAACCCCTCTCTCCCCGAGCGAAATTTCTTTGCTAATCAAAGGCCTCTCCTTTTCTCCGACTCCTAAAATCAATCCTGTTCATATCTTAACCGACGCCCTCAACTTTTGTCGCAACTTAAAGTGGCAATACTTCTGGAACTCCCAACAACCCACACCTCCATCACCCACCAACTCAATACACACAGCACCTACCAAAGTTAAACCCCCCTCTTCCCATGAACCAAAACCTCTCCCCTCCAACCACCCTATCGAAATATTTTGTAATCTCCTTCTCTCTAAGATTTCAAATCCCACCTTCATCAACTCCCTTAAACCTGAATCCAATCTTTCTCCCGCAGAAATCTCAGCCGTTAATAATCTTACCTCTAATCCCAACCTTGTAATCACCCCCTCTGATAAAGGCTCCACCGTTGTGGTCCTTGATTCCTCCGATTTCACCAATGAGCCTCTCAGGCAACTATCCGACACTTCATCATACAACCCTTTGCCCCATGATCCTAAGTTTCTCAATTTCTCATTGAAATAGTCACACTACTAAATGAGAAGGGCCCAAATGAAGGGTTCACCAAGAACGATATTTCCCTTCTCACCCCTCCGCATCCCCGCTCCCCCCATTTCTACATCCTCCCAAAATTTCACAAGCCCAATAATCCCGGCCGTCCCATAGTCTCCTCCTATTACTCACCCACCGAACGCATCTCCGCCTTTGTAGATTTTTACCTTCAACCTTCAGTCCATGGCCTCTCCTCCTACATCAAAGATACCTACCACTTCCTCGACCGCCGCAATTCTACTCCACTTCCCAATGATCAAAACATCATCATGGCCACCATTGACGCTACCTCTCCCTGTTCCTCACTCGGAAGGCCTCTCCTCTCTCCGCCATTTCTTAAACCTACGTTCGACTCCACACACTCCTAGCACTAACTTCCTTCTTGAACTTACCAACCTCATCCTTACCCACAATTCCTTTTCCTTAAACAACCAATTCTACCTTCAAACTAGGGGCAGTGCCATGGGAAGTAGGTTTTGTCCCTCTTATGCCAATCTCTTTCTCGGCCTCCTTGAAGAATCCTTTCTATACACATGCCCCCTCAAGCCCCTTCTCTGGTTCCGCTATATTGACGATATTTTTCTCCTTTGGCCAAACGGCACAGACTCCTTAAAATCATTCCTCGCCTCTCTCAACGCTTCCTCCTCCGTTTCCTTCACTTCTAATATCTCCTCTTCTAACGTTACCTTCCTTGATGTCGATATCTCCATTTCCAATAACAAATTTAACACATCTGTTCACATCAAACCCACTAATAAACAACTATACCTCCACTACAATAGCTGCCATCCCTACCACACAACAACATCCTTACCTTACTCCCTTTCCATTCGTGGCCACCGTATATGTAACAACCCAGACTCCCTTAATAGATTCCTTACTAACCTACACCAGTCTCTCCTCCGAAAAGGGTACCCTGAGCACCTTCTCCACAGTAAAAATCTCTAGTAAGCCTTACTCCCCCATAGCCCCTCCTCGCATAACCAAATACAACCTCTCCTTCTGCACAACCTACTTCCCAGGTATTCAATCCCTTAAACACATCCTTAAAGACCTATTCCCTATCCTATCTAATAATCTTACTACCACCAATATTTTCCCTAAATGCGCATCTCTTACCTTCAAACGTCCCCCCAACCTCTCGGGTATTCTGATAACCACCAGACCTCTATCCCTCAGGAAACGCGGGTACCCCGAAAAACTACTCCACAACAAAATCTTCCCACCCACCGCCAAATTCACCCCCCGTGCCTAGTCTGACTCCCCACAAACCCTTAACCTGTTCACAACATACATTCCCGGCGCCCATAGAATCAATAAGATCCTCAAAGACTTGTTCCCTATTATATGGAACAACGCTTCCACTTCTCTTCTTCTGCCTACCTGCCCCTCAGTCTGCTTCCAACTCCCGCCTAACTTACGTGATATTTTCAAATCCACTAGACCCTCCCTTCAACAACCACCCACCCGCTCTCCTTTGTCAATGCCTTGCCGCCGCCCGAGATGTAAATGCTGCCCGCTCCTCCGTCACACATGTCCCATCAATCGGTCTTCTACTACGGCGACCTGCACCTCCATCAACACCATCTATCGCCTCTCCTGTAATTTTGGTCCATCATTTTATATTGGTGAGACCACCACCCCACTTTCGATCCGTATGAATGGCCATCGTCATTCCACCAAGTCTCCCCCCTTCCTCGATCCCATTCCGAAACACACCGCTTCCCACGGTCACCCTTTCGACCATTGCTTTTCCCTTAATATTATTGAAATCCTCCCTGAATCTGCCGGCAGCATAGAGGTGAGAACCAGAGAATCCGCTCACATATTCGTTTCTAAGTGTTGGATTAAGTTTTTATTCAAATCAATGATACAACCATACAACAGAAACATCAGTTTCCAAGTCTGCTGAACCCACGTGATGAAGAACCACCTCACCATTTTTGATTTCATCCTTGACAAAATGATACATTCTTCTGATGTGCTTGTTTTCTTTGTTGATCTTCTCATTGTTATTCCAATTCAATGCTGATTGACTGTCAGTTCGAACTTTTATTGGTCGTTCAACAACTTCAAATTGTCCCAGCTCTTCTAACAACTCTGTCAACCAATGAAGGAGAGGTCAAGGCTTTTAAGGCGAAGGTGCAGACTAAGAAAAAATGTTTCTGTTGTGGCAAAATTGGACATTTTGCTCGTGATTGCTGGCACAAGGACAAGGAGAATCCAATTGAGACTAAAGAAAATTCAAAGGATTTTTACAAGAATAAGAGCAAATTCAAGGGAATTTTCAAAGGAGGCAAGAATCAACATGCATTTGAAGTGAGGGAGCATCACAAGATAAATGCAGAAAATGGAGTCACTTGGATGCTTGATTCGGCGTGCACATCTCACATGACTCATCAAGAGGAGTTATTGATTAATAAGAGGAAAGACAATGTGGAGATCGTGACGGCTGAAGCAGGCAGAAAGATTCACGCTGAATTTCGAGGAGAAATTGAAGGAACCAGCTATCTTGACGATGGTGAGGTAGCATTAACTATAAAAGACGTACTTTATGTTCCAGATTTAAACAGCAACTTGATGTCAGTTCCAAGTCTGGTCAAGATGGGCAAGAAAATAGTTATTGATGAAGATGGATTTGGAATCTATGACAAGAAAACAGGAGAATTAGTTGCACAGGGGATCTTTGAAGCAGATGCTTTTATGTTTCGAATGAGCACGGACAGCGATGAACGAGAGCTGAAGAAAGAAGTTTGCTTTAGCACAAGCGAAATAAATAGTAATTTATGGCACCAGAGGCTTGGTCACATTAACAATAATTATCTTTCTAGATTGGCGAAAGAGAATCTTGTCAGAGGACTCGAAAATGTGTCGATCAAGGACGACAACTGCGAGGATTGCATTCAAGGGAAACTGACGAGAGCACCATTCAAAGAAGTCGAAATCGAAGGTGCACAGCAGATCTTGGAAAGACTGCACGCGGATTTGTGTGGTCCAATGCAACAAGAATCAATTGGAGGGAGTAGGTACATGCTGACTATTGTGGACGAGTACAGCAGAAGATATTTCGTCGATTTTTTGAAGAGTAAAAGTGAAACTGCCGATAAACTGATCGAGTTTATTGAGAGAAAAGAGAACGAGACAGGACAAAAGGTCAAGAATTTTCGCTCAGACAATGGTACGGAATTTACCAACGACACATTGCAAGAATATTTCAAGAAGAAAGGCATCAAGCACGAGAGAACGACGATCTATTCTCCACAGAGCAACGGAATTGCTGAGAGAGCCAATCGAACGTTGGTGGAAATGGCTCGAACGTTACTCATTGCAGCTGGATTAACACTGATGTTTTGGGCAGAAGCCGTGTGGACTGCGAGCTACTTGCATGATCTTTCACCTACGAAGAAGAGGGATCAAGTTCCACTTGAGATTTGGAAAAACAAGAAACCATCGGTCAGACATCTCAGAGTTTTTGGCTGCAAGGTCTTCTACAGAAATGAAGATGTTCAAAAAAAGAAGCTTGACGTGAGATCAAAGGAAGCTGTGTTCGTGGGATACTCGAAGAACAGGAGAGCCTACCGAGTATTTGACTTGAGTGACAGGAAGATTCACGAGAGTCGAGACGTAAAGTTCATTGAAGAAAAAATGGGTTTTCAGAAGAAGGAAGAAGACGTTGGTTATGACGAGACTAACTACGTTTTTATCCCAATTGAGAGGCAAGAGAATCGAGATGAACGAGAGAGAAGAAGGAGCCCGATTGCATTGTCAATATGGTGCAAGAAATCAATCCAAGGAACTACAAAGAAGCAATCGAGTCCAAGGACAAGATCAAATGGATTGAAGCAATGAACAAGGAATTGAAAAATATGAAAAATTATCGGACTTGGGAAATTGTTAACAAGCCAAAAGAGGTAAAATTAATTCAAAGCAAATGGGTTTTCAAGAAAAAGGGAACCAAAGATGCAGAAGTATACAAGGCAAGACTGGTAGCTGATGGTTCACGACAGCGAATGGGAGTGGATTACAAAAGCTCTTACAGTCCAGTGATGAAGCAAGAGTCATTGAAGACACTGTTGGCAATAGGTCTCTGGACACATATTCCAATAAATGCATTTTCGTAGAGTTTAAACAAAAAAATTACTTGCTGCGAAAGCAGTTTTGACAGAAAGTATTTTATTTTTAAAATATAAGCATTTGAATCGCCACGAGCTGGTCCCTCGCAAAAACGTAATTCGCATCGCTGCCATCTTGAATGACGTCAGGTCCTGCAACAGCGGTCGCGGTGCGTGTATTCCTATGCGAAGTTTGAAGCGTTTAGGAGATCACTATTGAAATGTCTTTCATGAACGCACTTTATTTTAATATGCCAAAGCGTTGTTTTAAATGTTGTCTTGTGCCAAAATATAATGACACCAACGGAAATGCCTCCCAACAAGTATTTTTTTTAATTACTCTAAACAGGATAATATGGGCGAAGAAAGAAGTGCAAGCGAAATGAAACTTTGTCTATGCGATCAAACGTGTGCATTTTTGAAAGTTCACTCTGCCTATATTCATTTTACCAATTCTGGAAGCTAAATTAAACTTAATTGTATCTTAATTTTGCAGAAACTAGGTCAAAACAAAGCGCCGCCAGTAGTACTATTGATGCGATTGACATATGGGCTCAATATTGATATATATTATTCGGTAAAGTTTTTTCATTGATCGAAAAACTGCTAGGAAATTTAAAATCAGTAATCAGAGTACGAGGGAAATGTGCTGGACATATGTCACGAAAAATCTTTTCCATATCAGGCAATATGCCATGTTTGAAAAAGTTCGCTAAGCAACTTTCAATTATGATTAAAAGACTGAACCCACTGAACCTATCGCTGCTTACTTTTCAAGATTAGATGTCGTAACTTTTATTAATCGCAAGCAGTAATTTTCACCGGTCAATTTCAGTTTTCGAAGGTCAGCGTGAACGATGGATGCGTGAATGGCTACTTGTGCACATAAAAACAATTTATTAAACCAAAGTAGTTGTAGACGGGAATATTTATTGCTTTGCATTACCTTCACGATTTAACATATTAGATTCACGTTTCAACATACCGCGTCTGCGTCGAGATCAGCTAATATGCCAAATACACCAATATTACACCACACAACATTAGAATCTAGGATCACGATCGCACTTGCTTGCTGCGACACAGGTTGAATTTTGAAGTTCCTCGGTATATTCGGTAATCAAGGGTTTTTTAATCCCCCTTTGTCTCAATAGCCCAATATATATTTCCCCAAAAGGAAGTTCTTGGAAATCGTATCAAAACTCATAACTGCACCATACGGTTATGCCACTACAAACAAAAGATTTTCACGTTCATTGTATTTTTTATTTAGGCCTTTAAGGCCTGGTTACACGATACATTAACACGTACGGGTTAATGTACATTTGCGTGAATGGTTTCTGCTCAACTTGTTCGTTAGTGCATGAACCAAATAGAACAGGATCTATTTTCTGTTCACGCATTCATTCATTTGTACATTTTGGTGTGGTTACACGGGGAATTTTCGCGTTCATGCATATACACATTAACTCGTACGGGTTAATGTATCGTGTAACCAGGCCTTAATCCGAATCCTTGAAAACATCCCAAATGATACATTAATGATATGATGTGCCTGAAAATAGAGAGATGTCGACACATATTGGAGCAGTAATTCAAAGTAAACAAATGGATAAAGTAGATTCCCATAATACATCTTATTTTTGTGGTCCCGAACTTGACGTACCTACGCAATCCCTGCACGAAATGCTCACTATAGTCTATAGCGGAGACAAGTAGGTATACCTACTTGTCTTCGCCATCCATCAAAATATGTGCTTCCACGACATATTAGTTTATGCTCGGGGCATACACGAGCACGAACAACATTTTATCGAGCTTAACCTGCACATAGCCGATGGCATCATCGTCGTGTTCCTCACGAACGACACTAACACCAAAACATTCATCATCGCCATATTATGAATATTACAAAATTCAAATGTGAACATTCATTTTCAAACATTGACATGCTTTTACCTCGCCATCTTAACTCTTTGGATTTCCGTTTGAATCATGTTTTCTTCGAAGATTGAACGAAGTTACATTTAAACACGGTGTTGATACGTATGAAAACATTGCTAATGTTGAGATTTTCGAAAGATTTCTTGCCTCAGCTTTGACAAACTCAGACTCCATACCTTCTAAAGAAATCAAATATGTTCGCAGCCTTCCTTAACCACACCAAAGATATCTAAATCCGACAACAAATGTTGAAAACAACGTCCACAGGTACAGTACGTTCCGCCGTTTTCCTCTCCATTGCAGGAGCTGACGTCACTTTCAGCCGGCCAATCACAATACGTTTTAGAGTGGGCGTGTTTTCTGGGCATTTCTTTTGCTTATTTCTCGAAAAATACATTAAATAAATGCATAGTTTTCATCGCTAAGGTGTTTTAGTATAATTAACAATTTTTAAGTAGCATTTCAAGGAGATTTAAAAAATTGTCCAGAGGTCTATTGCAGCGAAGAAAAATTACAAAGTGGAGTTCATTGACGTCGAAGCAGCGTACTTGAACGCAGAATTGGACAGGCATGTGTACATGAATCCACCAAAAGGAGTAAACATTGAAGAAGGGAAGATATTTAGACTAAAGAAGAGTTTATATGGACTTCCAGAAGCAGGAAGATGTTGGTTTAAGAAATTATCTGGAATTTTGAAGGAATTGGGATTGAAACCATGTAAAGCAGATCCATGTGTATTTGTCGAAGAGTCAAAGAAGGGATTTTTGGCAATTGGATGCTACGTGGATGACTGTATAATTGTTGGTGACAGTCAAAAGAAGATTGATCAACTGGTGGAAAAACTGAAAAAGCAATTGAAGATTAAGGTGTCAAAGGAGGATGAAGTGAAGTTCCTAGGAATAAAAATCAAAGAAGAAAAAGAAGGATTTATCATGGAACAATCAAGCTACATCGAAGAAGTTATTGAGAGATTCGGAATGGAGAATTGCAATGGAGTGAAGACACCAGCAGCAAGTGGAGTCAAACTTGACGATTACGAAGATTCGGAGAAAGCAAACAAGGATTTGTACCAAGAGAT
Organism: Platycnemis pennipes; assembly: GCA_933228895.1. Taxonomy (NCBI): domain Eukaryota; kingdom Metazoa; phylum Arthropoda; class Insecta; order Odonata; family Platycnemididae; genus Platycnemis; species Platycnemis pennipes. The sequence continues at coordinate 1,110,283 of OW121851.1, forward strand.
ACTTGGATGTATTGGATATTTGGTGAGAGGGACGAGGCCGGACTTGGCATACACCTACAGCAAACTATCGCAGTACTCAAAAGATCCAAGGATGATTCATTACGAGGCGTTGAAGAGAGTTTTGAGATATTTGAAGGGGACCAAAGGGTATCGTTTGAAGATTGGCAGAGAAGTTGGAAGACTGGAGATTAGTTCAGATGCCAGTTGGTGTACCACTTTGGATTCGAAATCATTTGGCGGATATTCAGTGAAGATTGGAGACGCATTGATCAGTTGGAGAAGCGGAAAGCAGAAGATGGTAGCTTTATCAACTATGGAATCGGATTTGGTAGCAGAGCGTGGTTATAAGATACACGAGTGAAATTTCCAGGAGGTCAAGAAAAGTGACAAGGGAAAATGTCAGACTTTGGAATTTCAAGAATCGAGCCTCTAACAAACAAGAATTATGGACTTTGGAGCATGAGATTGGTTGCAGTTCTTAAGGCGAAAGGATTGTATCAAGATATCATTTTCGGCATAACGATATTGAACACGAAAGAGAATGGTTGTATCATTGATTTGAATAAAAACTTAATCCAACACTAAGGCATTGGAACATCCAGGCCTCAATCAGCAACATTGAGAGTCCCTATTGGTCACCTTTTCCTCCCCACCACCAGCCCCTCTTCCCCCACCCTTTTCCCTTTCCACCCCCTTACTCTCCGCGGAGAACATCACTCTCTCCGGATCGAGAATGGCGCCATGAGCGTCGAAACGTATCCAAGTATTTTGTGAGTGTCTCCTTTTTTCATGTTTCTATGTTTTGTGCTAAGTGTCTTTTTGTGTGACACAAAAAGACACTTAGCACAAACACACATATATACATATATTTATATATAGAGAGAGAGGGATAGAAAGAGAGAGCTTATAACTTGTATAATACTAACTATTACATACTACTAACTTGTACACATAAACTCATGGTTGGAGATTTTAAGGAGGACCACCTCATTTAACTCCATATAATTCATAACAAGACACGATATCAAAGTTCTCCATATAATCACTAATTAATTCTACTTAGTTCACTACTTTTCTCGAACAAATGTAAAATTTTTGGTTTAAATCAGATGCATGACCCTGCTCCACAATATGCTTAGCAAACACCGACCCAATTTCAGCGTGTATCATTGATTTTCTATGCTCTGACATTTTACGTCAAATTTTCTGCCTGTATGGCTGATGAATAAAGAATTGTAATTATTGGTTGAACACTTTAACACCTATACTCCACTCCCATGCATTTCATCAAAAGAGTCCTTGGAATTAAAAAAAATTGACAATCGTCACAGTACTGTATTCTCAAAGAAAATATGTACAGTTTTACTATATTTCGTAAAAACACCTTTGAGGAAGTGGTGATTCCGAACCATCATACATAAGCTGCATTACGTTCAATGATTTTTCGCTTACCTTCGTTTCCAATGTCTCATGTAGACTTCCATAAGGAACGAATGTTATTAACCTCATAGCGTTCCGCAAAGGGTATGAAGAGGCAATGATTGAGAAGCTTTCGTCACGGTAACCCAAACCTTTGATGTCCACGGCCCTCTTTCCTCTTTCCAGTACTAAGTGGGCCAAGGTACCCGTAGCAAGTCAACTACCATATGTATTCGGTAAATTCATGCATCAAGAAAAAGTAAAATTCTGTTTTTACAACCCTGTGACAACGTATATAGACAAGTATGAGGCCACACTCAAACACTGTATTCTTAACAATGAGTCGACGAAAACGGTAGAGGTTATTTACAACAAGAAGTGTGGTAAGCTACAAAGTCTTTCAAACTTCATGAGCACAGGCTTTGAAAAACGGCAGAGTCATCCGCCGATTGAAAACTAAGCACATCTTATTGTTAGAAAAACATGAATTAGAGTTAATCATGCACCAAAAGCATAAAAAATATCGGTAAAATTAATACCGAACGCAGAGTTAACAAAGGAATTAGATTTTCGATAACACTTCAAAACGCTACTCACAAATGCACAGGGCGGCAGACCCCAACTTAATTGAGGGCTAGAAGGCCTTGGAGGCTTACCTGAAATTACGAAAAAAACAAAAAATTAATGTGAAATATAGAACCTTAAGCTTATGACAAAATTATATGCTTAAGAACAATTATATCTACATGCTTATGATTATATTAAAAAAGAATTTTTTTATGACTGGGTGTACTTCTTTTGTCAAGAATTTATAAGGAACAGCAGCTCTGATTCTTACAGTCTGTCCATCTTTACATATTAGAATTTCCACAAAAAACGAAAAAGAGCAAACTTTTAAACCATCGACGACACATCGCTAAATGAAAGAGACAATGATAATGTACAGGATGGTAGAAACAAAAGAAGAATAATTCCAGAAAAATACGTTTCTCTTCTGGGAAATCAACGTCAAAAGGCCGAGCGCACTGAATTATTTATCCAATTCCCCCAACGACATTTCCGGCAGCGCCCATCATTTTTTATTCTCAAAAAGATGGAAAAGCAAATGCGAGGTCTGTTCAAAAAATACGCGGACTGCTTGAATTGCCCGGCTCCAGTGGGTTCCAGGTGAATCCACTTGGTGTCGATAGATTTGTACAGATCAGCTGATAAGAACGTCGATTTATCTTCATTTGTTGATTAGCAACGCGGTTTTTAGTGAAGTGCGATTGTTTTGTTTGTCGGATTCCAGAATGAATGTCCTGAAGGAGCTGAGGCTCGAAAAGGGTGCGCCCCCCTCCCTTTCATCTTTTTTACCCCCACCCTAACAAACCTAAACGCACCCCTCATCACTTTTCGTAAAAGACTTGCTGGAAAAACTGTTTCTGTACTGTACACCTGATGATGACTTAACCGTCAAAACCTGGGCAGTGGAAGGAAATAAAATTTGTGGAAAAATCAAGTTTATTCATTTATAGTACAATGAATCGTTTCCACCATGTCACGGCCGATAACACCATCTAAGCAAGGAAGATTTTCTCACCCATGAACCCTGCTTTCATCCTTCCAACTAGGGCTTTGCGATATGCTGCATATCGCACAACAATATCATTCTGATATCGCGGATTCGCTGATATATCAGTTTTTCGATTTAAATAGGAAATATCGTGATATGGACATATCGGGATATCGGATATCGACTTATAATATAATAACTTAATGCGAAAGAGCATATAATTTTAGATAATAGAGGTTTTTCAGTTTTTTGATACGGACCATTTGAGCTAAAAAAATATAACCATTTTTTCTTGGTCGAAAACCGGTGAAAATTTTTTAAATTCCGAATTATGATTTAAAAACAATAATTTTATAAACAAATTTGAACTTTTCTTATTGAATTCGATTTTTCAGCGATGAAATCGCACCAAGGCCATTCCAATCCCTATATCCAAATTTTGTGATAAAAAAGTTATAGTTAATAACAATAAGAAATTAGACAATTTAAAACATATAATTAACGATTGAGGAAGTGTAATATTTATTAAGGAAGAGACCGTTTAGAGCACTTCAATCCGATCAACCATTACCAAGAAATTTCGCTAAATAGAGACGATCGTCATATCGGGATATCGACATATCGTGATATCGCGTTTCGAAATATCGACTCCCGATATCAAGTGCATATCGAGTCTCGTCGACGATATCGACTGTGGTATCACACAGCTCTACTTCTAACCAATATCAGCATCTCTATTGTAATCGATATAATATTAGCTCTTCCTACACCATCCAACATCATTTTCTCCTCCTCCTTCCGATATTCCACGGATTCTTCCGTCTCCTGCCGAATAAAATATCACTTCACTTCCATTACATTGCACACACACACACACACACTTTGTCAAATTATGGAAACTGAAACGCCTCATTTTCTCAAGGGTTTCATTGGCAGAAAAACGTCCATGAACGTAGTACACGAGGGAATCAAAAGCTGGCTACAACTCTCCACCGGACAACCGTTGGTGTCACTACGTAGTCCATTTGTGCGAACGCTTCCTCGGACAATTTATCCTCCGCGTGCTTGACGTGCTTGAACCGAATGCCACCAAAAAACCCCCAGACGATGAAAGGACAACCGCGGCGGAAGCACTGACCGAATGATGGCGTCTTGGGATCAAGTGACACTTCTCACACATGCGACAGCAAAAGTATCCGGCCAACATGGAGCTCATTCCCTCATCAACCGCCGCAACCCTCTGTCCTCTACACTGCGGCTTTCTCTCCAAACAATTAGCTCCATTCCTCCTGCAAGTCTTCTGGAGAGAAAGACGTCCTCCGTCCTCAAGCTGTGTCTCCCTTCTCAAGGCAATGCGGTCCCTGCAACGCCTGTCGACCCTTGGGGCAACCTCTCCCGGCGTGCGCCTCTACTGGACAGATGAAACATCTCGAAGGATACGCCATGGCTCACATACAGTGCTGCCAAACAAACAACAAAAAACAAGCAATACAGATGGACTCCTGGCCATAACATGAAAGACCCGCAACGAATGTAAAAGATGCAATCACTCTGCAACAACTCAAGAAAAGTTTAAAACGTACATAAAGACTTTAGTAGGTGCATTTTAGCTCTTGGTGGCATGAAAGTGGTCCATGTTCGGTGATCTTCACCCCCTGCCACTCTCCATAGTCGTGGCTCGCAATGCATTACGCACATGTAGATGCACTGCACAAGTAGCGAAGTGTATATGCGCAACGTCTAACCGTGTGCCTTTCGAGCAAAAATATGTTCCAATATCGGTGCAAGAGCGAAGAGAAGAACAATCCCCGACTCCATCGCCGCTGAGAAATCGAATGCTGGAGAAGGGAAGTGGACGAGAAGAAATGCCGAACACAATTTGCACTCTCCGACCAGCGCGGCAGGAGACCCAAATTCTTAGTGCAGGGCACTGATTCTGCACTCGAGGGTAGAAGCTATACGTACGTGAAACCAGTATGTCTTCATCCTCTCGGAGTTCCAATACTGCTTGTCTCTCAGCCCTTGTTATGTTGGGTTTCGGACGTCTCGCTTTCCTTAGAATCCTAGATAGACCTCTTCTCTGATTTCGTCGGACACGGCTCAATGGATTTTTCGAATAGCATGTTCAACCCCGGTGACGATGTTTTCTTTGGGTACGCGTGCTGGAGTTACTATGGAGTTCAGGCCTTTGGATACGACTGAGGTGGTCGCTTCGTTGAGATTCCGATTCCGCGTCAGATTCACGACTACTCGGTCTTTTTCACGACCAGTAACTGTTGGATGCTGGTGTCTCTCTAGCTTTTCAAATTTCTTAATGTGCGACTCTCTCGTTCCCGAGAATGAAGTGAGGCAAGAGAGAAACGTTATTTTATGCAGGGTATCCTCCAGAGTAAGCTTAGTTCTAAGTGAAGGCCGATGAGCAAAAGGTGGAGAGCGCCTCGTGTGTACTGCACCCGTTCCTTCAAAAGTGCAGAACTGGTACGGCGGAGAATGCTCTTCGCCTTCTTGGACTGGATGGGGTGCTTTATGGTGACGAATTGTGGTGTCGTGTCTGTGCGTCTCTCGAGAAAATCCAAGGAAGACAGAAGTTTGCCCTTCTTCTTCCTGAGTTTCTCAAATCTCCTGCTTTTCCTGTTTATCTCCTCCCCGTAGAGTGCAGTACACGCGCTCTCCACCTCTCCGACGAAATCAGAGAAGAGGTCAGCCAAATTCTAAGGAAAGTGATGACGTTGATCGCTGACGTTGATGACCATATTCGCACCGTTCCAACAGACCTCCGAAACCCAACACAACAAGGGCTTGAGACACAAGCAATATTGGAACTCCGAGAGGAAGAAGACATACCTGCGGACAAAGGAAAGGCCACAGTATTTATCGCAAAGGAAGACTACTGAAGGAAGATTTTTTGCTTACTGAACGACCCTTCTTACAGGGAATTGAGCTCGGATCCCACATCCAAGCATCACAAAAACGTCAAAGAACTCTTCAACCAATCATCGATTCCCCAGGAAGAGAGACGGCAACTTATGCAGACAGCACCCAAACATCCCCGACTCTACGGCTTGCCGAGAATACACAAAGAGGTGTATTAGAGATACACTCCGATCCATAGTGAGCGCCATTGACTCTCCAGCACACAAGCTGGCCAAGTACCTGGCTCAGATCCTTGGTGGATTTTCGGTCCGGACACCGACCCACGTAAGGAACTCTGCCCACTTCATTGAGATTCTACAAAACGCCAAGATTGGAGGAGGAGGTCTTCTCGTCAGCTTCGATGTCTTGTCTCTGTTTACCAGCATTCACATTGAAGACAAAATCGAGATCACAAGGTCTCCCAAAGGGAAGAGGACTTCCCAAGGACATGCCGGGCATGGTGGAATTTTGCCGCAAGAACACTTCTACTTCTCCACGAATGGTAAATTTCTCGAGCAAACCAAGGGAGCAGCTGTGGGATCTCCTCTCTCTCTCTCTCTCTCTCTCTCCAGCATATGGGAAGGACCAACACACAATGTGGACCTTGAAAATGCTAAAATCATCACTAGAGAGAAGCATTACTTTCCCCGTCTCATACGAGAGGCTATCGAAATAGCGAAAACATCCACATTCAACAGGGAGGACAGCTATTCGCTCTCTAACGCCTGGAAGAGACTCTTACCCAAACGGACCAATCAGAACGCACCTAGCCAAAACCAAGGCCTAAATAAGACGGGAAAAAACCTGCATCAAACACTTCGAAGCTGAAGACGCGAGTTGCAACGCCGGCGAAACTGTCGTCATGAAGATGAATCGACGCGGAGGTCAACCCGAAAACCTTGCTACGCATGCTGCAGCACTCCGCGGAAGCCTCCATCAACATGCAACAATCCTCATTGCTATCTCGCTGCAGCAGTAGACAAGTGTTTCAAGGTTTAACATGATTTAGTTGGAAAGGCTGGAAACATGATTTCTACAGGCTTTTCAACAGTGAATGAACTATACTTCTCATAATATTTTTGAATAGCCTGTAGTGCATGATGTATGTATTAACCCCTTAAATACTATTGATACTAACAATCTAATGCATGAGACCCTAAAGTTGCTTGTTTTCATTTCAATAATGCATGCTAGGTGATCTTCACCCTCTGCCACACACCCTCGCGGTGGCTTGCAGGGTATCGCGTACATGTAGAATCGCAAATTTACCCAGATGCATTTGATGCGAATGAAACCACACCTCACTTGAGCGCACCAATCCCGACGCCAATGGAAATCAGGGAAATTTCCACAGGTGACCTTCAGATTGGCGTCCACGGGTGATTCAGCTCAGGGAGGTTGGTGCCATGGACTAATTGGTGCTTCGGAGCCTTCCTCTTCGGGACTCCACTGAAAACACTTCCGAATCTAATCCGTCCGTCGGCGAGGACGTTGGCGTATCGGCGCCTTACGTCAAGGGTAGGCTTCACGGGTTTCTAACGACCCCCCTGAAAATGACTACCGTCGCCCAGTTACGTTTCTGTCCTAAATGGCGCAAATGACCTTAACTGTAGGTTATCTCCCCAAATTAACTTCAATTAAATCGCGATTTCCACACCGAATACTTAACACAACCTACTCTATATCAACTATTCCAGCAGTTCAGATAAATGCACATTTCTTATGTAGGTATAACACCTGAGAATATTAGTCACGGCTATTGGCAGGCTATTTGATTACTGAAGACCTAAGGGGCAGACCGCAGATATTCACTTCTTAACGGAGAAATCTATTAGAAAATACTATCATCTTTGTAACCTAACCGTCACTTAAACGCAGTGAAATGTGATAACTATGTATACGTAAACACACGCTTCCCTTCTTGTCCCATCGCCTTCCCGACAGCACAAGGTTCTGCGCCCAAGAAATCAATATGCCGAGGACACACCGTGAGGCAGAGGCGGGAAAAATGGAAAACATGTCGAAGACGAGAAAGAGGAGAGGGACCGTCCCGACATGCTCGCGAGGGAATGCTTTCACCAGCGCCTCCGGGGATGAGTTAATATTGATGTAGTCGTCCAGAATTCTTGCGCCAGATTTTTGTCTCCGCCATCGTCGCATCCGGAGATCGGAGAAGGAAGAGCAAAGGGAAGTGCGAACGAAGTGATAATCCAGCTTCAATCAATACGACACGCGTCATTTCCACCTCCTCAGATCCTTCACTCAATCAGTTGCAACCCTCCCACAATCAGTCGTGAGAAGCCCCACGTCCACAATGCAACACTTTACCTTCCGACGAATCTCATAAATGACGCAGAGTTTTACATAACAATACATTCCGTGTAAAAAAGCATCCTATCTATAACCTGACTCTTAATTACACGCACGTTTCAACGCACAATTATGTCACCATCCAGGATGAATCTCTTCATCCATCTTCAATCAGGTATGAATCACTTATTTTATTACGACACCGTTAGGTGGCTTACAGGTTTTTTTTCAAATGCACTGAAAAAGCAATTTGTTCTAAGTTGCAACCCGCTACATGAGAACAATAATGGTTCAACGTGGGCGTCCCAGAGGTAACTAACTCTAAGAATGCAGAGTGTACATCTATCGATAATGAGGTCAAATCATTCCGCGCCTCTGCCACTTTTCGAAGGCAACACTTCTAAAAATTACAAATCCGATGACGAGACTGAATCGCCATTATCCTAAAGTCTTTTGATCTTGAGTCATATTATGGCATTTGTGCAAGGTTATGAAATAACTCGATATAAAATCCATTCCACAGCAGTAAATGTAGAGTACAGTACAGTACAGTACTGTACTGTAGGTATTTTTAGGTTTCAAAAAGGCATTCGATAAAGTTCCTCACGATAAATTAATCTTGAAATTAGAAAGTTTTGGTATAAATAATGACGTTTTGTGTTGGTTTAGGAATTCTTACGTGGGCGAAAGCAGAGGGTTGTCATAGACGGTATATGTCGGACACAATCAATGTCACGTCGGGAGTTCCCCAGGGTAACATAGTAGGTCCGCTTCTATTTATTTTATACATAAACGATTTGGGTACTGTAGTTAGTAGTAAGCTTAGACTTTTTGCAGACGATGAGGTATTGTATAGTATATTATATATCAAAACAAGAAGACAGGAAATCGCTTAGCAAGGATTTGGATGCAATTCAAGAGTGGTGCGATAAATGGCAATTAGAACTTAACCTTAAAAAGTGTGTAGCTATCGATTTTTGGAGGAGGAATAATTTGATAGAGCGATCCCATAAAATTATTAACATGAAGATAGAAAGCGTTGAAACCATAAGGTATTTAGGTGTAACAATCACTAAAGATTGATCGTGGGGAAGAAACATCCGGGAAATATGCGGCCGAGCGAAGACAAAGTTAGGATTTATAAAAAGAGTACTTGGGAAATGTGATGAGAAGACAAAAGAGCGATGTTACCTTTCACTAATTAGGCCCCACCTTGAGTATGCAGCCAGTGCATCGGATCCGAATAGATAGATTCGACCAGGTAAATAAGTTTAAAGAGATAGATTGTCGTACTAATAGATTCAAAATGGCATTTTCCCCCTGTACTATTCGGGAACAGAATAGGCAGCATAGCGTAGGGATAGGTAGGGGAAATATTTTAGTGTAGTCTAATGTGCATGACGCATGTATTAATACCTTAAATACTATTGATACTAACAATCTAGTGCATGAGACCCTATTGTTGCTTGTTTGCATGTGGGCAGTGCATGCTTGGTTATATTCACCCCCTACCACACACCCTCGCGGTGGATTGCAGGGTACCGTGTGTATGTAGATAGATGTAGATGAAATGTGAAATTGAAGTGCATTCGCGATATATCATAAACTAAAGGGCTTATTCAACTATAGGTTCAGCAGTGTTCGAGCAACACATCATCCAACCATGGAGCAAAGCTGATCATCGCTAGTCTCACGTGCTATCGTTCTAATCCCTGTAGCCTCCGTGTCCAATTCGCAATAGGTCAGGTTACACAGATCTGAGAAAGGTTAACAGCAGCCAACGATTCTTATTTTTGGTTTGTCGCAGCTCTCCACTCGATTCTCCTATCCGCTACCCTTGTTTCATTTGCAAGTAATTCTTCTGTGTCGCATCCTTTACCACTCGTTCTTTACACATCTCCTCCCCTTTCTTTCTTGCCATTCTTCCCGTTCACTTACTCTTCCACGACTGTCTACATCTTTCCTCATGATATGGCCGATTAAGTTGTCCCGTCCTCTACTCGGAACATTCAGTACACTTCCCTTTCTCCCGCTCTTCTTAGCACTTCCTCTTCATTCACCCTCTCTATCCATTTGATCTTCATCATTCTCCCGTAACACCATAAGTCTAACGCTTCCAGCCTTGACTTCTTTGCTGCTCTTACTACTGATAGCGATTATTTCTGTCTTCCTTCATCCGTCGCTGGCTACTCTATTCTAGTCTTCTATTTTCATAGTTTAACGATATAGCGCGATGCAACCTTAAAACTTGATACAACTGTTACCGAGGAATCAAGACTTTGCACTTGAGGGAGTTTCGTCCGAGCTGCGGATCCAAAATGCATCGAGTCTATGAGGAATATATGAGCTCAAAACAATTATGGTTAGCAGTATTCTCTGCGGTTTGCTCCGTCATGATCGCGCGTAGGTACGACATGAGTCGAATCGGGACCTGTTTGCCTAAAAGGACCCATCACTGCGCGTCGAGGCGTCGCGGGCGTGGGCGCTACTTATTGGCGTGTTCGACCCGGGGGGCATGAACGTCATCGGGTCCAATAAACGATATGGGGATGAAGGGAATCCCTACGGGGTCTTTGGATAAGGGGTCGTCCGTTACTCTGGGCGGCATCGGAGAAGGCTGAGGGGCGATCGGGGAGAATGGAGTAATGAGCAGAACAAACGAAGCATTCGAGGCTTGGAGTCGTCGCTGAAAGGAAATGAAGTCAAGCGACGCTCGTGTACACGAACAGAATCACGAACATTTCCACGAGAGCACACGACCGGCGCTCGTCGGCCCACCTGTACTTAGGCAATTCAAATCAGACTTCCAAGAACCTCTACCCGAACACCCACCCGTCCCGAGTGGTGCAAATAGCCCAAATTTTCAGTCATCTCACCAAAAAAGACCAACTACCAGATACCTCGCTCGGTATTGCAATGGTTACCCAGGGCCTTTGAGGTTGCGCGTGATGTTTCAGGCATAACTATCGATCGACTCGTGAGGGACGAAATCATGAAAGGAAACGAGAGGATCCGTGGCCTTTGACCCAGCAAAGCGGTGCGGGCGCAAACGAAATGCTAGGAACACCCTGAACCAATTCCATGAGGGAAAATAAGGAATGGAATAGAAAGTTAAATTTATGGACTGCGAGGTTAGCAACAAGCTATCCGTTTTAAATTTCTGCATTAGATTGAATCTGTATTTTAACCTACGATCTGATAATGATTCCCGACCAAATTCTTCTATCAATTCTAATACATTACTCAACCTACTGAAAAACCTTTTAACAAACCTAGCTGCTCCACGCTGTACACTGTCTAGCTCTATTATCAAACCTAATTATTTTGGATTTCATACAATGTTCAAGGTGGGGCCTAACTAGAGAGAAGTATCTCTCTATGTCCGCTCTTTCGCCTTCAAGTCACATTTCCAGAGCATCCCTTTCATAAATCCAAGCATTCTCTAGGCTCGACAGCACACTTCCCGGATGTATCTTCCCCGGATGTGTCTTTCACAAATCCTCAGGGACTGTTGCATCCTAATTCATTATGGTTCACAACACTCTCGATCTTCGTTTTACCAATTTTATAGGATCACTCTTTCGAATTATTCCTCCGCCAAAAATTAATAGCTACACACCTCTTAAGAATAAGTTCTAACTGACATTTGTCGCAACACTCTTAAATTGCATCTAAATCCTTGTTAAGGGATTCCCTATCTTCTTCTTTTGATCTACCGTTGTACACTACCGCGTCCTCAGCAAAAGGCCTAATCTTACTATCTACAGAATTTATCTTACTAACTCTTATTATCTACGGTACCAAAATAGTTTATATATAAAAGAAATAGAAGCGGGCCTATTACGCTACCCTGGGGAACTGCCACAGCAAATTAACGTCCGACATGATACTATCTAAAACAACCCTCTGCTTTCGCCCACCTAACAATTCCCAAACCAACATAAAACGTCATTATTTATACCGTAACTTTCTAATTTCAAGATTAATTTAGCGTGAGGAACTTTAACGAATGCCTCTGTTTTCGCCGTAGACTAAAATATCCTGTACGAATAAAGCTAATAGGGTAGTTTCCTTCATCAAAGAAAACAGACTTCATTAATTGCGATTTGTGCCCTGCCATAAATGTATTTAATTTACGCAAAAAGTTTGTATTGAGAAATCCCAGTTTACTAGAGAATTAAATGTTAATTTTAAGGCCATTTGAAAAGGCTCTGAAATGGCGGGGTGCGCTGCCTTCAACCTGACGTAACAGGTAGGTAGTTTACGTTGCGAAGCATAGGAAAATTCGTCTCCTGAACTTACCGTTGTATTTCAGGGCCCCTCAGCTCTAGTGAATATTTATTAGTATTAACCTGTAAAAACTATCAATGTTGGAAAAGAATTCTAAGTTAAACATGGTATTATTAGTCGATTTATAGGCTCAAGGACGTCCTGCTCGCTGTGTCTTCTGCTACGACGAAGCATGGCGTGAAGGTCGTGCGGCGATAAGCGAAGTACATGATATGCTTGTGAAAGGAATACTAACAGATTTTAAATGAATCAACTGCATAAGTAATGTTAAATAAATGAATAAAAGTTAATTATAATTAATTAACGGAATAAATATGCCTCCAATACTTGTTCATAAGCTTTAACGGAGTGCGGCGTCTATTTGGAAGCGTCCGCAGCACCACCTGGTGGCAGGTAGAGGAAATAGTTTGCCGTCACACGTAGGATTAACCGGCATGCAATAGTTTGCCGTCGCGTTTTCGCGCCATTGATTTTTTTCACTTTTTAATTAATGAGGAAAAATACTTAACGTCATTTAAAAATCGAACGGCTTAAAACACGTACTCCAGAGGTTATAAACTTTCGATCAAGACAATAAAAAAATAATAGGAAACTACCCTATTGTGTCTCGCAAGATCTACCTTTCCGGAACCCATTTTACCTGTTTATTGGCAATCCCTGACTATCCAAATAGACTATGATCGAACCGACTTCAATCTACTCAAATACCTTACAAGACCTTGACGTGAGGAAATTGGTCTGTAGTTACTTGGTTCTTCCCTATCACCGCTTTTTAAAAAAATGCAATGTTAGCTACTTTCCAATCCTAGGGTACCGTGTGGTTCTTTAGTGTTTTAGGAATATAATATTTCTAGATAGGGGGCTATTTCAGAAGCTTGTTTTATAGAATGTGGAAGGAATTTAATCGGGACCTGGTGATTTGTTTTTACTAATGCTTTTTAACCGGTGCTGTATTCCGCGACATGAAATTGTTATTTCGGATATTAGTGCCCTGAATGTGTTCGGCGGTGGTTCGACGATGAGTTGAACACGCTTTGGAAGAAGGTGTTTAAAGATTTGGCTTTTTCTACACTGCTGGTGACTCTAATTCCTTTATCGCTTTTAAGTGTGTGCACTGTGGACTTATTTCCCTGAATCTCTCTCACATATGATATAAACGCTTCAGCATATTGGTCATGTGTGTTTACCAAAATGATTTCCTTGCTAATGCTCTCAATTTTTTACACTTCAAACTCATTTCATTCTTCTCCTGATAGACCCTTTCCTGCATTCTTCATCCTAGCGTGGCATACCCTTTGTTGCTTTAGTGATTTCCGTTGATAACCGCGGCGTTATACCACCTTGGTTCTTTATTATCACTAATGAATTTACTTGGTATGCCTTTGGTTACTGCTTTACGGGTGATCTCAAGAAATTCTCTCCACGAATGCTCTGCGTTTAATCCTTTGCTTTGTTCGCTAAATACATTAAAAGATTCTTTAATTCACTTCTCATACCGTCGAAATTAGCCCTGCCAAATAAGTACCCTCTTCCGTGGTTTATAATGTCTTTCAACGCCTGGAATAATTCGCGTGCACTATTTTATGATCACTAATTCCTGTGTCCGTAAAATGTCATCCACGTTGAGATAATGGTCGGGCGTCTATCGTCTCCAGCTGGGCTGGCGGGGCCCACAGGGGTCGCCCCTTACGTGCGCCGCCTCTTACCCCTAATGACCGCCCCTTTCACTCCCATACAGCGACCCCTTGCGAGGTGCAACATATTCCCCTTGTTGGCCATTGTCCGCATCTCTCCTGAAAGGACCTTTCCCTTCTCTCTCTCCTCCAAGGAGAGTAGACAACCCGACCCTCCTTGGCGTGAGCCCTTCTCGGAGAGGGCAGAGGGCCAGGGTTTACAGGGGCCCCTCCCCCTCGCGCGGTCGCCCTTTGGTGGACCCCTCCGAACCTCCACGGCTGTGGGCGGAATGTGTTCCCTGAATTGGAAGCAGTATTCCCCCACAATCCCTCCTCTCTCTCCTTCGACTAAATTTCCAGGTTATGCCGCCTCGCTCCAACTGTCTCGCTCTTTTCATCGCTTTTTCTATGCGTACAGTAAGCCTCTACTTCGCCAGAATCCTTTTCCTTTCGTGCGCTCGCAGTTTTAGATGATAACAGAACGCTTATCTGACTGTCGGGCTCTCGTGACCTTGCGAAATTTATTTGCGCAATATCATTTCTCATACGCGATTGCGGTAGTGCTAAACGGGCTTTATTTCGTATGTGGCCGTCGATATAGAATTTAGTTGTACTGTTAGTTGCCCTGCCATTAAATATGTTTTATTAGCCGCTGAAATGAACTATGCATTCAACTATCTCATCCCGGCATCATAAGTTGCAGCAGTGGAGAAGACAACAAGTGTTGAAGGCAGTCGACAATGTTCTTCCCTACAAGCTAATAATCGAGCTCCGGGCATATGACTGTGGATATGATAGGGGTGAGCAGTATTTCTAAACACACCTGAAATAAAGGTTGTAAATTATATATTGGAGTGTAATAATATAATATCAGCATTAAATGCAAATGCCTATTTTGTTTGCCGAATATGCATCGCAAAAGATGAGAAAATGAGGGGTGATAATCAAATAGGCAAACATAGCCCGGTGGTGGAGTTATATCTTGAAGTGATCGGTCTGCAATGGTTGCCTGTTTAAAAAATATTGGTGCCGATCAAGTTCAACATTTACCTAAGTATTTGATCTTTTCAAGAATGATTGAATGTTTTTATTAGGTGTTACCTTTGAACATATCGATGGAATCCAAACTGGGTTTGTCCAACATCACCGTCGGACAATAGTCCTCGGATTGGATTGCTCTCCAATTGATTCTCACGTCGGCTAGCGTCTAAGTAACTCTTCTCATTCAAACCGATTGCTCCATATACCTCATGCGACTCCTTCGTACTCCACTCTTCCCATTCCTTGTCGTCATTAGGTCATCATTCCTCAAGATTTGGCCGATTATGCTGTCCCTTCTTCTTTGTGAGGTATTCAGAAGACATCTCTTTCCCAAATTCTTATGAGACTTAATTGTTAGTCGATCAAGTTGGTCTTCACCAATCTCCTGCAGAACTATATCTCCGATGCTGGTGAAGTCTTCACGGGTTCTCCACCGGGTCAGGGAAACGGCTAAGGCCGACGTTTCGACGGCTAACACTGCCATCGTCCTCAGGGCGTTGAGTGTCAGGTCCAAGAAAAATGCCGGTATATATACTTTTCGCCTAGGCTCAGGTCACTCCTGATTGGCTCTTCTCAGGTCACACGGGAATCGCTCCGCAGGGTCACTCCTGATTGGCTCTTTCCAATCCTCTCTCTCTCTTCTCGTATCTTCCGGATCACCGGCTTCCACACGTTACTGAGGGCGTATCCTGTGTCGCGGTTAAAATTCTTCGCCTCTAACCTGATTTCAATTGCCTCCTTGGTTAAACGGTCCCAATAACCATAGGATTTGCTAAGTAATTTAGCGTCGTCGAAAGCAATCAGATGGTCCTTGTTGAGGCTATGCTCGGCGACGGCGGACTTCTCAGGATATCCCAATGTGATGCACCTCCGGTGCTCCTCGATGCGGGTTTCAATATTAGCGGCCGGTTTCTCCGGTGTAGACCTCCCCACACTCGCAGGGAATCTGATAGATTCCCGGGGGTTTGATGCCTAATCCGTCTTTGACCCTGACGAGTTGGTTCCTGAGCTTTCCCGGAGGTTTGTGGATAGTCTCAATATTTCTCTTTTTGAGAATACGTGAAATTTTCCCCGCAATGGTTGAGACATACGGGAGACAAGCTCTGACTAAGGGTTTTTCCCTCTCTTGGTCGGTCTTTTCCGGGGCCAAATGTCCTTCTTCGGGGGCCTGTATTTTTTCCGGATGGTGGGAGCCCAAGGTCCTTTTAAGGGCCCGTTCTATTTCCCTCTCCTGGTATCCATTTTGGCGGAATGTCTTGCGTAGGTGGTTGATTTCTTCATTAAGGCTATCCTCGTCCGCCACGGATAGCGCCCTGTGGATGAGTGTAGACAGTACTGCACTCCGCTGGGAGGGATGGTGGTGGCTTTTTCCATTCAGATATAAATCCGTATGAGTCGGCTTCCGGTATACTCTTGGCATTTTTCTTGGACCTGACACTCAACGCCCTGAGGACGATGGCAGTGTTAGCCGTCGAAACGTCGGCCTTAGCCGTTTCTCTGACCCGGTGGAGAACCCGTGAAGACTTCACCAGCATTATACGCCGGGAAAAAACTAGATCCTATACATCTCCGATGCTTCCAGCCTTGCCCTCTCTGCTGCCCTCATCCATATACCTTCCCCCCATCCATTTCCTTCCATCCCTCACTGCCGTAAAGAAACATGCTTCAGATGCACGACTACTTGTCTCCTTACTTTCAGCCCCCATGTCCACTCTTATTAGAGTCTTCTTTTGGTATAATGCTCCATTTGCCTGGAACACCGTCCTCCTTGCTTCGCCCATCGCTGGTTACTTGGCCTTCCAGATAACAATACTCTTTGATCTGCGTCCACATCTACGTAATACCCTACGAACCACCACAAGGGTGAACCACCATAACAACTCATTCCTTCCCCTACGCTCGGAGAGTACGGGCGGATGGGTGCTGCGGACTTGGGTCGTGCCTTTCACTTTTTCTCCTGGTCGCCAGCAGCAGCATTTTAACGTCGCCTAGCTGGGCCTGTTTCATAGTGTAGTAGTGTATTAAGTAGTGGGTGTTTAGTAGTATGTCCTTCTGCGCATGCCTTAATATATTAGTACGGTAGTGTGAGTGCTTGCGTGGGTGCTTGGTGTCCCGCCGTGGTGCCGTCCGGCTGGTCTTTGGTGTGTGGTTTACGCCGTGTCCGAGTGTGTTCGCTGTTAGTGCTAAGTAGATCTAATTTCAGTTTCTTCTTTCTTTTAGCTACTCCGCAGAAAATAATACTCTTAAGTTATAATGTTGTCTAAGTCTAATCTAATCGTGTTGAGCTTACTATATTTCAAAGTATTTACATATTTCTATTTCTATCAAACATGCTCTATCGACATGCAAATAGGCTACTGCATGGAAACATACTGCATAATAGGGTCACCTGCATCTAGATGGTTAGTATCTACATAGTACAGTCACTTCCAATAAAAAGTTACCACTTCAAAGCGGAAAGTCCCGAGTTGACGGTGATTTGACAACGCTGCGTTACGACTTCCCTCTGGCGGAACCTCGGGAAGTTCTAACCGAAAATAAATCCCCTCCCGCTCGTAAGCAGAGAGGTGCCTTCTCCTCAAAGAAGAAGTGAAAAGTGCCAAACCCAGGGGGGTTCCTTCTGACCACTCTGTTGAGTCCCTGCACTGAGACAATGGGGAGGACCGGTCTCCGCAAGGACTAATTTTCCACTGCCTAAAAACCTTACCCCATGCGTTTTACTGCACCCACGACCCCTTCCACGCGGTATACCTCGGGTCAACATCCTCCGAATATATGCCCTTGCAGCCCAGTGCCCATGCATAAGGGGTGATCCGGAAGCAGGTAAAACATTGCAGACGCTTGCCCATCCACTCTTCCACCTGAGTGCTTTTAAGTTTGTTTCTACTCACATTAGCAGGCGAATATTTCAAAACATTTACATGCCCACGAGTGAACACGTTTACCAACATGGTTTCATGACATAGGTTTGGTCGTCTCTTATTAATTTCATGCATGGTGTGAAGGAAGTAACCATTCACTCACAAAAATGAATTGATTCCGTCCATTTAAGAAATATATCCAAAAATTTTGGCGTTATTGTGAGGTATGTAATATGGTCGAATAATAGATCACCTGTCCATCAGAAGGGAAAGAGAAGAACAGCATATCAATTTGCAATTAGTAATCTCAGTTGCAATATAGGTTCATAAGGAAATTTACTAATTGCCGTCCACCCACTCCGCAATCCGAGCAATTGCCCCCTCGAGAGGAGATCGCCGGGTGCCCGCGCGTCCCGTGTTCGAACCCCTGCTGACGAGGAATTCCCAACTAGACATGCTTCCTTGCCGCTCCTCCCCTTAAGGGAGGAGGAGATTAGTAGGTGGCGATCCTTTGGCAGGGGTAGGAGGTCTCGTGGCTCAATGTCGCGGTCGGGCATTAGAGTAGGACGAGACTCGGGGGTATTTTGTGACCGCCTGGGGTATTCGGGAATATTCGTATGCTGGTTGTCACTGTCCTCTTCCTTTGAAGAACGGAAAAAGGCATTGCATAACCAATTACAGCATAGCATTAGTTGCACTTTGACGAATGTAAATATCTTTACATGCTTACGGAGATATTTCAATCAGTTAAATCACATACGAATAATTATTTAGTTGTGGACGCATGCGCGTGCAATTGGCTGTATTAGGACCTGTAACCCTCATACATCTCCCACCTTCCACATCCATCAACGGTCAATTTGAATAAAGGACCTTGGAGGTAATGAGTGTAAAAATCAGATCGCCAGAGTCCTCGCTGCTAATCATGCAATCGTCACGACATTTAAGAGCGGCATTAAGACCTCGGACCTCCTCGAAATGGAAAAAGATCGCCGACAGAAGGACATCCACGAACGAGCGTGTGCCAGATGAAATGCAACTGCGGAAAATCGTACATCGGCCAAACCTCCAGGTCCCTGAAGTGCAGACTGGAGGAACATCGGAGGGACGCAGAAAGCATTCCGCCTCTCCGCTGTCGCAGGCTCATCAGGGCAACATACATTTTGACGATAGCAAAATCATCGCTAAGGGAATATAAATATTTTCACCGGCTGATACGAGAGGCAATATAAATCGCCAAGCACCCAAAAAACTTTTACAGGGAAGACGGCTACCAACTCTCTAATGCTTGGAATCGTATCTTCAAGCCCAACACCAAGTAGAGCGCAGCGGAACCAACCGCCAATCAGAGCGCAGCAGACCCAACGGCCAATCAGAGCGCACCGGACTAAAAATGGAACCAAATTTCAACCTGGCGCCATCGTTCTGGGCACACTTTGTCGGATGCAGAAGTTATCTTCGCTGATTCGCCCAATTAATACATCGAGAAAGAGGTGCGCGTGAGAAGTTTCGAAAGTCTAGGATGAGAATTGGTTTCAATGTCGTGGGAGATAGCTGAATTGTCCTAAAATAGCTCAATTTGTGCTAAAAAAAAGCCTTCTGCTTCAATAAATCTTTCTACCAGCAAACCAGTGGCACGGCGATGGGAACTAGGATAGCCCCATCGTATGCGAACCTCTTTATGGGGTTCCTTGAAGAATCTTTCCTCTCCCCAAGTACCATCCAACCTCTCTTCTGGGCCCGCTTCATCGATGACATCTTTCTTCTCTGGACGCACGGTCATGACTCTACAAATCCAAATCTCCAAAATTTCATTTCCACTCTGAACTCCTCCTTTTCAGTGAAATTCACATTCTCAATTTCTGACTCCACCATCACATTTCTTGACGTAGACATTCGGCTCCAAGACAATAAATTCACAACATCTGTCCACACCAAACCTACCAATCACCAACAATATCTCCACTACAATAGTTTCCACCCTATTCACACCAAGCGCTCCATTCCTAACTGCCTTTCCATCCGCGGACACAGAATTTGCAATGACACCTCTTCCCTCAACAAATACTTAAATAATCTTCATTCTGCTCTCCGCAAACGCGGATATCCGGAAAAGACCCAAGACCTATGCTCCAACCAAATAAGTTGTCTCTGTGCTTCTTACTTCCGCCTAGGCTTGCCATTACCCCGCAATGGACCTCCCCCCCCCCCCCCCATAAACCTCCCTCTACCTCCTTTCGCCTGGTATGGGATCCTAATGAATTAGGTTTGATGAGAGAACTAGACAGTGTGCAGCGTAGAGCAGCTAGGTTCGTCAAAAGGTGTTACGATAGGTTGAGTAGTGTATCAGAATTAATACAAGAATTAGGGTGGGAATCATTATCAGAGCGTAGGTTAAAGTCCAGATTAGATCTATTGGAGAAATTTCAATCGGATAGCTTTACTGAAGATGTTAGGCACATATTAAAAACACCAGTGTATTATGCTAGATTCGACCAGATAAATAAGATTAGAGAGATAGATTGTCGTACAGATAGATTCAAAATGGCATTTTTCCCCCGTACTATAAGAGAACAGAATAGGCAGCATAGGAAAGGGATAGGTAGAGGAAATATTTTAGAGTATTGTGTAGTGCATGATGCATGTATTAACCCCTCAAATACTATAGATACTAACAATCTAGTTGCATGAGACCCTTTAGTTGCTTGCTTGCATGTTAGTAGTGTATGCTTGGTGATCTTCACCCCCTGCCACACACCCTCGCGGTGGCTTGCAGGGTATCGTGTAGATGTAGATGTAGATGTAGAGATCTTCGCACGCCCCTTAGCCACGAGGCCCTGTGACCTTGCCTAAACGTCTCCCGCCCGCGCGATCCGACTCACCGAACAAATCCCCTCTCCCGCATTCCAAGTGATCCAACACTTGATGATGATGAAACCTCCGTTCTCCCCAAAGGCCTTTGTCCCACCCCTAGAATAGATCACACAAACTTCCGGGCCGATATAATTGAATTTTGCCGTGATCTTCGGTGGCGAGTGTTTTGGAAGGATAAATAAAACCCGTCTCGCCGACCACCTATCAATTCTGCCATTGCTCAATTCCGTCCAGCATCCACACAAGAACCTCCAGCCCTCCATCCTAACCACCCTGCAGAAATCTTCATTTCACTTCTTCAATACAAAACATTTGTCAAATCTTTCTTTGAATCCCTTCGTCCAAAGCAGAACGTGACCAGAGCCGAAGCCGAAACCTTGCAAAAATTGAAATGCAACCATAATATCATTATCACCAAGGCGGACAAAGGCTCTACGATAGTTATTTTAAACACCAAGGGTTACATAACCGAGGGCCTGCTACAACTTGAAGACACGTCCCCTCGCTCCCCCCTCACCTATGACCCCAACCCTCAATATCAGAAGGAAATATCTTCGTTCCTCCGCAGTTGGTCGGACCCGATGAAGGCCTCTCCTCCGAAGATATTTCCATACTCTCTCCCCCTAACACTAGACGTCGCCTCTGTTCTCCCTCCTTTCTAAAATCCACAAGCCAATCAACCCTGGCCGTCCCATTGTATCCTCATTCAACTCCCCCACTGAAAGAATACCCGCATACATCGACCACCATCTGCAACCATTAGTTCTTTCTTCACCCTCTTTTAAAAACAAAGAACGCTGATACATTCTGATTATATCGTACTTTCCACAAGTATTCTTGTCATTCTAATTGCACAACGTTGGCCTAACTCTTTTGAAATGCAAAATGATGCTGCCTAGAAACTAATTTGCTCTCTTCTTCATCCTCCGGCAGATTATTTTTAGCACAACCTTTACTGCATACGAAATTTAGCCAATCGTTCCGTAGAGACCGTAATCTCTTGCTATCGTCATTTTCGCAAACAAGGTTTCAAAACAGCGTAGACCAAACCCCCATCCTTAATGCAACGAACAAGCCCATAAAGTATCTCTCCTCTATCCCTTCCTATGAACTTCAGGGTTTCTATTATGATCCTCACCGCTTTCCCTATCTTCTTCATCTCTTGCAAAGCATCGTTTGTCTTACGCCAGACCACTACCTTCCAATATTACCCACAATGCATTGCATTGCATTGCAAAGGTTACAATGTTGCCTTCTGTCATGATGGCCTATCAATGACGAGATCATAACAGCAGGCCATAGCCCTAATCTTACTCTCCCAATCAAATTTTTTCGTGATGTACAGGTTCTCGTCGTGTAACGTCAAAGCGGAAACATCGAATTCTTTGACACAAGGTCATCTATGTAGCGTTTTGAGATAACAAGACGAAACATTTCATAGAATATTTCTCAAAAGTCATCCCTCGAAAAGTTTTTACTCAACAAAAAATACTGCAAGATATTACTCATTCCTTAAATGACGAACGGAGTCTCCTTCCCGCCTCTAGGAGGGCCGCCCAGCCTCGTAATAATACCGATGAAGCGCGGCAGATGGCAGCTGCGTGGCCGCCGCCGTCACGAGGACGACTGCCGCTCCTATTGGCCAACACGGCGGTCGCCGCACCATCCCTACTAACTGATCGTTTTCCACATGTTGCAAATGGTTTCACTATTTAAAACCAATATAAAAGAAAACACATCGATAAATTACTATTTTGCACAATCGTGCGATAATATTAAGAGCTGGTTTGCAGTACTGGCCTCTCGTGGAAGGTCGCCGAGTAGGAATTTTACGAAGAGGAATAAATTACATATGTAATTTATTCCCCTTCGTAAGTTCATCTAAGGGTGCGTTCCGAATCTCGCTTTGGAGCGCTTTAAAGCGGCCCCGGACCGAGCATTTCCGGCAAACTGAAGCGCGCATCAAGGCATCAAAAATATCTGGTGCAGCTGATGCGTAGACCTTGTAGTACGCGGAAGTTTAAAGTGGAAGCAGAATTTGGAGACAATTGAGGTGATGTTGGACGGCCATGAGACGCCTCTCCAATTTTTAGAAAGGGTGATGAGTTTGGTAAGGGAAATGAGATTGCTGGAATGTGTGTGAAGGAGAGATTGATAATGTGAAAGTACTGTACGGGTGAGAAATAAAGATTGGTGAAAAATGGAAGTGTGTAAAAGCGGGTGTAGGCCAGGAGGGGAAATGCCGGAGAGGGGAAATTCGACGGTGAGGTCATAGGGAAGGATTCCTAAGTGTAAGGTGAGAACCTCGGTGTGGCTGGCGTATTGGGCAACTTTGTGTGCCTGGATGCGCACTTGTCTCAGCCAGAAGAGAATGGGATTGGAATTATCCATTGAGGACAGGTAAGGGAAAGGAATAACAGAACTAAGGAGGTTACAGTGGTAGGAAATAAAACACTCACACAAACGGTGTCACAGCAACTACAGGAACTGAAGAGACGACGATGACGAAGAAAACAGGAGGTGGGCTGGATAGCCAAATATATACTCGCAAGAAACTATGCAGTCATAATAAATGCAGAGTCCACACTATCCACAGCCTCGAACGCCCCCGCCCCCAGACCCTCTCAGTGCCAACCACGAAGTTGTAAACCTCTCCTCTCATTTGTTGGAAGCGAACGAACTCGCAGTTCTCAGAAAAGGACTATCCTTTTCGCCCACACCGACCACGTTACCATTGTGGCCGACGCCATAAACTTCTGCCGGAATCTTCGGTGGATGACCTTCCAAGGCAGACCCAGCAAAACACTCCTTCCCCTCCCTCCACCCACTTGCCAGGTTCCATCCCCCGTTGACACGTGAACCCAAGCCACTTCATCCTAATCACCCAGTGGAAATCTTCATCAAACTCTTCCTCGCCAAACTAAGCGATTAAATTTCATTCAGTCCCTCACTCCACCCATAAATCTCACCCGTCTTGAATCTATAGCCCAAAATAACCTCTCAGCTAACGAAGACATAATCATTAATTCAGCAGACTTAGGCTCTACTGTAGTCGTTCCTGACAAACAAGCCTATGTATCAAGACGGTTTAAGGGTGTTCAACACCTCGCCAAATAATGCCGCTGCAGACTATTTTTATTTTAAATGCCATGCTCGTATTATGATAGATAAGTCCATTTTGATTTAATTCTATTATGCGAAAAGATTGAGTATTTGGTCATATCGACGAAATTTCTTCTCTGAGGCTTGCAAATTAAGAATTGGCATGTTAAACTTCACTGTTTTTATGCGTTTTTGAACGCCTATCGCAGCGGTGTATGAACGTAAATGGAAAATTCCTTCGAAACATCCAATCTATAATCCTTCATATTAAAGAAGAGACTAATGCCATGTGCTCGTCTTACGACCCATTCCTGCAGCGTCTAAAATTGCGACACGATGTTGTTGTTGTCATTATATTATGCGCAAAGGTTGAGTATTTGGTCCTATCCAGGAAATATCTTCTCTGAGCCTTGCAAATCAAGAAATCGCGTGTTAAACTTTACTGTTTTTATGCGTTTTTGAACGCCTATCGCAGCGGTGTATGAACGTAAATGGAAAATTCCTTCGAAACATCCAATCTATAATCCTTCATATTAAAGAAGAGACTAATGCCATGTGCTCGTCTTACGACCCATTCCTGCAGCATCTAAAATTGCGACACGATGCATCGCGTTCACCGAACTAAACGCAAGCTGAGGCTTTCCCCTCATATTTTTCCCGCCCAATCTTCCCCTCCTCTCCCCATTCCACCGCTTCATCTCGCCTCCGAGAGGGAGAGGTGGAAGGCTTCCTTATCTCTAAGCGATCAAGTTTCATCCTCGCTCGAAGAGCAGTGTGGAAGGTTGAGGGAGGGTCTGAGCGATCTTGGCGAGATATTCCACTGTGTGTCTGGGCGTCGAGAAAAGGATCAACCTATTTCTTTCAAAACCTCCACAAACTAATTTTTATGCTATTTATTCACACCAATTTGTTTTTTTAATACGAAATATCGTGTCGTTAGTTTCATATTTTCACATTGCTATTTAGAACAATTGCAAAATATTGAGTTTTCGTATTGTTGGGCGTTAATTGAAACTGATAATTAATTGAAATTGGATAATTATAATGAGACTATTACAATGCTTCGAACGATTTTTATTTAGTTTTCAACTGCCAAATAACAATGACTTTATAGTATGAAGTTCATTCAAAATATGTAAATTAAATGTTAGTCTCATTAACATTAATAATTGAAAAACAATCCTACATTTTTGCAGGAAAATTTGTGGACTTAACTCACGCGTTCACAAATTAAAACCAAGAAATAACGATAATGCAAGGCGAGATTGTACTTCTTGCACATAAATATCTCTTGTGAGCCACATTTTAAATCTATTATAGAAATTTAAAACGGATAGCTTTACTGAAGATATGTTAGGCACATACCTATTAAAAACAAGCGTATTGGTTTAGATTCAACCGGATTAATAAGATTAGAAAGAGAGAGATTGTCGTACTGATATATTCAAAATGTAATTTTTCCCCGTACTATAAGAGAACACAATACGCATCATTGCAAAGGGATAGTAAGATGAAATATTGTAGAGTTGTCTGGAGTGCATAATGCACGTGTTAACAACCAATCCCTTTATTACTAAGTAGTTAATAACAGTCAAACTCTATGTAGCATGTTTCCATGTAGTAGCCTATTGCATGTCAATAGTTCCATGCAGTAGTCTTGTGCATGTTTGGTGATCTCCACCCCCTGCCGCACACCCTCGCGGTAGCTTGCAGGGAATCACATAGATGTAGATTTGTTATACCATTTTCTACCGTCACCTGCTACAACAGTATGAGAAACAATATCCTGCCTCATGGAATCCGATAGACTCCCTTTCCTGTGTGCGGCCCTATTTCGTGATTCTTGTTCCTTTGCTATCGCATCCAACCGTCATGTCCTCCGCTCGCAGTAGACCTAACGTCGTGCATGATTGAAAATTTAGTATTGTAATGTTACTATAATTTACGATCCTGTGCAATTTCCAATTGTTGACTACGCACTTATCAAGCGCACTGTTAAAAAGTAGCCACGAACATCCTTCCCTCCTGGCTTTTATTTCGTAGTTGCCAACTCCGTTTTCATGGACATCCACCCCACCCAGATTATACACCCCTGTTATATAATGATATGCTATTTGGTTAGTGCATATTCTCAATGTTTTTCGTGATATTGCCTTAGCTTTTTGCCTTGGGAAGAGGAGATAAGGGGCCCACATATGTTATAACGGCGAACACTAAATTATCTTACCAATGCACTATGATGATTTAATTATTATCGTCATTTTGGCAATAGCAAGTTCCTATCTTTCTCTCACTTAACGTGCGATTGATGGTCAGAGATACTGAAATATAATATTTGTTTCTTGAACCTTGGCATGCTTTCTCAAATGATTTTTTACTCTTTGTCAGGATATTAGCTCCAATTCATTTTGTTTATGGTTGAGAATGGTACCCCGTAAAAAATATATATTTGCCAAAAACCTTTCCGAGATTATCGTGGATCATTTGGTGACTGTGATTCTTTATTTATCGCGAGTATATTTTCACTGAAAATGATAATATAGCCTACATCGCGATCAAAAATTAAAATAAAATATCAAGAGGTGTCACACTTTCGTGAGTATTTTTAGCACTTCTTGAGAAATAGCAACGTAGCATGTTGGTAAAGCATATTTTTGTGTACCTGTAACCCAATCAGGAACTGACACACTTTTCTTCGTTTTTATCTTAATACATGTCTTATAAGATCTCATGAACATTTGTTCATGGGTCACTTAGCATGGGTTACAATGCGAACTGAGTCCAAATGAGATTCAGACCCATACGTAGTCATTATTTACAATTACACGTTAATTAAATTTTTTCATAATAGCATTTACTTAGTTGACTAAATTAAATATTATTACATGAGTCACAATCAACTTGTACGACATGATATGAGGATTTGAACCTTTACCGTACCATATCCACACTTATTGAACAACATATCCCGCTGTAAGGCGCTGCCCTTATCAATGTCGACACAAAAAATAAAAAAGCATTACGAAATTTGCTCACACTATCGCCTGCATTGTATTTCAATAATAACATGGTTAGTATGATTAGGGGGCTACACTTCAAATCGTTAGGGGAAAAATCAAGTAGCGTGCAGGATTTGGCACGAATTGAACAGTATGAGACGGAAGGTAGATTTTCCCACGAGGAATCATAATTTGTTTCCACAAGGCAGCAACCGCATCTTAGACTAGTGACTGCTCGTAATTAGGGAAACTTTTGCTCTTGCAGAACAGAGCCACCGACCTTACTACATATTGATGGTGTAGCAACTGAGACTCTTTTAACGATAACGTACTTATACCTGACGATGACTTAAAATGAAAAAACTCGGTCATTCATGATTTGGAATGCTATTAATGCACTCTATTCCATGGGCCCTTCGGTATTTATGACATGTACAACGACATTAACCGCAGGCTAGTTACTCGGAGGATCGTTTGTACAGCATTTGACAGTTGAGCTCACCGCTTATGCACAAAGAAATTCGCTCTGACGTCGCTTGAACGTGAACTAGTTCAGCGGCGTCGGAAGTGAGGGGCAGGGGGGGCATTCGGCCCCCCCCCCCCAGAATTTGCCCCGGGCCCTTGAAAAATTAGTATTCGTTATTAAAAATCAAATGTCACTTGTTTCCATCTTGCCTTTTCCCTTTTGACGCATATTCTACCATCTTCATATGCACTTTTAGGGGAATTCTAGGCTCTATCCCCTCCTATCCGCAAAAAATGCGGGCCCTTTTCAAGGTAAGCCCCTCCTAGCGAAAATAGTTCCGACGCCCCTGAATTAGTTCCTTTGAAAGAAACAAATAGACGATTAGTTGCATATTCATTCAATTGCAAATAGCTGAGGCGTATTGATGGATACACTGATGTCTCTATCAAACCATTTTTTTCGTTCTTTACCGACATTTTTTTTAATTCTCTAGTTCCTTATAGCCCCTTGGTAATGAAATTTACAAGAAAATGTTTCATTTCCAAAAATAAAATATAGGAATATCCCCTGAGTATTTTCATGAGGACGAAAAAGTGGACACGTTATGCCCCAAAAGTGGCTACTATTAACTCATTCACAAATTTTTATCTCTTTCGTGTTATATGATCACACTTAGAACTTTCAATTAAACCGTTCCTAATATTAAAACTCGGATATTGGACAAGATATGCGAAACAGCAAAAAAGTTTCCGCTCAAAATGAGCGCAACCTCTGATTTTGAAAAGTTCATTTATTTCTTGGTAAAGTAAATTCGACAAATTATAAAATACTGGGCTGTAACGTATCCAATCAGATGACTTAACACTGCTTAATTAATAACTTAATGTCTGCTCAAAGTTTTGGAAAATGCTCCATTTAATGCAATATTTCAGTTTTTTAGTTACGAAATTTTCATCATCATCATCGGTCAGCAATTCTAGGATTGGTTTGACACATTCTTCCACTCGGATCTTCTATCGGCCAACGTTTTCATATCAGCGTAATGGCTCTTTTTTACATCCTTTACAACCTGTTCCATGTATCACATACGAGGCCTACCTACAATCTTCCCGTTCAATTTTCCTTCGACGATTGTCTTCATCAGGCCATTGTGTCTCAAGATATGGCAGATTAAGTTGTCCCGTTTCTTTTTAGTTTTCAGGATACTTCTCTTTTGTCCCACTCTTCTTAGCACTTCCTCGTTACTTACTCGGTCGATCCATTAAATCTTCATCATTCTTCTGTAACACCACATTTCGAATGCTTACACTCTTTTCTTCTCCGCTGCTGTCATCGTCCATGCTGCCGCTAAGAAACATGCTCCAGACGTACGTCCTGATGAATTGTTTCCTTACTTCTACACTTGTATTTCTAGCTGCTAGTAGATTCTTCCTTTGATAGAATGCCCTCTTTGCTTGAGCTATTTTACTGATCTTTCGTGCTTCAACCATCTTTAGTTGCTTCGTTTGTGACTTTTACTACGGCGGTTGTGATTTTTAAACAATGTGTTGACAACCGCTACTTAAATTATGTTGTCAGCAGAACTCCAGGATTCTTTTTTCTCTTTCGTTTCGATTTTCCAACCCATATTTTCCAGATATTCTTCCATATTAACTTTCGTCAACGACAGCGTTCCAGTCGCCTAAAATAATTAGGTTTTCTTTTCGTTTTACCAGTTTTATAACTGCCGTGATATCTTCGGAGGCGTCATCCACTCATTCATCTTCGTAGACCGACGTTGGCATGTAAACGTGCACCACAATGGTATCCGTAGGCTTGTTCTAAATCTTCACATTATAATCCTGTCACTGTAGTGCAGGGAGCTCTTCACACGCAGTCCTGCACTCTTCCTGAGCATTATGCCTACTCCAGTGTTACCATTCAGTGATCCGGTTTGAATAATTCTGTAACTTCCGCTCCAGAAGTCTCCTTCGGGCCATCTCATTTCACTGATTCCTAATACATCGAGGTCCACTCTCTGCATTTCCACCTTCAGGTTCAATATTCCGTATGTCCAAAGTGATCACACGTTCCAATTTCCTACCCTAAAATGTTAATCACACTTGACTGATGTAGTTTCTCGGGTAGTCCCCGCCCAGAGATCCGAATTGGGACTATTTTCCCTCCGGAATATTTTACTCTAGAGGGTTCCATCACGTCTTGATAGAAAGAAAAGAGTGGAGTAGCTGCGACTCCTCGGGATAATAATGTGGTGGTTTCTCCTTGCCTTCCACATCGCAGTACTGTAGCCGCTAAAGTAGATGTTACCACGCCTGTAATGAAATGGGTGTCGGTCTACCGACCACTGTGGTCTCCACCTTCATTCATAAGAATAAGAGCTGCTGCTCTCTCCTCCGGGTGCTGAGAAGGGTAATTGTTGGCGGTATCTTCACAGGATCTGTATTAATTGAAGGCCTACCTTACCCAGGGATAGCTTTTCGTCCACGACTGCTTATTTAACGAGTAAACTCGCTTATCTCGTAGCTAACCTCTATATCTAGAGAACGAACAGCCATCCGCAACGCGGCGAACGCACTTGGTGGCTTTAAGCTCAGCCGCGAGTATAAAATATTGCATACTGATAAATAAAACTTCGTATAATTAAATTAAAATATTCTCAATGCACATCTTCCGCAGTAATTTTGCTTCATGGGTGCCCGATATGCACCGAAAAAGCATACATGAAGTAATTTTTGTTATTTCAGAGTCATATGCGACTAGTGAAACTCTCCGGAAAAGACAGCAGCAGCAAGGCCAATGAGTAGGGAAAGGGTACGGAAGGAAACGATTTTCCACAAACCTGTAGCCCTCAAGATACTCACATAATTTAGCTAACGGTTGCAAACCTCCGGAACCCTTCAAACGAAATTTCAATTTTATGGTTTTGTTAAGGAATTCTCAAAAATTCGCCACTGTACGACGGGTGGATTTTTTTTAAGTTTTGATTATCTCTTGAGGAAGGGTGCGTGTGGCTTTGTTCTCCAGCGTTCAGAAGTGACGGCGTTATGGAAGAGTCCACGAAGCCTTATAGAAAAGCGCAGTATCGTAAAGGATACAACAAAACGAAGAGGAGAGATTGCAACGTGCAGAATTCGATTCGCAGGGAAAAAACAGAAAAAGGCATTTATTTCGCAATATTAAACTTACGAGATAATTAAATGTAAGGGCTCCTTCGTAAAAAATTTCGTAAACAAATCGTGGATCCTTGTTATCCGAAGGGCGTGAAGATCCGGTAAACAGCTATGCAGTAATGGTGAATATAATCAGTGAACTTTAATAATTTGTTGTTACACTCTTTCTAAGAGTGATGTTAATATATTGATTTTATGTGCTCATAAACTGCATTTTCATTGTATTACTGCTTTATATAACCTTTTTGATTTCCTGTGCTAATGTTAGTTGGTAATTTGTATACGAATTTCTACTACAGGCTGTTATTTATGCCATTTATGTTTCTGTTTTCTCAACTTTTAATTTTGTGTAACAATCCACAGAATGGAAGATATACCTTATTTACGAATGGTTAAGTTAATTTTCAGGGTGATCATACTTAACTTGCTCATTATAATTACTAATTGTAACTAGTGAGTGCATAGTAGCCCAGTGGGCAGAGCGTTCAGTAACAGATTCAATTCCGGACGAAGCACTTTGGCATGATATCGCGGTTTGAATTTCAGTATCAGAGTTGTGTAAGTCGGAAAACTGGCCTCTATACCCTGAATGTGTGAATTTCACTCACCTTCCACCTTAGTACGGCGGAACTCAACCCTGTCAAACCAGTCATTGGGTTTAATTGAGGGAATTATTGTAAATATGGTGAATTACCTGCGAAGAAAAAAGTTTTTTCACTAATAATCTCAATTTAAAACGGCGTGTTAATAAATGTGGAGCATTGACCATTAATACCGTTTAGTCCGTTTCGTTTCTGGTGTGTATAAAAGCGTATTCCATTTAACCGAAAAACGTAAATGCACAACGTTCATAAACGACATTTTTTGTTGCCTCCGCCATTGATATCCAAGTAAAAGTACTCTGGTAACAGTTAGAGGAAAATATGTGAGCGCTTTGGCCCTGTAAATAGTAGGAAACTGTAGAGAAATAACATTAAACTTTCACATTAAGGGTGTTCAACACCTCACCAAAAAATGCTGCTGCAGACTATTTTTATTTTAAATGCCATGCTCGTATTATGATAGATACGTCCATTTTGATTTCATTCTATTATGCGAAAAGATTGAGTATTTGGTCATATCGACGAAATTTCTTCTCTGAGGCTTGCAAATTAAGAATTGGCATGTTAAACTTCACTGTTTTTATGCGTTTTTGAACGCCTATCGCAGCGGTGTATGAACGTAAATGGAAAATTTCTTCGACACAGCCAATCTACAATCCTTCATATCAAAGAAGAGAATAATGCCATGTGCTCGTCTTACGACCCATTCCTGCAGCATCTAAAATTGCGACACGATGCATCGCGTTCACCGAACTAAACGCAAGCTGAGGCTTTCCCCTCATATTTTTCCCGCCCAATCTTCCCCTCCTCTCCCCATTCCACCGCTTCATCTCGCCTCCGAGAGGGAGAGGTGGAAGGCTTCCTTATCTCTAAGCGATCAAGTTTCATCCTCGCTCGAAGAGCAGTGTGGAAGGTTGAGGGAGGGTCTGAGCGATCTTGGCGAGATATTCCACTGTGTGTCTGGGCGTCGAGAAAAGGATCAACCTATTTCTTTCAAAACCTCCACAAACTAATTTTTATGCTATTTATTCACACCAATTTGTTTATTTAATACGAAATATCGTGTCGTTAGTTTCATATTTTCACATTGCTATTTAGAACAATTGCAAAATATTGAGATTTCGTATTGTTGGGCGTTAATTAAAACTGCTAATTTGAAATTGGATAATTAAAATGAGACTATTACAATGCTTCGAACGATTTTTATTTAGTTTTCAACTGCCAAATAACAATGACATTATAGTTTGAAGTTCATTCAAAATATGTAAATTAAATGTTAGTCTCATTAACATTAATAATTGAAAAACAATCCTACATTTTTGCAGGAACATTTGTGGACATAACTCACGCATTCACAAATTAAAACCAAGAAATAACGATAATGCAAGGCTAGATTGTACTTGTTGCACATAAATATCTCTTGTGAGCCACATTTTAAATCTATTATAGAAATTTAAAACGGATAGCTTTACTGAAGATATGTTAGGCACATACCTATTAAAAACAAGCGTATTGGTTCAGATTCAACCGGATTAATAAGATTTGAAAGAGAGAGATTGTCGTACTGATATATTCAAAATGTGATTTTTCCCCGTACTATAAGAGAACACAATACGCATCATAGCAAAGGGATAGTAAGGTGAAATATTGTAGAGTTGTCTGGAGTGCATAATGCATGTGTTAACAACCAATCCCTTTATTACTAAGTAGTTAATAACAGTCAAGCTGCATGTAGCATGTTTCCATGTAGTAGCCTATTGCATGTCAATAGTTACATGCAGTAGTCTTGTGCATGCTTGGTGATCTCCACCCCCTGCCGATCACCCTCGCGGTGGCTTGCAGGGAATCACATAGATGTAGATTTGTTATACCATTTTCTACCGTCACCTGCTACAACAGTATGAGAAACAATATCCTGCCTCATGGAATCCGATAGACTCCCTTTCCTGTGTGCGGCCCTATTTCGTGATTCTTGTTCCTTTGCTATCGCATCCAACCGTGATGTCCTCCGCTCGCAGTAGACCTAACGTCATGCATGATTGAAAATTTAGTATTGTAATGTTACTATCAATTACGATCCTGTGCAATTTCCAATTGTTGACTACGCACTTATCAAGCGCACTGTTAAAAAGTAGCCACGAACATCCTTCCCTCCTGGCTTTTATTTCGTAGTTGCCAACTCCGTTTTCATGGACATCCACCCCACCCACATTATTCACCCCTGTTATATAATGATATGCTATTTGGTTAGTTCATATTCTCAATGTTTTTCGTAATATTGCCTTAGCTTTTTGCCTTGGGAAGAGGAGATAAGGGGCCCACATATGTTATAACGGCGAACACTAAATTATCTTACCAATGCACTATGAGGATTTAATTATTTTCGTCATTTTGGCAATAGCAGGTTCCTTTCTTTCTCTCACTTAACGTGCGATTGATGGTCAGAGATACTGAAACATAATATTAGTTTCTTCAACCTTGGCATGCTTTCTCGAATGATTTTTCACTCTTTGTCAGGATATTAGCTCCAATACATTTCGTTTATGGTTGAGAATGGTGCCCCGTAAAAAATATAATTGCCAAAAACCTTTCCGAGATTATCGTGTATTATTTGGTGACTGTGATTCTTTATTTATCGCGAGTATATTTTCACTGAAAATGATAATATAGCTACATCGCGATCAAAAATTAAAATAAAATGTCAAGAGGTGTCATACTTTCGTGTGTATTTTTAGCACTTCTGGAGAAATAGCCACGTAGCATTTTTGGTATAACACATTTTTGTGTACCTTATCCCGATTAGGAACTGACACAATTTTCTTCGTTTGTATCATAAGTTATGTCTTATAAGACCTTATGAACATTTGTTCATGGGTTACATAGAATGGGTTACAATGCGAACTGAGTCCAAATGAGATTCAAACTCATACGTAGTTATTATTTACAATTACACGTTAATTAAATTTTTTCGTAATAGCATTTACTTAGTTGACTAAATTAAATATTATTACATGAGGCACAATCAATTGTACGACATAATATAAGGATTTGAA
Source organism: Platycnemis pennipes (assembly GCA_933228895.1). Lineage (NCBI taxonomy): Eukaryota > Metazoa > Arthropoda > Insecta > Odonata > Platycnemididae > Platycnemis > Platycnemis pennipes. The sequence continues at coordinate 1,144,611 of OW121851.1, forward strand.
CCTTTCCGGCACCATATCCGCACTTATTGAACAACATATCCCGCTGTAAGGCGCTACCCTTATCAATGTCGACACAAAAGATAAAAAAGAATTACCAAATTTGCTCAAGCTATCGCCAGCGTTGCAATTCAATAATAATATGGTTAGCATGATTAGGAGGCTACATTTCAAATCGTTAGGGGGAAAAATCAAGTAGCCTACAGGATTTGGCACGAATTCAACAGTATGAAACGGAAGGCAGATTTTCGCACGAGGAATCATAATTTGTTTCCACAAAGCAGCAACCGTATCTTAGACTTAGTGACAGCTCGTAATTAGAGAAACTTATGCTCTTGCAGAACAGAGCCACCGACCTTACTACATCCTGATGGTATAGCAACTGAGACTCATTTAACGATAACGTATGCCTGACGATGACTTAAAATGATTGAACTTGCCCATTCATGATTATTACTTCACTCTATTCCATGGACCCTTCGGCATTTATCACATGTACAACGACATTAACCGCAGGCTAGCTACTCGGAGAATCATTTGTACAGCATTTGACAGTTGAGCTCACCGCTTAAGCACACAGAAATTTTGCTCTGACGTCGCTTGAACGTTAACTAGTTCCTTTAAAAGAAACAAATAAACGATTAGCTGCATATTCATTCAATTGCAAATAGCTGAGGCGTATGGATTGAAACGCTGATGTCTCTATCAAGCCATTTTTTTTTCTTTACCGACATTTTTAAGTCTCTAGTTCCTTATAGCCACTTGGTCATGAAATTTAAAAGAAAATGTTTCATTTTCAAAAAAAAAACATAGGAATATCTCCGGAGTATTTTCATGGGGTCGAAAAAGTGGACATCTTATGCCCCAAAAGTGGCTAACATTCACAAATATTTATCACTTTTGTATCATATGATCACACTTAGAACTTTCAATTATACGGTTCCTAATATTAAAACTCGGATATTGCACAAGATATGTGAAACAGCAAAAAGTTTCTGTTGAAAATGAGCGCTACCTCTGATTTTAAAAATTTAATTTATTTCTTGGTAAAATAAATTCGACGAATTATAAGTTACTGGGCTGTAACGTCATCCAATCAGATGACTTAACACTGCTTAATTAATAACTTGATGTCTGCTCAAAGTTTTGGAAAATGCTCGATTTAATTCAATATTTCAGTTTTTTAGTTATAAAATATTCATCATCATCATCGGTCAGCAATTCTAGGATTGGTTTGACGCAGCCTTCCACTCGGATCTTCTATCGGGCAACCTTTTCATATCAGCGTAATGCCTCTTTTTTACATCCTTTACAACCTGTTCCATGAATCACATACGAGGCCTACCTACAATCTTCCCGTTCGATTTCCCTTCGACGATTGTCTTCATCAGGCCATCGTCTCTCAAGATATGGCCAATTAAGTTGTCCCGTTTCTTTTTAGTATTCAGGATACTGCTGTTTTCTCTCACTCTTCGTAGAACTTCCATGTTAATTACTCGGTCGATCCATTTAATCTTCATCATTCTTCTGTAACACCACATGTCGAATGTTTCCACCCTTTTCTTCTCCGCTGCTGTCATCGTCCATGCTGCCGCTAAGAAACATGCTCCAGACGTACGTCCTGATGAATTGTTTCCTTACTTCTACGCTTGTATTTCTAGCTGTGAGTAGATTCTTCTCTTGATAGAATGTTCTCTTTTCTTGGGCTATTTTACTGATCTTTCGTGCTTCATCCATCTTTAGTTACTTCGTTTGTGACTTTTATTACGTCAGTTGTGATCTATAAACAATGTGTTGGAACCACTACTTAATTTATGTTGTTTGCAGAACTCCAGTAATCTTTCTCCTTTTTCGTTTCGGTTTTCCAACCCATATTTTCCAGATATTCTTCCATATTAACCCTCGTCAACGACAGCGTTCCAGTCGCCTAAAATAATTAAGTTTTCTTTTCGTCTTACATGTTTTATAACTTCTGTGATATCTTCGGAGGCGTCTTCCACTCATTCATCTTCGTTGACCGACGTAGGCATGTAAACTTGCACCACAATGGTATCCGTAAGCTTGGTCTCAATCTTCACCATTATAATCCTCTCACTGTAGTGCAGGGAGCTCTTCACACGCAGTCCTGCACTCTTCCTGAGCATTCCTACTCCAGCGTGACCATTCGGTGATCCGGTGTGAATAATTCTGTAACTTCCGCTCCAAAAGTCTCCTTCTTCGGGCCATATCATTTCACTGATTCCTATTATGTCGAGGCCCATTCTCCGCATTTCCACCTTCAGGTTCTCCAATCTTCCGTATGTTTAAAGTGATCACACGTTCCAATTTCCTACCCTAAAATGAGTATCACACTTGACTGATGTACTCTCTCGGGTAGCCCCGCCCAGAGATCCGAATTGGGACTATTTTACCTCCGGAATATTTTACTCTAGAGGGTTCCATCACGTCTTGATATAAAGAAAAGAGTAGAGTAGCTGCGACTCCTCGGGATAATAATGTGGTGCTTTCCCCTTGCCTTCCACATCGCAGTACTGTAGCCGCTAAAATAAATGTTACAACCCCCCTAGTGAAATAAGTGTCGCTCTACCGACCACTGTTATCTCCACCTTCACTCATGTGAAGAAGAGCTGCTGCCCTCTCCTCCGGGTGATGGGAAGCGTAATTGTTGGCGGTATCTTCACAGGATCTGTGTTAATTGAAGGCCTACCTTACCCAGGGATAGACCAATGCACCCTCGGACTGCTGTCGCTTTTCGTCCACGACTGCTTATTCGAACTCACTTATCCCGCAGCTAACCTCTATATCTATAGGTCGACCCACCATCCGCAACCCGGCGAACGCGAATACTGATTAATAAAACTTAGTTATAATTAAATTAAAATATTCTCAATGCACATCTTCGTAGTAATTTTGCTTCATGGGTGCCCGATATGCAAAGAAAAAACATGCACTTAGTAGTGTTCGTTATTTCACGGTCATATGCGTGAAACTCTCCGAAAAAGACAGCAGCAGCAAGGCCAATGAGTACGGAACGGGTACGGAAGGAAACGATTTTCCACAAATCCGTAGCCCTGTAGATGCTCATATAATTTAGCTAACGGTTGCAAACCTCCGGAACCCTTCAAACAAAATTTGAATTTCATGGTTTTGCTAAGAAATTCTCGAAAATTCGCCACTGTACGATGGGTGGATTTTTTTTAGTTTTCATAAGGGAGCTCATGAGGAAGGGTGCGTGTGGCTGTGTTCTCCAGCGTCCAGAAGGGACGGCGTTATGGAAGAGTCCGCGAAGCCCTATAGAAACGCGCTGAATCGTAAAGGATACTACAAAACGTAGAGGAGAGATTGCAACGTGCAGAATTCGATTCGCAGGGAAAAAACCGAAAAAGCATTTATTTCGCAATATTAAATTTACGAGATAATTAAATGTAAGGGCTCCTTCGTGAACAATTTTCACGAATTCATTACTGATATTGTATTCATGCCTTCATTATAGAACAGTGTGAGATGGAAACTAAACCATCTGAGGCTATAATGTTCTTCGCGAAGGAAAATACTGAAAAGGAAAGGTGATGAGAGACATTAGGAATGAGTAACTTCATTAGAGCTGCTGTGGTAATAGCCATCATTCCAGTGGTTTCCTGCTCTTCTCTTTATTTATATTTCTCAGTATTTTGTCTTTCATGAATTATATTCATTTCATGACTAATCTCCTAAGCCAAGATATTGCCATTGGCAGGACGAATCCCTGCAGGACCACCTTTGATTCCTCTAGTCTTCAAAGTTAAGTAGTCGATCTGGAGACTGAAAACCAAGAGAGAGAAGAGTTCCACAAGTCTCTAAGACTCAGCGGCCGTGACAGAAAGAGGCTGGAGGAAATCATAAGGGATCAGCGCCGCTGCAAGATGTGGATGTCAAAAAGATTGAAGAGTTTAACTGCTTCTTCTTTCGTGCGTATTTGTAAATTACGCCGCACAACTCCCCGCGCAAACATAGCCAAAGATTCCCTTTACCCTTCGTTTGCTGGAAGTAAAGCCACGCAATACGGGGAACTAGCTAACTCAAGGCAATAGCAGGGTATGAAAGGCACAGCGGGGACAAAGTTTTTCTAGCTGGTCTCTTTGTGGACAAAAAACTGCCTTTTCTGGCCACCCCGCCAGATTTCCAATTGGAAAGCGATATTAGAAGTGAAATGCTTGAATAAGTGCGGGTATTTCTCCTATATAGGCAACAAGCTGACCCGGCCACGCGTTGCTGTGGCTCAATCTGGTTAAATGGAAAGCGCACGTTTATAGTATGTTTAATTTCACAATTCTTATGGGTATACAATATATCTCAGCTGATCGATTGTTTTGCAGCTGGACACGCATATTTGTATATAATTTTAACGTCTTCACATGTCGTCACAAAGTAGAATATTTCAGGCAAGCATTTATTTCAACCGCTAGTGTCAATCGAGGAATTACAGGTAATGTTTACCTGAAATGTCGTGCAAGCAATATTAATGCGTTCTCAAATGGTCTCAGGATTCCACGAAAATCTTGCAATGATCGATCCAGAGCCTCGAGCGATGCTTTGTGCACCATTGTGCATTCATCCCAAGCAATAAGTTGGCATTTCTGAAATATTTGTCCCATGCCGGATGATTTGAATATGTTGCACGTGAGTGTTTCAATGAATTGCAAGTTCAATGGCATGCACATCCCGTCTCCAGTGTCGATATTGTATTCTCGATATTGTACAAACCTTCATGGAGTGAACAAAACAACTAACCAAAGCTTCATGGAAATTTACTTTATAAAACTTTGATAAAAAAACACCTAAATAATTTCACCTCATTTTTGTATCAGCAATGTATCGATGTATCCATATTTTATCGATATTATATCGATACAGTATCGCCATTGAATTATCGATGTTGTAGAAACCTTCGCGGAGCGTACTCAATAACTTTCCAAAGTTTCATGGCGATCCGATGAATAGTAATGCATAAAGGACAAACACATTATATACATTTGATACAGTATCGATATTGCAATGATACATTCCTTTTAAAAAACTAAATAATTTCACCTCAATTTAGTATCAATTATGTATCGATTTATCGATACTTTTGCGATATTATCTCGATAAAGTATCGATATTGAAATATCGATTTCGTAGTCCTCTTTTCAGGAATGTACTCAACAACTTCCCAAAGTTTCATGACGATCCGATGAATGGTGTAGTAATGCATAAAGGACATACAGACACACACACATACATTCATTTTTATATATATAGATAGATAGAAGATAGATAGAAGAAGATAAATAGGAAAATAATATCCTAATGTGAAATTAAAGAAGCAGAAGTAACATTAAAGAAAAATTGCTATTATTGCAGGGTCAGCTGCATATTACGGAAAAAAATACCGTGTTTTTGGTGTGGATTCCGTTTGGAATGCTATTTCAGAGGATTGAAGGAGAGGACGAATTTCGGAACGATAAGATGGAGTTAAATAAAAAAAAATATATGGAGCACCTACTTCCCGAAATCGTGGATCCTCGTTATCCGAAGGGCGTGAAGATCCGTTAAACAGCTATGCAGTAATGGTGAAGATAATCAGTGAACTTTAATAATTTGTTGTTACACTCTTTCTGAGAGCAATGTTAATATATTGATTTTATGTGCTCATAAACTGTATTTTCATTGTATTACTGCTTTATGTAACCATTTTGATTTCCTGTGCTAATGCTAGTTGGTAATTTGTATACGACTTTACTGAAGGCTGTTATTTACGCCATTTATGTTACTAGGAAATAATGCTCAACTTTTAATTTTGTGTAACAGTGCACAGAATGGAAGAAATACCTTATTTACGAATGGTTAAGTTAATTTTCAGGGTGATCATACTGCTCATCATAATTACAAATTGTAACTAATGAGTGCATGGTAGCCAAGTGGGTAGAGCGTTCAGGTACAGATTCAATTCCGGACGAGGCACCTTGGCATGATCTCGCGGTATGAATTTCAGTATCAGAGCTTTGTTGTGTAAGTCGGAAAACTGGCCTCTTTACCCTGAATGTGTGAATTTCACTCGCCTTCCGCCTTAGTACGGCGGAGCTCAACTCTGTCAAACCAGTCATTGGGTTTATAATTGAGGGAATTATTGTAAATATGGTGAAATACCTGCGAAGAAAAAAGTTTTTTTCACTAATAATCTCAATTTAAAATGGCGTGTTAATAAATGAGGAGCATTGACCATTAATACCGTTTAGTCCGTTTCGTTTCTGGTGTGTATAAAAGTGTATTCAATTTAACCGTAAAATCATATAGATAAACGAAAATCGTAAATTTACAACGTTCATACACGAAATTTTTTGTTGCCTCCGCCATTGATATTCAAGAAAAAGTACTCTGGTAACTATTAGTGGAAAATCCGTGAGCGCTTTGGCCCTGTAAATCGTAGGTAACTGTAGAGAAATAACATTGAACTTTCACATTAATGAAAGACAAGAGTCGGCGTTAGTCGCATATGTTAGGGGAAAGACGATATTAGAGCTTAATTAAAGAAGCTCATTAAAAATGCTCACAATTACTTTACGAGGGCAACGTGCATGTAAAATAAATCATGGAGGACTAATTCAATAACTGCAGTCCATTACATTTAACAACCACTAAAAGCTGAACTATAAATGCCAAGGCAACGCCGACAATCCCAGAACCCTTTAGGTGTTTTCAATTTTAGGTAATTGCTGACCTTTCTTACTTTCGACTACAATTAGAACGATGAAAACATTTCACACTCGGCTCCGGAAAGAGAGCTCTCGCCTTTATCTGTGCTTACAGTAACTTGATCGCCTTGCCGATTTCGCAAGCTCTCCAGTCGCCGCCCCCGAAAAATCCCAGCTGCGACACATCAGGCCCCTCCCCTCAACTCCCCATTCCACTTTCCACGGTGGCGACGCTGATGGCAACTCACCAGAACTACTAGAGCCGCGAGATCATGGTGAGATGAGAAGCCGTTAAATCGGACTATTCAAAATGCGTTGAACACCCTTAAGGGGCCGTGGGACATGATTATTTTTTTCGCTTTCGAGTGCTGAGATGATGGAGATAGTTTTTCCGTCGACCGGTAGAGTTACCAGAGTCGGCGCCTACCCAACCAGGCATATTTTTGTTCAGCGTCTCCTCTACGCTTTAATTTTTTGCAGAGGTGATGAGGCAATAACGACCCTTCCCTCTCAGCCCCTCCGTCCGCGGAGTTTTCGTACCATAGCTGACCACTAGACGCAATGTTGCCATTTCAACACACGATTGGACCAAACTGTTTGGCAGACTCCACATTATACCATGTGGCAACGTGGAATTCGCGGAAATGCGCTCGCTACGATTTTCTAAGAACCGAGCCGGTCTGGCCAGCCTGGCCCTAGTGGGGTTCGTAGCTGCAGGAGAACGTGTCCGCGGTCCAAGTCATGAATGGACTTCATTTTTCGGGGTAGCCGCGTTGATTGGTTGTTGTGACAACAGTTTAACCGTAAGAACTGCAACAAATAGGAGGTGGTCTCAGCAGGTAGCTTGGCTTGCACGTGTTAATGTCTAAATGTGGTAATTTGAAAGTAATATACGTTTGTGCCTACTACAGACCACCCCATTCCGATGTACACTCAGTATTGGAACTCGAGAAACAGATCAGGCACATTAATTCTCATACCAACGAACGACAGACTATTGAAAGGTGGAGATTTCAATACAACATCGATAGATTGGAAAACATGTAGTCATTAGTCTGGGGGTAGGGACAAAGAAATCTGCTCGTCATTTTTTAACCTGTTCGCAAAATACGCAGTACATCAAATAGTAAATTTGCATAATAGAAGGGAGAATGTTCTCGATTTACTTGCCTCAAACATCCATGAAAAAGTTATTAAAGTTAAAAATGTCGATGGAATAAGTGACCACAAGGTAGTACACGTTAAATTATCCCTCAATACTGACAAAAATGTAAAATTAAAAAGAAAGATTTGCCTTTTAAGTAAAGCAGATTTTAACGGATTTAGTCGTGACTTACAGACATCTTTTGAAAAATTCTAAACATCAGAAAAAATAGTGATACAGACATGGAAAGAGTTCCTCCAAATTACACGGTGAGTGAGTATAAGAGTGAGAATAGGGAACCAAGGTGGTACAACGCGGAGGTTAAAAAAATGTTTAAAACGACAACGAGTTATCCACGCGAAACTAAGAAAAATGTAGCTGATAGCGATCTAAAAAAATTACCGAACGTTACATATAAAGCAGCCGCAAAAACAGCCCTTAGAAAAGCGTAAAGTGATTTCCAGAGAAAAGTACTTGGAGAACAACTAGAGGGGAATCCGAAAGAATTTTGATCATATGTTAGGGAAGTACAGGGAACTAAAATTTCAACGGTTAATTCCTTAAAAGGGTATAGCATGGGTCCAGAAAGGGACGATCTTGAGAAAATCAAATAGGTCTTTTTGTTCGTGATATTTTAATTTCCGGAGAAGGTAACGTACAGATAGACGCAGCGTTTTTAAATTTAGAAAAGGTTTGACAAGGTTCCCCACTGTAATTTACTCGCGAAGTTAGCATCATACGGGAGACAGTAATATGGTAGGCTGGATAGGAGATTTCCTACATGAACGCGTTCAAAGGGTGGTATTAGATGGTGTCACCTCAGGCGAAGTAAAAGTTACATCGGGTGTTCCCCAGCGTGATAGGCCCAATTTTATTTCCTCTCTCCGTAAATGACTTGAATACAGTAGCTAAAAATAGCAAGCTCCGTCTTTTTGCCGATGATGCAGCAGTCATCATTGGTCATCAATCCGCAGATCGGTTTGACGCAGCTCTCCACTGAGTCCTGTCGGCTAATCTCTTCATATTTACGTATTTCTTCTGATGCAGTAGTGTATAAGGAAATAAGAAATTAAGAGGATAATCATTCTTTAGATAAGGATTTATATGCGATTGATGATTGGTGTGATAGTTGGCAGCTAGAATTAAATTTGAAGATATGCGCGATAAAGAACTTTGGGAAAAAGAATAACTTTCCCCAGAAAAATTGTTGCATCAAAGAAAAGAAAATATCTAACGTAGAATTTATTAAATACTTAGGCGTCACCAACATTGAAGACATGCTGTGGGGGAAACACATCAGGGAAATAACTAGTGTAGCAAACCATATATCAGGATTCGTAAAAAGAGTTCTAGGCAAATGCGATGAGAGAGTACTAGAAGCTATTTTACACTTGTCAGGCCTCATTTAGAATATGCCGCTAGTATATGGGATCCGTACGAGGAAGGTATGATAAAAGAATTAGAGCGTGTGCAAAGGAGATCCACTAGATTTGTTAAAGGCCGGTATGATCATTTTATAAGTGTTACGAGTTTAAAAGAAGAACTAGGCTGGGAATTACTATCAGAACGCACGTTGAAATTTAGGTTAAACCTTTTCAGTAAATTGGAAACCGATTTGTCGAATATTTTAAGTCGATTATTCTTCTTCCCGTTACTCCACCGGATATGCCTTCGTTTTTCCCTTCTTAGGCAATTGCCATATCGTCAAATGAATCATGCAAAGTTTCATCAGCTACTGAATCGTCAATATTGGACGGGATTTCTTCAATAGCGCAAGAAGTTCCTCCTACGTGCGACTCTGTTCCCATTATTTTGAGACGCCTGTTTCGGATAATAGAAATTTGCATACTTACACATGAATATAACACTACATTAAGATAGTGTTTTCACAAAAAATGACAATATTTACCTTTTTTCTTCCCTCCGCTTGGCCAAAAATTAACCCTTTCTTTTTTTTCCTCGCCATCGAAAATGTCAAGCGACTGCCTACTTTAATTTTCCTATATCGGTACGCTTCCGATGACATTTCGAGACTTGACAATGGGGGCGTTTACTCGGAACCGAAATCGCAATTTTGTACACGAAATCGTTAGATGGAAACGAAAAACGAATTTAAGTGAAAAAATTAATCTTCTAACCACAACCATTCACTCATAAATCAAAAATTAAAATAAGCAAAAGGTGACGCCCACCGAAAATGCTGCTGTGATAACATTGACGTCATTTTCCTCCCGTCCTTGACTGCTTTCAGGGGAGGGGGAAGGGAGTGGAGGGGGATTCTCGGAAGGTCCGCTCGCACAGATGCTGTCGAAATCGCTCCCATTGGCCGAGTCAGCTGTGTCCCCCCCTTTGCGATAAGGCGAAGTAGCTTCGCGGGCTCAGTTGTGATTGGACGAAGTCGATATACGTCAGAGGTTGCACCACACCCACTTTTCCGAAAGGGTTAAAAACATCAGTTTTTCGCCGCTTATAACTCGGGAAATAATTGTCGGATCAGAAAACGGAAGAATACGGGTCCTTTTATTTTACAAACTCTATCAGATTCGACAATAAAAAAAATGTGGTAAACGACCCCATTAGTCAGTTTGACTATTACTAGACACCCCGAGAGCGACAACCTAAACAGAGACTCAAGAAACAACCCGTCAGTAAATCAGACACTCCGTCTCAATCGCCTCTGCTTCCCGCCCGCCTTCACTTTCCCTTCCCCCAAGCTCCAACACCTCAAGGTTACCGTTTTAGGATATAGGGTAGAGGGACCGTGCCACTTTTTGAGTAGCGCAGTAGGCGGAGAATGTGTGAACTGTTTAGTGATTTGCACGATGCTCCAGGCGTATCCCTGGGCTGGAGTTGGCGAAAAACATAAATTACTTTCAGAATATCTCAACAGCGTGTCTTTTAATTAAAATCAATAATTTTCAAGGATCCAACAGACTAAGCTTGAATCTTGTACTCTATAATAACGAAAGTTAAAAAAATAGCCCCTCTGTCTCCCAATATTTGCAAATAAAAGGTCTATTTTTACATCGAGATATATTTTTAACAAGGCTTATTACGTAAAATCTAGGATTATAGAGTAATAGTTTGATACTTTCTCTTTTAATTACTGAAAACCGCATTCCGATATCTGGATTTCTGTTGGAGCAATCTTCCTTGAAAAATAGGTCTGAAAAACAGCTATGTCCCACGGCCCCTTAAGGAAACTAAATGACACAACTTTCTATTCTTCCCTTACACATGACCCCAATCCCCAATTCCAAAATGATATTCTCACCTTCCTTAAAGAGTTCGGCCCCGCTGAGGGTCTCACCACCCCAGACATCGATCTTCTATCTCCCACTTACTTCAAAACTCCTCACTTCTAATTGCTTCACAAACCCTGGTCGCCATATCGTATCAAGCCGCAGAGAAAGAATCTCTGCTCTACTCGATCACTGTCTTCAACCAATAGTCACCTCCCTCCCCTCCTTCATCAAAGTCTCCTATCACTTTCTTGACATTCTTGATTCCACCCCCATTCCCAAAAACAGCAATATTCTCATGGCTACGACAGATGTGGAATCACTCTCTCCACTATTTCCTCTCACAACGTCCGACACCCCACTCTCCATCCATTAGTTTCATCACTCGCCTAGCAGAACTTGTCCTAACCAAAAATGCCTTCTCATTTAATAACACACTCATCTACAGATCCCAGGGGTCCCTATGAGGACCCGCATGGCACCCTCTTACGCTAACATTTATATGGGCCATCTAGAAATCTCATTTTTAAACTCCGAAGTACTCAAACCTCTCCTGTGGGCCCGATATATTGATGACACATGCCTCCTGTGGCCACACGGGCGCACCTCTTTTATCTCTTCCCTCAACTCTTCTTCCTCTATCACATTCACCTCCTCCATCTCTGATTCTTCCGCCACCTTCCTGGATATCAACATTCTCCTTGAAGACAACAAATTCATCACCTCCATCCACAAAAAGCCTACCAACCACGAACAACATCTGCATTATACTAGTTGTCACCCGCAACACACCAAACAATCCATCCCATACTCCCTCTCCGTCCGGGCTCACCGTCTCGGGAACAATGCCCTCTCTCTGCACCGAGCCATAGGTAACCTCCATCACGCCCTCCAGAAACGTGGGTACCCAGAGCCTCTCCTTAGAAAGAAAATTCTATCCCCTACCGCTAAATACACACCCCGCATCAAAAATAACCCTCCCGGCCGATCGAATCTCACCAACACATTTTTTCCCGGCTCACACAAAATAAAAAGTATCCTGAGAGACCTTTAACCCATCATAAACCACAACCAAATTAAATCACGTTTCCTTCCCGCCTGCCCTTCCGTAACACACAAAAAAGCACCCATCTTAGAAATATTCTTAGATCCAACCGACCCACTCTTCAACATGCTCCCCTTCCTTCCTCTTTCTCTTCACCTTGCAAACGCCCTAAATGCAAATGCTGCTTTCTAGTCCGCTCAGCCTCCTCATCGGTCCTCAACAAATCCTCCTCCACACCCTCCTGCACTTCCACCAACGTAGTTTATCGCCTCTCTTGCCATTTCTGCCACTCCTTCTACATTGGAGAGTGCACCACAATATTAAGCTGTCAGGATGAATAACCACCGGCATTCCACCAAAATTCCTCCACTCCAAGAACCTATCCCTAAACACACTGCCCACCACAATCAGACTTTCGACAATTGTTTTTCCCTGGCCATAGTAGAAGTTCTTTCTGAAAGTTCAACAAGTATTGAGGTGAGATCTCGTGAGTCGGCCCGTATCTTGATAGGAAGAGCGTATGAAAAGCCAGGTTTGAACATTTCTCACCATCCACCATCAGCCACCACTTCTTTACCTCCTCCACTGTCTCCCGCCCCACTTCTATATCCATTCTAACCCCCCCCCCCCCACTCTTTAACTCACGAAGAGGTCTCAGCCAGCGGCCAACGGCAGTCGATCCTTTTCTGTTGAAAAAGGCGGCATGTCCGCGGAAACGTCCAAACTGTTGTGTCTCCCTATCTTTTTCACCTACCCCTCGTATTAATCCCGCCTCCCTCCTCACAGACGTACTACATTTCTGCCGTAATCTTTGTTGGAAGGTCTTCTGGAGTACGCAAACAAACCACCATGCGTCAGACCAAATACACAATGCTCTCCTCAAGTTCCGCCCCGCTTCTTCCCGCGAACCAAAACCTCTCCCTCCCAATCACCCTGTAGAAATCTTCATAACCCGTCTTCTTTCAAAAGTCTCAAATGTTTCTTTCCTCCGCTCCTTAAACCCAGAACCTAACCTCACTCCCTCTGAGGCTGCGGCCATTAATTACCTCCGTAAAAATCAAGATATCGTCATCACAGCGACAGACAAAGGTTCCACTGTCGTAGTACTCAATACCTGTGATTACACTGCCGAGTGCAATAGACTCCTTTCTGATTCCTCGTCTTATACCCCTCTCCCCGCCGACTCTAACCCCAAATTTCACAAGAAACTGACGTCTCTCTTAAAAACCAAATTGAAGGACTCAGTGAATCCGACATCTCTCTTCTCTCTCCCCCCACATCATATCTCCCTCCTTCTACATTCTTCCCAAAATTCACAAAGAAAATATTCCCGGCCGTCCTATCGTCTCTCCCCGCAACTCTCCTACTGAACGAATTTCGGCTTTCGTAGATTTCTACCTCCAACCTTTTGTCCATTCCCTTCCTTCTTACATTAAAGACACTCACGATTTCCTTTCGAAACTAAACTCCGTTTCCCTCCCTCCCGATCAACCCATCATCATGGCCACCATAGACGTCACTCCGCTCTACACTTCCATTCCGCATTCGGAGGGTCTTGCTGCTCTGCGCCATTACCTTTCCATGCGTCCCACACCACAAAGGCCTACCACTGAATTTCTTCTGGATCTCAGCGGCTTCATCCTCACACACAATGCCTTTTCATTTGACAATAAACATTATCTCCAGGAGACTGGCTGCGCCATGGGAAGCAGATTTAGTCCCTCTTACGCCAACCTTTTTCTAGGTCTCTTTGAAGATAAATCCTTGACTGACTACCCTCTAAAACCCCTCCTTTGGCTCAGATATTTTGATGACATTTTCCTCCTCTGGACCCACGACACCAACTCCCTTAACACTTTTGTTTCCTCTTTGAATTCTTCAGCCTCTATCTCCTTCACCTCTTCTTTTTCCAGTTCCAACATCACTTTCTTGTACGTAGCCTCTTTCTGACAGTAAATTCAAAACCTCGGTACACATTAAAGCCAGCAACAAGCAACAATACCTTCACCACAGTAGCCGCCACCCACCCCACACCAAACGCTCCATCCCCTATTCTCTTTCCATCCGCGGACACAGGATCTGCAACAATCCCGACGACCTACACATTTACCTTTCTAATCTACACACCTCCCTTCTCCGTCGTGGGTACCCAGAACACTTTCTCCAAAAATGAATTTTTAAAAAACCTTACACACCCCAACAGTCTCACACCAAAAATCGTAATTCCCCTTCTCTACTCACCACCTACTTCCCTGGCGCACATTCCTTACAACGAGTCCTTCAAGATCTTTTCCCTATCCTTTCAGACCACAATTCCACTTCAAAACTTTTCCCAAAATGTCCCCGCATTACATACAAAAGACCGCCTAATTTAAGCACTATTTTCAAAACTACCCGCCCGCTTCTCAAATCCGTGCCACACACTCACGTCCCCCCCTCTCCATGCAAACGTCCGAGACTTGCCCTATATTCTCTTCTCCTCCTGCCTCTATCCTTCCCACACACAGGTCTCTGCCAATTTTTCCTGCATCTACTTGTATTTCCACCAATATCATCTACCTCCTCCGATGCAACTTCTGCCCTGCCTTCTATGTAGGACAATGCACCACCCCTCTTAACATCAGAATCAACAACCACCGTGCTTCCTGTACTCCGTCATCCCCCCACTCATCCCTGCCAGTACCTAAACACGCGTCTTCTCATGACGCTCCTTTCAACCAATGTTTCAATGTTTCCGTTATTGCCTCCCTCCCCCCCATGATTCCGCTGTCAACCTGCACACCCTTGAGCTGACTTGCATTCTTCTCCTCAGGGCATGCATCCCCCCTGGGCTCAATGCGTCCTTTTAACTGACACTTGTACTCCTCATTGTGACTACAATGTGTCCTCACCACTTCCCCTCCCCGCCTCTCCTTTTTTCCCCTCCATTCTCCTTCCACTCCTAAATACCCTTTCCCCCCTATCCTCTCAGTATTCCCTTCTGGTTGAGAAAGACAGCAACGCTGCTCGAAAGCTCCTGTTTTTATTCCTTTGTGAGTGTCCTTTTTTTGTATTTTCTATGTTTTTTATGTCGTCGCAACTAGTGACTATTATACATGTGTTACAGGTCACGTGCTTTCCTGAAATTGCTATATACAGTAGAAGATCGATAATCCGGAATGCCCGGGACCAGACACGTTCCGGTATAAAGATATTTCCGGTGAATAGATCGCTTTACTTGACGTAGGCAACACCGCAATACAGTACGCAATTCAGCGGTAAGAGCGCTGGGGTATCGTCGAAAGTGAGCAGTGAGAATTTGTCTATGGTAAATGAGGTGGCAAACAATGATAAAAAAAAACGTGTTATAACAAAATTTATTTTAGGAAAAGCATATTTCCAAGATTTCTCATTTTTAAAAGTTGAAATGGGAGAACAGTCTAGATGAGACCACCTGTAAATGGAAAGAAATAGCACTTAATTATGTAATCTGAGCAGAATATCTATATTTCGCAGGCCCATATTGCATATCACGACTATAAATCGGAACTATTGCGAAAAATCATCGAGAGTAGATGAAAATTCCATGTCGAATTTACGACTAGTGGCGTAAAAATTGAAGGTTTTGGAAATAAAAAACGCACTTCGAATAAAATAATACTAATAATAATTGATAGAATTTTCTCGTGTAATTAAAAAGTTAATTTGAAAATTCGTAGTGCATAGTATGAAAACATGTTCGAAATAATGCGTAAATTACCAACGCTAACTAAAGTAGCATAAATTCAAAAAAAATGTATTATTTACGTACGATTGTCATTTGGACCTTTATTTGGCCGGATGGAGTGAAGCCATATCATCCTCGACAGCATCATCTTGGCGGTCTTCTTAAACAGGTCCGTTAATTTGGTCTGCTTCCACCTGCTTTGACTCTCTTTCACTAGACTTCACTTTCACTCCAAAAATTGATAGCTACACACTTTTTAAGGTTGAGTCTAACTGCCATTTGTCGCACCACTCTATAGAAATATCCTGTCATGGTATTGAAAAGTTACTCAAAGGTATAAGCCCCAACAAATCTCCTGGCCCTGATCAAATTCCCTCCCGCGTGTATAGAGAGTTAGCTTCCGAAATTTGTCCCTACCTTCAAATAGTATTTAACAAATCCCTCAGTGAACACGTCGTACCGATGGACTGGAAAGTAGCCGATGTAACACCCATTTTTAAAAGTGGTGATAGGGAGCAGCCATCTAACTACAGACCAATATCTCTCACATCCATTTCATGCAAGGTCCTAGAACATATAATTGTCAGTTCAGTCATGGGGCACCAAGATAGCCAGAATTTGTTGTCTAACTTTCAGCATGGCTTCCGGAAGAGCAGATCATGTGAAACTCAACTTGCTCTCTTTTCCCACGATATTTTAGTTTCTGGCGAAAATAATATTCCAGTGGATGCTGTTTTTCTAGATTTCAAAAAAGCTTTTGACAAGGTGTCTCATAGCAAACTAATTCTGAAATTAAAATCTTATGGGCTAGACAGTAACATTATATCATGGATAACTGATTTTCTACATGATCGGGTCCAATGGGTTGTTTTGGACGGTGTTACCTCACCGGAAATTGAAGTCACTTCGGGTGTCCCACAAGGTAGTGTGATAGGTCCACTCCTGTTCCTTCTGTACATTAATGATATCAGTAAGGTGGTAAAAAGTAAGCTTCGTCTATTTGCCGATGACGCAGTTGTGTACAGGGAAATTCTAAGCCCAAACGATAAGCAATATTTAAATGATGACCTACAAGCAATCGAAAATTGGTGTGTTACATGGCAGTTAGAATTAAATTTTAAAAAATGTGTAGTAATGAATTTTTTGAAAAAGAATAATTCTCCTCCAAGCACATACAAAATAAGTAATAATGAATTAACAAACGTGGAATCCATTAAATATCTTGGAATAAGACTGCCACATGATCTTTCCTGGGGTAAACATATACGTGAAATAATGGGTCAAGCTCATCGTAAACTGGGATTCATCAAAAGAGTATTGAGTAAATGTGACGATCATGTTAGACCTCATTTGGAATATGCTGCCAGTGTATGGGATCCCTACGAAATCGGTCTAAGTAATGAACTTGAACGTGTGCAGCGAAGATCGGCAAGATTTGTAAAGGGACGATACGATAATTATGTTAGCGTAACCAGTCTATTAAATGAATTGAAATGGGAATCATTGTCAGATCGCAGGTTGAAATTTAGACTTAATCTCTTAAACAAATTCCAAGGCAATATTTTCAGTGATGAAGTTAAAAATATGTTACGAACCCCAACTTACTATGGCAGACTGGACCATATTCATAAAATTAGATAAATTGATTGTCGAACTGATAGATTCAAAATGTCCTTTTTCCCTCGAACAATTAGAGATACGAATAACGGTAAATATGTCCTATCAGAGAGTAGCAATGAATAGCATTGGTAGATGCATGTTGGTATGAGTACTTAAAGCTAACCCTACTTACAGAATGTTTTTGCATATTTGCTTAGCAATTTGTATCTTTTTTTTAAATAGTGTTGTTCTGACTACTACATTAATACTATTCCTTTTTAATGCATGATATGTATTGCATGTTTGGTGAGAAATCACCCCCTGCCACACACCCTCGTGGTGGCTTGCAGGGTATTATGTAGATGTAGATGTAGATCTACTCGGCCATGATACATTGAAAATTTGGAGGCGAGGCGCTTGCAGTGTAAGCTTTCTTCCCACTTCATTCCTCTCGTAGAGAGATCGCGCAAGTTCACGGAATATACATCGTATGTGGCTGACGCCACGGGATGGGTAGAAACACGATTATGCATTCCATGAATAATAATAATATAAAGAATTCCTTAATAAATAATTCCTATATATGAATAATTCCTTGAAGAAGCCTAATAGGCTCTGAAGCAACACTTAAACCACTTACAAAGTGGTATTTTCGGCGGTACGACTAAATAATTGCATACCCAAAATAATTCCGTAAAACCTTCCGTTGTTTGGATCTTCCGTTATTTAGAATTCCGGATTATCGATCTTCTACTGTATATATAATAATGTTCACAGAAAGGACGCACTATGCGGATGCACAATAATTCACACAAAAAGACACTAAACACAAAACAAAGAAACATGAAAAAAGGAGACACTCACAAAATAGACTAGGAGACGTTATGTAATAAATCTGACGTCAAGGTCGCCCAGGGAAAGTGAATGGACAAGAAATTTATTTAAAAGAAACTTTTAAAAAAATACCACAAAATTTAAACATTTATCTCACGACCCGTGTTTCGACCGAACTATCATCATCATCTACAGGTGAGAAGACGTGGTGCGAACTCTCTCTACAGATAGCCGCCAACAACCGGGGTTGTGGTTTTTATTAATGTCTAGACCATGGAATACCACCGGGTTACAGAAGATAGTTTCATTTATGAGGTAAATGTAATTTACTGGAAAAGAAATACGTCACCTTATACGTGAAGAGAAAGTTGTGGGGAATAGAGGAGAACATTTGAAATGCAGACCCGGAGGACGGATCTTCGAAATGACGAGAGCTCAGGAGAGAGAGGATCAGAGAGGACAGCGTGGGGCAGAAATTGGTCGGTTAAGAAAAAGGTGTTACGATAGGTTCAGTGTATTAAGAAGAAATAAAGAACTAGTTTGACAATAATTATCGTAGGTTTAAGTGAAGATTGAAGTAACTGCAGGAAATTGGAACGGATACCTTTACTAAAGATGTTAGATATCCATTAAAAACACCATATAATGCCAGATAAATAAGATTATATAGGTACATCGTAGTACCGGTGGATTCAATAAGTAATTTTTCCCGTGTCTAAGAGATCTATAAGAGAACTTAGTAGGTAGAATAGCAAAGGGATAGGTAGGTGAAATATTGCTAAGGCCGTTTTACACCACGGTCATTGAAACTGCGCAAGTTGATGTTGATTCCGTTTGAGCAGTCGTCTGCGAAAGTCCGTGACGTAGAAAATTGTGAGGACGCTTGCTTGACAGCTTTACACGGTGCAATCGTCGGTGCATTATATCAGTGCTAATATACCATTCAGTAGCGGTAATACCGTCAATGTATCGCATAACGTCAAGATCTGTGAAGTAGCAATTAATTGGACGTGAAGGATGCGATGAATTACCGCCTCTTTAGAATATGTTTTGAGCCATAGTCTAAACATAATATCAGAGACCCTAGTCCCGTATACTTGGCACAAAATTTGCACCACGAACGAACGACTGTGGGCCAAGGTAACGAGTTCTTCCTTTACGAACGAAATTTTAGCTTCCACGTGATTAATCGCCCAGCACATCATTATTGCACTTCATTCAC
Organism: Platycnemis pennipes; assembly: GCA_933228895.1. NCBI lineage: Eukaryota > Metazoa > Arthropoda > Insecta > Odonata > Platycnemididae > Platycnemis > Platycnemis pennipes. Next base: position 1,164,113 of record OW121851.1, read on the forward strand.
TACCGAAGGAGTTGAGTGCAAACAAAAACACCCAACTCAATCGTCAACAACCTATTTAATTGCTAGAATTCCCCAGGCAGTTCGTTTCCGCTACATCTGCACCATCTAGTGAGAGAAATAAACTTCAAACTGGCGCGAACGCATGTATCAGATTAGAACATGTTCTAATTTGCTCGCAAGTGTTCGCGCAGTGGCGCTGCCTGTCCTCGCAAGTCGTCGCTTTACGCGGCGCAATATTTCTTGCGCATGTGTTTTCGCAACAGCCTGCGCAGTATCAATGACCGTGTAAAACGGCATTTAGAGTAGTCTGCCGTGCATAATGCAAGTATCACATTACAGGCATGATAGGTAAATACAGATAAATATCTTTAGATAAATGCCATAATACCAATAATCCCTTTATTACTATGTAGATACTAACCATCTACATCTACATGATACTCTGCAAGCCGCCATAAATGTGTGTGGGTGAGGGTGAATTCTCACCAAACATGCACTACATATCATGAATAAAATAGGAATAATACTAATATATTAGTCTAAACTTCACCATTTAAAAAGATAAAAATAGCGAACTAAGCATGCTAAAACATGCTGTTGGTTGGGTTAGCTTTAAGTCCATAAACCAACATTCGGCTACCGATGTTATCCATTGCTACACTCGTACTGGAGTGTAGGTAGGAGGAGAACAATTCTTTTTCCAAGAAATCATTATCACACATTTTTTTAAATTTAATTCTAACTGCCATGTATCACACCATTTTTCAATTGCTTGCATGTCATCATTTAAATATTCTTTATCATGTGGGCAGAAAATGTGGCTGCATGTTCCCTATTATCTAGCATAACTCCACGTAGCAGGCTATTTGCATGTAAGTAGTGCACGTTTGCCACATGTGCCGTTCTTCACCCCATGCCACACACCCTCGCGGTGGCACGCAGGGTATTTCGTTGACGCACATGGAAGAAGCATTCACACGCGGGCCAACCGTGCGCAAATAGGAGCACGCGGTGGAGATGGCACCGCCGGAGGAGGGCAGAGGGAAGGGGGGGTTTCAATGTGGGCCTGGGGAGGTCACAGGTTGGAGTGACCCGATTGGGACATCGATCAGCAGCGCATGCACACCACCCCCTTCCCCTTCGTGTGCACAGGAGCACCTCCAGTCCAGAGGGCGCACCATCTCGTGTGCTCGAATTGATGCTTACTCGGCAACGGAACTGCAGACGATTTTCAAAATGACACCTCCGTGGAGTCTTGATTCACATCCACAGCTTTCGACAGATCCCCGCGCGATGTCTCGCCCCTGCCTCCAGCACATTTTCCGTTTCCGGAAGAACGATTTTCGGGCATTCCATTAAACAGACTCACTCAACGGTAAATGGCACATACAATCCCTCTCCCAACAGTCTCAGTCCCGACGCTGGCATTTAGAATATTTCCATAGCCTCCAGCAGCGTTCCAAATGGACCGAACGAGGAAGGAATTCGAAGATGGGCGATTTGCGTCCACCTACGACCCTCTGCTGGACTCTCGTCCGGATGGATCGCCGGGAAGGTCTTCGGAGTTGTCCACACGAGGGGGAGCTACCCGTCCTACTGCAACCAAGGTCCTCTCAATTACCTCCTTCGCTTTCCTCTTCCTATTTCTCGGTCCCAAGGGACCATGGGATGTTTTACTTTCTTTGTGTTCTATCTAGAGTTCAAGTTTTAGAAACCTCAGTAAAACCCGGTAACACCAGAATACCCTACTAAGTAAGATTTTCACAACTTCTCAAGAGATCCCATGGCTAAAGCTAAAGATAAAAATGTCTGTTCCACTCTTATCCGAAGCTGCAAAAGGAGAACAATTGGTGTTTTTAATGGACTTTATTCCGAATGCGACTCCGACTTCTCGCAGTTAAATTAAATAAAGAATTATTGTAAACTTAAGAGATTAGCACACTCTATTTGAAAATAGGGAAACCGAAACATGCTATTTCTCTAGGCATGCATTCTTTACCATATACGTATTGTCAGTGATATCCAAAACCAAAGAGACAATGCAGGTAGGAGTATTATTTCACCATGGTAAAACATTCTTTCGACAGCGAAAGCATAAACTTATATTTTGAATTGAATGAAGGTGATAACTGAAAAACATATGAAATTAAAAAAGGATGCAATAATCAGAAAAGACAAACAGCTCACTGAAGAAGTCTTAGAAAGTGACAAAGTAGAAATGTTAATGCAAGGCCTAGCGGGTAACAGGGGCCGAAAATCATAATACATTGAGTTGATGAAACATAATCGAGTTAGACGTGGATATAAGAGGTGTATCCAAAGCCGAATTAAAGGAGAAGCATAGAAATGTCATCCTATTATATAATATATATTGGCAACTCCTCTGGCATGACATTAGTTCTTCACGCGTTTCTTCATCATTGTCAGGATCATCCAGGACATAGCATCGGCGTTGTCACTGCTAGAATCCGAAACATGCCGTTTTCTCTTTGCAAAAAGTGTCCTCTTCACTTGCAATGTTTCCTTTTTGTGCATTAAATTTCCTTGTCGTACTTTCATTTCTGGCGAGCTGGTAGCAATGATACTTTCGCCCTTCCTGCAGCCACGTCTTTCCTTTTACTAGCTTTGGGATAAGCACGGACATATTCAGGAGAATATTTGAAAAGGTGCAAATTTTCCGTACATGAGGTGGGTTCATTTGCACCTGAAGCCTCTGGTTCGACATTGTTTTCCATCAACAATGACTCCTGTACTACCAAAACTTCAAAAGGACGGTCAGTGACGTATCTACTCAGGAAGTCTGCTTATGTAAAGACATCTCTATCAAAAGGAACTATTCCTGTTTTGCGAAATACTGATATAATGGTGGTTGGTGTCATTGCCTTCTGGTGAGCTACATTCCGCAGCTCGCAACGTTATAAATTGAGAATGTTTGACCAGGGTGTTCCATAAGCCAATTGTCAACAGCAGCATTATAATATGTCTTAAATGGCTTAAAAATACCAACATCTAGAGGTTGCAACTTATTGGTAGAATGTGGTGGAAACGTTAGAACTGTGACACCATTATTCTTCGCTATTTGTAACACTTCGATTGATAAATGACTTTCGTGGTTATCACAGAGAAGTAAAGTTGGTTCCTCTTTTGAACTTTTGGAATGTTTAATAAAGTGCTTCATGACCTTTACGAAGAGTTCGGCTGTCATCCAGCCAGAACTGTTAGCTAGCCCCAGAGTTCCAGGAGGAGCATGATTAATTATATGGGCTTTGAAGTAAACCGTACGGAAAATCCGTCCCTAGGGAATCCCTAGGAAAATTAGGCAACTCCCCGTCCTAAATAGGTTTCAGGCACTTGCTATGGATGTCGCCGAGATTCCTGCAGCCGGCCCCGTCGCACAGTGGGCTAGAATCCCCAAAACCTGGCCAAAATTCAAAATTTTGACTTCTAAATTGAGACCCGGCAGTATAACAGTTTGATTTTACAACATCCACGCTACAAAGAACCAAAATTGTTTTCATATTTGAGCCTTTTTTTAGATCAGTAGAGCCCGTTAAAGTTGACAAAAAATCGTCAAAATCCTACGAAGCAGGTTTTTCGCGAAATCTAGTGTTTTCTCTTTGTTCGTATGGCCACCTGAAAGCAAGTAAGGTTATTTTCAAAGTATTAGTGATAAGTAGGCACCTTTTTAAAAGACAGTACGTGGTCGTTTTAGTTTTTAAATTAATTTTTGTTGATAATTATTAAACAATTAAAATACCGTTTTTTACCTGATTTTCATAAAATGTTAACAAAAACGTTAGGAACGACACATAACGACACCGAGATACTTATGCCACATAAAGTCCAACAACTCTACTACATGTTTATAAAAAAAAACCTTGCCCCAACTTGCCTCCGCGCCATTTAAGATGAAAAATGTACTATGAGGCGGGTCAACCGTCCGGCGCCGAAATTAGCGTAATGAATATTTTTCATTTGTTACTACTCACCTTTACTCAGAATTTTTTGCCTTTCTCGGTAGTTTTGGACCTAAGAATAATGATGTTGCTAAAATATGTTAGTACAGTAAAAACCACGAGGAATAGAGAACAAATATTAGAGAACAAGAATATAGAGAGAGCTCTCTAATTTCCTTGGTAAGAACTTTCGCGGCTCCTGGCTGGACACTTAACAACCTCATGTAGTAGGCATATGAAACAGCAGCATAATCTCTTGTATTCAACGAAATGTAGATCCTTCCCTGCAGCGGTCACTTCACCCTTCCATCAGGACAAGCCACGTGAGCGAGCGTGGTCATACCCGGGCCGACCGCGGTAAATCTCCACGACCCTGAGACGTTCCTCCAGCATTTTGTCTCAAGCAGGATCCCTCACCTGCACCCAAGTTTTAGTTCCATGACCGCGGTAATCCTCCGTGACTCTGAGAGATTCCTTCAGCCTTTCGTCCCAAGTAAGGCCCCTTACCCGCACTCAAGTTTTAGTTTCCTGAACAGCACTTTGCTTGATAAGACGACATTTAAAACTCCTCGAAGTTTTCCAAAGATGCCGCTCATCATCATCATCATTGGTCAACAATCCTAGGATTGGTTTGAGGCAGCTTTCCACTCGATTCTTCTATCGGCCAACATTTTCAATGTGACGTAATTCTTCTCTTTCACATCCTTCACAACATGTTCCATGTATCTCATACGAGGCCTGCCATTTCCAATCTTCCCGTTCACTTTTCCCTCGACGATAGTCTTCATCAGGCCATCGTGTCTCAAGATACGGCCGATTAAGTTTTCCCTTCTTCTTTTTAGAGCTGTCAGCAGACTTCTCTTTTCTCCTACTCTTCTTAGCACTTCCTCGTTACTTACTCGGTCGATCCATTTGATCTTTAGCATTCTTCTGTAGCACCACAAGATGCCGCTAATTAGTTTATTACCCCTTCACAAGCCAATCAGTTTATGTGCCCCAGAGCATCGTCTCTCTCAGACACGTGCGTGCCGGGTTCGCCAAAATAATTTCAGGGTTTTTCCAAAAATGTGCATTTCCCATTGGTTTCGTAAATTTTTCCCCCACTCGTTTTCGCGGAGCGATTCAGTCTTATTTTGCTGCGGGAAGTGGAAGAACTCAAGTGTTTTCGGCTCATCGACACGGAAAAGAGGGGTTTTTAGGGAATTAGCCATCTATCAGGAGAGTGATGGAGAGCGAAGAGAGGAGGAGGGCTCTGGAATCCAGGAACAAGGACAACAAAAGGTTCAGGGAGCGGCACTCGAGGAAGATGTCTGGGAAAGAAGCATTCGAGGACATTTTCCGAAGATAACTACTAAGTTCGGATCTACTAATTTCAAATAGAGAAATACCGGAAAACAAACGGAGAATGTCCAAGGAGGTACGGAATCTTCTTCTGATAGAGGGGTCAACAGATTCAGAGGACAGTGATGCTGTAGACTCGGACTCAGATGAAGAGATTTTGTGAGGTAAATACTGATAAATTGTATATTACGTATTCATAAAAGCGCTTTTGTTCTTATTATTCGAGATGAATCAAAATTCAACCCATCGCTCACATTTAAAATAAATTCTGATGCTAATTTTGTAAGTAGATTCAATAGTTTTTGGTATCGATACTTGTATCGATGTCTGCATTGATATTCTATGAAGTACGCAGTGTGCGTCAAATATCGATATCCGATCGTGAATAATAGTTATTTTTAGATGTTTAAAATGTTCTCCTTCAGGGAAAATAAATTTCCATTGACCGTCGGTATGATTACTAGCGAAGTGGATTTCATGATTTCCGCCATTTTGTTTTAAAGTAGTCCGCGACTAATCTAATGACTCGAATCATTGGATTTAAGTTGGAGATCTAACCAGCATGACGTGGTGAAAATTTCATTGCTCTAGTTCGAAAAACATCGGAGATATGAATTTTGGCCATATTTTTTCGATTCTAGCCCACTGTGCGTCGCTACTCCGAGAGCTCTACCGAGGAGAAGCCGTCAGAGTGGGAAGGGGGGGGATGCTAGTGATAGGGAGTAGTAACGTTCGGCGTGTGATGGCTCCTTTACGGAGAAAGGCAGACCGCGAGGGTGTTAGCCAGGGCTTAACGTCTTGGTGCATCCCCAGTGGCGGTATTCCTCAGGTGACGAAGGCGATGGGAGCGGCGGTTGCGGGCACGAAGTGCTCTAGGCTGCAGGTCGTGGCCCACGTAGGCGTCAACGATGCCACCGACCGCACACCCGAGGAGATTCTGCATTCCTTCAAGGAATTGAACTCTGAGGTGAAGCGGGTAACTGAAGTCGCGAGCGTTGAACTGGCGCTTTCGATTTATAGTCTGGTCCCGAGGATCGATCGTGGACCTCTGATTTGGCGTCGAGTGGTAGACATAAATCAGAGGCTACGCCGTTTCTGTAAGGACATTGGAGCCTCCTTCGTTGCCCTTCAGCCGTCGCTTCGGTCGTGTAGACACCCTTTAAACCGCTTTGGAGTTCATTACACTCCGGACACCGCCAAACGCGTGGCGGATAGGATATAAGATAATTGCAGACCTTTTTTAGGGTAGCGAGTAGGTCATGTAGGGTAAATAACTGCTCGTTGCCAGTCGCTTTATCGGCTAAGTTTCATGAAAACAGTATTGAACCTCAAAATACTTCAGACATGACTACAGCTCTCCCTTGTAGCCTTAATAATAGTCGAGGTGAAAATATTCCCGTCGCGGTAGTTAATTGCCGAAGTCTTAAAAACAAGATACCTGAGTTCCATCACCTTATTCATACTACTGATGCAGATGTAATTATAGGAACTGAAAATTGACTGAAGGATGACATTCCTGACTCACAAATATTCCCCAAATCTTTTAAAATATATAGAAAAGACAGACATAACAGAGCAGGTGGTGGTGTTTTCATTGCAGTCAAGAACTCGATCATTAGCAAAGCAGTAATATTTCCCGACACCCCCTTAGAATGTGTTTGGTGTTCACTAACATGCCCTAAATCCAAATCAATATCTGTCTGCGCATTCTATAGGCCCCCAAACACCGATTTTGAGTCATTATTAGAACTGGGAAAGCAGATAAATTCTATAACGTCCCGTAACAGCGAGCGTAATATAATAATAGGTGGAGATTTCAATGCACCGTCAATAGACTGGAGAACGTACTGCTTCAAAGCTGGAGGAAGGACAAGGACATCTGTGAGACTCTATTAGATGTGTTCTCCAATAACTCCCTGACACAATTAGCTACAACACCTAATAGAGGGGATAACACTCTTGATTTACTGGCAACCAACATCCCACAGCATGTGACAATGAATGACACGGTTGATGGAATCAGTGACTACAGAGTTATAGCTGCAAAATTATTCACTATCTTTAGATAAATATTTTAAACAAAACAGAAAGATTTACATTTTTAAAAGAGCAACTTTGCTAACTTTAAAATTTATTTAAGAGATTCCTTATTGGATTTCAAAAAGTCCTCCATAAACGTATGTACCAACGATTCATGGAAGTCGTTCATTAATATCATGCCCTCTGGGATCAATAGATATATCCCAAGTAAATTCAGAAAAGAAAGCACTGAACCTAGGTGGTACAATGCCGAAGTGAGAAAATACCTGAGACGGCAGCGAAAATGTCATGCTAAAATGAAAAGAATTAGTAAATATATGCCCACTGATGAGCGTAATGTAATAATTGAAAATTATAAAATTTCAATATCCACTGCAAAGGCAGCCCTTAGTAATGCATTTGCAGAATTCAAAAGAAAAACACTTGGGGAACAATTGAAAGAAAATCCAAAATTCTTCTGCTCGTACGCAAGGGAAGTGCAAGGCCATAAGTCTGCCCTCCATTCGCTTAAAAATGATAGGGGTCAAATGGCCCCTGGTAAATGGTAACTTGCTAAATTCCTTCTTCCAAACCGTTTTTAACCCACGTTCCCGGAATTCAACTATCGTGTTACCTGACCTCTTTCAGCGGCTGATGCAACCACTTGATATTTCCTGTAATGATATTGAAAAGTTACTTAAAGATATAAGCCCCAACAAATCTCTTGGCCCTGATCAAATTCCCTCCCGCGTATATAGAGAGTTAGCCTCCGAAATTTCCCCCTACCTTGAAATAGTATTTAATAAATCCCTGACCGAACACGTCGTACCGAAGGACTGGAAAGCAGCCGATGTAACACCCATTTTTAAAAGTGGTGATAGGGAGCAGCCATCTAACTACAGACCTATATCCCTCACATCCATTTCATGCAAGGTCCTAGAACATATAATTGTCAGATCAGTCATGGGACACCTAGATAGCCAGAATTTATTGCCCAATGTTCAGCATGGCTTCCGAAAGAGCAGATCATGTGAAACTCAACTTGCTCTCTTTTCCCACGATATTTTAGTTTCTGGCGAAAATAATATTCCAGTCGAAGCTATATTTCTCGACTTCAAGAAAGCTTTTGACAAGGTGTCTCATAGCAAACTAATCTTGAAATTAAAATCTTATGGGTTGGACAGTAACATTATATCACGGATTAATGATTTTTTGCATGATCGGGTGCAAAGGGTTGTTTTGGACGGTGTTACCTCACCGGCAATTAAAGTCACTTCGGGTGTCCCACAAGGTAGTGTGATAGGTCTAGGCATGGGCGATATTGATAATTTAATATCGGGATACGATAATGTTAGCATATCGTAAGGTGGCGATAACGATGACTCATATCGTGACGATAAATATCGTCTTATCGTGCCCCGATATTTTATAGGGGCACGATAATATATCGGGGAACGATAATATAACGGGGCACGATAATATATCGGGGCACAGTAATATATCGGGGCACGATAATATATCGGGGCACGATAATTCATCGGGGCACGATAATTCATCGGGGCGCGATAAAATATCGTGGCACGAGAAGATATCGGGGCACGGTAATATATCGGGGCACGATAATATATCGGGGCACGATAAGATATCGGGGCACGATAAATATCGCGATAAAATATCATGATATCGCGTCCCGATAAAATATCACGATCTATTATCACGATTAAAGATCGTGATACTGCGCCGGTTAACCGTGATATCGGAAAAAGACAGCCGTTGAGTTGGCCTTCGCTTAAGCAAGTACGTTTGAAAACTTACTGTTCTGCTAATTCAAATTCTCAGCAGTTCTCTCTCACTCTCTCTTTCAATTTCAGTGGTCTGTTCGTTTATAGGTGACGTCATGATCAAATTTTGGAAGGAACTGAAAACAACTATTTGTAAATTAGTGTATGTATTGTCAGCTGATCTAAAGATATCGAAACAAACTTAGCAAACAAACTATTCGGCTTGCTAGAATGATATGATCTTACTTTAGATGATTACCAAAAGTAACTTTCAGTAACATGCATTGTTCTGATTGCTTTACACGTAGTAATGCCCAAATATGCTGTTACCAATTTTCCAGTCTTCCAGTACAATCAGTCCAATTAATTTAACAGAAATTACCCTTTCACCGAGCCCCGGTGAAGTTTCACGGTTGATCAACGGTATTTACGGAATACGACGCAAACGGAACTGGTACATATGTGATGTCTGTCCCGTATGGCGCGAACCAACTGTGTGCGACTTGCTTCGTAGCAGCCTGGCCGGAACAGGTTGGTGATCAGACTAGCCACATTACTTGTGCAGGCGACCTTTAAACGACAGAGACACGCACATCATACTGAATTCGGTCGCAGCTCATTCAAAAGCCGGCCGTGCCGCAGACATGGGCCCGCAAACTAAACGCAGGGTGCACATCATCATCACATCGCACATTGATCATTTCGACTGCACACCATCTGCGGGCGGTCGCCCACGGCAATTCAGATCTACAGGCAGCCATACGCAGACGAAATGTATATATTATTTCCTAAAGAGAAAGAAATTTTTTTCGTGAGCTGATGAAACTAATGTATTTACCTAATTTAGTCTCAAACTGCTGACTACTACTGAAATCCTTCACGAGAAACAAGATTTGGATTAAAAGATGCAAGGAATGAAATTAATATTTTCTTAAATCCTCCGGAAAGTGGAAATGAAACAGAGGATGACTATGAGGAATTCACTTCGGAATGTAATGACCCTGATCGTCTTAATGACGGGCAGCTGAAAGCGGGTGGTGACGTCAGCATTGATGGGCGATATAGATCATATGGACAATAATATATTTAGGCATACAATATATTTGGGCATTAGGTACTACGTGTAAAGCAATCAGAACAATATATGTTACTGAAAGTTACTTTTGGTAGTCATCTAAAGTAAGATCACATTATTCTAGCAAGCCGAATAGTTTGTTTGCTGAGTTTGTTTCGATATCTTTAGATCAGCGGACAATTCATGCACTAATTTACAAACAGTTGTTTTCAGTTCCTTCCAAAATTTGAACATGACATCACCTATAAACTATCAGACCACTGGAATTGAAAGAGAGAGTGAGAGAGAACTGCTGAGAATTTGAATTAGCAGATAGCAGAGTAGTAAGTTTTCAAACGTACTTGCTCCAGCTTAAGCGAAGGCCAACTCAACGGCTGTCTTTTTCCGATATCACGATCTTTTACAGTTATATTTATCGTGATATTTTATCGGGGCGCGATATCGTGATATTTTATCGGGACGCGATATCATGATATTTTTCGTGCCCTGATATCATATCGTAACCCGATAAAATATCGGGACACGATAAGACGATATTTATCGAGCAACGATATATCGTCAATTTAAAAAACTCAATATCGGATTCGCGATATTTAACAATATATCGATATATCGCCCAGGCCTAGATAGGTCCACTCCTATTCCTTTTGTACATAAATGATATCCATAAGGTGGTAAAAAGTAATCTTCATCCATTTGCCGATGACGCAGTAGTGTACAGGGAAATTCTATGCCCAAATGATAAAGAATATTTAAATATTGACCTATAATATTGTATTGTACGTGGTGCAGCAAGGAGAGGAGGCAGGGCGATGATCAGCTAGATGGTGCGTATCGACATAGCAATAAAGGGATTATTGGTTGGGAACACATGCATCACGCACTACAGACTACTCTACAATATTTCACCTACCTATCCGTTTGCTATGCTGCCTACTGCGTTCTCTAATAGAACCAGGGAAAATGAAATTAGGAACTATCGGTACGACAATTTATCTCTGTAATCTTATTTTTGGAATCGAATATAGCACATTACGCTAGTCTTTTTAATATTTACCTAGCGTCTTCAATAAAGCCTTTCCGATTTAAATTTCTGATACAGATTTAATCTGTACTTTAACCTACGATCTGACAATGATTCCCAACCTAATTCTTCAATTAATTCTGATACACTACTAAACCTATCGTAACACCTTTTAACAAACATAGCTACGTCACGCTGCACACCTGCTACCCTGGGGAACACTCGATGTGATTTTGATTGCGTCCGACATGATATCATTTATGACAACCCTCTGCTCTCACCCACTTCAGAATTCTTTTACCCAACATGCAACGTCCTTATTTATACTAAAACTCTCTGATTTCAAGATTAATTTATCATGAGGAATTTTATCGAATGCCTTTTTAAAATCTAAAAATATCACATCAACTTCAGTAGGTACTGTTTTCGCCGTAGATTAAAATATCGTGTACGAATAAAGCTAATTGTGTCTTGCAAGATCTACCTTTCCGGAACCCATGTTGGCTGTTTATGAGCAATCCATGAATATCCAAATGCCCCATGATCGAACTGACTACAATGTGCTCAAATGCCTTAAGCTCGTTTCACACGATACTTGATCCAGTACAAGGCCTAGGATCCTCGCTAGTATGCTAGCTTTCAAGTATCGTGTGAACAGAACCAGTATACTGGCTAGCAAGCACGCTAGCTAGTATACTCGCTGAGCTACTGGATTTCATACTTGATGCGGTACTACATTTCTAGTAGGATCCTGTAGCCATCGACCAATCAAGTCACGTTACAGAAGCTGTGCAAACTTCTCTTTTTTTAATTAGTATGGAATCACGCGGAATAACCGCTTCATATGGCAAGCACAATGTCGATGATCGTGTCAAACCTTCTCTCACGACGGTTCCAATCCAATGCTAGGTTCCGCCCTCAATATCAAGTAGCGGCTAGCACACTACTAGGTATTGTGCTGGAGTGAAACGGATTTTACAAGAGATTGACGTGAGTGAAATGGGTCTGTTGTTACGTTCTTTCCTATCACCGCTGTTAAAAATAGGTGTAATATTGACTACTTTCCAATTCTTGGTTACTGTGTGGTTCTATATTGTTTTATTGAATATTATTTCTAGATAGGGTGCTACTTCAGAAGCTAATGTTTTAAATACTCTGGAAGGAATTTGATCGGGACCTGGTGATTTGCTTTTACTAATGTTTTTTAACTGGTGCTCAATTCCGTCACATGAATTTGTCATTTCGGGCATTTTTTCAACGTAAGTGTTCGGCGGGGTTCGACTGTGTTGTGTGACGATGAGTTGAATTCGCTTTGCACGAAGGAGTTTAAAGAATTGGCTTTTCCTAAACTGCTGGTGTTCCTGTATCGCATTCACGTGCGTGCACTGTTGACCATAGTTGGAATTAACGATTAAAAGTAATCGTTAAAAAGATGGTTAACTATTTAATTTAATCGTTACTTTTCAAAAGAGTTAAATTTTAACTTTGAATCGTTACAAGCATGCATTAACTGATACCAAACTAACTTCAGTTAATTTTCCTCTTTAATTTTTGGCGAATATCGATCTGTCCGAATTTGGCCTAAAGGTTGCCCAACAGACAAATGGGAAAAAAACGGTGTCTAAGAATGCAGGGGTAGTTGTGCAAGATTGCCGTGGATAGGTCCAGATAGGCAAAGAAAAGCGGGGTTGAGGGGAGTGACCGCCAAAGTTTAGGAACGCACCCTTATCAGACGAGAAAACACGAAACCCCACACGAAGACAATGTCTATGCCTTGCTCGGTGACATCATGTCGTCAATGCTACATATTTGAAGCCGAGAAAGAAGGGTCGCTCTACAAAACGGATAACGAGGGGCAGGGATTCATTCTACGTATCTATTACAATGCGCCAGTCTACGCATGCGTAATACATGGCGTAATTGCGTCGTCAATACATCTACACTTACATAATACCCTGCAAGCCACCATAAAGGTCTGTGCAAGGGGGTTAATTCTCACCAAACATGCACCACATTTCATGCATAAAATAGGATTTATATCAATATATTAGTCTAAACTTCACTATGAAAAAAGATAAAAATAGCAAACTAAGCATGCAAAACAATCTGTTAGTTGTAAGATCTGGTGTTTTCCCGGCGAATAATATGTATGAAGATCTCTCGGGTTTCACACCGGGTCAGGTTCTCCATATCCGACGTTTCGATGCGCGACTCGCCCATCGTCTTCAGGGATCCAGGAATCCAAGTGACATTCCTTCCAAAACTGCCCGCTTATATATCCTCCGTTGGCGGGTGAGGTGGCTGCTGATTGGTTGGTTGTGTGTTTCTCTCTCCGCGTCTCCTGATTGGTCCTCCGTTCTCTCCGATTTTTAGCAGGTGATCCCAAGTCCTGCTGATGTTGTAGCCGGTGATTGCTTCCTTCATAATGCGATCCCAGTATCCATGTGATCGGCACAGAAGTTTTGTCTCCTCCCAGTGAATCATGTGATTCACTTGAACACTATGCTCGGCAATTGCCGACTTGTCGAGTTGACCCAGTCGAAGATGTCTCCGATGTTCCTTCGATCTCGTCTCGATTGTGCGGCTAGTCTCTCCAATGTAGGAGGCGCCACATTCACAGGGTATGGCGTAGACTCCTGGTATTTTCAGTCCAATCGGGTCTTTGGCTTTCACCAATAGGTTTCTTAATTTCGCAGGAGGCAGATGGATGGTTTCGAATCTCTTCAGAATCCTGGAGATTTTCCCCGATATGGTGGAGACGTATGGTAGGATCGCCTCGGTTGCCGGGGTAGAATCTTCATTCGGTGACGTCGTTCTTCTGGGTCCCAAGGTCCTTTTCATGGCCATATCTACTTGGTGTTTATTGTAGCCATTCTGGAGGAAGGTTTTCCTGAGGTGCCGTAGCTCCTTCGGGAAATAGTACAATAACTAGTAATAGTTAATAGTAATAGTTGTTGATAAAACTGTTCTTCCCTCATCATTCCCAAGGATCCCTTCTTCCTACGCACGCTTCTTGCTACGCAGCTGCACCCGAAAGCCTCTGACCGCGATGGATTCCGCTGCGAAAACCTACGTTCCAAATCCCTTCTTCCTCCCCCGCCCTCCTTACCATTTCCAACTTTCCCTCGGCTTTTTAAGACTCCCTGTCCCCTTTCCCATACTAAATTGCAGGCGGCCTCCTATGATCTTCCCGAAGGTCGCGGGAGGGCTCCCAGGATACGCCTTGCGTCTTCTGGAACCTTCCCGACGCCCTTCGAATCCCGTATGGTCCTCCACCCCCCACCCTTGCATACTTACTCGGTGCTCGTGTATAAAAGCGGGCACCGAGACGGACTCGCGGAGTACCTTCCCCTGGGGACCCTAGTCAGGACCCCGACACCCTTGCCTCTTGGGGACTTTCACCGGACCCCGCCATTCCTGCCCACCGGGAGCCCAAGGAGGATCCCGACACTCCCTTCCTTCGCCGGGGACTTTAGCCGGACCCCGACGCCTTCTCCTCTGGGGACCCTTGTTCGGACCCCGCCACCTTCTCCTCTGGGGACCCTGGTTCGGACCCCGCCACCTTCTCTTCTGGGGACCCTGGTTCGGACCCCGCCCTCGCCGCTTCCCGCACCCGCATCCTGTGCCTACGCCTCTGGGGACCCCTGGCCGGACCCCGCGCAAAGTAAGTTCCTTTCCCGCTACTCCCTCCCCATCCCCCGCTAGGCCTCAGTACGACTCCCACGTACTGCTTGTACAGTAATAAATCTTGTCTCCTTATCGACTCCCGTCGTATTCTTTGGATTGCTCCCCTTCCCCGAAAGAACCACACGACACAACTTTATTATCAGTAACAACGAACATCTACCAAACTCGACTCCAATCTACCAACATGGAAGAAGACGACCGCCCTGGCGATACAACCCTTTCGTCTTTTGAAGTCGATCTTCCTACTTCTTCGGAGGATGAATCCTTATCATCCATTGATAGTTTCTCCCTACCCCAAGCCTCCAAAAAAACACACCTGGAAAAACTTTCAACATCTCCTTCCCCAAGTCAATTCCTAAAAAGTCCTACCAAACCTTCTCCTGTCGCAAAACGGACCAGATTCGGCCGAAATGCATCCCGACCAGCAAAAACCAACCAAAAAACCCCTCCTACCTTACCTCCTTCCGAAGTTACCAAAAACCAAAAGGCCCTTTTTATGACCAAATCTTTGGAAAAAATTGAAACGAAAAATTCCTCAGCAATCAAAACCCCTAGGAGAAACCCAGATGAAATCTAATCAATCAAGCAACAACTGGACGTAGCCCTGCAACTGCAAAGAACTGATCCTGAACCAACAGTAACACCTATCCAGACTGAAACTCCCAAACCCATATCCGAAAATGAAACAATTATTCCCTCTACCCCACCCATCTCCATTCCTATACCTGCTGATATGGAAGAAACCTACCAAACCCATTCAATTCCTATACCTGCTGTTATAGAAGAATCAAACCAAACCCCTGCCCCTAATGAAGATGATACATCATGGACACCTGTGAGACAGAAATCAAAACCAAAACCATTCGCTACCAAAAAACCTTTCTCCCCACCTGAAAACCCTGAGTCATTACCGTTTGAATCCCGACCTAGTAGGAAAATCCCGCCCATAAGATTACTTGCTTCCTCATCCTACCAAAACCATCTGAAAATACTCATCCCATCCCTAAATTACGTTCCCAATATTTCCCTCTCCAACCTATTTATTAATACCAAATGCCCTGCCGACTACCGAACATGCCGCTCCTTCATGGAAAAAAGAAACCTCCCATACTTTACCAACCCTCTTCCCTCTGAGAGACGAAAAGCCTTCGTACTGAAAGGAATTCCAGCCTGCACCTCAACCGATCAAATTGCAGAAGACCTGCTTGCAGCCGGCTTCGAAACGACGGGCGTAATCCCAATCAAACCACCCAAAGAACACCCTACCCAATTCCTGTTTTTCAAAACATCATTGTTGGATGTCACTCTCGAATCCAAATTCTCAAAATTAAATTCCTATTGCGGTGTGGATATTAGCATTGAAGAGTACTTCCCATCAGAAAATCCGGCTCAATGCCTTAAGTGTTTGCAGTTCGGACACACCCGTAACTTTTGTAACTTAAAACCCAGATGTCGCCTATGCGCAAAACTTCACCCCCGTTCCGACTGCACTCTTCCCCCAGAGGCAGCATTCACCTGCGTTAATTGTGGTGGACCGCACTCCGCAATGTACCGGCAATGCCCTGCCTTCCTAAAAGCCAAAGCTGTCAAAAATGGCGAGTCCCTAAGCACGCCGGCCCCCTCTGAGCCCAGCCATCAAATTGCATCTGCTCCGCCACTGGACAATGCATGGCAGACCAGAACCCGGCAACGACTGCACAATCGCAACCCTCCCATAGCGAGACAATCACCAATCCCAGACAGTTCCACAACAACTGACGGACCAATAGACCTTTCCCAATTCCCCGAACTGGACGCATTAATTCAACCCCATCCCCCAACCAACTACCGTCATCAGGAATTTATCCTTCCTGCCATAGTTCCCCCTCCACCAACAGGAACTTACGAGGAATTTGATTTTAAAGATGTGCAAGCAATTGCTCCACCTCCCACTTATGCTGAACCTGACTCCCTAGACCGTTCTTTGATCTTATCATCCGCCATCAATACACCTTCCACTCCAGTCCACAGTACTATGCAGAATGCAAATACCCAACAAAACGAAAACCCAACCAACCATGATGCATCTACAACATCCGATGCAACAACGGTAACAATGGACCCAACTCCCGCTCAACCACTAAACCCAATTCCACCAACTACCCAAATACCTGATATTCCTCCCACCTCCCGAAATATTCCCACGCCCAATGATACCAATGTAAATTGGGCCGAATTGATTGAATCCACAACATCTGCCCTTAGCAAAATCATTTCCTCCCCGCCCTCCTGCAGGAGTACCTCAAATTCTTTTCCTCACTCTGTACGAAATTCCTTGTAAATGGCCAACAGCAAACAGTCTAACAACATCTCCCAACTTTCCGTTCTTTCTTGGAACGCAAATGGTATTTCCGGCAAAATCATAGATCTGCACCTTCTCATAAATGAACATAAACCGGACATAATCGCCATCAGTGAGACCCATCTTTCGCCTGTCAAATCCCTGTTCGTTCCGGGTTACAAAATATACCGTTTCGACCGACCCACCCCTTCAAATATCCTAGACCCACATAGAGGAGGAGGTGTATCAATACTTATTAAACAGAGTCTGCAACACTCCGAACTGCCAACTGCTGGTCCCACACTAGAATCTGTGGGTATCACGCTCCAGACGTAGAGTAAACTTAATCAGTGCCTATCACCCTCCTAAACCACTTAACCCTGACGTTCTCATCAAAAAATTTCACGACAAAATTCCTACGATTGTCTTCGGGGATATTAACTGTAAACACACAGACTGGGGCTGTCGGGCCAACAACCCAAATGGTAAATCCTCAGAAAACTCACAGACACACATCACCTACAAATACACGTACCGGAAGAATGCACTCGCATCGCTTCCACCAAAGACTTAGACATATCAGACATCCTAGACATCGCCATCTCCTCCAACTACCCATATGACATCCCCTCCAAAGTTATTCCCCACTACGCCTCCGATCATTTACCTGTACTCTTCTCCCTGGAAGTGTCCCCCATGATCCAACTCCCCAGTAACGTAACACATAATTGGAAGAAATTTGAATCCCTCCTTCAGAACTCTTCCTTCAATCCTCCATGCATTGAACCAAATCTGGCTTCAATTGAAATGGCTATAAATTTCCTCACATCCCACATCCAACGCACTCTATCTTTAGCCAAAAATAAACAGAAAATCATCCCGTTGCTCACTTCTTCACTACCTATTCACATACGAAACTTAATACATGGTAAAAACAGAATCAGACAACTTTTCCAACATACACATAACAACATTTACAAATCCCAATACAACACGATCACCAAATTGATTAAATCCGAAATTAAGTCCTTCAGACAAGACTCCTGGAACAAAAAAATATCCTCCCTCTCAATATCAGACAACTCCCTTTGGAAATTAACCAGGACATTACGAAACCCTACAAAAACGACTCCTCCCTTAATACTAAACAAACACACCCTCAACACAGATGCCGAACGTGGTGAAGCTTTTACAAACAGAATTCGTTCGGCATTTGCCCGACAGCCGGAAGACGACGACTCAGACACTGACGATGACGACGACAATGTTAAAAGATCTGCAAAATCCCTTCTCAACACTCCTACCCACGAACCCATCCTATGCAATCTAACCGAAGTTAACAAAATCATCAAGGACCTACCGAACAAATGTTCTTCTGGTCCAGACAAAATACCCCCGAAGGCCATCAAACTTCTCCCTGATAACCTAAAACTCTACCTAGTGGACATCTTCAACTACTGTCTCATGATCGCCTCTTTTCCGGACAATTGGAAGACCTCCATAATTATTATGTTACCCAAACCCCGTAAAAATCACTCAGATGTTAATAATTACCGACCTATTTCACTGACCTGTACCTTTGCCAAAATATACGAAAGACTAATCCTTACCCGACTAAAGACGACCCCGACGAGACTTTTCAGAAAAGAGCAGTTCGGATTCGCAGCAAAAACATCCACCGTCCACCAAATAAACCGCCTGACTGAACACATAACCTCCGGTTTCAACGACAGAAAGGTCACATCAGCGGTCTTCCTTGACATCAGCCAGGCCTTTGATAAGGTCTAGCATGAGGGCCTGATATTCAAACTTTTAAAACTTCCCATCTCAAACAACATCATCAAAATCATCCAATTCTTCCTTCAGAACCGCAAATTTCAAATCAAACACAACAGTTTCCTCTCCGATCCTTTTCCTATCCATACTGGCGTTCCCCAAGGAGCAGTGCTCAGCCCCACTCTTTTTAATATTTATATTGATGACTTCCCTACTACCCCCATCACCGAACTTTACCTTTACGCAGACGACGCCACCATTGCAATCAGCAGCTGGTGGCCGGACAAAAAGGCCGACGCCCTTCAGGACCACTTGGACTTAATTGAAGACTGGCTTCACTCTTGGCGACTTACCATGAACCCAGGCAAATGTGCCAAGCTTTGCTTTACGTTCAAAAAGATTAAACGAGACAATTTCCCCCTGACATTGTATAATAAATTTATCCCACAAAAGACGACAGCCACCTTTCTAGGTGTGACACTAGACGAAAAACTTACATACTCTGCCCATATAGACAGCATCCTTACCAAAATTACCAACACCAAAAATGCATTTTACCCTCTCCTATGCTATAACAGTCCTACCTCGCTAACCAACAAACTTCACATCCTCTTCTCTATTATCTTCTCTCAAATCCTTTATGCATCTCCCATCTGGAGCACCACCAATGTCACAAACAGGAAAAAAATCCAACGCTGCCTCAATAAGATTATCAGAAGAATAGCCGGAGCCCCTTGGTTCATACCCAATGCAAATATCCACCAGGAACTAAAGATCCCGCAACTTCAAACCCTTATTGACCGGAACCTCCTCAATTACTTCACATCCATTCGATACTCCAACAATGATCTAATTTCCTCCCTTTGGTCCCCAAACCTTCCAAAGGGGAAATTTAAATACCCCAAAGACCTAATTCCAAAAACCCCTGCAAAAATTAAACCTAAAATCAAAATCCTAAAACTACCTAACAAGCAAACCCACATTAAAACCCTTCACCTTCCGTTCAAACCATTCCCCTCCCGTATCCCGGAAGACATCACCACTACAATCAACGTACCAGAAAATCTGCCCCATCGGCTACAAGATTCAACAGTTCCAACAACTCTACAACGTCTCTCAGATCCCATATCAATCATTCCAACAACTCCCCACCCCGGCAATGGCAGAGGCTCACCAAACCTAAAATTGCTCCTTACCCCTTTCCCCGATTAAAACCTAATCAACTACCTCCTACCTAAGAATATATCCTACCAAAAAATTACCTCAAAATCCACAGTCAACCCTCCCCAAACCAAATAACCTTTCCAACAGATATAAAAAATTACCTCAAAAACCACAGTCAACCCTCCCCAAACAAAATAACCTTTCCAACAATAATTACCTTACTACCTGAATTCCCTTACATTAAAAAAAAAACACACTACCCAAACCTATCCTTCAATTAACCTACTACCACGACCTCAGAGGACGAACATCCGGGAAGGCGTTATAGGATCACTATCCGAAGTCCGAAGTCTTGAGAAACGAGAGAGGGAAGAGGTCTCGGAATGCCTCTGCAAGGCCCCGGGATGCCTTGGGGAATTCTCTGGCGAAGGCAACAATGACCGCGAAAAGAGTGGAGTGGGAAAGAGAAGAGCGATCATCTCCTTATGCTCAGAGAAACTTAAGTTGCGGCGCCAAATTAAAAATAAATCTTAAGGCTTTATTATCTTAAGACTTTTTAATATACGCACATAAGTTTTAAAAAATATAAATTAAACGTTTTGCAGTGAGAAGACATCAAACAATAAGCTTATTTTTCTAACATTTGACCATTGTCAAGCTCTGTTATTATAGAACCGTAGATATTATTCTTAAACATGCCAGCATAACGAGCTGAAGCATGAAATATGATGGCATCCAAATCCATTAACAATTGTATATTTTAGAAGATGGAGTCATTTCGACAGGTTGCTCGATTAGATATCGCGACGACGTAAATGAAATATACTGCCACGCCTTACTCCTGAACATAAACGCAGAGAGAAATCGTCGAGAACGAGTTATCGAGCCAATTCACTATAGGGGTACACAGGCTATAGCAGCATGACTGAAAAGGCAAAGAAAATAAAGATTCCACTCAAATTTCAAATCGGTATAAAATGGATGTAACTTAAAATGACATAAAATAAAAAATTAATATGCTATTATTAATATGTATCCTAAATTAAATTTCATTAACACTAGCATGCGGCTGTGATCAGGATGCAACGATAATCTCTAAGTTACGGCGAGGTCGAAAACGAATGAAACTGACGATAAACGCACAGCGAAGAAATATTGCGCGGGGTTATACAACACGGCCGAAGATCCAGATGGAGGACATCTTGGAAAGAGAAAGAGATGGTGCCCATTTAAACCAATGAAATGCAGAATATCCGAGATCGACTAACCTGGAGAGAGCCAACAAAACTTTATCTTGAAAAGTACTGCAACTGGGTTTGGTAGTTCGATGGAACAGCTTCCGAGTAATTATGTATCAATGGCCTACAATTCCAATGAGTGACGTCCATTTTCCGATAACAAATTTTAAAAGATAAATATCACGGGCATGGATATCAGAAAAAATTAATCATCATTGGAAAAGAGTCAGTGGCAGGTTGCATAACACTTCACTGAATAAAACAGCACTGTTCATATCTGAAACGAGATGCACATGTTTCTAGATCACAACACTGAAATCATCATCGGTCAACAATCCTAGGATTGGTTTGACGCAGCTTTCCACTCGATTCTTTTATCGGCCAACCTCTTCATACTGACGTATTTATTCTCTTTCTCATCCTTCACAACCTGTTCCACGTATCTCATACGAGGCCTGCCTTTTCCGATTTTCCCTCGACGATTGTCTTCATCAGGCCATCGTGTCTCAAGATATAGCCCATTAAGTTTTCCCTTCTTCTTTTTAGAGTTGTCAGCAGACTTTTCTTTTCTCCTACTCTTCTTAGGACTTCCTCGTTACTTACTCGGTCGATCCATTTAATCTTCAGCATTCTTCTGTAGCACCACATTTCAAATGCTTCTACCCTTTTCTCCTCCGCCGCTGTCATCGTCCATGATTCACTGCCGTAAAGAAAAATGCTCCATATGTATGTTCTGATGAACTGTTTCCTTACTCCTATGCTTGTATTTCCTGCTGTAAGTAGATTCTTCTTTTGATAGAATGCCCTCTTAGCCTGGGCTATTCTACTCACTATTTCTTTCTTGCTTCGTCCATCATTGGTTACTCTGCTTCCTAGGTAACAGAACTCTTTCACCTCTTCCAGTTTTTGTTTTCCTAGTTTGACATTGGTTTTCGCCTCTTCTTTCTTGCTGCACACCAATATCTTAGTCTTCTTCTCATTTATCTTCAGCTCTTGTCTGGCCATTGTCCTTTCCAAGGTTGTTAGCATCTTATTCAGCTCCTTCTCTGTCTCTGCTATGAGAGCTATGTCATCAGCGAATCGTAGCATACTGATTGTTTCTCCATGGATGTTCACTCCAGAACACTTCTCCTTGACTTCATTTATGGCTCTCTCGATGTAAACATTAAAAATTACGGGAGATAGTGCGCAGCCTTTTCTCACTCCTTACCCAATTCAAATATTTGATATAATATTCAACTAGTGGATACGGATGGAAGAAACCACAATGACAATATTCAGTGTTCGCTTAGTTGGTCAAAACAAAAGCATCAAGGCCTCTGTTACTAAGCATCAAATTTGCCAAAGTAACTGAATAAGTAACTTTTAACGTAAAAGTTACTCTTTTAACTTTAATCAGTTACTTATTCAGAAAAAAACTTTTAAATTTAACTACATACTTTAGATAGAGAGATAAACTTTAACGTTAATCAGCTTTTTTGGTAACTTTCCCAACTATAATGACTAGAGCGCGGAAAAAAAGTCTTATATTTTGCAAAAAAAAGTCGCCTAAAAAGTCACCAATATTTTTGAAAAAAGTCTCTCAAAAGTCTGAGTTATTTCCGTGAGAAGAAACCCCTTAAATACTATAGATACTAACAATCAAGTTGTATGAGACAATATAGTTGCTTGTTTGCATGTTAGTAGTGCATGCTTGGTGATCTTTACCCCCTGCCACACACCCTCGTGGTCGCTTGCAGGGTATCGTGTAGATTTAGATGTAGATGTAGATGAGAAAGTTGCTGAATTTAACTGACTTGGAGAAAAGAGCCTAGAGATGCTAGTCCAGGCATTAGGGGAATTTACTTGGAAAAATTAGACGTAGTTCTGAAAATTGATTTATCCTATGCTTTTTGGGTCGCTGAATCCGAATTTCTAACTTCCCACCAAAAATTATTCCCCCCCCCCCCAAATTTTGAAAATAACACTCAAAAAATCGCTTTTTTAATTTTTAAATCGTTTAGTTTTGACTTTGGGAAAAACTAATCACATAATCGAAACGTAGACAATATAAGCAACAAAAAAGGTATTTTAACATTTTGACGTGGGACGAACAGGGGGGGCGCCAGCGCGCCCTGAAACATGCGCCTAGGCGTCGCGGGGCTGTATGCTCCAAGTTATGCAACCCCGCTTAACCACTCACGTCGTTCATATTCGCTCCCCCGTCTCCCCATGGTTCATTTTCTTCGAAACTCACCCTCCCATCTCATTGTTCCTCTATGTCAATATCTGGTAGTCGCCAGCACCCTACCTCGTACTAAAAAGGCATTAGATGACAAAGAGGGTGGAAGTACACTCCATTGTAAAACCTTGGAAACAGCGTTTTTTCAGTAAAATTTAAAGGGGAAAATTTTATAATATACAATACAAAACAAGTTTTTACATAGGATCAATAATGTTATAAGGCAGTTGAAACATGATTCAATAGTTCAAAACTTAGTTTTCTGCTCAAGAAATACCGAAAATGAGAAAAAAGTACTTATTTCTTGTCCATTGTACAGGTTACCCCTATTTTCGGGGAAGCTGAGGACCTTTTTATCTTGTTTTTCGCGATAATTTTAAAATCTTCTTCTCCGCTTGATCGCAGCTGAGGGTCCAGGTTCATCTACGTCATGCTTGCCTCGCTACAATTTAGGCTCATTTAATGATCATCTGCACACAATGTGACGCGTTCGCCTCGTCGGAAATTCTAGATGATCTTTCATATAATTGTATCATTTTTCCACTAATCTCCTAAACAAAAGCGGAGTGCTACCATACAGTGTAGCGCTGTCGGCTTGTCAGCAGACCACCCGGGTTCAAATAGGCTGGTTCATAATTAGATCAATGCATTCTTTCAGATCAATCTATCCCTTTGTGAAGTCTTTGGACACCCTCAGCAAAAAAAACTCGAAGTGCGAGGTGGCCCAGGGAAAGGAACAATATGTGAATTTGACATGCAAATGGATAAGTACGGGGTGAGCTCTACCCTCAACTATCCAAACCAACCTTCGGGTTGAAGCACTGAGTGAGTGTGAATATTTCGTGAACGGTGGAGCAATAGAAAGAATTCATTGCAGTTTCCGGAGCTATTATTAAAATTTCGCATTAACAATTGTTAGGAGCTTACATTTTACAGTACATCTCTGCTCCGTGTAGTACCGCATGAAAAACACAGATG
Source organism: Platycnemis pennipes (assembly GCA_933228895.1). Lineage (NCBI taxonomy): Eukaryota > Metazoa > Arthropoda > Insecta > Odonata > Platycnemididae > Platycnemis > Platycnemis pennipes. Next base: position 1,188,693 of record OW121851.1, read on the forward strand.
CGTCCAACACACAGTTGAACAAATGTGATCACAACAGCCAAATATGAACTTAGGCATGTGGTTTAAATAAAAAGTCCCATAAAAGTCTCTTTTAATCAGAAAAGTCCCGCCACGCCAAAATAAGTCCCAAAAAGTCCTTAAGAAAGTCATTAAAAACAGTTTTATTTGATGAGATAGGTGAAGATTTGTATTTAAAACCACAAAAGTCCCACTTTTACAAAAAGTCAAAAGACTTTTTTCCGCGCTCTAATAATGACATACCAGGTATTTTATGGACAGCACTACCCTTACAATGCACTCCTGCAAATATCAAAGTTGGTTTCTGAGTTTCAGGAATATTCCCTCTTCCTATTGACATATTTCAATACGCCCACTTTATACCATTTAACAGGCCGCCTCCCAAAACATCAAACCCAACCTCCGCGGGTTCTGCTGCTATTTCTGGTTCATCAACAATGCTTCCTAGGCTACCAAGAACCCACCCTTTTAGGGCTCTGCCCAGTAGGCACAGGGCTGACCGGGCTGAGGGTTCAAGCCTTTCTGGACAACCCCGCCTTAAATCCTCGCGAATCGATTTTCTGCGAGTCAGAACTTCTTAGAAAATCGCAGGTGGCCCAGGGAAAGTAAGTGGCCCCCCTTATACCCTGAATGTGTGAATTTCACACGCCTGTGGCCTAGTCCGGGGTGAGCTCAACCCTATCCACCTATCAACTTCGGGATGAACACAACCAATGAATGTGACAATTGGAACCCTTAAATATTGGAAACCCATGACTCACATGACAACTAAAAACGACCACAAAATGGAACAGACTTACCTCGAGGGAAATATCTTTTCCGCTAAAAAAAGATGATTCAGAATAATATACGGAGAGTGGATGGAATTACAAGAATTAACACTTCTCGCGATAATTCCAACATGGACATTTAAGGAGATTTGATCATCAGCTGCATTTATTATCCCACCGTGTGAAAGAAATTACAACCGAATGGCTAACACACGTGCTTTCGGGTGACCGTCAGAAAATTTACGATGTGCTGAACAACAATAGCGGTCAACAGGTGGCTTTCGCTAAATCCTCGGTTCGCAAACATTCACAGCGTTTTCCTAGAAAGACCAAATTCTGAAATAAATAAGAGCGAAATCAACTCGATATTCTTCATGGAGTGAAAAAAACACCTTGGAATGAATTGCGCATGTGCTTCGAAGTCGAGACGATCTCACTGGTATAGAACTCTCGTTTTGGCGCGCGTGCTGCCGTGGCGAAGACCAGAAACACTTTTAACGGAACTCACGTCGAAAACATATGACGTGAAAATGAATTATCACAGCCACGCAAAACAGACACAAATAACTCCTATGACTGAGCTAATGTATTCTAAAAATCCCCAATTTCAGAACAGTTCGAGGGATTGATCCTAAACTAGGCACTTAAATGCTCATCCTGGTAAAATTACTAAAGTTCCATCCACTTAGATGCATTAACATGCTATCGTGTGGCCATAAATTACGTCTCTTTTAATCTCATCCTAGTAACAAATTCAAAGCTCGCGAGCTATCTTGCATTCATCCTAGTAAATGGAGTCAAAAGTGAAGATGGACAATAAATTACAACGGCTAGGAATTTATTTGGTTAAATCTGAATCATCCTACCTAAAAATAAGTAATAGAGAGTTAATCAAATCCAAGCAGCAGTTTGTGATAAAAATGTTAATGAATAGGAACAATTCACCCAACATTTACTGAGGGTGAACGTTGAAATTCAATGGAAAGGAGGTAATACCGTAGATAATGTTGAACGCAGAACTAATATCTGACTACATGCTATCATTAAAAACGGTAATGAACCTTCAAAATGAAATACCGGAACCGAATACATGATAATAAACTGCAACCGGCGAAAGCCTTTAATTAATAATGAAAGAGGGAAAGGGCTGTGTACGTGTATGTATGTATGTACATCGCCACATAAGGCACGAAGATATAACTCGTTAGAAGCCTGAATGTTGCAGCTCGCACACGGTACATGAATGAATGAGAACAATCTGAACAGCTCACCTGACGCGATTAACTCGTGTGCTGAACGGATCTGAACATATCTCTCATTCCGCCATTCTTTCCGGTACGTAGGCAATTCAATCACGTGACATCATAGACTGACCAAAAACTCTCACACTTCACTACCGAAAAAGGCAACGAAATATCATTGCAGCTCGATAATCCGTACGCAACAAATGGAGAAGCGAGGATACATTTAAACCAAAGAAGCCACGTCTTCACTTTAAGGATGTCAAATGAAAAGAGGGACTATAATAGCGTAATCCGATGCTTCGCAACACAACATGATATGATCGCGTAAACATGAGCATATCAAGAATTTAACACCACCATGTGTGACTCGGGCATAGAAAAGGCGGTTACACAAATAAGAGATTTATGGTTCCAGAACTAAATTTTTAAATTCTTATAACACTCGTATAGCAAGAAAAACTCGCTTAAAAATTCGAGGCATAATAAATGGAAAGACAATGAGGCGATGACCCGCTAAAAGTGAAATGGAGGAAAAACGCTTTAAGAGACGAACGGATGGCGGGCAAAGCGACTGAGTCTAAAAAGGGAGATGAAATCCAGGTCTTGTGGCATGACACTTCGGATCAGAGTCGGCGGAGGGGAAAAAGACACAAAACGTCACAGCAAACGTATACATTTGAAACAAGTCAGGTTCAAGCATGCACTCCAAGAAATAGCAACGGCTCGCGAGGATGAAGGCTGCTAAGCACGACTCCAGGAATGTTCTTAAGGGACCGTGGGACATAGCTGTTTTTCAGACCTATTTTTCAAGGAAGATTGCTCCAACAGGAAGCTAGATATCGGAATGCGGTTTTCAGCAATTAAAAGAGAAAGTATCAAACTATTACTCTATAATCCTAGATTTTAAGTAATAATCCTAGTTAAAAATATATCTCGATGTAAAAATAGACCTTTTTGTTGCAAATATTGGGAGACAGAGGGGCTATTTTTTTAACTTTCGTTATTATAGAGAACAAGATTCAAGCTTAGTCTGTTGGATCCTTGAAAATTATTGATTTTTATTAAAAGACACGCTGTTGAGATATTCTGAAAGTAATTTATGTTTTTCGCCAACTCCAGCCCAGGGATACTCCTCGAGCTTCGTGCAAATCACTTAACAGTTCACAAATTCTCCGCCTACTGCGCTACTCAAAAAGTGGCACGGTCCCTCTACCCTATATCCTAAAACGGTAACCTTGAGGTGTTGGAGCTTGGGGGAAGGGAAAGTGAAGGCGGGCGGGAAGCAGAGGCGAGTGAGACGGAGTGTCTGATTTACTGACGGGTCTTGAGTCTCTGTTTGGGTTGTCGCGCTCGGGGTGTCTAGTAATAGTCAAACTGACTAATTGTCAAGTCTCGAAATGTCATCGGAAGCGTACCGATATCGGAAAATTAAAGTAGGCAGTCACTTGACATTTTCGGCGGTGAGGAAACAAAGAAAGGGTGAATTTTTGGCCAAGCGGAGGGAAGAAAAAAGGTAAATATTGTCATTTTTTGTGAAAACACTATCTTAATGTAATGATATATTCATGTGTGAGTATGCAAATTTCTATTATCCGAAACAGGCGTCTCGAAATAATGGGAACAGAGTCGCACGTAGGAGGAACTTCTTGCGCTATTGAAGAAATCCCGTCCAATATTGACGATTCAGTAGCTGATGAAACTTTGCATGATTCATTTGACGATATGGCAATTGCCGAAGAAGGGAAAAACGAAGGCATATCCGGTGGAGTAACGGGAAGAAGAATAATCGACTTAAAATATTCGACAATTCGGTTTCGAATTTACTTCAAAGGTTTAACCTAAATTTCAACGTGCGTTCTGATAGTAATTCCCAGCCTAGTTCTTCTTTTAAACTCGTAACACTTATAAAATGATCATACCGGCCTTTAAGAAATCTAGTGGATCTCCTTTGCACACGCTCTAATTCTTTTATCACACCTTCCTCGTACGGATCCCATATACTAGGGGCATATTCTAAATGAGGCCTGACAAGTGTAAAATGGCTTCTTTCTCGTACTCTCTCATCGCATTAGCCTAGAACTCTTTTTACGAATCCAAATCTATGGTTTGCTACACTAGTTATTTCCCTGATGTGTTTCCCCCACGACATGTCTTCAGTGCTGGTGACGCCTAAGTATTTATAAGTATAAGTTCTACGTTACATATTTTCTTTTCTTTGATGAAATAATTTTTCCGGGGAAAGTTATTCTTTTTCCCAAAGTTCTTTATCACGCATTTCTTCAAATTTAATTCTAGCTGCCAACTATCACACCAATCATAAATCCTTAGCTAAAGACTGACTATCCTCTTAATTTCTTATTTCGTTATACACTACTGCACCAGAAAAATACGTAAATATGAAGAGATTAGCCGACAGGACTCAGTGGAGAGCTGCGTCAAACCGATCTGAGGATTGATGACCAATGATGACTGCTGCATCATCGGCAAAAAGACGGAGCTTGCTATTTATAGCTACTGTATTCAAGTCATTTACGGAGTGAAGAGATAAAATTGGGCCTATCACGCTGGGGAACACCCGATGTAACTTTTACTTCGCCTGAGGTGACACCATCTAATACCACCCTTTGAACGCGTTCATGTAGGAAGTCTCCTATCCAGCCTATCATATTACTGTCTATCCCGTATGATGCTAACTTCGCGAGTAAATTACAGTGGGGAACCTTGTCAAACGCTTTTCTAAATTTAAAAATGCTGCGATTACCTGTACGTTACCTTTTCCGGAAACTACAATATCATGAACAAAAAGACCTAATTGATTTTCTCAAGACCGTCATTTTGTGGACCAATGCTTATTTGTTATCAATAAATCCTGGCTATCGAGGTGTCCCCTTATTGATGTAACTATGCTGTATAATTTTGCACGACAGTGAAGTTATTGATATTGGTCTATAATTCTACGGATGTTCCCTATCGCCACTTTTAAAAATTGGGGTCACGTTTGCTATCTTCCAGTCTTTGGGAACCGCGTGTTCTTCGAAGGATTTGTTAAATATTACTTTATGATACGGTGCCATTTCGAGGGCTATTTCTTTATACACACGAGCAGGAATTTCATCACGACCTGAGCTCTTGTTCGGGCTAACATTTTTAGTAAGGATACGATTCCGCTAAAAGATACATTTATCGATCGGGGGCATTATATGTTGAAATCAGTCTGGTATTGTTTCGAGCAAACTACGCTTAGATTGATTAAAAACGCTCTGGAAAAATAATTCAACAAATAAGCCTTATCTACATATTTCGCCCCCATACCTTTTCAAGGAATTAACCGTTGACATTTTGGTTCCCTGTACTTCCCTAACATATGACCAAAATGCTTTCGGATTCCCCTCTAGCTGTTCTCCAAGTGCTTCTCTCTTGAAATCACTTTACGCTTTTCTAAGGGCTGTTTTTGCGGCTGCTTTACATGTAACGTTCGATAATTTTTTTAGCTATTAGCAACATTTTTCTTAGTTTCGCGTGGATAACTCGTTGGCGTTTTAAACATTTTCTAACCGCGTAGTACCACCTTGGTTCCCTATTCTCACTCTTATACTCCTTCCCCGCGTAATTTGGAGGAACTCTTTCCATGTATTGTCTGTATCACTATTTTTTCTTATGTTCAGAATTTTTCAAAAGAAGTCTTTAGAGTACACTTAAATCCGTTAAAATCTGCTTTACTTAAAAAGCAAATCTTTCATTTCAATTTTAGATTTTTGTCAGTATTGAGGGAATAACTTTTTCATGGATGTTTGAGGCAAGTAAATCGAGAACATTCTCCCTTCTATTATGCAAATTTACTATTTGATGTTCTGCGTATTAGGCGAACACGTTAAACAATGACGAGCAGATTTCTTTGTCCCTACCCCCAGACTTATGACTACATGTTTTCCAATCTATCGATGGTGTATTGAAATCTCCTCCTATAATAATCTGTCGTTCGTTGCTATGGGAATTAATGTACCTGATCTGTCTCTCGAGTTCTAATACTGAGTGTACATCGGAATGGGGTGGTCTATAGTAAGCACACTCTGGTGTAGGCAAAAACATATATTACTTTCAAACTACCCAATTTAGACATTAACACACGTAAGCCATGCTATCAGCTGAGACCACCACCTATTTGTTGCAGTTCTTACGGCTAAACTGTTGTCACAACAACCAATCAACGCGGCTACCCCGAAAAATGAAGCCCATTCGTGACTTGGACCGCGGACGCGTTCTCCTGCAGCTACGAACCCCACTAGGACCAGACTGGCCACGCCGGCTCGGTTCTTAGAAAATAGTAGCGAGAGCATTTCCGCAAATTCCACGTTGCCACATGGTATAATGTGGAGTCTACCACACAGTTTAGTCCAACCGTGTGTTGAAATGGCAACATTGCGTCTAGTGGTGCGAACTCCCCAGACGGAGGGGATGAAGGGGAAATATCGTTATTGCCTCATCATCTCTGCGCAAAGAATTTTATGACTAGAGGAGACGCTAAACAAAAATATGGCTGGTTGGGTAGGCGCCGACTCTGGTAACTCTACCGGTCGACGGAAAAACTATCTCCATAATCTCAGCACTCGGAAGCGAAAAAATAATCATCTCCCACGGCCCCTTAATCGGAGTGCTTTTAGGAAAATTACTCTCTAAAACTCTTTAGCAAGTCTTCCCTGAACAAAGCAAAAAACTGAAGCGACGGACGTGAGTGAATACAAGGCTTCCTCCAGAGATTGGAAAAACCGCCCAGGTACGTGCAACTACGTAATACCTCCTAGAGGGTGTGTGGCAGGGGGTGGGGGGAGAGCTGTAAAGGCGGGAGATTTTCAGCGATCCGCAATGTCTTCGCACGAATCAATCTCAATTATCGATTTCTCTGGTCGGCACACGAGGGCACTGCGATCGGAAGCTTCGAGATTCCTCTCCTAGGGTCCAGAGATAAAAATGGAGTCACTTCGCGGGGGATATACAAGGGTTCGGGATCTAGAAAAGGGGGTTAAGGGGCACAGACAGCACAGGTACGACAGAGTGAAGCCCAAGGTAAAAAAAAGTTGACAAACGACATCCGTGCCACATTCTCACAGTCAGACCCAAGTCATCTACCCACATAATACCCTGCAAGCCACCATAAAGGTGTGTGGCAGGGGGTGAACTCTCACCAAACATGCACTACATATCATGCATGAAATTTGTAATTAAAAATTAAAATAGCAAAGCATACATGCAAAAACAAGCTGTTAGTTGGGTTAGCATTAAGTCCTTATATCAACATGCAGCTATCAATGTTATCCATTGCTACACTCGTACTAAATACATTTACCGTTATTCATATCCCTAATAGTACGAGGAAAAAAGGACATTTTGAAACTGTCAGTTCGGCAATCTATTTCTCTAATTTTGTGATTATGGTCCAGTCTACCATGGTAAGTTGGGGAAAAAAAACTTCCACGATTAGGAATTGTGACCTTCGGTACTCGGGACGGCGCGGCGACTCTAACCACTACGCCATCTCACACCAAGTCCTCGATGAGAGACGCAAGGCGGACGACGCATCCGAGGTTTAAATGAGCAAAAAGTGTGAGCACTCCGAAAGTGTAGTCCACGTACATCCACGCACGATCACGAAGTACGTACATTCCAATCCCTCACGAAGGAAACACGAAACTGAAAACGAGAATTTAACGGTGAACTAAAACGATCGAAGTCGCCTCATCGCTCTCCACAAGTGCAATGAAAAGCTAAGGACAGGCGCTACTTGGCATCAATGGACTCTGGCCGACACTATTCAGGCCCTATGGGATTTGTACGGAGTGGACCTACAACTAGGGAAAATTCAGAGAAGATCCGCTACTATTTTTACTTTACTGAAATGGGGATAAATGTACCGTCAATTGCGGAGATTAGACTCGAGGGACGAGAAGCCACACTAATGGTCACGACATTAGACACTGCTGTCGTGACGCTTTCGTGGAGACACACGGAGGCACCCGTGCTGCCGTCTATCGGGAGATGGTGCTCATCTCCCTCAGACACTTGACTGCCGAGAGAGCGAGGCGCCGAAGCCCAGCTCAGAACGTCTTCACAAGCCGTCGCACCTTCGATCACTGCCTCACGAAGAACAAGGAAGGAATTTTTGTACTAAACGCTAGCCTCTTTATTTAAACTGATTCGTGAACGAGCTGCCCTTCGCCATCGTGTATCTTCAGGTCTCCAAAGCACAAGTGGCCAAAATTATTCATGATATTGCGAAGCCTTACGCCATGAGCGTATTAGAGGCGTCTTAGCCTTATGATGTAATACGGCCAAGTACTTGAAGATAAGTGAAAGAAGTAGTTTTATCGGGAAGAGTAGTTTTATGGGGAGTTTACTCCCTTACGGAGAGTTGGAATTCTCCTCCAGCTCCATGGAAAGCATAATCTCCCTCCTACATTACAGTAGTACTGATAGCTTCCGGACTTTCAATTTTTTCTCCGCGCCTGGGATAATTATTAAAACGCCTCACCATATCGGAAGATTGGATCACATGATCAAATTCGAGAAATCGTTTGCTCCGTTATCGATACACTCAAGTATTAATTCTTTCCCCGGACAACTCGCGGCCACAGCAATACCGGGATCGGACACTCCAACGCGCCTTCATAGAAATAACTGACTGCGAACGCTGGCATTTGTAAGACACGAAGGGAGGAGAGAGAGGAACTTGCCATCGTCTCTCACGGAATGTCCAGTTATCCGATAATGTGAGCGGAAGGAAAGGCGACTTTTACTTACACCGCTAGATTCATTTAAAACCTCGACCCGGTTTCACATTGCCATCGGCTCAGAGACCTGAAGATGATGTGAAACCACATCGAACCCGAGTCGAGTTTTTAAATAAGCTAGTGGTGTAAGTAAAAGTTGCCTTTCCTTCCTCTTATGATGTAATACCACCAAGTGAACCTTAAAAATGTGCATTTATGACTTAATCCATATAATTAAAACTTTTAAACGAAGGATTTATTTGATGGATATCAGCCTATCAAAGCAACTATGAAATTGAAGCCCAGGGCGAAAAAATTAGTAAGTAGTCTCCCAGAGGACGGCAACTAGAAAAACCTTCAGTTTCACAGGTCTACTGGGTTTATTGCGTGTACAACTGTACATTTTTTAAAAAATGATATCGCCTCATCAGTAACTCTGATTCTTGTCAAAAATGGCTTCCCCAATTTCACCTCATAGCCACACCGTCATATTGATCAGTCTCAAACATAATACTATGATCGTACATTCTAAGATCAAATATTATTGCTTGGGCTTCCTTAGGCATAAAATTTTCCACCGAAAAAACTAACATTGCTAGTTAATACTGGGCAATTTCTCAGTGAAGGGAGGAGTAGTAGTAGCATATTATTTTCGTGGTGCATCGAAGGCTACGGCCATTTTTACACCTTCCAATAGGCTGCTTAAAAACAGAATGAAAGATTTATTGACATAAATCCAGCTAAAACCTAGGATTAGAAAGACAGAAAAAAATAAAAATTTGAGGGATGAATAATTAAAGGTCGGTGAAAAGCAGACTCTCTTTTAAAAACAGTAAAAGCTTGTCTATTGCAGATGAGTCATTGCATGAAATGTCGCACATTTATCCTGTGATTGTCCGATGTTTTCTCCGCAGGTAGGAATACACTCGGCATTCTCATAGCAGGTGTTTAATGGACAAGGGTGACTGGCAATTATCACACCATCTTTATCAGTGGAATGAGTGGGTGAATGCTGTGTGCCCAATAGGTACGTCCGGGTGACGACTACCTCCCCTCTCTTTTAAAGCTTCTAATGGATGACATCCACGCCCTCTAAGAGTGAAGGGATAGTGCCACGTGTGGCCCACGTATTTAAAAAAAAGCTACACAGGAGAATATTTACATAACTTAAAAAGAAAATACCATAAACAAAGGTGAAAATAAAGAAGGGGTCAACAGTTTTATCGGAGCAACAATCCCGAACAACAATTGAACGAGAGTAACAGAGGGCACAAGAATTGAAAGTGGAAGAGGGTGGGGGAAACCAGGGAGGGGGGCTCTGATTGTGTAACTGCCACCGCCGAAGATGAGCCTCCTCCGATGGTGATTGTTGCTGACCACCGCTCTTTCCCATTTCCCGTGACGCGGCGAGGTGATGTTCTTCGCCCCAAACGTCGCGTCTGATCCTCCTTAGCCGCCATTATCACCCCCAGGATCTATTGAGGTTCCGACAATTTGTTTGCGAGAGAAACAACATCGGGGGTTAATTAATGAATTGTAATTGTCGCGACCCTGACGAAAATGCAAGGGAAACGATAGCGCGTGCACACAATAATAATAATACTGTTGAATGGTGTAATTGTTGTCACTTAACACTCGATTCATTTATTTTGACTAAAGTAAGTTTGTGACGTGTGTCAGCCTATGCAAAATTCTGCATAGCATTCAAAATATTAGGGTCAAAAATGAAGCTCTGAATCAATGAAAGCGAATGAAAGCTCTGAAATACATGTTTATAACATTGCTAAAACAACGGCTGAACAAAAAAAATTATTTCTAATTTACTGAGAAAAAGCATAATTATTTGTATGAATCGCACGCAATAAGATTATATGGACAACAAAATACATAATTGTTGACAAAGAAAAAGAACTAACTAAATTCACGTGTCTTGCATTCGCCGAGTAATTACGTTTGTTTAAATGATTACACATTATTTTAATGAACAAGAAAATGTTCGGTTATTTCTTATATGCACGCTTGTTTTTAGCAGTTCGCCTTTTATCGTTTTATACCTTGATGTTTGTTGCTCGAACATTTGTCATCCTTCGTAGACAAGTGAAAAACACCATTCACGGTGTTCGTGATAGTGCAAGTTGAGGACATCTCAGTGAAACATTAATCACATTCACCGTGGTTAAATCCACATTTAACGCTAGAATAGAGTCTTTCTTATCATTAAGTAAAATAGGGGTAATACATGGTTCACTTCGTAATCATATTCCTGCTGCCAATAATCACCTAGCTGGGTTATTAGAATATCATATTAAATAAGTGTAATCAAACATATCATCACTCATGAAACCATTTGACTCTCTTAATTGGCTAATCGCTCTGCCGTGAAGTTCTCACAACACTCCTCGGGCGAAGCCGCCCAATAACAGAATCGCAAACGATAAGGGCTGGTGAAGTGGTTTTCCGGTGACGCCGGTAATGCACATCGGCCAAGTTACGGCTCCGGCTGAGGATAATGTGGGGGACGGCGGAATGAAGGGGAAGGGGGTGAAGTGGTGAAAGGAGGATGGCGCCTAATGCCATCCTTCGGGAGTCGCACCAGCAGGCGGCCAATAACGGAAGGCATGTGTAGACCCTTTAAATGCTGCCACAGGCGTTTGACTTGGGATGTCCATGGACTACATAAAGGGAATCTTTTATCAGGGGAAAGAGAAAATTTGAAAGAAATAAATCAACTGTTGGGACTCTTTAAGACTAAAATAGAGGCACAGATGGGATGCCCTGGAAATGGTGTCCGGGAAATTCCATATTCCTATGGCACATCAATAAATTTGCATATGCCCCAGGGATCCTTTGAGCTTATTTTTCAAGAGTATTAGTGACGTAGTATACGAAGGTTTACGTAACGTAACCCTTCGGTCTCTAACTAGTAACCGCGAGGCCCAACTCGAAATACTGAGCACTAAGGACATGAAAGTAGTAATTGGGGAAAGTGGCACGTGATCAAAAAGGAGTACCAGAGTAGGCACTGCAACCGAAGTGGACCAGCCGACGCCACCTTTCATTTAATTGAACCGATTGCATCACTGGCGCCCAAAAAGGGAGAACAACATTTGCATATGCGATTTGCTGTCACTAAAGTCGAGGATTCTGCATCGACATACAGAATAAACGAATGCGTAAATAATGGAAGAAAATACCAAGTCCCGACTCCAGCTTGGGGGCATTTCAACGCAAACTTTCCAATTCACATCACGAAACAAGAAAAGCGACCATGCTTCACTTGAATTCAAGAGGATCAAACATACATAGTGCAGTGATAAGCGCTTTGCAATAACCCACGGCGAGTAGCGCAGTAAGCTAAAACGACCGACAGGTTGAACTACGTTTTGTTGAAGCTTATTGACGTGGATAGAATATCCACTTTAATATCGGTTCTTTCCTTCTACACAAAAGATAATCCACGAGCGAGCATAAAAAGCACCGGATGGAAGGCGGAGTCGGAACGCATGATCACACCAGGGCTATTTCTCAGGGGTGGATTTTACATCCAAGCGTGCTTTCCCCATGGTGCGCTTATCTGTAAGTCGAACGCAACGACCCCAAACACGAAAGGGTGGAGTGGAAAAATAATAGGGAAAGGAGAGAAGAGGAACGGAAAAAGACAAGCAAGGAAAGAATGGTTTCATGAATAGGGAATGAGTGGAAGAGAAAGGTAAAGAAAAGTTGAAGTGGGTCTAGGGAAAGGCGGCTGGAGTGGGTCAGACGGAAAGGGACGGAGACGTAGAAACGGAACATTTACATGCAAAATAAAAAGGGATAGGTAGGTGAAATATTGCTAGCGTAATATGTAGAGCATGACGCATGTATTAACATCACTAACCAAGGCATGATAGTTAAATACAGAGAAATATATTCATATGAACTCATTATGAACAATAATCCCTTTACTAATACGTAGGTACTAACCATCTGACTGCATGTTACTCTATTATCTAACATATTTCCATGTAGTAGCCTAGCTGCATGTCAATAGTTCGTGTTTGGTGGTCTTCACCCCTGCCACACACCCTCGCGGTAATTTGCAGGGTATTGCGCAGATGTAGATGGTAAAATTCACGAATATGCCGTGTAAAACGAAAGTGCGCGGAATAAACATCTGTTCAAGAGGCTGAAAACAATCCAGTCACTTAATTCACACGGCACGTTCGTCTTTTACCATGAGCATTAGGGCGGAACGGAAAAATCGATTTTTCGCGGAGAAACTTGGCCCTCTGGAAAAAGTTGTCAAAGTGACTCAAAATGACACCAGAAAAATTTGAAACCTCTTGGTCAACCCTAGACCCTCGCGCCGTGGCCATTTATGGGGGGGGGGGGCTGAAAATAGAAAAAGTCATGTTTTTAAAGCGGTTCCCCATGGATTTTGCCGAGTTGCGACCCTTTAGGACAAAAATTTCGTCCATTTGTACGTATCTGCAGCCGTTAACCCACAAGTTGTCTATTTTGTCCCAGTGAGCAAGGTCGCAGAATATACATGGCGAGAATGCACTCTTTGTTGTGTGAGATGCATCCTGAACGTAAGCCACCTGTCGCAGCAGAATCTGCGCGACTACGCCAATCACCTGCACAAGAAAATGACACCCCAACCGCAAGGTCAAGAGTAGTACACCACCAGCCATGGCACCATCTCCGACAAAGGCAGATGAAACTCAAACTGTCGTGGCTACCGCCGATCTTTCGGTGAAGGGAGACGAGCTGAAGGCTGACTCTGAATTATTTAAGCGGTTGGAAAGCACGATGAACTACGATGAGGCAACTACCAGGGAAAGAAATATCCATCATTAAATTTCTTAGCGGGACCAACAGCTGTCCCAGTTGAATGGCATCGTAGATACGACCTTGACGGAAACGTCTCTGGGAAATTGACTACGTGGTAAATATTGCCGTCACACTGTTGGCCTCTCCCCAAGCGTTGGCCACTTTTGAGACTAAAGCAGCAAATAGACTAAAACAGCTTAATGCCAAAATCACGCTGGCCAGACATCAGGTGTCGAGACTTCAGTGAGTGACGGAATACCTCTCCTCTGGTCGGGCCTTCGCGCCGAAATTGAAGCGATTGCTCGTGCGATCCGGAGAGAACATCACACACTGAACAAAAGAGTGCTGCTTATCGTTAAGCAGCACGAGGTGGATAGAGTGCGGGCACTTACAACGGCGAGGAAGAAGTTGGTCAAGAGGACCAACGCCAGGAAGGAGAACTCCACCTTCTCCTTTCAGCCGTCCCGCCTCTTCCGACCCCTCCTCCTGTTGTCCAAACACCACCAACTGTCCCGGAGGTGGATTGTTTCTGGAAGGACATCTACGTGACCACGAAGCCAATCAATGAAGGAACTTAAGCGATAGCCCTCTTTAAAGAATTTTGTGACCGCCACCTACCGGATCGTCCCATCTTAGTCAAGGAAAGTGATGTGAAGAAGGCCTTCTCTGACAAGAAGAAATTCACTGCTCCAGGAATGGACGCAGTGGGTAACTTCTGGTGGAAGAAGTTCACTTCCACACACAAGCACCTTGCCAAAATTTTCCCAACCCTGTCCGGAACGGAACCAATTCCGCCCTGAGGGACGAACGGTTTTAACATCGAAAAAAGGAGACTTGTCCAATCCGAAGAACTACCGCCCTATAACCTGTCTCAACAATGTATACAACGCATTCACTTCCATCTTGATCAACCTTATCCTCTGCCATGTCTAACCGGAGGAAGTGGAGGGGCTCGAAGAAAGTCATCGCGGGATGCAAGGACAACCTGCTCATTGTTGGGAGTGTGAGTCGGGACGCTTGTCAATAGAAGCGTAACCTGTCAATGGGCTGGGTGGACTACAAGAAGGCTTTTGATACCAATACCACATACCACGGTGGCGTTTTTCAAGGCGATAGCCTTAGTTCCCTCCTGTTCAGTTTACCTCTCCTCCCACTGAGCGTTCAGTTGAGACGAGATAGGGGATATATGTGCGGTTTCCCGTCAAAAAGGGAGCATAAGGTCAACCATCTATTCTATATGGATGAATTGAATTTTTATGCTTCAAACGCGAAAGAACTGCGCTTGACGTTGGGCACCGTACGCAGATACAGTGAGGATAAAGGGATGGAATTCGGATTGGACAAGTTCGCGACCTATCATATGGCGAAAGGAGAGAATTCGGAAGACCAGGAAGACGTGCAGCTCGTTGACGAAAACCCCATTCGTCATCTTGAAGATGAAAGGCGTACGAATATCTCGGCGTACCCCAGTGCCGGACGCAGGAGCTGAAGGCAGTGAACGATAGGTTTACAGCCAAATTCAGGCAGACACTCTAACCTGTACCGCAAGAACAAGGTTCGTGCGACCAACAACTTCGCTGTTCCAACACTGCTCTCCATCTTCGGTTACATCGAATGGAATGTCAACGAGCTGCAAAACCTCAACATGGGAAAGAGGAAATTGATGACCATCTATCGTAGTCCCCGAGAAATCTAGGTGGTAGAGGGCTTCTAAGGCTGGAGTGCTTTCATGACAGTGTAGTCCTCAATACAGCGTGATGTGTGTTCCACAGCGCGAAGCCTCGTGAAGACACACGAGAGGGTGGTGGCAAAGGGTGGTTCCAGGCGGCGAAAAGGGCAGCAGACGGTCTTGGTCTCGACTTTGACCGTACTTCCAGCGGAGAACATGCGACACATCAATCTGATCCCTGAAGGCGGACATGTGAAAGCTCGAAATAAAGAAGACGGTACAAAAGACCCTGCTCAGCAAGCACACCGAGAATGCATGGAAGTTTCTATCGAAACTTGGAAACGCATGGGCTATCGAAGGAGTCAGGTTCGCCTTACTGCGCTCCGCAGGTCTGAAGTCCGAAACCGGTAGTTTCGTGCTCGCATGCCAAGATGGTGTTATCAACACCCTCGCGAACCGTCGCACAGTGGGCTGAAATCGCATTTGTCAGACAAAAGTCCAAAACTGCTTTTTATGAGATAACGTCTTGAAACGTGGCATATATACACACAAATGATCGGTAATTATGGAATAGTAAGTCATTTTTCATAGGTATTACCCGTTACTTAGATACAGAGGCTCAAACACGACCAAATTTCGAAAAAAGCGACGGCTCTCATTTTCTTCGAAAATCTTAAATTTGAGCAGATATAGGAGTAATTAAAGGAATTTTATGAAATAAAAAACATTACCATTTGCGAACACGGTACTTTGCCTATGCTATGCATATGTTTCAGACATTTTGCCCTACATTTGAGTGCTATTACGTCACAAAATGGCGGACCCTTTTTTTAGACAAAATTTTACATAGAGTAGACAATATAATCCTTATTCGGAAAATGATCTCTGGGATTCTTCATCAGAGTATAAATTGAAGATAATTATAGGTTACTCCGTAAAAATATATGAAAAAGTTTGCGACGCCGAGAATAAACTCGATTTTTCGATCGCACGTCGCGGCCCGGCTCCGGGCAGCGGGACCTGGAAATACTGAGACTCCGTTGGATTGTTCGTGTTGTGTGGATAATAACTCCTCGAATATAACTTTTTCAGGCTTTGCATGCTGTCACTGATTTGTAAAGATTCTATAGACTGAAGATTTTTCGAGGATATTGGTTCGAGAGAATGAATCAGTGAGTAGTGTCCATTTGTTCTTCAGTGCACTCCTTTCAGTGCACTCGTAACTGAGGTAAATTTGTTATTTGAATAATTTTCGGAATCATTTTCAATCAGAACCACTCTTAGTAGGGCAAGGAGAGTGCTTTCAAATGGAGGAAAAGTCCTGATGAGCTGACGGAGATGCCACCTGAAGAGGCTTTGTCCTTACTGATCACTAGGGGGCTGATTAATAGTCAGTATAATACCCTTAGAAGCTCCGTTCGTAGTCACGGACACGAGTTGTATCCCCGATGCGGCATACCCCGATGGGATAAGTAGTAAGATGCTCTGAGGGTGAAAATCATTTGGGATAATGATATTTACGTTCTTTTCAGTATCTTACAAGTAATGGCATTTTATTTATATTATTGAATTGATTTTATCGGTACTGACAATTACAAAATGAATTTATTTTTATTTATTTATTTATTTTATTTATGTCTTATTTTAACATGCGAATTTCAGGACTCGAAGTCCTCTCCTCCAATTAACATGTTGGACGGCACAAACATCCATATGCCCCGGAAAGAGAAAATCCTCCCCGGGCGGGATTCGAACCCGCGACCTTGGGGTCGACAGGCGAGGGATTTACCCCGCCGCCACCGCGGCCGGCAATTTAAGTAATTCTCGTTTATTGCCTTCCTCTTTTCAAATTACTTTATCTTTTGAAACCATAAGTTAGAGATGGCGTAGCAAATTCTATGCAAAACAACATCAGTTTTCCAGTTTTTTATAATATATTATTGATTAATCTAATGGGGTCGTTTACCATATTTTTTAATTGCCGAATATGATAGAGTTTGTAAAATAAAAGGACCCATATTTTTCCGTTTTCCGACAATAACAACGAGGCAGGCTCCACCTAGCCTAGGAAATGTGACACCAGAGTGACGTTACTTTTCACTAGTCCGGCCGAACCTTGAATATGCATCCAGTACACGGGATCCGAATGAATTGATTGTTTGATCAGAAAACTGGACATTGTGCAGCGTAGAGAGACTAGGTAATTTAAACTGTATTACGGTAGGATTAGCGGTGTATCAAAATTATTGGAAGAATTAGGATAGAACTTCATCAGATCGTTGGTCAAAGTACACCGTAAATTTCCTGCAGAAATTTAAAACGGATAGTTTTTTATGAAGATGCCCCGAGTATATCTACATCCAAGCGATTTCCTGCAAGCCACCGCGAGGGTGTGTGGCAAGGGGTAAGGATCACCAAACATGCACTACTGACATGCAATTAGGCTACTGCATGGAGACATGTCAGATAATAGGGTCACATGTAACGACGTGGTAATATCGACACATTAAGTGCAGGAGTACATTGAAACCACTGTAGCGTACTAAGCCAGGTCACATCACAAACACAGAATCGCCCAGATAGACGGAAGGACGGAGAGGTTCCAGGATTCATTTTCTCCAAAGAGAGATGACCCACTCAGAACATGCATCTTAGATTTTGAAATAGATATAACACGGAATGCGGTGATTTTTTAACAACGTGTGCATGTTTTAGCACTACTAACTAATGCATGCTCTGGGATATATAAACTCATTACTTAATTTATTTACAGCATTAAATCGTAATTAAAATCAAATGTATATTACTATTCTTTGACTAACAATTCGGCCTCTTTTGTGGCTAACATTTCATGTGGCTCGTGATTTCAAGCTATCGTGACGGGGAATATGTTTAGCAGGCCTGCACGGTAGCAAGTGTTCTCCCTGATTGGCAGTGCATGTCAGCTGACGGATGGTTCACCCCCTGCCACAACCCCCTGCGTTGACTTGCATTCAATGAAAAAGGTTGTGTGTGCATTCCGGAGAGCGTGGGAGAGAAAGAGTGGCGGGGGACGGGATTGATGCGAAGGAAAGGGTCCCCGGGGGGATGGACACAAGGGTCCCCGGGGGTTGGTGCGTTGCCCTCCCCCGGGCAGTATTCCCGGAGATGCTACCCTCCCCTTCCTGCCCAACGCATGCGCATGGCCTAGACAGAATTCAGGAGCCAAGCGAACACTTCCCCAAGGCTGGCGTTTTTACAGTTACACGCCAAAACCAAAAGAGCGATCTGTTTTAGAGAAGATGAAGTTTGATCTCCCCATGGGACACACCGCCCGAAAGACCTCGTGCTGAGCCATGTGCCGACAAGAGTGACTGCGAGGAGGAATGTCTGGAAGCGCATGCACGAAGAGGACATCAAAGCGGCCGCTAGATGGCTCGCAATTCAATGAGATCAATTACAGAAAAACCAGTTCTTACTTGTATGTGCAACTGAAAAATTATGAACCAAGAAAGTTTCCTATTAGTTTTTTATTGTCTTGATCGAAAGTTCTGGAGTACGTATTCTAAGCCGTTCCATTTTGAAATGACATTAAGTACTTTTCCTCATTAATTAAAAAGTGAAAAAAATCAATGGCGCGAAAACGCAACAAGAAAACTATTGCATGCCTGTTAATCCTACGTGTGACGTCAAACTATTTCCTCTAATTGCCACCAGGTTATGCTGCGGACGCTTCCAAGTAGACGCTGCACTCCGTTAAAGTTTATGAACAAGTATTGGAGGCATATTTATTCCGTTAATTTATTATAATTAACTTTTATTTATTTATTTAACATTACTTATGCAGTTGATTCATTTCAATCAGTTAGTATTCCTTTCACAAGCATACCGTGTAGTTCGCCCACCGCCGCACGACCTTCACGCCATGCTTCGCCGTAGCAGAAGACACCACGAGCAGGACGTCCTTGAGCCTATAATATAACGACTAATAGTACCATGTTTAACTGTGAAGACTTTTCCAACTTTGATAGTTTTCACAGGCTAATACTAATAAATATTCACTAGAGCTGAGGGGCCCTGAAATACAACGGTAAGTTCAGGAGACGAATTTTCCTATGCTTCGCAACGTAAACTTACCTGTTACGTCAGCAATAAGGCAGCGCACCCCGCCATTTCAGAGCCTTTTCAAACGATCTTAAAATTAACATTTAATTCTCTTGTAAACTGGGATTTTTGAGTCCAAATTTTTGCGTAAAATAAATACATTTATCTATCTACATCTACATGATACCCTGCGAGCCACCATATAAGTGTGTGGCAGGGGTAGGGTAGTAATAATACGCAAATTTAATTTATGGCAGGGTACGAATCGCAAGTAATGAAGTATGGTTTCTTTCATGAAGGAAACTACCCCATTGGTAGTCTATTTCTTTGAATAGTAGGCAAAAAGAAAAAAACTATTGTTCACCTACCACTACATAACTCTAAAACCAAAATTCTGTGCGTTTGTACCCATATATGAGCAGAATACCAAGTTTTAAAAATATCGAAGATGGTGTATTTGACCTTTTGACCTTTGACCAAACGTATATGTAGGTCCACGCTGTGATGCCATTTAAAATTTTCAGTATATTTGAATGTCAATCCTTTTGATAGGAAATTCAATTACCTTTTCAATGAGCCCAACACTGTAGCTATGATAGGAGCTGACTTATTGCCAGTAAACTAAAGTAATGCGCGAAAAGGTCACCAAAAGGTCAAATTTTGACCCCCTCATAAATCCCTATCTGATCATCCCAAAAATACAAAAAAATCACATTAGTTACTTAATATGATATGAACAACTGTACCAAATTTCAGGAAAATCCAAGAATTCGAAAAAAAAATGTGTTGGTTGTTTTCGTATGGAATGACGCGTAACTACGGCTTTTCTGCTTTTTTTCGAACGACATTTAATAATATCAATTAAACAAGTGTGGTGAGGCGAGCACTTTTTCCCAATGCTAAATCCATACTAATATATAAAAATGTAATGGTGTCTGTCTGTCTGTCTGTGTGTCTGTCTGTTGCTCAATCACGCAAAAACTACTAAACGGATTGAGCTGAAATTTGGTATTGTAATGGTCCAACGGCCCACCCGGATGAAACTTTTGGGCCGAAAGAAACACGTACAAAGAAAATAAAAAAATCTTCGCGAACCTTTCCCGCGCTAGGTCCGCGGAGCCAAACTGCGTCACCTGGTACGAAAAGGAAATAGAAATATGCCTCTTTAAGAGAAGGTAAGCGGGTGGGGGGTCCCCGACCTTGTGCAATTTTCACCTGGCTTTACCGCCGGGGCGAAACGTATGGCGGGTAGGAATGGAATGTGGTAGGGGGCGATAAGGAGCCTCGCCTCCCGACCCGCGGAAAAAGACGATGCACACACTTTTTCCCCCATTCATTTAAACACACATTATTATTCCAAAACGAAAAATTGATACATTTGACAAAGGATAATATACTCTTTTTCTAAAGTTAATGAGGGATGAATGAATAAAATGATTTTATGAACAGGGATGATGACAGGAAACGTGAAAATAATTTTACAAAAGAAAAAAAATGACACCGTCTTAGGGCAACGACACAAATTTTGCAATTTCAGCCTTCTGGAGGGAGGTAATTCTGAGTCCTTCCCTCTTTCTTTCTTTGAGCACTCGTTCCACTTCAATAAAGTTTAGTACGCCGCTTCAAAGGAGTTCATGGGGAAGCTAGTGCAGCAGCTGAACACAGTGGGGGGGGGTTTATATTGAAAGCTGGTCGGGCGTCGACAACCTTATTTGGCCTCACGGCGACAACCACGTCCTGGAGATCTCCCTGCTTTTGCTTCTCCGACCGCAGGCTCCTCCGTGTCAGGACAGGAGCGGCGTCTGGCACTCGATGCATGGGAGTCTCCTTCAGGATGTTTTTTCTCTTGTCGTCCGCGAAACAATCTCGCCAACCTGTCCGGCTCGGCGACGGCATAAGCTCCGCCCGTTGCTCGCTTTCTTTTTGGAATCTCCTCCCAACTCGTCCGGCTTGGTGACGGGCATAAGCTCCGCCCGTTGCTCGCTTTCTTTTTGGAATCTCCTCCCAACTCGTCCGGCTTGGTGACGGGCATAAGCTCCGCCCGTGGCTCGCTTTCTTGGAATCTTTTTTTGAGGCGTAGCTGCTGCCTGCTTTATATACCCCGGGGGTGACGATGGGGTGGGGGGGGTTTTCGATGTGGGGGGCGAGAATTGCAGTCGACGCGGAGAGGTATGCTGCTCAACGTCAAACCCAAACTGAAGATGAACGACAGGCTATTCTTCACGATAGGAGGGTAAGGAGGCAACAGTTCTTGAAAATTACCTGGAACTCTTTCAAAAATATTGGAATGAGAAACGTATCTTAATCTATCTTAATTAAGTCATTAAATGCTATACAAAAGGGTAGCGATCAAGCTGTTAATTCACTCAAGATACGGCTAAGAGAACCGAAAATACGAGATGGCCATCTATTTTACGTGGTGATGAGTTTGCGTGGGCCATTTTTGGATTTTCCGTGCATGAAAGAGAACCAACAGCCACTCATCTCCTCGTGCACCTAGAAAACGGTCAGCGTGTCTACTACAACGACCACTATGTACAACATATGTCACCAACTACTCAAATGACCGCGCTAACAGTATTCTTCAGACAGTGGTTTCCTTACAAAATAAGTTCAATGTTTTTCACTCCCGTTGAATTTCAACGGGTAGCTTCCGCTAGTTGTACATAAAATTGCGCATCTTATGTTAGTTTTTCGTCAAAACGACATTTCTCTTTACATTAGTAATCTGAAAATTTTACTGCAAGAGCCATGCTCTGCCGTATAACCAAGTATGAAATAGCTGACTTTCAAAGTCTTTCTTCTTAAAAAAAATATGACGGAAAGGCCTCATTATTGCATTGCCATTGCATTGCTAAATAGAAGGGCCGGAAAATGATGTGTCCTGGAACGTTCACAAAAATTACATCTACTTCATAATTCGGTGGAGCCTCCTTAAGTGACAACAATTACACCATTCAACAGTATTATTATTATTGTGTGCACGCGCTATCGTTTCCCTTGCATTTTCGTCAGGGTCGCGACAATTACAATTCATTAATTAACCCCCGATGTTGTTTCTCTCGCAAACAAATTGTCGGAACCTCAATAGATCCTGGGGGTGATAAGGGCGGTTAAGGAGGATCAGACGCGACGTTTGGGGCGAAGAACATCACCTCGCCGCGTCACGGGAAAGAGCGGTGGTCAGCAACAATCACCATCGGAGGAGGCTCATCTTCGGCGGTGGCAGTTACACAATGAGAGCCCCCCTCCCTGGGGCTGCGTGTTTGAAACCGTCCGGATTATCTCCAATAGGTTACCAAGGAGTCGTGATATAAACATGAATGGTTTCAAAATTTAATGTGTCTGAATCGCTCTTCTCAACATCATTAATTGTTTTCACTCGAGTTTTTCCCATCTATTCCGACTAAAGAGCCCCCAGTTGGGATATAACACAAGTGTAAACAACGAATGAGGTTGCAATCAGCGGTTTTAACACACCAAATTTGCGAAGCATTCGTGTCTATACCACGAGACTCCTTGGTTACCTATTCGAGATAATCGCGACGGTTTCAAACACGCAGCCCCCCTGGCCAATAAAACCTGAATCACGCATTGTTACATCTAATAAGCATGAAAAATGTTGGCCGTCACAATCCTTAAAAAACCAATCACGTCAATCAGTCCTATGAAAAACAGAACGGAAAGTCCACTTGATCACAAACTCGTCCTCAGCCTCAGCGACTAATCAAAGCAGAAAGAGATAGAAAAACGTTTTGTGCGGTTCAAATTGGGCTTATTACGCTCCTGCGTCAAATTGGGCTTATTACGCTCCTGCGTCAAATTGGCCTTATTACGCTCCTGCGTCAAATTGGGCTTATTAGGCTCCTCATTAGTTCTTTACCCGAGAGCCAATCATTAGAAAAATTTGCAGCCAGATTGAATGCACATTTTTTTCGGGGGTCGACTAGGAGTAACAGCATTCCTCATCAAATAATAAGGATGCGTTTTAAGTACAGAACGGGATCACGTACGATACATACATAACAATTTTAAAATAAGAAAACTTACAATTTTTAAGCAGTGCCTGGCTCCAAACACATGAGCAGATGGCCAAACTCACCTGAAACAAAATAATTATATTTCATGATTAATTGATTCTCACCGTATTTATTTACCTCTTACATTAGATTGAACGCATATAAATGGAACGGAAACTGAATAATCAAAATTGAATAGTTAAAATAAAGAAGAGCATCCAAGAAACTCTTCGGGCAGAAGACAACCACCACATGCGAGCTGATCAACTCTGCTTTTCCCGCGACTTGACTCTGGTTCAACACACCCTCCAACTACTCATGTCCTCTTGCCAAGTCTTGCATTGTTTTTTAACACTTTGTTCCGTGAAACACCTTCTCGAGATCAGCAGAGCAGGAAAAACGGGTCAAAACATTCTTGTGAAGTAGATCATATTCAAATTCTAATTCGCTCTTTCATTGGTTTTAAATAGAATAACGACTTTCCCATTCTGGAGTTCGACGAGCAGCATCACGCAGAATGAACACGTTGTAGCAACTGGTGCGACGGTGGCGCCGTCGCTCCAGAGTTAATGGCGTCCATGGAAGTGCGCATTCATTCATGCGAGTTGAAATGAACTGATTCATGAAATAAATGACACGAGACTTCTTTGGCGTTCGGGAAACATTAGGGATCCAAACCGCATTCAACACATCGTCACATAACGCACACCGCCGAACACATTCAGTGAGCAAATGCCCGAAATAAAAATTTCATGCCGCGGAATAGAGCAGCTGTTAAAAAGCATTAGTAAAATCAAATCACCAGGTCCCGATCAAATTCCTTCCAGAGTATATAAAACATTAGCTTCCGAAATAGCTCCCTATCTAGAAATAATCCTTACTAATGTATAAAAATGTAATGGTGTCTGTCTGTCTGTCTGTCGTCTGTCTGTTGCTCAATCACGCAAAAACTACTGGACGGATTGAGCTGAAATTTGGTATGTAGATAGGCTGTATGTAGATGTAATGTGTTTGGGCAGAACATACGCTATGTTAAAACACCCTCAGGGTCCCCAATAGCCCCTGAATGGGCCTTTAGATGGATCCTGGTTGTCCCTGGCATTGAGTTCGGTGCAGTGGTCTCATCTTTTGCTTATTTAAAGTACTTCCACTCAAGGCAGAGGGCTGGAATATTTTTTATCGGATGGCTGAATAAGTGAAGTTTCTAATTCTTTCAATCGATTTTCTATTACGTTTAGTATTTGTCTTAAAATCATATTTTTAGCTGAAAAATCTCACATTTCGGTGATGATCGGATCACCTGAGATCGGTGTGAATGTCCTTTGATTTTCAAAGGACATTCAAGCATCTAGCATTTAAATATCACGTTTTTCTGCAGGCCCATGATAACACGTAAAAATAATTCTATATAAGAGGGGCCCAGAGTCCCAAGGGTCCCATGTTTTATGTTTCTTAAGATTTGAAAAAGAAGTTAAAAAAGAGAAACGAATAACGGTCACCGCCTCGTGGCGTTTCTCGGGTGATGTTAAGAACCGTAAAATTTTTTTCTTCCCAGTACGAGAGATGGGCCACATAGAATATGTATAGAGGTACTTTGTGCTCTCGCTGCATGACCGTTTGGTTGGTGCACCTAAACGTGATTTGAGTCGGCAGATTAAGGTTGCTCAGTAGCTACAATAAACACCACGTTGTTTATTATCGTTTAATACTTCGATGTATTACTCGTAGTGGAAGCGTCTGCCTCTAATTACGTTTGGGAACTGTTCTTTAGACATATTCCTATATCATAAACGTTACGAATTATTTTTATATGCTTAAAAGTGTTAAAGTGCAGTTAGATTACATTTGATCAAAATCAAGGTGCCTATTGAAAGCTCCCAATCGCCGATGTTTTTCTCCTCCTTGGACTTATAGATAAAGATATCGCCATCAAAATGCCTAAAAGAAAAAAGAGCAACCTTTCGGCAAAATCATCTAAAGCAAGAGGAATTTGCGAGAAAGTGAGCCCTCGCAGGAAAAACGAAATAGAACGGATTTGGATGCTCAAAGACATGCCCAGCAACGATCTAATGAAACTCCTGAAGAGCGGCACGCGCGAAGGGAGCAGGGTGCTGCAAGACACGCTTCCCAATGCCAATTGGAAGATCAAGGTGAGCGGCTCCCGCGAAGGGAGCAGGATGCTGTAAGACTCTCTTCCCAACGCCACATGGAAGATCAGAAGAGCGGTACGCACGAAGGGAGCAGGATGCTGCAAGACACGCTTCGCATCGTCTTTTGGAAGATTCTGATGAGCGGCGCGCGCGAAGGTAGCAGGATGCTGCAACACACGCATCCCAGCGCCACATGGAAGATCCTGAAGAGCGGTGGGCGCGAAGGGTGCGGGATGCTGCAAGACACGCTTCGCATCGTCTTTTGAAAGATTCTGATGAGCTACGGGCGAGAATTGCAGTCGACGCGGAGAGGCATGCTGCTCAACGTCAAACCCAAACTGAAGATGAACGACAGGCTATTCTTCACGATAGGAGGGTAAGGAGGCAACAGTTCTTGAAAATTACCTGGAACTCTTTCAAAAATATTGGAATGAGAAACGTATCTTAATCTATCTTAATTAAGTCATTGAATGCTGATGTAGGTAGCGATCAAGCTGTTAATTCACTCAAGATACCGCTAAGAGAACCGAAAATACGAGATGGCCATCTATCATACGTGGTGATGAGTTTGCGTGGGCCACTTTTGGATTTTCCGTGCATGAAAGAGGACCAACAGTCACTCATCTCTCCGTGCACCTGGAAAATGGTCAGCGTGTCCACTACAACGACCTCTTATGTACACAACATGGGTCACCAACTCCTCAAATGACCGCGCTAACTGTATTCTTCAGACAGTGGTTTTCTTACAAAATAAGTTCAATGTTTTTCACTCCCGTTGAATTTCAACGGATAGCTTCCGCTACTATTCAATAAAACACTAAAGAACCACACGGTACCCAAGGATTGGAAAGTAGCTAACATTACACCTATTTTTAAAATCGGTGATAGGGAAGAACCTAGTAATCATACACCCATTTCACTCACGCCAATCTCTTGCAAGGTATTTCAGCACATCGTGTAACGCGTTCCACATTTAGGTGATAGTATGGAGCTAACAGAGAACGCTGTTGCCAAGCTCCGTGGGCGGCATCCTGACAACGTAACGACAAATAATAATAATAACGTAGGCAACCACTCATAACTCCGCGGCAAAATTATTTAGTTTCATAAAAGTGCTAAATTTAGCACATAATAAGGCTTATGGGGATGATATTTTGCGATGATAAGGTTACATGAATTACCGGAATAAACAGTAAACATTTTGATTACAGAATCCCGTATTTTATAAGGTAAGCTGAAAAATAAATTGAATTTCTTTTGGTACTTAACGGTTCCTTGTAAGTTTCATTCACCTCGCGTGTCGATAATTTATAGCTATATTAATACCAAGGCTTCAAAAGAAAAGACGTTTACGTAAATATGAAGGTTATGGCTCGATTTTTTCGAGAATGTCGAGGAAAGGTGGGGCATTGCCATTCCTGGATAAGGAAACATTTCCCGTAATGCCACGAGAGATGAGAAAAACTTATGTCAAAGGTCGCCAGGAGTGTCGCCGTATTTGCTTGAGGCACTGAATGGAGAGAAGGGGTCACGGCAGGGGACTTCAAGGGCTTCTCTTGAGTTAGAGAAATATAAATTTTCATCTCTTTTTGCGTCTTGTTCACTATATTTTGTAGAGTAATTTCTACCTTCTCTTTTGATCGAATCCCGTTTTTCTTATTATAATAAATTTTAATGCAATGATAAAATATACCGCATCCAGTTCCCTTGCCACAACCGCTATGCGAATCACACTTCGTGGTGTATCCAGACTGGATCACAGTCGTCTCCCCCCCTCCTTTCCAGGTTCCGCTCGCAACCCCCAATAAGCTACAGGCCCGTTCACTGCATCCCCGGGCTGGATGTCCTTTTACGTATCTCGGGGCTAAACCCTCCTGTCTTTCAGCGCCTGGGTGGGGAACGGACGTGGGTGACCTGAGCCTAAATGCCTTTCGGCCACCCCAGGCCCAACGCCCAAACATTTGCATCATCATCAAGGGTCAACAATCCTAGGATTGGTTTGACGCAGCCCTCCACTCGATTCTTCTATCGGCCAACCTCATCTTCATACCAACGTAGTTCCTCTCTTTCACGTCCTTTACGACCTGCTCCATGTATCTCATACGAAGCCTGCCTCTTCCATTTTTCCCGTTCACTTTTCCCTCGACGATTGTCTTCATCAGGCCATCGTGTCTTAAGATATGGCCGATTAGGTTGTCCCGTCTTCTTTTTAAAGTAGTTTTCAGCAGACTTCTCTTTTCTCCCACTCTTCTTAGGACTTCTTCATTTGTCAAAAAAAACATTTGAAGGTGCCATAATTGTGGGAAGTAGGATAAGACGCCAAGCGAAGAATTGTCAAAATATCCCACCAACCACTTTCGAAATTCCATTTTTGAAATTATTCCAGCAGGAAACATTTTCGGGTTAGCTCAATGGGTCATTCCACCTCAATTCAACAAACGTTTGTCCCTTAGGGTCTCAGATTTTGATAAAAATTGGTGTATGGGAACAAAATCAACTCAAACTGAATACCCTCGAACAGTGACGTGAAAAAATTTTTTTTTAGCGAATTATGCATGTTTTAATTTTTTCGCATTCTTAGCAAAAATCCGAGCCTTAAATCATATTATCACTTACATCTCCGCTTGTAATTGTCATACAGCAATGATTAATAGCTCTTTTTAAAGATAAATATTTATTGAATGCAAATATATTAATAAAAAATCATTTTTTTCTAAACCCTATTGTTGTTAATTACTAATGTTCAAAAAATTGTTAGTAAACTTTTCTCAAATACTCCATCTCAGAATCGGCCGAAACTTTTTTTCCGTAATCTAAACATACATAGCTAACTATTCCAAAAATAAAATTTAGTGGCAATTGATAAATGCGTTTTTTATAAATATTTAAACATTTACAATCGTCTCTCGCGCGGCCCGTCGGCTCCCCCCCTTGGAATACATGCAGCGGACACGCGATGCAAGCCTAAAAATTTATTAATTGCTCAAGGTCGTGGCTATATGAGATAAAAATATATTATAAACTATAAATTTTAACAACAATTGTTATTTGTTCTTTCACTTTTTGAACTAAATATTAAGTTGATCCAAATTTCTCTTGAATTTTTGCCACACTCCAGCTTTTAGGCAGTGTAGACAGGACTAAAATTTTTTCACTGTAGGAATTAGTTTAGCAAATTTTTCCTTGAGTTGACTTAGCATTTCACACCCTACTAATCATTATGGGCCGAAGGAAGTTTTTGCTTTACCCCATACTTTCCCGATTGCTCTTCGATAAACAGAAGTAATTTTATGAATTTTTTATTTAGAGTATTTTCTACTTCTCAATTTTTTTCTATTTAATGGTGATGTACCGATTTCGGAAAAACTCAGGTTGATTTTTTCTAGCACAGATTGAAGAGGTGAATAAGGTGCACCATGGCCCTCTCCTTGTGAGTCACCGTCATTGCTGGAGTTGTTTGTAGGTAGCGATACATGAGTCTCCGCAAATTGCAAACCAGAAGGCCCCGGTTGTGACAGTACTGCTTCGGCAGCCACAAGCTGCTCAGGAACGTCTTCTTGATGACTGATGGGAGACCTTGCTGTGTCACCTTTCGCGACTCCCTTATTCAGAAGCACTCTGCACTGACGACACAATTTTCTGCCCTCGACCAAAAACATCACTCTAGTGCTGAAAATTTTCAATTTGTAATATTTGGCAGTAATTGTATATAAATTAGCACTACAGATAATGCAATGCAGTTTCAGTGGATTACAACACTGTTTTTGACGCTTTGAACAGAAAGAAATAAGCGATTTTTCATTGTTAACGCACACGGTTTCCACTTTGACACCACTTCTATCCTCGATGAGCTGCAGATCTCTTCGATACATTTAAAGACACTGTCTCGCGAACACTTTTCTCCTCTCACTGCGCCGATGGAGCAAATTTTGAGAATTAGCTTAAAAAACTATGTATGAGAAAAAAGAGAAGGCAGACAGCTCTTGAATAAGGAGATGCACACGCGGTGACAGACCAAAACAAACTGAGACTTCTTCGGTGAATAAACGTGGCTGTCAACAAAAACATGTGCAGCTAGATGGTAATCTTTGAAGCTTTTAGGCACATACCGTTGTGGGCAGAATTGGTCACCAACGGGGTCTTAAAAATAGGGTTCTGAAAGGAAGAGGAATGGTTTTTACCCTCTTGCCCTAATCCGTAGGTGCCATAAAATATTTCTTTTTTGAGAGAGCTACGTTTACGGAAAACGTCTCAATGCACGAAAAGCCACAGCTGCAGGCTCTCGACTCGAATTGAAAATGAAATGTTTTGCATGGATAAAAAATATTTTAACACTAGAATCGGAGTTTGCAGTAAATTTGTCTATAGACATAAAAAGAGTGAGATAGCAAAAACGAAGACATTTTTCCGCTAGAACAAATGACGCAAAAATTCCATTATTTTGATGCGAAAAAATTAAAACATGCATAATTCGCAAAAAAAAAATTTTTCACGTAACTGTTCGAGGGTATTCCGTTTGAGTTGATTTTGTTCCCATACAACAATTTTTATCAAAAACTGAGACCCTAAGGGACAAACGTTTGTTGAATTGAGGTGGAATGACCCATATTATATTTTGCAATTGGCTTTCGATTCTGTGATTTACCATCAAAATTTTAACTTCTTGTTAAAGTAGAAACGTAATTTACATAGCAACAAGGAAATGATAATAAATATGTAGATAAATACTTGCTACCTGCTCCAAGACTGTAATGAGTAATTAATTATACATATTCTGACAACAGCAGCAAAGGAATTTTATATTCAGTTTTACAACGCAAAGACTCCAGGTAATCGTTCTGGTAAAGTTTGAATTTGTTTGAACGTTTGGAAAATTTACCGACCCAACAATATACGCGCGCGCTCGTCTATTTAGTAGTACCCTCCAAGCTACCTCAAGAGCGTATGGCAGGGGGTGAATTCTCGCCGACAAAGTTCTTGAGTTTGTTGACTCTCATTTGGGAAGAGGTTTATTGGAAAGCTAGATGCCGTAAATATATTTACAAAAATAATGAATACACCTTATGAACGTACGCAGGTTAAATTTACAAACATTTGCCGATGATCTATGAGAGATTGGGTATGACTTTTTTGTGTTGAGTAAATGATACGATAATACGAGATTCAAGGTAGTGCAGTTTCCTCCCCTGGGCCACCTGCGATTGAAGTTCTGAGATGGAGTGGAATCGCGAGGGATTTGGGTGGGGGGGGCGTCCAGGAAGATCTCTATTGCCCGGGATTTGAACCCGGAAAGGAGGCTCAGTGCTCTCTACCCACTAGGCCACGACACGGCCCCCATTCCTTATTAAAGAGATTATGCAAATTAAATGTAGTTTTAAATCGTACCTTTTCATGAAGATCCAATCTTTTCTTCAATTCCTCAAAATTCTTAATGATCAAGGAGATGGGATTTTAGATAAACATTCAATATGTTAAATCCGTATGACCGTCTCACTTTTACTAAGTTTTCTGACATGCTCCGCTTCATTCATTAAGTAATGGAAAAGAAGCATTAAACATCACAATGAAACTACTTAAAAACCAAGTACGAATTACCATCATGCCCTCGAAATCATCCCTGGTTACTTGCAAAAGAATACACAAAAACTTCCAATAGAGGTCTTAGATATTCGATGTATTTTTCAATAAATACTAGAAGTTAGGTGAAATTAATACGTCGGCAAACTGATCAGATTCCAATGAATTGGGTTCAGCAGCTAAGGCTATATGAAGATAAGTTTAACGATAAACCTGTCTCCCTTAGTTAAAATGCAAATCGTGGTTCTCTGCAAAAAAAAAACCTTCGATTGTTTGCCTAGTAAAATTGAGTTTGCTGGAATTTTTGGAGTCGAACCCATGACCTTCGGTTGTGATTCTAGAATCGATTGTAAATTGTCCCCATGTCGTTTGCACACCACAAAAGATTCATTACCCTTCTTCTTTCTTCTTTAAAAAAATCTTGATTCTTTGTACACATAGCGATCGTACGTTAGCACGGTCGAATCGAGTTTTCTAAAACTTTTAGAGCCAAACGCACGACGTCCAGGTAAAATACGAGAGGAGCTTTGGAAGGGTGCTGATATACTCCACAAAGGGTAAATAATTCATAGACCTGTCTACAATAGTAAAACAGCAAATCGTGGTTTGTAAATATAGCGATCGTACGTTGGCGCGATGGAAGTGACTTTCCTAAGATTTTGGAGTCGAACCCACGACCTCTGGCTGCGATTCGGGAACGGCCTCCAAAATGCACTTATGTCGTTTAAAAGGGGAAAACATTTCCTTGGTTTTTTGTGTTATAGTGAAGGAGGTTCCACCGTGACTCCGCGATTCAATATCCCGTAAAAGAGCTATTTTATTTAATGAATAAATACCGACCCAGAAAAACAACTATATGGAAAATCATCTGTAGGGTGATAACGCATACACAATAATTCTATGAGTATGCCATTATATAGCGCGTTGTAGTTACATTATATTTTTTACAAGCTCTTTTAACTCATTTTGATTTCGGAACATGGCTGACGTGTTGTTGCCACGTTTAATTTACAAAGTGAGAATACATGCTCAATCCCGCTCATACGTACTCTAAAATAGGTTAAGTAGTTTCTTATATGGTTTTAAACTATTCCCTTGCAAATACAACTCTTTGTTTTAAAATTTATTAATATTCGTATTTTTGAAAATTGTTTGGCAACAATGACGCTGCTACCATTTGGATGAATTGGTATTAATTACACCATATCAATACCCATTGAAATATTTAAATGACATAAAAAATATAAGATTGGTAAGGTATATTCCTAAATTAAGTCTGTAAATAAGCTTGTAAGCACGTTCCATCGCACGTACCGTTGCCAATGATAACAACTTACTGAAGCGCCACTTTCATGTAACTAAGGCTTTTTCCCTTTTTTTTCGATCAAATATTTATTAATATCAATTAAACAAGTGTGGTAAGGCGAGCACTTTTTTACAATACTAAATTCTACATAAAAGTGCGCATCTTATATTAGTTTTTCGTCAAAACGACATTTCTCTTTACATTATTAATCTGCAAATTTTACTGCAAGAGCCATGCTCTGCCGTATAGCCAAGTATAAAATATCTGATTTTCAACGTCTTTTTTCTTCAAATATATTATGGAAAGGCCAAATTATTTAATTGCCAATCGATAGAAGGGCCAAAAAACGATGCGTCCTGAAATTTTCACAAAAATGACATCTGCTTCATAATTCGGTCCTGAGCCTCCTTAAGCGGCGAATTGTGGTTCTTTGCATTAGTTACCTACGTTTGTTTGCGTTGGAAATTCGAATTCCCGCCACGTATTCGACCCAAAATGGCGGATTACATTAGACCAATGCGTGCCACGACCTGATATAGACGGACCTTGTTCCCTAACACCGAAGGGTCGCTTCTAAAGCAGATGCTTTAATAGCACCTTCTTAACGGAACTTCTAGAAAAACCCAATATACACTCAGTCAAAGGATAAGAATATCCCTCGCACAAATCCATCCACATTTTCTGCCGAAAGGCACGTTCGCCTCCTCTTCTTCCTTCGCTGTCAAAATTTTTGCTGAATACTTCAGTGTTTATGTATAATTCATCAGCCAAGTTCTCGAAACTAATACATTTCGAATGAAATATATTACTATTGCTTTTACTAAACGCTAAAAACAAAAAACGACATGATTTTTATCAAAGAGGCAAGAGAAACGAAAGTATCATTCTCCGACCGAGAACCTTCCTTCCACGCGATAGGTCGGCTGATGGCAGGACAAAGCGAGCGGAGGCGCCTGGAAAATATTTGGCGAAATCAAAAATTCATAACTCCCTTTGTAATAGAGATAGAGTAACGATTCTTTCAGCAAAACCAAATATAAAGGTTTATATAAATATCATACGCAGCATGTATGGATCTATATCGTGAAATATGAAAGTTAGTAGGCGACTGCTTTTTACATTGAAAAATTCAACATATTTTGTCCAAAAACAATTATAATCAATATAACAACGTTGAAACTCAGTTAAAACAAATTATATCTCACCAATATTGACTAATACTAGTGAAACTGGCCCTAATACGAAAAATGTTCATTCTGGGTGCAGTATGTAGCCGAAATACTTGGAATTTCATTTTGAAAAGAATAAGGATTTCAAGAACAAAGCCCATGACCAACAGTCTCCGCAGTCAACAATCACGCCACTCAAAAGAAAGCTAGTCTGGGTAGATAAACTGGCTGAAACTCAAGATTTTAGACATTCTTCCCTTGAAGATGAGTGACGCATCGTCTCTCGAAACGTCAGCAAACAGATTCGCAAAACCAGTGGAGGGCCCGAAAGGATTTCACCAATATTAATCGTCGGGCAGGAGTTATTTCATGCTCAATAGTTCACTTAATCCTCAATAAAATCAACTTCATGGTTCAGAGTATGAAACACCAAATGAATCGAAAAGGTGGAACTTGGAGAAGGATCGAAAGTTGGCGGGGTTCTAAAAAGCATTAGGCACTGGAGGCAAAAGGAGCGCTTAGCAATAAGGGCGAGCCGATAACAGGAACTTTTCTCAGTTAAGATCTCAATAAAATATTTAACATTATTGCAATGGTGCGAGGAGTAGCTTATAAGTAAGACCTTAGGGAGAGATGGTGAGAATAGATTGAAGCAGCAGGTTGAGCTGACACAAAGAAGAAAGAAATACTAAAGACAGAAGAACGACGAGGAGCGGCGCATGGCGGAAAAAAACAAGTGAGGTTCGCACAAATTGGAATGAGGATGGCTACAGTGGATGGATGCAAATCCTATCTTTCATGAAATGTAAAGGGCAAAAAAAGATATCGCTCTGAAGAGACAAAGTTATGAAACGTTAGAGAAGTGAAAACGAAACAAGTACATATGAAGCGAGTACTCCATTAAACCATGAGAGAACAACTGAAAAACCAAATAAAAAATAAGGTACGGTTATTACGACGTCCTTTGACAGCATTTTCATTCAGTACGTTAAAATTTTTTTACGTACCATGGTAGAGTGAACCATGACCATAAAATTAAAGAAATTGATTAATGTTGATATCGGAATCGTACCCAAATGCCAAAGCGTAGCCAATGTCAAGGCGTGCTAGCCCAAGAGCGACTGACGAACCCTAGGGGGCCAGGTTGAAATCCTGGCGTGAGCAGCAAAGTGAGCAGGCTCAGGCTGAGTGCGGTCATTGACACATCTAGATCTACATAATGCTTTGCAAGACACCATAAAGGCAGGGGTTGAATTCTCACCAAACATGCACTACATATCATGCATAAAAAAGGAATAGTATTAATATACAGGTCAGAACTTCACTATTTAAAAAAAGATAGAAATTGCAAAGCAAACATGCAAAAACATTCTGTTAGTAGGGTTAGTTTTAAGTGCTCATACCAACATGCAGCTACCAATGCTATCCACTGCTACACTCGTACTAGATATATTTACCCTGATGGGACGACGCGAGGCAGAAGGCAACAACGCCATCTGCACACACTGCGGGTCTCTCTCCGGAGGAAGGATGTGCCACAGTTTGAGGGTTGTGGTTTGAACCGGGGTGCATCAACCGTAATAACAACATCACCAACAAATACACTTATCTTGTGATAAAACTGATGTGGGATTCATACATTATAAAATGGAGATTGAAATGCCTCATAATCTGCCTTAAAATGCTACTTTAATACGACACGACCAGTTTGTCTTAAAAACTGGAAGGTTTTATTAATATTTCCATGGTCATCACCAAGACATGGGAATCCACCGCGGATGTTCACCTCATGCACCGTCCGACCACACTCCGTCAGAGTAATGGGTGGACGCCAGCCAGGAAGGATTCATCAGAAGGCACTGCGCAAATGTGACGATCGTGAACGAGAAATTAGCTGCTTAATTCCCTTGATATAGTAAGAACGCGAGACAAAGCAATAAAGCAAAAAGGATATGCGCAGGAGCACATTATAGACCACCGGACGCCGACACCGATTATTCACCTACTCTACATCTACATAATACCCAGCAAGCCACCATAAAGGTGTGTGGCAGAGGGAGAATTCACACCAAACATGCACCACATATTATGCTTAAAAAAGGATTAGTAATTAATACACTAGTCTAAACTTCACTATTTAAAAAATAGATAAAATAGAAAAGCAAGCGTGGAATATGATGCTGTTAGTTGGATTAGCTTCAAGTCCTTGTACCGGCATGCAACTGTCTATGCTATCCATTGACATACTTGGAATGATGATATTGCATATTTTTACAAGTATTCATTTCCCTAATTGTTCGAGGAAAAAATGGCATATTGAATCTGATTAGTTCGGAAATCAATTTCTCCATTTTTGTGATTATGATCCAGTCTACCATAGTAATAAGTCGGAGTTCGCAAAACATTTTCAATGTCATCAGTGAACACGGATTGGGGCTTCACTTCTTGTGGAACCACGATATTGGAAAAGAAAATTCACTTTGTACATTCCACACTAAATTTTTATTGAGCTCGACCATGGTTTCGACACTTTTATGTCATTATCAAGGAAATGATAATGACTTATCACTTGATGACATAAAAGTGTCGAAACCATGGTCGAGGTCAATAAAAATTTAGTGTGGAATGTACAAAGTAAATTTTATTTTCCAGAAATCAGTGAAAATATTATCTTGGAATTTATTTAAGAGATTTAATCTAAATTTCAATCTACGATCTGTGATTAAAATTCATTTAATAGACTGGTTACGCTAATATAGTTATCACACCGTCCCTTTACAAATCTTACCGATCTAAACTATGTCCCTGTAGTATGACATATAGGTACACAGCTCTCTCGGAACAATGACATGGAATAATAATGTGTACACTTCAGTATTTTCTCAACAAACTAGAATACCTGTAATTTTATAACAGGAGGTTAGGATGCAGAGCTCAGGGAATCACTGTTGAACACATTTGCGTCACATTCTTTACCACAGTTCGAAGCATCAACGAGCACAGGGTATAAGAGATAGTAGACTCTTACCTCGGCAACAAAACCATCGGAAAAATCTCTAAATATAGAAACAAGTAATAGAAATAGTGACCGTAAATTAGAGTATGCGAAATTTATCTTAGGTGTAAAATACAAACAAAGAGGAGGGTTCACTCGTTTGGTTGGGTCAAATACGACGCCGGCATGAAAGAGGAGTTAAAGGAATCACTTATTGTAGTTAGCAAAAACAGAAAATAATAAGATAATCTGAATCGTGGAAAGCACTTCTTGAGGTCAACCGCAATGTAGTCAACTAATATATAGCGAGTAAATTAAAGACAGAGCCAGGGAGGTACAATGCGGAGGTTAGGAAATCATTGAAGCGACGAAGGTCATGCCACGATAGGGTGAAGATTGCAGGACAGCGTCTATGAGGGAAAAAATGAATTAGTTCAAAACTATAAAAAATCGAGAGCATTAGCAAGGAAATCATGTCGGCAAGCGTTATCACATTTCAAGAGCAAGACGTTAGGAGAATATTTAGATAGCAATCCTAAAGCGTTTTGGTCATATGTGAGAGAGCTTCGGGGAAATAAGTCCACAGTACACACACTTAAAAGCGATAAAGGAATACGGGTCACTGGCAATGCAGAAAAAGCGTATTCAACTCATCCTCATAGAACACAACGGAACCACGGCTGAACACTGTCAGTGAACAAATGCACGAAATCACAATGTAGTGCCGCGTAATAGAGCAGCAGTTAAATAGCATAAGTCGAAAACAAAATCACTGGTTCCCGATCCCATTCTTTCCAGAGGATATAAAACTTCAGCACCATAAATAGCCCTCTACCTAGATTTATATTAAATAACTCTAAAGAGTCGCACAGTACCCAAGGATTGGAAAGTAGATAACATTATAACTATTGTTAAAAGTGAAGATAGGGAAGAACCCATTTCACTCACATCAATCTCTTGTAAGGTAACAGAGCATATGTTGTAGCATGCATTAAGTATTGAGCATTTCGATCATGGGGCATTTGGATAGTAAGAGTTTGCTCATAAACAACCAACATGGGTTCTGGAAGGTAGGTCTTGCGAGACACTATTAGATCCATCCGTACACGATATTTTAATCTACGGCGTAAACATGCTGAGGTGGATGCGATATTTGTTTACTTAGAAAATGCATTCGACAAAGTTCCACATAATAAGTCATTCGTGGAGTTAGAGAGTTTTTGTGTTCATCAAATGCGTTGAATGTTGGAATGTTGGAAGCGGGTCCATTATAGATGGCATGAGGTTCGACACAATAACAGTCACATTGGAGTCCACCAGGGTAGTGTAAATAGGCCCAAATAGGCCCGTTTCTATTTCTTTTGTACATCAACGATTTGGGTACCGTAGTTAATAGTAAGCACCACTTTTACAATCGATCGACCGAGTGACAAATGAAGAAGTGTGGGAGAAAAGAGAAGTCTGCTGAAAACTATAAAAAGAAGATGAGACAACTTAATTTGCCACATCTTGAGACAAATGGCCTAAAGATGACAATCGTCGAGGGAAAAGTAAAATGAAGAATGGAAAAGGCTCGTATGAGATACATGGAGCAAGTTGTGAGGAATGCAAAAGAGAGGAGCTACGTCGTCAATATGAGAAGAGGTTGGAAGAATCGAGTGGAGTAGAGGGCTGCGTCGCTAAGCACCCTTAGGACTCTTGAAGATGGTGAGGACACTTTTCGCAGGCGACTCGGTCAAAAGAATCGGAGAGCAAGGATTGAGATGCAATTCAAGAGTGGTGCGACGATTGGAGTTAGAACTAAAGTGTGAATAGCTATTGATTTTTGGAAGAGGAATAATTCGTTAGAGTGATCCTATGCCATTTATAAAACGACATTTAACTCCGTCGATTCCACTACGCACCTTCATTTATATTTTTGCTATTCTTCTCCGCATTCTCATCAAAATAAAATTATAAATAAAATATACATTGTGATTAAAATGTTTAAAAATTAATACAATTCAAATTCCGAAAATATATCTGAAGAAACGCACCACCACTAAGCACCACTCTGCAAATATGCAGCCAAGCCAAGAGAAAATGATTAAAGGGGAACTAGGGAAATGTTATGAGAACACAAAAGAGCAATGTTTCTTTTCAATGCTTAGGCCCCCGAATTACAGAGTAATGTATTTGATAAGATAAATAATATGAGAGAGATTAATGGTCGTGACAACAGATTTTAAATATCATTTTTTCCAGTACTATAAGAGAACACAATAGGCAGTGTTGCAAAGGGGAAATATTTTAGAGAGGTCCGCAGTGCATACATTAACAACCAATCCCTTTATTATAATGTAGATACTAACCATCTAGCAACATGTGACCATATTATGTAGCATGTTTCCATGTAGTTGCATGTCAATAGAGCATATTTGGCTGTCTTCGCCCCCTGCCACACACCCTTGTGGTGGTTCGCAGGGTATTACGTAGATGTGGACGCAGATCAAAGAGTATTGTTATCTGGAAGGCCAAGTAACCAGCGATGGGCGAAGCAAGGTGTTCCAGGCAAATGGAGCATTATACCAAAAGAAGACTCTAATAAGAGTGGACATGGGGGCTGAAAGTAAGGAGACAAGTAGTCGTGCATCTGAAGCATGTTTCTTTACGGCGGTGAGGGATGGAAGGATATGGGTGGGGGGAAGGTATATGGATGAGGGCAGCAGGGAGGGCAAGGCGTCGCAGGCGAAGGAGTCGCATGAGGTATATGGAGCAATCGGTTTGAATGAGAAGAGTTACTTAGACGCTAGCCGACGTGAGAATCAATTGGAGAGCAATCCAATCCAAGGACTATCGTCCAACGGCGATGTTGGACAAACCCAGTTTGGGTTCCATCGATATGTTCAAGGGTGACACATCAAATGATCAGATAAATAGTATTATTATTTATCTGACTCGCGACTAAACTTCCGTCCACGAGGGTGATTCGGCGTCTGGATATAGAGGTTAGCTGCGAGATAAACGAGTTTATTCGCCGAATAAGTAGCCATGGACAAAAACCGACGGCATTCCGAGGGGGTATTGGTCTATCCCTGGGTAGGGTGGGCCTCTAAATAATACATAACCTATGAAGAAGCCGTGACTTGGAAATGGAAGGCCGCCAACAATTACGCTTCCCATCACCCGGAGGAGAGGGCAGCAGCTCTCCTTCGCATGAGTGAAGGTGGAGACCACAGTGGTCGGTAGAGCGACACTCATTACAGGCTCCTGGCAAGGTAACATTTACTTTAACGGCTGCAGTACTGCGATGTGGAAGGCAAGGGGATACCACCACATTATTATTCCTAAGATTTGGAGCTACTCCACTCTTTTCTTTTTATCAAGGCGGGATGGAACCCCCTCGAGTAAAATATTCCGTAGGTAAAATTGTCCCCCATTAGGATCTCCGGGCGGGGACTACCCGAGACACTACATCAGTCAAGTGTGATAAACATTTCGGAGTAGGAAAGTGAGATCGCTACGGGCCTGCGGAAAACTGAAAACCTGAAGGTGGAAATGCGAAGAATGGACCTCGATGTATTAGGAATCGGCGAAATGAAATGGCCCGAAGAAGGAGACTTTTGGAGTGGACGATATAGAATAATTCACATCGGATCACTGAATGGTAACGCTGGAGTAGGCACAATGATCAGGAAGAGTGCAAGACTGCATGTGATGAGCTTCCTGCAGCACCGTGAAAGGATTATAATGGTTAAAATTGAAACTAAGCCTACATATACCATTGTGGTGGAAGTTTACATGCCTACGTCGGACTACGAAGGTGAAGAAGTGGAAGACCTCTACGAAGATATCACGAAAGTTATAATACATGGAAGAGGAGAAGAAAACCTAATTATTTTAGGAGATTGGAAAGGTGTCGTCAACGAAGATAAAGGTGGAAGAATAGCTGAATATATGGACTGGAAAGCCGGAACGAAAAAGGATAAAGACTTCTACACACAACACAAGTTAGTTCTACACACAACTACAGTTCTACACACAACACAATGTTTAAAAACCACCACCGAAGAAGATACACGAGGAAAAGTCCAAGAAAACAGAAGAAGATTTCAAATAGACTAAATTTTAGTGAAGCAGAGATTTAAGAATCATATGAAGGACTGCAAAAGCTACCCAAGACATTGACAATACCCCTAATGTAGTGATGATGAAATGCCATCCAAAATTCAAGAAACTGAAGAAGACAGTGAAAACCACATGGCCAGTAGGGAAACTGAAGGAGGCGTAACATCAGCAAGCATTTCAAAAAGCAGTGGGATACAATATAGGAGAGGACCTGACTGAGAAATCAGTGGAAAAGCGTTGGGAAAACTTTAAATGTGGACTACAGGAAGCCGCAAAAGAAGTTCTTGGAAGAAGAAAAGTCCAATAGGAGCCATGGATCACAGAGGAAGTCTTAGACCTGATTGACGAAGGAAGAAAGTTTTTAAAAGAATGCGAAAATTGGAGAAGGGCAGCTTAGCCATAATTGAATAAGGAACGAAATTAGTCGCAAAACGAGGAAAGCTAGAGAAATGTGGATGAAGAACCTATGCGAAAATGCATAGAACAAACTTGCACTCGGAAAGGTGGAAGCTGCCAATAGAACAGCGAGGAATCACTTCAAAAAACGGAGCGCAACATGCAATGCCATAAGAGACAAGAATGGAGAAATTTTGATTGAAAATGAAGACAAAGTGAAGAGATGGAAAGAATATCTGGGAGAGTTATACAACGGAAACCATCTCATACGACATAAAAGTGATCGAAGAATAAAAATCGAGTGTATAATATCGAGTGAATAAATCGAGATAAAATCGAGTGAATAATATCGAGTGTAAAAAATGGCCGCCACCTACAGCGCACGTGTGTTTTGCTCTCTGCTTGTATTGTGTTTTTGTCTGGTGCATCTTCGCTTTTCCGCGTTCTTTCTTGTTGTGTGCACTTGTGAATCCTCCTCCAGCGCCTCCTTCAATAATTCCCGCCACTCTGTGATGTTCTTGTGTTCCCGTAGAAGTTTTGTGTTCCCATGTGACAAGCTGTGCGGCCTCTCCGTCGTCCCCCGTCCCTCCCGGCCATCGCCCGTGCTCTACCCGGGTACTGGCAACCCCGAAGACGGCGTTCCGTCCACACCTCGGGCGAGAATTTCTCGCTCCCGTTCCTATTCGCCTGTGCGTTCTGTATCCCCCGTCCTGGCCTGGAAACGTCTTGTGCTCCTAATCCTCCTCGCGGGTGATGTAAGTGTTAATCCTGGTCCCGTGTGCAACGTTTACTACCAGAATGTTCGAAGTATTCGAAACAAGCTCTCGATACTCGCTTCCCACATCACTGAGCTTACGTCCTACCAAATTATTGCACTGACTGAGACTTGGCTCAACGACAACGTACCTGACTGTGAATTAGACTTCTCCGAGTCACACCAAATTTTTCGGCGTGATCGGAACTCTCGGGGAGGGGTGTGCTGCTGGCCGTTCACTCTAATTTCTCTGCTTCCCGTAGGTCTGATCTGGAAACGAACTGTGAAATAATCTGGACTGAGATAAAAACAACATCTGGTGGTAACAGTGCTCGGAAACTATTCATTGGTTGCTTCTACCGCCCGCCCAACAGCAACTTAAGCGTCCTCGAAGCCTTTTTTGACTCTGTGTTACAGGTTTGCTCTCTAGGTGATGTTCTTATCTTTGGTGATTTCAACCTGTCTATTCAATGGTCCTCCCGAACTGAGGGTCGCACCGTCACCCCCAGCGACGAATATTTCATTGAACATTTTATTGAAGGGTTGGGGCTCGAGCAGTGCAACCCCAATCCCACAAGAAATTTGGCAACTCTGGATTTGGTGCTGTCGTCCTTCCGACTTCCTTCTGTCACTACAGGCAAGAACATTTTCCCGTCCGACCACGAGTCACTCGAGTGCCCCCTCGTACTTCCTATCCCTCTTCTTCCGCAGTCACCTCCCCCTCCAAGGACGTTGAGAGCCTGGAAGAAAGCAGACTGGCCTGCAATTAACCATGCTCTTTCCCTCATCCCTTGGGCCCTCCTGGAGTGCGGCTCCCCTGAGAGTGGCCTGGAGGTCTTTTATGACGTCGTTCATGGTGCCATCGCGGACTTCGTCCCCTCGCGACGAGTTTCCAAGAAGAGACCCATCTGGCATTCCGCAGAGACGATATATGCTCTAAGAAATAAACTCAGGGCCTGGAAACTTTGGAAGCGTCACCCAAACCCTCACACCCGTGCCACCTTTGTGGAACTAAGACGCCATTCATGCTTTCTCCTTCGGCGTGATTACAAAAACTATATCACTGGCATTTCCGAGGAAATTCGGGTGAACCCTAAAAGATTTTGGTCACTTCTTAACGCAAGGAGGAAATCCCACCGTATTCCTGCCTCCCTATCTTATAATGCTGTGAATCTCCTTAGTGTCGATCGCCCTTCTGCTTTTAATGATTTCTTCTGCTCCAACTTCAACCATGCGTCTCCCACCCTTCCTCTCCCCCAGATTCCATCCGTTTGCCCACATTCCCTCTCCTACATTT
Organism: Platycnemis pennipes; assembly: GCA_933228895.1. Classification (NCBI taxonomy): domain Eukaryota; kingdom Metazoa; phylum Arthropoda; class Insecta; order Odonata; family Platycnemididae; genus Platycnemis; species Platycnemis pennipes. Next base: position 1,231,823 of record OW121851.1, read on the forward strand.
CAACCACCCCTCAGGAAGTTTTTAAATACTTAATCATGCTCCCCTGTTCGAAGTCTACCGGGTCGGATAATGTGGGATCACTCTTTCTCAACCGTACTGCTACCTCACTTCATATACCTATCTCCATCCTGTTTAACAGACTTTTCTCCACTGGCTGCTTCCCTTCGCAGTGGAAGTACTCTAACGTCACCCCAATTTGGAAATCCGGCTCTAAAGGCCTAGTTGAAAACTACCGTCCTATTTCCATTCTACCTGTTTTATCAATAATTTTTGAACGCATCATACATGATCGTCTTCTGCACTTCATTCTCCCCTACATCTCTCCCAATCAACATGGTTTTCTCCCAGGTGCCTCCTGTCTCACCAACCTCGCCATTTTACACCATCATATCATAAATGCCTTCGAACTCAACTCTCAACTTGATGTGTGCTACCTGGATTTCTCTAAAGCTTTTGACTCAGTTAACCACACCCTTTTGATCCATAAACTTCAACACAGGTACAACATACATGGCACTTTCCTATCCTTAATCCATAGTTTCCTTAACTCTCGGTATCAACGTGTGCTTGTCGACGGTATCTCCTCCAATCACCTTCCAGTTTCCTCTGGGGTTCCTCAGGGTAGCGTCCTTGGCCCCCTTCTGTTCTCGCTTTTTGTTGATGACATTGTGGACTGTGTTTACCCAATGGGATGTAACATTTTACTTTATGCTGATGATTGCAAAATTTTCAGGAGGATTGATACCTCTTCTGACTCCAATTCCCTCCAATTGGCTCTCTCCTCGGTTCTCTCCTGGTGCTCTACTTGGCAGCTTCATATTAACCCCTCTAAGTCAGCTGTTATGACCTTCTCATTGAAGCGCTCCACCCTTTTTCATTCCTATACCCTATCACTAAACCTTATTCCTCATGTCAATTCCCATTGTGACCTAGGGGTAATATTTGACCCTAAACTCTGCTTTCATGAGCACATTAAAAAGATTATTGGTAAGGCAATGGCAGTTGTCGGCCTTCTTTACCGTCATACTGACATACATGACCCGTTTGCTCTACGTACGATATTTTTTGGATGTGTCCTCCCTATATTAGAATACTGTGCGCCAATTTGGTCTACCGCCTGCCCCACAACCTTGAAACAGCTTAATCGACCTGTTAATTTCTTCCTTGCCATTGCCCGTCATCGCATCCCTTCCCTCAGAGATTCTACGCGAGAATCTATCCTTTCCTCCCTCGCTATCCCCCACCTCTCCCTCCGCCATGCTCTTTGCGACATGAAGTTACTCCACAGTGTTTGGAGTGGTACTCTCCGTACCAATGACCTTCTTCCTCTCTTCCCACTTCATGTTCCTCCTCGTTCTACTCGCAATAGTTGTCCCCTTAAAATCCCCAAATTTCGTCTCTCAATATCCCAGCGTTCCCTATTCCACCGGATCCCGAGAATTTTCAACTCCTTAGCCTCGCATTCACCCTCACTGGACCTCTGCTCCTCGCCCTCCGTGTTCAAATCCGTAATTACTAATCTATTGGTCGCAAACACCCCCTCTTCTCTGTCTACACCCCGCTAAGATACTCTCCATGTTGTACGTTTTGTTTATATGACTAATCTGGTACTTTCTATTGTAATATTCCTATGTATTTGTTGTTATTTTTATTTGTTTTTATGTGTCCACCAATGTAATTAGCCTTAGTGCCGTTTTTGGGGACTTTTTCAAATAAAAAAAAAAAAAAAGCGATGTCGAAGGGGATGATTTGGTAGTATCAATATTAAGATCGGAATTTGACGCAGCAGTACGGGACCTTCGAATGAATAAGGTTTCTGGAATTGATGATATTTCTGAGGAACTTATTACAAATGCAGGAGAGAAGACATTAACTCATCTTTACATCTGCGACATGTGCTCAACAGGAGAAATTCCGAGGGATTCCTATTATTCCAAGGGATTAATCATTCCTATTCCCAAAAAGAAGAGAGCGGAGAAATGGGAAAATGCTAGGACTATAAGCCTAACCACGCATGCACCGAAGAAACTGACAAGGATCATCTACAGAAGAATAGAACGAAAAGCTGAGGAGTTCCTGGATGAAGATCAATTCGGATTCAAGTTAATCTGGGAACTGTCCACCGTAATTTTGAATGTTTGAATAAGACTAAAATATTAGTGCGTAGCAAGAGAGAAGAGGCCAAAACCAACGTTAAACTAGGAAAACAAAAACTGAAAAAGGTGAACGAGTTTTCTTACCTTGGAAGCCGAGAAATAACGATAGACGAAGTAAGAAAGAAATATTCAGTAGAATAGCTCAGGCAAAGAGGGAATTCTATCAAAAGAAGAATCTTTTTACAGCTGGAAATACAAGCCTAGAAGTAAGGAAGCAATTCTTCAGAACGTACTTACATCTGGAGCGTGTTTTGTGTGGCAGAGCGGACGACGAGAGCAGCAGCGGGGAAGAAAAGGGAGGAAGCATTCGAAATGTGGTGCTACCGAAGAAGAATGATGAAGATTAAATGGATCGATCGGGTAAGTAACGAGGAAGTCCTAAGAAGAGCGGGAGAAAAGATGCTGAAAATCCTAAAAAGAAGACGGGACAACTTAATCGGCCATATCTTGAGACCAAATACACTCTCGTCGCCTGGACCAGTGATTCGCCCAAATCAGAAGATCACTCTATCCTCGAAATCCGAACGACAACTGCACGACACTCCCATGAAATGTCACACACCTCAGAAAGAAACCAAATTTTTAAATTTTGTTCAGCGGGAAAATGACGCAGAGCAGCAATCACGAGGCTAATTTCAGTGCTGGCTTCAGTAATTGCAGTATGTCGATGTGTCAAGGTCGTTCATGAGTACGAAGTCTTTGATAGCAAAAAGAACAATTACACATACGCTAGATAGATCAAATCCCCTATCTTTCATAATCATCTCCACACAGATTTATGGATTCATCCACAGGCAGTCAACGGAATGGTTTCAATACACGATCAGGCGCCAAAAGGTGGGAATACCGACGCCGTGCGCTCCGGTATACGGATCCTAATTCAAACCTTAAAAACAAGAGCGACCACTGTCATGCCCTCTTTTTGGTTCTCCTAGAACCAATCAACAATACCTACAGTTGAACATCATTTCATTGATGGAGCTACTTCTGCAAGTTCCACAACTGGCAATCGTGAAGATGAAGCTTGTTTATCCAAATTGCCATCTCCAACAGAGTGGAATTTGAGGCACAACCTATTATATTAGCCTTTCCGTGGAGATTATTGTAATCAATAGATCCGGAACAGAGAAGGGAATAGAAATAGTTTACACCGATAAGCCTGAAAATATAATTTATTATGTTTTAATTTCGAAAGTAATGTGACCGTGAACTTTTTAATTGTATCCGTTCCGGCGATGTTACGACATTATATTCCCCAATGGACACATACAGTTCCATGGTGTCCTCCACCTGGGTTATCCAACGAAGATCTTAGGTAACACATGACTGAATAAACAAATTGTTGAGAATTGTGACGCAACAATTGTAATAAAGTACACTCTAACACCAGCAAATCCGGAAAGTACACAACGAAAGTAAATGATTCCCCTTTAATAGTATTAGAGGACAGAAAAGCAAGGAGACGGATAATGAAGTACGAATTCATTTCGAAAGTAAATAGCTACGTCTCCGTTGAAGACCAATCATTCACTGCTTCGCCAAATGTGGGTCTGCTCTCAACAGGAAAACTGAAAGCACATTGAATTCCTTGACTCGAGAAAGCAAAGTCAGCCATCACCTACTAGATACTTCCCTGGCAAAAGGTCAGTTTCTATGGTGGAATAGGGAGTTGAGCGAATACCTGAATTCAAGAGTGACAGCAGCGCCAGCAAATCGTCATCGTCCGGCCTGTCGAAGCTTGCTGGAAACATTATAGAGGGCAGGCAATAAGGGAGTCGGTTGAGATCAACAAGCGCAAAGAGTAACGCCGATGCACATGTTTCCATGGGGTCGTGTGCCTCCTTTTCCTGCGAGTCGTTCACTAGAAACCGAATCCACTCGCCACTTGTCGCTTACGGCATAAACGGCGAGCAAGGCGCTTTGCGAGACAATCTGCTTGAGGCGGCTGGAAACACTGGGAGTCTCTCAAGATCGTGGATTCCTTCGGCGAACGCACCACTAGGCTTGGAACGTCAGTCGCCGACGCGACCCGGGCCTCAGTCTTCGACGCCATCATGGTGCCCGGGCCTCTGCAAGAATGACTTCTTTAATACGAAGAAATGAAAGCCACTACACACGACGAGAAGGAAGAGTGCATTCTGTGGTCATATGCGAGGATGACGAATCGCTCCGGTGGAGGCACCAAGGGGACTCAAGTCTTTAAGCCTACTTAACACAACCGAGTATTCTGGCAAGTTATTGGTCGAGACAAACAACTTGGCTTAACTAAACAGTCACTTCAGTCGAGTCCAGTGGTCCAGCCATGTGGGTTTGTCCATGTCCCACCACCAAATTCATTAAACTCCTCTTCAGCGTCCCTGCAGAGGCAGGGTACCCCTACCCACCCTTAATTGACCACTCCACAGGATTTCAACATGGCCGCCGGCGTTTATCGATCGACGCTTCGTAAATATAAACGCTGTTTTCATGCGATCGAAGGTAATTAAGCTTAATTGTTACATCTTGTAATATGTAGTAACATAGCAAGAATACTCTGACATCAACATATTTGCGATCAATGAAATTATTTGGCAGGAATCTCGTGACTCTGGGTGGTATGCCAATATTTGTAGGTTGGTCTCGAAAGAGTTCACTAATATTGGTAGGTTGACTAACAATTTATAGGTTGTTTCAAGATGTATCAGCAATGGTTGGACGACAAATTCAACGAGTTTATGCAATACGTTTTAGATAACCTGCCTGAAAATATACCCAGGAGAATGGTAGTGGATAGGGAAAATCCTTTGGAATTTTATTCGGAGTTGAATTTATCAGTAGAATAAAAGTTTGAAGAGGAGTCCGTTTGCCACCTACTTTAGGTTGCATACATCACTCAGATTTTATTCTGCTGCAAGTTACTAAGTAAGTAGAATTATGACCGTAAATTAGTTAATTGAATAATTGCAATGCTATGTGCAATATCTGCTAATACCATACGAAGGTGTAAGTAAGTAATCGAAATGAACGGGAAAACAATGTTTCGATCAAAATAATTACACCATTTCTGTGATTATTCGGCCATCAGCTGAAATTTCTTATTGGAATTTCAGGTGGTTTGAGGGGACCTTGTCAACATTTTGCAGGCGCCTCTTCAAGGTTCAAGTATCATCAAGGGTTATGTTGACTCTCACTATAGTGTTTCAAATATATCCATACCACCCGGACGCTTATTTTTATTCACAGCGTGTATCATGGGAGATGGCAAGAAATATAGCCGATTTGATGAAAATACCTTCAACTGAGCTTAATTACGACAAGGAATTTCATGCCATATGGCAATTCCCTGGCGTTATAGGCTGCCTAGATTGCACTCATGTTCCTATAATAAATCCTGGAGCACAATTTGCTGAGCTGTACAGGAACAGGAAGGGTTGGTTCTGAAGGAACATTAAGGTATTTGTCTTCCATAGCAGTTTTATAATGTATGTATGTGCCTAGGTATTAACAAGTGATCAGGATTAACCCTTTCAAAAATGTTTAAAATTCATATGATTACATTTCTCAGAAAGTGGAGAAAGGTGGAATGCAATGGCTGTTATTGTTACAGTTTACCATCATGTTATCACAATGTAGGGTAACGAATCTTACGTCATGATTTGCCAACAAAATATAATTATTTTACAATAAATAGTAATGTTAAATACGATGCATTGCAAGAACAGTCCTCAGGTCAATAAACTACGAACGTTTTGTATCTAATGGCGTGTTTGAAACAAAACTTTCCCTATGAGTGAATATCAAGTTAGATTGTTTTTACTTTGAATGAAGTGATTAGTAAGATGTTTTCATGGATGAAGTGTTGAAAATACATGCGCAGTGATACTTTTGATTTAAATTTAGTTCAGAAATGTTTTGGTTTTACTGATGATAACTTTGAATTAGCAATTTGATTTAAATATAATGAATACACGAGACATATTTCAATGATGTGAAATGCATGGCTGCGTTGACAATATTGTAGCTTATTTCACTTGTAATCATATATTGCTGACCTTATTGGATTAGATAACGAAATTATGGTTCACTTTTATGTACAATTTAAGTCTTTTTTACTACTTATCTTTACTTTAGGTAGTAGTAGGACCAGGAATGGAACTAACAAACATTGCTACCAGATTGCCGGGTTCAACACATATTACCAGAATTTTCGGCAACAGAAGGTTGAAACCGCAGCTCAATACTGGGGAAGTAAAAGGAATAATCCTTGGAGATAGAAGGTAATACCCACGATTATCTCTATATACCTGAAGCAAATCCAGCATATGAGCGAGAAAAAATGTATATTAATTAGGCCTTTCAATAAAATGAATGTGCCAGTTTTTTAAATAGTGTCAAATCATGTTAATTATCTATGGGTAGACAAATCAGCATGCTGCGATTCGCCGACAAAGCAGTCATCGCAGAAACAGAAGGAGATTTTAAAGAAGACAGTAGAAAATATGGAAAGGATATTGGCCAGATATCACCTGAAGATAAATAAAAAGAAGAATAAGGTATGCAGTAAGAGAAGAGAAGACAGGACAAATGTTAAAGTAGGAAAACAAAAAATGGAGGAGGTGGAAGAGTTCTGCTATCTGGGAAGCCGAGTCACCAGCGATGGACGAAGTAAAAAAGAAATCGCCAGTAGAATGCCCAAGCGAAAAGGGCATTTTATCAAAAGAGGATTCTGCTTACAGCTGCAAATACAAGCGTGGAATTGAGGAAATATGTCATCAGAACATACATCTGGAGCATTCTACTATACGGCAGCAAAGCATGGACGATAACAGCAGCACATATCTCCAGGCTGGAAGCATTTGAAATGTGGTGCTACCGAAGAATGATGAAGATAAAATGGATCGATCGAGTGACAAACGAAGAAGTGTTAAGAAGAGTGGGAGAGAAGAGGTGTCTACTGAAAACCCTAAAAAGAAGACAGAACAACTTAATCGGCCATATCCTAAGACACGATGGCCTGATACAGACAATCGTTGAAGGAAAAGTGAACGGGAAGAAAGGAATAGGCAGGATACATGGAGATAAGATATTGTAATTAATATAAGATTAATATACTAGATACATGGAGTAAGTTGCGAAGGATGTAAAAGAGAGGAGCTACGTGAATATGAAGAAGAGGTTGGCCGATAGAAGAATCGAGTTGAGGACTCCGTCAAAGCAATCCTAGGATTGTTGACCCTTGATGATGATGATACATTGATGATGGTGGTGGAAACGCAAGTGGATGAAGGAGAGACTTGAGTGTGGGAAGGAAAGAGGTGAAGAGAATAGAGGGCAAGTCTTGCATCTCGGGCGAATGCAAGGTTAGGGGTGTTGGTGTTTGGCAGGTGTTTGAGAAGCGGGCGGGTATTTTTAAAGATGCTGCTTAAATTCGGTGGCCTTTTGTATGCAATGCGGGGACATTTGGGGAAAGGTTATGAGGTGGAATTGTGGTCCGATAGAATAGGGAAAAGATCTTGGAAGGCTCATTGTAAGGAATGCGCGCCCGGGAAGTAGCTATTGGGTAGAAAAGCAGAGTTCTTTGGTTGTTGTGGAATGTGAGGTTTGACTTCCACTTGTGTTTCTACCGACATCAGGTTTGACCTTTTCCTATTTTTCCTCACTTCCTAAGCTCCGCTATCATGAAATGCAAATATTTTTAATGCCCAAAATGGGTGTCCATTTAAAACGATGAGTTCATACGCTAAAATAATAAACATTTTTGCAATGAACCGAGACAAGATAAATTTTCCGAAATGACGTTCCATCCACACAAAATTAGCAGCGATTACTGGAAAAAAAACATCCGATCAATTATTCACAACTCAATAATCAGTGACAAAGGGAAAAACAATATGTCCGCCTCCAATTAATGGAGGCAAGTATTTTCAACATGAGTTATGCTCTAAATTGTAATCCCTCGGACAAGAATTAACGAGCTTTTTTGCGTGAAGTATCTACCTACCCAACTACCCACCTATCCATAATGGCGCTAATTTCCTTCGCAAACGACTCCCCCGAAAAATAGCAACTACAAAGAGCATAACTAATATCAAGAAAAACTCACAAATTAAGTCTAAAGATACTTGAGACTCCGTACCTACAATACAAATATTTGTAATTAACCAAATTAATTAAATTCTTGGACGTTATTTTCAACCAACCTTTTATTGCATTTGGTCCACTAGTGAAATTAAGATTGCAATTCACAAACCCTTCACAAAAGTAGCACAAAACCATAACTCTGCCAACAAAGAAGGATGCTCTCCACGTAAATAAACGCCAGTTGGCAAGAAGTGGCAACCATTGTCAGGATTCTGGCCTTATTTCGGCATCGGTTTGGCCAGCCTTGTGGCATGGTAAGCCGAACATAACTCACCATTGAGCCTAACTAGGGGAAGGTTTTGTTCAGCCATAGCTGTGACTGCAATGGAGGGCCCACAGTCAGGCCAGAACATACGGCCCCGTATTCTCCGTGTCAACTGACTAGGTTTTGTGGCGGTCAGTGCGTCAGTCCGGGAAAGCCAAAGATCCAACTTCCGGTTCAGGAGACCCCCTCCAACGATTTCCTGCGCATTCAAACGCCTTTCACTGTGGCTTCGACTATATCTGGAAGAATCCTAATATATCTAGACACAAAGTAAACCATATGTAGTAATTAATGCTATTTATTAGTGAACCTACCAATCCAACTTTCCAATTAATTATTAGTGAATTCTGCTAATATTAGTGTCCTGGCAGTTTATGTGGGTCGATACGGACATGAAATACTCCTACTCTTCTGCATGCTTCAAAGCATTACCACGTCGTACCAACATTCGCGCCATGCCATTCAGCTTGGAATACTTCCTACCGTCTCCAGTTATAACTTTCCTTTCGATGCGCAAGAGCTACATGCTCCTCAGAACCGAAACTAATATTCTTATTCGCAATAATCCATATTTGTGTGCATCTCATGGTGTGCAGATTGTGAATGAGCCTGTTTTTCACGCGATGCACTGGGACCACGTTATATTCAACGACAGCTAAGGTCAGCCAGCACAGCCTAGTATATTATTGGTGAATACAAAGACGTACATTCTTACAGAAGCCGTTCTCGAGAAAATCATTCCCACGACGTCCCTCGCGCACTGCCAAGGCTCGAAACGCAACGAACATAAATTCAAACGAAACCCATTCGCAGAGAGGCCGCCATTCTACGTCGGACATGGAGCCAAAGACGCGCGCTACATTTTTTGTCGGTCGAACAGTAAACACCAGCAACATATCGTCAAAGGCAGAAACATTTTCGGCCAAAGTCACATCCACTTTCAATAACATGAAATAATCATTTTTCCACTCACGGTAATAACCGGGCGTTTTTCCACTGCTAAAGAAAACACGAATGGTAAATTTAAATTGGAAATTCGCCGAAAAGTGAAAAAAAAAAAAAAACAGAACGAAAGGTGAACAAACGGAGCAGGCCAGCGAAAATAATGGGAAAAACAAACAGGCATCAAACAAACATCAAATTGTCACGCACTGAAAAAGTTCGAGTAATTACATCAAAAAATATCAATTTCATTGCGTCCATTTTTTAATTAACTCCTTGGAATTAAAAAATATGAATGTAACAGCGTTCGCTAAGTTAATCATCTGCGAATTTTTGTAAAAAAAAACGCATTTTCTACCTTGTTTTATCATCATCACTATTCGCCGATCCACAGATTGGTTTGACGCAGCTCTCCACTCAGTTCACTTCTATCGGCCAATCTCTTCTTATTTACGTATTTCTTCTGTTTCACATCCTTCATCACTTGTTCCACACAAAATGTAGCACGCTTCTTTGGTTTCATGCCCGGCGTAGAATGGCGGCCTCTCTGCGTGTGGGTTTCGCTTCCTCTATCTTTGATTCATTGCGTTTTGAGCCAAGGCAGTGCGAGCACAAGGCCTTCCTTTGCCGTTCACTTGTCTTCCAACGATTGTCGGGCCATCATGGCTCATGGTGTGGCGGATCCCGTCTTCTTCTTGCAAGACTTCTCTTTTCTCCCACTCATCTTAGGAGTTCCTCGTTACTTACTCGGTCGATCCATTTAATCTACAACATCCTTCTACAGAACCACATTTCAAATGCTCTATACCATGACATTTCGATATGGATACGAAAACGTGATTTTAAGTCATATTCCTCATATGACTTTCCACACCCGAACGTAAACATTTGACAAACTAATAGTTGGAGAAGACTGCGAAAGAGTAAAGTTGGCCGTTCGTTGGTTATTTCGTTCATCATCATCATTGGTCAACAATCCTAGGAATGGTTTGACGCAGCTTTCCACTCGATTCTTCTATCGGCCAACCTCTTCATATTGACGTAATTCTTCTCTTTTACATCCTTCACAACCTGTTCCGTGTATCTCATACGAGGCCTGCCTTTTCCAATCTTCCCGTTCACTTTTCCCTCGACGATAGTCTTCATCAGACCATCGTGTCTCAAGATGTGGCCGAAGTTTCAAGATTAAGATTTAAGATTAAGTGTCTTCTTTTTATGGTTGTCAGCAGACTTCTCTTTTCTCCCACTCTTCTTAGAACTCCCTCGTTATCGGTCTTCCATTTTATCTCCAGCATTCTTCTGTAGCACCACATTTCTAAAGCTTCCACCCTTTTCTTCTCCGCTGCTCTCATCGTCCATGATTCACTGCCGTATACAAAAATGCTCCAGATGTATGTTCTGATGAACTGTTGCTTCCTTACTTCTATGCTTGTATTTCCAGCTGTAAGGAGATTCTTCTTTTGATAGAATGCCCTCTTTACCTGGGCTATTCTACTCACTATTTCTTTCTTGCTTCGTCCATCGTCGGTTAATCGGCTTCCTAAATAACAGAACTCTTTCACCTCTTCAAGTTTTTGTTTTCCTAGTTTGACATTGGTTTTGGCCTCTTCTTTCTTGCTACACACCAATACCTTAGTCTTCTTCTTATTTATCTTCAGCTGATACCTGGCCATTGTCCTTTCCATGGTTACTAGAATCTTGTTCAGCTCCTTCTCTGTCTCTGCTACGAGTGCTATGTCATCAGCGAATCGCAGCATGCTTACTTTTTCTAAGTGGATAGTCACTCCAGAAGACTTCTCTTTGATTTCGTTAATGGCTCTCTCTATGTAAACATTAAAACTTACGGGAGACAGTGCACAGCCTTGTCTCACTCCTTTCTTTATTCTTGCCTCTTCACAGCTGGGTCCACATTTAATCACAGCTACTTTGTTTTTGTACAGACTGTGGATAATTCTTCGGTCATTGTAGGACACTCCAATTCCCTTCAGAATTCCAAGCATTGAATCCCAATCCACGTTGTCAAAAGCCTTCTCTAAATCCACAAATGCAATGAACGTCGGCTTTTTCTTCTCCATTCTCTTCTCTATGAGCAGTCTAGGGCCAATATTGCTTCCCTTGTACCCTTACTTTTCCTAAATCCGAATTGATCTTCATCCAGGAACTCCTCTGCTTTTCGTTCTATTCATGTGTAGATGATGCTGGACAGTGTCTTCGATGCATGTGTCGTCAGACTTATAGTCCTAAAATTTTCGCATTTCTCCGCTCACTTCTTGTGAATAGGAATGATGATGTTTTTCTCGAAGACCCTTGAAATTTCTCCTGTTGAGCACATGTCGCAGATGTTTTGTAAAGATGAGATAATGTCTTCTCTCCTGCATGTTTAATATTTCTGCAGGAACATCATCAATACCAGAAGTCTTATTCATCCGAAGGTCCCTTACTGCGGCGTCGAATTCCGATCTTAGTATTGATGCTCCCATATCATCCTTTTCCACTTCGCTTTCCTCTTCAATAGCTTTCTTGCTGAGATTTATTCCGTTGTATAACTCTTCCAGATATTCTTTCCATCTCTTCACTTTGTCCTTGTTTTCAATCATAAGTTCTCCATTCTTGTCCCTTATGGCATTGCATCTTGCGCTCCGATCCTTGAAGTGCTTCCTTACTGTCCTGTAGGCAGCTTCCACCTTTCCAAGTGCAAGGTTGCTTCGTACATCTTCGCACAGAGTCTTCATCCACATCTCTCTAGCTTTCCTTGCTTTACGATTTATTTCGTTCCTTATTCTTTTGTAGTACAGCTGCCCTTCTTTAGTTTTCGCATTCTTGTACTTTCTTCTTTCTTCAATCAATTCTAAGACTTCCTCCGTGATCCATGGCTTCTTCTTGGCAACTTTTCTTCTTCCAAGAACTTCTTTTGCGGCTTCCTGTAGTCCACATTTAATGTTTTCCCAACGCTTTTCCACTGATTTCTCAGTCAGGTCCTCTCCTATATTGTTTCCCACTGCTTTTTGAAATGCCAGCTGATGTTGAACGTTTTTTAGTTTTTCTACTCGCCATTTATTCTCCTTTCTTTCGTCAATTTCTTGAATTTTAGATGGCATTTCATCATCACTACATTATGCTCCCTGCCTATGTCTGCCCCACAGTATTTCTTATTATTTTCTTGATAAATTCATATTTCGGTTACTTATTGAGTGGGCTTTGTCCTCTTTTTGGAGTAATGCAAGAGGAACAGAGCAATCCATCTTATTGTTCGAGTTCCACTAGAGGGGTTAGTTTCTGTTGGGCAAGCTGCGAATTGAGAAACATCCATCACCAAGAATTGTGATGTGGTGAAGTGAACGACTTACATTTATTTTCCTTCTACTTTACAAAGAATGGGCTAGCTTTTGTATCCGGACTGAAATATTTGCTGACGATCCAGATGTCCGTCATGTGCACTCAAGAGAGGGGGGCGTGGCAGGGACACACACTTCCGCCCACATCCCATTCACACTCACTCATTCTTTCCGTATCGAAAGATTCACGACCATTTGAGGGCATCCGTATGCATGTGCACCATGAGAAGCCTCTAATGTAGTTTTTCAAAAAATCTGGTTTGTAATTTGCAGTGACGTGAATTAGTTCTAATTACTGCTAGAATTTGTAGCATTTGATTCGGTCTATTTTGACGGAAATCGCCGCTCGCGGGACACACATATAGGCACATCAAAGAATAAATATGTCGGAAGAAGGCATAATTAGATCTATAAACAGCTGCAACATGTACCTAATAAATATTGTTGAAAGCGTCACAGATAAGTTGGATGACATCCATCTCACTAGAGAGCACATTAGTAATAAAGATGCTTATTAACACAAACTGCACAAATTTCTGGTGAGGAGTGAGCAGGCGGCCTGCCAGTCGATGTGCTGCTCACGTGGCCACAGGGTTCTGGGGTAACTCCGGGGGCGAAGAATGTAACTGATTATCAGCCGCATGATTTTGGTGCACCCTTGGCCGTCATCTGCGAGTAATTCTTTCATTATGTTGCCTTCAATCGGCGCCCTTCGATGGGTGCTCCCTCCTTCACCCAATACCACCACAGTAATTGGGCGAGTACCAAAAACTAGCACTTTTCCACAATTATATTTAAAAATTACAAAATTACAGTACCCGTGTTTCGGCTTACTAACCAATCATCACGTATACACTCACAAACTTTCCGTGACAGCAGCGCAATATAATATGTGAAACGGGAAGTGGATAGGAGGAAGAAAGTGGTTGGGGGGGGGGAAGGAGGGGATGACTAGATGGCGAGTGAGGGGAGGGAGGAGGAGAGGATTGTGGAAAGGAAAGAACACTCTTAAGGAGTTTGTCCCTGGAACTGGATTAGGGAAGTGGAAGGTTATTTGGAAAACTACTAACTAGTAAAGCAATATCAAAACTATACAAACCTGTACAATTTTTCAGAAAAATACTTTTTAGGTGCAGCATAGGTGCAGCAAGGATTGTGATTCCTCATCACAATTAAAAATCTCAGCGAGGAGAGATGGAACAAATGACTCGCAAATGCTCAAATGAGTAATCAAGGGAAAATGAACGACGAATTGGCGGAATACGAGAAAAGATTGACCCGCTCATGACGGGGAAGAAGCTCACAACGGACTCATTTTGGAATCCACGACTTCAGAGCTACCTCATCATTATGCCACACGGTCCCAAGACGTGGCGGTATTGAAGCTGCAAAATTAAAGGAAGGTTCTCCACTGAAAGTGAGGAAGCTCTCATAATTCAGTCGCCTCTCCCTACGTACTACATTCACTTGCCATCTGAGGAACTAGCGGTCACAAGTAATTACAAGTTACCGCTGGAAACACTCCAGGGAAGACCATTCTTTCACGCTCCGTCATGTCCTACGCCATGTATCAGTTTTGGAGGACCCCATGGTCTTGGCATTGAGAAATATAAAGAAGCGACATTTATTAAACAACATGGTGTCTACTAATATATGAAAAAGAAATTCAAGACTTTTTCAACACTTTTCAAGACAAATATTTTAAAATTCCAGACCAAAAAGGCTTAATGTGTCATCGTGACGGTCAATGCCCAGGGCTGTCTAATTTTTCACTTGGAATTGGCCATATCCACATTATTAAAAGAACAAGCACAGCACCTTATCTACTTCATTCATGATTGTACCCCTACTAGAAATGGAAATACCGTATACTCGAATTGTACTGTACCGTGACATTCACGGCTGTTTTTGAGGTATGCACGCTGTGCATTGCACAGCGGCACGCCGCACAGCGGTGCAGGATTCATAATAATTGGTATTTTGGATTTAAAAATGTTCAATTTATATGAAATTTGGTCTATATAGGTTTTCGAGGTCACTAAATACGAATTCAGATACAAAACTTTTGTATGCTAATTTTTTCGCATAATGTTTTGCAATTTTTTACTTAAATTAACTCTTATTTAAAACATCACGATAAATGTGAACAAATATAAGTTTTCTAAATCGCTGAATGCTAATTTGATGTTCATATTTATCCTAATCAATTTTTTCACAGAAGTATTTGCAATATTTTTTTTACTAGAATTTACACAAACTCAACATTTTCGTTTCATTAAAAATTGTAGCACAAAGGTTTTCGTGATCTCAGAACACGAATTCGATGTTAATATTTCCACAAATTAATTATTTTGCAAAAATATAAAAGTGAACTTTCAAAAAAAATTATTTTTGAACAAGAAATTATGTAAAAAAATAATTTTTCAAATTATATTTGCAATATATTAATAAACAGTTAAATAGCACTCACCTTCAGTTAAAAAATTCATTTTTCAGAACAAGAATAGGGGCAATACACCTTACATTAGAGAGAATTAAAGGTGAAGCTGTGCCTGCTCCTTTCAAATGATGCACTTGTTACCAGTGCAACATTTTCTTATCTTTTCTACTAGAGGAGTAGCAACGGCGATATGTCTTTACTTAAGATGGTTTTGAATTCGTCAATCGGTGCGTCACAAAAACCCTATATAGAAAGTTTTCTAGACTCATAAATACCAAGTATTAGGGATCCTGCACCACTGTGCGCCGTACACGGCGGTCGGGTTCGCGCCGTCCCGTGTGAAAGGAGCCTTTGAATAAAATGATGTCCGTCGCCAGTCCAACCAAAGGCACCTCTTGAGCACACACCAACTCGAAGACTGACGAACCAACTCAACTCGAGCTGGTGAATGCCGAGTTCTCCAGTAAAAACGAACTATTTTGTTGCAAACTCGCACATGCCGACAGATGAACTAGACTTTCCGGCGGCTTTCCAGCTAGCTAGCTCGCCATCACATGAATAAAAAGACATTCCATCGCACTAGCTGGCAAATGGCGAGTTCTCCAGTATATCATCCAGGAGCCAACGACATATTCGTCGGCGGCGGCACGTATGACGTCGTCGGCGACAACGTAATATAATGAGTGAAAGTTTCTCGGGTCTTCCACCGGGTCAAAGGCTCCATCTCTGCCTACGTTTTAGAAAACGACTCGTTTTCCATCTTCAGGGCTGTGAGCCAGGGACATCCTCACAGCCCTGAAGAAGGAAAACGAGTCGTTTTCGGAAACGTCGGCAGATATGGAGCCTTTGACCCGGCGAAAGACCCGAGAAACTTTCGCTCACCTAATCCGCCGGGAAAACACCAAAACGTAATATAATGTTTTTACTTTCCAGGGGCTGATCTCTGTTCTTTCACGAAGACGTTATGCTTGAGTATAGAAGCAACACAATTCAATGGGAAATGCTAATAACAAAATGGCAAACGGTAAGCTTTACTGAATTGATGAGAGAAAGAAAACATTCCAATTCCACAGTAAAGTTAATTAATCCCACCCGATTATGATGATGAGCATCATAGAAACTTAGGACGCGATGGTTTAAATATAATATTTCTAGTGGAATTTAATCGAGTTACACCCTCAGAGGCATGGCAAAACGCAAAATGTCACAATCGTACTAAGGTACGATCTATGGATCGCCTGAATCTTTGGGAGAGTTGTAATAATCACGGTCAAGGTCATTCTTTCGAAATAGCATTCATGGGCAGGAGGAAAGTATACGATCTTCAACCTGTAACCGACCAAGCCGATTTGTCACGCGGCGGCATGCAGGAAAAGGTGCCCATGTCTAGTGCAATCAAACGACGAAAGTCACGATCTCACAAATACTGACCAGAGAGGTTTAAAATAACACCTCTTTGATAATGACAAATAAAGAAAAAGGGAAAAAATATCTCATTTCGTAATGCTATGTCTGCCGTTCCAATTTTTATCCTGACGATTTGCAAGCAACCATTTTCCCCGATGTTTTATTTTTTTCCAGCGAATTCCCGACCTTTTCCAGATTTTTTCCCGACGTTAATAAATTCCCGGATTCCCGATTTTTCCCGACTGGTAGACACCCTGAATAACCGAGTTACGCGTCGTTTAAACTTCAATTGGGATTTCGGTCGACCGGCATTCAGCCAGGGAAGTGAACGTCGGATCTATTAATGTATGAACCGACGAGCAGCAATCTCTTCACTTCATGTCCCGCACTTCGCGATTACCAAGTACGCAGAAATCCAGATGCTAGGGGAAGGATGGGGGCTTGGCCCTGGCGCCCTAACCTATGCGAAGGGCTTTCCGAGGAACGGAGTGATGTGTGCAGTCGGGAGACGCAACCATGTTCCAGTTCAAACGCGCTAAAGCTCGTCTATGGATTCCTTAACGCCTACATCCTTACGATAATGGGTTTCCAACTTTACTTTCGTTTTCCAACGTTGTGCATTTTTGATTATTTGAAAATAGATCGCTCGAGAAAATTTTAAGTCCAGCTGATTTATTGTATTCATTATTTTCTTAATGCAACTAATCAGATCAAACATTTTAAAGATAATAATGTTTCAATGATTTTTCATCGCATGCGTTTAATTAATTACTCATTATGGAATATCTCGCTGGATCATCTTCTACAGTAAAATATTCTCTGGTCACTAAGTTTTCACCGAAACAGACTGTCAGCTATCCAGAACGGACGGAGTTTCTTTTGGAGGTGACTTTTTCATCAGGTGATGATGATGATCACAGAGTCGAAGCAAAGTCTTCTTCTGAGCAATTCTCTCCAAAGGTGACAAAATCCCACTACATCCCAAAGCTATATTATAGTATTGTGGACTAGTGTAAGAATGACTTGACAATGTATTTTTCTACACTTTTTATTGAGTAAAGCCCTCTACCGGTTTCGACACTCCCGTGTCATTGTCAAGGGTACTCATATATAATGACACAAGAGTGTCGAAACCGGTAGAGGGCTTTACTCAATAAAAAGTGTGAAAAATACATTGTCAAGTCATTCTTACACCAAGTCACATTTTCACAAAGTATCGCCTGATTCTATTCAACTCTCGTAGACCAATCATAAATTTTGCGAGTTAAGGGCAAACGTGATCACGAGACTAAACAACGAACAACATTCTTCCAATACCAAAGCCAGAAATAGTTCTACAACATTACCCTGAATTTGAGATCTACAAGGAGTGTGAGTATCTATAAAGTAGAAATTTAGTAAACGATTTCTTATTGCGGAGAAAAAACTAAGAAAGTCTGCCAAATAAGTGAAATGACCAATTCCAATACAGCTCAATACTGAATATATTACTCTAGAACACTTCCGCTCTGGGTATTTGTTTCCAAAGGGTGTCTGAAATATTTGAGTCAAAAGTGAAAATAGAAGTTGAAGAGACTGTTTTCAAAATTTCTGTGACTCGCTCATAATCGGGGAAGATACAGCTACCTGTATTAAGAGCTGTGTGAGCTGTGAGTGTGAGAATACATGTGAGCTGTATTTTGACCCAGAGCTTATCCCGAGCGTTAGCAACAATAATTTCCGCTTGTTCATCAATTCCTGGGCTGGGCAAAGAAATATTTCTCTTTTGAATGAAGGGTTCATGGATGATTTCAGCCAACCAACATTACCACCAGAATGCACTCAAGTTATACCACCAAATACCACCGAAATCACTCCAATTTTTTAGCCGTAGGGTATTTTATAAGTCAGTGAAAATATTACTTTCTTCTATCCCAAATCCTTCATACTTTATACATTATAAAAAAGATTTTAGCAATCTAAATGATATAATTTAAATCTATACCCAGCTTCATTAACAGCGTTTGGCCCCAGTGTTCAACCAATATACGCGTGGTTTCCCTCAGTAGGTACTCTACAGTGAAAGACAATTTTGGTAATGCGAAGCAAGTCCTGACGGGATAATGAAAACCAAATGTAACAGTTGAACAAGAGGCTCCGCCAAGCGGAAGTGAAGCTGTCGCCATGATTGGTGTTTTGAACATAAGTTTGTCTTAAAGGAAAATCAGAGAAGTGCTCCGTCTTCGATTACGCTTCCCTAAATAATTCCATGTGTTCGAAGCAGTAATTAGGGGCAGCTCTCAACGTAATTACTAACTTCTCCACTGTCTCAGTCGAAAGAAAGAAAGCGAAGAGGCGGACGCCGGTTGAATCCCTGGACCTCAAAAGAGTGCGAGAGGAAGGAGCAAAAGAAGGCTGGGCGATCGACGAGAACGAGATATGTACTAGTTACTAGTTTTTCGAAATTTGGTCGTGTTTGAGCCTCTGTATCTAAGTAACGGGTAATACCTATGAAAAATGACTTACTATTCCATAATTACCGATCATTTGTGTGTATATCTGCCACGTTTCAAGACGTTATCTCATAAAAAGCAGTTTTGGACTTTTGTCTGACAAATGCGATTTGGCCCCACTGTGCGCTGTCTCGGACTCGTGTCGTCGGTGGCGTAGTTAAGTCCTCGCCTGCTAACATTAAGGTCGTGGGTTCGATTCAGGGGCGGATTCAGCATCAAATTTGGGGGGGGGTCATGACCTGGGTCCGGGGAGTATGGAGTTAAGGTGAACCCCATCCGGCGCTAAAGCTGCTCTTGGCGGTAAATGTGGGATATTCCAAGCCTGCCGCGTGAACGGCAATTTGTAAGCAAACATCGAATCCTTACTAATTCTGAAGATTCAAGCGATATGGAGTGGAAGCGAAACATGATAACGCAGGCTCGTATTTTTTTCTTTCTGTGTTATCGAATCCTTAAAAAGCCATATTTATTATTCTATAAGTAGGCCTCCAAATGGTTTCTGATGTTCTGACCAATCACAAATGTTTGGCTTTCTTTTCTCTGACGTCGGGGGAAAAAATGTGACTACTCAAAATTATAAAATCCAGCGACCAGAAAAATATGATCATTTTTATGCCCTTTAATACTCAGCTCAGCTGACATCATCATTGCATCGGAAAACGATATCTATTAAATATTAATTTAAGATACGATCAACGATATCAATGTTACATCGGAGAAAGGTATCATTTGTGTCATTTTTATATCGTAATTATCAGCCGATGTTAAAACGACATTGGTGACGTCAAAATGACATTGGGCCGACGAATAACTGCCATACGATGCTGCTTGGGTCGTATAGCCTTCCTCTTATCCTCCCTTATTTTATCTTTTTCCTCGGCGATGAAAAATTTCAGGGGGGGGGGGTTTAACCCTCCTGGCTACGCGCCTGGTGCGACCCTGCTATTCCATATTATATCAGATATTGGCTATTGCTACTATTCAAGGGTAGGTGAAGACTCACTTGTCTGTCAGTCGAGCTCTACGAGCTTATCACGAGACATCGGAAACTGCCAAAAATTGCCGAAAGCACTGAGGCACTTCCGACTATGCGGGCTGTGTCCCAATTCACCAGATAGGTACCATCCCAGAATTTAGGGAGGACGCCATCCTGGAGGGTGTCCCAACTCGTTAGGCATCATAAGGGAGCGGAATTAGGTACCTTTTTCAGCCGCCAGATTTGGGCATCGACGAGTGCATCCTTTTCCCATGATTCAAAGCGAGAGCAGTGGACTCGATGAAGATGGCTACCAACGAGTGAAAGTATTTTGGCTGAAATTTTGTTGATATTGTTATAATTAGTCGAGTTGATTCGTTTATCACATTATATACCGTTATAGGGAGTAGTGACATGACGGAGAGATTCATTCAGAAGTAGGAGAAGGCCGAATTGTTCCACATTAAAATAATTGTATTACCTAAATTACGGAAAATATGACAAGAAGCTAATCTACGGTACCCTAAACTCAAATTAAATTCTGTCTATACACTATGGCATGAGAAATTTAACAATATGGATTGTATAAGATTTTGTACATCATTTGTCATCCCTTTCATATTATCTTGTTTTTCATCGGTTTCGATCCCAGCAGATGGCAATACCTGCGTAAGGATGTCCCAAGGTCCGTGTATATCCGATATTTACGGACCTTGGGATGTCCTAATTCATGCTCCCTTTTGGGTTAGCCAGCTAAATTTTAGGCACCCAAATCCATGCTCCCTAATGCCTAACGAGCTGGGACACAGCTTTTTTTATTTTTGAACTTGTTTTTTACAGTAGGAAGTGCTACGCTCTACGATAAATGCTACTCAAACTTCTCTCACGTTTGGGACTTGTAGCCATGCATTTGCATAGACACTCCCTTTAATCCTTTACAAGGATACAAAAACTACTGAACTAATTAAAATTTATCAAAAATTAAATATTTTTGATAAAATTTGGGGGGGGGTCATGACCCCTGTGACCCCCCCCCCTGAATCCGCCACTGGTTCGATTCCCGCCTTAGTGGATTTGTCACCACTCGGGACGGTCCTGTATCTAAGTAACGGATAATACCTATGAAAAATGACTTACTATTCCATAATTACCAATCATTTGTGTGTATATGTGCCACGTTTCAAGACGTTATCTCATAAAAAGCAGTTTTGGACTTTTGTCTGACAATTGCGATTTCAGCCCAGTGTTCAGTGCGTTTTGCGTATTGCGTCGAGGCTGGGTGACACTTGAATATGCCCAGAGCAACGAAAGTGAAAACAGCCTAAATAAATGTATAAAGTTCATACTAAAATTTACAATTACTAGGTTTATATACCAGGAAATGAAAGTATATTGCAAAAGTTAACATGCACAAATTTTTTATTTCATATTCGTCCAAAAATGAGACTCGTTAATGTCAATTCTTTCATATTTAAATGAGCAAAAGAAAATGTCCCGCGCGAAAATTTTTCGACTCCCCATTTGAGCCCAATGAAAAATATAATCCCCTCTCTATTCTGGGAAATGCAATAAAATCTCGGGATTTTCGATTCTTCTAGTACTCGCCGGGGGTATATGAACATATATCCCTGAAAATTTAAACACTACCCCTTTACAGAAATGCCCAGGAATTTGTATCAAGGAGTGGATAGGGTAGCTTTATATATAGTAATAATAATAGTAAAAATTCATAAAAATTCAAATAATATCTGGAGCCTGTCATCTGGAGCCTGTCTGGCAAAAAAAAAGATTCTCGCCAACAAAACACATTCGCGGTTCCGAAACTGGTCTACACCTTCGATCGCACCAAATGGAATGTTAAAACGGCTGCTAAACCGGAGGTCGTTGACATCCCATTAACGCATACTTAAACAGGCACCACTCGTCTCCGAGGGTGTAGTATTGCCACCTAAGACACCATTACGGTATAGACGCGAATCCGGTGCTGCCTTACGCCCCTGGAGACCTCGAGTCCGTCGTGGAGAGCGATAAGGGTAAGATCTGGTGGAATTATTCCTTCCCCACCACCAGACAGTTGGAGGCGACGAAGCCTGACATCGTTCTCCTCTACAATTTCTCGCACTCGTGATCGAGTCTTCGGCCGAAATGAACATGGCCGCGAAGGAGATAGGAAAAAGGACTAAATATCAAGATCTGCTGTGCGAACTCCGGCAAATGTACGCGGGCTACTCTGTGAAACTGGTAGTCGTGGGCGTGCTTGGTGGTGTCAAGAGCTCACTGGTTGAGAATCTCAAGTGCATCCCAGCGTGCAGGGCGCGAGCGGATGCACTTGCAAGTGCAATGCAGAAGAAGGCTGTCCTTCTCGGGTCCCTCCGCCTGCTTCGTGCGCCTATGACCCTACTAATGCAGGGTAGCCACCTATCCGACGGTGGCGGACGTGGCTACCCTTAGGCGCGACCCCTCTCGAGTCTCCGGCAATTATGATGGCAATTAAACTTGGTGCTAGCCGGAGACTCTGAGGTGGAAGTTACTAATTGTAACATATAATAATAACAAAATACATAAACCAAGAGTGAAAATACACACACAACCATTCTTATGTCCCAAATACAGACGTTCCGGGTTATCCATAAGATAACACGGTTAGCATCTACAATGTAGATACTAAGCACGTGACCCTATTATCTAACATGTCTCCATGTAGTAGCCTAGTTGCATTTCACTAGTGTATGTTTGGTGATCTTCACCTCCTGCCACACATCCTCGCGGTGGCTAGCAGGATATAGCGTAGATGAAACAAGACACTGGGAGGTAAGTACATTTTTGCGGTTACCTATTACGACGGCTTATTCTTCAAAATTCATTTCTCTAATTACGCTGAGGCACAGCCGAGGAAACACTTCCGGAATAAATGTTACAGGAGCAACGTCCTCTCAATACATGCTACATTTTCGTGACACCATATTTGCAATACCAATGGAAAAAGACCCTCAGCCAACTTGCAATATCGTCGATCTCACTCGCCGGTCTTCAATCTCGGAGAAGTATAATATTCGTCAGGCGTTCTCTCCTGCGGCTTTGTATGGGCACCTGCGCATGCGCACAACCACGCTGGACACTACATTCGCGTCCCTAGATGTCTCCCTACGTCATCCCAACGAGGCATACTCAAATTTCAACCGGTCACGACGTTTCGTACCTTTCATTACCCCCGTACCATACGAGAACACTACACGAGGGCAAAGGGATAGAAAGGAATTGTTGGAGTAGTCGAAAGTCCAGGATGCTTGTTTTAATGCTACTTATCTATCCATGCTGAGGAAATACACACAAATATATATATTCAGTGAAAATCACTGGAATCAGTAACTAGTAACAGCAATTCGTAACTTTGTATACGCACCTATCTAGTAGAACGTGACTCATTTACATAACTTTCACGCTCTTCATGAGTTCAGCTCTTAAATTGAATGTCGTGGTGCATGTATGATTTTCACCCCCTGCCACACACCCTCGCGGTGACTCGCAGGCTATTGCGTACATATAGGTAGGACCTCGGGTGACGACTCACTCCAAACGCCTAATCCAAATCGAAGAAGTACCCGATCAGGGCATGTTAAACAAGGGTCAGGGCATGTTAAACAAGGGTGAGGATCGAACGCTTCGGGAGAGAGGGCCCTCGGGTCAAGAGCGAAGACTCCCCGAAGGGGGGCAATGGACGGAGGGTCGCGTAATTATTGATCCGCAGGGACCAGAAAGAAAGATGTCACGGGCCTTTCCGTGCTGTGGCCACGAGGCGCCGCTCTGAATTGGCGCCACCCAGTGTGCGCCAGGGGGAGAGAGAGACAAGAGCACCCTGGGCGTACTTCCACGCTCAGATGTTCAAGAGGGCATCCAGACAAGATAATGCAGATGCGACACAAAGCCGGGGTTTGCAAAGATTCAGGAGATGGGATTTTCCAGGAGAAGAAGTTTAAGCCGAAGACAATATTGCGCGAGCAATACCTAGACATTGCTGGCAAATGAAGCGTACACCAACAGGAAGTAACCTACGAAAAGATCCAATGGATCAAGGAATACAAATTCGGCGAGGCATGCTTCTCTCCTACATCATTTGGTTAACTAAATATGAAAGCTATAGCTATAAAGTCTTCGAAGTACCTCTACCCGAGTGTGGAAAATTACAAACTTGATTCTACCAGAATTCTGAAAGTAAATGCTCAAGTTGGCTCAGAATAATAAATCCGGGCTTAGAACAATAATCGGATGGGGAGGTGGTCAGTACACAGTTGTTCAGTTTACGATTAATATAAGCCCCGACACCACCACCTTCATTCCCGATCCTGCCATGACGCACTAGGTTGTAATCGGCCATGTACACCATGTCATCGGAGATAGTAGGCTTCAGCCACGTTTCACTCATGCACATCATGTCAAATATCTCTCCAAGGAAATGGATACGAAATTCATCAATATGATGAGTTGGGGACTGACAGTTTACAAGGCATAGTTTTACATGATGGTAAGATCTATGCTCAGGGCAAGTCGTTCACTTCCTTCCTACGGAATATTTTACCACCCCAGACTCGAAAATACTTTAATTTGCCAACTTTCTTTAAATCTCTAGCTTTTAAATACAATTTGCGGTACTAAGCACGAAGCCTCTCGGATCTGAGCTTAAAGCCACCGAGTGCGTCCACCGGGCAGCGGATAGTGGGTCGACCTCTAGCTATGAAGGTTAGCTGGGAGATAAACTAGTTTATTCGGGGATCGGGTTGGTGTGGTGGCTAGAGTACTGGCCTCCCATCCCGAGGGCCCGGGTTCGATTCCCGGCAGTGGCGGATTTTTCAGTGGAACCGGTTTCCACTTGAGTGCCTAGTGGAGGGCATTTCAAGTACAGTACTCCGTCCGTCGGATGGGACGTTAAGCCGTGGTACCCTTGGCGCCTTTCGTTAAGAGTAGGCTAATGCCGACGCCGGGTTTCTCTCCACCCTTCCTCCGTTCCCTAAAAACTCCTACCATTACCCAATTACCCACCTATCCTATATGGCGCAAATGACCTCAGCTGTCGGTCGCCTCCCCTAAATAACCAACCAACCAACGAGTTTGTTCGCCGAATAAGTAGCCATGGACAAAAACCGACGGCACTCCGAGGGGGTATTGGTCCATCCCTGGGTAGGGTGGGCCTCTAAATAATACATAACCTATGAAGAAACCGTGACTTGGAAATGGAAGGCCGCCAACAATTACGCTTCCCATCACCCGGAGGAGAGGGCAGCAGCTCTCCTTCACATGAGTGAAGGTGGAGACCAGTGGTCGGTAGAGCGACACTCATTACAGGCTCCTGGCAAGGTAACATTTACTTCAACGGCTGCAGTACTGCGATGTGGAAGGCAAGGGGATACCACCACATTATTATTCCTAAGATTTGGAGCTACTCCACTCTTTTCTTTTTATCAAGGCGGGATGGAACCCCCTCGAGTAAAATATTCCGTAGGTAAAATTGTCCCCCATTAGGATCTCCGGGCGGGGACTACCCGAGACACTACATCAGTCAAGTGTGATAAACATTTCAGAGTAGGAAAGTGAGATCGCTACGGGCCTGCGGAAAACTGAAAACCTGAAGGTGGAAATGCGAAGAATGGACCTCGATGTATTAGGAATCGGCGAAATGAAATGGCCCGAAGAAGGAGACTTTTGGAGTGGACGATATAGAATAATTCACATCGGATCACTGAATGGTAACGCTGGAGTAGGCACAATGATCAGGAAGAGTGCAAGACTGCATGTGATGAGCTTCCTGCAGCACCGTGAAAGGATTATAATGGTTAAAATTGAAACTAAGCCTACATATACCATTGTGGTGGAAGTTTACATGCCTACGTCGGACTACGAAGGTGAAGAAGTGGAAGACCTCTACGAAGATATCACGAAAGTTATAATACATGGAAGAGGAGAAGAAAACCTAATTATTTTAGGAGATTGGAAAGGTGTCGTCAACGAAGATAAAGATGGAAGAATAGCTGAATATATGAATTCAATTCGCGTTTCCAATCGTTCCTAAAGGTGCGTTTACACGTAGCATGTGACTGCTATGACAGTCAACTGCTAACAACTATTAAGCCCCACTCGCGTGTGTAAATAGCAACTGCGATGCGAGTTCAGGTCGATACTGGACACGTGTTCAACACTATCGATCCTAGTTCGGGCTACTAGCAAAGTTGAAGACCTACTTTCCAGCGGATATGTATCCAACACAATCGCAACAATCGCCAACAGAAAGCAATACATGACGTCTGATACCGGGAATTTGGGATAATATAACAAGGATATCACTCCCCAAAAGGGAGATTCTATTCTTTAAAGAATGGGAACAAAAGATAATCGTCATTGGAATTTAGTATTTGAAGAATTTAATGAAAATTTAAGCATCGATCACTATTGAAATAAAACTCTTTTTATTTGTTATGACAATGCGTAAATAGCGGCCATAAGCTGCATAGAAGTTGGCGCAGACGCATCATAGCAGTAGCGATATAGATACATCGCGCACCTCGCGACTGTCATAGCAGTCAAGTGCTACGTGTAAACGCTGCTTAGGAGAGTAGCCTGTGTCTCTGTTGACCGTCTTCTCGCCAAGTCGGATCTCTAGCGATTCCCTCTTCAGTCTCTCCCAGAATTTCTGCTCCCGACATAGGATTCTTGCGTCGTCCCATGTTATGGTGATGCCATGTTACATGGCGATATATCTCCGTTTGGCAGAGCCTCTAGTAAGTGCCTTCTTTCTCGTTCTTCCGCTCTCCCCTACGCACCTGCACTTGTCCACATTCGCACGGTACTTGATGACGCAGGGGGTCCTTCGCCTGGAGAAGTTTGTCTCTCAGTTGGGAGACGACTCTGAAAAACGTTTCAATGCCGTGTTTTTTCTAAGGATCCTGGAGATTTTGCCGGAAATCGTCGACACGTATGGTAATCCAACTCTGGCTTTCCCTATTCTCTGGCTGCGTTTGGCGGTCTTCTTACGGCCTTCCGAACCTTCTTCAGCATTGACCGTAATACCTTGCGAACCACCACAAGGGTGTGTGGCAGGGGGGAAAGATCACAAAACATGCACAATGGACATGCAATTAGGTTACTACATGGAGACATCTACGCAATAGGGTCACATGCAGCTAGATGGTTAGTATCCACATAATGAGAGAGGGATTAATGGTTGCTATTACATGCACAATGCACTACAGACAACTCTAAAGGCCGTTTTACACGGTCATTGATACTGCGCAGGCTGTTGCGAGAACACTTGCGCGAGAAATATTGCGCCGCGTAAAGCGACGACTTGCGAGGACAGGCAGCGCCACTGCGCGAACGCTTGCGAGCAAATTAGAACATGTTCTAATCTGATACATGCGTTCGCGCCAGTTTGAAGTTTATTTCTCTCACTAGATGGTGCAGATGTAGCGGAAACGAACTGCCTGGGGAATTCTAGCAATTAAATCGGTTGTTGACGATTGAGTTGGGTGTTTTTGTTTGCACTCAACTCCTTCGGTAGTGAATGAAGTGCAATAATGATGTGCTGGGCGATTAATCACGTGGAAGCTAAAATTTCGTTCGTAAAGGAAGAACTCGTTACCTTGGCCCACAGTCGTTCGTTCGTGGTGCAAATTTTGTGCCAAGTATACGGGACTAGGGTCTCTGATATTATGTTTAGACTATGGCTCAAAACATATTCTAAAGAGGCGGTAATTCATCGCATCTTTCACGTCCAATTAATTGCTACTTCACAGATCTTGACGTTATGCGATACATTGACGGTATTACCGCTACTGAATGGTATATTGGAACTGACATAATGCACCGACGATTGCACCGTGTAAAGCTGTCAAGCATGCGTCCTCGCAATTTTCTACGTCACGGACTTTCGCAGACGACTGCTCAAACGGAATCAACATCAACTTGCGCAGTTTCAATGACCGTGTAAAACGGCCTTAGCAATATTTCACCTACCTATCCCTTGGCAACACTGCCTACGTACACATAATACCCTGCAAGCCACCATAAGGCAGGTCTTCTCACCAAACATGCACTACATATCATGCATTTCGAAGGATTAGTATTAATACATTAGTCTAAACTGCACTATTGAAAAAGATAAAAATAGCTAACTAAGCATGCAAAAACGTGGTGTGATTTGGGTAACCTTCAAGTCCTTATACCAACATGCAACTATAGAACGTTCCACATTTAGTTGACAGTACGGGCCTTATGGAGAACGCTGTTGCCAAACCTACGCAAGGCGAGACCGCCTTCTGGTAACGTAGGCAACCAACAGTAACGCCTTCTGGTAACGTAGGCAACCAACAGTAACAACATGCCAAATTAAATTTGGTTAGCTTCACGATGTTAACGATAGACGTCAACGAGTGGGTTTATGAGGTATAAATAACATGAGTACGTAAGTTGTTCGGGTGTGCCGCGTGATATTCAGGTCCCGACGTTTCGTGACCTATGCTGGTCACTTTTTCAAAGGGATATGAGGTCCTCGTTGCCGGTGAGGGTATTATATATCTTAGGTGGATGGGTCGAGGGGGGGAGAGGGATGGGGGGTGGACGGACATGTCATTGAGAAATATTTGTGAAGCGTGGGCCTCCACGTGTGGCTTATTTGGAGGCCACCATCTCTGTTGAAATTCTCTCTGTTCTTTATTATTTCGATAGCTTCACGGTATAGCCTGGGTTTGAATTTGTTGACCTTCGCGATGACTCTAGTTTTTTCGAAGTCAATCTCATGCCCAGGAGCTGCATGTTCTGCCACTGCCGACTTCGATGTCTGTCCCAGTCGAGTGGCTCGTTGGTGTTCTTCCAGCCGGGTTTTGACGCTGCGTCCTGTCTCCCCGATGTATTTCTTCGCACATGTTCCGCAGGGGATTTCATAGACTCCCTCAATTTGCAGCGGAGTCCTATCTTTCACATTTCTCAAACATGATTCAATCTGTCGGTGCGGCCGGAAAGTGGTCTTGATATCGTGTCTTCTGAGAATATTCCCTATTCTATCCGTCACACCCTTCATGTACAGGGAAGGCAGGCTCTGTTCGGGGTGGTGGTGTCGTCATTTCTCGTCGGTAACGATTCGGCAGAGTTCCGGTTGGCCTTGTCCTTGATTTTTCGGAAAGTTCGGGAGATGGCTCCTTCGTCATATCCATTAAGGAGTAAAACGGCTACTAAATTTCGTTTTTCATTTGGAAAATTTCTCTTGTCGCTTATCCGTATCAATCAATCCCGATAAAATGGTAGGAAATAGTCCTCATTGCTTTTCTTAATGGACCAGTGGAAAATTGTGAGACGGACTCAACAGTACATACTTTGTGTTTGATGAGAGGATATAATTTGACTCGATATACAGGAGCTGTGGCTTCATTTCACCACATTGGTTGCCTAATGGGTCGCAAAAATTAGTTTAAAAGGAACAAAAAAAGAATGTGTAAAGCAGAAGGTTCAATTTCAATTCTTTGTTAAGTAAAACCGTTTCGCTAACCTCATAATGGAGAGAAAACAGGTTGCCTTTCCCGGGAACTAAATTTTAAAGTAATTAAGTAGCTTCATACCAATTGTATCTCAAGAATCCGAAAGGCTTTCAACTCCCTCCATGTAACTGGATGTGCTTGGGTGTGGTTGGGGTGGGTTATCTGATGAAGCGGATGTCGAAGGAGATGACGAGGAAGATGTCAGGCGAACAATTAACTCTTCGATGTCATCCTGCAAATCGTCTGCCTGCCACATTTCCTCTCCAACATTCTTTACTTGTTGAATATAGTTTCTCCAGTTTTCTTGAGAGACAGTACTGAAGCTTTCCGATATGAGACGTTCGACGTCTTTCTTATTCAAAGTTGAATTATTCATCCCAGCGTATTGCTTTGCTTGGGCCCAAACCATTTCAATTGGATTAAGTTCACAATGGTACGGTGGGAGTCGAAGTACTATCGCATCCATATGCCTTAGTAAGTTCATCAACCCTCAGCTTCTCGAACTTTTCCCGCACTTGACTAAGTATATCACGTCTCTTTTTAAGCAGTCTTCGTCAGTGCTTATATTTTTACTCATCAACCACTCTTTACTTTCTTTTTTCCTCCAGCTTTTTGTAGGTTGAATGGTTGGATTCATTATCCAAAACAATTACGGATCCTATGGGTATGTTGGACAGGAGACAATTTTCGAACCAGCTCTCGTAATACTCCCCGTCAACGTCGTCGTGCTCTTCCGCTTTCTTACAAAGAAAGAAGCGCAACGCACCTTCAACAAAACCATTTTCCGCTCCCGCGTGAATGATAGCAATACGTCCTCCTCGGGAGGTGGGTGCTTTTAGTCCAGTGCTCAGGCCAGCAAGAAAAGCCTGACGAGGAGTTCTAATCTCAATATTACGCCTAGCCCTTTTCACTGTTTGGCCAACATTGATCCACAACTCATCAGTATATACAATTGTCCTTTGTTCAGTTCGATTTTCTCTAAGTTCTCTTAAATAACGGGTACGCAAACGAATTATGTCGTCTCTTTCGATAAACTAAACTATATACTATCACTAGGCAGAGTCTATATAAACTATAGACTCTGACTACTTCTTCGTTCGTAAACGAAAACTAGGTCTCTCAAAAGACGGTGAAGCGTAGTTCTTTTGAAATTAGGAAGGTCGTCGTCTACATTCGCAGACTTTAGGATACCTAGTTTTCAAAGTTGGCAGAACATTTGAGGCACTTTCCGTCTAGCTCCCGATCTGTTAAAACCATCGTAATTCGAAGATTTCGCATTCTTGTATGGCTAGCTAATCATCTTGGTTTTTGATGGAGTTACTAATGCACCTCGAGACACTTCCTTTGAGACCCTAAAAAAAGTAGATTTCGAGCACCCAGTAGCTTTCCAAGTTTCGTTGCAGGCTTCAGCAACACTCATTGTTTTATGAAAATATGTAAATGTAATAAACACCAGCTGCCTCTCACGGCTTCTCCCCTTTTTTACCTCTTCAGACATTATAAAGCACCCCGCTTGCAGCACTCGGTTAGGGAAGACAATCCACAGCACTGTTTAACTCTTTAAAGACACCAGTTGTGAAAGCACTCAGAGGATTCTTATGACAAATCCGCCCGTCACTCTCACTTGATGCTATGAAGGGTCGCATCCTTCCTGCAGATGTTTTATTGCTCCTTCGTAACGGAACTTACAAAAATACCCTCAGCACCTCCCTTCTGGAAATCTGTTGTAAGGTCATGCCCTGGGAATTTCTATGCCTCAGTAAAATGGAAACACCCATTTCTTCTCATTTTCAGAGAGTGGCTGAGGGTCATCTCCTCCACATTAGCCGTTGAGACATATTTCTGAATGCTTACTAAATGTCCAGTTTCGTTGGCAGATTTCTCAAAATGAATTTATCACCTTTGCATTTTCTTTGTATGTACCAAACGATATCCACAGAAGCGTCTTTTAGCTCGTGTCAATAACAGTGTCTCCTTCAAGCGCAGCAGCCGTATATGCGAAGAATCGACGCTGGCGGGAAAGTGATATACTATGCGGCAGATTAATGGCGCGGGATAATCTCGTAAGAGCCCAGAGTGCAGGTCAATCAGCGGGGGAAAAATCGTGGAAGAATTCGACAGAACATGCAGAATAGTTTTAGAAGGTCAGAGAAAAACAGATAAAAAGGACAAACATGATAAATCATCAAAGGTAGATCAAATAGTGGGTCCGTTAAAAAATTATCGAGGAAAATTATAGTTGGAAAAGAGCACCAAGAGAGAAACAGATTGGGAGAAAGAATTTCAGTGACAGTAGTGAATTGTCGTAGTTTAAGAAATAAAGTAGCTGAATTTCACCACCTCATTAAGAGTACTGATGCAGATATAATCGTAGGTACAGAAAGCTGGCTTTCGAAGGACATATCAGATAATGAAGTATTCCCGAAGTGTTTTACCGTATACAGAAAGGATAGAGTAAGCAGGAATGAAGGAGGAGTATTTATGGCTGTGAAGGACCCGTATGTCAGTAGAGGAGAACTTATTTCAGAGCGAAATGTAGAAAGTATTTGGAGTTCCGTTAAAAGTAAAAGTAGTAACGCAAAAAAGATATATGTAGGTGCATATTACAGGCCACCGGACGCAGACGTCAATTCTATAATGGAGCTAGAGTCAGAGATAGGTACATTACTTTCTCCGAACGAGGATAGAGGAATAATAGTAGGCGGAGATTTCAATCTCCCTTCGATAGATTGGAATACGTGTAGTTTCATTACAGGAGGTAAGGATAAGGAACTCTGCGAATCACTGTTGAACACCTTTACGTCACATTCTTTACAACAGCTAGTAACAGAACCGACCAGGGGAAACAACATTCTAGACTTATTAGCAACAAATATACCCGAAAGAGTTCTAAATACAGTTACAGACACAGGAATTAGTGATCATAAAATAGTGCATGCGAAATTTATTGTAGGCGTTGAAAGACATTATAAACCACGGAGGAGGGTATACTTATTTGGCAAGGCTATTTACGACGGTATGAAAGAGGAATTAAGGGAATCGTTTAATGTATTTAGCGAACAAAGAAAAGGATTAAATACAGAGGATTCGTGGAGAGAATTTCTTGAGGTCACCCGTAACGCAGTTAATAAATGCATACCAAGTAAATATATTAGTGATAATACAGAGCCAAGGTGGTATAACGCGGAGGTTAGGAAATCACTAAAGCGACAAAGGGTATGCCACGCTAAGATGAAAAATGCAGGTCGGGGTCTATCGGTAGAGGAAAAAGATAAGTTAGTAAAAAAAATATAAAATAGTAATCATGTACGCAAGCGTTATCATATTTTAAGAGCAAGATGTTAGGAGAATATTTAGATAGCAATCCGAAAGCGTTTTGGTCATATGTGAGAGAGATTCAAGGAAATAGGTCCACAGTGCACACACTTAAAAGCGATAAAGGAATTAGACGCACCAGCAGTGTAGAAAAATCCAATTCCAAAAACACCTTCTTCCAAAGCGTATTCAACTCATCGTCACACAATATAGTCGAACAACCGCCGAACACTTTCAGTGAGCAAATACCCGAAATAAAAATTTCATGTAGCGGAATAGAGCACCAGTTAAAAGCATTAGTAAAAACAAATCACCAAGGGTCGATCAAATTCCTTTCACAATATATAAAACATTAGCTTCTGAAATAGCCCTCTGCCTATAAATAATATTCAATAAAACACTAAAAAGCTACACTGTACCCAAGGATTCGAAAGTAGCTAACATTACACCTATTTTTAATAGCGGTGATAGGAAAGAACCTAGTACATAATTACAGACCCATTTCACTCACGTCAATCTCTTGTAAGGTATTTGAGCATATTGTAGTCAGTTCGATCGAGGGGCATTTGGATAATCAGGGGTTACTCATAAACAGCCAACATGGGTTCCGGAAAGGTAGATCTTGCGAGACACAATAAGCTTTATTCTTACACGATATTTTAGACCACGGCGAAAACAGTACTGAAGTTGATGCGATATTTTTAGATTTTAAAAAAGGTTTTCGATAAAGTTCCTCGTGATAAATTAATCTTGAAGTTAGAGAGTTCTGGTATAAATAAAGACGTTGTATGTTAGGTAAAAGATTTCTTAAGTGGGCGAGAGCAGAGGGTTGTCATAGATGTATTCATGTCGGACACAATCGAAGTCACATCGGGAGTCCCCCAGGGTAGCGTAGTAGGTCCGCTTCTATTTCTTTTATACATACACGATTTGGGTACCGTAGTTAGTACCGGTCAAAGGGTGACAAGAGATGAAATGAGGCTACAAATGTATCGAATCATAGGTTTAAAAAGGTGCAATGGTCGGTGGTAAGGTCTTCAGATCCCTCTTGTCCATGTGGCTTAAAAGAAAGTGTCTAAAATTAGAGGTCAAAAATGACACACGATCAATGGTACACTGTGCATTGCGAATGCGAACGTATAGTCTTTTGCCGAGCCATTTCTGGGTTTATGTCTGATACGCACCCCATCACCGAGATGCAAGGTGTTTTTAATGATCGCGAGAGTTTTGAATCACCAGTGAAATGATTTCGTGAAATGACTCATAATAAGGTCGTATCCTCATTATTTAATACTTTGGTAAGGAATGAGCACATACGGAAGTTACTCACAAATATGCGAAATACGCATATTTGTGAGTACCGTATTTCTTAATTAATTTGAGTGCAACTCCGACAATGTCACGCTATACGCTAAAAATGACACACGATCAATGGGACACTCTGTATATTAAAAAACATCATTGATTAAGCCTTCGCGAATACACAAACATGACCAAGTAGCTGACGATTAACTATAACGGTCTCTATCAAGATTGGAACAGTAGTCAATAACAATTTTAGATAAAATTACAAACTTTGGCAGCTCCGCTATCGTTTTAGGTGATCGCAGTGACTACTGCACCGAAATGCAGCGCAGCACACCATCTGAGAACAAATTAATAATAATTAATAGTCCTAAGGAAAAGCTTTTGTTACGTCGAGTGTAAACGATAACTTATTACATATTAAATACAAGGCTTATTCACCGTATATTTCCGAGCGAAGGCAATTATTTTTTCTTGATAGTCGCCAATGTAACCACGACTCCGTTGTATTCCAACGGAAAGCTAGGGGAGAACGGGGATGACCAATATGGCGGACGTTCCGATCTCCTGGCTTCAACTTCGTGACGTCATGCCCTCTCCATATACCTCAATGAGTGAGAGTTAATTTAGATCTTAGATGTCATTATTATGGTGGTGGGTTTGGCTTCGAGAGTAGGTAATCTGCGTGAAGGGGAGGAAGTGAGAGGGAAAAAGTGTTGGCTGAAGTGGACGGATGGTATCCATCCGGTTAGCAGTGATGATGCGAGGGACTTGTAAGAGCAGATGGGTCGCTTATATTGACCGCTATCTTTGATCGCGAATACTGGAATGATAGCACCATGACGACATCCTTTCATTTAAGAAATGGTT
This sequence comes from Platycnemis pennipes, assembly GCA_933228895.1. NCBI lineage: Eukaryota > Metazoa > Arthropoda > Insecta > Odonata > Platycnemididae > Platycnemis > Platycnemis pennipes. The sequence continues at coordinate 1,266,967 of OW121851.1, forward strand.
ACGGTGATAATAAATTTTGGTATAGGTGTCCTAACTTAAATATACAGTTTTAAATGTTGGGTTAATCGTTCGTTCGTTTTTTTTAGAGAACAATACCGTCAGTGGTGGTTGGCATTAGTCCATGGTCATCTGGCTGTATCACTTTTGGATAACGGCTGAAATGGCAGTTGTGAGTTGGGTTACGGCGTGAGGCGAAAATTTAAGATATAATAAAAGAGAAATTAGTTAAGCAAGAGCAGTAATTGACAGTGTATTTCAGCATGCAAAACATTTTGTGAATTTCGTGTGGTGGGTGGACAATGTTTTTTTACAGCTGCGAGAACTATTCGATCACATGTTCGAGAAGGAGTGCCCGGAAAAACAAGTTCACGAAGGGATAAGTAATTGTGTGCCAATGACTCTGCTTTTGTGAAGTAATTGTCCGGTTATTATGGGGTCCGCTCATTGGGGGGGGGGAGTGCTGCTGGGGTTCGATTCTCTCCTCCCCATTTCGATCGCCGTCCTCCCTCTTCTGTGCTTGTGGTTTCGACCGCGTGCGGCAGCACCTGCCGCATGCGGAGGCACGTCACCTGATCGAGGGTTGTTCGGATCCTTGGGCACGTACCCTGTCTTCCGTCCTTAAAAATAGGGGGCTGGCCGGGGGGGATTTGGAAAGCAGCCATGGAGGAGGGTTTTAATCGTGTTTCTGAACGATCTCCTCTTCGATCGCCGAAATGTGTCGAAGCGATTAAACCCTCGCTGATTTGCCTCTGTGGGTTTCTCAGTCCTTCGGTTCCAACTCGTCGCTTACTCTCACATCTGAACGTGGCCGCATGTGAAATGGTGTTGCCTCACGGAGAGGTGACAGGCGAAAGAGAGAGTGTGTGCACGCCAGTCGGGTCGCGATTGTTTGTTCCGCGGGTGCTGTGGCACTGCGCGCCTACGCTGGCTCCCGCGGGGGGCCCCTGTCACCCTTGCTTGGCCGGTCACTGCACTACGAGAGGCCCTCTCCGGCAATCCTACTGATTTTTGCATTCATACTGAAGTTAAAAAGCTCCCTGTGACTCCAGTGAAATTTTTATCCTCTCTCCAGTATTTAAGAGACCCTAGGGTACGATTTGGTGGCCTCAATGTGGTGCATGGGAAGGGTGGAGGCTTCCCTTTATGCTCGTGCACATTCTCAACGCCGTGCTGCATTGCTTAACCAGCCAGACATGTCGAGGGTGCATGTATGCACCCTGGCCATATTTATCTCACCTATATCTACGTAATACCCTGCAAGCCACCGCGAGGGTGTGTGGCAGGGGGCGAAGATAACCAAACATGCACTATTGACATGCAACTAGGCTACTACGTGGAAACGTGTTAGACAATAGAGTCACATTCAGCCAGATGGTTAGTATCTGCATAGTAGTAAAAGTATTAATAGTTATAATGGCATTTATCTAAATATATTTATATGTTTGACCTATCATGCGTTGTTAGTAATGTTAATATATGCATTATGCACCACAAAATATTCTGGTAATATTTCCCCTATCCCCCTTTGCTCTGCTGCCTACCTTGTTCTCTTATAGTGAAGAATGACATGCTGAACCCATCGTCGCGGCAACATCTCTCTCTTATATCGTTTGTATGGGCAAGTCTAGAGTATAGTAATACGCATGGGTTGATAATATATAGCTAACATTTTCAGGAAACATATTCGTTTTAAATGTTAAGAGGATTTATTTCGCGTCAGTTCCCGTCGAATATGGAGTTGGAAAGCGAGAACACATCCGGTGGCTCGCAGGGTATTACGTAAATTAATCTGCCTCGTGTTAGCCACCAGAGTGCATCTGGGGGTGAATCTTCCAAAAACGTGGTCTCGTGCCACTCTGAGTGCAGAAATGCTCCGGAGGTGGAGAGTGACTCGGCCATCACTGTAGTACCCGGATGTCCTTTGAAATGCACGGCTGTACAAAAATGTGCTGTGCGTCACCTCGTTTTATTCTCTGCTCAACAGCCCCCAAAAAAATCCCAAGAGGCCCAGCATGCCCGGTACATTCAGAACATCCAGGAAATTTTAGCTGGCGGGAAGTCTTCGTGGGGCTATAATTTATTGGAGACTCATGAGAAAATACGCGAAAAATAAGTCGACCATGTGGCACACTGTCTTGAAAGATAGAAGCCCGTTTCACACCAGTACGAAGTCTAGTATACATAGTCGCTAGTATGCTATAGATTTCCAGTATCGTGTGAATAGAACCAGTATGCTGGCTAGCAAACACGCTACCTATACGCTAGCTAGTATACGTGCTGGGCTACTGGATTTCATACTTGATGCGGTTCTAGACTTCTAGTAGCTGCCAGTAGCACCTAGTGGCCATCGACCAATCACGAGCTGCTGCTACCGTCGCGGTGCGATCTTCTCTTTTTCTGATTAGCATTCTGGTCAAGAGGTGAAGGTGAAAATCAACAAGAGGTGAAATGTCCCACGGTTGTTTTGGTCGCCTGTTGCGACTGACATGGTGTCTACTAATATATGAAAAAGAAATTCAAGACTTTTTCAAGACTTTTCAAGACAAAAATTTTAAAATTCCAGACCAAAAAGGCTAACTTCTTAAGGCTAATGGTGGGTGCCCCCAAAATCACTTTTCTAATGACGAGCGAATGGTTAGAGATTTCGAATTCTGGTTTTTTCCAATGTCAATAATGTATTATTATCAATATTTCGGGTGAAAAAAAATGCCCTTTATTAATTCGATTGCTAAAATTGATGTTGATACATCAATATATAACGAGTATATGTTACTTATTAATCACCCAAAATAACAAGAAGTTGTTCCTATGAATAAATATAAAAATTTACTAAGTTTTACCGAAAGATAAATGAATAAGACGAAAAATAGGAATTAACATTATTGCACCCCGGCCAGCAGCGCCGTAGGCGGTCACTAATCAGAAACATTTCGACTCACACCCATCAGCAGAGCTCGCCCGGCGGCGGCGGAGGGGAAACGAAGGGGAGGAGACGGAAAGGGGGGGGGGAGGTTGGGGGTTAGGGCGATTTGGAGGAGAAGGGGCGGCTAGCGATAGACGTAGAGATAGTATTCGGACTACTGTCGTGGAAAAAAGTCATGACACTCGAGTTTACAAGTCAATGACAGTTGTACCCGTAGTCCCACATGAAAACAAGTTACATCAAAAATTAGCAAATTTAATTCTGCGTTTAACCGTGGAAAGTGAAAATTTTTATTTTAACTTGTGAAAATTTTATTGTCTGTGAAACAAAAAAAGTGCCGGTTTTTTCACCGTTTTAAACGGAATGCTCACTTTAAAAATGCATAACTTTTAAAGTATTCATTGGATCGGAACCAAACTTTAATACAACATAACGGAACTTGTTGTTAAGGTATGTACAAAGTTTTAAGATAATCGAAGTTTAAATAAAATTGTTCTTGTAAATTTTGTCAAACCACTTTTTCTCAGTACTGCGTGGTCATATCGATACGAATCTTGTCCTGCCATGGAGCTTATGGTAATACAAGGCTAATCGGTTCTCGATATTTAGAATTTATTTAGTTGTTTATTTTATGTGCGCTTACATTTAATTCGATGTTTCCAACAGCAAGGGGCGTGAATCGAACGAGAGGAAACGGACGCATGGCCTTGTAATTCCGTGCGACGTTGCCACGTTCGACACCATCCCCGTGCTCCATGCGTAGAATCCATACATTTTTGTTGCATTGTAACTTAAAAGATTTTCTTTCATTGCAGTGGCACATCTCTTCACCGTCGATAACGATCTTCCAACACACTCGAACACTTTATGATAGACCGGATACCTCTTATCATTAATCTTTTCACTCTCGCTTCTAAAAAAACAAATCGCACTAGCAACCATGGCAAACTCGCCCTCCGTCAATGGTTTAGCAGGCATACTGTCAGGTGTTAATCCAAAGAAAATCGGCGACAGAATGAGTGTAGGGTCAGACGGGTCAGACATACAAATACAAATGATTCATCGCTGAGACAAAGCGGGTCATTCGGCCTCGCCATCAGCACAATGTAAGCATCACAATGTAATATAATGACAACAGCTAGCAACCCAATTTTAAACCTGCCATTGGAGGTCCAAAGCCCTCATGAGAAAAGGAGATGGAAAGGAGTTAATTTTCTTTCGAAAGAAAAGAATCCTACCTTTTTAAGTTACAATGCAACAAATGGTGTCCGATGGCAACAGAGGTGTCGAACGCGGCAACGTCGCACGGAATTACAAGGCCATGCGTCCGTTTCCTCTCGTTCGATTCACGCCCCTTGCTGTTGGAAACATCGAATTAAATGTAAGCGCACATAAAATAAACAACTAAATAAATTCTAAATATCGAGAACCGATTAGCCTTGTATTACCATAAGCTCCATGGCAGGACAAGATTCGTATCGATATGACCACGCAGTACTGAGAAAAAGTTGTTTGACAAAATTTACAAGAACAATTTTATTTAAACTTCGATTATCTTAAAACTTTGTACATACCTTAACAACAAGTTCCGTTATGTTGTATTAAAGTTTGGTTCCGATCCAATGAATACTTTAAAAGTTATGCATTTTTAAAGTGAGCATTCCGTTTAAAACGGTGAAAAAACCGGCACTTTTTTTGTTTCACAGACAATAAAATTTTCACAAGTTAAAATAAAAATTTTCACTTTCCACGGTTAAACGCAGAATTAAATTTGCTAATTTTTGATATAACTTGTTTTCATGTGGGACTACGGGTACAACTGTCATTGACTTGTAAACTCGAGTGTCATGACTTTTTTCCACGACAGTAGTGATGACATATTTGGCTGCTGGCAAGCGTTTCACCTTCCACAAAAACAATCCAGTGGTTCGCCCGCGCCGCGCGACTCACTGGGATTCACATTCGTTCCGTTCTCGGCCGATGAGGGTTTGGGGAATATGAGCTCGGAGCGAATACTTGGAATGAAACATTTCACTGATTATATGGCATTAAAAGTGATCACTTGTATTCCGTTACAAATCATTATTCAGAAATAAAATATGCGATACTCTGCCGGCTTCGGGGTAGAGACCTCGCCTGTTAAGTCGCGGGTTCGAGTCCCGCCTGAATGGATTTTTCCTCCACCTAGGGCATGGGTGTCATCGTCATGTTTAATACTTATGTTTCCCGCAGGTTTATTTCGGCCCTCGGTAATTATTTGACCGGCTTTGAAGGAAATTCGTTTGTTGGGAACCGCGGGGACCAGAAATTTTGCAATGCAAAATAGCTCACTCAGTTTAGATTATCGTTTTTTTTATCTCTCCATCATTGAAAAAAATTATTTCCCCACTCTTCGACGTATTTGTTCACATCTATGACGATAAACACCCAGTAATTCAGTTTTGAACAAATGCAGCTGCCACGGAGTTTCCAAATTCCAGATGTCTCGATCGCAACTAAATTCAATATCAAACCATTTACACTAAATTCACTATTGGCGGCTCTCTGCGTATGTCTTTTTAAACACGATAATACAAGGAAATGCAGAAATAATATTTATCGATGATGGCAATTTTCCATAGAAATAAGAACAAAAGTGAAAGTATTCTGTGAAACACTTCCGAGATAGTAAAATGTGCTGAAATTGATAGTACTACGGAAAAATATCGTCGCATCTCTCGACAAAGGTACATCGTACGGGGACGGAATCTTGTGCCGCGGAGACGTATTAGGCGAAGGAGCGGTGTGCGTGCCGATGGAGCGATGCGGTTCGTTGGTGCATCGCATGAACAGAAGAAAGTGCGATGTGAAGGGATGAGCGATAGGAGGCGAGTCTCATGGAATATGACTCCAGTGCCGCTCGGCTCACGCTACCTACAGAGTCGCTCATTTGAGCTGACTCGCACACTGCCCATCACTACAACGATCAGTTCTCTTAGAGGTGTCGATGTGAGAGGTCGCAACATTTTTTTGTTCGGGTTGTTTCACGTAACTATGTCTGATAATGGACGCACCTATCGAAACGTGTGCAAGAAGGAAAAAGTTATATCCTTCTACTAAAAGGAAAAAACGGACAAAGAACCAGGGACTTGTAACTTGGGAAGCAAGGTGAGTACCTACTTGATATTGGACATTCTTTCCAGTAAAAAAATGCAAATATTATTGATAATGGGCTCAAAAGATATTACTTTCATCGACAGAAGAGCAAGAGGATCTACCGCTGCACCACTGCCTGTAATGGAATTGTGTTCCTCGGACACAAACAGTAGTTCTAGGTAATTGGGAGCGCATTATCTTTCATATTTTACCTTGGATATAATTCCCTCTTTTTCGAAGGTAGCCATTTAGATAAATGACATGAGTTGTTAATTATATTAATATTGATTTATTATTCATTTTATTTCAGCGTCATTCCTGACATGGTATCGGAATTCGTCCAAATTCCTGGAAATGAACCTGCCATGGAAAGTATCAATGGCCGTTTCATTGTAGAGGGTAAACATTTCTTGAGAGAAATAAGGTCCCTCGAACAACTCACGTGTTTAAAAAGTGTCCACGGATCATTTCAATTGATCTCAAGCTCAATAAGAGCCATGGTTTGGCGTTTAGTGTTTCAGTGCCCTCACTGAAAAATGATTAAACTTGTTGCTAGTGAACCGGAGGTAGAAAAACCTTCGTTAACGGAAAAAGAAGATGCGATTAGTGAGAAACGAGCCGTGAGTATAGTGGACAGTGCCGGTTCATGGCTGTTGGAGGGGGACACACCAATTTTGAGGACGTTTTTTCCACATTAGGAATAGAAGGAATAGACAAGGCGACCTTCCAAAATCATGAAGATTGGCTTGGGAAAGTAAGTACCTACAGAAATTATCTCGGTAAATGAACACACATGAATATTTTAATTCCTTTGCTGACACTAAACCATTTTCCCTAGGCATGGAAAAGCGTTCTTCTAGAATCAATGCTTCAAGCTGGTGTCGAAGAAAGGGAGCTAGCAATAAAAAATGGTGATGTTACTTCCACTGGAGTCCCCTTCATCACTGTAGTGGCGGAAGGTGGATGGTCACATAGGAGCCATGGACATAGGTGTGTGGCAAATTCAGGAGTCGTCTGCATTGTCGGATACAATACCAAGAGGCTGCTCTATGTGGATGTACGAAACAAATATTGCAGTATGTGCCAATATTTGTGTAAGCGTGGACAGTCAATGACGCACGAAAATTGCTTCCATAGTTGGACTGGGACATCTAGTGGCATGGAAGCTGACATGGTTGTCCAGGCATTCAGGTGTAGCGAGGAAATGCATGGCTTACAATATCACTTCCTCATCGGTGATGGTGATTCTAGTGTTTTAAAAAAGGTGCGTGAATCGGTTATATATGGAAGGCAGGTGAAGAAAATAGAGTGTGCTAATCATGCGGTGAAAAATTATACTAAATCTCTCTATAAAATTCTGGATGGACACCCTGAATTAAAGCAGGTGTTAAACAAGAACAAAATCATGAGACTAAAAAGATCGGCTCGAGGGGCAATTTTCCAACATGCCACAGAAAAGTGCGGCAATGAATCACTGGTTGAGAATCTCAAAAACGGGCCGCTTCATGTTTTCAACAGTCACTCGCAGTGTAAAGCGTACTTCTGCAATGACCAGGACAGAAAGGAAAAGATCTTTACAGGAAAGGAAATGGAGGCCCTAGGAAAGGTCAATGACTCATTAAAACCACTAAGTAGAAAGTCAAATATGTTAGTGACAAACGATACCAGTAACCTTGCTGAAAATTTTATGTCTTTAGTGGCAAAGTTTGTGGGTGGAAAGCAAGTAAACCGCGGAAAAAGAGGTTCGTACTCTCATCGAGTTCAGGGTGCCGGGCTTGATTTCCAACTGGGACCCATGTGGCATTATACTACGTGGAAAACGATTTGTCGAAAAAGCCCTTACAAAATTGTCCACCGGTTAGGAGAGCGGAGGCTGAAACGCCTGCAGTCAGCCCTGAAATGTCTTTTGAAAATGCCTAAGAGGAAAGTTAGGGTAGGCTATGGAGATTATTGCCAAAAATTGGACTTAGACGAAGAGGAAATGGCAGGAGAAAGCAAAGCACTATTGGCTAAATTGAAGGTGGATAAGGAGTCAATAGAAGCTATAGAGAGGGAGACACGAGGCCAAAGGGAATGCGAGAAATGGTTTGATGAAAGACAAAATAGATTGACGTCTTCGAATTTTGGAGTTGTGTGTAGGAGAAGGAAAAATTCTAAATGGGCACCTCTTGTGAAAAGACTTTTGTATGCCGAGCCCTTTGAAAATGAAGCAACTAGATACGGCTCCCTCAATGAACGCAATGCCATTCAGAAGTATGAAGAGCTTACGGGAAGTGAAGTTTTTGCGTGTGGTCTTTATGTTGATCCAGATCACTGTTTTCTAGCGGCATCACCGGACGGAAAAACAAGCGATGGCGGCATTATTGAAGTAAAATGCCCAAAATCATCTGAAAAAATTACTATACAACAGGCAGCAGAGGATATAAAGTGCTTTTGCTTGGATAAAAGCCTAGAACTAAAAAAAAATCATTATTATTATTACCAAATTCAGGGGCAGTTACATGTTTCTCGCTACTCCTTTTGCGATCTGATAGTTTGGACTCCTATTGATTGCAAAATTCAAAGAATTTACAGGGATGACGCATTTTGGAAGGATCGTATGGGGAAGAAACTTCTCCATTTTTATAATAATGTTATGCTTCCGGAAATAATTGACCCTAGAGTTTGCCGGTCGATAGAAATAAGAGAACCTGAAATTTGAAGTTGAATGATAACCGAATTTTGTCTCTGTCACTGTAAAAAGTAGATCTGATTTTAAGGTACAAAAGCGATCTGAATTTCAGATGCAACAATTTTAAGACAGGGTATGTTGAATTTCAGCAGTAATATCTTGTCTAAAAAAAAGGCAGGTGAACGACTGAAAATCAGACCATCCAGAATCCTGCTTCCTCCACTTCCTGCTTAACTGCTCCTGTACCAACCATCCATGTTCCTGCCTCTTCCGCACCTTGCATCCGTGTTCCTGCCTTAAACCAGACAGCGCTTAAATTCAGATCGCACTGAAAATCAGATCAACTTTTTACAGTGTTGGATGAATAAAACTTATGCCAATTACAAAAATTGTTTAATTTAGAGAAGCAGATTTACCATCATAGCAGGATCTATAAGGTTTTTGGAATGGGGAATTAAGGGATAGGGAACGAGATAGTGTGATGTTTACGTTTACTCAAGTTTTGGATTTTTACGTATGTTAAAAGAGAGTACAATGTCGAGTGTACAAATATATATTTCCGTTACAGCCGAGACGATATCGAGGTATGCCTACTAGGGCTGCTATTCTGAACGAGATAAGGCCGGCCTTATAAGTCATAATAGCGGAAAAAGTCGATATTTTCAAGAGTATTACGACCCAGTCGTTATTTGCTATTCTGAATGCCGAAGAGTCACCGGAAGTCGCTATTCTACAGATATCCCATAGCGCGGTCGAAATATGGTATTCTGAACGGCAGATAGCGACCGGCCGGGTCGTAATATTATTCCCCGATTCTGAAGACCGGGCAATCTGGAAGCGCGTAAATCAGCTCGCTGAATGACTTTCAAATGTTTATAATGTTTACTTCGAGTAGTATCGGGTATATATTCGACGTTTGTTTACTATCTGAAAGGGCTGGACGTCTGCATTTCAAGTTTTGGCAATTGTTAATGCATATGTAGAAGCCCGGGGTAGGCTACGATTAGAGAAAGTGATACATATGTGTTTGTTTTTTGTGAAATCAGTGGACTGCGGTGTTTCTATTTACTTTGAAGTCATTGGTGGTACCTGTTTTAGTTTCTGTGGTTGTTGTATCGGAAAATTTCAAGCATGTTCATTTATCTGGTAAGAATTAATTCTTGTTAAGAATTCCTAGAAAGTGTTATTTATAAACTTACCGGCGGACCACAGAGGTTCCATCCCATGCCCCTCTGTAAACTGACCACTGCACGCAAATACCTTAACGCAAACCGACCACGATTTATAAACAATAATAATAACAGGATGATAGTATAAATTCATTTGAAGTGATGGAGGACAGATTTATTAACCATTTCCGTGTGTCGAGTGAAGTGACTATGTTTGTAGTAAACTGACTTGATTAAACCTTGCGGCGAGAGAAATCCTGCAAGCCATGGCTTGATGATGTGTAAATACTCATTAATAGATCATAATAGTAGACGGGAAAAGTGTGATGTGCCATATTATACTTCATTGCAAAGGCAGTTTATTAATGTGAACGTATTTTCAGTTTATAGAACCTTTAATTAGTTATTTACCTGCCCGATGAAAAGCAATAAAACTCCTACCGACAATAATCCTTTTCATCTCATTGTGTATTTACAACGTCTCCATTGGGTCGTTCTTAATTGTAAATATATTAATAACTATAGTTACCCTTGAGTGTAAACGATTCTTATTTTGCTTGCATTGTAAACAAACAACAGTGATTTCATGAAAATACCGGTACAGAAACGAAATTGCCGAACGTGAGCAGCTGTGTGTCACTTAATAATCCTGAAGGGTACAGAAACCACAATCATTTCCATTCTATTAATTTGCAAATTGTATAATTATGAAACTATTGATCTTTTATGATGATAAGTACGATTTTCGTGCGAGTACCCTAGCCTCCGTAGCAAAACGTATTTAATGTTTATCAACATTGTTTATGAAGATGATAAAGTAATTAATACAAGTTCTACCACTTAATATTTGTGATAATCGGATGAATATAATGAATGTGGTTGCTTACCCCAGAGCGGAGCATTAGGTACCAATTCATCATTAATAAACTCTTATTTATATACCATTAATAACCACCACATGAATATTGATAATGAGTACGTTTTCAACGACGGCCCTTTTCTCTGGCATGCCTTTTAACGTAAAATATCCACGGAGAAGTTCATTTTTCGTATTTATAGCTAAGGATTTTAATCAACTACAGGCGAAAACAATTTTACGACGAGTTTGGCTGTTTCATATGCAAATGTAAGCAGGAGAGTTACCTCAGTTAATGATGTTTGCTCGAAAGATACATTGATCTGGATGAATACGCGAATTTTCCAAGCAGGATAATAAATATCGTCGTCAGAGGCTTTCGGGTGCAGCTGCGTATAACGCGTTGTCAGTGGGCAAGCTTTCGCGGCCATTGCAGGACGCATCATCAGGCAATAATAAAAAGTATATTGGGAAGTTGATGTTTTTATATCTCTCCATCCCTCCCCCCTTTACTGTGAAGTGGAGGGGGTGAATGACGTAAGAAGTTGTTGGCCGCCACTTAGCCCTGTCCTTGGGGGGTCGGTGAACTTTCCTTCCCCCTCACAGTGCCAACGGGTGTGTCATTGTTTTTCTTCTTGTGGAACCATCCAGGCGTTTCATTACTCCGGAAGAGCCTTCTCCAAGTCGGACTTAGTCGAATACCCTCGTCTCTCGGTTGAAGTTCAGGGGGCATTTCTCAATCTCTATGGCCTCGCGGATCAGTCGTTGGTGATAAAAGCTTTCTTGGGCTAACACCCGCGTCTTCTCAATTAAAATTTGGTGTCCCTCCTCGGAAAAGGCGTGCTCCGCTACGGCTGATTTACCCGTGTCCCTATGTGACAGGGCCCTTTCATGTTCCTTTATTCGGCACGCGAGAGAGCGGCCAGTCTGTCCAATATATGATTTACCACAGGAACAAGGGATTTTATAAACGCCTTCATAGTGGAGTGGATCGAGGCGGTCCTTGGCGGATGGAAAGATGTTTCTCATTTTCTTAAGGGCCCGGTGACGCGTCACGATTCCCGCTTTATTAAGTACGCGAGAGATCCTTTCCGTGGTTCCGGAGACATACGGAATGGATGCGTAGGCGACTGACTTCGTGTCTTCCCTTCCTGAAGTGCCTTGTGATGACCCTGTCTTCGAACTTCTTGAATGGCGGCGGATGAAGGAATCAGAATAGCCATTCTGTCGAAGCGCTGCCCTCACGTGGTCTTCTTCGGTCCTCAGGGAGAGGTCGTCGGACACCGATCTGGCTCTCTGCAGCAATGTTTTTATGAGCGCCGCTTTCTGTTGAGGGTGGTGGCGGGAATCTGCGTGAAGGTAACGGTCGGTATGGGTTGCTTTGCGGTAGACAATGTCGGAGGGACCCGTTAGTGTCCTTCTGCACCAGGACGTCCAGGAAGGATAGCGATCCGTTGACTTCCGTTTCCATAGTGAATTGTATGGCCGGGTGCAAGCTATTTAGGTGAGATGCAAACTCGTCCAGTGTGTCTCTCCCGTGCGGCCAGATGACAAACGTGTCGTCTACATATCTTATCCAGCATGTCGGTCTTAATTTGCTGGAGGCTAAGGCATCTTCCTCAAAATGTTCCATGAAAAGGTTGGCCACGACCGGTGAGAGAGGGCTTCCCATGGCTGCCCCATCCTTTTGCTCGTAGTATTGTCCACCCCAAAGAAAATAATTATTCCTCAGGCAGAAGTCGGCTAGTTTTGGGAAATCCCGTGGAAGCCCGAAGTCCGTGAGTTTCCTGATGATGTCCACTGACTCTTTGATGGGGACCTTCGTGAAAAGGGAGATGACATCGAAGCTGACAAGGATGTCGTCCTCGTTGACCGTCAGTTGTTTTAATATTTCGATGAAATGCTGCGAGTTCTTGACGCAGGTTCCGGTCTGTCCTATGAATGGTTGGAGATGGTAGGCCACGTGTCGTGCCAAGGCGTAGGTCGGAGAACCAATGGAGCTGACGATGGGACGGAGAGGAATGCCTTCCTTGTGTATCTTGGGAAGACCGTATAAGCGAGGAGAACGAGAGGATGAAGGGAGTAGGGCAAATTGCTCTTTGGCGGGAATGGAAGAGCGCTTGATGAGTTCCCTTACTTCCCGTTCTATTTTGTTTGATGGATCCCTCTTCAGTATTCCGTAGGTCGGATCCTCCAGCAGCTGTCTTATCTTGGAGTTGTAATCCTCCCTCCCGATGATGACAGTGGCATTCCCTTTGTCTGCAGGCAAGATGAATATGTCCGGATTGGATTTAAGCTGGCGCAGCGCCCGTCTTTGGTCCGTTGGTAGGTTGGCTCGCGGCGGTTTGGAATTCTTCAGAACATTGGCCACATCCTGTCGTAACTCCTCCGCTTCGTCTGACGGCAGCTTACGCAGAGCTACTTCCACGCCGGTAATTATTTCTTCGTGTGGAATATGGCTTGGTGAGAAGGCAAAATTAAGTCCTTTGGCTAGGACTGAGGTTGCCGCGTTGCTCAGGGGGATGCCCGCTAGATTGCAGATCACCTTGGCGTCGCAGTTTGGTGGCTCTGGGTGCTGTTTCTCATAGAGGGCGTCGAATCTTCTCTGTTGTCTGAGAGTGGATGTCGTGAAGGTTCTGCTGGCGGATATGTAGGTAATGCGGTCAATGTGGCTCCAATCTTCCGGTCTCAGGATCAGCGACAACTCCATGTGTAAGGAGTACAGCTCCTCGGTGCACAGTGCACAGTGCACAGTGAGGGGGAAGGAAAGTTCACCGACCCCCCAAGGACAGGGCTAAGTGGCGGCCAACAACTTCTTACGTCATTCACCCCCTCCACTTCACAGTAAAGGGGGGAGGGATGGAGAGATATAAAAACATCAACTTCCCAATATACTTTTTATTATTGCCTGATGATGCGTCCTGCAATGGCCGCGAAAGCTTGCCCACTGACAACGCGTTATACGCAGCTGCACCCGAAAGCCTCTGACGACGATGGATTCCGCTGCGAAAAACCTACGTTCCAAATTCAGGATAATAAATAATTCATTTATAATTTTATACATTAATATCAGCTGTTCGCTGGCCATTGTGAGAGGCGTAAAGTTGGCCGTAAATCTATCCCAAACTGTCCCAGAAAATGTAAACATCGCTTGCTATTGGCTGCCGGAATATTTGTTTTCTGATCTTTACGGTTCTCATACCGGAAGGGGCGGGTACAATTATTCCACCTCAGAACTGGGCAATTTATTCCCCACCTCGATTCAGAATACCAGATCGGGGAATAATGACCCGTGGAATAGCGCGGCCTTATAATAGCGACCCCGATTCAGAATACCAGCCTAGAAGCTTTTTTTTACCATGTTGATTAATATTTTATTCCAATTTTGCCTAGAATAAGCTGTGCTATTCTACAGAGGGAACAGAAAACTGACTCCTCTCTGCATTCCCGTCCTGAAGTAAGGCATGACACTTCAATATCAATGACAGAAGCAGGCATCTACTACACATGCGAATGTTTTAACAAAACATTATTTCGCGTTACCTGGTACCAAAAAGTTGTGCGGACATCTAGCCCCAATTATGGAGAGGGTTTACTGTGAATGGAGTTAACCTGTCAAAACTTACTCTCAGTCGGTAAAAAATATGATCAATACTAATTAATCACCACAAAAGTGATGTTGAAAAGTTGGAGAGCAACTTCATAATTCCTTTATTGCCGACCTCTTGAACTCTTCATATTTCCTTCCTTCCCTCATACCGTTGAATATTTATTACTTATTTCATGTAGTAATAGGCCTATTCTGTAACTTGAGGGCGCTATATTACGCCTCCGCTATTTCCCTTCGGAAATTACGCCTTTTCCGATTCTGTAAATACCGCCGCGCTATATTACGCCCAATCCAAGTGCGCAATATAGCGCTGTGGCGTAATCTCTCAAGAGTATGAGAAAAGTAGTAGGGCAGATTCCAAGCGGCCAATAGGAGGCAGCAAGAACAAACAGTTTTAATTAAATCTGTATTATTTGGGTAGAATTTATTGAATTTATGCCTCAAGAATTTCTTAAAACTTTAATAAAAACTTTATTCTTGATATAAATTTTCAAAAATGAAATGTACGCAAAATATTGTTGGCGACTGGGACAAAGTAGAAACAGTTGAATGTCGTGAAGCAAATGTTGACGAAGTTTTTGTTCAGTGGACGACAGAATTCGGGTTGATGTTAATGTTGTTCAATCGTTATTTAGCGGTGTTGGTGTGCTCTATTTTGAATTGTGAATGGTCTTTTATATTCATTTTGATAGTTTGACAAGTGTTTCCGATGATAAATACATTGAAACCCTTCATCACGCAAAGTTTAGTTGTTTACGACGTTAAAATAATGTGAAGTAGCCCATTGAAACGTTAGTAATTACTCATTGAACGGGGAATATTTTTTTACTGAACAGATGATTGAAATACGTGTTAAATTCCTTTAATATTGTCATGATAGTATGTGACAACTTGTATGAAAACCTAGAATGACAGGATGTAGAGAAGGGATTTAAAAAGGGACCTCCTCTGACTTAAAGGATAGCAGCTGCAATGTTGCTGAACAGCAAGCAGCCAAAATATGTCCTATGAGAAATAGCCCATTTATTGAGCTAAACAGCACGAAATAATTGTCAGCTGCACAGCTTATAACGTTATATCTTTATAAGTTTGATTGTCACCATGTCATTTAATAGCCTTTTTTATATTTTCCTATTTTACATTTCGCACCAGCTAATTTTGCAAAAATTAATATTGATTCGTTTAACATATGGAGTAGATATAAATATAAAATTTAATTTTTTGTGCATTCTATCCAAATATATGCCACAATGTAAAAGGTTATAACCTATATTAGCAATCAACTCATCTCATATATGTGTTGATAGATGTTCATGATTGCCGCATTTACGGCTTAGCTTTCGTATTATGTTTTGTAGGGTGAAATAAAGATAGTTCACATATGTTCGCATATGCGAGTGTATGAAATCGCTTAGATACATGAAAATTTCTTTGGCTACCAGGTATACATCGAATAAGATACGTTTAACCAAATTAACGTCCTTTCTGAAGTTGAGGAATCAAATATGAACGCGAATACAATATTTTTAGGTTCATGGCTACAGTAAAATAAACTACAGCATGATTTCCAAGTTCAGTAAAGTCATTGAAGGGGTCTCTATCTGAGATTACGCGAGCCATAGGCTGGCGTTATTTTTGGTGCTATATAGCGACCCCCCAGGGGCCGCTATTTAGCTTACAGAATCAGGAAAGCGTTATATTGCGCCGATCTCTCCAAAATAACGCCCTACGTCATAATAGCGCCGGCGTAATCTGTTACAGAATAGCCCTATAAGAGTGATGCGGATTGTGTTGGAAGCTTCCGCGTGGCTTCTAATAAACATCCTCGGGATTCGAAATAAAAAATAATCCTCAATGCTCATGACGACTTCCAGCAGGCAAGGAGATGGGAATGGTTGACGGTTCACGCCCGCGACTGCTTGGGAGAAAACAGTGGCCGGCTAGACATCCCAAATAAGACATTGTAAAACTGCCGCGGTGTTGCAATTTTAGGAATGGGGATGTAGGGGAGGGTGCAGCCGGTGGCCGAGGGGAGACGAACACCATATTTGGAGGTTAATCAGCTCACTTAGGGCCAGTTTCACCAACGACGGTAAAATTTCCCATTATCGCAGTTTACATTATCTCCGTTAATATTATTATCTCGATAATCTCTTGCTTGCGTTCCACCACTGTTATTATTATCTCGGTTTTTGTAAACCGAGATTTCTCTGAGAATGTTTAGGTTGGTAAATTTCTCATACTCCTGACGTCAGCAAACAAATAAAAGCGCCTAACCGATTTGTAATGCAGCTGACATGAACATGGATACATGTTCGTGGCAGCTGATTTAACTTCGTGCTTATTGTAACTAAAGGCATTTCCAATGTACCCATGAAGGACAAAATATTAACTAAACGTCCACGAAACATCTATATTATCTTCTACGTATATCTAGAAAACATCTATAATCACTTTCAAAAATCGTCTATATGTTTATAAGATATTTCAAACCCCGCTTTTCCTAATTCTACTAAACATTTCCCCT
Source organism: Platycnemis pennipes (assembly GCA_933228895.1). Lineage (NCBI taxonomy): Eukaryota > Metazoa > Arthropoda > Insecta > Odonata > Platycnemididae > Platycnemis > Platycnemis pennipes. The sequence continues at coordinate 1,283,858 of OW121851.1, forward strand.
AAGATATCACTTATTGTCTTCACTGTTACGTTTGGGAGATAGAGAAATAAAATACTGGAATGAACTTAAATTACATTGCCTTTATTTATAGCGTCTCGAAAACGAACAGTAACTGCTATTATAGGTACCTTTCGATCACTTAAAACTTAGCATTTCCTTCGTCGTTGTCATTGGTGTCAAGGTGAATTATCATGCGAATGAATTTAAGTGATGACCTGAAATTGCTTCTGCTTAGGGCGTTTAACACGGCGAATGATCTTTTTAATTAATTCCTTGAAACCCTGTTACGTGCAGAAAGTATGTGTAGGCGTATCGATAGCACATATCGATTCACGGGAGATTTCCGACCAACGCAGAGGTATCGATGGTTTGTTTACGAATGTGTCTTCTGCCTTGTTTAGAAGTGATGCGTGATAGGTGAAATAAAGAATGGTGTATATTTAGTAATTATAATATTCATTATACAAAGCTTTCTAGATATTGAGGTTTGAGGCCATCGGAAGTGAAGTAGAGCTATTAATAATGAATCGGTATGGTTTAATTTTCGCATCTACTGCTAGTGTCCATGCAACGGTGGCAGCCACAATTCTTCCGGAGAAAGCTACGAGAGAGGAGAAATAGTGGTCGAGGTACGTTAGGCGTGATTCAAAATAAACTTTTTATAGGAATGTGAGGCCTATCGTCATTTATTAAGAAAGACATTGGAGCAATTTCGTACTGCATTAAATCTCGCCAGACGTGATTATGAAAGATCGGACACGACGACGAGAGAAGCAATTTCGGTGACAAGAGATACTTGATCAACCTTAGGTATACATGTTTATAATTATATTGATATTTTACAATCCGATTCCGGCTGGCTGTCACGCTAAGATTTTATAGCGACGGGCAAATAGTTTCCATGACCGTATGCGGCTATAACGTTCCCTGATTACTCAGCAAGAATTCATGAGGGTTATAAAATATGTTTAATTATGGTTGAAGTGTGTAGCAGTGTCTATTGTGAGAAGTGCACTATTTACATTTAAATAAGATAGAGTTTTAGAGGTTAGATACGTGATATCTGCTTTTATTTATCCTTTTTATAACACCAACGTTTCCACGGACGACTCGTCTTCAGGGTGAGTGAAGCTGGTGTTAGATAAATATTTAACCCGATGGAAATCCCGAGAAGACCTCACCTGAATTGTTGCTAAGTGCTTTTCGTAGCGTTTATTAACTCGGGATAAATCAAATCTCAAGTTTTAGGTTCAACTAAATTGCGCGTTCCTTAATCAACCTAGTAATTGCCTTAAATAACGATAATTGAACTCAAATGTCTCGACTAATATCTAAAAGTAGCTGACAAAATCGCCTGCGCGCCATGTTGCTTTTACAGTATTAACTCGGATAATATCCTTTCACCTCGCGAAAACGGCCGGTAAAAATATTAACCGAGATAATGCACCAAAACCGAGTTAATGGTACTGGTGAAACAGAGAAGTCACATTAACTCGGTTAATCCCAAAATTAACCGAGTTAAAAAGATTATCTTCGTTGGTGAAACTGGCCCTTAGTTACTATCATAGAGCGCTGACTGTCATCGACCGTGGTTCCATCTCTGTGGGGAAGATTCACACCATAGACCACCCACCTTTAGCCTTAATGTGTCCTCGGGACTGCCAATAGTTCAATGCCCAGTCCTGTCTAATTTTTCATTTGGAAAGGATTGGATCATTTATTACATCACATTATTAAAAGTTCATGCACAGCACCTTATCGACTTCATTCATGATTTAACTCCGACTAGAAGTTAAAACGCCGTATACTCGAAATGGACTGTACCATGACATTTACGGCTGTTTTTCAGGAATACACGGGAGCACGCCGAACAGCGGTGCAGGATCCCTAATAATTAGTATTTTGGATTAAAAAATGTTCAATTTTTATGAAATTTGGTCTATATAGTTTTTCAAGGTCGCTGAATAAGAATTTAGATTCAAAACTTTTGTAAACTAATTTTTTCGATAAATGTTTGCAATTTTTACTTAAATTAACTCTTATTTAAAAAAATCACGATTGATGTGAACAAATATACGTTTTCTTAGTCGCTGAATGCTAATTTGATGTTCATATTTTCGCTAATTACTATTTTCACAAAAGTATTTGCAATATTTTTATTACTTGGATTTACACTAACTCAAAATTCTCGTTTCATTAAAAATTATAGCACAAAGGTTTTCGTGATCTCAGAACACGAATTCGATGTTAATATTTCCACAAATTAATTATTTTCAAAAATATAAAAGTGAACTTTCAAAACTATTTTCTTTATTTTTGAACAAGAAATTATGTAAAAAAATAATTTTTCAAATTATATTTGCAATATATTAAGAAACTGATAAATGGCACTCACCATCAATTACAAAACTCATTTTTCAGAATAAGAATCGGGGCAATACACATTATATTAGAGAGAATTGAAGGTGAAGCTGTGCCTGCTCCTTTCAAATGATGCACTTGTTACCAGTGCAACATTTTATCTTATCTACTAGAGGAGCAGCAACAGCGATATGTCCTTACTTAAGATGGTTTTGAATTTGTCAATCGGTGCATCTAACGTATATGCACAAAAACCCTATATAGAAAGTTTTTCTAGACTCATAAATACCAAGTATTAGGGATCCTGCACCACTGTGCGCCGTACACGGCGGTCGGGTTCGCGCCGTCCCGTGTGAAAGGAGCCTTTGAATAAAATGATGTCCGTCGCCAGTCCAACCAAAGGCACCTCTTGAGCACACACCAACTCGAAGACTGACGAACCAACTCAACTCGTCCTGGCGAATGCCGAGTTTTCCAGTAAAAACGAACGATTTTGTTGCAAACTCGCGCATGCCGATAGATGAACCAGACTTTCCGGCGGTTTTCGAGCTAGCGAGCTCGCCATCAGATGAATAACAAATACATTACACCGCACTAGCTGGCAAATGGCGAGTTCTCCAGTATATCATCCAGGAGCCAACGACATATTCGTCGGCGGCGGCACGTATGGCGTCGTCGGCGACAACGTAATATAATGAGTGAAAGTTTCTCGGGTCTTCCACCGGGTCAAAGGCTCCATCTCTGCCTACGTTTTGGAAAACGAGTCGTTTTCCATCTTCAGGGCTGTGAGCCAGGGACATCTTCAGTCATTTTCGGAAGCGTCGGCAGAGATGGAGCCTTTGACCCTGTGGAAGACCCGCTAAATAAACTTTCTCTCAGCTAATTCGCCGGGAAAACACCAAAACGTAATATAATGTTTTTACTTTCCAGGGGCTGATCTCTGTTCTTTCACGAAGACGTTATGCTTGAGTATAAAACCAACACAATTCAATGGGAAATGCTAATAACAAAATGGCAAACGGTAAGCTTTACTGAATGGATGAGAGAAAGAAAACATTCCAATTCCACAGTAAAGTTAACTAATCCCACCCGATTATGATGATGCGCAGCATAGAAACTTAGGACGCGATGGTTTAAATATAATATTTCTAGTGGAATTTAATCGAGTTACACCCTCAGAGGCATGGCAAAACGCAAAATGTCACAATCGTACTAGGGTACGATCTATGGATCGCCTGAATCTTTGGGAATGTTGTAATAACCACGGTCAAGGACATTCTTTCGAAATAGCAATCATAGGCAGGAGGGAAGTATACGATCTTCAACCTGCAACCGACCGATCCGATTTGTCACGCGTCGGCATGCAGGAAACGGTGCCCATGTCTAGTGCAATCAAACGACGAAAGTCACGATCTCACAAATACTGACCAGAGAGGTTTAAAATAACACCTCTTTGATAATGACAAATAAAGAAAAAGGGAAAAAATATCTCATTTAGTAATGCTATGTCTGCCGATACAATTTTTATCCTGACGATTTGCAAGCAACCATTTTTCCCGATTTTTGAATATTTTTCAGCGAATTCCCGACCTTTTCCAGATTTTTTCCCGACGTCAATAAATTCCTGACTTTTTCCGGATTCCCGACTTTTCCCGACTGGTAGACACCCTGGACTGACTGCTTAATATAAAATTACGGAAAATATGCGTGTGTATAAGATACGAAGTTGCCTGCATACCACAAGAAACCGACGGGGACGAAAGCATTACAGGAAATAGCCGACGTGGTGTGAGCCTTAAGACCTGGCACTACAGCGACCCTCGTGAGAACGAAAATAAATTCTTTGTGAACACAATTTGGGGTGGAACATCAAAAAGTGAGAGCATCCATGAAAAGTGGTGCTCCACCGACGATGGTCGCACAGGTATTTAATTGCATGGAAAGATATATTTACTTTGCCTACTATCTATTTTCACAGGCTTGTTCCAAAACTGTGATATTATCAGAAGCTCATGTTTCTGCAAGAACATATCGTTCCTAGGACAGGCACAGAAACTGTCATTGACGCCACACAAATATTACCTTTGGTAAGGAGATTGTAATGAGTTTTTCGCTTGTCATAGAAAATTATTTCAGTCATTTCCTAGAAATTTTTTGGAAAACGTGTCTGTAGAACTTATCGATGCCGAGGGGAATACGAAGTGGAAATGATTCCTTCAATGGTCTTGGTGGAGACAAATTCAAGGGGGAAATGGCAACAGCAGAGAAAGCTGCACTGGAATATGAGGAGATTTTTGTAAAGAATCCACTCCTACACCCAGGAAGGCAAAAAAGAAGAATAGTGGTGATGTCCTTTCGGAGAAATACAATACAGTTCTAGAGAAAATAGCTGGGGCAATAGATGGAACCACTGGCTCTACCACGAAGTTCTAATGAAATAGACTTCATGAGGTATGCAGGTAGAGCCACAGAGGGGCTAAAAAACAAAGGGCGGAATTTAGAAATAATAAATCACATTCAGAGTTTAATTCACGAGGTGCAGATGGAGGAATTAGAGTGACATAGAAGAAATAATTGCTATTTTTTCGAGTTCTTTGATTTTGAATCGATTTTTGAAGGTATTGTTCTGATATATATTTATGTTCATATTTTATTACCCTGTTGCAATTAGTATTTCTAATTGAAAATAATGTTTAAGTCAAGCTTCAGTTTTATATCTACTCAGGATTTTCACATTTTTGTTCTTTGTATAGCAAGAAGGCTTTATTTCTTTTGATAAACAATGTTTCTACATATACTGTCTTTTATTCTTCTTAAGATGACAGTAATTTGGTCATCATATTTCCCATAGTTTCAAACCTTTTAGGAAATCACTATGTTACAGAGTCCATATCTGTACATGTAGATTAATTCTTAATGCCTGGAGAAGAATATTATGCTAGACGCAAGAATAATTTTGCACTACATTTTTTACAAAAAGCCTTTTATTTCATATCATTGATGCATTACCACAGACAATCATAATGATCCCCTAAAACATATAAAAGTTTCCCCTTTCAACTTTACCCTCTTGCCATTGAACGTGGCCAACACCATTAAAATATCTAACATATTTATGTCTAATTTCATAGGCCAGATTAGTTTTAGCCAGAGGAAAATTATGCAGGAGGCAACAGACCCTGACAATACTCTCTACTTCACTTGGGAGTAGATTAATTTTATTATAGTCAGCATTACCCTTAACTTATTAGCTAAAATGCCAAAGGAATTTTCAACGACCCTCCGAGCCCGGCTTAATCTATAATTAAATATTCTTTTATCAGGCGTCAATTCTGTGTGCCTGAAGGGAAGCTGTCATCCAGGGTCCCCTTCAAGATGCTAGCAGAGAACACATTGGCATCATTCACACGCCCATTTACTCCTACGTTTGACCACATAAATGTACACTGTGCACCTGCCAAGGCCAACAAAACGAGGCTATCATTATTCCCTTTATAATTATGGTAGTACAACCCACTGGCTCATGGGGGTCTAAAACTGACATACTTCCCATCTAATGCTCCTATGCACTGTGGAAAGTTCCACATTGATAGAAACTGGGAGGCAACTACTTCCCATTCTTCGGCTGAAGAGGGAACCTAGAAAATAATAATAATATGGATTGCTCCATGTATACTCTGCAACAAGCATAATGGCTGTGGCCATTGATTTTATACTATTATTACCTTAATCCCATCCTTTAGAACCTCAATTATTGCAGATATCGTGTCTGGAATAATGACAGATAATGTATTTGCAACAATCCTTGTTGAGTAACGGAGGCTCCTGAATGGATCCCCAGTTGCTATGAATCTCAAAGTAATTGATAACCTGAGGAGAAAATTGTTAGGCATGATGTGGTTGTTTTGTTTGTAATTTAACAAGATACCACCTTTTCCACAATTTTTATTTCGGTACGACGCGTTTCAACCATTAGGTCATCATCAGGTACATACATCTGTGAAAGGTCTGTGAGCCACATATATAGCAGTCAGAGGGGGGTGTGAGGGGGTGGGGAACGGAATACTTAGGATGGGGGAGGGGTGAAGTGGTCATTGAAAGGACGGACCCTTGGGAAATAGAATGGCGAGGAGTGACAGGGAAACGTTTGTTCATTCAACAGGGCACTGCTTCCCCCCTGCACAATCTTTCTAGCATGTCCTGTCTTTGGCCTTTCCTCCTCTCCACGTGGAGTGTCTCCAGGTCAAATGCACAAGTGTGGCGTTCTTCGAGGAGATGCTTCGCTACGAGAGAGGTGGAGTCTCCTTTCTCCCAACCTTTCTTGTGCTCTCCGACATGCGCAGGTGGCCAAGCTTTGGCCCGTCTGGCCAATATATATTTTGTCGCCATCACAGCACTTGATTTTGTACATTCCTGATTGGAGGGAGGGAAGTAGTTCATCTTTAGTTCAGCACAATAACCTTTCTAAAGTGATTGGGTTGTAAAAAGAAGTTCTTAGTTTGTCTTTCAATTTAGCAATTTTATACGAAAGGACACCGATAGACTGTAATTTGCACCACTTCATGGGTTTAGTTGGGGGCACTAATAGTGCACTCAAATTTCTTAAGGCTACATTCTGTTGTTTCTGTTGGAAAAAAAGCATTTACTCAAGTTATTAGATGTTATTAATAGATTTTATTCTTTGTTGTTGCTAATATTTATTAATATTATTTATTTATCATCCATTGTTGAGATAGTTACATCTGTTCATTAGTGGTAGTTATGTGCGTAATCTGTTTTATTTCAACATACTAGTTCCGTTTTAATAAATCTTTTTGGCATCAACTGTGAGTTTTTAATCAGGAATCATACCTGCAAGGTTATGGGCCCAGGGTACGGAGTGATGAAAAGATTAAACATCTTGAGAGCATAAAGTGAGAAAGAAAAGAAAATCCTATTCAGTGAGCTTGTCTTGGAGTAGTGTGTGTCGGCCATCTTGCGCCAACCGCTGGTTTCGAAGTTCGGGAGGAGCAATATGGAAGAGGAGAAATATAAGATACTGCTATTGGATGGAAAGAATTATAGTGATTGGAAGTTGCACATGGAAGTATTTTCACGTGAAAGAGAAGTGATAGAGCATGTTGAAAAAGACTTAAAAACACTAATTGAGGTTGCTGCTGCAGATTGGAGATACCACATCCCAGATGACAACAAAAGAAGAAAAGGTGCAGAACATTATACGAGATGATACGAAAAGCTACGTTATTCAGATGATCACTGATGACCGATTGGAAATTGTTAAGGGCAAGACATCGGCGTATGAGGTCTGGAAAGCACAGGAAGAAAGATTCCAAAGGATGTCAACCACTAGCCGCATCAATCTTGCGAAGAAACTTCAACAAATGGTGTATCAGCCATCCCAAGAAATGTTTGAAGAATATTGTTTAAAATTTCATCGGGCACTAAGGGATCAAAAGCAGCGTGGTGATAACACTGACTATGAAGGCAGACTGTAATTCAGTTTCTATTAAACATGCCCACTGAGTATGATACCGTGGTAACAGCCCTACGTATAATGACAACTAAGAAGCTATCCATGGACTTCCGTCAGACAGCAGATTGAAGAGTATGAAGCCAACAAGAGAGCGAAGAAGGCATCTCCAATGGTGCCCACAGCCTTTACTGGGTTCCAGAGAAGTCATCAAGGTGTCGGTAGACCATTCCGACCACGACCGACATGCCACAACTGCGGGAGAATGAATCATCTCATTGCTGAATGTTTCATGCCGGGTGGAGGAGCACATCAAGGCAGCCCAAGCAGTTGGAGAAATTGAAGAGGACCTTGAGGTGGCAGCAGTAGCACAACAACAACAGACAATGAACCGGGAACGAGGAAGAAGTTATGTTTCCCATGGAGGCAGAAGTGCGAGAGGAAGAGGATGAGAACAAGCTCACCAAAACGCCATTGAAGACCAAGCTGAAGGTGCGATACAGGTATATAGCTATCACATCAGGATAAAATCAAATTTTGTAAAAAGAGAATTAAGTGAAAATAATAAGAAGGAAAGTGCTGAATGGTTATTAGATTCTGGTGCATCAGATCATCTGATTAAGAGTGATATCAGAGCATTCAATGTAAGGGAGCTATCAAGTCTGGTAAAGATTTATACTGCTAAAGCCAAAGAATTCATCTTGGCTAGGAAAATTGGTGATACCGTAGAATTTACAGAAGTTGAAGGTAAAAATATATTGCTTGAATTCAAAAATATCTTAATGGTTCATGAATTGAAGATTTGATAATCTTATATCAATTGCAAAGTTAGAAGATGGTGGCTGTGACATGTCAATTAAAAATGGTATTTGTAGTATTTTCAGTGACAATGTGGCAGTTGGATTACGTAAGAGAGATGGAAGTTTGTATAAATTAGACTATAGAATATATGATCCAGAAAATCAGTGTCATTTAGTGAAAACTGGTGAATCAAGGGTCACATCAGTTATGATGGTTTGAAAAAGTTGCAAAATTGAGTTGAAGGTATTGATATACAAACTATGGAGAATAAGATGTGTGATGTATGCATTGAAAGTAAACAAGTGAGAGTGCCTCATAGAAACGCTCAGGAAAAGACAAGTAGACCGTTAGAAAGAAGACATAGTGATGTTTTTGGCTCAATCAGTCCAAAAGGATATAATGGTGCTAGATACTTGCTCACATCTGTGCATGATTTCACTCATTTTACTGTTGCCTTTGGTATTAAGCATAAGAATGAAGTCAGCAAATGTATAAAAGATTATGAAGCAATGGGAGCTAACAATTCCACACACGCCGGAAGTTAACAGAGCAGCAGAGAGAATGAATAGGTCTATAAGAGACAAAGCAAGATGCATGCTCAGGAGTTCTAACTTAAGTAAAAGTTTTTGGATTGAGGCTTCATTAACAGCTGTATATTTGACTAACAGGAGTCCAACTAAGGCACTCGAGGGCAACAAGGTGAACTTTGGTTTGGCATGCGCCCTCATCTTAGTAAAATTTGGATGCGTGGCTTTTGTCGAGAAAAATAGACCAGAGATAAAAAGTAGGTTTGATAGTAAAGGAAAGAAGTGTATTCTGCTTGGCTTCTGTCCAAATGGGCACAGGCTGTGGAGTTTGAATGAGCACAAGCTAATGTCAGCATGTAATGTAGTGTTTGATGAGAATAGAACTAAATTTTAAGCGAAAAGAGTATTGGGAGGATATTCTTGAAGAAATTTCAGTTAAAACAGATAATTTAGAAAAGTCATGAGATGATCATACAGATTCAAATGAGAAGGATTCAGATGAGAAGAATAATAGACAGAAGCAGGGTGGAAGGAGGAGCAATAGAATAAAAGACAGAAATCAAAGTATTTGAGAGACCATGGAATGACGCCTGTCCCAGAAAACAAGGAATTCCTGTTGGAGGAAGGCATGGAGTGAATAGAATTTGCCTGCCTTGCTCAGTTACCTCAAAGTAATGACTTATGTATGACTAAAAAAGAAAATTTTAGCAATATTGTCATGAATGCCGTTGCATGCTGTGAAGGAGTTCGAGAAACCTTTGATGAAATGGGGGAAATGAAATGGGGGAAAGACCAGATGAGGAGGAGTGGTATGCCGCAGTTGAGGAGGAGATGAAGGCATTAGATGACAATAAAACATGGAACTGACAAAAGTACCAGCAGGGAGAAAAGCAATGAGGAGTAAGTGGGTATTTTCCGTTAAGAGGGATAGCGCAGGAGAAGTATAAAGAAACAATGCGTGATTAGTGGCCAAAGGATGTGCACAAAGCTGGTCAGGATCATACAGAAACTTATGCACCAGTGGCCAAGTTAGCAACACATAGAACTGTGTTGAGCATTTGTAATTATAAAACCTGGTTCATCCATCCACTTGATGTTAAAAATACATTTCTTAATGGTGCCACGAGAGAGGAAACCTTTATGATTCCTCCTGATGGTCTAAAAGTTAATGATGGTTTGGTATGTAAACTTAACAAAACTTTGTATGGTTTAAAGCAGGCTCCCATGGAGTGGAATGCAAAATTTGATGACTTTGCCAAGGGATTAGGTTTCAAACCGTGTCAATCAGATAAGTGCTTGTACTTAAAAACTGAAAAAGATATTTCTATGTACTTGTTGCTTTATGTTGATGATTTCATAATTGCAAGTAATTGTTTAAATGATATAAATTCCACAGATGAAGCTTTAATGAATGAATTCAAGATGGGAAATCCTGGTGATCTTAATTATTTTCTTCGAATTAAGGTAGAAAGACAGGGTGATTCTATGCTTCATAGTCAATCAGGTTACATTGATAAGGTAATCAAAAGATTTAAAATGGATATGTCAAAACCAAAATTAACACCACTGGCACCTAGGCCTTTTCAAGATTTCTAAGCAGAAACTGTTCGAAACAAACCATATCGAGAACATATTGGTTGTTTAATGTACGCCTGTTTAGCTACTCGACCTGATCTCTGTGCAGCAGTTTATTTGTTTAGCCAATATCAGAGCAAACCAACAAAAGCATGTGGGAAGGCCTAAAAATGGTGTTAAGATACCTCCTTGGGACTAAAAAAATGGGGACTTTGGTTGAAATGGAGATTCAAAACAACCTTACTCGGACTTGCAGATCATGCAAATAGTGCAGACAGAAAATCAGTTTCTGGCTATCCGAGACTCCAGACAAGCGAGACGCTATCTAGGGGTCGAATTCAGAAGTAGAGGTTGAGGGATACCCCTAATAGCAGTGGGCAGCTGCACGTTCAGATTCAGTGGCGTTGAGCAGTTTTTTGAGATTTTATTTCTTTTTCTTCGATTTTTTCTCTATATTTTTATACTCAATCCTATTAAATATAATTCTTTTCATAGATAGTTGTAGCTATATTAGTATTCCATTTTATTTCAGTTTTTAGGCTTTTAGTTTAAGGGTTATCGTGGTGATCTATTTTTTATGCATTTCATTTCTCTTTTTTTAACAATTTTCAGTAGTCTTAGACATTGTTTTATTGTAATTTTAAGTAATCTGTTTCTTTATCCGACTATAAGCGAGTCACAAAAATTTTGAAAACTGTCTCTCCAACTTCTATTTTCTCTTTTGAGCCAAATCTCCCTGACATCCTTCGGAATCAAATATCCCAAGCAGAAGTGTTCTAGAGTAACATATTCAGTATTGAGCTGCATTTGAATTGGTCATTTTACTAATTTGGCCGATACATACTTCCAATTTTTCCCGCAGTAAGAAATCGTTAATTAATTTCTGCTTTATAGATACACACACCCCTTATAGATCACAAATTCAGGGTAATGTTGTAGAACTCTTTCTGTCTTTGGTATTGGAAGAATGTTCTTAGTCGTTTATACTTGTGGTCACATTAGCCCATAACTCGCATTATGATTTGTCCACAAAAATTGAATAGATCAAGCGACATTTGTGAAAAAGTGACATGGTGTAAGAAAAACTTGACGATGTATTTTTCACACTTTTTATTGAGAAAAACTCTACCGGTTTCGACACTCTCCTGTCATTTTATCTGAGTATCCATGAAGATTACATGAGAGTGTCGAAACCAGTTTTACTCAATAAAAAGTGTGACAAATACATCGTCAAGTTTTTCTTACACGAGTCCAGAACACTAAAATGTAGCTTTTAGGTTCTAGTAGGATTTTGTTACCTTTGGAGGACGTTGCACAGAAGAAGACTTTGCTTCGACTTCTGTTTCTGGTGACGACTTGGTGACCAGAGAATTTTTTACTGTAGAAGATGATCCAGGAAGATATTCCATAATGAGTAATAAATTAAACACATGCGATGAAAAATCATTGAAAAATAATTATCTTGAAAATGTTTGAGCTGATTAGATGCATTAAGAAAACAATGCATACAGGTGAAGTTAAAATTTTCTCGAGCAATGCATTTTCAAATTATCAAAATGCACAAAGTTGGAAAACAAAAAGAAAGTTGGAAACTCATTATCATAACGTTGTAGGCCTCAAAGAGTCATCATGCGCCATGAATATTGCACTCTGCATGGCCGCTGTGGATTAATGAACGAATGATGATCTTCCCACTCAATATTTTATGACCCCAACACGTAGATACCTCGACAGCTTACAGCATTCGATAAGCAAAATAGAAATACAAGGTAATATTCCCAGGCAAGTTAAGTGAAATAATATTCTTGCTCAAATCCAGATCAGGGAGGGTGGAAATTTTCCAGGAAGCCGTTAGACGAGCAGACAAGGAGCTGGATATAAAAACGGTTCCTTTACCTACTCTCCCAGAGAATTTCCCTTAAAGCAGCAAAATCCGGCTTCCGAAGCAGCGAAATACGGAAAGCGATTGCAGCATTAGAAGGTAGATCCATCCACCTATCATGAGATCAGTTTCAAATTCGCTTGAATGGCAAAACATAGGTTTCCATGGCGAAAGAGAAATCGAGGGTAAAAAAAGCATAACATTCCTTTACCGTGTCTTGGATAAAAATATGTATCTAGTGCTTACGTATCATAACAAAGTGGTGAACGAAAAACATTCGCTAACTTCAGGTCTCAAATTGAAAACTTCACATTACCAGATGGTTACATTACAGCTCGACCACTCCCTAATGATATTAACGGAGCGATTCAATGGTTTATATGGATGCAGAAAACATTCAAGCTCGCTTTTTGTTTAACTTTTTGAAATGAGAGAAAGAGAGCGAAGAGGCGGACACCGAGTGAATCGCAGGACCTTGCCGGAGTGCGGAACAAGGAGTGAGGCCTAAAAGAAAAAGGTAGGAGAGACGGAGAAAGCTGAGTTAAGTTCGGTGACAAAGAGATAGTTAAATATACCTAGTGTTTAAAATGCATGTAAGGAATAAAAAGCCTCCGCTCTGGACCCAGCCAGGGGGTTTACAGCTCGGGGCAAGCAAGCTGCCGCCGGTTTTCTGCCTCATACTCGGGCGATGGGTGCAACACCTTGACCCATGTTCGAACTTCCCTCTTGGTGGCCGAGACCAAAGAATATTACACCATCAGGAAGGAACCCTTGCCTCTATCGCCTCCGTGGCGGTGCTACATTTGTTGGGAAAAGTTTCCTCTCCCACAGTACAGCTTCACAGTTCATCCTGCTATCGTCGGCCATACTGGAAAAATACGTCAGCGACACCAGCGCCGCTCATCGTGATTTGAGTCTCGAATCTTTTCAAAATTCATGGAGATCCGAATCTTTTCAAAATTCATGGAGATCCAGTAATTTGGTCATCCAGAAAGCAAAAACCTATTGCTCTGTCTTCTACAGAATCAGAATTTATTGCTCCTGCATCAGCAGCAGCTGAATTCCTCTGGTTGAATCAATTGTTGCAAGAAATGAACATTGAGATTAATGGACCTGTCATTACATTTGAAGACAATCAGTTTTGTATATTTTCATTAACAAACTGGGATCAGAAACGTCTTAAGCACGTTGATATAAAATATAATTTTGTAAGTCGGATAGAAAATACCTACTGTTCGTTCAATACATTCCTTCCGAGTGCCAAACTGCTGACATCTTTACAAAAGGATTGCCCTATGAATCCTTTAAGCGTCACAGAGAAGAGTTAGGCATGAGTGAAATTGTGAATTGTAAATAAAAGGAAATTGATAAGTTTATCCAATAATATGGAGTAATTGAGGAGGAATGTTGGAAAAAAGCATTTACTCAAGTTATTAGATGTTATTAATAGATTTTATTATTTGTTGTTATTAATATTTGTTGTTATTAATATTTATCAATATTATTTATTTATCATCCATTGTTGACTTACATCTGTTTATTAGCGGTAGTTAAGTGAGTAACCTGTTTTATTTCAACATGCTAGTTCCGTTTTAATATATCTTTTTGGCATCGAGTGTGAGTTATTAATCAGGAAAGAACCATACTTGCAAGCACATTTCAACCATTTCTTATTAAGGATCCTGTCGATAATATTGTCTTTATAACCGTTGGATGAAGCGATGTGTTTTATCATCCTGAGTACCTTGTGGAAATCTGGGGGTTGAAGAGGTGAGGACACCAGTCTATGGATCAACGAATTGAAGGCTGCCGGTTTATGTGGCATTGGATGAACTGAGTCACTGGGGATAACCGCGTCATTGTAGTACTCTTTACAAAACACTCCAAACTTATATTTGCCATTGATCATCGATATTTCCAGGTCTAAAAGTTCAGGTGTCCACATTTGCCCTTCTCTAACTTAAAATTGATGCACCAGTGTTGATTATTTAAAAGCTTTAAAAAACAGTCCAACTGGCGATCATTTCCTGACCCGCAACAGATGACGTCATCAACATACCTGTACCAGTACGTCACATTTTTCAAAAGTTGGTGTCCAGAAATAAAAAGCTTGGATTCAAAATTGGCCATAAAAATTTGAGTCAGCAAGGGTAGAGGGGAGAACCCATCGCAAGGCCTTACGTTCGGTGATAAAAACTGCCGTTGAAAATAAAATAGTTTTAGTGCAGGTTACTAAAGGGGAGTGAATTGCCTCCAGGAGGAGGACGCCATTGATTTGCGGATCTTGAAAAGTACAACTCTTGTCATTTCCATTGGTTTGTCATTCATGAAAAGGTTGTCAACATCAAAGGACACTAATCTGCAGCTCTGGCGTACGTTGACATTCAGAAGGCACTCAGTGAGGTGAATGGAGTTCTCGATTTAGAGGAAAAGGAAGTGAGGTTCCTGATGACATTGTTCAATGTAGCTGCCACTTTGTAGGGTGGGGCACCAATACTTGACATACCAACATAAAAATTGTGGAAAAAGTGCCCCCTCTTGTTTTATTGCAAACACTTTCCACTGCATCTCGCCTGCCTCAGTCAATAGTTATTTTTATTCGCTCCTATCATTGGCATTTCATGAAAAATCTCCATACCTGTCAAGTGGCACTGATACTTTGCCTCAGGATTGTATCTTGCCACGTTATAAGGGGTGCAACTTTTCCCAGTAACTCTATGAAATTATCTTCGTTCATTATTTAAAAGTTCCGGAAATTACATGGTGTCCTCTAATCTGAAATAATTCATCTTGAATCAATAATAGCATTGCATTGACCAGGAGCTGCAAAGAAAACATTTACTTCACTCATCACAATGATGACAACAGGCAAGAGCGACGTTGTATCACGATTAATTCCTTCATTTTTCCAGAGTTTTCTTAAGATTGTTCTACAATAACAATAAAACACAGAGTAACAAATCTTTTGGAATCAACGACTGCTCTTGATGATCAATTAACTTTTCCACAAATAATTATCGCCAAACACTCGAATAAGAAATACGCGAATTACGCATATTGCTATCGCTGAAAAATAATTCCACTCCATCCTTAAAGCAAGACCATTGTTAAAAATCCGATTTTTAATATTGATGTCAAAGTGGAATAAACTTGAAATTTTGTACTGCACTGCAAAGGCTTCTCCCATCTGGGATACATGTAACAATAACTGCAGATCGTAAGTCGTATACTATTGTATTCGCTGAAAGCCTTCCACTTCAAACCGTAGCCACACAATTGCGGAAATGAATGAGCAGCGATAGTGGCATTGTTATCATTAACATTACCTGATCTCGCCCTGCAGCATGTGAACAACTCTTCCACTGCCTTCTTCTACGGATCCATTCCCTGGCCCAAATTCTCCGACCTCTTCGTTGGGCTCCAACTCCGATCGCCATCTCCGCTATTACTACAGCAGCAGCGGCCAAAAGTCGTCTTCTTTCGCGTAAATTTTCCATTTTTTCTGATCTACTTTGCAAAAGTGAACCACTACTTCCTAGCTAGTACAAGATCAATGATCGTGTGAAACCTTCTAGGATGGTTCCAATCCAATGCTAGATTCCGTCCTCAATATCAAGAACCAGCTAGCACACTACTAGGTCTCGTGCTGGATCAAGTGTCGTGTGAAACGGGCTTAAGAGTTTGACTTTCTATTGTGACTTTAATTGACCGAGTTTCGTGTCTCCGATGGATTGTGTTGCGTTTCGCTCACTAAATGTCGAAGCACTGCCCTACTACGACGATCGCCACCTCGGGAAATATATTCGCAATAGAGAGTTAGAGGGGAAGAAGAATTACCAGCAATGGCTCAGATGGTGTACTACCTTGTCCATGAGGAACTGTGGGACCTGGCTAACTGCATCCATTCCTCGGGACTCAGGATAGAAAAAGGGATTTGAGGACAAGGTGCCAAATGCTTGTTCAACCCTAACGCCAAGTGAATCTCGACAACAAGCAGACCACCAGTCAGATGTGGGATGCGTTGAAAGCTGCCTACGAAGATGTTGGAGCCAACAGAGTCTGCATACTGTTGGAAAAGTTGTTCGCGATCAAGCTAAAGCGCTGCGATTCAAGGGAGCAGTATGTGTCCAACCTTATTGGAGCAGCCCAAGAGGTCAACGCAGCACGAGGCAAGATAGAGGACAACCTTGTAGAAATGTTGAGAGGGCTCACAGCTGAGCCTTGAAGATGACACTGTCGCCCAGGGAGCTCACGTCAAGGGCCAGCTGTTGCAGCACGGGCATTCTATGTCGAAGGGCTCATCGGAGAAGGCGTTCATCAGCAAGAAATCAGGCAGTGCTCAGCTGTGTTAGCAGTGGGGAAAGCCTGGTCATCGGAAAGCTCACTGTTACAAAAACCCAAACAGGAAGCATACAGAAAAACCTGAATTTTCTTCGAAGGAAGCTGGGACAAGAAACAAAAGCCCACGAAGAGGAACCCAGAGTTCTCCTTATTTGCAGTCATGACCACGTGCATCCAGGAGGAGAGCTGGTATTTGGACTCCGGTGCCACAGCCCATATGACACCAAACAGGTATTTTTATCGATTACAGTGATTGGTTGGTTAGTTATTCACGGGAGGAGGCCAACAGCTATGGTCATTTGCGCCATTTAGGATAGGTGGGTAATCGGGTAATGGTAGGTGTGTTCAGGGAACGGAGGAAGGGTGAAGAGAAACCCGGCATCGGCATTAGCCTACTCTTAACGAAAGGGGCCAAGGGGACCACGACTTAACATCCCATCCGACGGACGGAGTACTGAACTTGAAATGCCCTCCACTAGGCACTCAAGCGGGGACTGGTTTTCCACTGAAAAATCCGCCACTGCCGGGAATCGAACCCGGGCCCTTGGGGTGGGAGGCCAGTTCTTTAGCCACCACACCAACCCGACTCCCACGTTTACAGAGAAATAAGTGTTGCAAAATAACTTGGGTGCAAACAGCGAGAGTTTGCAAGCAAAAGGTGTAGGTAGAGCAGAAATCTATTCACAAAATATACCCAGTGCTACAGATGTGAATAATGTGATATATGTTCCTAACATAACTGCTAATTTGTTGAGCATTAATAAGCTTGTAAAAGCAGGTATAACTGTTATTTTTGGTGATGAAGGTTGCATGCTTAACAAATCTAATGGTGTAAAAGATAATGGTAAAGTGATTGCTAGTCTTCTGAGGAGCAGAGTATGTATAAGTTGTGCCTTGAATCTGAAGTTATGGAACAAAAACCTTTTTTTTAGAGTTCATGATAAAATTGATGATATAATGGCATAAAAGGTTGGTCATCTAGGTTTTAATAATTTGAAGAAACTTGAATGGATGGAATGAATTTTTTTGGCAAAACACCTGATGTACAATGCACAGGGTGTCTTGTAGGAAAACAGACCAAGTTACCATATGATAAATTAGGTGGTACAAGGGCTAAACATGAACTTGAACTCATACACACAGATATTTGTGGACCAATGCACGTAGATACATGGAATGGGGCCAAATATTTTATCACAATGATAGATCATCATATGAGAAAAACTTTTGTGTACTTTATTAAGCATAAAAGTGAGGTCTTAGAAAAATTTCAGGAGTTTCAAGCTTTGGTCGAATGACAGAAAGGTTACAAAATCAAAACAGTGAGGTCAGACAATGCAAAAGAGTATGTAATCAATAATTTTAATGATTATTTGAAAAAACAGGAAATATTTCATCAATTGTCTGTAGAGCATTGTCCATAACAAAATGGAGTAGCTGAAAGGGCAAACCATACTACAGCAAGTTCTCAACTTACGTGGTTAATTCGTTCAAAAAATTTCCACGCAAGTCAAAACAGAACAACATACTTATCATTTTTGAACCATTAGCGGTGCCGCTTTTACTGTGATTGGCGGCATTCAGCGACGATTACCGAAAACGCCATCTTTTGAGAGACCGGTAAGTTAACATAATACGACAATTCCGAGAGTAGCACAAGTTCAATCTTTATTTCACTGGATATTTAAATCTAAAATAAGTATAATTACATAAAACATGAATAAATTGCAAATTTGTTGAAATTATCATACTCATGCGAATGCCTGTTCATAATAGAATGAGTTCTTACTAAATACGTAGGTATTATGCTGAAACGTTTCTGTTTACGCAGATTCAGCTGCGGACGATTGCATGCCATTAGCTTCTATTTTACGTAGGTACTTGTCCATTGTTATTTGAGTAGTAGCCCTTTTTTTCTCATCGTAAATAATTTAGTAACAAGAAAGAGCGTCATTTACTGCCTTGGAAACATTTCTAAAACGTTCGGAGTTTGGGTCCTATGCCTCAAAACCTTCCAATCCTTTCTCAATCAGATGGAAACATTCCACCATCTTTTTAACACGAATGTTTTCGGTGACCACGCTTCCAGTTTTTCTTCAGAAATTTCTGCTTACTCTCTTTCATTCTCCAATGCCAGTAAATCCTCATTGAGTAATTCTTTGGCGTCATATCGCAAGAGTTCATGAAAATCATCTTCTTCGACGTTTAATTCTAAAGTTCTGCCCATGTCCACAAGTTCATCCACTACATTTTCCTCTTCAAATCCCTTGAAATCATGAATAAATTGGGGGATGAGCTTCTTCCAAACAGCATTCATTGTGCATGATGTAATTTCATGCCAGGCAGCATCAGTGTTCTTGAAAGCTTCATACACATTATATTCTTTCCAGAAGTACTTTACAGATATTCCATCGCCTTCTGTAGCCTTCACCGCTTGCCTGAAGGTTCTCCGTAAATAATATTTTTTAAACGTCTGTATGAGCCCTTGATCCATCGGCTGCAAGAGAGAAGACGTGTTTGGTGGCAAGTACATCACTTTGATATTTTCATGGTAATCACTAAGAAACAGCGGATGACCTGGGGCATTATCTAGCAACAACAATACTTTAAATGGAATTTTATTTTCTTCGCCATAATTTTTTACTTCGCACACAAAATTATGGGAAAACCAATCTTTGAAAACTTCCTGAGACACCCATATGCCTTCGAATTAGATTTCCACACCACTGGGAGTGTTGCCTTATCAATGTTTTTAAGGCCCTAGGGTTTTCGCTGTGATAAATTACCAGGGGTTTTATTTTGCAATCCCCAGCAACATTCCCTCCTAGTCGAATGGTCATCCTGTCCTTTGACACTTTGAATCCTGGCAAGATTTTTTCTTCTTTTGCAATGTATGACCGATCTGGCATCTTCTTCCAATACAGACCGGTCTCGTCCACGTTAAAAATTTGATATGGTCGATAATCCCCACTTTCGATTACATCAGCCAAAAACTTGGGAAACTCTGCTGCTGCTGTTGTGTCTGCACTGGCAGCTTCACCGGTGACTTTAATATTAAGTAGTTTAGCACGTGCTTTAAACCTATTGAACCATCTTACACTCCCGCTGAAAGTACTGACACTCTCACATGCTTGAGTTTCAGATCGTTAAAGAGACTCAAGGATTTTTCCTGTATCAGCCTAAGGCTGGCATTCGTCGTTGAAACTGGTCTTTGATCCAAAAACACAAGTTTCTCCATCTCTTCCATAACTGCGCCCCTTTTCTTCATGATTATTGTTGACTGAATCAGAGCAGAACTTTTAGGTGCTCTTTAATTCGACTTTTACCATGTGCAATTATTCTCACTATTGATTCATTCATCCCATAAGCACGGGCAATTTCCACAAACTTTTCACCTTTGTCATGTCTTTTAATAATTTCCAGTTTCGTTTCCAAACTTAACGAGGGTTCACATTCAAAACAAACACATAAGACGATTATAATGATTTTATGAGAAACCTTTCTCGAGCTTGATAAATAACGATCTTTACCATCTAATCATAACGGAAACCCAAGTTCGTCTGTCTGCTGCAAGAATGTGTTATATCTTTCTATTTAGCTGTGATGGACAACAGGCGTCATCTATGGAATAGATAATTGACTACACGTCGACCTATCTTTCACGGCAACAGAAACGCGGAGAAAACGCAAGCATGTCACCGACCTGAGCATCCGCATAACTCCAAATTCATGTAACTCGGTTCCACGTAAGTCAAGAACTTACTGCATTGTTGAAAAAGCTAGGACATTGTTGCATGGGGCTAGGATTGAAATATTGGGGGAAGCTGTCTATGCAGCCGTATATTCAAAGAATGGGAGTCCAACTATGGCGTTGAAAGATGATGAACATGCTTGGTCAAGTAGGAGGGTCACACACCTTAGAGTCTTTGGCTCAAGAGCATTTGCACTTGTTCCAGAAGATAGGAGGAGGAAATGAGATATCCAAAGTCAGAAGAATATATTTTAGTTGGCTATTATGACTGTTCTAAAGCATACAGACTCATTAACCCAGATTGCCCTTACTAAGTAAGAAAATAAAGAAATGTTACATATAATTGAAGGTTTTCCATGGCATAGTGGTGAAGAGTTTCTTGAAAATTCTCTAAACAAAAAGTTTATTTTGCAAAATAACACTGAGGTTGCTATGGTGCCATTGACAGAATTAAAAGTACATGAGCAAAAAGGCGAAGGACAACTTCAATCAATCAACTGGTGATTCAACTTCAAATGATGATTCATCAGATGAATATCATCCCCATTTCAGTGATTTATCTTCTGATGACATGCAGCTTGGGGAATTGTTTCCCACAGAGGAGTGACATAGCTATCCTAGAAGGGAAAGAAAAAGGAAGGATTATCCTGATACATATGCTAATGTTTCTAGCAGCTGTAGATGATGTAAATGAACCAAAGAATGAAGCAAAGAGTAGAGATAAAAGTAGATGGGAAACACTATGGCTGAAGAGTTGAGTTCACTTAAGGAAAATAATGTGTGGACTCTAGTCCCAAGGCCAGCAGGTCAGACCATTGTTAGCAACAAATGGGTTTTTAAAATAAAAAAGGATCAATGGGGTAATATAAATAGATATAAAGCTAGATTGGTAGCTCGAGGAGTTGATCAAAAATGGGGTATAGATTGTGTAGAAACTTACTCACCAGTGGGAAGGGATTCTACTTTAAGATTACTTTTCAGTTTAGCTGCTGAAATGAATTTAACAGTACCTCATATGGATGTGGTTACTGCATTTTTGAATGGAAAGTTAAAGCAGGATGTTTTCATGGAATTACCTACCAACGGGTTTTCAAGTTAAAGATAAAGAAAATTATGTTTGTAAATTAAACAAAACTATTTATGGCCTTAAACAGTCATCTAGAGAATGGTATAACAAGGCAAAAATTGTCCTTCAATCTTTATGATACAAAATGACTGAGAAAGAACCATGTATTTTTGTAAGAAAAAATGATAAGAAATTGATTATAGTAGCCTTATATATTGATGATATGTTAATTTTTTCTAATGATGATGTGGAATGCACTTATGTTAGAGAACAGCTTATTTTAGCGTATTTCTTACAGCGTAAATTTTAAGATGAAAGACTTAGGTAAAGCACAATATGGATTGGGTACCATGGCTATGTATTTCTCTGGGGTAATGCAGCCATATTTTGGGAAACCTCCAAACAAAGATCTGCTGTCCCGCACATAATCTGAATATATGGCAAGAATAAGCAGTGAAAGAAGCAGTTTTTCTAAGAGAATTTGTTTTTGAATTAGCTGGAAAGGAAAATCAAGTTTTAATTATTAATGATAATCAGTCAGCTTTGTTTTTCAGTGAACATAATGCATTTCAAGAAAGGAGTAAACATTATAAAATAAGGTATAATTTTGTATGAGAATTAATAGAATAAGAAGAGATAAAATTAGATTATCGTCCTTCACATGAAATGGTTGCAGATTTGTTCACAAAACCACTTTATAAAATAAAATTTAATAAATTTGTTTCTGAGTTAGGTTTGACACAGCAATCAGATTAAGGACGAGCGTTGTATTGTAGTAATAAGTAATCTTTTCTGTATACGTTTATGTTAATACTACTACATGTTGGTACTACTCTCTTGTGAAATTTGAAGGTGTATGGGAGTTTTTCACGCTGTGACTTGGCTATGACTGTAGTACCCGGATGTTCCTTGAAATACACGGTTGTACAAAAATGTGCTCTGCGTAACCTCTTTTAATTCTTTGCACAACAGCCCCAAAAAAATCCCAAGGATAAGAAATTGTAATTTATACTAGTGTCTAACCAACATCATAATCGCCAGTCATAAATCCGAAGATAAGTTCAACAACTTTCCGCTACATTCATCACTGGGCACTCTCCACATCTACGTTACTTTCACACTTCACATCAACGTAGTTCTCCTAGTTTACAAGAATGTATACTAATATTTCCAAAGTTGCAAAGCACACTTTAAACAATCCCCATATTCTCGTGGGGTATTCAAGACAAATTCCGGCGAAGACGACTGCAACCGTCAGGAAGAGGATCCTCCTCCCGTTCAAATTTCTCGCTAACACCCGCCACTTCGAGGGGGACATATTCGCAAACCTCACCCATGAATAGGGCACAAAAATTCGAGTTTTTCGAACAAAAGTGGGGACGTGCCTTGGTAGTCAAATTCTTTCACGGGCGGCAGTAATGATACTATTATACTGAAGTATATGGTATCAATATAAATGATTCGTCACTGATGCATCGGAGTGTAGGAGAATAATATCCGTCCCCAAAGTACACATCGGAGGGTAGGGGAATAATATTCGTCCCCAAAGTAAACATAATAATTAAAATCATATGTGTTTGGAGAAGGCCCTCAAAACGACGACCTCCACAATAATAACACTATCCTCATTCAATTTGAAGAAATTAACCAACCCCCACGTTCATTGCAGGTGCTTCACTAAAACGAAACACTCGACAGTATACATACTCTGGTTTCATTCAAAATATTTATATTGGCAAATTCTCAGTAATTAACGTAATGCATATCAACACAGCACTTCGATATTCGACCCTTCTATAACACGATACATTAACACGTACGGGTTCATGTACCTACATTTGCGTGAATGGTTTCAGTGCAACTTGTGCGAATGCATGAACCAAATAGACCTATTTTCTGTTCACGTACTCATTCATTTGTACATTTTGGTGTGGTTACACGGTGCATTTTCGCGTTCATTCTCGCGTTCGTGCATTTACACATTAACTCGTACGTGTTAATGTATCGTGTAACCAGACCTTAAGGCCTATATGTAAACTGCCACTCAGCAAATTAACTTCAGCTAGGGCAATGCTAGTAATGTCACGACTGCATTCCAGGCCAACCACTTATTTCAACCAAAACTACATTACACTCCACACGTTATTGTGCCCAAAATTTACAACAAGGTATCACGGGATAATAATTTCAAGCCAGTGAAAATACGTCCCAAGAGCTGCCATCACATCCCCACAAAAGAGGCTATGGGCGTGCATCTTGGGTCAGAGCCAACACAACGAAAACAACATCACGCGCATACAGCACAGCCAGAGCGAACACTTCCTCACGAACTTGTCCTATATCTCTCCGAAGGGGCGTGGCGTGTGACGACCACAACATACAGTCTCCGAAGTGATTCACCGACCAATGACGATATATCAACACGAATACATAACAGAGAAAATGAACTTCTATCCGTCAAAATTGGTTTCTTGTTCAACCCGTTAAGGTTTAGCTCCCAAGGTATACCTTCGACTGTGATGTAGCAGTATTATACCCCCAGTTCCGAGGGAGACGAAATTATTTGCTGCTACTCGCAGTTAACCAACAACGAATCGACTAAATTATAATGTACACAAGGTAATAAAACTGACGTATCGTACTGATTGGAAGAAACAAACAAAGAAACGTTCTTTCTCTATAAAAAATCCGAACAATGACAGTAGCCATAAACAAGAAATATAGCTCATTCATTGGTCCGTTTATATTTCTCATATACAAAGTAGAGCCACACTCCAGACATTTTTCCCTGAAACAAAAGTTTTACCTAGTATCCCATTCTAAATTTAGACATACACGGAAACCCGGACGGGATCTCTACTTTTGCTTTTGCTGAAAGAAATTTAAAAAACTTACCTTTCGTTCTGATAGTCCAATACAACAGAAGTCGAATCAAACTCACTGAAATCCCCGATCGACTCCCCTTCGAAGCTATACCCGCCGAAAACACTTGCACGAGTTGAGGCATTCATGTTAAAATATGGCGTCGAGAAACTTAACTGACACCTGGCGAGTATTCCCTTAATTATCTTCTGCAAGAGGCATAATTTGGTTGTACTTAAGATATTTTTTTTAATATGTAAGTAAATAATGCCTTTGAAATAAAAATAAAAATGTATTGGCTTATTGTTGCCGAGTTAAACTTCAGCAAAAATGTCTTAATATTATTTCATACTTCAACTGTTAATACTAAAACGTCGTAACTACGATGCCGCAGTTTCAAAATAGGTGCATTCGTAAAGAAGAACATGTAAACGGATAAATTAACCATCCACTAGTCCGTGTATTACTGGAAAGCGATACTAAGGTTAGTGTTAACCAGCATTGTACTTATTGAGCGTTCATACCATTATTTACATTTTACTGATTTATTTGCATCAAGAGGGAATATGAAATTGAGTATTTTTTCATCTCGGACTCAATAATGCGAGAAAAGAAGGACTTAATTCGAAAAATGTTTTCTTCGAAAAAATCTAACCAAGTGTCTTATATTGTGTTAGAAGGCAGGGAGAAGAAGGAATTTTGAAAGTAACTAGCGATGCATAAGGCTGCTAAACTGAAACCACTGAGAACTAACGATGACAATGATTCTATGGTGCTAAGTGCTTTGAAAGATCTCGATGGCTTTGCAAGTGATACTAGGTTGGAAAATGATAAAATAAATGTATCCTCCAGTCACGAGAACATCCCCAAGAATAATATTACCGAAAGGAAGGAAAAAACAGCAAGTAACTCTACGTACTACGATGTGTCAACCCCTCCAATGGATTCCAAATCAATTCCAACGTCCCCAATCAGTACCCGTACATCCAAATCACATCAAATTACTGGAAGTAGTGTAAGCTACACTCCTGATTTCACTGAAGACACTGATCGAACAAAAGATGAAATGACAGCTTGGGAAAGGTGGTTTGTGATGAAGCAAAGACAAATAAGACAAAGAACAGCAATTGAAAAAAAGAAAAAGATGACCGAAGAACAAAAAGCCGAGGAACTTAGGAAGAAGAAAGCTGAATACAACGAAAGATTGCAGAAACTATGGCTAGAAAGAAAGAAAATAGAAGATCAAGCAAAGAAAGAAACTGAAAAAGAAATAAAAGTGGTGAGTGATAAAGAAGCAACAAGTGAACACAGATTTGAAGAGTGGTACATGAGGAAGCTTCAGGAAAAAAAGAGTAAGGGTTTTTCTAGCCGCATTAATTTTGGAGCCATTGTTAAGCCCTTTCACACGATACTTGATCCAGCACAAGACCAAGTGTGTTAGCCGCTACTTGATATTGAGGACGGAATCTAGCATAATTGGAGCCACCCTAGGAGGTTTCACACGATCATTGGTCTTGTGCTTGCTATGAATCGGTCATTCCATATGATTCCATACTAATTAAAAAAAGAGAAGTTCGCACAGCGTCTGTAAAGTGATTTGATTGGTCGATGGCTACTGGGAGCTACTAGAAATCTAGTACTGCATCAAGTATGAAAACCAGTATCTCAGAAAGTATGATAGTGAGCATGCTTGCTAGCCAGCATACTGGTTATATTCACACAATACTGGAAAGCTAGCATACTTGCTAGTATACTTACTCGACCTGTGCTGGATCAAGTACCGTGTAAAATGGGCTTTAACTCTCTACCATAAAATTTTTCCCGCAGCTTTTTTTTTGATTCATTTTTCCTGCTTCTGATTTACATTAATGTATTCGATATCTTATTAACCCCTCACTTTTCATGTTAACTACTTTAAAGTTGGAATAAAGTTGGCTCCAATTGGAGCTTGCTATAGTTAATTTTATGATTTGGAATATTGAAAAATTTTATACCCATGCAGCACTTGGTTTTAATAGCTGTCATATTCTAGTGAAGTTATTCTATAGCTACTGAATTGAGTGAATCAGTAGTACTGTGGCTGGCATAAATTTTTATTTTTGAAAAATAGGCATTCATGGATATTTGGGGGTCCATATACCTACGTATTTTACAGTGGTTAGTTTCATGGCAATACCAAGTTATATTTGAACCAGCTGGCAATACTGACCTAATCGTTTAATATTTTCATAACAATTTTAGCATCACCAAGATGTATTCTGGGTGGTGATAGAATTAATTCTCACTACATATTATGATTACACTTCGCTATAGGTGAGTTTAATGTTTTTAACCTGTACATTTGTTATTTTAAGAGCATAATGACTGATCATAATTTCCTTTTGAGCAATCTATGTATTGAGTGAAACTGAGCATGTACCTTCTTCAAGTTACTTGCGGTTAGATTATGATAAATGAAACTTCTTTGTATCTAGAACTACTTCGTTTATTGCCACAGTATGGCTTAATTACAGTCAGACCAACATTACTTTAGTCACTGTGTTCGACCCAAAGGATGGTTCAGTAGGTGATGGTATAATTCACTCCCATCTCCATACTAAGCCACGGGCATGTGAAATTCACACATTCAGGGAGGGGGAAGGGACCTTCTGACTCACAATATTCTTTCTGAATATTGAACCGCAAGGATTTCAGGTGGGGGTGTCAAGAGATGCACCACCTGGATTTGAACCTAGGATCATCTGGTCCATAGCCCAGTGCTCTACCTGCTAAGCCACTATAATCCATTGCTTTGTTGAGGATTGCATTATTTACACTAGGTAGCTAGTTTAAGAAAGGAACTGAACAGGAATGCAATAGTTATGAGACACGATGGAAATATTCATTAAGTGAAAGGCACCCGCACTAGATTTAATAATGATATTGACAGTAAATCCCTACTTGCAAATCCAGACAGATGTCTTAGTGATTGTATTACCTAGGTGGTGGTTAAAATTTGTAGCATCAGGGATAAGCAAAACCCTAATACATGTCTCCTGACCCTAATCACCAGTATCTGCAAGTTGAAATGAATATTTTTCCAGGTCAACTCCAATACAGTAAGGAGCTACAAAAATATGAAGAACTTCAAAAGGAAATGAGAAAAAAGAAGAACGAAAAGGCTCAAAGGGAATGGATGAATAAAGCTAAGCAGAGACCCAATACACCTAGAATCACTTATGCCTATGTTGGAGATTCTGTCATAGGTAATAGAACTTGATGAATTATGAAGCCCAAAATCAACTAATTTCCAAATAAATTATCAAAATATTTATATTTCAGGGTTCTATGATTCTACCAGTCACCCTCCACCAACTTATATCAATCCTATACCTTGGCAATCTTGATGTCAAAAGTGGGAAAATGTACATGTAAGAAATTGATTCATTCAACTTTAGGCAAAAAGAAAAGGTTTAGGTATGATTGTAACCAAGTTATGATGAAATTGAATAAAGCAAAATTGGGCTTTTTTCCAGTGAATTTTATGTATGTAGTATTTTTGAGATACAGCAAAAATACTTTATTGTAATCAGAATTGTGGTCAAAAATGTTTCCTAGTGTCCATAGCCTGTTGAATTAATTAAGGTTAACTGTTAATTAATGACATAATTTGGCATCATTTTTCTACGTATTATTTCAATTGTAAATTATGGCAAATGTAATTTATATCTTTAAGAATCCATGACTTTGGTAATTATTATTTCCTATACAATATACTTTTTCTTCCACTTGCATTTCCAGTTAATTACTTTAAAATCCCCAAGTAAATGTGTCATGGGTAGCTTTGTGATATGGAGAATAATAAGTTTATTTACTGCCTTATTACTGCTACTCGAATTCTCATGCAACTTCTTTTGCTATCTAAGGCACTTTCCAGCCTCTAAAAATTACAAGTCCCCTAAATGAAATTTTGATTGATTGAAGAGGTGACCTCGAACAATACTATTACTTAAAGGTAATTGATCATTCATGTGATCACCTAGAAACAAATGAATTAAAGGACATTCCTCTGAGACTCAAAATTCCTGCAGTATGGAATTTTCAATTTCTCATTTACTCTTAACTGGTTACAACCCAAAACTTATATAAATGGTTGCATCATGTCATTATAAACCATCCGAATAATATTCAACAAACTCTTCATGTGATACTTCTGATTTATTTTTACTTTTCGTTATGTGATTAAACAAAACCTTGCTATAAGCTTTATACATATTTATCTTTTAAATTTATCATATCATATGCTCAAAAACATCATTTATATGCTACCAAACTTTGGCTAGGTATGTATATTTAACAATCTATTTAAGCCATAATTGTCATCAGGAGCCAATGCATATTTCTTTTATAAAAGTTTGATATAAATGGTGAGCCTTGCATCATTTGTTGTGAAAACTACTGGCTAATAATAAATTCATTAATATGAATGTTAAAGAAACATTGAAATAAATTAAAACTACTTCAGAACCATGATAAAAGTTACCCATGAGCTCAATGAAACCAAATACATAAAAATTAAGTATTTCTGTGATAAACATCAAATTAATAAACTGCAAGGGGAATCTATTTAGGAAATATCTCTTCATGATTGATCTTTATCACCGAACATATTTTACAAAACTAATGTTTTTATACAAACGTATTTATTGCAGCTTATACACATGCTTGGCTGTATTAGCATCATCTTTGCCCTGATAGAAGTAAACTCCTCCATGGTGGGTAGGCCTACCCTCCATTGAGGGTAGTCAGATGGTAGTGCTACCCACCGCCTACCCTCCAGCAAGGGTAGACGGAGCGTATTTTAGAACATTGGAGGGTAGGCCCTACCATCCGTGGAAGGTAGGGCTACCCTCCGTGGAGAGTAGCCCTACCCTTCGTCTACCCTCCATGGATGGTAGGGCCTACCCTCCGTGGAGGGTAGAGCTACCCTCCATTGAGTGTTGTAAAATGGTAGAGCTACCTGTGTAGGAGAAGGGTAATGCTATCCTTCAAATCTAGGTTTCACATCATATAGGTGCAGAGTAGTATATATATTTCAAAAGTGTAATGCCTTATTTAGAATTTAGCCTTATAAAGTATTTGCATGAATCCT
This sequence comes from Platycnemis pennipes, assembly GCA_933228895.1. NCBI lineage: Eukaryota > Metazoa > Arthropoda > Insecta > Odonata > Platycnemididae > Platycnemis > Platycnemis pennipes. The sequence continues at coordinate 1,313,625 of OW121851.1, forward strand.
GATTCTTCAGGCTGTGGTACACTACATCTCCAAGAGCAATGGAGAAAAATCCAATACAAGTTTAACACTTTCACTGACTGGTAGTGTATTTCCCTTAGCATTTAATAGCAGATATATTTTTCTCACTCCACAACTAATTTGACAAGTTTAATGAAACACAAGAGGCTGGGTCAAAAATAAAACTTTTATTTGTTTTCCACAGCAAATACTACACTGTAATTGCGGGTCACAGAATTGTCATACATCCAATCCCTGCCCTGAAAAAAAGAAGAGAAATATTGTACACTATGCCATACAAAATGAATAACAATAGCAGTAATCAAGGGAGACTCCTGGGTGGTTACTATTTTGCCCGACCCAAAAAAACCACCCGGGTGTTTAAAAGAAAAACACTAAAAAAACAATAAAACCTGATAAGCACAATTTGTATTTTATAGGAATGAATATATCTGTGTTAAGTTTAAATTATTTAAATTAAATTAACTTTCAATAATCTCTTTTAAAAAATATATTTAATAGAATTCTCTATCTTGAATTACTGTGAAATTTTAGTGGGCATTTAATATTAATATAACAAGCACAATCACCTTCTATGAAAAAAATTATTATCTTTATTCATACAGAGATTAAGAAACTTAATGAAGTAAAATGTTTCTTCATAGCGTACACATGCATTTAAGTAGGGTTCATATCATCATACAAAATGATGCAGTCTTTCTACTCACCGTAACATAATTAAAACATATTAATAGAATTTTCTATCTTGGATAGGTTATTTATATTGGCTAGTGTTTTAACCTTGGATGCACTATTATCTTGTTCAACGTATAACCCTGCCAAACCTACATCGGTATAGGTGGCACTTGCACTTCGATTACTGAATGCAAGGCAGCATTTTGCTATATCTTTAAAGAGAACTGCTGTGGTGTAACGTTTTCGAAACAATAGGTTTCAATACGTCATGCCCTGTCAAAGACCTAAAATTCTTTCCTACTCTGTTGAAGGCAGGTGAGGAAACTCCACATAAAACAAGTAGCAGATATAAATAACCAAACAGGAACTATATTTCAACTAACTCCAGAAAATTACAAACCACAACTGAAGAGCCTTCTCAAAACTTCCCCTTGAAATCAGACAATTTACAGACACATGAGAGGTCAAGCTCGCGAAGTAATGGAAGCTACTTAAAAGATTTTAGCCAATTTTTAATTTTAGATGTGTTTTCAGAGGTATTTGCAGAGGGCACTCGAGTAAGTAAAGAATATTTTTTATATTCCTGAATCTGATAGTATTTGAAAAATAAAACACTCATTTTTCCGTTTTTTGATCAGCAGCCATCTGATGGCCTCCCATACAACCTCAGGCGGACAAGTGTTCTCAATAAAAATACATGTAAAATTCATTATAACCGCTTTGTGTTACCAGAATTACAAAAAATTAATCAAAGCATACTTTGGAGTAATCGAATCACATTAAGGTAGAACATCTACTTTCTAAACTTCATAGGAAATCCGAGGAAAAGTCTGGTTAATTTGTTGGCTATGTTTTGATTTCATGTAGCCATTAAGCAGATAAAAAATTCACTTAGTGAAGGAAAACTATGATAAGAAGTGGGCAGCCAATTTCTTCTCTGTATGAACAAAAATCCTACAACAATTTTTACTTAAATCCCTTATATTGAAAATCAATAGCCATTTCTACCTGTGAAATATGAAAAGGCAATTATAATCTCTTAATTTGTAAAACTGCCATGTCTGTTTTTTATTACTTATTACATTTGTTTCCATTAATTTAAAATGTGCCTAGAACAGACTTAGTACAAATGTCATTCTATTTCATTACCATGGTTACTTGGCACATTTTAACACTAAATCGCTAGCTGCATTTTTGCTGTTGGAGTAGTTATAATAGTAGTTACAGGGCCGGTTTTATAATGTCTAGTTAAACTGGACGTTAGAGTTAACTGATGCTTAAGAAAATTCAGTTTTACAATCGGTCGTTAAGTCTAATCTGGAGGTCAAAGTGCTAGCTATCGTAACGACGGATGTCCAAGGGTTAACTAGAAGATACTGACGGGACTCTTGCTACGGATGAAGATTTTGAAGACGAAGAATTAAAAAAATAAGGCATTGCAATTCTAATTCGAAGTAGTTTTGGTAATTTTGAGTGATGCAGAGTGTTTTGGAAGGTTTCGTCTCTCAAAAGCCAACGGTAAAAACGTAAATATGTTATTGGTGATTACCATCGATGGAATTAGATTTTAAACCAACAGGTTTCTGAGCTTTCAAGGTGATTTAAGATAGACTGCAGTTACGCTAAGATCCAGTGTTTACGTTATGTACCCTCTAATTTACGTTAAAATGTGTGATCATATTCTAGGCGTCCGGAGTTAAGCGGGATTTACCCCTTGAAAGTGTGATGTTAGGCAACGTTTGGGATACATCCACTGCTGCCTCATTTTGTGCTCTTGTGTTGATGTTGTTGGGTGTGATTTTCTTTATGTTGTGGTATACAGATATGAGGTGATGGAATATAACGGAAGATAATGAGTTTTGAGTGAAGTATTCGGAATACAGGTGATAACGGAAGTATAGAAGATTAAATGGGCGTTTATGCCGAACAATACTAGTTCGTGCAAGCAATGAGAGCTATTCTAAACATTAGCCGTGTCCGAAACGTGTGCTTTTAGCGCTAAGCATGCTACAATGCTTGCTTCCGGGTGGAGGGGGGTATTGTCGGAAATACCCGAAGCATGTCCGAACGCGAAGCACTCTGAGGGAAGCATGCTACGAAGCCAAAGCACAGAAGCACGCTTCCATGTAGGCTTCGAAGCATTCTTGACGACAATAACAAAAGATGGCGGAGCCAGCGGCTGCATATAAATGTGAGTAGTATCTATTGTTTTTAACTTAGTATATTACAATTTCATGATTATTATTTTACGTAATAATAGTAAGATTATTACACATATAAGTACTAAATGTAATCTAGCTGACTAAGTAAACAGTTCCAGTAGAAATCTTAAAAACGTTTCAACGTGAGTATCCTGTTAATATGTTTTATTGTGCTCTGTTTAAATCTTATATGCTATGAGATATTAGACGTTTTTGTTGTAATCACGTTAAATGAAATACACACTTGCATATTAAAATTAGTGAATTGTGTTAATAATTTAGCTTTATTATGGAATTCATAGGGACAGATGAAATGACAAAAAAATTTATCGAAGCCAGAATAAGAAGGGAGAAAACATTTACCGGTAAGAGGAACGTGGCGAAAGCGGGATATGAGTAAGTATTAAAGGGTTTTTCGTTTACCTTGGGCTACATTTATCGTTTGTCAATCATGTTTATAGACGAACGCGAGTGTTTTATGTGTTCTCCTGTTGTTTTTACAAGTTTTTGTTTCTTTCTGGAAGTAAGGTAATGCATAACCTGCGAAAATAAAACCAAAATCAAAGTTTATTATTCGTCACAATGAAGGCTTATCCTTGATCATTATAAAGATAGATGATACATTATTTTATTAAGTGAAAAATTTATGTTATCCATAATCCCTTTGCATTTTATCAAAAAGTATGGTTATTTTGGTTTTATTGAATATTTGCCATTTAGTTATTTGCATTTTGTCACTAATGTAATGCATTACTTATTTGCGGAAAGCATTACTAATGTATTTATCTATAGAGGAGAACGCTGTTTTTGAATGACGTGAAAATCCTGAGAATAATCGCAAATTTTTATGAGGCAAATTTATTGAACCAACTTAATCTTATAATTTTTAGGATGATATTAAAAGAACTGGAGTTGGAGGGAAAGGTGACGGCGGAACAACTAAGGAAGAAGTGGCATAATTTGACTACTAAGTATAAGGTATGTAAAATACTTCCCGTACACTGCATATACAATAAAAATCTGTCATAGTTCTTAACAAATATTGTTTTGATTTTCCATGAGTTCGTAGTTATTAATAAAGTACTAAAATTTTCTTTTATGAATTGCTTAATGTACGAATGAAGGTTGCTTTATTTTTATTCCATTTTGTCAATCATGACATGTCAATTCCACCTAAAATGTATGCATTATTATCATCTTATGTATCACATCCAAACATCTTCCTGAATGTATAATTAATGTTGAATACAGAAAACTTAACTGATTCATATACAATTATATGTTTTGAAGTGTCTTATTTCCATTATATGTCACAAAACTTGTTCCTTTTTCACGTGGTTTCATTATTGCATTTATAATTTTGTTCAATAGCAGATTAACAGTAGCTTATTATTTTTCTACTAGGATTTCAAGAGACCAAAAACTGGCCAGGGGTGGGAGGATGGAGATGACACCCCAATTACCTGGCCCTTCTTTATCATCCTCGATGAGTACCTCGGACAGCGCCCAAATATTACCCCCCCTCTCCTTATTTCCTCTGACTCCCCAATTCCCGCTTTAACCATTACTGAGCACCCTCCCTCCTCCAGTTCACATGTTACCATCCCTGAACTTAGTCCCTTAACATCGTCTTCCTCCAAGAGTTTGTTTTCCTTTTGTCCATCACCAGTTACTCTCCCAGAACCTTTTCCCTCAAGGTCGTCTTCCCATTTGCCTTCTCTCAGTATTTCATCTTGCTCCACAACTCCTGCTCTTCTATCTACTCACACCCCTACATATCCTCGACCCACTTCCCACAGTTCTCCTCTTTCCTCTTTCCGAGTGTCATCTCCTCCTCTCTCATCCCGAAAGAGGAAGATACAACCAGACTTCCTGGAAGCAGCAGTGGAGGAGATGCTGCAACAAGGGAGGATTCATCTTCAATTAATGAAGGAGTTGGTTGAGGAAATAAAGAAAAAATAAACTATTTCCGTGTTTCCGTGGTATCTTTAATATTGCCTAACTTATAATGAATTGCACTGAATTAATGAGCATACCAATTAGTTAATTATGTATCTCCTGGGAAAATTCATGGAACATGTAGTTCCTATAGTTTCCCTCCACTTCTTGAAACTCTTCATCCACCTCCATTATTTCAATATTTTGCTCCTCCCTTTCTGAAATGCACACATTGTGCATAGCAGCGCATGCTGCTATAACCTTCACTGCTGTATCGAGTTTTACCTCAAGGGCCTTGTTGAAAATCGCCCTCCACCTCACCTTCATAATGCCAAAAGCATGTTCTACTTTAATTCTTGCTTTGCTCAAGGCGTCATTAAACAATATCTCTTCTCCTACAGGATTCCGGTAAGGTGTGACGATGGTTATTGGGTGTTGAATACATGGGTATCCTGAATCACCCAACAAACAGTATCCCACTGGAGGAAATACTCCATTTGTATAAATTGGGCTGTTTCTTAATATTCTTGCGTCGTGGACTGACCCTGGGTAGCCACAGAATACGTTAACGAACCTGCTATTGGCGTCACACACACCTTGCAAATTCAGGGAATGAAAGAGTTTACGATTAAAATATTCCCTTTCCATGGCCCTGGGAACCACTACTCTTATATGGCACCCATCTATGCACCCGGCAACACGTCGAAATGCATTGTTCCTACTTAATGCGGCAAATTTTGCGCCATTCCGTCTCAGTTCACGTTCGTCCGGATAACGAACAACTGCAGGGAGTCGGGCCACAATTTATTCAATATTCTGTGCACGATATCATGAACCGTGGACTTTGGAATCCCAAAAGTTAATGCCACTATTCTCATTGAGACGGCAGAACTGAGCCAGCACAGAAATAGAATCAACTCCACTTCAATAGACCATCCCGAATCCGTGTTTTCAGTGCATTGACGGCACAACCTTTGGAATGCGTTCCTTGATATTCTGGAAAACAGGACTCAAGAAAGTAAATCAATGAAGCCAATAGATGCAAAACTTCATAAGTTGATTTTTTAGTGTTATTACCTACCTAAAATGTTTCCTGAAATTAACGTCCGGATTCCGTATGAACATCAACAAGAATTGCTTTAAAGCAGGGTTGCAATAAACACCTCGAGGCTAAAATTAAGTTTGATGGCTTTCTGTTATTTATTTGACTAATATTGAATACCGGGATCCGTTATATCATCAAAAAAGAAGAAAGACAATTTTTTTAGGCGATTAAGGTGTACTACATACCAAGTTCTGCACTTGTCTCCTTAATAACAATAGTAAAGTTATTAATCTCTGAATATGCATTTCCCACCCCTGAATGGCATACACAATTAAATTCTCACGTTCTAATTCCATTGGGTCAAGATATCTTCCTTGGTAGGAAAATTAAAAATCGTAATAAAGATTCTTGTTATCCGTAATACAGTCGTTTGTCTATGTAGTGGGGGCGTTAATGTCCTATTTCAGGGGGTACCTTGCATTTTGTGATTAAAGAATGCCACTTTGCACACGTGTTCCTGGGACCACATAGGACCATTTAAGATGTGTAGCCACTGCCGGCAACAGTGCAGGGGCCGTGTATTGCGGGTTGCATATCTCACCGGCGAAGTACTGTTTTTTGGTCATACACGACTATGTTGCGTGATTTGCACGCAGAAATGATGGTTTCCGCGTATATCTGACGCGTATATGACGAATATGAGTGCACAAATTAAGTGCTCTGTCGCTCAAAGTATACATTTTATATGCTTAAGACACAGTAACAATACTCAGAGGAACTGGCGCCCATGTCGTACGCTGGGCTTGCCGGACGCTTGCGCTGTAGTAGCGCCGTCGCAAGTCACATGCGTCCAGTCGTGTTTTGAGTGAGAAAAGTGGTGTTGACGGACAATAAGCTGTAAGTTCAGCGTGTTCGGTAGTGTGCGTTTATAAGTTAGGGGTTTGTATGGATATTCCGCTATAGTGTTGTGTATGTGTTGTGAAGCTCTACTTCGTACATGTAAGTAATAACGATCGTTATTCTTCCTATTCACAGAGGTTTTCAGTGTGGCGTTTGGATGGTATTAGTTGTTGATGGTGACAGTTACGAATCATGCTTTCTTTTTTCCTTTAGTATAAGGTGGAGGATACTTTAAGTTTGAAGGGGGTTGGGTGTTATTTGCATAGTTGTATCATGTCAGGCATTGAGTGAGAACGCTGCATGCTGTGTCGAATCAACACAAATGAAAGGCTGATTAATCCTACAAATAATACACGGTCCACAATAGATGAAGGTTATGATTCACTAGCGAAAAATCTACTTGATTTCTACGAGATCGGAGAACTTCCTTTTGATCTGGACCATCTGGACATACCTTCCCTGAACAGCGACGCAGGTTTAAAGAAAACTATGATTGAAAACAAGGCATCGTGGTACAAATCATGTTACTTAGAGTGCAACAGCACAAAGCTTCAGAGAGCTCAGGAGAGAGCTAACAAGAGGAAACAAAAGGCAGGTCCTTCGCATGCGTCACCAGCGTGGTCACCAGTCAAAATTCGAAGGTGCCACTCTACTGAGTACAAACAAGGAACTTGCCTCTTTTGTGATTTTCCGGGCTCCAGATTAAATAACCTGAGTAGCGTGAGGATGACATCTTGCTGTCAAACTATTACTGACTGTGCCTTTACACTCAAAGATTCGAAGGTTTTAGCAAAAATTTCTGAACGCTGTGACTTAATATCATTAGAGGCACAATACCACAATAAATGTCTCACTGAGTACAAAAACAGGAGAAGAGCCAGTGAAAAGAATGACTCAAGTGCTAACAACTCACGGCGCCAAATTTGCAGCATCGCTTTCGTGGGTCTCGTGGCTTACATCAACGAAACTCGCGAAACGGCCGGAGATAATGCAGTCTTCAGCGGGTTTAGTACAGTTTTTTCACCTACCTTTAAATATGCTATGCCGCCTATTATATTTTCTAATGGTAAGAGGGAAATATGACATTTTTAATCTATCGGTATAACAAGCCATCTCTCTAATCTTATTTGTCTGGTCAAATCTAGCATAATACGCAGGAGTTCTTAACATATACCTAACTACTTCAGTAAAGTTTTCCATTTTAAATTTCCTTCTGTACATAAATGATATCAATAAGGAGGTAAAAAGTAAGATTCTATTTGCCGATGATTCAGTGGTCTACAGAGAAATTATTAGTCAAGCGATAAAGAATCCTTGCATGATGACATATTAGCAATTGAGAAATGGCGTGATACATGGCAGTTGCAAATAAATTTTAAAAAATGTGTGGTAATTAATTTTTGGAAAAAGACTATCTCTCCCCCAAAAATTATTGCATAATGAATAATACATTTACAAACATGGAGTCTAAACATGCATGCTAAATATCTTGGAATATTACTAACACATGATCTTCCTTGGGGTAAACACATAAGAGAAATTATGGGTCAAGCTAATCGTTAAACTGGGATTCATCTGGGTAATATAAATTATATCTGGGTAGATGTAAATATAGACTGGGATTCAGCAAAAGAGTACTGGGCAAACATTACGAACATGTACGAGAAATTAGCGACTTTTCCCTTGTTAGACCTTATTTAGAATACGCTGTCAGAATACGGGGTTCTTTATCTAGACGTATCCCTCTAATTTTATCTTCATGGCGTAACCTGCTATGTTACGCTGGTGTTGATAAAATAACTTCAGCTTCTTCTGATAGCCCGTTAACCTTATATTTTTGCATGTGATTTATTTTGTATTTCAATTTACGATTTTATAATAATTCACAGCTTCTATTACTTTTAATATTTGTAATACTTTAGATACAATGATAAACAGTGTAATAATTAAATGAACATTATCTTTTTGTGAAGACAATACAACTATATTTTTCAGTCCAACAAGCAAAATTCTAAACGCTAATGTAAAGTATAAAAAATGTAGTAAATTACGGGACACAGTAACTGAATATTAGTAGTGAAATGATACATTGGTATCGACACGTCCTTATAAATAGTTTCATATACATAATTAAACTCACTCTTCTATCTATATGTCCCATAAAAATAGTCGTCAATATAATTTATAATTTTTAGCATTAAGGTATGTTGCCCGGCAAGGCATGACCATTTTCAACAATAGCTTTTGCAAAGTTGTCTGTTGAAGAAGCAGATACTCGGTGCCATTAGTATTTTTACATGAGCATCTGTCCCGGTACTTAACGTCTCTGTTCTCCGCGCCGAGGTGGGCCTGCGCCGAGATGGCCCGCGCCGAGGTGGCCCGAGCCTAGATGGGCTTGCGCCGAGGTGGCTTGCGCCGAGACGGTCGCGCCGAGGTGGCCGCGCCGAAGTGGCCGCGCCGAAGTGTCCCATTCCCGTCTTCAGCATTACAGATCTTGCGAAGCTACAGGCAGGTGCTATGAAAGAGCTCGGGTATAACTACGACGTACATTCAACGTGACTTAAGGAAAAATTATTGGAGGAATGTCCTTACCTACAATCTTGCGACCGGAAAGGATTGGAAAGTCTCATAACTTTCAGGGAAAATGTCGACTCTGCAGTGCGTTCTATGGCTGCCCGAGATTTTGATTCGGACGGTGCCCCTTTGGGTCAAGCTGCGAAGATAGTGAGATCTGACATGTTTGGCGGGAATACTGAGGACGGTAGCTGCAACGGCGGTGTACCTGCGTCTCTCATAGCTTTGCTGAGAAAGATTATCAACGGCCCTTCCTCGGCATCAAATTCTGCCCACAGTGATCACGATGAGGCAAAGCGTATAGCAGAGCTCATATTCTACCATTCAGTCAACAATACCAAGGGGGACGAGGCAAAGCAACACAACAGAAGCCAAGAGACTGCTACCCCTGTTTACCTAGCGACGAAACTTTATGCAGAAACTCGCAAGAAGGGACTTATCGACAGCACGTATCGGCTAGGTACGGGCATTTCCTATCACCGACTGCAGTCTATCATTACTGAAAGAGCTAATGAGGTGTGCGCGACTTACCGTCAGGATGGTGTGGTCTGTCCCCCAAAAATCAAGAAAGGCCTATTCACAACTGCGGCTGTCGATAATGTCGACCACAATACGTCATTGGCCACAGCGCAAACTGCTTTCCATGGAACAGCTATCACTCTTATGTGGCACAGACTGTCTGGAGAAGCAGGTTAGGTTTTTTTCTGTGAGGGTACAGCACTCAATATTTGATTTGGCACGTAAACATTTTTTCTTTTTTTAGGTTTGCCGCGGGAATCGGCACCAGAAAATACAGTAAGTAGCATGAGAGTTAGGCATCTACCTGCAGAATATGCATCCAGCGGACTCGCATACTTAAGAACTGATTTTCGACTGTCACGTGGAAATTGTCTAATCATTAGCTTGATTTGTCCATTCATATTCGTCATATACGCGTCAGATATACGCGGAAACCATCATTTCAGTAGAAGGATAATGGGGCTCCGAGCGCAGTTTATTTTTCAACAATTACTCCTAAACTAAGCGTCATACAACCCAAGTGAGACATGATTAATGATACCTAACCCAACTCCTATCGCATGAGCACACAAACCCAAGGTCAACGGCATCTCATCACGAAAAACGGACATGCATCTCCGCTAATATCAACATTACGAGAAAATAGACCATCCTGTGCGAAAGAGGAGACAATTTAATGCTAAAACGATATATTACATCTTAATAAACAATTATATTTAAGTATAAACAATAGCAATTAGATGTTATACCAATGAGTCCTGCACGCGCGTGACCTCGCTATATACCCGGCAACAGTCACATGCTTGTCAAGGACTTTCACTTCCTTACGCGAGCGCAACAGACTTCCCCGTTCTCAAATGCTTCTGATTGCCAAATAGCAAGTGCTCGATTTTACTTCAAGGGAGATGTACAAATATAAATAAAAACACACATAGCATATAGGGATGACAATTTATTGTTTCAGTAATAAACATATTTCATTATTAACACAGCAATGAACTAGCTTGTAACAATAATATTTCTGGCACAAGTTTTTGAGAATATAACTTAATTAAACAGCCTTCATTTATCCCTTAAGCGAATGACAGTCATCCATTTCCAAATTACCCACGCAGATACCTTTGGGAAGAAGACTAGTCAAGAACGACTTTTTAACATCTTTTGTGAATAAAAACTGATATTTATTTGTGTATTTAAATAATATGCTCTCCAATTCCGAATAATCAACATCCAAAGAATATTCGAACAAGCCATAACAGTTGTTCCTGGCCATGAGGCTATTCTCGCATACAGCAACGTTGCTGGTGATTTAGGGAGTAAGTAGCAATGAACCCGCCGTGGACAAATGTAACCATAACTTGAAAACTATCATCCGGAAGAAGTCCAACCTTTCTATTTTTCTAATTTTTAGAGGATACTGAACCTATGGGCCAAATTTAAATGAAATCTATACGTAAATAAGAAGTTATTTTATTTGATTAAAACATCGCGAAATCTCAATAAATAAGAAACTACTAGGCCTATCAAGCTCATATTTAATTGACGGACTTCTTAGGACCTCGCACAGCTCCATACCAAATTTCAGCAAAATCCATCTACAATTAAAAAAGAACCTTTTAAAAATAACTTGCCATAATAACTAGAAACAACGCACCTAGCAACTCCAGATATTCATAAAAGACGTCTTAAAACCTCACATACCTGTAGTGGAAGTGCAATATTCTTTAGGTAAGATAGCTTGTATAGCACTTCAATCCAATTATCCGTTACCGAGATACAGCTTATATCAGACCGAGCGGAGAAGAAAAAAAACCAAGGTCAACCACTTTAAACAGCGGCGCAAGAAAAACACAACGCTTGACATTGCCACTGAATGAATCCAAACTGGATCACCGGCCTTCTCTCTTAAATTCACAAATATTTGGATCCATCCCAGCGAAATTCCCACACTAAAACGCCATATATGGGCATGTATTCGCCATGTATGATCTATATATCGACTCATGATATGCTACACTGCCAATAAATGTGACATATATGTATAGGGTAAGATATAGGTTCAACGTATATGTTTAACCAACATATTTTTCATAGAATGTGTTACATATGGCATTAAAATTTAATTTTAAATCATATTTTAAGCCTCTCTCACATACACACACACGGAAAATGGATTGCTAGCACATTAAGGACAAAGACAAAGCAGCTGGTAAAATTTAATCAAGACAGATCACAGAAGAAAAGTTCTGACTCAGCCGGGGCTTGAACCACGGACCTTCTAATTTAAAGTTTTATTTTTAAAGGAATATAATTTTGTTATATTATTTAATACTCTACTAAAATGATGGTTTAAATGTAAACAGTAAGAAGCATTCGGTGGGGAGAGATCAAATATCGCTGCTAGATACAAAAATAGCTGATCAATTGCATTCCAAAAAATTAGTACATACCATAAATAAGGATAATGATATAATGGAAATTGGTAGAACAATACATTTTAATAGCTTCAACAACCTTTTTTTCCGTCGTGAAACAGTTCTCCTGGGTACAGATGAAGACGATTCACCGTAAAGTACTTTCTATACCCAATATCACGGATAAAGGTAGGACTGAATAAAGGAGATTAATACTATTTCTCTTAGACTTCACTGAAACATTGAGATACATCTTTGGTCATATTTAGCCTTTTCTGAAAAACAATCCTTTGAATGAGTGCACATTAATGCTTAATATCGGTCGTCAGTCAAGTGGCTTCTTGGTTTCTGTAGTAGACGACAGTGTTTTTGGTGTTTCTTGACCTTTATACAGAAATAATGCCACTTTGTTTCACTATCACATTCATTCTAAATACACACACATTTCCTTTATTACATATCATCGAAATGAAAATGTTAAACCATGCCTATAAGTATATAGAGAAAGCTAGATATTTCAACCATTCACCGAGTTCGTATGCGGCAAACGTCGAAAAATATACTTAGATGCAAGACTAGGATCCAAATTTTCCTACACGAATGTTCGTGACCCTAATCAAAATTTATATGATCGTTAGTTGGGAAAATGCTCTTCTTTTAGCTTAAAAGTGCAGGAAAATATGCTTAAATCTTTCAACATATAATGCATTGCATTGCATCCAATTTCAACATATAATGTTTAAACCATGGTGATATCCAGTCGAAACTTTGTTTCACACATAATACCATCGCGATACACTGTTGTACCTTGTATACCAACCAGCACATTGTAAGCCATTTCTGTAAGTTGAAGGGAATAAGGTATGTAGGTTTACAATGGAAGCTATCATACCCTATTCTTACGGTAAAGTTATTGGCATTGTCCGAAGACAAGCATAGTGAATTCAAAGGACATCAATTGATAAATCATTAAAAGTACTGAAGAAATATTTTTATTAAGTTTGGTCAAATTCTATGAACAAAGTAGAATCATGTCCAAAAATCTTAATGGAGCATGCATTCAGAAGTGAATGATCCTGGCAACTTAGTCTTTAAAGGGTCTAGTCTTACAGCCCCCTCAGCAGTCATGCATCAGAATATGTTAAGTAGAGTCATAAAGGTCATCTAGGTCTAATAAATAAAAAAAAACTTAGTCCGCGGTGTCATGTACTGGCCAAATATCAACTCAGATGTAGAAAATTTAATGAGCCAGTGTAACATGTGTTAAGTACAGACCCTATAATCAACATGAACCTATTATTAACTATCCCATATCCTTATTTCTCTGGGAACGAGTTGGATCAGATTAATTTTCCTTTAAAGGATTAACATATTTAATAGTCAATGATTATTATTTCAAATATTTTGAGTTAGCCCTGCTACCATCTGTAGTAACTTTGCCACTTTGTGTAACACCTAAATTATATATACGTTTATAGTGTTTCTTTTTTTCTTCTTTTTGCAGTCTCTGCTTATTGCATTCCAATATTGTTGTACTATAATATGGGATTTAATATTGTTACCTTTCTTTTATATTAATGTGCTGTCATCCTGTTATGGAATTAATGTCATGACTCTGGATATGTATTAATTATGTACAATCATTTGTGTTCCTAAGGGACGAAATCGTCCCGGAATAATAATAAAATTCTATTTTATTCTAGTCACTCAACTGAAGTCCATCTTTGTCTGGCATGGAATACTAGTCTTTCTTGTTAGTGACAATGGTCCTCCCTTTAACTCATCGCAATTTAAAACATTCGTCAATCAATGGGAAATTAAACATTTCACTACAAGTCCATGCGTTCCTCAATCAATGGACAGGCTGAAAGTGGTGAAAAACTAGCAGAAAATATTCTTTTTAAAAGTTGGAAGAGGACAATAACCCTTATCTAGCATTACCTATTCCATTATAGCACTACTCCTAAGGCAAATTTACGGTCATCATCATTAGCAGTCATTTAAGATCTAATGTAACAATATAAGTTAAGAAAGTACAACCTAAAACAGTCACATTCTCAGAATAAAAAAAACAGTCGTAACGAAACAAAAAAAAAACATGCAATTTGATGTGAATCAAGGAAGTAAAGAATTTCCACCATTAATAGCTGATGATCATGTTTATTTTACGAAACCCCCAATGTGCATTAGTAACCATTCGTTGTCACAGCCAAAATAAAAGATTCTTCTAGATCATACTACCTTAGAAGAGAAAATGGAAAGGTCTACCAACAAAATAGACAACAATTAAAATTAAAATGTGGGTTGAAATATCCACCCATTCATGTCTTAACACAACTTCTAGAGGCTTATGAACCCCCAAACCTCTAAGGCGACGCCCTAATGAATCTCTGACATGGAAAAAAAGAGAAAACACAATGTGAAACAAATAAGGTCACTATCCCAGTCAGCACTAAATAATGTCGACTAATAAAACCCCCATTATAGGTATTCGGGTGCAAGCTTTCCTTGAGAGTAAAAATATATGTATATTAATTACATAAATGTAAAAAATATTTTACTAATCCACTTATATTGCATTGTAGTCACTTATGATTTGTTATGTTCACAAAGTTGGTTATTTCGTGCTTGGGAAGGGAGATGTTATCTACCGATGTGATGTCATTGAAGTTTCTAGTCGCAGATTTCTGCAAGCATTGCTATTAATGCTCCAAATGCTGCTGTGGTTATGTCAGGGGATTGCTCCTTCGTTTTACCCAAGGAAAACAAAATGATGTACCAAAATTGCAAAAGACTATTGCACAATATCTCACCAAACTACAATCTTAAACTTATCCAAAAAATCGCTTAGTTTCCTTATAATTCAGCATCACACTATGAAGATATCTATATTACTTCTGCTAAAGTAGTCAAATGGTAAAAAACAATGAAAGATTTGTGGTGTTTATGTTTCAATTTAATTTTTTCCAATTGCGCCTAAACACATACATAGCAAATGGCATCTAAGAGATCTTTTGTCATGAGTGGCAGGTGACCTCTTAATAGCCTGCAATGTTTGAGACAAAATGAAGTACCCTTCATCAAAAACCAGGCAAAAAATATTTACCACATTGAATGTGCTAAGCATGAGGTTTTTCGTGAAATTTTGACTGAATCGAATTATCTTATTTTATTCATATATTTGTATTAAACTACCTTCATATTAAGATGCTCTATCGTCAGCTCATCAGTGAGACCTCCCCATGCTTCACATTTTAATTGGTAAAATATCCTGTCAGAAGCTAATTAATGAATAATACAGCATTAAATGAAACTGGCAAATTAGATATACTGGATTTTTTCAACCTTTTTAACACCAAATTATTTAAATAGATACTTATTATCTTGGAGTTTAAAATAAAAAGCTGTTGACAACAACAAATATGTATGGATTGGGTGCTGAAATAGTTTGCATTGTGTAAGATACGCTACATTAACGCTATTATTATGGTAGGTATCGGCAATGACCACAATTTAGTGATCACGTAATGCCATCTACAATTGAAGAAACTGAAGAAAACTGTGAAGAACATATGTAAGTAGAGAAATTGGAGGGGGTTCAACATCAACCGGTGTTTCAAAAAAGCAGCGGGAAACAACATAGGGGAGGATCAGACTGAGAAATCAGTGGAAGAGAGACGGGAATACACTGAATGTGGACTACATTCGAATTGTGGTGCTACAAAAGAATGATGAAGATTAAATGGATCGACTGAGGGAGTAAATTTTCGTCACATATTTAGAAAGATCATAGAAGAAAACTTGAATTCAAGGTTGGTGGTAAAAGACCGTAAGAAGTTAAGAACTACATAGAAAATATGTTACTTTTTATTCTTATTATAATATTAATCTTTAAATTTTACTGTTACAGGAGATAAGGCAGCAACCGTTATGCATCGGGTTTGCACAATTGGAAAGTACCCGTATAGTATACAACAGTTTTATTACAATGTCACACTAAATCTCGATTAAATCAGAACTTTCCTTTCTTAGTCTTCTTCTTTATTACGACTTCGTCATCAACTCGTTTTCATTGTATTACCTAACATAACAGAGATATTTTTATATTTCAATAATACATTTCTGTCATATGATCGACACAATGCGTAAAAATGGTTTCATAGAGAGACATAGAATCATTAACAGTAATCTACATCTACGTTTGTACTAGTTTGCATGTTGGTGTCGCCCCATGTGATGATATCACCCGGTGCTACCCGCATCTCTGTAGTGATGCCACCGATTACCTACCCAACCTAACCATATACGTACATATTTCTTAAGGAATTAATGGGTTACGTTTTAATATCAGCAAGTATTGACCCATTTCAGAAAGAACAGAGGGAATTCTTCAGCTGATTGAAATCTGCAGGAGGAGAAGATAGACAAAATATTCACTCAAAGAAAGTGTCACGCCCAGATTGAGAGAAAATCTATGGATTTACGTTATGAGGAGGGGTAAGGGGGAGGTCCTTTTTTCGCTCCTGAGACGACGTGTCAGATAGAAAATGGTGGTTAAATATACTCGAGGTTTAGGTAGGTTTAGGAGTTAGGGGTCAGATATAGGTGTGGATTATACTATTTTCTATCTGACACGTCGTCTCAGGAGCGAAAAAAGGACCTCCCCCTTACCCCTCCTCATAACGTAAATCCATAGATTTTCTCTCAATCTGGGCGTGACACTTTCTTTGAGTGAATATTTTGTCTATCTTCTCCTCCTGCAGATTTCAATCAGCTGAAGAATTCCCTCTGTTCTTTCTGAAATGGGTCAATACTTGCTGATATTAAAACGTAACCCATTAATTCCTTAAGAAATATGTACGTATATGGTTAGGTTGGGTAGGTAATCGGTGGCATCACTACAGAGATGCGGGTAGCACCGGGTGATATCATCACATGGGGCGACACCAACATGCAAACTAGTACAAACGTAGATGTAGATTACTGTTAATGATTCTATGTCTCTCTATGAAACCATTTTTACGCATTGTGTCGATCATATGACAGAAATGTATTATTGAAATATAAAAATATCTCTGTTATGTTAGGTAATACAATGAAAACGAGTTGATGACGAAGTCGTAATAAAGAAGAAGACTAAGAAAGGAAAGTTCTGATTTAATCGAGATTTAGTGTGACATTGTAATAAAACTGTTGTATACTATACGGGTACTTTCCAATTGTGCAAACCCGATGCATAACGGTTGCTGCCTTATCTCCTGTAACAGTAAAATTTAAAGATTAATATTATAATAAGAATAAAAAGTAACATATTTTCTATGTAGTTCTTAACTTCTTACGGTCTTTTACCACCAACCTTGAATTCAAGTTTTCTTCTATGATCTTTCTAAATATGTGACGAAAATTTACTCCCTCAGTCGATCCATTTAATCTTCATCATTCTTTTGTAGCACCACAATTCGAATGTAGTCCACATTCAGTGTATTCCCGTCTCTCTTCCACTGATTTCTCAGTCTGATCCTCCCCTATGTTGTTTCCCGCTGCTTTTTTGAAACACCGGTTGATGTTGAACCCCCTCCAATTTCTCTACTTACATATGTTCTTCACAGTTTTCTTCAGTTTCTTCAATTGTAGATGGCATTACGTGATCACTAAATTGTGGTCATTGCCGATACCTACCATAATAATAGCGTTAATGTAGCGTATCTTACACAATGCAAACTATTTCAGCACCCAATCCATACATATTTGTTGTTGTCAACAGCTTTTTATTTTAAACTCCAAGATAATAAGTATCTATTTAAATAATTTGGTGTTAAAAAGGTTGAAAAAATCCAGTATATCTAATTTGCCAGTTTCATTTAATGCTGTATTATTCATTAATTAGCTTCTGACAGGATATTTTACCAATTAAAATGTGAAGCATGGGGAGGTCTCACTGATGAGCTGACGATAGAGCATCTTAATATGAAGGTAGTTTAATACAAATATATGAATAAAATAAGATAATTCGATTCAGTCAAAATTTCACGAAAAACCTCATGCTTAGCACATTCAATGTGGTAAATATTTTTTGCCTGGTTTTTGATGAAGGGTACTTCATTTTGTCTCAAACATTGCAGGCTATTAAGAGGTCACCTGCCACTCATGACAAAAGATCTCTTAGATGCCATTTGCTATGTATGTGTTTAGGCGCAATTGGAAAAAATTAAATTGAAACATAAACACCACAAATCTTTCATTGTTTTTTACCATTTGACTACTTTAGCAGAAGTAATATAGATATCTTCATAGTGTGATGCTGAATTATAAGGAAACTAAGCGATTTTTTGGATAAGTTTAAGATTGTAGTTTGGTGAGATATTGTGCAATAGTCTTTTGCAATTTTGGTACATCATTTTGTTTTCCTTGGGTAAAACGAAGGAGCAATCCCCTGACATAACCACAGCAGCATTTGGAGCATTAATAGCAATGCTTGCAGAAATCTGCGACTAGAAACTTCAATGACATCACATCGGTAGATAACATCTCCCTTCCCAAGCACGAAATAACCAACTTTGTGAACATAACAAATCATAAGTGACTACAATGCAATATAAGTGGATTAGTAAAATATTTTTTACATTTATGTAATTAATATACATATATTTTTACTCTCAAGGAAAGCTTGCACCCGAATACCTATAATGGGGGTTTTATTAGTCGACATTATTTAGTGCTGACTGGGATAGTGACCTTATTTGTTTCACATTGTGTTTTCTCTTTTTTTCCATGTCAGAGATTCATTAGGGCGTCGCCTTAGAGGTTTGGGGGTTCATAAGCCTCTAGAAGTTGTGTTAAGACATGAATGGGTGGATATTTCAACCCACATTTTAATTTTAATTGTTGTCTATTTTGTTGGTAGACCTTTCCATTTTCTCTTCTAAGGTAGTATGATCTAGAAGAATCTTTTATTTTGGCTGTGACAACGAATGGTTACTAATGCACATTGGGGGTTTCGTAAAATAAACATGATCATCAGCTATTAATGGTGGAAATTCTTTACTTCCTTGATTCACATCAAATTGCATGTTTTTTTTTTGTTTCGTTACGACTGTTTTTTTTATTCTGAGAATGTGACTGTTTTAGGTTGTACTTTCTTAACTTATATTGTTACATTAGATCTTAAATGACTGCTAATGATGATGACCGTAAATTTGCCTTAGGAGTAGTGCTATAATGGAATAGGTAATGCTAGATAAGGGTTATTGTCCTCTTCCAACTTTTAAAAAGAATATTTTCTGCTAGTTTTTCACCACTTTCAGCCTGTCCATTGATTGAGGAACGCATGGACTTGTAGTGAAATGTTTAATTTCCCATTGATTGACGAATGTTTTAAATTGCGATGAGTTAAAGGGAGGACCATTGTCACTAACAAGAAAGACTAGTATTCCATGCCAGACAAAGATGGACTTCAGTTGAGTGACTAGAATAAAATAGAATTTTATTATTATTCCGGGACGATTTCGTCCCTTAGGAACACAAATGATTGTACATAATTAATACATATCCAGAGTCATGACATTAATTCCATAACAGGATGACAGCACATTAATATAAAAGAAAGGTAACAATATTAAATCCCATATTATAGTACAACAATATTGGAATGCAATAAGCAGAGACTGCAAAAAGAAGAAAAAAAGAAACACTATAAACGTATATATAATTTAGGTGTTACACAAAGTGGCAAAGTTACTACAGATGGTAGCAGGGCTAACTCAAAATATTTGAAATAATAATCATTGACTATTAAATATGTTAATCCTTTAAAGGAAAATTAATCTGATCCAACTCGTTCCCAGAGAAATAAGGATATGGGATAGTTAATAATAGGTTCATGTTGATTATAGGGTCTGTACTTAACACATGTTACACTGGCTCATTAAATTTTCTACATCTGAGTTGATATTTGGCCAGTACATGACACCGCGGACTAAGTTTTTTTTTATTTATTAGACCTAGATGACCTTTATGACTCTACTTAACATATTCTGATGCATGACTGCTGAGGGGGCTGTAAGACTAGACCCTTTAAAGACTAAGTTGCCAGGATCATTCACTTCTGAATGCATGCTCCATTAAGATTTTTGGACATGATTCTACTTTGTTCATAGAATTTGACCAAACTTAATAAAAATATTTCTTCAGTACTTTTAATGATTTATCAATTGATGTCCTTTGAATTCACTATGCTTGTCTTCGGACAATGCCAATAACTTTACCGTAAGAATAGGGTATGATAGCTTCCATTGTAAACCTACATACCTTATTCCCTTCAACTTACAGAAATGGCTTACAATGTGCTGGTTGGTATACAAGGTACAACAGTGTATCGCGATGGTATTATGTGTGAAACAAAGTTTCGACTGGATATCACCATGGTTTAAACATTATATGTTGAAATTGGATGCAATGCAATGCATTATATGTTGAAAGATTTAAGCATATTTTCCTGCACTTTTAAGCTAAAAGAAGAGCATTTTCCCAACTAACGATCATATAAATTTTGATTAGGGTCACGAACATTCGTGTAGGAAAATTTGGATCCTAGTCTTGCATCTAAGTATATTTTTCGACGTTTGCCGCATACGAACTCGGTGAATGGTTGAAATATCTAGCTTTCTCTATATACTTATAGGCATGGTTTAACATTTTCATTTCGATGATATGTAATAAAGGAAATGTGTGTGTATTTAGAATGAATGTGATAGTGAAACAAAGTGGCATTATTTCTGTATAAAGGTCAAGAAACACCAAAAACACTGTCGTCTACTACAGAAACCAAGAAGCCACTTGACTGACGACCGATATTAAGCATTAATGTGCACTCATTCAAAGGATTGTTTTTCAGAAAAGGCTAAATATGACCAAAGATGTATCTCAATGTTTCAGTGAAGTCTAAGAGAAATAGTATTAATCTCCTTTATTCAGTCCTACCTTTATCCGTGATATTGGGTATAGAAAGTACTTTACGGTGAATCGTCTTCATCTGTACCCAGGAGAACTGTTTCACGACGGAAAAAAAGGTTGTTGAAGCTATTAAAATGTATTGTTCTACCAATTTCCATTATATCATTATCCTTATTTATGGTATGTACTAATTTTTTGGAATGCAATTGATCAGCTATTTTTGTATCTAGCAGCGATATTTGATCTCTCCCCACCGAATGCTTCTTACTGTTTACATTTAAACCATCATTTTAGTAGAGTATTAAATAATATAACAAAATTATATTCCTTTAAAAATAAAACTTTAAATTAGAAGGTCCGTGGTTCAAGCCCCGGCTGAGTCAGAACTTTTCTTCTGTGATCTGTCTTGATTAAATTTTACCAGCTGCTTTGTCTTTGTCCTTAATGTGCTAGCAATCCATTTTCCGTGTGTGTGTATGTGAGAGAGGCTTAAAATATGATTTAAAATTAAATTTTAATGCCATATGTAACACATTCTATGAAAAATATGTTGGTTAAACATATACGTTGAACCTATATCTTACCCTATACATATATGTCACATTTATTGGCAGTGTAGCATATCATGAGTCGATATATAGATCATACATGGCGAATACATGCCCATATATGGCGTTTTAGTGTGGGAATTTCGCTGGGATGGATCCAAATATTTGTGAATTTAAGAGAGAAGGCCGGTGATCCAGTTTGGATTCATTCAGTGGCAATGTCAAGCGTTGTGTTTTTCTTGCGCCGCTGTTTAAAGTGGTTGACCTTGGTTTTTTTTCTTCTCCGCTCGGTCTGATATAAGCTGTATCTCGGTAACGGATAATTGGATTGAAGTGCTATACAAGCTATCTTACCTAAAGAATATTGCACTTCCACTACAGGTATGTGAGGTTTTAAGACGTCTTTTATGAATATCTGGAGTTGCTAGGTGCGTTGTTTCTAGTTATTATGGCAAGTTATTTTTAAAAGGTTCTTTTTTAATTGTAGATGGATTTTGCTGAAATTTGGTATGGAGCTGTGCGAGGTCCTAAGAAGTCCGTCAATTAAATATGAGCTTGATAGGCCTAGTAGTTTCTTATTTATTGAGATTTCGCGATGTTTTAATCAAATAAAATAACTTCTTATTTACGTATAGATTTCATTTAAATTTGGCCCATAGGTTCAGTATCCTCTAAAAATTAGAAAAATAGAAAGGTTGGACTTCTTCCGGATGATAGTTTTCAAGTTATGGTTACATTTGTCCACGGCGGGTTCATTGCTACTTACTCCCTAAATCACCAGCAACGTTGCTGTATGCGAGAATAGCCTCATGGCCAGGAACAACTGTTATGGCTTGTTCGAATATTCTTTGGATGTTGATTATTCGGAATTGGAGAGCATATTATTTAAATACACAAATAAATATCAGTTTTTATTCACAAAAGATGTTAAAAAGTCGTTCTTGACTAGTCTTCTTCCCAAAGGTATCTGCGTGGGTAATTTGGAAATGGATGACTGTCATTCGCTTAAGGGATAAATGAAGGCTGTTTAATTAAGTTATATTCTCAAAAACTTGTGCCAGAAATATTATTGTTACAAGCTAGTTCATTGCTGTGTTAATAATGAAATATGTTTATTACTGAAACAATAAATTGTCATCCCTATATGCTATGTGTGTTTTTATTTATATTTGTACATCTCCCTTGAAGTAAAATCGAGCACTTGCTATTTGGCAATCAGAAGCATTTGAGAACGGGGAAGTCTGTTGCGCTCGCGTAAGGAAGTGAAAGTCCTTGACAAGCATGTGACTGTTGCCGGGTATATAGCGAGGTCACGCGCGTGCAGGACTCATTGGTATAACATCTAATTGCTATTGTTTATACTTAAATATAATTGTTTATTAAGATGTAATATATCGTTTTAGCATTAAATTGTCTCCTCTTTCGCACAGGATGGTCTATTTTCTCGTAATGTTGATATTAGCGGAGATGCATGTCCGTTTTTCGTGATGAGATGCCGTTGACCTTGGGTTTGTGTGCTCATGCGATAGGAGTTGGGTTAGGTATCATTAATCATGTCTCACTTGGGTTGTATGACGCTTAGTTTAGGAGTAATAGTTGAAAATAAAAGTGGCCTGATTCCGCTAAATTGATATCTACTCATGCACTACAGAATACTCTAAAATATTTCCCCTACCTATCCCTTTCCTATGCTGCCTATTCTGTTCTCTTATAGTACGGGGGAAAAATGCCATTTTGAATCTATCTGTACGACAATCTATCTCTCTAATCTTATTTATCTGGTCGAATCTAGCATAATACGCTGGTGTTTTCAATATGTGCCTAACATCTTCAGTAAAGCTATCCGATTGAAATTTCTGCAATAGATTAAATCTGAACTTTAATCTACGCTCTGATAATGATTCCCACCCTAATTCTTGTATTAATTCTGATACACTACTCAACCTATCGTAACACCTTTTGACGAACCTAGCTGCTCTACTAGCTAGTGTGGGGGGGTGGGAGAAGAGGGGAAAAAGGTAGGAGGGGGAAGAGGATCGTAGTGTGCCCTGTAGTACTTGCATGACGGGAGAAAATCTCTGGAAGACCCTTTGTGAGCGCCTGCTCTTACGTTTTGAGTTTTAGGGAGTGAGAGGGGGGAGGAGGGGGGGAAGTATGACCACTTTGGAGATTGTTGCAAGAGGAGCGGTGGGAATTGTTGGCTGGGAATTGTTGGGAGGCCGATGTATAAATCAGGGCAGAGTGGACAAAGGTCAACAATATCGTCAGTGGTGCAAGAGAGAGTTAAGTATTCTCAAGTACTCCACTCTTTTCCTGTTATCAGACATAAAATTTATTTGTACCTATCACATTTCTCCTAATTGCTTTTCCGTTATTAATTTGTGTTGTTGTGTTAGGCTGCACTGCATGCATCGAGTTCATCGTACCGGAGGATGGCCTGTGAATTTGAAAGTGCATATGACATGGTTTGAGGAAATGTGAATAGTAAAGATAACCTCTTTCAAATAGAAGTAACTTCGTGATTTCCCGGCAGAACCTTCCCACCGATCATATCAAAAGTAGGTAATGTCAACACCAAATGGATGAAATGAAAATGCGGAAATGTTTTCGCTGCAGCTCTTCAGTCTCGCCAGTTCACGCGATAAGGTTCCCTTCCGTCCGTCGCTCTGCGAATACAGGGAGTCAACGACTCCTGCGGTTTGTTTCGTAAGCAGCGTGGCCATTACTTCTTCGGATCAGGCGACACTTCCCTTTAACCGCTGCATCCCGAGCGGCCAGCATCTACCATTATAACCATATATACCATATAACATCTGCCACGCGCAGGACGGCTGTGCTTACCAATTAGCCCGCGAGGTAATTACCGCGAAAGTATATAATGCCCGAAAATCATGTAGTGAATCGATTTGTATGGCCCTGTTTTTTTTCTATGAGCTGCTCACTAACCCGGCGAAGTGATATTCAGGATGATGATGTTAATCTCTCAAATATGTATTAGTCGAGATTTTACCCATACAAACTCATATTTATGTAG